>CM050165.1:165337953-166787808 GCA_027410445.1 Discoglossus pictus
AACTATGGAATGTGCTTCATGTATGTGACATATGTGTGTAGCCCCCACCAAAAAATAAGGTCAATTGAAAATAATTACAGAAGTATATTTAAATGACATTAATTTACTGCAATTCAATAGATCATATAAAGCTGAATCTTTCTATTTCTTTTAATATTCAAACAAACTCTGCATCAACAGCGTCACTCAACAATTTGCACTGTGAAGCACAATCCCTTTTAAAGAACACCAACAAAGAAGAAGAGGTAAGATACAACAAGACAGTACATGCTCAAAAGGCAATGCTTTGCTAGATGAAAAATTATAAATATACAAATAACTATTTCAATTTCTTTTTCAAACAGACACTACAAGAAGACCGGCGGATTAAGATTGGCAGGAGGGGACCCTCTGTCATTCGACACTTCAATCAAGGTAAAGTATTTAAGTATAAAAAAGAAAGAACCATGAGCCTTATTCAATTGCGACTTGCTCAATTGAATAGGGCTCTATATAAGCACATAACATATTTTTTATACAGAACTTTTTAGTTACTAAAAACTTCGCTCAATAAATATGTTATGTGCTTATATAGAGCCCTCTTCAATTGGCAAAATTGCAATTCAATGAGGACATATATATGTTTAATGGCCAAGGGCCTCACTCAAATGTGATTTGCCCATTTCAATAGGGCTCTATATAAGCACAGAGCATATTTTTTAAAGGAACTTTTTATTTAGTGAACACGTTGCTTTTGGATACAAGTTCACTAAATACAAAATTCGGTAAAAAAATATGCTCTGTGGTGATATTGAGCTCTATTCAATTGGTCAAAACACAATTGAATGAGGAGCTGACAATATAACAAATGCAGTAACCAAAGGCCCTCGTTCAATTGCTATTTTGGACAATTTAATATGGCCATAAATAAGCACTTTTAGGCCCTTATTCAATTGCCATTTTGCTAATTCTATAGGGATCCAAATAATCACATAACATATATTTTTTAAATAACTTTTTGTTAGTGAAAACCTTGCTTTTAGATAGATGCTTAATAAGTAAAAACTTCTTTAACAAATATATGTGATGTGCTTATTTAGAACTCTATTCAATTTTCAACATTGCAATTCAATGACGGCCTTAGAGTACTATTACATTGTAAAAAATGCAATTGAATGAGGGGCAAACTATGCAACATATGCAACATATGGTACACACAAAGGCCCTCATTCAATTGCAATTTGCACAATTGAATAGGCCTCTAAATAAGAACATAAAAATTTTTTTAAAGAAGTTTTTAGTTACTAAAAATCTATCCAAAAGAAAGTTTTTCACTGACTACAAACTTCTTTAAAAAAATATGCTATGTGCTTATTTAGGGCACGATTCAATTAGCCAAATCGCAATTGAATGAGACCCAAACTGCTACACACAAAACAGAATTGGAACAAACTCACACAAACACATAGCAAAATAAATTAACTTTCTTATTCAATGTTTAACAACCTATAAGCCTTACAAAGAAGCAAAAATAAGAATAACAAAAGTGTTGCGCACCTAATAGCATTGAACAAAAAATCACACAAACACATAGGAAACTACATTAACATTCTTCTTTAATGTTTAACAACCTATAACCAGTACAATCAAGAATAAATAACTTTTGCACAAGTGGTGCGCACAAAACAGGATTGTCAAAAACTAACACAAACACATAGCAAACTACATTAATTATATTATTTCATGTTTCACTAACTATAACCATCCCAATAAAGGTTAAATAAGTATACCACAAGTGGTGCGCACAAAACAGGATTGTACAAAAACTAACATAAACACATAGCAAAATAATTTCATATTCTTATTTAATATATCACAACCCACAAGCCTTACTAAGAACCTTAAATAAGAATAACAAAAGTCGTGGGATTGTACAGAAAGTAAAAAAAAAAAAAAATAGAAAAAAATAACCATAACTGATACAATACAGCCAAATTCATACATTTTTTACTTATTTAAAAGACATTTCACTCAAACAACATTTTCTATTTTATATTACAACAGATACTGCGTGAAGACAATCGGACGAGGACTTTCTCCACAGGACCGAACCATCGGACGAGGACTTTCAACACAGGACAAGACCAGCGGACGAGGAATTTCAACACAGGACCAGACCATCGGACGAGGACTTTCACCAAAGGACCACAACATCGGACGAGGGCTACCGTCACAGGACCACAACATCGGACGAGGGCTATCGCCACAGGACCACACCATTGGACCAGAACTTTCAACAGAGGACCAGACCATAGGACCAGGATTTTACACACAGGACCACACCATCGGACGAGGACTTCCAACAGAGGACCACACCATTGGACAACGATTTTCAACCGAGGACCAACAAACATTCGGATTTAAATCACACTTCAACCAAGGTACAGTATAATAAAAGAAACTGCTTTCAGTTGCATCCGTGTCAACAGAAAAATAAAAAAATTAATTTACTATCTCCCTTATTCTATTTAAATTGCTACTATGCAATACATAGCTCAATAACCACATCAAATTTTTTTTTAGCAAAGAAGTTTTGCAGTGGTAAATATCTATCCACAAACAACGTTTTTAATAAATAAAACCATTATTTTAAAAAAATATGTTACATGCTTATTTACAGCAGTATTCCATTGGCCAAATTCTTAGCCAGTGAGGACAGGAATTATAATTTTAACTAAATATAAATGATACATTAATGATTTGCATTTTCTTTTACCAATTGTGCACAAGAATCTTTAACAGGAATTACAAATTAAAATATACACAATTACATTTTTTTTTTTTCCTTTACAGATTAATATGGCTGATAACGAAACCAAAGAAGAGAAGAAAAGACGTCAAACTAGAGAAAGACAAGAGAGATGGGCTGCCCAGCAGACACCGGAGGAGAAAGAAATTCGACGAGAAAAAGAACGCAAAAGACTTGCAAATAAAAGAATATTAGCTGCAAAAATGAAAGATACAACCAAAAAAAATAAAAAGATAATAAAGCATTTACAAACTGTTCCTAAAACATCAGATGACATTTTACAAGATATCAGTCAAGACAGACCAAAAAAAGCAACTACAAAAACAAAGCATTTACAAACTCTTACTAAAAACTTACAGGACATTTCAAAAAAACAAGGACAACATATACCAAGAAAAGCCACGAAAAAAACTAAACATTTAGAACCTGTTGTTGAAACATTTCATGACTTTTCATCTGATGAATATGAAAGTCAACATCCGATATGCTTTGCAAATTGTTCTTTACTCAAGTCTTTAGCAGTAGAGGTTCATAGTTGTGGGAACATGAGTACTCAATGTAAATTTTGTGAGGCTTATTATTTTAAACAGGAGAGACCCAGAGATATTATTATTAGTTGTTGTCAAAAAGGAAAGTTCAAACTTCCAGAAAGGAAACAATTTCCAACCTATTTACAAAATATTATGACTGAACCTACTTTTCCAAATTACAAAAATTTTAAGACAAACATAAGATCCTACAATAGTGCCATATCATTTGCATCTATGGGGGCAACATTGGATGCTAATGTACCAGGACATGGTCCTTACTGTTTTAAAGTCCAAGGACAAATTTATCATCGGACTTCACATTTACATACAGAGGAAGGAGAGCAAAGAAAATTCGCTCAACTATATGTCCTAGATACAATGGAAGCTGTTGACCAACGTATGCAGATGGAAGAAAATAAAAAATGCTTACCCAGTGTTTTCATAGAGCTAAATAACATTATGGACAACAATCCCTACAGTAAAGCTTACAAAAAATTGGCAGAAGTAGAAAATGAACAACTACTTCATGCACAAAGACATCAATTACCCATGCCAAAGGTTAATATGGTGCTTAAAAGAGACAGACATACTGATAAACCTCGTTATAACTTGCCAACATCAAATGAGGTTGCAATGGTCTTTCAGAATGATGAAGGAGAACCACCATTTCAAAGAGACATTAGAGTATATCCCAGAAATGAGGAGCAACCATTTATTAATATTAATATCTTAAGTCCAAATTTAGATCCAATGACATATCCCATCTTTTTCCCACATGGAGAAGCCGGTTGGCAACCAAAATTAACCCTTCCCAGTTACCCAAATGCTAAAGCCAGAATCCGAAATAATGTTTCTATGCTTGAATTTAAAGTAGCTCAAATTGCCATTAGAGATGAATTTAATCCAATTTTATGTGGTGGAAAACTAACACAACAATGGATTATTGATTCATATTTGCAAGTTGAGGCAAATAATTTAAACTTTATAAAATATCAACAAGATAAACTACGTGTAGAACAATATTGTGGACTCATGGACTATGTTGCTGACGTGGCTACAAGCAGAGACATGACAGCTGGCAAAGCCATCATTTTACCATCTTCCTTTCAAGGATCTCCTCGAAATATGAGAGAAAGATACAATGATGCTATGGCTATTGTGACAAAATTTGGAAAACCAGATTTATTTGTGACATTTACATGTAATCCACAATGGCCAGAAATTAATCAAAATCTACTTCTTGGACAAAGTGCTTCAGATCGACCAGATTTAGTAGCCAGAGTTTTTAAGATCAAATTAAATGAATTAATACGTGACTTCACTATAAATCAGTTATTTGGCAAATGTCTTGCTTATGTATATACCATTGAATTTCAAAAAAGAGGCCTTCCACATGCACATCTTCTCATAATACTTCAAGAGAAAGATAAATTAGATACTTCGGACAAAGTGGATGCAGTCATAGTTGCTGAACTACCAGATCCAGAACTATATGGTAGACTATATGAGATTGTTACTCATCGCATGATTCATGGACCCTGTGGAGACCTTAATCCACAATCACCATGTATGGAAAATAATCAATGTTCAAAAGATTTTCCAAAAGATTATAGAGACAAAACATATGCAAATTGTGATGGATATCCACTTTATAAAAGAAGAGAAGGAGATAGTGCCATTATTCGTGGAAAAAAAGTGGACAATAGATATGTAGTACCCTACAATCCACATTTACTCATAAAGTACAACGCCCACATCAACGTAGAAGCCTGCACTTCCATCAAATCCATTAAATATGTCTACAAATATATTTACAAAGGTTACGATGCAGCTACTGTAGTCGTCAAAAGTGCAGACAACCCTGAAAGTAGTGAGTTAGTACATGATGAACTTGCATCTCATGTAGATGCTCGCTATGTCAGTGCGCCAGAAGCTATGTGGCGGCTTTTAAAATTTGAAATGCATGATAGATCACATGCAGTATATAGGTTAGCAGTACATTTGCCACAACGACATTTAGTCTATTTCCATGCTGGAAATGAAATTAATGCATTGGCCCAAAGTGAAGATCGTCACACTACACTAACTGCATGGTTTGCATTAAATTCCACTGATGCTGAAGCAACACAATACTTATATATTGAAATTCCATATCACTATGTTTTTGTGAATGGATTATGGAGACCAAGAAAAACCAGAGGCAATAAAATAATTCCACAAATTTACACAGTCAGTCCAAGAGATGTTGAACGTTTTTGCTTACGGATATTACTTTTAAATGTTCCAGGAGCACTAAGTTTTGAACAATTAAGAACTGTTAATGACATTGTATATGAATCCTTCCATTTAGCTGCAAGACATAGAAACTTACTCGCTGATGATACAGAGTGGGAAAGATGTTTAGAAGAAGCAGCACAATGTCAAATGCCACGACAGATGAGAGAACAATTTGCTTTTATTTGTATCTTCTCAAATGCTCCAAATGCATTAGCTTTGTGGGAGACTTTTAAAAGTAATATGGCTGAAGACTTTATGCGACGATACAATGAACCCATTGCACACTTAAAAGCGTTAATGGAAATCCAAGAAGTCTTTTTAACTCATGGATTAAGTTGTGCAAGTTTTAATTTGCCTGATCCAGGTCTTATAGATGACATTAACTTTGAAGACTATGACATTCAACTACAAGCAGAAAGAACAGAAGAAAGACTTGCAACTTTAAATACACTACAATTGCAAGCATTTCATGCCATTAAAAATGCTATAGATGATGACATGGTGACAGAGCGTTATTTCTATCTTGATGGCCCTGGCGGATCAGGAAAAACATATTTGTACAATTTATTAATGAGTTCAGTACGAGCACAAGGAAAAATAGCAATGGCGTTTGCCACTACTGGAATTTCTGCACTTTTATTAGAAGGTGGAAGAACTGTTCATAGTGGATTTAAACTGCCAGTGCCTATTTTAGAAAATTCTGTGTCAGATATTCGCATGACATCCTTACAAGCAAAGAAATTGAAGAAATGTAAATTAATTATAATAGATGAGGCCACAATGATGTCATGCTATGCCCTCCAATGTATTGACCGTTTGCTTCGTGAAGTCATGGATAATATTTTTCCATTTGGTGGAAAGGTAATGTTGTTGGGTGGCGATTTTAGACAAACATTACCTGTCGTTGTACATGGAAATCGAACAGACATTATCGAAACATGTATAAAGTCAAGTACAGTATGGAAACATTTTACCCATCTTCAACTGCAACAAAATATGAGATCAGAAGGCCAAACTGATTTCAATGATTGGCTTATTAAAATTGGAGAAGGCAGAACAGAAAAAATACTACATTTACCTGACGACACTGTAGAGATCCCACCTCATATGATTTGTCAACAAGATATTATATCGGCTATATTTGAAGGGAGCATAAATAACGAAGAATATTCCGAGCTTGCCAACCAAGTCATACTGACGTGTAAAAATAAAGATGCATTAATACTCAATAATGAAATCTTAAAAAAAATTAATGCACCACAAAGAAATTATCACAGTGCTGATTCTGTACTTGCTGATGACAATGAAAGTCAGGCAAACTTTTCAACTGAATTCATAAACTCTTTAACTCCTTCTGGAATGCCACCACATATTTTGCAGCTAAAGAAAGGTGCAATTATCATGTTACTGCGAAATATGAACCCCAAAAAGGCCTATGCAATGGCACAAGATTAATTGTTCAACAATTAAAGGACCATTTTATAGATGCTGAAATTTTAACTGGGACCCATAAAGGAGAGAGAGTTTTCATACCAAGAATAGATTTAGCACCAAGTGAAAGTAGTCTCCCTTTTATACTTCAAAGAAGACAATTTCCCATTATTATGGCATTTGCCATGACCATTAATAAATCACAAGGTCAAACTTTCAAATCTGTGGGTATTTTCTTGGAAGAACCAGTTTTTGTATATGGTCAATTGTACGTTGCGTTGTCACGGTGCAAAAATCCACAGGCTATTAAAGTTTACATTGAAAACAATGAAAGTCAAGGTGATTTATTACAAGATGGACGTATTTTTACTAAAAACATTGTCTACTATGAAGTACTATAACTTTGCAGGATACAAACTAAAGCCATGCAAACATTTTCGAAAAACATTCAAAAATACAAAACAATGGGTTGTTTAATTCAGTCATAATTAATGGAAGTCATGTTTATGGATAATTCCCCTCACAAAATACTTGCCTTGCATTTCTATGAAAAATTATGTTAAAATGTTAAGTCACTATGTTAATGTTTCTAATGTTACGAGTTTAAAAACAATATTTTCAAGTTATTTCATTCAACATATTACAAAGTTCATGTTAAGAGCCCAAGCATCCTTTTAAGTCACAATGTAAATATTCTCTGTTATCTTAAGATTACTACCTACATTAATGTTTATCGCCAGTTTATGTGCTCAGTAATGAATTACTTTAATTACGTACGGTTTAAGGAGAGTTTTTACTGTATGCCTTCCTCTACATTCAATGTATATTAAACTTAACAATTATTCTGATACAAATTGCATGTTAATACTGATTAATTTAAAGTTAAACTGTTTTTACATTCAAATGTTAATACTTTTAATTCAAAATTATGTTACAAAATGTATTTACTATGTTCCTGTTTATAATGTTCAAAATTAGACAAATGTTTTGCAAAACTTCGAAAGTTACATAAAAAATAAAGTTCAATTTTAAAAATATATACTTTTAAAGTTATTGCTTACATATATTTTAAACTTCATGTTAAAATTCGGGACGTTTCAAAAAGTCTTTTTACTTTTTACTTTCCTCTGGATTCTATGTATATTAAAGTGAACAATTCTTCAGATACAAATTTCATGTTAAAAAACCATTACATCAACATTTTACAAAAATACATGTTCATATCACAATACTTACAAGGGTCAAAAATATATTTAAATAACTAAACAACTTCACAAACATATACATCACATTGCTGTCATTTTTTGACGGGCAAGTCGCTAGTATATATATATATATATATATATGTGTATGTATATATATGTGTATATATATATATATATATATATATATATGTGTATATATATATATATATATATATATATATATATATGTATGTACAGTCAGGTCCATAAATATTGGGATATATATCTATATGTGTATATATATATATATATATATATATATATATATATATATATATATATATATATATGTGCATATGTTTATTTTCAAAGGTTTTGTAAAACACTACTCTGAATCGGGCTTTGGGAGCTTCAGTTTGCGATTTTGCTACCTCCAACTTCAATGGTGGGCACACCCCCCCTGTCACTCACCAACAGTACCATTAAGTCTATGCATACACACCTCTGCAATCTGATTGGTTTAAATCAGTTGGGCTGTGAAACACTGTTTGTAATCTGAGCTTCTGTCTGGGGGCTGTACAGAATCATGTCAAAACAACAATAACCATCATTTTTTTTACAAACACCATATCTTCCTCAAAAAAACATGTATTTAAAAAATTAAAGTATTTCAACTTGTCTTTATGAGATCTTTCCACTGGTGCCCTCCAACTTGTGCTATCCCTTTAAGGCTGTAATGTAAATAGGTAAAAATTCAAGGGGGGTGAATACTTTTGCAATGCACTGTATAGACTTGTAAGCCTCACTTCTGTACTGGGAAAGCTTTTAGAAGGCTTAATAAGGGATAATATACAAGAATATATCTATTTGAACAGGAAGGTTTTTTTTTTTTTTTTTTTTTTTTTAAACAATTGGCAAAGTTTGACTTTTTTTTTTTCTTTCTATTTGCCTTCTGGATCAAATAACAATTAATCTGCATATTGCAGATCAGATGAGATCTAAAATTGCTGAACTCGATGGACTAAGTCTTGACTGAAGTAGATCAGTCTTGTGGGAGGATCTCTTGAGCTGAGTGACAGACAAAATATAGCAAATTAATTTTCTATTTGTATAATTTGTCTTAATGACTTCCAGTTACAGGTATTCAGATTTTTATTGATAACGTTCCTATCCTACCATAATTGAGACCACTGTTGGTGCCCTTTAATTGATGTCTTGTGTCTGGCTTCCTTGAAACATGCTACAGTTAAAGCTCTCTAAAATCTTGTCTTAATCTCCCCCATAAACTACTGCCAGATTTTGTTTCTTACTATAGTTTATTGAATGACTGATGTTCAAGTACCTAACTATTTTCTGCTTTCTTTATCTTCACTCAGTCCTCTAATCTGTCTTCTACTTTCAACCTATAGTTGAGACAACACTCATTAAAGCAACATATTTACTTAAAACCGCATCTATGGGACATTTGTCTCCATTTTTTTCTGACCTTTTTACAGTAGTGACTGTCCAAGTGTGCTAGAAATGCTTCAGTTCCTTTGTTCTCCCACTGTCTGCTGCCTTTAATTGCTCCTTTAGTTTCTCTTTCATCCTTTCATTAATTCCTACATTCTCTGTTGGGTGTAGCACAAGGCTCATTTTTAAAGCCCTACCAGATTCCCTTCTGCATCTCTTCATTTGGCTTTAGTTTTTCATATTTATATTCAGCCGAGTATATACCTAAAGGTACATTATGGGAGATTTCAGTGATTTCTTTAGCTGAACAGGGTTCAGCAAGCTTCAGGATTACAGTTGTCGACTGAGCCCACTAATGAGTAGGAATACCTTCAGGAATCAAAGCCTATATTTCACAAACATACACTACCTGGACCCTATTATTATATTGTATTATACTGCCACATTTATTACAGGCTTCAAGTATGTTTGTATATTTAATTGCATCGTTATTGCAGCTCGAGTTAATACAGTACTTTTATCATTTTATTAGTGTTATACATTTGGGATTGATTTATATTAATCCTGTTCATTGTAACATTCCCTTCTTTCTTGATTAAATTTCACTATGACCTGCAATCAACACATTTTACAGCTGATTAAGCTTTACAACTAAAATGTTTTCATCAAGTTTTCACTTGATAACCTTTCCCATAATTTTAAGCTCTCACAAGCAGGGTCCACAATTCTTTTTTTATATCGGTGAGTATAAATTTGTTTTAAACATATGTGCACATTGTACGCATTTGCCCAGTGCTACAAAAATATTTAGTATTGATATACAGTAGACTCTGTTATCCATTACCCACAGGGATTGGTAGATGCTGGATAAATGTCGTTTCTGGTTGCTTGAGAGTCACTTAGCCAGTCGTCTCAAAGGGGATTTGTCTCTGTCCCCTCTTGTTTGTATAATTTAAATGCCTTCTTTTTACTCCTTATCTTGATCTTTAAATCATTGTTAAACCACATTGGAAGTGATTTACTCCTTTTACTTTTATTCTCACATGGTATATGCCGATGTGTATGTATATTTAGTAAGGATTTAAATGTTGTCCATTTATGTTCAGTGTTTTTACCTATCAATTCTCTGTCCCAGTCTATACGTTGTATTGCTGCCCTTAGACCATTAAAATCTGCCCTTTTAAAAGTAAGAGTTTTTGTTGGCCCCTTAAAATTTTGTTTTTTTTATTCAATCTCAAATGAGACTGTGTTGTGATCACTGTTTCCGAAAGGTTGCCCTACTCCAACATTTGATACTATATCAATATTATTTGTGATGACTAAATCTAAGATAGCTTCATTTCTAGTAGGCTCTTGTATAACCTGGGTCAGATAATGATCCCTGAGTGTACTCAAGAACCTGCTCCCCTTAGCTGAGCTGCTGGTCTCATTTATCCAGTTTATTTCAGGGTAATTAAAGTCTCCCATTATTAGAACTTGCCCATGCTTAGTTGCATTTCCAATCTGTAACAATAATTGTATTTCCTCCCTTTCAGCTATATTTGGGGGGGTTATAGCATACGCCTACAAATTTTCTTTTGGAATTTGCTGCTCCGCTATTTAACTCTACCCACAAACATTCAACTTTATCACTAGATCCACCATAAATATCTTCTCTGACTATAGGCTTAAATTCAGGCTTAACATACAGACAAATCCCTCCTCCTCTTTTACCATTGCCTCTGTCTTTCCTAAATAGGTTATAACCATCCAGATTAACAGTCCAGTCATGAGATTCATCCCACCACATTTCGGTAATGCTTATTAAATCCCATTTTTTAGTAATTGCTAATAATTCTAACTCTTCCATTTTTCCTGGCAATCTTCTGGCATTAGCAAGCTTACACCTTATGTGTAGTCTGTAGTTCTGAAGTACCTGCCACTGTACTTGAATTACTTAGTACTACCTCGCTATTGACTATACTACCCCTCCCCCATATCCTACCCTACCCTATGAGTGGTTAATTCATCCTTTATAACCTCTACACTTTCTACCCCATTACTTATATCTAGTCCCTCCCCCCCCCACCTACTAGTTTAAAAACTCCTTCAGCCTTTCTACCATCCTATCCCCTAGCACAAAAGCTCCCTCATCATTAAGGTGCAATCCATCCCTGCTGTAGAGGTTGTACCTAAGTGAGAAGTCAGCCCAGTGCTCTAAAAACCCAAACCTCTCCTTAGTGCACTACATCTTTAGCCACGCATTAATCTGCCTCCCTGGGCTAGCACATGGCACTGTTAGTATCTCAGAAAATACTACCTTGGAGGTCCTTGCCTTCAGCTTATTACCTAGTTCTCTAAAATCATTCTTTAGGACACTCCATCTTCCACTAACTTTGTCATTGGTACCAATATGTACCAAGACCGCTGGTTCATTTCCAGCCCCTCCCAATAATTTGTCTACCCGATCCACAACATGACGAACCCGAGCACCCTGGAGACACCAAACTGTTCGATTGCTGGGATCTGGGTGACAAATTACCCTGTCTACCTTCCTAATAGAGTCCCCTACCACCAAAACCTGTCTGTTGCTCTGCCTTTTCTGCCTTCCTAGTCCTCCAGTAGAGCTGTTCTCCCGGCTGTTAGAGGGAACAGCTTTATCTGGCATTGCCATTCCTGACTGGACATCCCCAACAATTTCACTCAATCTGGCAAATCTGTTGGTTTGTGCCAATTCAGACCTGTTCTCCCTGCTTCCCCTTGTAACAGTAACCCAGCTACCTCCCTGGACAAACTCACTAGCCCCATCGCCAACCTCCATGTTAGGCCCAGCTAAACTGTGCTCAGTGAGCACCAACTCCCTTTCCAGTGGAGCAGTATCACTAAGTGCTGCAATTCTCCTCTCCAGTTCTCCAATTTGAGCTTTCAGAGATGCAACATGCTCACACCTCTCACAGAGGTATGGATCCTGGATCATCTGTTCCAGTAGTGCTTTCATATGACAGGATGTACACTGGACTGACTCTCTTTTCTTTGAAGTCCCTCCTTTTATTTAATCTCCTACACTTATATTCGATCCATACTTAATGCTAGAACTTTTCGCAAGCTCACAAGTTCGCTCCTTCCCCTGTTGAAATTTAATTTAAGACTTCTCACCTGGACACAATTAGGTCTCCCAGCAAATAACACACTTTACTTGCAAGAAAGAAATCAGAATGGCAAACAGACACACACAAGTCACAAACTTACAGTATTCAGTACTCATTTTTTTTCCTGGTTGCTTGAGTTCTGGTTAAATGAGTGTCTACTGTATTAGAAAGATAAATAATTCACAATTGATACAAGATAATGTGCACCTGCAAACAAAAGGGCTAAAATGTGTTTATTTGTTTTCATTTTGAAATAAATAAAATACAGTTGGATTTGTAATATTTTTATTGCGGGGCTGGGCATGAAAGATAGATTTTTTACAATTGTTAATATGAGAACTAGGTTTGATCTAAACATATTTTTGATACAAAATATAAACTGTGCTCTGTATTTCAGGTGAAGCCATCTCAACTTCTTGAATACTTACAACTGAAAAAAACAGAAGGATACACAATTATTGGGGTGGAACAAACTGCAAAAAGCTCTAATCTTACTGAATACAGTTTTCCAGAAAAATCACTCCTTTTACTTGGGTAAGCTCTAAAGTAGTTTCTTACAAAAGTCCCCTTTGGGATAGCCTTGTTATGTTTTAATCCATGGAGATAGGGGGAGTAGAGGTGGAATGTTTGATGAAAGGCGTATGAGAAAATATGAGAGAAATTCAAGTGGGGTAACATGAATATATTTGTAGAGGTGATACAAGTGAAAAAAGAAATGAATGGAGAGAGGAAGATAAATGGTAGAATAATAGAGGGTAACTGGTAAGGGCTACCTACAGTTAATACAATTCAACTTTTTTATGAAATAAGATTACTTTTAGCTGTATCTGTGGTAACACGCAGCTGGTAAAGCTATATATAGGAAAGAAAGATCCTGACATCCAACCACTAAAATAATATACCAAAAGCATCAATAATAGCATAGATAAATTTATAACCATTTTTTCTCTCCCATTACTTCATGGATATATTTTCTTTTAACAGCTGAACCCATCTGTTACTTTTTCACAGGTAGTTGTTGATGCTACATTCTAATTGTACAGATACAGACTTCCTGTGTATTCATAAGTTTTCCCCTCAAGAAGTATATCACCAAAAACATATTAGATCACATAGCCTCATAATTGCATATAAAATGTTATATATATGAAGATATATAATTTTATTTTCCATTCTAAAAATCACATAGTTCTTTAAAATATATGTTGTGTTTTTAAATATATGACTACAGTGGTCCTTAAACATGAGTTACTGACTGGATAGATTATGTGAATTGTCTATTTACTCCCTTCAATCAAACAGGTATTCTTTGTTGTGATACAAATCCCTTGAGATGGGTTGATGCCGTAGGAACAAGAGAGGAACTAGTGAGACTGTACACACAGTAGGGGGATCAAATGCAAGGCCTAAAAAATGCAGCAGAAAAGCAAGCTCATTGGTGATAAATCGATTGTTTTTGCTAGTTTTGTTACATTTGTGAAACTATTGACATATTTTATTTTTTTCCTCTTGTAGTTTGTTTTTATTATTATGAATATAATCTTTTTATTCATTCTTAGAAGCTACAATGAATCACCTTGTTACAACATCATAATTTCCCCAAATCCCCTGAGATGTGAGGCTATCCTCCTTCATTACCTTCTAAAATGCCTTTCTTTATAAATGTATATGCCGGCTTTATGAAAAAATAATACTATTTTATATCTAAAATACAGTACACCTTTTAATTATTGTATTGCTATAGTTATTATTGCAATAGTAAATAGTTGAATATGTGAAAACAATTATATAGCAGCCACATTTTAATTATAGTCTTAATTTAATTGTATAAAAAGCTCTAAGCAGTCCACTGAGAATTTCCCAGCTTGCTGAGTCATGCCATTAAAAAGCATATGTTGCTTTTCAACATGCATGTGCAGCTTTTCTGGCATCCAATTATAATGTTATGGGACCAGTGGTGCCTGCACATTCATTTGTTTCATATAAGTCACTTATTAACACCAGTGTATTTTGAAAGCCTTATCCTAACAAGCAGCATATGTCTCTCACCCCCCCAATCCAAGTTAAACAATTATGAGACACTAAACAACCATTTAAAAAAAAAAGTCATCAAACAACCATATGACGAAAATGCTTTAGATTCCAAATAAAATTATACAGCCTCATTACCTTTTCTATGTAATTATGCTGCTGTGTAATCTATGATTTTGGTTTATGCCTATCTGCTTCCTGGGGTGTGAGGACATATTGTCTGCACAGTAGGAATGTTGCATCTACAACGGTTTTCAATAGGAGATACTTTTTCATGTCCTGTAAATTAACTAACAGACAGAATTAGCTGATTTAGACAATGGATCTTTACAATAAAGCATAACTGGATATGAAATACGGTATATAACAATATAAAGACAGTATTTTTTTTAAAGCATTGTGCCAAAGTTTAGTTATTCAAAATACTATATAGAATAACTTAGGACACAGCAGTCATTTCAAGCAGTTAAGTAATAGTATATTTTACTTTATTTATAAAATATAAATGTAACAATATTTTATGGCAAAAATAAGATTACATAAAAAATATAAAGCAATAAAGGGCTGAAAATATGTGTGATCACTGCTCTTTATTGTTAAAGTAGTATGTCAAAGTGTTCCCTTAGATTTGTTTAAAATATCTGTAGTTGCTCACATATACACTTTCACAAGGGGAGAAATACTGCACTTCCATTTATCTCTAAAGCAAAATGAGGCAGAAGTTTAATATTACAGAGTATGTATTCATGAAGTTTTATCAAATTCTGCAACGTGATAATGTCTGCAAATATTAACTAAACATTAATGTGATTATAACATGTGGTAATAATTTCAAGTCTCTCCTCCCTTTACTGAATTCATTGAACATTCTCTTTAGAATAATAACCTATTTCAAAATCTTCTCTTCACCTTTCAGTTATTGCTAATAAAATATTTTGTGGTTACATCAGATATAGAATGTGGTATGGATTTATTACAGTCCAGCAGGAGTGTCGCACCTTATTAGACTATGCAGTATATAGTGTTAACTTTTTTTCTTGGAAAACTATTTTAGTTTGAGTGACCAGCTTTGAGAGTGGCATGCCTGTCTTCGTCCCATGTGGATTTCTTATTACTTATAATTCCTACTTTGTATATTCCAATGCTTGTGTTAAATCTTAATCCGTATTGCTTCTGACTTGATAAAAAGAGGTGCAACTCTTGAAAGCTTGTCACTCTAACTAGAATATTAGTCTAATAAAAAATGAATCCCTGTATACTTTAATACTATAATTATTTATCTAGATTACTGGACATTCACGGCCACCCCACTCTTTATTTAGCAACTCAAAGTTTAGTGATCTTAGTTCAGTATTTATTGGCTTCTTTGTGTTTGTACTGGAAGAAGGTAATATTCTACTAATGTTATGGTGATGTCATGTAAGGATAATCCCCAGACACACTCAGCTGAGCATTTGGGACAGTGTTGGAAAATAATAAAACATATTGTTGGTTTTAGTACAAAGCATGTTTTCCGTACATCTGAATTAATAT
The DNA here is from genome assembly GCA_027410445.1 of Discoglossus pictus. Taxonomy (NCBI): domain Eukaryota; kingdom Metazoa; phylum Chordata; class Amphibia; order Anura; family Alytidae; genus Discoglossus; species Discoglossus pictus. The sequence continues at coordinate 165,354,308 of CM050165.1, forward strand.
AACTTTTTTGTCAGTACTCTAAGATTATATTTTTGCCTCCTATTAGAAATGAACGTGAGGGAATCCCTGCCAACCTCATCCATCATCTAGATGTCTGTGTAGAAATTCCACAACAAGGCATAATAAGGTCACTGAATGTCCATGTGAGTGGAGCTGTCTTGATTTGGGAATATACAAGACAACATATCCTAAAACAAAATAAAAGGAAATAGTCTGTTTTGGATAAATGTGCCAATCAATGATGATGCTGCTGCTGATTTGGTCATGACATTTTGTACTTAACTATTTCTCTTCATTTGATCAATTTAACTTTTAACTGCGCAAAATCTCATTAACATTTTTGAACAATAAAGATATCTTTCACAAATCAATGTACCGAATTCTACTTTACAGTTACAATTAAGAAATGGTGAATTTATGAACTGCCTGTGCTGCAAAAAAGTTTGAGCTTTAGATATATAGTTTTATGTATTCATGATGTATGTGTAATTTAAACATACAATGCTAAAAGTCTTTGACATTTTTTATAAGCATTTAATGGGGGAAGATACAATGTAGGGTAATATTTTTTTTTACAAAATAAACCAAGCTCCCATTGTAACAAGAAAGATAGTTGACCCTCCAGAAAATAAATATTTTTTACACCTGTGCCAAACCCTCAAAGCAGTAATTGTACTGTGCTTCCGTTGCCACCATTATATATACTAGTGTGGCTGATCCAGCCAGGCCATAAAACGTAAATAAGCAAAACTTGTCTGCTTCTTAGGAATTGGATATATATACTTTACTAAGCAGAACTTCCTCTCATCTCTATCTAAGATAAACACTCTAGCATTTGTAGAAGACATGCCTTCTATACTGCACACTCCGGTAGATGGGAAAGAATTCCTGACTAGTGTACAGCAATCATTATTTAATGTTGTAGATAACATTCCTATTGCCTGGAACCTAAGTGAAACAGCTCTAAACGGGGTCATTTTAACGGGGTAGATAGGGGACTCGTGGAAAAATAGACAAAACCAATAAAAGTTAAAAAATTTTGGCTTCCTATTAACTTTTCTGAAACCGTAAACATAACCACAACACAAGCAGAACACTTATTTGTAGCCTGGTATCTTCTCCTTTTTGCTCTTTGCTGCCGCGGTGTCACTTTAAATAATGTTGTGCAGATTGAAGCTTCAAAAGCGGTCTGGCGGGAAAAAAACAGTGTTATAGCAAATCAGCAAAATAAGGGGGCTTTAAGCAGGGTATAGCTGTATGTCTCATGCTCCATCAAGAGGTACATAACATTTTGATTAAGACATGTGTAAGTGGGCTGCATAAATACCTTACTCTTCTGGAGAATAGAATGCTTTAATCAGAGATTCATCTAATACTAAGAACCAGGAAATTAACAACTTGCATGAATTTGCCTCCATGTTGGAAGATCAAGAGAATAGGTTCAGGAGCGTCAATCTTGGAGGCCTGAGAATGTTGTAGATGTTACTAAATTTGCTTAACGGGTGTTTTGTTTTTCAAGATGTGGGGGCAACTAGATTGGAAAAGGACAGAGAATTTATCATGCCTTGGGTCCCAACAGACAGGATGTTTAGCCAAGGAATGTAATTCTCAAGCTGTACTATCCACAGCCAAAGAAAGAAATATGGAAATCACTCTCACAAAAAGCGTAGCTTCTTAGGGTGCAAAACTCTATATATTTTCAAATGTATCATCCATGTCCCTATTTAAATAAAGTCCTAATAATTATTATTATCCTATATATGTAATGCGCCAACATATGCCATAACGCTATACAGGGTTAAGTACCAAGCAAAACAATCTTAACTCAATGAAAAATTATGGAGGACCCTGTCTTTGAGGATAAACTCAAACACATATAGTGCTTTCTCAAAGCACCTTGCAAGTTTAAAAACTTGCACACTTACAATCTAAAGTGGATTCCCAGGGAAAGAGGGAGTAAATATTGGTTGGGAGTTTAATTCAACCTCCATTTCATGTATCAAGAAAAGGCTGATGCTACCGATGACTCTGCTGACCATACTCTGGACACTTTAGACATTCTCATAAATCATCTAGAGGTTCTGCTTTTCTAACTAATGACCCTAGGGCTGTGACCTCATATTCTTTCCTGGCTCATAACAACTCTCATCTGCAAGATCTCCCCCCCTCCATCACAAAGTGTGCCTTCTGCTCGTGGTCAGAGGGGTTCTCACCATGAGAACTCTAGTAACATATAAGTGTGACTGCATCTGGCAACATTTTCCTTAGCAGATATTCTGTAATTAAGTTATGGGAGTATTATTATAACAATTTTATTTTGTTCAGTAATAACTATGACTTATGAGTTGGGCTGGAATGTTGGGGAAATATTGATCTCAAATGAGATAAATGAGATTGGTGGGGAGAGGAACAGTGTTGACCATTAATGAGGTAAACTGTTTTTTAATTATATTTTCTAGCTAAAGGTTTGTTTGCTGCCATTTGCACATGTATTTTGAATCTTCATGGTGAACTAAAAATAGGTTTAAAATGAAAAGCATATATACTGCACTTTAATTATTGCTCTAGGTGACAGGGAAGAATACCAGCTGTCAGCTCATGGTACTGATCTTACTGGGGGTCTGGTAAGCACTTAATATTATATGATGGTCCAGGGCTTCCACTCTCTGGTAAAGAGGAGGTTTACATTTACACATTACATTCAATTGAAAGCAGATTGTATCTTTAATAGATCTTTTTGTTATCTGTTTCCTTGAAGATGGGCACAGAGAGAAATAACAAAAAAAGGGGGCAACACTTTTATGTGGCTAAATATGTTAGGAATTTCCAAATACTAAATTTTCTTATATGAACACATTTACTAAATGGTTGTGAACCTAAATATTTGTACATGAACAAATCGGAAAAATGTATTGCTGTAGTAGCACCTCAAAATATTGGGGATTGCAACTGTTTGTACGGTACTTTAAGAAGAAAAAAAAATGATTTCAGATCCTGAGGACATTGCCTTATTTTGAAACAGAACATTTGTGTACCATCCTTTATAAAAGTGTATGGCTGAGCGTATAGGTAATATTTGAAGGTGACCTTAAGTTTACAGTATGACCAATCAAAAATAGATTGAGACCTCGCAGTGTAGCAAGCAGCAACGCAGGTGCTGATACTGTTCCTTGAATGTTCCAAGCATAGATGAGAGTAGTGGGGTTAGATGAAGTGTGGAGAAATCTTTTTTTTTTTTTCCCTCTTTGCTTGATGTAAAACTATATGTTTTTTTTTTTTTTTTTTACATTGCAAGCATCAGAATATATTATTGGCAGAGGGGATCTTCACAGTTGTGTGGTCTGACCACTCAGTTCTTTTGCCAATCACAATGTACAACGACAATGCAATCCCTGGCATCTTAATGATACCCTGTTATCCAAAGAATTCAGCAATATATTGCATATTAGCTTAAATGTTAGTTTGAGGCACGTATGTGAGAACTCTTCAATTTGCAGAAAGATGAACAAAAATGATATACTAAAGCTAAGCTCAATACGCTGCTGCCAGACACTTTGAAAATAATGAGGCCCATGAATGGATTTATATCATTAAAAAAAGCACATGTCCTGTGGATCACAGATCATATCGGAATTTCATAGATTTTATACAGATTTGCATGAGGGGCAGTCTCCTCCAGATAGGTATTCTATGGAAGATTTTTATTTATTTTTGTCAAAATTATCGGTAGAACATAGGGAGACTTTAATTGCTGAACTAACTGATTATTTTGGCAATTCTAAAGGTCCTGGCCAAGGTGGGCTGAGCACACTATATATATATTTTTTTTTAAATTACTTCTTGTGCTCCAGTTTGTTGAATTGTATAATCCTCTATTGGAAGGCAAGCCACTGACCAAGGACACAGCAGAGTCCCTATCTTGTGGAAGGAATGACCCGTGTTATGTGGTAAATATAGACCTATGTCTCTCTTGAATTTAACTTTTTTAAAAGCTATTGCTAAACTGACAATTCAAATGCTGATATGCCATACCTTATACATCAAAATATGGTAGGTTTTATATGCTTTAAACAGGCTCAGTATAATGTCAGTAAAATAGTTAATATCATTTATACTGTAAGAAAATACTTCACGATCAGCTTTTTTGCTATCTTTGGACATACAGAAGGCATTTGATTTTGTGTTTCTTTGGGATCCCTGTTTTATGCCTTCCTGTATTCAACATTTTGGGACCAGTCTTGAATGTTTATTATGGCTAGTAAAGAATCATATAGCATTCAACAAAGTCACCTGGTTCCACCTCTGAGGTGATACATATTAGATGAGATACCAGACTGGAGTACCCACTCTCTCCTCTAGTTTTCATGTTGGTGATAAAGCTGCTAGCATTAGCAGTTGGTTTATATAGGGGTATAAATCAACATGTGATTGCATGTTTGCAAACAATGTGATTCAGTAATTGCACTTCCAGTACTTTGGAAGCTTTTAGATACCTTTCCTCAGTTACTGGACTGAGAGTGAAAAATTAATTTGCTCTTAACCTCACTATACCTGGTCAGATGGTGGATCAAATTAAAGTTTAATTCCTACTTAAGTGGGAAATATCCCTGCTTTACTGTGGGATTAGATTAGCTAACGAAGAGCCTCATTCAATTGGCAAATTCGCAATTACTTGAACCCGTAATATAGTACATAAATGTTATGGAGATTCAATTGGCTAAATTTAGCAACTCCAATTCCAATTAATAGTTACAGGCTCAAAAGCACTGCGGGCTTGGAAAAAACGTAACTCTGTCCTATCTTCTCCATTGATTCTTCAAGCCTGTAAATGTTAAGAGTGCAAAATCAAAATTTAATTACAAAAATTCTACAGGCCCACAATTGCCTTCAAACCTGTAAATCGCAAATGTATTAAAAAATAAGAGTACTAGATAGACTCGCAGGTGGGTTAAACACCTGTTCATATAACTGCAGCAGCAAAGAAGCACACACTACTGTACTTTAAAATACTGGGAAAGTAATTAAATGCATTATAATTAATTGCACAGCAGTCTCAAGCTTGCAAATCTTCAATAATAAAATGTGTTATATCAATCCTGGGAATCAAGGGGTTAATACATATCATGGAACCTGCATGGACTAGAACATTTGCTTTAATGATTTTTATTGATTTCTACATTGCTGGATTGCGAGTTTGATCACAAATTTTACATAGTTACATAGTAATTTAGGTTGAAAAAAGAAGTTCAATCACAATTCTTTATAATGACCCTTGATGTGTTTATATAATCATATCTCTTCTTAGACACCTTTTTTCTAGATAAATAAGCTTAATTTGGTTAGTCTTTCTTCAAAACTTAGCCCCTATATTCCCCTAATTCGTTTTGTTGCCCTCCTCTGCACCTTTTCCAGCTCTAAAATATCCTTTTTATGAAGTGGTGCCCAAAATTGTACTCCATATTCCAAATGAGGGTATACTAGAGATTTGTATAGTGGCAGAATTATATTTGCTTCCCTTGCTTCTATACCCTTCCTAATACATGCTAATATTGTATTTGCCTTTGCAGCTGCTGCTTGGCTTTGAGCACTGTTACCTAGGTGGTTGTCCACAAGTACTCCCAAATCCCTTTCAATATCTGATACCTCTATATTTGCTCCATTAAGATTATAAATTGCATGGCTATTTTTCCTTCCCAGATTCATTAAATCTCATATGCCATTTAGATGCCCATTCCTCGATTTTATGTAAATCCTTTTGAAGGGAAAGCACATCATTATCTGATTTAATTACCTTGCACAACTTTGTGTCATCAGCAAAAATGGAGACACTACTTTCCAGTCCCACCTCTAAGTCATTAATAAATGTGTTAAAAAGGAGAGGACCTGATACTGAACCCTGAGGAACAACACTTGCCACATTAGTCCAATCGGAGTATGTTCCTTTTACAACAACCCATTGCTTTTTGTCTTTTAGCCAGCTCTCAATCCATGAGCAGATTTTCACTGCAATTTCTGTATCCCTTAGTTTGCACAATAGTCTCCCATGTAGCACTGTATCAAAAGCCATTGCAAAATCTAAATAGACTACATCCACTGAGTAGCCTTTATCCAAGTTCCTTCTAACCTTCTCATAAAAACAAATTAAATTTGTTTAACATGACCAATCCATCATAAATCCATGTTCACTGCTACTTAGAATTCTGTTCAAATAGACATATTTGTGTATATTATCCCTGATTAACTCTTCTAAAAGCTTTCCCACTACAGAAGTGAGGCTTCCAACCTCTTTTGGATTTCTTCCTGTGTTAACCAGTTATTTGGTGAAGGTAGTGTAGCCCCATTATGTTGCAGTGTCCCAACCACTGGTACCTTCTGAAGAAAAGAACCTATTTAGCTCATCTACCTTTTCCTGGTCACTAATTATCAGACGGCCTGTGTCACATTGTAGTGTTTCTATAGCTTCCTTCCTCGCCTTCTTCTCATTAATATACTTAAAAAATATTTTAGGTTTAGTCTTACTCTCTTTTGCAATTTTTCATTTTCTATTTTAGCCAGTCTAATAGCCCTTTTGCAAGCCTTGTTGATTTCCTTGTACTCCCGTAAAGCAGTCTCTGTCCCCTCTTGTTTGTTTACCGTATATACTTGAGTATAAGCCGACCCGAGTATAAGCCGAGGCACATATTTTACCACAAAATACTGGGTAAAATGAGTGACTTGAGTATAAGCCGAGGGTGGGAAATGTGCTGCCCCCTGTGTCCCCCCTCTCTCTCCCGTGTCTTTTCTCCCCTCTCCCTTCCCTGTGTCTCTTCCACCTCTCCCTTCCCTGTGTCTCTTCCCCCCTCCCTTATCACCCTCCCAACCTCCCTCCTCATCCTCAACCTCCCTCCTCATCCTCAACCTCCCTCCTCAACCTCAACCCCCCTCCTCAACCTCAACCCCCCTCCTCAACCCCTCCTCCTCATCCTCAACCTCCCTCCTCATCCTCAACCTCCCTCCTCAACTCCTTCCTCAACCTCCCATCCTCAACCCCCCCATCCTCATCCTCAACCCCCTCCTCAACCTCAACCCTCCTCAACCTCAACCCTCCTCAACCTAAACCCTCCTCAACCTAGACCCCCCCCTCAACCCCAACCCCCCTCCTTAACCCCCATCCTCAACACCCCCATCCTCATCCTCTCTCCTCAACCCCCCATCCTCAACCCCCCTCCTCATCCTCAATCCCCTCCTCAATCTTCCTCCTCAACCCCCCATCCTCAACCGCCCATCCTCAACCCCCCTCCTCAACCTCAACCCCCCTCAACCCCAACCCACCTCCTCAACCTCCACCACCCTCCTCCACCTAAACCCCCCTAAATACCTCTCCCCTCACTTACCTGCTTGTGCTCCGGCACCCGGTATATGCTAATGACGCGGCGCGCATGTGACATCACATGCGCGCCGGGTCAAGGAGCGGAGGCCGGAGCACAAGCAGGTAAGTGAGTGAAGAGGGGGGTATTTAGGTGTGTTTAGGTGGAGGAGGGGGGTTGAGGAGGGTTTATGCTGAGGAGGGGGGAGGGAAAGACACTGGGGGTAGAGAGACACACGGGGGGGGTTAGATACACACGGGGGGGTTAGAGACACACGGGGGGGTTAGAGACACACGGGGGGGTTAGAGAGACACGGGGGGAGAGTGACTCGAGTATGCGCCGAGAGGGCCCTTTTTTGCCTTAAAAAAAGGGCTGAAAAACTCGGCTTATACTCGAGTATATACAGTAATTTAAATGCCTGTTTTTTACTCTGTATCTTAATCTTTACATTATTGTTACGCCACATTGGATGTGATTTTCTGCTTTTACTTTTATTCCCACTTGGTATATGGTGATAAGTATGTATATTTAGTAAGAATTTAAATGTTGTCCATTTATGTTTAGTATTTTTACATGGGCTTGCAATTGAATGAGTCTCATTGTCTCTGTGTTGTATAGTGTAAATTACCCCCTGATGATTCATAAACTTAAGAGATCTGATGCGTTGGAATACTTATATTATATCCTGGAAAAGTGGTTGCTGTTAAAATTGCCTTTTTTCACTGATTTCTATATTTATTTGGTATTCTCGCTGTTCCTGTAGTAAGAGATGTGAAGTTAAATTCTGGGCCAGTTAACAATTTCATCTGGCAGGGGAAAGGGCATACACAGACTCAAATCTCTTTAGTAAACATTGTGTTGTAGGACTACCAATCTATACACTATTATTATATATCTGCCCAGATATATCATATACTGATTTTACATAGAAATTCTCACAAAGCTATTGGGCCAATGATTTAAACTTTTGGCAGATTTTGTAAAAATGAATGGGTATGTTTAGTTCTGCCTTGCAACTGACATTGCTTGAATTCTGCAATCTGAAAACACCTTTCATGGAAGGGATATTTTCCATGCTTTATTTATGCATCTCCTCCTAACCCCAAATCTTTGACCTACTGTATATAACAATCTGGAGAAGAGTGCTAGAAGTGTCACTAGAACCTAAAGTTTGGGAAAACATTAAGGATATCATATGGAAATCCTTGCAATGTTTGTCTGATAGGGAGGTTAACATCAACCCCAATGAGTACTGATCTAGGAGTTAAGGCCTGGACAGTCCAGAATGACCGTAATCACCCATTGATCCTGTATGCTTGTATAGCAAGCCAATACAGATCTAAAGTGGAATTGCTGCATACATGGCTCATTGGGAGAACCAGACAAACTTAATTGGGAACCATATGAGCATGTGGTTGACGTTAACATCAAAAGGGGTAACAATTACAATGTGGAACTCTTAACCACAACTAAATTTGCAGCTAATCACAATAATAATTCAAAGTGATGCTTATTAATCTATTTCCCACAGCCATTAAGGCAGAGGTACCCTCAAAAAAACATGTCAAGTCCCAGTTACATATACGGTACATTTTATTCTATTTTACGCACAAAAATCATGGATGAGTATTAGATACTACACCCCATAAGTGGTAGAAGGCAAGGGCATGTAATCACTACCATATTCTAAAAAATTAGCAGTTTGTTGAAGATAAAGTTCGATATGTTCTTTTTTGTGTAGCTATAACAAGTAATTCAATAAAATGATATAAAAGTTTGGAGAAAACAAGCACAAGAGCTGTTCTTCTTTATTCAGGGCTTATTTTTAGGTAAAAGCTTTCTTTTGTTCTGACATCCAACCTACAATCTCCGAGAAGTCCAACTACTGAATACCTTTCCAGATCTGGAACCACAGCTTAACTGGCAGAATATCCTGAACATTGCTGGTCCAGCTGGCTGGGTTTTGTGACCGTTGTACAGACCCAGCTAAGGAGTGTAATCCATTTTAATTTATTTTAGCTAAAGTCCAGTATGAGGGTGTTTGTCTTATATTCTTGGGATTGCACTTACTGTAACATCTACCTGATGTAATTTCTTGGCTTTGAAAAATAAAAAAAAGACGACAGTGCAATTTAATGTTCTAATTTCTAAATGCTTTGCTAATGAAACTCATTTAAAGGATAACTGGTTGTCAGGATAAAACGTTATTGCTAAGATATGCATACAACGTCAAATTGTATGTACAAATAATATTAAGGTTATATCCAAGCCTTTTTTATGGTATTCTTATCCTATCTTGGCCATATTATTTAATTTGGATATCTAAATGAAGAAATAGAAAAAATGTGTGTGTGTTTAATCAATTATATATTATAAGGACTTACATTAAATACTGTGAAACTTTTCTAATGGAAATTTTCCTCCAAGTAACGTTAGGACTGCAGCAGCCTTATTAAATTGTGATTCAGTAAATTTAAAAGGGTTCTATTTAAGCACACAGCATATTTTATTTACAGAAGTTTTTAGTTAGTGAAGACCTTGCTTTTGGATAGAAGTTTACTAACTGAAAACTTTGGGGAAAAAAATATGCTGTGTGCTTAAATAGAGCCATTTTAAATTTACTGAATCGCAATTTAATAATGCTGTATTTGTTTTAAATAAATGTAGATGATTGGGAAATGATCCGAAAATCCACCCAAGTGCAACTTTAGAAGATCTGCAAAAAAAATACAAAATAGTTGTATATAATAGTTAATAAATTACTTTTCACACATTTTAAGAATGTAAGTTTTATAAACTACATTGTTTTTTAAAAAGTGGAAAAAAATACTTCTGCAAATGCATTTTACAAGTCAGTATCTTCCTCATGTTATATCAGGTCATTGCACCAACTGAATCATGGAGAAATAAGTTCCTTTCTGTAGACCATGGTTATCCATATATCTTTGCTCTCATATCAAAATACTCCCCCCAACCGCCATCTTCACTCTGCTCTTTTCTTTTCACCTCCTCTCATTCCCATCTTCAGGACTTTTCTCGTTCTGTCCCTACTCTATGGAACTCTGTACCCCACTCCTACCCCAAACCTTCGAAGATTCACTAAAATGCATCTGTTAAGAAGCTTATCACCTTCAGCCTTAATATGCACAATTGCACATTCTACAGCATTATATCACTCACACCCACAATCTACAGTATAACACACAACCACCTCCACCTGCTTGAGCCTATTGCCTTCATGTTGCCATCTTGCATCTATCACCCTCCTGTATATCACCCAAACCCTTTTGATTGTAAGTCTGCAAGTTTTAAATATTGTAAGGTGCCTTGGGGAAAAGCACTATGTATGTTGGATTTGAAGCACACAGGGCCCTCCATAATAATAATAATACCACCAAGACTTTACTCGCATGGATCTCACATGGATCTGCTTGTTTAGTAGTTGTCCTACCAAGAACAACCACTGAACCAATGCAGTGTGAAATCTCACATAAAATATACTCTACATACTTTACCCCTTATTTTCCAGTTGGGATGATTCTTTCTCTGCACAGTGAGGCTTAAAATCTCAGAGAAAAAAAATCAAATTTTGTAATCACTTTAAATAGGTTAGTCTGATCTTTACTTCTTACAAACCATAAACACTGGATCAATACAGGGGCCCTTTGATGTTGTCTGATCCCTCAAAACTGCATTACATCATTTAAATATATACAGCCTCATCCAATTGCTGCGATTTTGAGCTTCGGGCTTGCAAGTGGAGGCTATTCAATTGCCTTCTGTTTGTGGGCTCCGATCTGGTTACTTGCTACGAGCTGCGATCTATTGCGATTCTTAAAATCACAAGTTACTTCCCTCCAAGCCTTTGATCTTTCATGGCCGCAAGAGCTGCGGAAGCTAAAATCACAAATTGCTATTCAATAGCTCCGATTTCCCCATCTGTCAAGCCCGCAAATGGCAAAAATCGAGCCACAGGTTATTGGGACCAAGGAGGTATCGCAAAGAGCTTACTGATAAATCGGAGCATTTTAAATGCAAAAATAAATTCAATCTATCACTGTAAAAGATGGGGAACACAATGGTTGACATTAGAATTAAAAGCACAGCCTTCTCAAGCTTGCACATTGACAAAATATAATACTTTATTTCATGTTTCATTTCCGTCCAAAGTCCATCCTCCATATATCATTAAAGTCCTACGGTCTTGAATAAGGAGTTACTGGCTTGCGTCCGTGATCATGTTCAAGCCTGCAAATGTTACTGCCGAGAGCCTGGTTTCCGGTTCTCCCGACAGACTCCTAACCTGCGGGCCCGGGCAATTGAATAGCAGAGTAAAAGTAGACCTACTGGAGCCCGCAACTTGATAGCAGGAAATAGAGTTACGGACCTGAATTAAATGAGGCTCATAGTTATTTAGGATTACAGCCATTTCTTAATTCAAAATGCACCTTGGTGTGGGCATACGCTGTGTAAATATTAGCCTAGAAGCTACTCAGAGGCACAAAGTATGGGATGAATGACTACTGCTGGCTTTTTATTTGGATTTCCTCTGATACCTATTATCAATATTTTGTTTGTATTATATTTGCATACTTGTGATTTGTACCCCTATTAATAAAGAACTAAAGAACATATTTTTGCATCCTCACATAAATTGTCTCCATTTATTAAAAAGAAATGTAAGCAATGCATTGAAAAGACAGATATTAAATAGGATATACGTTAAAGACTTTTACACATATGTTACATATAATAGAATAGGAAATTGAAATCAAGTTTTGATATAATTTAAAGGGGGTTTCTTGAACTTTGCAACTTTAATACACACATACTGAAACAGTGGAGTATTCAAGGCAGCACACAAGAGAGACAGGTTATGTCCTCCAGAACAGAAATAAATGGTACAGACCAAACTAATAATAGAACCTCCCTTTCCAGCCTCCCCTCAGTATTTATTCTGTCTTGCCACGGGTAACATTTACAGCCCATGGTATAAAGAAGAATTGAATTATATTGAATGCTTTTTATAATATTGATGTTCCTCCCTAGAGTCCAGGGGATGCCAGTGGGAATATAAGCCCTTCTTTCTATCCTTAGTGTCTAGGGAATGCCATAGGAGGTGGTGATGTTTTTCCTCCCTAGTGTCTAGAGGTTTGTTAGTATGGAACATTGTGATATATTTATGAATGTTTTAATATAGACACTTTTGCTAATATGCTTAATGTTAATTTTTGACACTGTTAATTGACACAGCAGCAAGTGTCAGAAAAGCAGTTTGTTTTCTAACAGCAGTTTGTCCAGAGACAGGAGAAGCAACAACAGCAACTCTATGTCTGTCCTTTACAGAGAATCTGCTCTGGCAGTCTTTTTTGCCTGTAGCTCAGTAGTAAGTGATCTGGGCTCTATGAACAGTATGAACTGTGTTATTAATTTTCAATTAAGCTATCAGTGTCTGACAAGTACATATTGATACATTATGAGTGTTTATATCTATCAGTGTATGACACAAGATATTATTTATACAATTTCAGTGTTTTTTTTTTGTTTCATCTTTTGTGATTAATAATAAAAATGGCTGTGTGGCATTGTCAGCGCTCAACCGAAAATTCATTATAATATTTTATTACATTCATATGTTAATATTTACTGGCTTATCGTCAATTAAAGTGATAACACTGTTTTTATGAGAACATATTTTTTGTTATTATTCTCTCCTTAAGTTCCTTTTCTTAAAAGAATATTGCCCGTCAAAAAATGACGGCAATGAAATTGTAAGTGAGATAATGCTGTTTGGCGTATGGTAATCAAATAAATAATACATTAATAAAGTAATATACTTTACCTATTTTCAAGTAATATATGCAGGAAGCATTGTGTTGAAGAGCTGGAAATCTGTTTTGATGTTGCTGCAGCATACAATGTGTGTTTTCAGTGCTGTGGAGCTGTTGTGTAAGTGTCATGAATGTGTGCAGTGTGTAGTGTAAATAGTGTGCGTGCGCAAGGCAAATCCGTTAGGGTAGCTGTGTACTTCCGGATTGTATAAGTTATTTTTCTAAAATGGCGCCTAATGTGTGGTATGCGTCTGTGGCTGATTTAGCGTCCTTGTTTTCGGATGTCATCTGACTTTTTCTGAAACTCTGTAGGTGTTTGGTGGTGTTTTGCGTGTTTAGGGGCCTTTAGCCTCGTTTTTGTTTTGTTCAGTGACCATTTTTTCTCTCGCTTAGGTGATTTTCTTGTGTCAAAGCTCCGAAATTTGGAGTCAAATCGAGGTGTAACTTCACTTGCAGAGGTCCTGGGTACCCCCCCCCCCCCCTTTGCTGTGGGTAACCTTTTTATGTGTTTGTTGTGTATATTTATTGTGTTTGTAATGATTTTGGGGTCGCACAGGTTGCGTCCTTGTTTTCGGATCTCGTACATCCTTTTTCGGGAAATCCATAGGTGTTTGGTGGTGTTTTGAGTCTTTAGAGTGCTGTAGTCTCGTTTTCTTCGGCGGCCATTTTTTATTTCGCTTAGGGCATTTTTGAGTGTCTAAACTCTTTTATTTGGAGTTAAATTGAGGTGTAACTTCAGTTTCCGAGGTCCTGAGTGCCTTCCCTTGCTGTAGGTAAGGTTTTTATGTATTTGTTGTGTGTATTTATTGTGTTTTTCATGTGCACGAGTTTCGGACGTTTTTTGTGAGGTCGTAATGGGTCGTAACGTGTCTCGTATTTTGCTTTCGTAACTCTGTAAATCTTGCGAGGTCTGCAGTTGCTGTCAAGGAGCGCCTTCTGCGCTCCATGCCAGCAACTGCGGCCCTCGCTGCGCAAGCCCGCAAGCGTTAGCAACGGCCCGCATGCTCACAACTATTATATGTGATTGTTGGCTAAAACATGATATTTCACATACTCAATTTTCTTTACTGAAATATAAAACAATTATCTTACCCTCTCACATAAATAAATTTATATAAGCAAAGTTGTACAGCTAATATATTACTTTTTTTTTATATAAGTATTCATAGGATGTTTTTTTTCCTACTATGTTTCTATAGACATGTATTCTACTACACAAGATCAAGTTAGTAAAAAAGGAAGAATCAAAGCCTTCACAGTATTCTAAAGCCTCTGCCTCTAAATCAGGAAAAGAAAAGGCAAAATCTACCAGATATGCATTGTGTGACAGGAAGCTTCTACCTGGTGATACTAAAAATAAATGTGTCAACACTGTATCAAAGAACTGGTAGTAAAGGTGGATAATACCACTATACAATCATCATCCCATATAGCTTCCACAGGATCATGACCATTCCCTTCTTCTAACTTTGGATTGTCTTCTTTTCTCAGTTGGTTTCAATTATCACTGCAGGATACCTTACTCAATAAAAGTGTCTTGATATGAATCATGGTTATTGTCAATAATCAACTTATAATCAACTTGGTCAGTCCTTAGCTCAAGCAAATCGTTAAGGAATTCACCTTTCAAAAGATCTTCAGGAAGATAGGCAAGATATAATTTCTTCTTCAGAGGAGGATGAAATTTATTTTGAGGAAAAGGATTTCTGCTCAGAGGAGGATTCTTCATATAAAACCTTCAAGATTGAAAATGTTTTCTTTACTGAAGATAATCTTAATTTTGTTATTCGAGAAGATTAACAGTAAAATTTTAGTCGGAGGAAGCAATGGATGACGCCTTTCTGGACCAGAATAGAACATATCTTATTTCCTCAGTTCAACAAGCAGTGAAAAAGCTCATAGTAGAA
This sequence comes from Discoglossus pictus, assembly GCA_027410445.1. Lineage (NCBI taxonomy): Eukaryota > Metazoa > Chordata > Amphibia > Anura > Alytidae > Discoglossus > Discoglossus pictus. The sequence continues at coordinate 165,369,392 of CM050165.1, forward strand.
TTATGGACACACCCAAAAAGATAATATCCAATTAATAGAAGATTAAAACTTTTTCAGAAGAAGATATTGCCTCTTGATACTCGCCTCCTAAAGTTAATGTTCCAGTGGCAAGAGTTGCTAGAAAAATTATATTCCTCTTGAAGAAAGTGTGATTTTATGGATCCAATGGACAGGGGGCATGAAGCAGAATAAAATGAGCTTCCTACAATTTGTTTGACTGAAAAGACTAAAGTAAAAAAAAAAAAATGCCTTTAAGGATTACCCAGAAAAAGCAATTTAAATCCCTACATAGCAAAATGATACATTTTGTTGCTACTTATTGAACTGCAACATTTATTCAATTATATGATGTTTCTTTTTCTTCTTTTACCTCACTGATTGACACATTGATAACTACTAGGATAATAACGTATCATCTGAAGTTTTTTTTGTGTTTGTGTGCTCTTCTTGTTCGTGGGATAGTAAAATTGAAAATGATTCTGTCTAAAAGGATAATTTAATTCACATTATACTTTTTAGATTTCTTTGGGGGACAACAATTGTACACCTCGATTTAAGTAAAACATTTCGGAGTTTAAACACCCGAAAATCTAAGCAAGAGAAAAAATGGCAGCCGAACAAAACAAAAACGATGCTAAACGACCCTAAACACGCAAAACACCCCCATAAAGATGCAAAACACCACCAAGCAGCTACGGATATTCCGAAAAAGTCGGACGAAATTTAAAACGAAGGACGCTAAATCAACCACAGCCGCATACCACACATTAGCTGCCATTTTAGAACAATAACTTATACAATGCGGAAGTACACAGCTACGCTAACGGATTTGTCTCGCGCACGCACACTATTACACTCCACACATTCATCACGCTTACACAACAGCTCCACAGCACTAATGCTGCGGCAACATCAAAACAGATTGCCAGCTCTTCAACAGAATGCTTTCTGCATATATTACTTCAAAACAGGTAAAGTATATTACTTTATTAATCTATTATTTATTTTATTATTATACACCAAACAGCATTAGCTCGCTTACAATTTGATTGCCGTAATTTTTTGACGGGCAATTCGCTAGTGTACTTATAAAGTCCATATATTTTCTACTGGACTTAATTAAAAATTATCTTAAATCCCATTTTATAATTGTCAAACTGTGATTTGTCGTCACGCTTGCGGGGCATTGAAGCTTTCCGAGCTTGCAGGAGTTAGGCAATGAGTTCCAAAGGTGCTCATTGCTATGCTTGCCTTGCAAAGCGAGACGAGCAGTTGAGGCATTGAAGCACGCGTGACTTAGGCTGAAATGAGCACTTAAGAAGCCGTGCATCACTTAGGCTGCAATGAGCGCCGAAGGTGCCGTCACACATGCGAGCTCAGGGGGAAGAATACGACCTCGGAAAAATACAAATTTAATTTCCATTGAAAAACACAAAATAATAGAAAAAAATAAAAACACATTCACACACAGCACAGGGGGAGAGCCTGGAAGCCTGGGAGTGAGCTTACAAGAGATTTTGACCCCTTATTTGACGTGTTTCGTCACTCGAAAAAAAAATGGCGGACGAAAAACGTAAAACATTCTGAAAATTGAATGAAAACGAGGCTGAACACCGCCAGGCACATGGGACTTAGAAAATACATGACGGCAAAGACAGTAACACTTACAACCTAATATAATTCTGCCACTATACAAATCTCTAGTACGCCCTCATTTGGAATATGGAGTACAATTTTGGGCACCACCTCATAAAAAAGACATTTTAGAGCTGGAAAAAGTACAGAGAAGGGCTACAAAACTAATAAGGGGAATGGATGAAGAAAGACTAACAAAATTAAACTTATTTTCACTAGAAAAAAGGCGTCTAAGAGGAGATATGATTATGTTATATAAATACATCCAGGGTCAATATAAGGCTTTGTCAAGTGAACTTTTTGTAGCAAGAGATTATCAACTGACAAGAGGACATCCTTTGAGGTTAGAGGAAAAAAGATTTCACCTTAAACAAAGAAAAGGGTTCTTCACAGTTAGGGTGGTTAAACTGTGGAATTCTCTACCAAAGGAGGTGGTGACAGCGAATTCGATAGACAACTTCAAAAAGGGGTTAGATATATTTTTGAATAAAGAGGGCATTCAAGGCTATCCTAGATAACTAGCAAGGAATATTGATCCAGGGAGAAATTTGATCGCCAGTTTCTGGGGTCAGGAAGGAATTTTGCTTTTTTTTTCCCCTTATGAGACAATTGGCAAAGTTTCAATGTTTTTTTTTTTTTCTGTTTGCCTTCCTCTGGATCAATTAACAATAATAATAAATAGTCCACATTAAAAAGATCAATAGAGCTCTAAAAAGGTTGAACTTGATGGACTAACTCTTTATTCATCCTCCAATACTATACTATTAATAATTATTTAATCAATAATTTAATTAATAACTAATCCGCATATTGCAGATCAGAGGAGATCTTAACAGGTTGAACTTGATGGACTGAAAGTTTTTTTTCAACCTTAATTACTATGTAACTATGTAACAATGCCAGACATGCAGGACTTTGAAAATAAAACAAACGGTAGTCACCGTGCACCACACAAACATTCAGACACACCAAAGACACAGGGAACGGACAGGGGGCAGATGGTGGAAAGCGACACATGGCATTCCCAAGCACAAAACTTGCAGGTTAATGAACCCTGCAATGAGAGGCCCGTACAGTAGACGGTAGGAAAGGTTTGCAATGAGCGCCAAAGGTGGTCATCGCGGGGCTCGGAGAAGCAAAAGCCTCACATTGTGTGGCAAACCGCATTGCCTGGCTTACAATTTTATTGACGGGCAATTCACTAGTTATATTCGAATATGTATCCTTGTTTCTTGTATAATGATACCTCCTGACCCAATTTTAGGATAACTACTATTACCGGCTCTTTCAACTGTGATTTTAGTGACTGAAGTATACTGAACTTATATACATTGGGCTTCTTTAAAAGATCACTACATGTTTCATTAGTTTTAAAAAGTGAATTACATTGCTTACCATGGATAAGTTTACCTATATTCCTTGTGTCCTTATAATGAGGATCACTACATATACATTTATTTATCAAATGGGTAGTATTTACTTTAAGATATACCTCATGACCCAACTGTGGATCACTACTTTAACCAACTTTATTGAGCAATTATAACAGCAAAACACAGCACTTGTATACCTTGGGACTCAGGAGTTACTACTTTTTTCATATGTCCATTTTATTGGATTTCACTTTTTTCAAAAAGTACAGATTCTTACATATCTTGTGTCCCAATGTCAAGGAACACTACATAAACCTTTATTATTTTCAAAGTGAATAATATTTCTGCTTGACTTATTTAAATCTTATTTGAAGTCCTATGCATTCCTTGTTTTTTTTCTGTTAAAGCTATATGCAAGTGAGCGGGATTGTGAATGACTCTGATAGAGGAGAATTAATAGTGTATGAAAAAAAATGTTTGGATGAAAAAATACCAAAATAAAAATTTAAACACTTATCCTAAAGTTTACTGAATTTCATGCGTTTGCAAACTGTTTTCTATCAATGCTGGCACCCCCTGAATATCCCAGCGAAAATTAGCATACATAATACATTGTATCTGTGAATTGAGCTGCAGCTTTCCTTTAGATTTTTGTAATAACCAGAACAAGGTCTGTGTCCCTTCATTCACTGATTGTTTTATGTACATAACATCCCAGGTGATACTTCCCCCAGCCCCAGTGAATTGCCCCATCACCTCTCCCAGCTCCAGTGAATTGCCCCATCAACTCTCCTAGCCCCAGTGAATTGCCCCATCACCTTCCCCAGCCCCAGTGAATTGCCCCTGAGAACTTTCCCAGCCCCAGTGATTTTCCCCATCACCTCTTCCAGCCCCAGTGACCTCCCCCAGCCCAAGTGAATTGCCCCTGAGATCTCTCCCTGCCCCAGTGAATTGCATGCACTCACACAGAGATACATGCACACAGACCATGAACGCAAGCTCTCTTCCTTTACTGGTCATTGCAGGACTATAAATCAAGCAAATTGCTCACTCACCTAAAAGATAGATTAAAATAGGAAGAAGTAGCTGACATGTTTGGTTTCAGTACAATTATACTATGTCAGAATTTATTAAGGAGAGGTTGTATATCTAAAGAACAACTAATAGCTAAGATATTTTTACTTGAATGTCGATTTATGTGCTTTAAGGACCAGCGTAGTAGTCATGTATGCTGGCTGCTTATTGCATTGCTGATTGGCTGCTAAGCTGAGCATGCTCACATGGACAGGGTACACTTTTAGTAAATCGTACCGAGAAGTCTAGCTCAATCCTGGGGGTGTAAACATCATCCTACAACAGTTTTTTGTTTTGTTTATTTTTTTAAATGCAAAGCCAGAAAAAAAAACGTTGTGCATGCAAATAAATGTAATCATACACTACTAATTCCCCTCTATCAGATGCATTCATAACCCAGCTCGCTTGCATATACCTTTAACTTGGTCTAGTTTCACTTAAGGTATATTTCATAGCCCAACAATATGTCACAACTTTATTCCACTCTGATAATCTTAGATAGTAATGGCATTTGAGCACTACACTGTTATACATCGTGACTCTATGCAGAAGTCACTACCATTTACCCTTTAATCTTAAAGTGAATTTCACTATTTGAATTGTTTATCCATATGGTATATTTCTTAGCCCAGTTTTTGCATCACAACTTTATCCAACTTTAATAAACTTAGATGGTGATCAGATCTGAGCACTACACTGATATACCTTGTGACTCTGTTCTGAGGTCATTACTATTTACCCTTCATTCTTAAAATGAATTTCACTATTTAAATGATTTATCTATGTGGTACTTCGTAACCCTGTTCGGGGTCAACTACTATTACCAGTTATTCAAGTGAGGCGCTATTTAAGTTGAATGCAGTATACTAGAAACTTAAATTTACGTGATCTCTTAAAAGAACTGGATGTTTTAACATCTGCCCTGTGGTTTTTACTAGTGAGGGGTTGCTTAAACTCTACTAAATTGGCAGCAGCATCATTAGGTTGCACTCGACACGTGTTTTGTCTGGCTCAATCTACCAGACTCATCAAGGGTAGGCTTGACTGCATTATTTAACCCTATATGTGCTTGATGATTATTTGTATTTTGTTATTAATCATTCATATTTTAATAAAATAATAATATTTTTAAAGATTATTATTGTTTTTTTCTGGATAATCCATAAAGGTATATCTTTTTGACTGGAGTCTTTTCAGTCAAAAATTTGTATGAAACTATTATTGATACCTTGGATTTAATTCCTATTAAAGACGCTAATAACTTTTTTGTAAATTGTGGAATAGAATGAGCTTTTTAAGCCAGAGATAGTTCCATGAAGGCATCTGTAGTTGCGACTTGCGTAATAAGATCTATGAGGAGATGTCCTGTAGAACTCATATTTTGAGAATGTTATTTGTATCAAGGCTTTCAAAATGCCACACAGGAAATCAGCTAAGAACTTCCGGCAGGGGAACAGATTTGCATACAGCAGCTAGAAGGGCTTAATGGCTGAAACCATGGCTGGCTGATGCAGTTTCAAAGAGTACATTGTGTGCTATGCTCTTCGAAGATATACACTTTTTATCTCAGAACTGGATAAATTAGTGAATACATTTTCAAGTTAATTTACTACAGAATACCACAGACTATATCAATCCTTTCGAATATTTAAACATTCAAGGAATGCGTTCAATAGATTCTATTCCAGGGATGCTAAGAGGGGTTCCTTTTAAAAAGAATTCAGAAATTTTAGGTCTACCTCAAGAAATTTTCAATTTCCCTTCTCTTGTTGTTCAATGTATAATGCAAAGCAACATGAAAGTCCTCTTCCATGGCCTTTTTTGAATGGTCTACAGGATATATAATTTCGCACCCAACAGGATCTTCCAGTAGGGGCTGGTCTATAAAATGTCATAACCATTGGAGAAATAAAGCATCAGATCATTGGGCTTTAAATATAATTCAGCATGATTCCCAAACAACCTCTACAACAAAGAGTCTTGTTGGAAGCAGTGCACACCTTCATCAATCAGAGAGTTCTTCAGTTGGTCCCAGAAGATAAAAAAAATGTGATTCCACCAAAATTTCTAAATACACAAAAAAAGAGAAAAAGGAGAGACCCCTTTTGAAATGGTACACTTGAAGATCAAGGGAGTAATAAATAAAAAATATATTTTATTGAATTTAAATGAAAATACTGGCCTATTAAAATAAAATATATGGGATAAGGTCACAAAGTATCTGCATGGTATAAGATATAATACTGAAATGTGAATGGAAATAAATTATACTTATAGATTATACTGTATATCTTATAAATCAATAATTCAGTAAGCATCCACCATCCTTGTTCCACAGTAACATACCTCTTTGCCTAGTCAATATATTAATAGTACTAATGTCCTATGAAAAGTGCACGGTGACTGGCCAAAATGTTATGTATATAATATATCTCCATATACTAAATACAAAGTCTATATAAACTAAATGTACTCATTCCCTGTTATAAGAATATATATACACACTCAGGGAGACTGTCGGTCTGTTAACCACATCCAATTGTTTCCCAGGATCAAAGGTATGCAAAAGAAGTATAAGAATATCAAGGCAGGAAAAGAGTGAGATCACCCAGAATGTCTCACTATTAGAACAGGGCCCATTTCCATTTATTTTCATTTATACATTCATGGTACCTGGACAGACCAGGAAAAAATGAATTCCTTTATATTGGGACATGGCCCAATAAAAGCCAAAATGCACATCTGAAGTTTGGAGTTTTTTCTCTTCAAGGTACAATTATCTGGTATTTTGGGGCTGGATCACTCTACAGAGTGAGACCAGAATGATATACTACAGGATCCTTTAAAGGGTACAAGTAAGCTAAAAGAGGCTGCTCTCTGAATGCATAATCATGTCCATAGAACTCATATATTTGTATATTGCAAGAAGTTTTACCACATTAAATGGATCTTTTAAGCTTCTTTTTTGTTGTTATAGAAATTGTTCTACTGGGGGGGGGGGCTCGCTTTTGTAAATTGCTGTTCTAATTTTAGGTATAACAACTATTTTTAACATGATTATACAAAACATAACAAAAAATTCTTAAGTTAAGCAGAGTAAGTATTTTAATAAACACATTGCAAGCTCAGGAATGTGTGAAGTAAATTATGCCGGTTTCTAAAATATTTTAGGATTTATAAAATAAACCTGCCTGTGTCTGTCTTACAACCATGAGCGTAGGAGCCCCCACCCCCCAAAATTTTTTTTTGGGGGGGATAGTTCAACTCTTTTCCTAGGACAGGAAGCAGGGGCGGATCTACCGCCGGTGCACCAGGTGCAATGAACCAGGGCACTGCTCGAGGGCGGGGGGGGGGGGGGGGGGGTCAACAGCATTGCTGCCGTGCCCCTCAAAAACGTTTTTTGGTTAAGCTCTCAATACCCCTGCCCCCCACAATATTACATATATATATATATATATATATATATATATATATATATACACACACACACATATACATTTATACTTATATTATATAGATCTATATATATTTGATCCCCTGATGATTTTGAATGTTTGTGCACTGACAAAGAAATGATCCGTCTATCATTTTAATGGTAGGTGTATTTTAATGTATAACAAAAAAAAAAGAACAAGAAAAACGCATGTCAAAAAAGTTATAAATAGATTTGCAGGTCAATGAGGGAAATAAGTATTTGATCCCTTCTACTTAGTACTTGGTGGCAAAACCCTTGTTGGCAATCACAGAAGTCAGATGTTTCTGGTAGTTGGCCACCAGGTTTGCACACATCTCAGGAGGGATTTTGTTCCACTCCTCTTTGCAGATCCTCTCCAAGTCATAAAGGGTTTGAGGCTGATATTCGGCAACTCAAACCTTCAGCTTTCTCCACAGATTTTCTATGGGACAAGGTCTGGGGACTGGCTAGGCCACTCCTGGACCTTAATGTGCTGCTTCTTGAGCCACTCCTTTGTTGCCTTGGCTGTGTGTTTTGGGCCATTGTCATTCTGGAAAAACCATCCACGAACCATTTTCAATGCCCTGGCTGAGGGAAGGAGGTTCTCACCCAAGATTTGACGGTAGATGGCCCCGTCCATCGTCCATTTGATACGGTGTAGTTGTCCTGTCCCCTTAGTGGAAAAACACGCCCAAAGCATAATGTTTCCACCTCCATATTTAACGGTGGGGATGGTGTTCTTAGGGTTTAAGGCAGCATTCCTGCTCCTCTAAACACGGTGAGTTGAGTAGATGCCAAAGAGCTTGATTTTGGTCTCATCTGACCACAACACTTTCACCCAGTTCTCCTCTTAATCATTCAGATGTTCATTGGCGAACTTCAAATGGGCAAAATCCACTGAGACTACATCCACTGAGTTGACTTGATCCAAGCTCCTACTAACCTCCTATAGAAACTAATTAGGTTTGTTTGACATGACCTATCCTTCATAAATCCATGTTGGCTCCTACTTATAATCCTGTTTGAATAGACACATGCTTGTATATTATCCCTTATTAACCCTTCTAAAAGCTTTCCCACTACCAAAGTGAGACTAACTGGTATATAATTCCCCAGGTTTTCTCTTGCTCCCTTCTTAAATATAGGTATCACCTCTGCCTTTCTCCAGTCATCTTGTAGAGACCCTTTGTTTAGTGATATAATGGATTTGCATTTACAGAGCCCAATTCCCTCAGTACCATTGGATGTAATCCATCAGGACCCAGGGCTTTATTAACATTTATTTTTTCCAACCTCTTTTGGATTTCTTCCTGCGTTAACCAGTTATTTGGTGAAGGTAGTGTAGCCCCATTATGTTGCAGTGACCGAACCACTGTTACCTCCCTTGTGTATATTGAAGAAAATAACCTATTTAGCTCATACGCCTTTTGCTGCTCACTAATTATCAGAGGGCCTGTGTCACATTGTAATGTTCTTACAGCTTCCTTCCTGGCCTTCTTCCCATTAATATATTTAAAAAATATTTTAGGGTTAGTCTTACGCTCCTTTGCAACTAACTTTTCATTTTCGATTTTCGCCAGTCTAATGGCTCTTTTGCAAGCCTTGTTGATTTCCTTGTACTTACATAAAGCAGTCTCTGTCCCCTCTTGTTTGTATAATTTAAATGCTTGTTTTTTACTCCTCATCTTCATCTTTAATTCATTGTTAAGCCACATGGGTTGTGATTTACTCCTTCTACTTTTATTTCCACATGGTATATGGTGATTAGTATGTTTCTAAGTAAGTATAAGTAAGTATATTTAATAAGGATTTGAATGTTGTCCATTTGTGTTCAGTATTTTTACCTGTCAGTTCTCTGTCCCTGTCTATACATTGTATTGCTGCCCTTCGACCATTAAAATCTGCCCTTTTAAAATGAAGAGTTTTCGTTAGCCCCTTACAGTTATGTTTTTTTTAATTCAATCTCAAATGAGACTGTGTTGTGATCACTGCTTCCCAAAGGTTGACCTATTTCAACATTTGATATTATATCAATACTAGCGTATTGCCCGTCAAAAAATGACGGCAATGAGATGCGTATGTTTTAAAAGTTGTTTAGTTATTAATATACAAATGGAATTGTAAGGTAGCTAATGTTGTTTTCTGTGTACTACTGAAATATAGAATTCAAATTAATAAATTAATTTACGTATTTTTATGCATTGTGTTGAAGAGCTGGCAATCTGTGTTGATGTTGCTGCAGCATTAGTGGTGTGGAGGTGCTGTGTAAGCGTGATGAACGTGTGCAGTGTAATATTGTGCGTGCGCGAGCCGAAACCGTTAACGTAGCTGTGTACTTCTGCATTATCCTAAAATGGCGGATAATGTGTGGTATGCGTCTTAGCGGATTATCTGTACGTGTTTTCCGTGGTTATAGTGCTGTAGCCTCGTTTTCGTTTTGTTTGTCCGGCATTTTTTCTGCGCCGCTCATTGCCAAAGTACAGTCCAGTCATGAGATTCATCCCACCACGTTTCAGTAATGCCTATTAAATCCCATTTCTCCTTAACTGCTAATAATTCTAACTCTTCCATTTTTCCTGGCAAGCTTCTGGCATTAGAGAGCATACACCTTAAGTTATGTCTGTAGTTCTGAAGTGCCTGTCATTGTACTTGAATTACTTAGCAATACCTCCCTATTGACTGTACTAACGTTCCCCCCATCTCCTCCCCATGACTAGTTAACGCGTTTCTTACCCCCTCTACACTTTCTACCCCATTACTTCTATCTCGTCCCTCCCCCCCACATACTAGTTTAAAAACTTCCCCAGCTGTTCTATTATCCTATCCCCTAGCACAAAAGCTCCCTCATCATTAAGGTGCAATCAATCCTTGCTATAAAGATTGTACCCAAGTGAGAAGTCAGCCCAGTGCTCTAAAAACCCAAACCCCTCCTTAATGCACCACATATTTAGCCAGGCATTAACCTCCCTAAGCTCCTTCTGCCTCCCTGGGCTAGCCTGTGGCACTGGTAGTATCTCAGAAAATACTACCTTGGAGGTCCTTGCCTTCAGCTTATTACTCACTTCTTCATTCTTTAGGACACTCAGTCTTGCACTAACTTTGTCATGGGTACTAATATGTACTAAGACTGCGGGTTCATTTCCAGCCCCTCCCAATAATATATCTACCCGATCCACAACATGCAGAACCCGAGCACCCGGGAGACAGCAAACTGTTCGATTGCTAGGATCTGGGTGACGAATCACCCTGTCTACCTTCTTAACAATAGAGTCCCTAACCACCAAAACCTGCCTGTTGCTCTGCCTATTCTTCCCTCCCACTACTCCAGTAGAACTGTTCTCCCGGCTGTTAGAGGGAACAGCTCTATCTGGCATTGCCATTCCTGAATGGACATCCCCAACAGTTCCACTCAAACTGGCAAATCTGTTGGTGCTTGCCAACTCAGAACTGGCCTGCCTCCTCATACTGTTGCCCCTGCTTCCCCTTGTAACTGTAACCCAGCTACCTCCCCGGGCATCCTCACTTCCCCAGCTCCACCCTCCATGCTAGGCCCAGCTAAACTGTGCTTCGTGAGCATCAACCCAGCTTTCCAGTGGAACAATATCACTAAAAGCTGCAATTCTCCTCTCCAGTTCTCCAGTTTGAGTTTCAAGATAGGCAACATGCTCACACCCATCACAGATGTATGGACCCTGGATCATCTGTGCTTACATATGACAGGATGTACACTGAGTGAGGTTTCCACTGGGCTGACTCATAATTACAGTGGGGAAAGATGTATAAAGGACTACAATGTTCTCCCCCTTTGCACTCCCTCCTTTTATTTAAGCTTAATATATGGCCAAAAAAGTGGTGCAGGAAGGATTTTTACAGCACTGGTCTGGCTTCTCTCTTGGGTGCAATCTCTATAGCAGTGATGCACCTTAATAAAGATGAAGGTTTTGTGCTAAGAGATAGGATGGTAGAAAGGCTGGAGGAGTTTTTAAACTAGTAGGTGGGAGTAGATAAAAGTAATGGAGTAAAAGTGTAGAGGGTATAAGGGATGAATTATCTACTCATGGTGGGGTGGAAGGAAAATGGGAGGTCTTGCAAAGTAACTCTAACACAGAGTCACAGCAACCTAAAGTGTATGCTTGCTAATGCAAAAAGCATGCCAGGGAAATTTTGAGCTCGAATTATTCACAGTAAATGAGCAATGGGGTTTGATTACTGAAACATGGTGGGATGGTTCTCATCACTAGAATGTTAATTTGAATGGTTATAATGTATTTAGGAACTATAGGGGCAATGATAGAAGAGGATGAGGGATTTATTTGTATGTTAAGCTTGATATAAAACCTTAAGTCTTGAAGATGTTTGTGGTGGTACCAGTGACAATGTTGAAACTTTGAGAGTTGAGTTGAAAAATGGAGGAACACACACTAAAAAAATATTGGTATGATTATGCTGTAAACCCCCAGATATAACTGAATATGAGTAATTGCAAGAATTGCTATAAATTGAAAATGCAACCAAGCAAGGGCAAGTCCTAATAATGGTAGATTTTAACTACCCTGAAATAAACTGGATGAATGAGACCAGCAGTTCAGCTAAGGAGAGCAGATTCTGGAGTACACTCAGAGATAATTATCTGGCACAAGTTATTCAAGAAACTGCTAGAAATTATGCTATCTTGGATTTAGTCATCACACATATTGATATAGTATCAAATATTGAAATAGCAGAAACCTTGGGGAACAGTGATCACAACACAGTCTCATCCAAAAAAAAAAAAGTTATAAGGGCCAACAAAAACGTTTAATTTTAAAAGGGCAGAATTGATTAGATTGGGACAAAGAACTGACAGGTAAGAATACTAAACATAAATGGACAATGTCATTAATCAGCCCGTGGCCATATTGGGTTTGGACAAAGTGCATGGCTCCTGCTGTGGAAGAAAAGGTTTGGGGCCCACTTGTTATGGATATATTGTTATGTTGTGGTCTAGGGGATAAAGTAATATACGTTTATCCCTTAGCATATTCCCATCCCTTCCATGTTTAGGCTCATTGTAATGAGTATCCTGTGAGGGATCTAATGGGATATATTGGTTGTATGTGGGTGGAACATTGGGTGTTATATTTATAAATATGAATGTATGTTATTATATTAGTATGTTATTATATTGTTGAATACAGCCAAACCTCCTTTGTTCCCAAAGGCCTGTTAATCCCATTAGCTAAGTGTCCAGCAGAGTACTAAACAATGGGGAGCTCACAGCTGGAGAGCAGACAGGCAGGCACCCAGAAACAATGGGATGGCCTGAAGGCTTCTCAGTCTTCATAGCATGGGCACAGGAGAACCAAGGTATGCTTTGCCCTGGAGATTCAGAGCCCAAATAAATTAGTTGGCCCCGCCTAGTGGGTGGACCTGGGGAGGAGTCTCATGGTTCCCACGTAGGGACCCTGCCTGATTGGCCAGAGGCAGTGAGGGGCTGACTAAAGGTAGCCCCTCCTGGTAATGTTGTGTGCCTGTTTAAAAGATGTTGTTTTCCAAATAAAGTTGTTCATAATTTTCATCAAGACTTTGCGTGCAGGTGTATTATTTACCCAGGAACATATGCTGGTTGAGGAGATCGTTCTGACTCCCTTCCAGGTTTCCCAGCGCACACTACCTTAGGCTGGGAATTACGTTCTTGTATACATAAATAATGTCCATAGGTCCGGAGTCACCCAAATCTTAGGTCTAAAACCTACAGGAGATAAGAGGACTATGATCCTCTATACTCCATCATCATTGTAGGTTGTGACAGACAACTTTTAAAACACTACTAAATATACATACATATCAGCATATACCATGTGGAAATAAAATTAAAAGGTGTAAATCACTTCCCATGTGGCTTAAAAATGATTTAAAGATCAAGATAAGGAGTAAGACACAGGAATTTAATTTATACAAGAAAGATTGAACACAAGGACTTTAACAAGAGAGCTTTTAGATTAGTCTAAAAATAAAAAATAAAAGTTAGTTGCAAAGGAGAGTAAATTCAACCCTAAAATTGTAAGTATATTAATTGGAACATTGAAGGCTAGGATAGAAATTTTCTTCTGTATACACAAGGGCGGTACCAGTGGTTGCGAGAATGCAACAAAATGGGGCTACAGTACCTTCACCAAAATAATCGGTTAACAAAAAAGGTTGAAAAAAGAATGTTAACAAATGGTACTGAGGAAACTGGCTTATTTAATATTCAAACCATTATGTCTAATTTTCAAGACTTGTTCACAGCAGGCTAAGTACCAGATGGCTGGAGAAAAGCAGATGTGATACCTTTATTTAAGATGGGAGCAAGAGCTAATCCAGGAAACTATAGACCTGTAAATGTCACTTCTGTATTGGGGAAGCTTTTAGAACGCGTAATAGGAGATAGTATACAAAAATATATTGAAGTGAACAAAATAATAAGTAGGAGTCAATATGGATTTCTGAGGGATAGGTCCTGTAAAACAAATTTTATTTGTTTCTCTGAGCAGATAGATAGGAACTTAGATCAAGATTTTATATTTTGGAAATGCTTTTGATAAAGTGCCACATTGGAGTGAATTGTGCAATCTTAAGGATACAGTAGGATGCAGTAAATATATGCACATGGTTTGAGAACTGGCTAAAAAAACAGTAAGCAAAGGTTTGTTGTAAATAGAACATACTCAGATTGGACTAATGTGGTAAGTGGGGTACCTCAGTGTTCAATATTAGGTCTTCTCCTTTTTAACATATTTATTACAAAGTAGGACTGGAAAGTTCTTTCTCCATTTTTGCTGATGGTTGAAGTTGTATAAAGTAGTTATATCAGAAAATTATGTATTTTCCCTCCGAAGGTATTACATAGAAAAATGGACAACTAATAGGCAGGGGAAATTTAACACAATTAAATGTAAGTTTATGAATATGGGAAGGAAAAATAATCATGTCATTTATAATCTTAATGTAACAAATCTAGGGGTATCAGAGATAGAAAGGGATTTAGGAGTGCTTGTGGACAACCAACTACGGAACAGTGCTCAAAGTCAAGCAGTATCTGCAAAGACATGTAAAATATTAGCATACATTAAGAAGGGTATAGAAGCAAGGGAAGCAAATATAATTCTGCCACTATATAAATCACTAGTAAGCCCTCACTAGGAAATATGGAGTACAGTTTTGGTCACCACTTCTTAAAAAGGACATTTTAGCACTGAAAAAGTACAGAGAAGAGCATCAAAACTAATAAGGGGAATGGATGGACTATGCTATGAAGAAAGACTAACCAAATTAAATGTATTTTCTCTAGAAAAAATGTGCCTGAGAAAAGATATGATTACCTTATATAAATACATTCAGGGTCAATTTAAGGCTTTGTTAATTGAACTTTGTGTTCCAAGAGGGCTTCAACTGACAAGAGGACATTCTTTGAGGTTAAAAGACAAAAGAATAAACCTAATAGAAAGAAAAGGTTTTTTCACAGTAAGGGTAGTTAAACTGTGGAAATCTCTATCAAATGAGGTTGTGACAGTGTATTCAATAGATAACTTTAAAAAGGGACTGGATATGTATTTGAATTCAAATTGCATTTAGGTTTATCGTGGCTAACTAGAAAAGGAGGAGTATTGATAAAGGGAGTAATATGATTGCCTTTATCTGGGTCAACCTCAATTATTATGTAACTTTGTAACATAAAATAAAAATAGTTACACCTGTAAGGTGGAAGAATATACACAGCCTATTATGCTTTAGATGCTCTCCAGTGACGATCATCGATGCCGTGGTCTTCAATCCTCAGCCCTGGATAAGGAGCACCTCTATCCTCAAGGACCTTCATGGTAACAGGGTTAATTTTAGGTGCATTAACCCTGTGTATGTAGCACATGGTAACAGGTTATTATTTGGTGTTATATGGACCCCCATTGTTAAACTTTAGATGAGGCAATCCTGGGGGATACCTGGGCTCATAGGAGGTAGAGGGTTTTGAGGGCGGGTCCCAGGGATTGCTGGGCTCATAAGGCATAAAGGGTATTGAGGGAGCATTCAGAGGGATTCATAAAGGGTACCGGTTTTAAACCCTAATTGTTTGTGATTTGACCAATCAAGTGTCAAATCCTACACAATTAAGGTGTAAGCTTTTTCACAGCAACACATTTTTGGCATCCAGGTTTTTGAGGCATTTTTCAGCCTTTACAGGGGTTGAAGTACCTGTAAAGTACCTGTAGGCCTTTTTAAAATCTCAGGCACTCAAAGAGACTTCAGTGAGAACGGATATCGATATGGGAGCAATTTGATAGCAATTTTTAAAATAGTTATGAGAGAGGTTCTTGGGGCTTAGGATATTTGAAACATTTCTTGATTAGATTTACATGTTTAATGTGATCATTCAGTAGTTATTTACGAGGGAACTTCACTCTGTACTGTTCTTATGGGAATGGAGGCCTCAGTGGCATATACAAATAGTGAACTGTGTTTGGGATTTGACCCTATTATCTAACATAAAACAATAGATCTGTAAATGATAAAATAACTTCAAAAATAACTTTATTCAAGAAAGCATGTATGCACTTTACATAGTGAGAGGACACATATAGTTTGGTATTAAAACGTATTATAAGATATATAGAATATAGATTAATCAAAATTATTATAGGAAACAATAGCACTCAGAGCACTTTATTTATATTTTATAATAAGGTGTGATTGAAAAAATAAAAATAATTTAATGATAATATCAATGACAACAATTACACTACTTAAATGAATATGGACGTTTGACTGTTTGTAACTTTTCTAATCTAACACATATTACTTATATCAGAAATGTGCAGTACATTGATTCATTCTATACACACACAAATTTATTTTATTTAAAAAACATGGTTTCAAAGCCCCCAGAGCTGCCTACATAGGCAGTTGCTACCTACAAGCAGAAGCACTGCATTTGAGTATGTATTTTAACGCTATACTAACCTTTCAACACAGTGCAGAGTTATTTTTGTAATTTAGCTTTTTTTTTTACTTTTTGTAATTTTTTTTAGTAATTAGTTCAGTTTATTGTTATTTAATAATTAGATTTATTTTATTAAATAATTAAGATTAATTTGTTTAATATTAAATAGGATTCATTTATTTAATAATTAAATAGGGTTCAATTAGTATTTAAGCGGGTTTAATTATTTGTAGTTATTGATTGGGTTTAATTATTTTAGTAGTTAATTGTTTTTTTTACATTTTTGTTAATGTATATTTTATTTGATTTTTTTAGTTTATTGGGGACCCACATGGAACTTAAGGTGTCTAGTTATTTTAACATGGCGGCCTGTATGGATAGATTATAGGGGTTAATTAGGGATCCATTGGTGTCTGTATAGACCCCCATGAATGATAGGGCTTTAATAGTTGTTCCATGGGGGTCTCTATAGACCCCATAAGTGATAGGGTGTTAATATTAGGCACTGCAGAGGTACCCATAGTACTAGGGCAGGCTTTAATTGATTAGATGCAGCATGGGGGTTAATATTAGGTGCTGCAGCGGGTGCTGATCAGGACTCCCTGCAACATGAGGATTCATTTTAGGTGCCAGGGATTCCCAATTGGGACCACCTGCAGCTTGAAGATTGAAGGCATATCTAAATTTTCTGGATTATTAATTCATTTTTAGTAGTGTATGAAAACATTTGTTTGCATGAAAAAGTCCCAAAATAAACATTAATTAGCTAACCTTGAAGTTAGCAGCATTTCTTATGGTTTGTGGCAGTTACATTTGATGGTATTCACCCCAAGAAAATCCCAGCCAAATTAGCATAACATTCATATTTAGTTGTGCCCAATCAGGAGCCGGATTATACTTTGTATCAGTCTCCACCTCAATGGTTTCTGACATGCTCAGTACAAGAACTGAGGCTGTAATGGCAGATCCCTGTCAGTACTTCCTCTGCTTTATCTTCCTGCTGTTCCAGAGACACTGTACAAACTGTCTCACTTGGGATGTAACTGTACTTATTACTAAATACTTGCCTCTCACATCACTCACTCACCTATCTCTCACTCTTCACTCCACCCTCACTCATCATTTATCACTCCTCACTCACTCCACACTCACTCACTCCATACTCCCGTCACTTTACCCTCATTCACTCTACACTCACTCTACCCTTACTCAACATACACTCACTCCAAACACTCCCACTTCTCACTTACCTAACCCTCACTCCATACACTCACTCACTTTACACTCACTCACTCTACCCTCATTCCACACTGACTCCACATTCACTCCACCCTCACTCACTCTACCCTCATCCCTCACTCTACCCTCATCCCTCACTCTACCCTCATCACTCACTCCACACTCACCACTCACAATTCCAAACTCCTCACACACTTCTCCACCCACCTCCCACTCTCTGGTGACAGCTGCAGGGCTCACAGCACACAGGAAACCTAGATATGACTTTAATGTTAGGTACTGCAGGTGGTCCTGATCTGGACCCTACAGCATGGGATTTAATTTTAGGTTCCAGGGCATCCCAATTGGGACCACCTGCAGCATGGGGGTTTATGTTAGGTTCTGCAGGGGGTCCATATCTGATCATTTCAGGGGCCTACTTTCCTGTTTTTATTTATTTAAAATATGCTTGAAAAAAACATGTTGGTGTAGAATTTATTTATAAAAAAATTGAAATATAATTCTACTACTCTATTTGTTGTTTATAACATTATTGCTCATCTGACATCATTGGTTGACTGTTTTTTAATAAGCAGCAAACATAGTATGCTTCACTCTAATACTTTACACTAAGTTGTTGATTTATATTATTTTCTCTACATTGTATCTCTTATATTAACTATATCCTTTCCTGTTATTTTCCCTGCTTAAATGTATTACTTTTATACATGCAATTTATTTTATACCTAAAAACAATTAAAATACACAATTAAACACAAATGTCAAATAACAAATATTACTGCAAAATTCTTAATAAAATGTATTTAAAAGAAGTACTGTATATGGTTTTAAACAAACAGAAGTGAAACAGTAAAAGTCTCAAGTTTTGAAGAAATGAAAAGGACACATACTAATAAACATAATTGCAATTGGTTATAATTAAAATATGTAAGTTGAAATGCCTTACAAATGATGCATAGTGAACATAAGATATTCATAAAAATAACTATGACTTGTATATCACATTAAAGCACTTCCACTTAGAATTTTTTATTACAGCAAATTTAAATTATTTTTGTTTGTATGTGTCCTTTTAATTTCTGCAAAAACTTGGCCCTTTTTTTCTGTGTCAATTTTTAAGGGTAAGAGCCTGGAGGGGTTATGTGACCTGAAGTCCCTTGTCCCTTTGAAAAAGTTTATTTATTCATCTAAAGGGAAAAAATAAGCATTTTTTATTTACTGAAGACCTGATTGAATTCATGAAGCATTTAGGAAAAGAGTCAGGTAAACATTGCACCGGTAGAATGATGTATTGTATTTGCTAATCCTAGCAGATGGGGCAGCAAGTGATGTGTAAGCATTAGTGTGCACTGGCTCTGAATGGGTTCATAGTAATTATTCTTGTTAGCTGTGTAAGAGAGCAGGTGCATGGTGTGTCACTGGGGACTGATGCCAGGTTTTGGACACTGCTCTAGTTCCTGGAGGGAAAGCAAGAAGTGAACAGCAGGAAGGACTGTTGGACTGTGTCCTCTTAAACTAAACACTGAAAATAGCACACGGGTTTGTCAAAGCAACCTGTCAAGTGTTTTACTGAGCTGAGGATGAAGCTGACATTAACCATGCTGATTTGGATCTAACAAAAGTGACTGACTTGCAAGGTATCTGGATGCAAAAGAAGGATCAGCTATTCGAGGACAAGTGCGGTAGGCGTTATTTTATACAATCTAGAAGTATGCATTCTTATTCTACCACTGCTCTTCTGGTTAGGTGAGAACCATTAACTAACAGACAATTTTCTGCATGCATTTTAATATGTTATTAATTAATTGGAAATACAACAAATTACATTTAGCTGAGGCTCTAAACTAGAGAAGTTCAGCTTTTTCAAGATGTGCAGAAATAACTTTGATGGATGAAGGACAAAATAATTATTAATTGTCTTAATGCAGTACTAAGGACTAATTCCACTTCTACCTCCGCAGTGCATCTTCCTGCACCAGTTACTGAGAAATGGTTGTTTTCTTCTGTGGTTGGATTTATTCAGTGCAAGATGTCTGTATGTTATCTGCTGATACGAAGTGTTTACTACCCTGGACACGCTCATCATCTTATTCAACTGGTAAGAAGCAATGGCTGTATGGTCCTTGCTGTCTGCCCACTCAGCCTATGCTAGATGCTGTCCATATCTGCTTCACCTTACCATATCTGCACTGTAGCTACCTGCTATGTCTCTCCATACCCTTCGCTGGTTCTTGTACAGTATCTTTGTTCCTGGGTTGTCTTCCGTGCTTCTTTTCTGTAAATTTCCAATGTTTTCCTGGCATAGTCTAGATGGATTATCCCAGTGGCCACTTCTATTTCTCATCCCAGTGACCTCTTCTCTTTCTCATCCATAGAAATACTATACTTCAGCGCAAATCATCTTCTCCCTTCACCTGGTTTTTAGCCTGCTTAACTTCTACAATTGATTTATTTGGACTGTGATTGTCTCTAAACAAATTTCCTATGTTTCACATATACCTCGTTTAACTGAATTTAATTTGGATAGCATATAAGGCAACATTACAGAGAGAGAGAAGTAGAACTGCAGATAAAGATGTCCTGGATTCTGAATTCTACAACAGAGGCTAGTCAGCAACCATTCATAAGCAACACCAATGTCATGGAGCCAAATAGTACCAACAGCTATAGGGGATTGTACAGCAACATGACAACGCAAGGTGGAGTCCATTCAGCTCATAGTGGAACCCCTGGATTGGACATTATTTGCATGGAGATCCTAATCATCATTATGTGCTTAGGGGCAGTAGCAGGTAGGTGATTTCTTACCAATGCTACATTAACTGATTTTGTTTAACTTTCCTTAGATTTATTTTTATTTCATTATCTTCCTTTTGTAAAATATAGGATTATATATATATTTAAAAAACAGGCATTTTTCCATTTTTAAACGCACTCTTATATAAATTAACCAATTCAAAATCAACCTAGATAAATTGTCGACTGGTTATTAATGACTAGATGAAAACTTGTAGGTGGGGGGGAGGGACTATATAGAAGTATTGGGGTAAAAACAGTAGAGAGGAAAGGGATACATTAGTTACCCATGGGGGAGGAGAAGGGGGAGGGTTACAATAGACAGTAGGGAGGTATTAATAGGGGCCTCAAATACAGTGGCAAGCACTTCGCAAGAGCCTGGAGGGGTTATGACAACGGCAGAGCCATAGCAACACAAAGTGTATGCTTGCTAATGCAAGAAGTTTGCCTGGGGAAATGGGCAAGCTAGAATTATTAGCAGTAGAAGAAAAATGGGGGTAAATAGGCATTACTGAAACATGGTGGGATGAATATCATGACTGGACTGTTAATCTGGATGGTTATAACCTATTTAGGAAAGATAGGGGAAATGGTAAAAGAGGAGGAGGGATCTGTCTGTATGTTAAGCCTGAATTTAAGCCTATAGTCAGAGAAGATATTTATGCTGGAACTAACAGCAACATTGAATCTTTTTGGGTTAAGCTAAATAGTGGAGGAGCTAATTCTAAACGCATATTGGTGGGAGTATGCTATAAACCCCCAAATATATTTTAAAGTGAGGAAATACAATTATTGTTACAGATTGGAAATGCAACTAAGCACGGGCAAGTTCTAATAATGGGAGACTTTAATTACCCTGAAATAAACTGGATAAATGAGACCAGCAGCTCAGCTAAGGGGAGCAGGTTCTTGAGTACACTCTGGGATCATTATCTGGCCCAGGGAATACAAGAACCTACTAAAAATGGGGCCATCTTGGATTTAGTCATCACAAGTAATATTGATATACAGTGGATATAAAAAGTCTACACACCCCTGTTAATATGTCAGGTTTCTGTGCTGTAAAAAAAGAGACAAAGATAAATCATTTCAGAACTTTTTCCACCTTTAATGTGACCTATAAACTGTACAACTCAATTGAAAAACAAACTGAAATCTTTTAGGGGGAGGAAAGAAAAACAAAAAAGAAAAATAATGTGGTTGCATAAGTCTGCACATTCTCTTATAACTAGGGATGTAGTTGTGTTCAGAAATAAGCAATCACATTCCAAATCGTGTTAAATAGGACTCAGCATACACATGCCATCTTTTAAAGTGCCTGATTAACCCCAAATAAAGTTCAGCTACTCTAGTTGGTCTTTCCTGAAATTTTCTTAGTCGCATCCCACATGAAAAGCCCTGGTCCACAGAGAGCTTCCAAAGCATCAGAGGGATCTCATTGTTAAAAGGTATCAGTCAGGAGAAGGGTACAAAAGAATTTCCAAGGCATTATATATACCATGGAACACAGTGAAAAGTCATCATCAAGTGCAGAAAATATGGCACAACAGTGACATTACCAAGATCTGGAGCTCCCTCCAAAATTGATGAAAAGACGAGAAGAAAACTGGTCTGGGTGGCTACCAAGAGGCCTACAGCAACATTAAAGGAGCTGCAGGAATATCTGGCAAGTACTGGCTGTGTGGTACATGTGACAACAATCTCCCGTATTCTTCATATGTCTGGGTAGCAAGACGAAAGCCTTTTCTTACGAATTAAAACATCCAAGCCAGGCTATATTTTGCAAAAACACATCTGTAGTCTCCCAAAAGCATGTGGGAAAAGGTGTTATGGTCTGGTGAAACCAAGATTGAACTTTTTGGCCATAATTCCAAAAGATATGTTTGGTGCAAAAACAACACTGCACATCACCAAAAGAACACTGCAACATTGTGGTGGCAACATCATGCTTTGGGGCTGTTTTTCTTCAACTGGTACTGGGGCCTTAGTTAAGATAGAGGGAATTAAGAACAGTTCCAAACACCAGTCAATATTGGCACAAAACTTTCAGGCTTCTGCTAGAAAGCTGAACATGAAGAGGAACATCATCTTTCAGCATGACAACGACCCAAAGCATACATCCAAATCAACAAAGGAATGGCTTCACCAGAAGAAGATTAAAGTTTTGCAATGGCCCACCCAAAACCCAGACCTGAATCCGATTGAAAATCTGTGGGGTGATCTGAAGAGGGCTGTGCACAGGAGATGGCCTCGCAATCTGACAGATTTGGAGTGTTTTTGCAAAATGTGCCATGCTGATAGACTCATACCCAAAAAGACTGAGTGCTGTAATAAAATCTAAAGGTGCTTCAACAAAGTATTAGTTTAAGGGTGTGCATACTTATGCAACCATATTATTTTATTTTTATATTTTTTCTTCCCTCTACCTAAATGATTTCAGTTTGTTTTTCAATTGAGTTGTACAGTTTATAGGTCACATTAAAGGTGGAAAAAGTTCTGAAATTATTTATCTTTGTCTCATTTTTGTACAGCACAGAAACCTAACATTTTAACAGGGGTGTGTAGACTTTTTTATATCCACTGTAATATCAAATGTTAAAATAAGGGAACCCTTGGGGAACAGTGATCACAACACAGTCTCATTTGAGATTGAATACAAAAAACAGAGTTGTAAGGGGCCAACAAAAACTCTAAATATTAAAAGGGCTAACTTTAATGGGCTAAGGGCAGCAATACTACATATAGACTGGGACAAAGTACTTACAGGGAAAAATACTGAAAATAAATGGACAACATTGGGTTTGAATCCGCTCTAAGTCAGTGCAGAGTTTTCTGTCTGTTGCATTAATCAGAGTACAGGTGAGAGTGCGTGTGGCTTGGTCTGTGTAGTTATATCTGGGTGCATTTGTGTGAGGTCTGGTTTGAATCTGCTCTAAGTCAGTGCAGAGTTTTCTGTCTGTTGCATTAATCAGTGTACAGGTGAGAGTAGGTGTGGCTTGGTCTGTGTAGTTATATCTGGGTGCATTTGTGTGAGGTCTGGTTTGAATCTGCTCTAAGTCAGTGCACAGTTTTCTGTCTGTTGCAGTAATCAGAGTACAGGTGAGAGTGGGTGTGGCTTGGTCTGTGTAGTTATATCTGGGTGCATTTGTGTGCGGTCTGGTTTGAATCTGCTCTAATTCAGTGCACAGTTTTCTGTATGTTGCATTAATCAGAGTACTGGATAGAGTGGTTGTGGCTTGGTCTGTGTATTTATATCTGGGTGCATTTGTGTGAGGTCTGGTTTGAATCTGCTCTAAGTCAGTGCACAGTTTTCTGTCTGTTGCATTAATCAGTGTACAGGTGAGAGTGGGTGTGGCTTGGTCTGTGTAGTTATATCTGGGTGCATTTGTGTGAGGTCTGGTTTGAATCCGCTCTAAGTCAGTGCACAGTTTTCTGTCTGTTGCATTAATCAGAGTACAGGTGAGAGTGCGTGTGGATTGGCCTGTGTAAGTTATATCTGTGTGTATTTTGTTGTTTTCTGTTTTCTCACTGTATTTTTGTAACTGATAATCATGAGTCAGTCCAGTGGAAACCTCACTCAGTGTACATCCTGCCAAATGTATGCACTACTGGAACAGATGATCCAGGGTCCATACCTCTGTGACAGGTGTGAGCATGTTGCCTCTTTGGAAGCTCAAATTGAAGATCTGGAGAGGAGAATTGCAGCACTTAGTGATATTGCTCCACTGGAAAGGGAGTTGGTGCTCACGGAGCACAGTTTAGCTGGGCCTAGTATGGAGGGAGGAGCTGGGGCTAGTGAGGATGGCCAGGGAGGTAGCTGGGTTACAGTTAGAAGGGGAATCAGGGGGAACAGGAGGAGGCAGGCCAGTTCTGAGTTGGCAAACACCAACAGATTTGCCAGATTGAGTGAAACTGTTGGGGATGTCCATTCAGGAATGGCAATGCCAGATAGAGCTGTTCCCTCTAACAGCCGGGAGAACAGTTCTACTGGAGGAGAGGGAGGGCAGAATAGGCAGAGCAACAGACATGTTTTCGTGGTAGGGGACTCTATTATTAGGAAGGTAGACAGGGTAATTTGTCACCCAGATCCCAGCAATCGAACAGTTTGCTGTCTACCGGGTGCTCGGGTTTGGCATGTTGTGGATCGGGTGGATAAATTATTGGGAGGGGCTGGTAATGAACCGGCGGTCTTGGTACACATTGGTACCAATGACAAAGTTAGTGGAAGATGGAGTGTCCTAAAGAATGATTTTAGAGAATTAGGGAATAAGCTTAAAGCAAGAACCTCCAAGGTAGTATTTTCTGATATACTACCAGTGCCACGTGCTAGCCCAGGGAGGCAGAAGGAGCTTAGGGAGGTTAATGCATGGCTAAAAAAGTGGTGCAGTGCAGAGGGTTTTGGGTTTTTAGAGCACTGGGCTGACTTCTCACTTGGGTACAATCTCTATAGCAGGGATGGATTGCACCTTAATGATGAGGGCACTTTTGTGCTAGGGGATAGGATGGTAGAACGGCTGGGGGAGTTTTTAAACTTGTAGGTGGGCGGGGAGGGACTATATAGAAGTATTGGGGTAAATAGGGTAGAGAGGGAAAGGGATGAATTAGTTACCCATGGGGGAGGAGAATGGGGGAGGGTTACAATAGAAAGTAGGAAGGTATTAATAGGGGCCTCAAATACAGTGTTAGGCACTTCACAACAGCAGAGCCATAGCAACATAAAGTGTATGATTGCTAACGCAAGAAGTTTGCCTGGGAAAATGGATGAGCTAGAAATATTAGCAGTACAAGAAAAATGGGGCTTAATAGGCATTACGGAAACATGGTGGGATGAATCTCATGACTGGACTGTTAATCTGGATGGTTATAACCTATTTAGGAAAGATAGGGGAAATGGTAAAAGAGGAGGAGGGATCTGTCTTTATGTTAAGCCTGAATTTAAGCCTATAGTCAGAGAAGATATTTCTGCTGGCACTAACTGCATCATTGAATCCTTGTGGGTTGAGCTAAATAGTGGAGGAGCTAATTCGAAACGCATATTGGTGGGAGTATGCTATAAACCCCCAAATATAGCTGAAAGTGAGGAAATACAATTATTGTTACAGATTGGAAATGCAGCTAAGCATGGGCAAGTTCTAATAATGGGAGACTTTAATTACCCTGATATAAACTGGATAAACGAGACCAGCAGCTCAGCTAAGGGGAGCAGGTTCTTGAGTACACTCAGGGATCATTATCTGGCCCAGGTAATACAAGAACCTACTAGAAATGGGGCCATCTTGGATTTAGTCATCACAAGTAATATTGATATAATATCAAATGTAAAAATAGGGGAACCCTTGGGGAACAGTGATCACAACACAGTCTCATTTGAGATTGAATACAAAAAACAGAGTTGTAAGGGGCCAACAAAAACTCTGAATTTTAAAAGGGCTAACTTTAATGGGCTACGGGCAGCAATACAACATATAGACTGGGACAAAGAACTTACAGGGAAGAATACTGAAAATAAATGGACAACATTCAAATCCTTACTAAATAAACATACTCATCAGCATGTACCATGTGGAAATAAAATGAATAGGAGTAAATCACATCCCATGTGGCTTAACAATGACTTAAAGATCATGATGAGGAAAAAGAAACATGCATTTAAATTATACAAGAAGGAGGGAACAGAGGCAGCTTTATGTGACTATAAGGAAATCAACAAGTCTTGCAAAAGGGCTATTAGACTGGCTAAAATAGAAAATGAGAAGTCAGTTGCAATGGAAAGTAAGATTATCCCTAAAATATTTTTTAAATATATTAATGGGAAGAAGGCCAGGAAGGAATCGATAGGACCATTACAATGTGACACAGGCCATCTGATAATTAGTGACCAGGAAAAGGCAGATGAGCTAAATAGGTTCTTTTCGTCGGTTTACACAAGGGAGGTACCAGTGGTTGGGACACCGCAACATAATGGGGCTACACTACCTTTACTAAATAATTGGTTAACGCAGGAAGAAATACAAAAGAGGTTGGAGAAAATAAATGTTAATAAAGCCCCAGGTCCTGATGGAATACATCCAAGGGTACTGAGGGAGCTGGGTTCTGTAATAGCCAAACCATTATATCTAATCTTTCAAGACTCACTCACTACAGGGTCTCTACCAGATGACTGGCGAAAAGCAGAGGTTATACCTATATTTAAGAAGGGATCTAGAGCAAATCCAGGGAATTATAGACCAGTGAGACTCACTTCTGTAGTTGGGAAGGTTTTAGAAGGGTTAATAAGGGACAGAATACAAGAATATGTCTATTTGAACAAGATCATAGGTAGCAGTCAACATGGATTTATGAAGGAAAGGTCGTGTCAGACCAATCTAATTAGTTTTTATGAGGAGGTTAGTAGGAACTTGGATCAGGGCAACTCAGTGGATGTAGTCTTTTTAGATTAGCAAACTAAGGGATACAGTAATTGCAGTAAATATCTGCTCATGGATCGAGAGCTGGCTAAAAGACAGGAAGCAAAGGGTTGTTGTGAATGGAACATACTCTGATTGGTCTAATGTGATAAGTGGGGTTCCTCAAGGTTCAGTATTAGGTCCTCTCCTTTTTAACATATTTATTAATGACGTTGAGGTAGGACTCGAATGTAGTGTCTCCATTTTTGCTGATGACACTAAGTTGTGCAAGGTAATAAAATCAGATAATGATGTACTTTCCCTACAAAAGGATTTGCATAAATTAGAGAAATGGGCGGCTAAATGGCAGATGAGATTTAATACAAATAAATGTAAGGTTATGCATTTGGGAAGGAACAATAGCCAAGCAATCTATAATCTTAATGGAGCAAATCTAGGGGTATCAGATATTGAAAGGGATTTGGGAGTACTAGTGGACAACCACCTAGGTCAGCGATCAAAGCCAAGCAGCAGCTGCAAAGGCAAATAAAATATTAGCATGTATTAGGAAGGGTATAGAAGCCAGGGAAGAAGATATAATTCTGCCACTATACAAATCTCTAGTACGCCCTCATTTGGAATATGGAGTACAATTTTGGGCACCACCTCATAAAAAAGACATTTTAGAGCTGGAAAAAGTACAGAGAAGGGCTACAAAACTAATAAGGGGAATGGAGGGGCTAAGTTATGAAGAAAGACTAACAAAATTAAACTTATTTTCGCTAGAAAAAAGGCATCTAAGAGGAGATGTGATTACGTTATATAAATACATCCAGGGTCAATATAAGGCTTTGTCAAGTGAACTTTTTGTAGCAAGAGATTATCAACTGACAAGAGGACATCCTTTGAGGTTAGAGGAAAAAAGATTTCACCTTAAACAAAGAAAAGGGTTCTTCACAGTTAGGGTGGTTAAACTGTGGAATTCTCTACCAAAGGAGGTGGTGACAGCGAATTCGATAGACAACTTCAAAAAGGGGTTAGATATATTTTTGAATAAAGAGGGCATTCAAGGCTATCCTAGATAACTAGCAAGGAATATTGATCCAGGGAGAAATTTGATCGCCAGTTTCTGGGGTCAGGAAGGAATTTTGCTTTTTTTTCCCCTTATGAGACAATTGGCAAAGTTTCAATGTTTTTTTTTTTTCTGTTTGCCTTCCTCTGGATCAATTAACAATTAACAATAATAATAAATAGTCCACATTAAAAAGATCAATAGAGATCTAAAAAGGTTGAACTTGATGGACTAACTCTTTATTCATCCTCCAATACTATACTATTAATAATTATTTAATCAATAATTTAATTAATAACTAATCCGCATATTGCAGATCAGAGGAGATCTTAACAGGTTGAACTTGATGGACTGAAAGTCTTTTTTCAACCTTAATTACTATGTAACTATGTAACATTCAAATCCTTACTAAATAAACATACTCATCAGCATGTACCATGTGCAAATTAAATGAATAGGAGTAAATCACATCCCATGTGGCTTAACAATGACTTAAAGATGATGATGAAAAAAAAGAAACATGGATGTAAATTATACAAGAAGGAGGGAACAGAGGCAGCTTTATGTTACTATAAGGCTTGCAAAATGGCTTTTAGATTGGCTAAAATAGAAAATGAGAAGTCAGTTGCAAAGGAAAGTAAGACTAACCCTAAAATATATTTTAAACATATTAATGGGAAGAAGGCGAGGAAGGAAGCTATAGGAACATTACAATGTGACACAGGCCATCTAATAATTAGTGACCAGGAAAAGGCAGGTGAGCTAATTAGGTTCTTTTCGTCGGTATACACAAGGGAGGTACCAGTGGTTGGGACACAGCAACATAATGAGGCTACACTACTATCACTAAATAATTGGTTAACGCAGGAAGAAATCCAAAAGAGATTGGAGAAAATAAGTGTTAATAAAGCCCCAGGTCCTTATGGAATACATCCAAGGGTACTGAAGGAGCTGGGTTCTGTAATAGCCAAACCATTATATCTAATCTTTCAAGACTCACTCACTACAGGGTCTCTACCAGATGACTGGAGAAAAGCAGAGGTGATACCTATATTTAAGAAGGGATCTAGAGCAAATCCGGGGAATTATAGACCAGTGAGCCTCACTTCTGTAGTTGGGAAGCTTTTAGAAGGGTTAATAAGGGACAGAATACAAGAATATGTCTATTTGAACAGGATCATAGGTAGCAGTCAACATGGATTTATGAAGGAAAGGTCGTGTCAGACCAATCTAATTAGTTTTTATGAGGAGGTTAGTAGGAACTTGGATCAGTGCAACTCAGTCGATGTAGTCTTTTTAGATTTTGCAAAGGTTTTTGACACAGTGCCTCATGGAAGACTTTTGAGCAAACTAAGGAATACAGGAATTGCAGTAAATATCTTCTCATGGATCGAGAGCTAGCTAAAAGACAGGAAGCAAAGGGTTGTTGTAAATGGAACATACTCCGATTGGACTTATGTGGTAAGTGGGGTGCCTCAAGGTTCAGTATTAGGTCCTCTCCTTTTTAACATATTTATTAATGACGTAGAAGTAGGACTCGAAAGTAGTGTCTCCATTTTTACTGATGACACAAAGTTGTGCAAGGTAATTCAATCAGATAATGATGTACTTTCCCTACAAAGGGATTTGCATAAATTAGAGAAATGGGCAGCTAAATGACAGATGAGATTTAATACAAATAAATGTAAGGTTATGCATTTGGGAAGGAAAAATAGCCATGCAATCTATAATCTTAATGGAGGAAATCTAGGGGTATCAGATATTGAAATGGATTTGGGAGTACTAGTGGACAACCACCTAGGTAGCAGTGCTTAATGCCAAGCAGCAGCTGCAAAGGCAAGTAAAATATTAGCATGTATTAAGAAGGGTATAGAAGCAAGGGAAGCAAATATAATTCTACCACTATTCAAATCCCTAGTACGCCCTCATTTGGAATATGGAGTACAATTTTGGGCACCACTTCATAAAAAGGACATTTTAGAGCTGGAAAAAGTACAGAGAAGGGCAACAAAACTAATAAGGGGAATGGAGGGGCTAAGTTATGAAGAAAGACTAACCGAATTAAACTTATTTTCGCTAGAAAAAAGACATCTCCGAGGGGATATGATTACATTATTTAAATACATCCAGGGTCAATATAAGGTTTTGTCAAGTGAACTTTTTGTAGCAAGAGATTTTCAATTGACGAGAGGACATCCTTTGAGGTTAGAGAAAAAAAGATTTCACCTTAAACAAAGAAAAGGGTTCTTCATAGTTAGGGTGGTTAAACTGTGGAATTCTCTACCAAAGGAGGTGGTGACAGCAAATTCGATAGATAATTTCAAAAAGGGGTTAGATATATTGTTGAATAAAGAGGGCATTCAAGGTTATTCTACATAACTAGCGAAGGAATATTGATCCAGGGAGAAATTTGATCGCCAATTTCTGGGATCAGGAAGGAATTTAGCTTTTTTTTCTCTTATGAGGCAACTGGCAAAGTTTCAATGGCTTTTTTTTCTGTTTGCCTTCCTCTGGGTCAATTAACAATTAATAACAAATAGTCCACATATTAAAAAGATCGAGAGATCTAAAAAGGTTTAACTTGATCGACTAACTCTTTATTCATCCTCAAATACTATTAATAATTAATTAACAACTAATTAATTAATAACTAATTTGCATATTGCAGATCAGAGGAGATCTTAAAAGGTTGAACTTGATGTACTGAAAGTCTTTTTTCATCCTCAATTACTATGTAACTATGTTTGCTCCAATGTTTGACTGTGCTTTATTTGTAAACACAAATATGGGCAATTCCCAGAAAATATGTTTTCATTTAACAAAAAGGTATTCTAATAGGGGCATCTCTGTGAGAATATGACATGTATAGCGAGAGATGGGACAGAGACTATGGGCCCAATTCAGTTGCCCAATTTGTAAATGTATACACACTTAAAATCACTCTTACTATTTCTACATATTCGGCATATATATATGGGAGGGGCTGGTAATGAACCGGCGGTCTTGGTACACATTGGTACCAATGACAAAGTTAGTGGAAGATGGAGTGTCCTAAAGAATGATTTTAGAGAATTAGGGAATAAGCTTAAAGCAAGAACCTCCAAGGTAGTATTTTCTGAGATACTACCAGTGCCACGTGCTAGCCCAGGGAGGCAGAAGGAGCTTAGGGAGGTTAATGCATGGCTAAAAAAGTGGTGCAGTGCAGAGGGTTTTGGGTTTTTAGAGCACTGGGCTGACTTCTTACTTGGGTACAATCTCTATAGCAGGGATGGATTGCACCTTAATGATGAGGGCGCTTTTGTGCTAGGGAATAGGATGGTAGAACGGCTGGGGGAGTTTTTAAACGTGTAGGTGGGGGGGGAGGGACTATATAGAAGTATTGGGGTAAATAGGGTAGAGAGGGGAAGGGATAAATTAGTTACCCATGGGGGAGGAGAATGGGGGAGGGTTACAAAAGAAAGTAGGAAGGTATTAATAGGGGCCTCAAATACAGTGTTAGGCACTTCACAACAGCAGAGCCATAGCAACATAAAGTGTATGATTGCTAACGCAAGAAGTTTGCCTGGGAAAATGGATGAGCTAGAAATATTAGCAGTACAAGAAAAATGGGGCTTAATAGGCATTACGGAAACATGGTGGGATGAATCTCATGACTGGACTGTTAATCTGGATGGTTATAACCTATTTAGGAAAGATAGGGGAAATGGTAAAAGAGGAGGAGGGATCTGTCTTTATGTTAAGCCTGAATTTAAGCCTATAGTCAGAGAAGATATTTCTGCTGGCACTAACGGCATCATTGAATCCTTGTGGGTTGAGCTAAATAGTGGAGGAGCTAATTCGAAACGCATATTGGTGGGAGTATGCT
The DNA here is from genome assembly GCA_027410445.1 of Discoglossus pictus. Classification (NCBI taxonomy): domain Eukaryota; kingdom Metazoa; phylum Chordata; class Amphibia; order Anura; family Alytidae; genus Discoglossus; species Discoglossus pictus. The sequence goes on from CM050165.1 coordinate 165,401,242, forward strand.
ATAAACCCCCAAATATAGCTGAAAGTGAGGAAATACAATTATTGTTACAGATTGGAAATGCAGCTAAGCATGGGCAAGTTCTAATAATGGGAGACTTTAATTACCCTGATATAAACTGGATAAACGAGACCAGCAGCTCAGCTAAGGGGAGCAGGTTCTTGAGTACACTCAGGGATCATTATCTGGCCCAGGTAATACAAGAACCTACTAGAAATGGGGCCATCTTGGATTTAGTCATCACAAGTAATATTGATATAATATCAAATGTAAAAATAGGGGAACCCTTGGGGAACAGTGATCACAACACAGTCTCATTTGAGATTGAATACAAAAAACAGAGTTGTAAGGGGCCAACAAAAACTCTAAATTTTAAAAGGGCTAACTTTATTGGGCTACGGGCAGCAATACAACATATAGACTGGGACAAAGAACTTACAGGGAAGAATACTGAAAATAAATGGACAACATTCAAATCCTTACTAAATAAACATACTCATCAGCATGTACCATGTGGAAATAAAATGAATAGGAGTAAATCACATCCCATGTGGCTTAACAATGACTTAAAGATCATGATGAGGAAAAAGAAACATGCATTTAAATTATACAAGAAGGAGGGAACAGAGGCAGCTTTATGTGACTATAAGGAAATCACCAAGTCTTGCAAAAGGGCTATTAGACTGGCTAAAATAGAAAATGAGAAGTCAGTTGCAATGGAAAGTAAGATTATCCCTAAAATATTTTTTAAATATATTAATGGGAAGAAGGCCAGGAAGGAATCGATAGGACCATTACAATGTGACACAGGCCATCTGATAATTAGTGACCAGGAAAAGGCAGATGAGCTAAATAGGTTCTTTTCGTCAGTTTACACAAGGGAGGTACCAGTGGTTGGGACACCGCAACATAATGGGGCTACACTACCTTTACTAAATAATTGGTTAACGCAGGAAGAAATACAAAAGAGGTTGGAGAAAATAAATGTTAATAAAGCCCCAGGTCCTGATGGAATACATCCAAGGGTACTGAGGGAGCTGGGTTCTGTAATAGCTAAACCATTATATCTAATCTTTCAAGACTCACTCACTACAGGGTCTCTACCAGATGACTGGAGAAAAGCAGAGGTGATACCTATATTTAAGAAGGGATCTAGAGCAAATCCAGGGAATTATAGACCAGTGAGACTCACTTCTGTAGTTGGGAAGGTTTTAGAAGGGTTAATAAGGGACAGAATACAAGAATATGTCTATTTGAACAAGATCATAGGTAGCAGTCAACATGGATTTATGAAGGAAAGGTCGTGTCAGACCAATCTAATTAGTTTTTATGAGGAGGTTAGTAGGAACTTGGATCAGGGCAACTCAGTGGATGTAGTCTTTTTAGATTAGCAAACTAAGGGATACAGTAATTGCAGTAAATATCTGCTCATGGATCGAGAGCTGGCTAAAAGACAAGAAGCAAAGGGTTGTTGTGAATGGAACATACTCTGATTGGTCTAATGTGATAAGTGGGGTTCCTCAAGGTTCAGTATTAGGTCCTCTCCTTTTTAACATATTTATTAATGACGTTGAGGTAGGACTCGAATGTAGTGTCTCCATTTTTGCTGATGACACTAAGTTGTGCAAGGTAATAAAATCAGATAATGATGTACTTTCCCTACAAAAGGATTTGCATAAATTAGAGAAATGGGCGGCTAAATGGCAGATGAGATTTAATACAAATAAATGTAAGGTTATGCATTTGGGAAGGAACAATAGCCAAGCAATCTATAATCTTAATGGAGCAAATCTAGGGGTATCAGATATTGAAAGGGATTTGGGAGTACTAGTGGACAACCACCTAGGTAACAGCGATCAAAGCCAAGCAGCAGCTGCAAAGGCAAATAAAATATTAGCATGTATTAGGAAGGGTATAGGAGCCAGGGAAGAAGATATAATTCTGCCACTATACAAATCTCTAGTACGCCCTCATTTGGAATATGGAGTACAATTTTGGGCACCACCTCATAAAAAAGACATTTTAGAGCTGGAAAAAGTACAGAGAAGGACTACAAAACTAATAAGGGGAATGGAGGGGCTAAGTTATGAAGAAAGACTAACAAAATTAAACTTATTTTCGCTAGAAAAAAGGCATCTAAGAGGAGATGTGATTACGTTATATAAATACATCCAGGGTCAATATAAGGCTTTGTCAAGTGAACTTTTTGTAGCAAGAGATTATCAACTGACAAGAGGACATCCTTTGAGGTTAGAGGAAAAAAGATTTCACCTTAAACAAAGAAAAGGGTTCTTCACAGTTAGGGTGGTTAAACTGTGGAATTCTCTACCAAAGGAGGTGGTGACAGCGAATTCGATAGACAACTTCAAAAAGGGGTTAGATATATTTTTGAATAAAGAGGGCATTCAAGGCTATCCTAGATAACTAGCAAGGAATATTGATCCAGGGAGAAATTTGATCGCCAGTTTCTGGGGTCAGGAAGGAATTTTGCTTTTTTTTCCCCTTATGAGACAATTGGCAAAGTTTCAATGGTTTTTTTTTTTTCTGTTTGCCTTCCTCTGGATCAATTAACAATTAACAATAATAATAAATAGTCCACATTAAAAAGATCAATAGAGATCTAAAAAGGTTGAACTTGATGGACTAACTCTTTATTCATCCTCCAATACTATACTATTAATAATTATTTAATCAATAATTTAATTAATAACTAATCCGCATATTGCAGATCAGAGGAGATCTTAACAGGTTGAACTTGATGGACTGAAAGTCTTTTTTCAACCTTAATTACTATGTAACTATGTAACATTCAAATCCTTACTAAATAAACATACTCATCAGCATGTACCATGTGCAAATAAAATGAATAGGAGTAAATCACATCCCATGTGGCTTAACAATGACTTAAAGATGATGATGAAAAAAAAGAAACATGGATGTAAATTATACAAGAAGGAGGGAACAGAGGCAGCTTTATGTTACTATAAGGCTTGCAAAATGGCTTTTAGACTGGCTAAAATAGAAAATGAGAAGTCAGTTGCAAAGGAAAGTAAGACTAACCCTAAAATATATTTTAAACATATTAATGGGAAGAAGGCGAGGAAGGAAGCTTTAGGAACATTGCAATGTGACACAGGCCATCTAATAATTAGTGACCAGGAAAAGGCAGGTGAGCTAAATAGGTTCTTTTCGTCGGTATACACAAGGGAGGTACCAGTGGTTGGGACACAGCAACATAATGAGGCTACACTACTATCACTAAATAATTGGTTAACGCAGGAAGAAATCCAAAAGAGATTGGAGAAAATAAGTGTTAATAAAGCATCAGGTCCTTATGGAATACATCCAAGGGTACTGAAGGAGCTGGGTTCTGTAATAGCCAAACCATTATATCTAATCTTTCAAGACTCACTCACTACAGGGTCTCTACCAGATGACTGGAGAAAAGCAGAGGTGATACCTATATTTAAGAAGGGATCTAGAGCAAATCCGGGGAATTATAGACCAGTGAGCCTCACTTCTGTAGTTGGGAAGCTTTTATAAGGGTTAATAAGGGACAGAATACAAGAATATGTCTATTTGAACAGGATCATAGGTAGCAGTCAACATGGATTTATGAAGGAAAGGTCGTGTCAGACCAATCTAATTAGTTTTTATGAGGAGGTTAGTAGGAACTTGGATCAGTGCAACTCAGTCGATGTAGTCTTTTTAGATTTTGCAAAGGTTTTTGACACAGTGCCTCATGGAAGACTTTTGAGCAAACTAAGGAATACAGGAATTGCAGTAAATATCTTCTCATGGATCGAGAGCTAGCTAAAAGACAGGAAGCAAAGGGTTGTTGTAAATGGAACATACTCCGATTGGACTTATGTGGTAAGTGGGGTGCCTCAAGGTTCAGTATTAGGTCCTCTCCTTTTTAACATATTTATTAATGACGTAGAAGTAGGACTCGAAAGTAGTGTCTCCATTTTTACTGATGACACAAAGTTGTGCAAGGTAATTCAATCAGATAATGATGTACTTTCCCTACAAAGGGATTTGCATAAATTAGAGAAATGGGCAGCTAAATGACAGATGAGATTTAATGCAAATAAATGTAAGGTTATGCATTTGGGAAGGAAAAATAGCCATGCAATTTATAATCTTAATGGAGGAAATCTAGGGGTATCAGATATTGAAATGGATTTGGGAGTACTAGTGGACAACCACCTAGGTAGCAGTGCTTAATGCCAAGCAGCAGCTGCAAAGGCAAGTAAAATATTAGCATGTATTAAGAAGGGTATAGAAGCAAGGGAAGCAAATATAATTCTACCACTATTCAAATCCCTAGTACGCCCTCATTTGGAATATGGAGTACAATTTTGGGCACCACTTCATAAAAAGGACATTTTAGAGCTGGAAAAAGTACAGAGAAGGGCAACAAAACTAATAAGGGGAATGGAGGGGCTAAGTTATGAAGAAAGACTAACCGAATTAAACTTATTTTCGCTAGAAAAAAGACATTTCCGAGGGGATATGATTACATTATTTAAATACATCCAGGGTCAATATAAGGCTTTGTCAAGTGAACTTTTTGTAGCAAGAGATTTTCAATTGACGAGAGGACATCCTTTGAGGTTAGAGGAAAAAAGATTTCACCTTAAACAAAGAAAAGGGTTCTTCATAGTTAGGGTGGTTAAACTGTGGAATTCTCTACCAAAGGAGGTGGTGACAGCAAATTCGATAGATAATTTCAAAAAGGGGTTAGATATATTGTTGAATAAAGAGGGCATTCAAGGTTATTCTACATAACTAGCGAAGGAATATTGATCCAGGGAGAAATTTGATCGCCAATTTCTGGGATCAGGAAGGAATTTAGCTTTTTTTTCTCTTATGAGGCAACTGGCAAAGTTTCAATGGGTTTTTTTTCTGTTTGCCTTCCTCTGGGTCAATTAACAATTAATAACAAATAGTCCACATATTAAAAAGATCGAGAGATCTAAAAAGGTTTAACTTGATCGACTAACTCTTTATTCATCCTCAAATACTATTAATAATTAATTAACAACTAATTAATTAATAACTAATTTGCATATTGCAGATCAGAGGAGATCTTAAAAGGTTGAACTTGATGTACTGAAAGTCTTTTTTCATCCTCAATTACTATGTAACTATGTTTGCTCCAATGTTTGACTGTGCTTTATTTGTAAACACAAATATGGGCAATTCCCAGAAAATATGTTTTCATTTAACAAAAAGGTATTCTAATAGGGGCATCTCTGTGAGAATATGACATGTATAGCGAGAGATGGGACAGAGACTATGGGCCCAATTCAGTTGCCCAATTTGTAAATGTATACACACTTAAAATCACTCTTACTATTTCTACATATTCGGCATATATATATGGGAGGGGCTGGTAATGAACCGGCGGTCTTGGTACACATTGGTACCAATGACAAAGTTAGTGGAAGATGGAGTGTCCTAAAGAATGATTTTAGAGAATTAGGGAATAAGCTTAAAGCAAGAACCTCCAAGGTAGTATTTTCTGAGATACTACCAGTGCCACGTGCTAGCCCAGGGAGGCAGAAGGAGCTTAGGGAGGTTAATGCATGGCTAAAAAAGTGGTGCAGTGCAGAGGGTTTTGGGTTTTTAGAGCACTGGGCTGACTTCTTACTTGGGTACAATCTCTATAGCAGGGATGGATTGCACCTTAATGATGAGGGCGCTTTTGTGCTAGGGAATAGGATGGTAGAACGGCTGGGGGAGTTTTTAAACTTGTAGGTGGGCGGGGAGGGACTATATAGAAGTATTGGGGTAAATAGGGTAGAGAGGGGAAGGGATAAATTAGTTACCCATGGGGGAGGAGAATGGGGGAGGGTTACAAAAGAAAGTAGGAAGGTATTAATAGGGGCCTCAAATACAGTGTTAGGCACTTCACAACAGCAGAGCCATAGCAACATAAAGTGTATGATTGCTAACGCAAGAAGTTTGCCTGGGAAAATGGATGAGCTAGAAATATTAGCAGTACAAGAAAAATGGGGCTTAATAGGCATTACGGAAACATGGTGGGATGAATCTCATGACTGGACTGTTAATCTGGATGGTTATAACCTATTTAGGAAAGATAGGGGAAATGGTAAAAGAGGAGGAGGGATCTGTCTTTATGTTAAGCCTGAATTTAAGCCTATAGTCAGAGAAGATATTTCTGCTGGCACTAACGGCATCATTGAATCCTTGTGGGTTGAGCTAAATAGTGGAGGAGCTAATTCGAAACGCATATTGGTGGGAGTATGCTATAAACCCCCAAATATAGCTGAAAGTGAGGAAATACAATTATTGTTACAGATTGGAAATGCAGCTAAGCATGGGCAAGTTCTAATAATGGGAGACTTTAATTACCCTGATATAAACTGGATAAACGAGACCAGCAGCTCAGCTAAGGGGAGCAGGTTCTTGAGTACACTCAGGGATCATTATCTGGCCCAGGTAATACAAGAACCTACTAGAAATGGGGCCATCTTGGATTTAGTCATCACAAGTAATATTGATATAATATCAAATGTAAAAATAGGGGAACCCTTGGGGAACAGTGATCACAACACAGTCTCATTTGAGATTGAATACAAAAAACAGAGTTGTAAGGGGCCAACAAAAACTCTAAATTTTAAAAGGGCTAACTTTATTGGGCTACGGGCAGCAATACAACATATAGACTGGGACAAAGAACTTACAGGGAAGAATACTGAAAATAAATGGACAACATTCAAATCCTTACTAAATAAACATACTCATCAGCATGTACCATGTGGAAATAAAATGAATAGGAGTAAATCACATCCCATGTGGCTTAACAATGACTTAAAGATCATGATGAGGAAAAAGAAACATGCATTTAAATTATACAAGAAGGAGGGAACAGAGGCAGCTTTATGTGACTATAAGGAAATCACCAAGTCTTGCAAAAGGGCTATTAGACTGGCTAAAATAGAAAATGAGAAGTCAGTTGCAATGGAAAGTAAGATTATCCCTAAAATATTTTTTAAATATATTAATGGGAAGAAGGCCAGGAAGGAATCGATAGGACCATTACAATGTGACACAGGCCATCTGATAATTAGTGACCAGGAAAAGGCAGATGAGCTAAATAGGTTCTTTTCGTCAGTTTACACAAGGGAGGTACCAGTGGTTGGGACACCGCAACATAATGGGGCTACACTACCTTTACTAAATAATTGGTTAACGCAGGAAGAAATACAAAAGAGGTTGGAGAAAATAAATGTTAATAAAGCCCCAGGTCCTGATGGAATACATCCAAGGGTACTGAGGGAGCTGGGTTCTGTAATAGCTAAACCATTATATCTAATCTTTCAAGACTCACTCACTACAGGGTCTCTACCAGATGACTGGAGAAAAGCAGAGGTGATACCTATATTTAAGAAGGGATCTAGAGCAAATCCAGGGAATTATAGACCAGTGAGACTCACTTCTGTAGTTGGGAAGGTTTTAGAAGGGTTAATAAGGGACAGAATACAAGAATATGTCTATTTGAACAAGATCATAGGTAGCAGTCAACATGGATTTATGAAGGAAAGGTCGTGTCAGACCAATCTAATTAGTTTTTATGAGGAGGTTAGTAGGAACTTGGATCAGGGCAACTCAGTGGATGTAGTCTTTTTAGATTAGCAAACTAAGGGATACAGTAATTGCAGTAAATATCTGCTCATGGATCGAGAGCTGGCTAAAAGACAGGAAGCAAAGGGTTGTTGTGAATGGAACATACTCTGATTGGTCTAATGTGATAAGTGGGGTTCCTCAAGGTTCAGTATTAGGTCCTCTCCTTTTTAACATATTTATTAATGACGTTGAGGTAGGACTCGAATGTAGTGTCTCCATTTTTGCTGATGACACTAAGTTGTGCAAGGTAATAAAATCAGATAATGATGTACTTTCCCTACAAAAGGATTTGCATAAATTAGAGAAATGGGCGGCTAAATGGCAGATGAGATTTAATACAAATAAATGTAAGGTTATGCATTTGGGAAGGAACAATAGCCAAGCAATCTATAATCTTAATGGAGCAAATCTAGGGGTATCAGATATTGAAAGGGATTTGGGAGTACTAGTGGACAACCACCTAGGTAACAGCGATCAAAGCCAAGCAGCAGCTGCAAAGGCAAATAAAATATTAGCATGTATTAGGAAGGGTATAGGAGCCAGGGAAGAAGATATAATTCTGCCACTATACAAATCTCTAGTACGCCCTCATTTGGAATATGGAGTACAATTTTGGGCACCACCTCATAAAAAAGACATTTTAGAGCTGGAAAAAGTACAGAGAAGGACTACAAAACTAATAAGGGGAATGGAGGGGTTAAGTTATGAAGAAAGACTAACAAAATTAAACTTATTTTCGCTAGAAAAAAGGCATCTAAGAGGAGATGTGATTACGTTATATAAATACATCCAGGGTCAATATAAGGCTTTGTCAAGTGAACTTTTTGTAGCAAGAGATTATCAACTGACAAGAGGACATCCTTTGAGGTTAGAGGAAAAAAGATTTCACCTTAAACAAAGAAAAGGGTTCTTCACAGTTAGGGTGGTTAAACTGTGGAATTCTCTACCAAAGGAGGTGGTGACAGCGAATTCGATAGACAACTTCAAAAAGGGGTTAGATATATTTTTGAATAAAGAGGGCATTCAAGGCTATCCTAGATAACTAGCAAGGAATATTGATCCAGGGAGAAATTTGATCGCCAGTTTCTGGGGTCAGGAAGGAATTTTGCTTTTTTTTTCCCCTTATGAGACAATTGGCAAAGTTTCAATGGTTTTTTTTTTTCTGTTTGCCTTCCTCTGGATCAATTAACAATTAACAATAATAATAAATAGTCCACATTAAAAAGATCAATAGAGATCTAAAAAGGTTGAACTTGATGGACTAACTCTTTATTCATCCTCCAATACTATACTATTAATAATTATTTAATCAATAATTTAATTAATAACTAATCCGCATATTGCAGATCAGAGGAGATCTTAACAGGTTGAACTTGATGGACTGAAAGTCTTTTTTCAACCTTAATTACTATGTAACTATGTAACATTCAAATCCTTACTAAATAAACATACTCATCAGCATGTACCATGTGCAAATAAAATGAATAGGAGTAAATCACATCCCATGTGGCTTAACAATGACTTAAAGATGATGATGAAAAAAAAGAAACATGGATGTAAATTATACAAGAAGGAGGGAACAGAGGCAGCTTTATGTTACTATAAGGCTTGCAAAATGGCTTTTAGACTGGCTAAAATAGAAAATGAGAAGTCAGTTGCAAAGGAAAGTAAGACTAACCCTAAAATATATTTTAAACATATTAATGGGAAGAAGGCGAGGAAGGAAGCTTTAGGAACATTGCAATGTGACACAGGCCATCTAATAATTAGTGACCAGGAAAAGGCAGGTGAGCTAAATAGGTTCTTTTCGTCGGTATACACAAGGGAGGTACCAGTGGTTGGGACACAGCAACATAATGAGGCTACACTACTATCACTAAATAATTGGTTAACGCAGGAAGAAATCCAAAAGAGATTGGAGAAAATAAGTGTTAATAAAGCCCCAGGTCCTTATGGAATACATCCAAGGGTACTGAAGGAGCTGGGTTCTGTAATAGCCAAACCATTATATCTAATCTTTCAAGACTCACTCACTACAGGGTCTCTACCAGATGACTGGAGAAAAGCAGAGGTGATACCTATATTTAAGAAGGGATCTAGAGCAAATCCGGGGAATTATAGACCAGTGAGCCTCACTTCTGTAGTTGGGAAGCTTTTATAAGGGTTAATAAGGGACAGAATACAAGAATATGTCTATTTGAACAGGATCATAGGTAGCAGTCAACATGGATTTATGAAGGAAAGGTCGTGTCAGACCAATCTAATTAGTTTTTATGAGGAGGTTAGTAGGAACTTGGATCAGTGCAACTCAGTCGATGTAGTCTTTTTAGATTTTGCAAAGGTTTTTGACACAGTGCCTCATGGAAGACTTTTGAGCAAACTAAGGAATACAGGAATTGCAGTAAATATCTTCTCATGGATCGAGAGCTAGCTAAAAGACAGGAAGCAAAGGGTTGTTGTAAATGGAACATACTCCGATTGGACTTATGTGGTAAGTGGGGTGCCTCAAGGTTCAGTATTAGGTCCTCTCCTTTTTAACATATTTATTAATGACGTAGAAGTAGGACTCGAAAGTAGTGTCTCCATTTTTACTGATGACACAAAGTTGTGCAAGGTAATTCAATCAGATAATGATGTACTTTCCCTACAAAGGGATTTGCATAAATTAGAGAAATGGGCAGCTAAATGACAGATGAGATTTAATGCAAATAAATGTAAGGTTATGCATTTGGGAAGGAAAAATAGCCATGCAATTTATAATCTTAATGGAGGAAATCTAGGGGTATCAGATATTGAAATGGATTTGGGAGTACTAGTGGACAACCACCTAGGTAGCAGTGCTTAATGCCAAGCAGCAGCTGCAAAGGCAAGTAAAATATTAGCATGTATTAAGAAGGGTATAGAAGCAAGGGAAGCAAATATAATTCTACCACTATTCAAATCCCTAGTACGCCCTCATTTGGAATATGGAGTACAATTTTGGGCACCACTTCATAAAAAGGACATTTTAGAGCTGGAAGAAGAGAGAAGGGCTACAAAACTAATAAGGGGAATGGAGGGGCTAAGTTATGAAGAAAGACTAACCAAATTAAACTTATTTTCGCTAGAAAAAAGGCGTATACGAGGGGATATGATTACCTTATTTAAATACATCCAGGGTCAATATAAGGCTTTGTAAAGTGAACTTTTTGTAGCAAGAGATTTTCAACTGACAAGAGGACATCCTTTGAGGTTAGAGGAAAAAAGATTTCACCTTAAACAAAGAAAAGGGTTCTTCATAGTTAGGGTGGTTAAACTGTGGAATTCTCTACCAAAGGAGGTGGTGACAGCAAATTCGATAGATAATTTCAAAAAGGGGTTAGATATATTGTTGAATAAAGAGGGCATTCAAGGTTATTCTACATAACTAGCGAAGGAATATTGATCCAGGGAGAAATTTGATCGCCAATTTCTGGGATCAGGAAGGAATTTAGCTTTTTTTTCTCTTATGAGGCAACTGGCAAAGTTTCAATGGCTTTTTTTTCTGTTTGCCTTCCTCTGGGTCAATTAACAATTAATAACAAATAGTCCACATATTAAAAAGATCGAGAGATCTAAAAAGGTTTAACTTGATCGACTAACTCTTTATTCATCCTCAAATACTATTAATAATTAATTAACAACTAATTAATTAATAACTAATTTGCATATTGCAGATCAGAGGAGATCTTAAAAGGTTGAACTTGATGTACTGAAAGTCTTTTTTCATCCTCAATTACTATGTAACTATGTTTGCTCCAATGTTTGACTGTGCTTTATTTGTAAACACAAATATGGGCAATTCCCAGAAAATATGTTTTCATTTAACAAAAAGGTATTCTAATAGGGGCATCTCTGTGAGAATATGACATGTATAGCGAGAGATGGGACAGAGACTATGGGCCCAATTCAGTTGCCCAATTTGTAAATGTATACACACTTAAAATCACTCTTACTATTTCTACATATTCGGCATATATGACTTTTTGGCCCTAATGAATTCTTAAGTCAACAGAATGCATATAAACATTTATTAAAAAAAAACAACCAAAGCCAAATTTATGAATTCAAGGCATTTGCAAGTCGCTAATTGAATATGGATATATGTATATGTTCCACTTTTTCTCAATTTTTTTTTCAGCATTGGAAAACAGTATTATAGCTGTAACTTACTACTGCTGAGGTGAATGATCAAACCAGTACTTTCAATATTACAGTTGAGGTGACTAGGCAGTCTCTAAATTACTTCTAGAGAAGAATAACATATTCCCTTGAATCGGAGTGTTCAAGCTATTATTTTGAAAAAATCCTCAGTGAACATGTTATTTGCTTGCTTCACATTTATATTTTACAAGTATATTTATCATTTTTTATGCTTTTTGAGAAATATTTTTGGAGTTTACCTGCTAACTATTACATTGACATCAGATTATGCTAATGTTTCTTATCAGTATAAAACTATTAATGTGTGTTTTTGCCATATATACAACTCATTTTCCCTGACCTGCCACAACCTCAGCCTCTACTAAACCTGTTTAATGCTTGTTTTAATAATGCTACCAGTGCCGATATTTAGCTCTGGTGAAGAATTTTACATTTGTTTATGTTTTATACATGTTGTGTGTTGGGTATTCATTCTAAAGTTGGAAAGATTGTATGTTTTATATCTGAGTAGTTAAAAATAATGTATTTGGTGTAAATATATAAATATATCTTTTGTAGAATAGATATATTTGATATTTGTATAAACACCAGAAATAGTAGCATCTCCATAAATAAATAGATACAGTATAACTAACTAACATATAACTAAAAAAACTAAAATATGTGGGGATATTCTAAGGTCTAATTACATAAATGTGAGAAATAAAGAAAACAAACAAATAAACAAAAAAAAAACAGTAAGTGGGTAAGCAGTAGGTATGTAGTATAATACATTTTTTTTTCTTTTATTTAGATAAACATAGAAAATGTACAGTAGTTGCATAATACAAAGCATAAATAATCAACTTAAATCACTTGACAGTACAAAACTTACTATAACAAAACATAACATAATGCACAGGGAGGATAGAGGACCATTCCCAGGAGTGCTAACTAGGGTGCTACTTCCATTTTTGCCATCTTTTAACAGAATTTTTAGATTGATTATTAGCCAAATACCAACATTTTAGCTCTATTGTTTTATTTCTCTCTAATATGGAATAAATCATATCCCAAGTTAGAATGTCAGATTGTTTCCAAAATTTTGTTATAGACCACTTTGCTACTAGCAGAATGTGGACAATAATATTTTTATCATATAAAATAAACTTCTTAGGAAAGATATGGAAGAGCATCCATTGCAGGGATATTTCCTTATTACTTATTAGGTAAGACAAGAGGACCAGCAAATTTTAATTTTCTTACATGACCACTAAATATGAACCATTACTATCATCACATCTCCAACATTTGTTTGAGTATATCTTAGGCGCAATATTTGCCAAGGTGGCAGGTACCATATACCACCTTTGGATCACTTTAAAAAACACTAAAAAATATTTCCTTATAATTAGTACATTTAGTAACTCTCGTTGTTAATTCAAACACACTGTTCCACTCTCTATCACTCCATTCACAGCCTACTTGCTTCTCCCAAATGTTTATCCTAAATGTCTTACTATGACAGGTTCAGTCCTTAATAATTGTATAACACTTAGATATCAAGTATCTCTCCTCACCCTTCAAACAAAGCTCTTCAAAAAATTCCACTCCGAAAATATATTTGATACATGTTTATATATTTTATCAAAGTTAGTCTTCACCAATGTCTTCATATGATCAAAAAATTGTACCCCTAGATGCATAATCGAGTATGAGCTCCAATCAAAGGTAAGTTGATTCTTCATATTATTTATCGCTATCTAAATTTACAGCCTTATTAAATTGCGATTCAGCAATATTTAAGCACACAGCATATTTTTTTACAGAACTTTTTAGTTAGTGAACTTCTATCGAAAAGCAAGGTCTTCACTAACTGAAAACTTTAAAAAAAATGCTATGTTAAATAGAGCCCTTTTAAATTTGCCAAATCACAATTTAATAAGGCTGTTAATTTTAGAACCTCAGTTTTATGTGCATTCAATTTATAATAAGAAAGCTTTCCAAAGTATTCTAAGTTAGCCATCAAAACTTTAAGTGAGGATTGTGGATTCATATAAATCATTTCTTATACCAATTATAGTATTTGCATTTTCATACATTGTAGATGTGCATTTTTACCTGTTTCTTTTGTGCCCCTTTCTCTGGATAATTCATTTGTGTGAAATTTTGCAGCAGTCTGGATTTATTTCTCAGTGAAGCTATTTATTGAACAAGCCCCCTGCTGTGACTGTGTATGGTAACATTGTGTTTCTATTTTTAGCACTTCAACCTGCATTATTTTGATAAATTGTATCTCTTGCAGTTTCTTGTCGCTATAATTATGACAAAACACATGCTTTCGATTACATCTGAAAATATTATGTGCCAGAAAACAGCATCATAGTGTAAGCCACAACTATTGTATGTATCAGTCAGTAGTACATCCAAAGAATCCAAAGTCTATTTAAATCTTTTGTTTTAAAGAACATTTAATAATATAATAAAAAAAACAATATAGCTGTTTGTAGTAGTGTAAATAAAGGCTTCAAAAAGCGTGTTGTTGTAGCAATTAAATTGTTGCATCAAAACAGATTTATAAGTATAGTTAGATCATGTGACAATTATGTGGCTTCTGAAGGCAATTGTTTGCTTATAGGTCTCTCACACAGCTATTGTGATCCCATATATGGTTCTCAGCAATACGGGTTGTTGCTAACGCTTGCTGAAGGCACTCCTTGTGCTGGTGGAGATGAGCGATGTAGGATTGAAGAGCGAGGCATGTCCCAGCTCAACTTTCCAGAATGCAGTGTAATAACTGTTTTTCTTGGAATTCTGAGCTGAAAGCAGGTTTTTAAACTTGTTTTAGACATTCAAATGTACTATTTATTTACTATATATATATATATATATATATATATATATATATATATATATATATTTATATATATAAATATATATATATATATGTAAAAAAAATAATATATATATATATATATATATATATATATATATATATATATATATATATATATATACATATACATAAATATAAATAAATATATACTAGCGGTAATGAGATGCGTATTTTTGGAAAGTTGTTTAGTTATTAATATACGTATTTGACACTTGTAAGGTTTAAGTTATGATGAAATAAGTACTATTGTGATATTAAACATGTTTATTTTTGTAAAATGTTATTTTGGTCAACAGTAACTGTTAAAACATTTTGTATTAAAAGTATTAACATTTGAATGTAAGAACAGTTGAACTTTAAATTAATCAGTATTGTAAACTTGAGGTAATGGTTTTTTAACATGCAAGTTCTATCTCAAGAATTGTTAACGTAAATATACATTGAATCCAGAGGAAGGCAAACAGTAAAAACCCTCCTTGAAACGTAGCCAATTGTATCAGAGAGGGAAAAAAAATAATTCCTTCCTGACCCCATTAACTGTTGATCAGATTACTCCCTGGATTAATGTTTAACATAGAAGACAACATTTACATTGTGACTTAAAACGTGGTTGAGCTCTTAACATGAACTTTGTAATATGTCTAAGCAAGGAACTTGAAAGTATATTTTTTTAAACTTGAACTTTCTTATCTGTCTAAGTAAGGAATCTGATTTTTTTTTTCAAACTTGTAACATTAGAAACAGTAACATAGTTAATTAACATTTTAACATAATTTGTGAAAATAATGCAAGGCAAGTGTTTTCTGAGGCTAATCATCCATACTTAATTCCATTAATTACGAACTTCCATTAATTATGACTGAATTGTTTATTGCTTTGTATTTTTCAATGGTTGACCTTTGTTTGTTGCTGTAGTAATTGTTTTAAATCGCACATATAGTTTGGTCTGTGGAAAAGTGGTTCTCTAAAAAGAGAACGCAAGAACTTAAATTTGTTGCACGCTGTGTAAGCACTGTTCTGTATGTGTTTGACAATTTAATGTAGTTTAACAGGAAATTATTGTTTTTGTAAATGTAATTTCTGTTGCGTAATAATGACCTTTTGAAGGGAACGGACATTTATGTGTATTTGTTTTAAAAATGTGGTGGTTATATTGTGTTTTTTTATATTTGTGCATTTGCTTTTAAATTTGTTTTGCATGGCTTTTGTTTGTTTAATGAAAAGTTAAAGTACTTCATAGTAGACAATGTTTTTAGTAAAAATACATCCATCTTCTAATAAATCCCCTTGACTTTCATTCTTTTCAATGTAAACTTTAATAGCCTGTGGATTTTTGCACCGTGATAAGGCAACGTACAATTGGCCATGTGCAAATACTGGTTGTTCTAAGAAAATACCCACAGATTTGAACGTTTGTCCTTGTGATTTATTAATGGTCATGGCACATGCCATAATGATGGGAAATTGTCTTCTTTGAAGTATAAAAGGGAGACTACTTTCACTTGGTGCTAAATCTATCCTTGGTATGAAAACTCTCTCTCCTTTATGGGTCCCAGTTAAAATTTCAGCGTCTATAAAATGGTCCTTTTATTGTTGAACAGTTAACCTTGTCCCATTGCATAGGCCTTTTTTGGGGTTCATATTACGCAGTAACATGACAATTGCACCTTTCTTTAGCTGCAAAATATGTGGTGGCATTCCAGAAGGAGTTAGTGAGTTTATGAATTCAGTTGAAAAGTTTGCCTGACTTTCTTTGTCACCAGCAAGTACCGAATCAGCACTGTGATAATTTCTTTGGGGTGCATTCATTTTTTTAAAGATTTCATTATTGGGTATTAATGCATCCTTATTTTTACATGTTAGGATGACTTGGTTGGCAAGCTATGAATATTCCTGGTTATTTATGTGTGAGGAATTGACTCTGCTGGGTTTTGAACCCTGGTCCCCAGGCTGCTGAACCTCTTCCCTACCACTGCGCCAGCCTGTCTTTGTGAATTTCCTTGAGATCTGATAAACCTTGACTCTGCTAGCAATAGTATCAGTGACTAGTCACTTCAGCTGTGTCTGGTCCTTGGCCTATATAAGGCACTTCCTGTCTATGTACCTTGCCAGATTATTGTGGTTCCTGTTCTCTTCAATAAAGCTTGTTCCTGTTTCACCTACAAGTTGCTGAATTGGATCATTGCTGACCTAGGCTGCTGGTCTCCAAAACCTTGTGATTCCTATATCATTACAGAATAATCTGGAGCTTTCATGGAGACCGCCGGGTCAGATTCCGCATTGGTCCAGCAGGTTGCTTTTACTGCAAGAACTGTGCAGACCCAGGCACAGACCATTCAAGTGCTGCAGGACCAGGTAGCTGAACTGCAAAATAAAGTTCAGTCAATGCACAGTGAGTATACCAGCTACAGGGCACGTGATGTTGCGGCTGCTACTGTTACACCTGCGCAAGATGCCCGTTTGCCCCTACCAGAAAAGTTTGGAGGAGATCGGAAAAGATTTAGGGGTTTCCTGAATCAATGCCGTTTGCACTTCATGATGTTACCTCACCGTTTTCCATCTGAAAGAGAGGAGGTGGGATTTATTTTCTCCCTATTCAAAGATGAAGCCCTGGCTTGGGGCTCCCCTCTTCTGGAACAGGACAGTCCAGTCTTGGGTAATTTAAGTGACTTTCTTGAATGTGCTACAGCAGAAGCCACTCTCCTTCATTTGCATCAAGGGAGGCGCTCTGTGGCTGAATATGCTGCTGAATTCAGACAGTGGGTTGCTGATACTACCTGGAGCCAATCAGCCCAGAGGTTCCACTTCAGAAAAGGTCTCTCAGAAGCTATAAAAGATGAGCTAGCTCGTGTTGATCTTCCTGCTGACTTTGATGCATTTGTGCGTTTGGCTATCCGTATTGATCGGAGACTTTCTGAAAGAAGATTGAAAAAACAGGGCTCTTTTAGACCAAGTGCTACTCCTATTTCCTATTCAAGAATTTCTACTCCGACCCCACAAACACCTACAGACTCTGAGCCTGAGGCTATGCAGGTAAATCTAATAAGAGGGCCATTATCCAATGAAGAAAACAGTGGCGATGCACTCACAATTTATGCCTGTATTGTGGTAGTGCAGGGCACTGTGCCATCAATTGCCCAAGCAAATCCAAAAGAACAATAGCTATGGCGGCTGCGGATGCACAGATTCGACACCAATCCCAGATTTCAGATCAACTAGATTCTGTAACACAACGCTTGTTTTCCCTGGCTCATGGTGAAGAGGGTATGTTGACTCAACATCCTCATTTTGTGGTGCCTATCACATTGCAATGTGGTGATCGTAAAATTTCAACTACAGCTATGATAGATTCTGGAGCAGGCGGAAACTTTATGGACATCAAATTTGCAGCAGGAAATAGAATTCAGTCTATCCCTAATTCTTCACCTGTGTTAATGGAGACAGTAGACGGTTCTCCACTTACGTCAGGCCCGGTTACACATGAGACTGTGCCCTTAAAGTTGACTCTGGAAGTGAATCACCATGATGCTATATCTTTCCACCTAATTTCCTCAACACAGTATCCAGTGATTTTGGGGGTACCTTGGCTTGCTCTGCATATCCCACAGATTGATTGGAAGACCAGAACTTTGTCCTTTCCTTCAGAACACTGCTTAATGAATTGTCAACCCTCTAAGGTAACACCTGTTGCCACAACAATTAATGAAATGGTTGCTACAAACTTGACTAAGCTTCCTCTACAATATCAGGATTTTGCAGATGTCTGTGATAAGAAGAATGCTGATCAGCTTCCACCCCACAGGCCTTATGATTGCCCAATAGAGCTGTTACCTGGGGCTGCTATCCCATTTTGCCGTATATATTCCCTTTCTGAGCCTGAATTGAAAGCTCTTCATGAATACATACAAGAAAATCTTGCCAAAGGCTTTTTTTCGACCATCTACTTCTCCAGCAGGAGCTCCTATATTCTTTGTAGAAAAGAAAGATGGCAGCTTACGGCCATGTGTTGACTACAGGGACATTAATAACATCACTGTTAAAAACCGCTACCCCTTGCCTCTCATTCCTGAACTTTTGGAGAGACTTCGCTCAGCTAAAATATTTACGAAGATTGATCTTCGGGGGGCATATAATCTGGTTCGCATAAGACCAAATGATGAATGGAAAACAGCTTTCAGAACCAGGTACGGGCATTACAAATATCTAGTAATGCCATTTGGGCTTTGTAATGCCCCTGCAACTTTCCAGCATCTTATCATTGATGTACTACGAGATCTCCTGGATCAGTTTGTTGTGGCATATTTGGATGATATCCTAATATTTTCTGATAATCTTGAAAACCACAAAAAACAGGTCCGTATAGTTCTGGAGCACCTTCGTACCCACCACCTATACATTAAACTGGAAAAATGTGAGTTTGAACAAACAGAAATTCAATTCCTGGGGTAGGTAATAACTCCTAAAGGTTTAAGTATGGACGCAAGTAAAATTAAAGCTGTGCCGTACTGGCCCATCCCCAAGAATGAAAAAGATATTCAGAGATTTGTGGGGTTTGACAATATTTACAGGCGTTTCATTAAGAATTTCTCTGCCGTTATTACACCGATCACTGAACTTACATGTAAAGGGACACTTTTTCAGTGGTCCGATAAGGCTGATACCGCATTCTCCCGATTAAAGACTCTGTTTACATCTGCCCCCGTCCTGGTACATCCTCAGCCGGAATTACCATTTATTGTGGAAGTTGATGCTTCTGATTCAGCTGTTGGTGCTATACTGTCTCAAAGGACTGGACCTAAGATGCTGTTACATCTGTGTGCCTTCTATTCCCGACAGATGGTGCCAGCAGAAAGAAACTATGGCATAGGGAATAAAGAACTATTGGCTATAAAAGCTGCCTTCACCGAATGGAGACATCTCTTGGAGGGAGCTACCCATCCAATTACTGTCCTCACAGATCACAAAAATCTGAAATGTATTCGATCAGCTGGTCCCTATTCTTCTCGAGGTTTAATTTTTTGGTTACATACCGTCCTGGCTCCAAGAATGGTAAGGCGGATGCCTTGTCTAAAATAGCTGACCCCCTCCATACTACCGGAACAAAGACCACCATCTTGCCGGAGGATATATTTATAGGAGTTACATTTCCTTCTGATCTGATGTCTCGCATTAAAAAGGGCTACACTGAAGATCCAGTTCTTCGTGATCCTCCTCATGATCTCCATATGATGATGCTTAATGGGTTTTGGATTTTTCAACAACGTCTGTTTGCTCCGGAGTCAGTGCGACTGGACCTTTTACGTCTCTACCATGACTCAAAACCAGCAGGTCATCCAGGAATCCGAAAGACACAAGAGTTACTTTTGGTGGCCGAAGTATTATCAGGATGTTAAGAAGTATGTGTCCTCTTGTGATGTATGTGCCAGACATCAGACTCCTCGCTCATCCCCTGTTGGCTTGCTTCAGCCTCTTCCAATTCCTCATCGTCCCTGGGGATCTATATCCATGGACTTTATTGTGGAACTACCTCCCTCTAAGGAACACACTACCATTCTTGTTGTTGTGGACAGGTTAACTAAGATGGGTCATTTCATACAAGCTCGTGGTCTCCCTTAAGCTAAACAGACGGCTGACCTGGTTATTCAGGAAATATTTTGCTTGCATGGAGTGCCTGATGAAGTAGTTTCTGACAGGGGAGTGCAGTTTACATCTTGTTTTTGGAAACATTTTTGTTCTAACCTAGGTATTAATGTCAGCTTTTCATCCACAAAGTAATGGACAGACTGAGCAAACCAACCAGACTTTAGAGCAATATTTGCGGTGCTATATTAGTTACCTGCAGGATGACTGGCTGGATTTTCTCCCTACGGCGGAGTTTGCCTATAACAATGCCCAACACTGCTCCACTTCTTTGAGCCCATTTTTTGCCAACTATGGTTACCGTCCAACCTTTCTAGTGAGTTTTCCAATTACTACTTCCATTCCTGCAGTCACTGATCGGCTAACCACCTTACGAGATTCCCAAGACCTGTTGAAGGAGACTCTTTCGAAGGCTCAGGAATGTTACAAGAGAGCTGCTGTTTATCATGTTGGTGACAAGGTTTGGCTGTCAACAAGGAATCTTAAGCTTAGGGTTCTTCTCATAAATTGGGTCAGAGGTTCATGGGACCTTTTGAGATCATCGCTCAGATCAATGCTGTCACTTTTCGTTTGCAACTTCCAGATTCCATGAGAACACATCCAGTGTTTCATGTTGCACTGCTGAAACCTTTCCATGACAACACTTTCCCTGGCCGAGCCCTGCCTGCCCCACCTCCAGTCCTCGGGGACGGTGAGGATGAATACGAGGTGGAGAAAATTCTGGACTCCAGGATCTTCCGCAACAAGCTTCAGTATCTGGTTCGTTGGAAAGGCTATGGTGAGGAGGATAGTTCGTGGGAACCAGTGGACAATATTCACGCTCCTGATCTTCTTCGGTCTTTTCCTGTTAAACCGGGTAATAGGGCATCCAGAGGCTGCACCTATAGAGGCGGGGGTAATGTGAGGAATGGACTCTGCTGGGTTTTGAACACTGGACCCCAGGCTGCTTAACCTTTTCCCTACCACTGTGTCAGCCTGCCTTTGTGAATTTCCTTGAGATCTGATAAACCTTGACTCTGCTAGCAATAGTATCAGTGACTAGTGTCTTCAGTTGTGTCTGGTCAGGTGTCTGGTCCTTGGCCTATATAAGGCACTTCCTGTCTATGTACCTTGCCAGATTATTGTGGTTCCTGTTCCCTTCAATAAAGCTTGTTCCTGTTTCACCTACAAGTTGCTGAATTGGATCATTGCTGACCTAGGCTGCTGGTCTCCAAAACCTTGTGATTCCCATATCATTACATTATGCGACCTTCAAATATAGCCGATATTAGATCTTGGTGACAAATCATATGAGGTGGGATGTGCACAGTGTCGTCAGGTAAATTTGGTATTTTTTGTGTTCTGCCTTCTCCAATTTTAATAAGCCAATCATTGAAATCAGTTTGGCCTTCTGATCTCATATTTTGTTGCAGTTGAAGATGGGTAAACTATTTCCATAGTGTGCTTGACTTTATACAGGTTTCGATAATGTCAGTTCGATTTCCATGTACAACGACAGGTAGTGTTTGTCTAAAATCGCCACCTAACAACATTACCTTTTCACCAAATGGAAAAATATTATCCATGATTTCACAAAGCAAACGGTTAATGGCACTTTCTCCTTCTCTTCTTTTATAAAGTGGATAGCCATCACAATTGGCATACGTTTTGTCTCTATAATCTTTTGGAAAATCTTTGGAACATTTATTATTTTCCATACATGGTGATTGTGGATTAAGATCACCACAGGGTCCATGAATCATGCGACGAGTAACAATCTCATTTAGTCTACCATATAGTTCTGGATCTGGTAGTTCAGCAACAATGACTGCATCCACTTTGTCACCAGTATCTAATTGATCTTTTTCTTGAAGTATTATGAGAAGATGTGCATGTGGAAGGCCTCTTTTTTAAAATTCAATAGTATATACATAAGCAAGACATTTGCCAAATTAGTGACATATTGATGTCACGTATTAATTCATTTAATTTAATCTTAAAAATCTGGCTACTAAATCTGGTCTATCGGAAGGACTTTGGGCAAGAAGTACATTTTGTGTAATTTCTGGCCATTGGGGATTATATGTAAATGTAATAAATAAATCGGGTTTGTCAAATTTGGTGACAATAGCCATAGCATCATTGTATCTTTCTCTCATATTTCGTGGAGATCCTTGAAAGGAAGATGGTCAAATGATGGCTTTGCCAGCTGTCATGTCTCTGCTTGTAGCCACCTCAGCAACATAGTCCATTAGTCCACAATATTATTCTACACGTAGTTTATCTTGTTGATATTTTATAAAGTTAAAATTATTGGCCTCAACTTGCAAATAGGAATCAATAATCCATTGTTGTGTTAGTTTCCCACCACATAAAATTGGATTAAATGTATTTCGAATGGCAATTTGAGCTACTTTAAATTCAAGCATAGAAACATTATTTTGGATTCTGGCTTTAGCATTTGGGTAACTGTGAAGTGTTAATTTTGGTTGCCAACCTGCTTCTCCGTGTGGGAAAAAAATGGGATATGTCATTGGATCTAAATTTGGACTTAAGATACTGATATTAATGAATGGTTGCTCCACATTTCTGTGATATATTCTAATGTCTCAATGAAATGGTGGTTCTCCTTCATCATTTTGAAACACCATTGCAACCTCATTTGATGTTGGCAAGTTATAACGACGTTTATCAGTGTGTCTATCTCTTTTAAGCACCATATTGACCTTTGGGATTGGTAATTGATGTCTTTGTGCATGAAGTTGTTGTTCATTTTCTCTTTTTGCCAATTTTTTTATAAGCTTTAGTGTAGGGGTTATTGGCCATAATGTTATCTAGCTCTATAAAAACACTGTGTAAGCATTTTTTATTTTCTTGCAGCTGCATACGTTGGTCAACAGCTTCCAATGTATCTAGGACATATAGTTGAGCAAATTTTATTTTTTGCTCTCCTTCCTCTGGATGTAAATGTGAAGTCCGATGGTAAATTTGGCCTTGGACTTTAAAACAGTAAGGATTATGTCCTGGTACATTAGCAGCTAATGTTGCCCTCATATATGCAAAGGATATGGCACTATTGTAGGATCTTATGTTTGTCTTAAAATGTTTGTAGTTTGAAAAAGTAGGTTCAGTCATAATATTTTGTAAATGATTGCAAATTCTTTTCTTTCTGGAAGTTTGACCTTGCCTTTTTGACAGCAACTAATAAATTGGCCATCTTTGGGTCTCTCCTGTTTAAAATGATAAGCCTCACAAAACTGACATTGAGTATTCATGTCCCCACAATTATGAACCTCTACTGCTAAAGACTTGAGTAAAGGACAATTTGCAAAGCATATATCAGTTTCATTTTGAAATTCATCAGGTAAAATGTCATGTGATGTTTCAGGAACAGGTTCTAAATGCTTTGTTTTTTTGGTGGCTTTTTTTGGTATATCTTTTATTTGTTTAGGTAAAATGTCATGTAATGTTTCAGGAAGAGGTTCTAAATGCTTTGTTTTTTTGGTGGCTTTTTTTGGTATATCTTTGATTTTTTCAGGTAAAATGTCATCTGATGTTTCAGGAACAGGTTTTAAATGCTTTGTTTGCTTAGTAGCTTTTTTTGGTGTATCTTTAATTTTAGCAGGTGATAGTCTTTTGCTTGGAATTCTTTTGTGTTCTTTTTCTCGTCGAATTTCCTTCTGCTCTGGTGTCTGCTGGCTGGCCAATCTCTCTTGTCGTTCTCTAGCTTGCTCTCTTATCTTTTATTGTTTGCTCTTGTTATCAGCCATGTTAATCTGTAAAAAAAAATAAGGTATCATTAGTTTATTTTGAGATGTTGTTTGTTTTTTAAATTTTTTATTATCAACAGTTTGTTTCTATGTGATTGTAGTTCATTGTAGTGGTATTTTCTTTGTATTGTCAAATAAGTGTTTTTCATTTTTTGTTTTTACTTTCTGTTGTAGGTTGTAAGTTTTTCCTTACATGCATAGCACACTCAAGGTAATTACACTATAGCTGCTTCTAGATGTAGTAGGTGTCTAGTGTTAATTGAAATCAATATTTTTTTTGGTTTGTTAATTTATTTTTTTTGTTGTACTTTTGGCTTATAGGCATAGTAGAGGGCAGAAATTAGTCTTTGTAATTTATCGTACAGGGTATTGTTATAATAGTATTTTTTTATTTTATTTAAAGTCTTATATGTTGGGGCTGTGAAAATGTTTCTATTATTGTTTTTTGGGTGTTAGTACTATTTGTTGTAGTATTGTATTTTATGTGTGTGGTTATGTTTTATGCTTAATATTAAAAATAGGACTGGTAATTGAGAATGAAAAATGTTATTTAGTTTTGAGACTTTTGTGGAGTATGCTGTTTTCATTTTTTTTTTTTTTTGGCTAGATTGAAGTTTGGATTTACTGTTAAACATTGTTGTCTGTAAAAGACAAATAAGAGGTAAATGAGAAATGTGTCAGTTATATTTTGGTAAAGGTTATAGTTAGTGGTGGTTGTTATTGTTTTTTTTCTGTTGACATGGATGCAGAGCAAACATGTTTATTTAGTTTTCTCTTTTTTTACTTGTTATACTGTACCTTGGTTGAAGTCTGATTTCAAGCAGAATCTTTGTTAGTCCGCTGTTGTAAGTCTTCGTCCAATGCTCTTCACGCAGTGTCTGTTGTAAAAGAAAAAGTAAAATGTTATTTTATTTTAATGTATTTGTAATGAATAGCATATTTCATTGTTTTGGTGTATTCTATCTGTTATGGTGAATTTTTCTGCTATGCTGTTTTTTGTGCAACCTTTTAAAATACTTTAATTGTATTTGTATATTACAGTTATCTTTTTTTACTGTAATAATGTTTTTACTATTTTGGATATGATCATAATGTTTTTAGCATTATCCTGTTTTGTGTCCACCACTTTTGGTATGCTTATTCAGGCGTCTTTGTAAGGCTTATAGGTTCTTAAACAGTAAAGAATAATATTAATTAACTTTTCTATCTGTTTGTGTGATTTTTGGTACAATCCTGTTTTGTGTCCACCATATTTTGCATACTTTATTTGCTTAATTAGTCTTCTATTTTGGATATGATCACAATGTTTTTAGCATTATCCTGTTTTGTATCCACCACTTTTGGTATGCTTATTTAGGTTTTTTTGTAAGGCTTATAGGTTCTTAAACAGTAAAGAAGAATATTAATTAACTTTTCTATCTGTGTGATTTTTGGTACAATCATGTTTTGTGTCCACCATATTTTGCATACTTTATTTGCTTAATTAGTCTTCTTTATGAGGATTAAATGATGTTGGACTGTAAAAATGAATGTTAATTGCCTCTTCTATATCATGGTAGGTTTTATCGTTTTATGTATGTTTCTAATGTTTCGGATGCTGTCCTGTTTTGTGACCACTTCTTTTTTTTTTTCTCTCTGAAACTGTCTTTCTTTGTAAACTGTATAGGTGTTTGTGAAGTTTGTTGAACTGTGTTGTTTTAGTCTTTATTAAATTTGTATTTTTTTTTATTTTAATTTTTATATTGGCGGCCATTAAACATATATATTTCCTTTTTTTTTTCTACTTCTTATACTATACCTTGATTGAAGTGTTCTTGTCCGAATGACAGAGGGTCCCCTCCTGCCAATCCTAATCCGCCAGTCTTCTTGTAGTGTCTGAAAAAGAAAGTTAAATGGTTAATTGTATATTTCTTCTTTTTGATCTAGCAAAGCATGGTCTTTTCCAACATGTAATGTATTTTTCTATCTTACCTCTTCTTCTTTCTTTGTGTTCTTTAAAAGTAATTCTCTTTGACAGTCCACAGTGCAAATTCTTGAGCGAGGGTGTTGATGCAGAGTCTGTTTGAATAGTGAAAAAAAGGGCAAAGATTCAGCTTCAGGTTACATATGTATTACTGTCATATTATTTTTTGCTATGAGTTGCAGTAAATTAATGTCATTTAAATATACTTGTTTAATTAGTTTCGGTTAACATTAGTTTGTTGTAGGGCCTATACACATAAATGTGCGTGTCACATGTCACTATACATGAATCACATTTTCATACTTAAAGTTGTTTTTTTTTGTTTGTTTTTTTGCTTTCTTGGTAATAAAATGTAATATATTATAGCTTACCTCTCAGTTGTAATTTGCACAGTGTAAAGTAGGAAATTAGGAAATAATTCTCTTCTCAAGTAACAGCAGCAGTTAACTATCCAGTCACTCCGTTCATCACCTGAGTAGAAATGTAGAATTTTCTGGAAAGTAGGCAGTATTTAAAAACTTTGAGGTGCCTCAGACCATAAGAACGCAATACGCATGCGATATTTGTGTTCCAGTGTACAATTTGCGTTCCTTCCGCAATTTTATGCGTAGTAGTTTTCAAAATGGTGGTTAATATCAGTGTGGTACGTGCCGCATAGGATGTCTTACGTACCTCGTAAAGTTGACTGTATCGTTGTTTCAGTTTTGCAAGTCACTGTAGTATTGTTGCGTCTGTAGCCTCACGCTTAAGTGATTTTCGGCAGTTTAAACTCGTTTTTTGGACTTAAATGGACGTGTAAATTCACTTTTTGAGGTGCTGGATGTCCCCCCCCTTGCTGTAAGTACGCTTTTTATGTGCTCGTTATGTTTATTTATTATGTTTCTGATGTTTTCATGTGCGCCGTTTTCTGACGTTTTTTGTGTGTTCGGCATGGGTCATAGTGCGTCTTGTATTTTTTGTGCGGGCTGCAGTTGCTTTTTTTTCTAAGTCGCGCGTGTGTGTGTGGTTTTTAACCGCGTGTGAGGCGCCTTTGAGCCTCCACCTCCGCAAATGCGGCCCCTCGCAAAGCGAGGGTCCGCATTTGCGGACAAACACAGCCGACGTTGGAGCCTCCACCTTCCGCAAATGCGGCCCCTCGCAAAGCGAGGGTCCGCACTAGCGGAGAAACACAGCCGACGTTGGAGCCTCCACCTTCTGCAAATGCGGCCTCTCTTTGCGAGGGATGCAGTTCTTGCGAGCTCACTGCGAGAGCCTGCAAGTGTGAGCAACGGCTCGTATGCTCACAACTATATATGTGATATATATATATATATATATATATATATGTAAATATATATATTACATAGTTACATAGTAATTGAGGTTTCAGTCCATCAAGTTCAACCTTTTAAGATCTCCTCTGATCTGCAATATGCAGATTAGTTACTAATTAATTTGTTGCTCCCTACGACCCCGTCCGACTTTCGGACCGCAAATGCGGACCCTCGCAAAGCGAGGGGCCGCTTTTGCGGAGGTGGAGGCTCCCACATCGGCTGCAATGCCGCAAATGCAAGGGCCTACAAAGCGAGGGGCTACATTTGAGGAGATAGAGGCTCTACGGCGCCTCACAAGCGGTTACAATGCCCACAGAAGCGGAACTTTGAAAAAAAAAAAAAACAGGCAATGACTAAATACGGACTTAGACCAAAAAAATACGAGCCGCGGGACTTAGAAAAAAACATTACAGACTTGCAAAATTACAACCTTAATGCCCGACCCGAGCCCAAAACACAAAATACACACAAAAATAAAAAAAAAACCTTACGCACAGCAAGGGGGGACACCCAGTACGTCTGGAAGTCATGTTGCACCTCAATTTCAGTCCAATTAAAAAGTTTAAATACTTGAAAATCCCCTAAGCAACGAAAACGAGGCTATACAACCCCTAAAACCACAAATTACTGCCAAGCACATACGACTTTTACAAAAACGTATACGAGGTACAACATACACCATTAGCAAGGAAGCTAAATTATCCACACCCGCGTACCACATACACATTCACCAGCATTTTACAACACTAACTTACAGAATGTGGAAGTACCCAGATACACAAACGGTTTCCCCTTCCGCACGCAGCCCATATTTACACTACACACTGCACATTGCTGACACTTACACTTCAGCTCAACAACACTGCAAATCTACATTGGATGCCGCAGGAACATCATAACAGTTTGTTAGCTCTTCAGCACATTCCTTGCTGCATATATTTATTATAAATAGGTAAAGTATATTAATTTATGATTGCATTAATTAATTAGCATAAAAAAACAAATATACAGAAAACAAACACACAAAAAAACACCACAGTATCGCAAAAAAACACAAAGACCTTCACTGCGCGTCTCACAAGGAGTAGTAAGTGTACAGCCTGTATAACAGTGTAAATGTGCTGTCCCCTCAAAATAACTCAACGCACAGCCATTAATGTCTAAACCGTTGGCAACAAAAGTGAGTACACCCCTAAGTGGAAATGTGGCCACCATTTTTTTCCAGCACTGCCTTAACCCTCATTGACATGGAGTTCACCAGAGCTTCACAAGTTGCCACTGGAGTCCTTTTCCACTCCTCCATGGATGTTGGAGACCTTGCACTTCCCCACCTTCCGTTTGAGTTTGCCCCACAGATGCACAACAGGGTTTAGGTCTGGTGACATGATTGGCCAGTCCATCAACTTTACCTTCAGCTTCTTTAGCAAGACAGTGTTCGTCTTGGAGGTGTGTTTGGGGTCGTTATCATGTTGGAATATTGCCCCGTGGCCCAGTCTCTGAAGGGAGGGGATCATGCTCTGCTTCAGTATGTCACAGTACATGTGGGCATTCATGGTTCCCTCAATGAACTGTAGCTCCCCAGTGCCGGCAGCACTCATGCAGGCCCAGACCAAACATAAATACACATATGTCTATTAGACATTAATGGCTGTGTGTTGAGTTATTTTGAATGGACAGCAAATTTACACTGTTATACAGGCTGTACACTTACTTCTTTACATTGTAGCAGAGTGTCATTTCTTCAATGTTGTCACATGAAAAGATATAATAAAATATTTACAAAAATGTGAGGGGTGTACTCACTTTTGTGAGATACTGTATATTTGCTTCCCTTACTTCTATACCCTTCTTAATACATGCTAATATTTTACTTGCCTTTGCAGATGCTGCTTGGCATTGCGCACTGTTACCTAGGTGGTTGATCACAAGCACTCCTAAATCACAAGATACCCCTAGATTTGCCCCTAAGATTATAAATTGCATGGCTATTTTTCCTTCCCAGATGCATAACTTTAGATTTATTCATATTAAATCTCATCTTCCATTTAGTCGCCTATTTTTTCAAATTTATGCAAATCCCTTTGGAGGGAAAGTACATCATTATCTGTTTTAATTACCTTGCACAATCTTGCACTATCTTAGTGTCATCAGCATAAATGGAGACAATACTTTCCAATCCGACTTCTAGGTCATCAATAAATATGTTAAAAAGGAGAGGACCATACTGAGCCTTGAGGAACCCCACTTACCACACCTCATTAGTCCAATCCGAATATGTTTCATATACAATAACCCTTTGCTTCCTGTCTTTTAGCCAGCTCTCAATCCATGAGCAGATATTTACTGCAATTCCTGTATCCCTTAGTTTACCTCAATAGTCTCACGTGTGTCACTGTATCAAAAGCTTTGCAAAATCCAAAAAGACTACATCCACTGAGTTGCCTTGATCCAAGTTTCTTCTAACGTCTTCATAGAAACTAATTAGGTTTGTTTGACATGACATATCCCTCATAAATCCATGTTGTTTCCTACTTATATTCTTGTTTAAATAGACATTTTCTTGTATAATATCCCTTATTAACCCTTCTAAAGGTTTCCCACTATAGAAGTGAGGCTCATATGTCTATAATTTCCTGGATTTTCTCTTGCTCCCTTCTTAACTATAGGTATCACCTCTGCCTTTCTCCAGTCATCTGGTAGAGACCCGGTGTTGAGTGAATCTTGAAAAATTAGATATAATGTTTTTGCAATTACAGAGCCCAGTTCCATCAGTACCCTAGGATGTATTTCATCAGGACCTCGGTCTTTATTAACATTTCTTTTTTCCAACCTCTTATGGATTTCTTCTTAAGTTAACCAATTATTTGGTGAAAATAGTGTAGCCCTATTTTGTTGCAGTGGCCCAACCACTGGTACCTCCCTTGTGTATACCAAAGAAAATAACCTATTTAGTTCATCTGACTTTTCCTGGTCACTAATTATCAGATGGCCTGTGTCACATTGTAGTGTTCCTATAACTTCCTTCCTAGCCATCTTCTAATTAATATATTTAAAAAAGAATTTAGGGTTAGTCTTACTCTCCTTATGTTTGATACAGTGATCCCTTTAAATACTGTACTGTTAATATAGAGCTACAAACTCTTAAAAATAATACAAAATATGCATTTTTATGCTAGACACACAAGTTAAGGATGGGCGGCAAACTGGACATGATTATAAAACCCCACAAAGGTCATTTCAGTCACAGTCATTCTTACAGCAGTGAAATTCCTAGATTATTGCGTTTGCATGGATTTGAGTAATATATCATATTTAAATTACATTTTCTTAAGCAAAGCATACAACATTTCCAATGAAAATACTGGAATAGACGCACAATACGAATATTACATTATTTCTAACAAATAGATGTAGGAAGAAGCACCATCGTGAATTAAACTATTTCCATATAAAAGTTCAAAGTTGGTTTTGCAAAATTAAGCAGGTCAGTGGTAGAGCTAGTAAATGGAGGCAGCATAGGGCTCCCACTGGTGCAACCCATGCAGCTGCCCTAGGGCCCTCACCTCCAGGAAGCTTTCACAGTACATACTGTTCCTCTTGCTGCCTCCTATTGCCTTCCCATTCAGTTTACTTCCCTTTCTCACTGCTCACCCTTCACATCTTACCCTCTCCCTCTTTTTCTCTGTACTCTTCTCTCTCCTTTCCATTGTTCATATTTTTCTCTTTTCATACTGTCACTCTCCTCTTGTATATCCCATGTCATAACCTGTATGTTGAATGAGGTATTGCATAGACCTCTCCCCACAGGTGTGCCCAGTTTGTTTTATCTCTGTAAAGCAGGAAAAACTTTCAGCCCTTAGGTTAGACTGAAAGATGTCTGTGGACTTGTATAGCATACAAATATTTCTAAGTTCTGAAAAGAACTTACTCCAGGAGCCAGCATTCCAGCATCAATAACAAAATTCACACATTAATTATGTGAACCAGATAAGCATCTTTATTACTGAAACCATCAGACATAGTTATACCTCATTCTTAGCAACAACAGGCTAATCAATTCAAATGTGCATCCATGGTTACACCCAATCACCCTTTAGCTCAAGTTATCACCCCTGCCTGCCAGTCTAAGACAATCCCCCTTTTTTTCCATTGGCACTGCTGCATTCTTGGTAGGGGCAATTACATACAATAGGCTTATAGACACCAGGCTGAGGCTTGTGATAAACAGAGAAAGATATTGGTGTAATGTGACTCCCTTGTTAATAAGGGACTAGACCACTACTATGAAATATTGGGCATATACAATATTTCTCTTGTAAGTGCTAGCATTCCCAAAGCACAACACAGACATACATCCCATGACTCATATTATGTTCATATGCACACCCCTAATTATAAGCATGGGTACCATAGTATGGGCCTAGTGGTACCCATGCAACTTTAAACAGGCATAACAAAGAATAACACATAAATCACAACATCCCCAATGTTAACCCTTCTCAGTGGGCCCCTTTCCCCTGGCACAATAAGCCTATCTTATAAGGCTGAGGGCATCAGTCTGTAAGGTATTGCACAGCTGGTGCCTTGGCATGCTTCAGCCATGACACCCATCTTCACTATTCCCTCACTCATTCATCTTCTCTTCTCTCTCCCTCCTCACATGTCTATTTCTTTTCTCTCCCTCATGTCTCTTTTTCTTCTTTTCACCCTTCTCTCTTTTAATTTTTTATCTTTTTCTCCTCTTTCCCTCCTCCCTTTTCTCTTATTTATACCTCTTTTCCTCATATTCTCCTCATATTTTCTCCCTCTTGAATCTCCAATCTTCTCTGTTTCCTCCTTCTCTCGCTACCTATCTTTCTATCCTTCATCTTTCCTTTCCACCTTCTCTCCCCATTTTCTCTTTTTATTCTCTCTAACCTCCTCCTCTCTCCCCCATTCTCTCTCTCTCTCTCTCCTTTTCTCCATCCCCTTTACTCTATTTATTTCATCCTCTAGGAGATAGGGAGGGGGAAGATAAGGCGAAAAGAGAAGAAAGGAAAAAGAATAAGTGTTGAAAAAATGGTGATGGATGTTCCTTGTGTGCTGGAGTAGAGGATGGTAGAAAGAATGGGCGAATTTTAATAGGGAAAGGGAATGAAAAGGTGCTGGTTATTTGAATAGTGCAGAGGCTCAAGTATCAGAAGGTTGTTTAAGTTATACCGTATATACTCGAGAATAAGCAGAGTTTTTCAGCCGTATTTTTAAGGCTGAAAAGGGCCCCCTCCGCTTATACTCAAGTAACCCCCCCTGTCTCTCCACCCCATGTCTCTTCCCCCCTCTCCCTCTCCTGTGTCTCTTTTCCTCCTCTCCCTCGTGACTCTTTCCCTCCCCCTCCCTTATCATCCTCCTCATCCTCCCTCTTCAACCCCCTCCTCATCCTCATTCCCCTCCTCATCCTCAATCCTCCTCCTCATCCTCAACCCCCCTCCTCATCCTCAATCCCCCTCCTCATCCTCAATCCTCCTCCTCATCCTCAACCCCCTCCTCATCCTCAACTCCCCTCCTTAACCCCCTCCTCATCCTCAACCCCCCTCCTCAACATCAACCCCC
Organism: Discoglossus pictus; assembly: GCA_027410445.1. Taxonomy (NCBI): domain Eukaryota; kingdom Metazoa; phylum Chordata; class Amphibia; order Anura; family Alytidae; genus Discoglossus; species Discoglossus pictus. The sequence continues at coordinate 165,434,206 of CM050165.1, forward strand.
TCCTCAACCCCCCTCCTCACTTTACCCCTCTCTAATTACCTCCCCCTCTCCCTTTCCCCTCACTTAACTTCCATCAGCAGCTGCTCCTACACTCCTCTGCGCGTCTTCCGGCTGTGTCGCGACCCGGCATATGCTAATGACATGACGTCACATGAGGATGAGGAGGGGGGCTGAGGAGGGGGGTTGAGGAGGGGCGTTGAGGATGAGGAAGGTGGTTGAGGAGGTGGTTTAGGAGGGAGGCTGAGGAGGGAGGTTGATGAGGGTGGTTGAGGAGGGTGGTTGAGGAGGGGGATGAGGAGGGAGGTTGAGGAGGGAGGATGAGGAGGGGGGTTGAGGAGGGGGGTTGAGGAGGGGCGTTGAGGATGAGGAAGGTGGTTGAGGAGGGAGGCTGAGGAGGGAGGTTGATGAGGGTGGTTGAGGAGGGGGATGAGGAGGGGGGCTGAGGAGGGGGGTTGAGGAGGGAGGATGAGGAGGGGGCTTGAGAAGGGGGGTTGAGGAGGGTGGTTGAAGAGGGTGGTTGAGGAGGGGGGTTAAGGAGAGAGGATGAGGAGGGAGGATGAGAAGGGGGTTGAAGATGAGAAGGGAGGATGAGGAGGGCTGTTGAGGAGCGGGGTTGAGGAGGGTGATAAGGTAGGGAAAGAGACACGAGGGAGTGGGGGGAAAGAGAAACAGGGGGAGGGAGGGGGAAGAGACACAGGGGAGGGAGAGGGGGGGCAGAGACATAGGGGAGAGAGAGGAGGGGAAGAGACACAGGGGAGGGAGCGGAGGGGAAGAGACACAGGGGAAGGAGAGGGGGGGAGAGACACAGGGGAGGGAGAGGGGAGAAGAGACACAGGGGAAGGAGAGGGGGAGCGATACAGGGGAGGGAGAGGGGAAGAGACACAGGGGAGAGAGAGGGAGGGCACAAAAAAGAGGCACAGAGAGCACACAAGAGCGGGACACAGAGGGCACAAGAGGGACACAGGGGGCTGCACATTTCCCACCCTCTGCTTTTACTCAAGTCACTAAGTTTTCCCAGTATTTTGTGGTAAAATAGGTGCCTCAGCTTATACTCGGGTCGGCTTATACTTGAGTATATACAGTAATTAGGCTGTATCTCTAGAAATGAATACTGAAGAATTGAATAATCAGCTTATTTACTTTAGCTCTTTTACTTTAGGGACGAATAAATATTAAGCCAGCCACCTTTCATCCCAGAGCACTATTTGGGAAAGAGGGAAGTAGGGGAGAAAAGGAAAGGGGGAGGTAAATCCTCGTTCTAAATGTAGTTTGAGATCAAAAGCCGAGGCTCCTCAGTCCGCACCATCCTAAGCATTTTGACGTAGTGAGATAATTAGGGAGGATATATTCCCATTATCATAAGGTAATGCTGTTAGGTGACCTCAGCCACATTTCCCAGATTTTCAGAAATGAGGGGAAGGTATCAGATATTGTAAGGGTTAATCTTTCATTAATCATGATAAAATTGATTTTGTTGATGATTTCTTGGAAGTTCAGGCACGTGTCTTCCATTTCCTAGCGATGTGGCTTTTGGAAGCTAACAGTATACATTGAAAAAATGTATTTTGGGATTTGGAGAGAGAGGGGTTGTGAGAGCCTAAAAGGCATAATATAACTTAAAGTTTATGCTTGCTAATGCAAATCCCTAGTATGCCCTAATTTGGAATATGGAGTACAATTTTGGACACCATTACATAAAAAGGACATTTTAGAGCTGGAAAAAAGTACAGAAGCAACAAAACTAATAAGGGGAATGGAGGGCCTAAGTTATGAAGAAAGACTAACCAAATTAAACTTATTTTCTCTAGAAGCAAGGCATCTAAGAGGGGATATAATTACCCTATATAAATACATCCAGGGTCAATATAAGGCTTTGTCAAGTAAAGTTTTTGTGTTAAGAGGTTTTCAACTGACAAGAGGGCATCCTTTGAGATTAGAAGTAAAAAGATTTCACCTTAACTGTTGAATTCTCTACCAAAGGAGGTTGTGACAGCGGGTTCCATAGATAACTTTAAAAAGGGATTGGATATATATATATATATGTTTTACTCATTCAATTTGTATTGAACAAATATCAACAGTACAAAATGTATACAATACCAGTTGGTATAAAGGACAGGTATAGGATACAGATTTTACCTATTGCATTCCAGTAAAAGTTACATGTCTTTGCATCCATACATATCTGAACATACCTTCACAATTTTCCTTTTTCTATGATAATGCAGCTAATACATTGATATTGACGACTCCAGAACTCTAGGTTCAATTAACATTCCCCTCAGGAACCCCCTTAACCTCTAGTTATGTATTTAACTTAACTTTGCACTTCATAACTATATTAATTCTACAAACCTTGATTCTCTTCTTGGGATGGTCACTAGTCCCCCATTCACTTTAGACAGTCCTCCTTTCGATTTAATTTGGAACAGAATAGCTTTACTGATTCTAGCCGGCTTGTCTTGCCATATAAACCCTAAGACCCTCTTCTGAAACCCTAATAAGTCTTTAAAATATATTGAAACTGGGAGGGTCCAGAACAAGTACATGAGTCTGGGTAGGATATTAATTTTAAACAAATTAATCCTGCTCAGCCAGGACACATGATATCTGCACCATTTGATAAAGTCCTCACATAATGTTTTATACAGTGGGGAGTAATTGGCTTTATACAATTTATCTAGCTGTGGGGCGATATTCAGTCCCAAATAGCGTATATGATGTTTAGCCCACGAAAATGTATATGTTTCCTGGAGATATTCCTTATCCCTCGCCACTATGTCTATGGCTAGAGCTTCTGTTTTTTCACCAAAAATTTTGAGGGAATGCATCAAATTGGGAACAGAGTGAACGGGATTTGAGATTGTACACAATACATCATCTGCAAACAGGTTTATCTTAAAATGATGAAGACCTATATTTACCCTCTTGATTTCCAAAACCGCTGTAATCGACTGAGCCCATGGCTCAATAGCAAGAGCAAAACAAAGAGGAGAGAGTGGACACCCCTGTCTCATGCCTCTGTGTATATCAATCTTGGGTTTCTTTGGGCCAGGTAATTTTATGTAAGCCTTGGGATTTTTATATAGTGAATTAATCAGATTAGTACATTTTCCACCAAAGCCAAACTTGCCCAGGACTTCCAAGAGATAGGGCCATTCCAATTAATCAAAGGCCTTCTCTATGTCTAATGCTAGAAGGCAGATTGGAATTATAGTGTTAGTTGCTTGGTGTATTAAGTTTAGGATCTTCCTAATGTTTTCCCTGGCCTGTCTATGGGGGATGAAGCCCACCTGATCCTTGTGAATCAGTCTTGGCAGAAATCTGGCAATACAATCTGCTATGATCTTAGACAGAAATTTGATGTCACAGTTCAGCAGGAAATTGGTCGCTAATTTTTTTTTTTATCTCCAAGGGATCTCTTCCCTCTTTGGGGAAGAGGACTACCTCTGCAAGATTTAATTCCGGCGGGACACAATTTCCCTCCAAAATATAATTATATAGGTTTGTAAGATGAGGGGCTAACCAATCTGCCATTTTTTTATAGTACAGGTTAGTAAACCCATCTGGCCCTGGAATTTCCCTGCTTTTGAACTCTGAATTCCCTTTCTTACCTCTTCCAATGTAATTCTAGCATTTAATGACTCAGACTCTTCCAAGGTCAGTGAGGGAAGATCACATGAGTCCAGAAAAGCTTGCATAGTATTTTTATCTAAGCTTGTATATGCTTTATAAAGATTTTAATACAAAATTGTAAATGCCTTCCATATCCCTGCTTGGCTGGGTGTAACCTAACCTGTTTTATTTCTATTTCGAAAATTTTTGGACTGGGCAAATTTTGCTTTTAATCTCCTCGCCAACATAGCATCCGGATTATTGGCCTTAGCATAACATTTATTTTGAGTTCTCCTAAGAGCCTTTTCAGTTCTTTCATGGAGAATTGCATCTAATTCTAGTTTAATTTCTTCAATTTGTTGTCTAGCTGAGTCAATTGTATTTTTCTGGTTTTCTAATTCCCTTCTCTGTAAGTCCTCAGTCAGCACCAGCTCCCTTCTTCTTTGTTTATTTTTGTGAATAGCCTCTATCTTGATACAAACCCCCCTGATGTAGGCCTTTCAAAGAAGAACTCAAGTTAACTTGAATTTTGATCTTGGAACAACGGACTGGTCAAGAGCATCTCATTAATCCTTCAAACAAAATGTGGGTGTAAATTTATTGCTAAATTAATATGTAGCCTGACTGTAGAGTGATACTACCAAGTACACAGTTCAATTTCTACCGCACTGACCTTGTCTAGTAACAAGGAATCTACTAGCAAATAATCTATTCTAGAATAGGTTTTATGAGTGTACGAGTAGAAAGTATCTTCTCTATCTCTTGCATGTGCCTCTCTCCATGCATCTAATAGATTCAACTTGGTTAATAGACCTTTAATGTATTTTAGTTTATTGGAATTCCTGACATCTATGCCCTTCCCAGACCTGTCCACTGATACATTTAGTACCAAGTTTAGGTCCACTCCCAGAATGATTTTGCCATGGTCCCTACTAAATACTAAACCTAAAAAAAAAGTTTTAAACATATTAATGGAAAGAAGGAAAGGGAAGAAAATATTGGAACCTTAAAATGTGAAACAGACAGACTGATAGAGACCAGGAAAAGGCAGATTAACTCGTTTTTTCTGTATACAAAGATATCAATGATTAGGAGAATGCAACAAAATGGGTATTCACTACATTACCAATTAATTGGTTAACACAAGAAAAAATCCAAAAGTGGCTAAAAAATGATGTCAATAAATCACCAGATCCTGATGGAATATATTTAATGGTACTGAGGGTACTGGCTTCTGTAATAGCAACCCATTATATCTAATTTGATTAAAGACTCACTTCCCATTGGATTGGTACCAGATGCCTGGAGAAATGCAGATGTGATACCGTTATTTAAGAAAAGAACAAGAGCAAATACAGGGAAGATAGACCTTTAAGCCTGAAATCTGTAGTCTGTAGTGAACAAGCTTTTAGAAGGGTATATAAGGGATAGTATACAGGGATATATCCATGTGAATAAGATAAGTAAGACTAAACACAAACATAGGTCATGTCAAACAAAGGGGCTTATATACATTAGAATGATGGTAAGCTAAATTGCACAGGTGATCTAACATAAATAAATGTAAAGTTATACATTTGAGAAAGAAAAAAAAGCATGCGATTTATAATCGTAATGGAACATATCTAGCATATCAGAGATAGAAATGGATTTAAGAGTGTTTGTAGACAACCACCTACATAACAGCATCTGCAAAGGCAAGTAAAATATTTACATGTATTAAGAAGGGTATAGAAGCCAGGGAAGCAAATATCATTCTGCCACTATACACATCCCTAGTATGCTCTCATTTGGAAAATGGAGTACAATTTGGTGCACCACTTCATGAAAAGGACATTTTAATGCTGGAAAAACTACAAAGAAGGGTAACAAAACTAAGAATGGCCAACAAAAACACTTAATTTTAAAAGGACAGATATTAACGGTCTAAGGGCAGCAATACAAAGTATAGATTGGCATGTAAAAATACTGAACATAAATGGACAACGTTCAAATCCTTACTAAATATACATACTTATCACCATATACCACGTGGAAATAAAAGTAGAAGGCGTAAATCACAACCCATGTGGCTTAACAATGACATAAAGATGAAGATGAGGACTAAAAAAACAGGCATTTAAATTATACAAATAAGAGGGGGCAGAGACTGCTTTACGTGAGTACAAGGAAATCAACAAGGCTTGCTAAAGGGCTATTATAGAAAGTGAAAATATATATTTTTAAATATATTAATGGGAAGAAAGGAAGCTATAGGAACATTACAATGTGAAACAGGCTGTCTGACAATTAGTGACCAGGAAAAAGAAGATGAGCTAAATAGGTTATTTTCTTCGGTATACACAAGGGAGGTACCAGTGGTTGGGACACTGCAACAAAGTGGGGCTTCACTACCTTCACCAAATAACTGGTTAATGCAGGACGAAATCTAAAAGAGGTTAGAAAAAAAAAATGTTAATAAAGTGCAAGGTCCTGATGGAAGACATCCAAGGGTACTGAGGGACCTGGGATCTGTAATAGCCAAACTATAATATCAAATTTTCAAGATTTACTAAACACAGGGTCTCTACCAGATAACTGGAGAAAAGCAGAGGTGATACCTATATTTAAGAAGGGAGCATGAACAAATCCAGGAAATTCTAGACTTGTAAGTCTCACTTTTGTAGTGGGAAAGCTTTTAGAAGGGTTAATACGGGATAGGATTTAAGAATATGTCTATTTAAACAAGATTATAAGTAGGAGTCAACACGGATTTATGAGGGATAGGTCATGTCAAACAAACTTAATTCGTTTCTATGAAAAGGTTAGTAGGAACTTGTATTGGGGCAACTCAGTGGATGTAGTCTTTTTAGATTTTGCAAAGGCTCTTGGTACAGCCACATGGGAGTCTATTGAGCAAACTAAGGGATACAGGAATAGCAGTAAATATCTGTTCATGGATTGACAGCTGGCTAAAAGACAGGAAGCAAAGGGTTGTTGTAAATGGAGCATACTTAGATTGGTCTAGTGTGGTAAGTGGGGTTCCTCAGGGTTCAGTATTAGGTCCTCTCCTTTTTAACATATTTATTAATGACTTAGAAGTAGGATTGGAAAGAATTGTCTCCATTATTGCTGTTGACACTAAATTGTGCACAGTAATTTAATCAGATAATGATGTACTTTCCCCCCAAAGGGATTTGCATAAATTAGAGAAATAAGCCACTAAATGGCAGATGAGATTTAACATGAATAAATGTAAAGTTATGCATCTGGGAAGGAGAAATAGCCATGCAATTTTTTTTCTTAATGGAGCAAATCTAGGGGTATCAGATATTGAAAGGGATTTGGGAGTACTTGTGGACAACCACCTAGGTAACAGTGCTCAATGCCAAGCAGCATCTGCAAAGCCAAGTAAAATATTAGCATGTATTAAGAAGGGTATAGAAGCAAGGGAAGCAAATATAATTCTGCCACTATTCAAATCCCTAGTAGAACCTCATTTGGAATATGGAGTACACGTTTGGGCACCACTATATAAAAGGATATTTTTAGAGCTGAAAGAAGTACAATAAAACTAATAAGGGGAGGGCCTAAGTTATGAAGAAAGACTGACCAAATTAAACTTATTTTCTCTAGAAAAAAGGCGTGTAAGAGGGGATATGATAATCTTATATAAATAAATCCACAGTCAATGCACAAGGCTTTGTCAAATGAGCTTTTTGTGCCAAGAGGTTTTCAACTGACAAGAGGACATCCTTTGAGATTAGAAGTCAAAAGGTTTCACCTTAAATAAAGAAAAGGGTTCTTCACAGTAAGGGTGGTTAATCTGCGGAAAAAGAGATTGGATATATATTTAAATAAAAACTACATTCAAGATTTTCTTGCATAATTAGAGAGGGAGTATTGATCCAGGGAGAAGTCCGATCGCCAATATCTGGGGTCAGGAAGGAATTTTATATTTCCCCCCCTTTTGAGACAATAGGCAAAGTTTCACCTGGGCTTTTTTTTTCTATTTGCCTTCCTCTGGATCAATTAACAATTAACAATGATTCTGCATATTACAGATCAGAGGATACCAAAAAAGGTTGCACTTGATGGATTAAAAGTATTTTTTTCAACCTCAATTACTAACTATGTAAGGGGAATGGAGGAGCTTGGAAGAAAGCCTAACCAAATTAAACTTATTTTCTATTAAAAAAAAATGCCACCTAAGAGGGGATATGATTACTTTATATAAATATATCCAGGGTCAATATAAAGCATTGTCATGCAAACCTTTTTTGTTGCAAGAGTTTTTTCATGTAAAAAAGTTCACCCCTTGAGGTTAGAAGAAAAAAAATGTCATTATAAAAAATGAAAAGGATCCCCATGGCAATTAACATTAATCCTTATGCAAAGGAGGCCATTTGGACCCCCATGGCACCTAACATTATTATTAATGCCTTTACCATGAGAATGCTCAAGGATGCCCATAGCACCCTACCTACCTACCACCACAGGGGTCAAACAACAAGTGATTTGCACTGTCTAATATGGATAAAGTTGTTAGTTTTTACTTACATGGATAACTGCCCTATACATATACCACCAGATGTTAATTTATTATATATTATGGAGTTCATTATTTTTAGATATTATAGAAATAAAAGTTATATTTTATTTGATTGCTTTTGTCAAATTCCCAGTTGTGTGAGTGCGTCACATAGAGAATTTCTCAGTTTTTGCCCCCTCTCTAATTAATGTATATTTTATTAATCCTAGTAGCACCGACACTGTTGGGGCTTCCGGTACTTAGTTGGCTGCTTGGACCACAGGCCCCAGACAACATTCTGGGAGCAGTACTGGAAGTAACACACACACACACAAAGGTTCTCAGTACAGGGCTTGTTTATTGGTATGTTATAACATAGGTTATATACTTGCTAAAGAAGGCAGATATTAGAGGCAAGTTACACTATAGACATTAGTCGGAAAAGGACAGATAATCAGGTGTTTTCTGTTTCTTAGAATAACAAATAAAATGTCTGTGTTTAGTACGTGAGTAAGGTCGCAAGATGTCCCAAGGACAAAAACATGTTATTGCGGTTAGCCTATATCTCATGTGAATATGTCAGCAAAATATGTTAACATCTTCATTCCCCTCTTAGATCACAACGTGATCTTTATTTGGGATGTAAGCAGTGGTGTATATATGATAGGAAGCAGACTGAGACTCCGGAAGGCTATAGACCCTCAAGGGTATCAGTGAATGAGATATACCTGTGACCAGGTGGTGTTAAGTCACAGTATTTAGCTAAAAATTCTTAGGAATAAAGCCTTGCAGCATGTAATAAAAACACAAAGGCATACAAGGAAAGAAATGACACAGAGACAAGCAATCAGGATCTTATGACCCAAGGAGCCGATCCAGGAGAACAAATCTTCCCACACACTCCCTTGAAATTGTTTAAGACGGTCTTATATGTCTCTGGATTGTTATAAATTTGCCATTATGTTTGGCCTTATATTTCTGTGAAGTGAACTGGTGTTGTGTTGGTGTGAGTGTCATTGTATTTACCACAAACAGACTTCAATGGTCCCCGTTCTTCTGGGTCAAAATAACAATTAAGAAAGGTCCATAAGGGAAAATAAATCAGGAGCATAATGCCCATCAACAGAAGAAAGTTCTTCCATGTATTATGTGGATGCAGGAGTAAGTTCAACATTTTTATTATTGCTGTCTTCAATCGCTTTCACTGGGACTTTGTCACCTGCTTCACCCCTCATTGGACACAGCTTCAGACGTGATGCGTGGATCCAGATGTCAGTGAGGACGGCTGTCCTGGTTACTGCTACAACGGTAGTCGGTGATCCGAATGGAAAGCCTCCCTTCTTTGCTTTGTTCAGTTTTCGGACACAGACCAGGTCACCTGGCTGGAACGGATGTGTTGGTTCCTGTGAGGGAAAAGGAAAGTGAGAAGATACATCACCAAAGATGCCATTCAAATTATCAATAAAATGTTGCACATATTGTTCTCTTATAAGATCAAGATCACCAGGCATGATTACAAGTGGGCCTTTTACCCAGGGAGTTGGAAATGGTCTTCCCATTAGAATCTCAAAAGGGGACAATTTAGTAGACTTATTAGGAGTCATCCTAATTTCTGCTAGTATGCAGGTAAATATTTCTGCCAGTTCACCCATGTACCTGCAGTGGCCTTTGTAAGTTTTTCCTTAATAGAGCGGTTCATTCTGTCCACTATACCTGAACTCTGAGGATGGTAAGGGATATGGAATTTCCAGGTTATCTGTAGCCATTGTACCAGTTCCTTAATTACCGCACTAATAAAGGCTGGTCCATTATCAGAGTTAATTTGCAATGGGCATCCATATCTCGGTATTATCTCGGTAGTTAATATTTTAGCTACCGTCTTAGCATCCTCTCTTTGTGTTACAAAGGCCTCAGGCCACCATGAGAACTGATCTACTATCACCAACAGGTACAATTGCTTTGATCCTTTTTTTTTCTCTCATGCCTTCGACTACTTTTGGGCTAAGTACAATTTGTGGAGTAATGTATTAGGTAACCCAATGCTTGATATTAGCTAAAATATGTGTCAATCATATTTCAGGCAATCCAAATCAAGTATTTAATATCACCCTGCTCAACATTTACAATGCTCACAGATTAGAGGGTTCAAGAATTCACAGATTATGCATTCCCACAGCAGTTAGCTTACATGGACGACCAATATGGACTCATTTGGTGGCCGGTACGATTAATGTTAGGGGCCAGCAAAGTTTCTTGTAACTTTACTTCAAGGCTTGAGTTACGAGATGTGGCTGTGCTCAGTAATATTACTTGTCAGTGGTTTACTTGTCTCAAACAGAATAGGGCTCATGGTTATTTAGGTTAAAGGTCCATCAACCTTTTTAGATCTCTTCTGATCTCTTCTGACTTTGGCTAGAGAGTCCCACCGTCTGACTACCCAGATGGTGAAGAACTCTTTTTTTCTTCAAGAATTTTTTTTCTTCTCACCTCAAAGGAAATCTTCTTATCAGTTGAAAACAGTCCCCTGACAAAGCCTCATATTCTCTCTTAGGAAAAAAAAAAAAGTTTAATTTAGTTAGTCTTTCTTAATGGCTTTTTCTTTTTTTTGCCCTTCTCTGTACTATTTCCAGCTCCAAAATATCCTTTTTTTAAAAACTGGTGCCAACAATAATACTCTATATGTGAAATGAGGGTGTAATAGGTATTTATATAGTGGCAGAATAATAATTCATTCCTTTGGATTCTATACCCTTCTTACTGCATGTTAATATTTTACTTAGCTTTGTAAATGCTGCTTGGCATTGAGTGTGAGGGGCCTTGTGCACCCCAAGACTCTCCTACTTTAGCTTACACGAGCAATCTCCAGGTTGTGAATTTATATTAATCTCAGCACCCAGCATACCTATTTAGATCAGAACATAATTCACGGAGAAACAGGAACATCAGATTCCTTTAGTTCGGAAAGCTCAGAATACAAGAAATAAACATGCACATTTTCTTAGTGCAGCAGACAGACTGACTTTATTCTTTCCTTTCAGACACATTTAAAAACCAAACAATAAACCCACATTTCCCCCTCCAGACTTTCTTTAGCCAAACCCTCTCTGGTTATCTGTTTGGGAAGGTTATCAATATTTACGAATATCAGAGAGAGAGGTGATGCCTGGCTGCTCTGAGGGGCCATATATCCATATAAATTCTTGCAGAAACTTTGAGTTAACCCTTTGTTGTCACACTAACAAACATGGCAGAAAGTGTATTTCTGTTAGTTACCGGTAAAATAACATTATTACAACATCACACAGTTACCCCAACATGTATTATAAAACAAGTCTCATGTCCATTTTAATAGCCTTTGATATTAGCAAACCCAATGTTAGAGTTCCAAATAACAGGGTTGCTTGTGGGACTCAGGGGAGTTTCATTCTAGCCCAAAGGATAGTCATGACAGCGAGTTATGTAGATGGTTGCCCACAAGCACTCCTAAATCCCTTTCTATCTCTGATACATATATTTTTTTTTCATTCAGATTATAAATTTCATGCTTATTTTACCTACCCAAATACATTACTTTACATTTATTTGTATTAAATCTCATCTGCCACTTAGTTGACCATTCTTCTAATGTATTTCTTTTTTTTTCTTTAATTTTTACATCATAAATGTATTAATCAATAAATATCCCATATAAAAATATTTTGTATACAAACAAACCAAAACATTTATGAAACAAAAGAAAGTATACTAATATAATCCCATTGTCGCAGAGCAGGGAGAGGATAACAGGAAGAGAACCATTGCAAACAATAACATTCAAAATGTACAATATACAAAATGTATATAAAGATGTTAAGTTACAATTCTATAATATACAATTCCAAACCAATATATTTAGGCTAATTATCTTTCCAAAGATTTTAATATAGCCTCACTAAGATTACCTATATAATTAGTTTTTTGAATATGTTGGCCACATTAAGATTCAGAAACTTGAGTTCTTTTTCAAGAGGTCCTTCTCTATCATATAAGTTAATTAATAAAACAATTGTCTATTCAAAGTTTCTATAAGTTTGAATATCTTATGTGCTTCTTTAGAGATCCATCCATCCATTGTCATAATTATTTCCTTTACTATAATAATCAGAGCTTCCAACAATCTCCAGTTCATACATTTATCTCTATCTAGACTTCCAACTAAAATTTATTTTAATGATTTTAATATAATTTTTTTCCCATTTGTCAACTTTCAACCTTTCACCAAAATTTATAAACTGGGCCACAAATTGGGCCAAAATGTTCTTCTCTTGATCAATCTATTTAGAATATAATTGTGTTTAATATTTAACAAATATTTCTACAATCTGAGCAGTTAATCATGTAATAAAATTACATCTTTCCTGGTTAATATTACATTTTCGATTATAACCTTGATCTGATTTATCAATTATGACATAATTCTAGATATTTGATTTTAAAATCTTGCAGCTTCACTTCTCACAAAGATCATTTAACTATGATTTAACCAAAATATGATTATCAAGCTTATCTTTCACATCTTTAAAATCCAGTCAATTTTGTGTAGTATTAGTGTTTTCAAATTTTATGTGTGAATCAGTGAGGTCCTTATTCAAAACAATCTTTTCTCCTCTGATTATCTTCCTTTGTGAAGTACTATACACGACAATCTCTCCTCTAACAATAAACCTATAAGTTTCCCAAAATAACTGTGTCATTTCCATGTAAACAAATATTAATACAATAATTCTCCCAATTACTTTTTAATAATTCAATGTATAATCTTTCTCTATAGAATGTAATATTTTCCAAATATCAACCAAATGTAAAGTATCTACTAACATCTGAATTAATTTAGTTTACCAATGTTTAGATTTGAATCGCATTAATGCTAATTTATCTGACTTAAGATGTTAAAATTTCCACCAATAAGTGAGAGCAGTCTGGTCATCATTTAATCGAAAAAAAGCTTGTTAACCCTGAATTGTGAAGCAAACAACAAATAGGACAAAATAACAGAAAAAGTCAACATGTATATTCACCCCCCTAAAGTCAATACTTTGTAGAGCCACCTTCTGCAGCAATCCCAGCTCCAAGTCACTTTGGATAAGTCTCTATGAGCTTGCCACATGTTACCACTGGGAATTGTACCCATTCCTCCTTGCAAAACTGCTCCAGCTCCTTCAAGTTGGATGGTTTGCTCTTGTTAACAGCAATATTTAAGTCTGACCACAGATTTTCTATTGGATTGAGGTCTGGGCTTTGACTAGGCCATTTACACATTTACATGTTTTCCCTTAAACCACTCAAGTGTTGCTTTAGCAGTGTGTTTGGGGTTATTGTCCTGCTGGAAGGTGAACATCCGTCCTAGCCCCAAATCACACACAGAGTGGTACAGGTTTTACTTAAGAATATCCCTGTATTTAGCACCATCCATCTTTCCCTCAACTCTGACCAGTTTCCCAGTCCCGGCTGCTGAAAAACATCCGCACAGCATGATGCTGCCACCACCATGTTTCACTGTGGGGGTGGTGTTCTTTTGGTGATTCGATGTGTTGAGTTTGCGCCAGACATAGCGTTTTCTTTAATGGCTCCCACTTGCCTTTTCACAAACTCAAAACGTGCCATTTAGTTTTTTGCTGAAAGTAAAGTCTTTCTTACATAGTTACATAGTTACATAGTAGTTAAGGTTGAAAAAAGACTTTCAGTCCATCAAGTTCAACCTGTTAAGATCTCCTCTGATCTGCGGACCAGTATATGCGGATTAGTTATTCATTAAATTATTGATTAAATAATTATTAATAGTATAGTATTGGAGGATGAATAAAGAGTTAGTCCATCAAGTTCAACCTTTTTAGATCTCTATTGATCTTTTTAATGTGGACTATTTATTATTAATTGTTAATTGTTATTTGATCCAGAGGAAGGCAAACAGAAAAAAAAAGCCCATTGAAACTTTGCCAATTGTCTCATAAGGAAAAAACAAAGCAAAATTCCTTCCTGACCCCAGAAACTGGCGATCAAATTTCTCCCTGGATCAATATTCCTTTGCTAGTTATCTAGGATAGCCTTGAATGCCCTCTTTATTCAAAAATATATCTAACCCCTTTTTGAAGTTGTCTATCGAATTCGCTGTCACCACCTCCTTTTGTAGAGAATTCCACAGTTTAACCACCCTAACTGTGAAGAACCCTTTTCTTTGTTTAAGGTGAAATCTTTTTTCCTCTAACCTCAAAGGATGTCCTCTTGTCAGTTGAAAATCTCTTGCTACAAAAAGTTCACTTGACAAAGCCTTATATTGACCCTGGATGTATTTATATAAGGTAATCATATCCCCTCGTAAACGCCTTTAGTCTAGCGAAAATAAGTTACATTTTGTTAGTCTTTCTTCATAACCTAGCCCCTTCATTCCCCTCATTAGTTTTGTAGCCCTTCTCTGTACTTTTTCCAGCTCTAAAATGTCTTTTTTATGAGGTGGTGCCCAAAATTGTACTCCATATTCCAAATGAGGGCGTACTAGAGATTTGTATAGTGGCAGAAATATATTTGCTTCCCTTGCTTCTATACCCTTCCTAATTCGTACTAATATTTTATTTGCCTTTGCAGTCGCTTTTTGGCTTTGAGCGCTGTTACCTAGGTGGTTGTCCACTAGTACTCCCAAATCCCTTTAAATATGTGATACCCCTAGATTTGCTCCATTAAGATTATAGATTGCATGGCTATTGTTCCTTCCCAAATGCATAACCTTGCATTTATTTGTATTAAATCTCATCTGCCATTTAGCCGCCCATTTCTCTAATTCATGCAAATTCTTTTGTAGGGAAAGTACATCATTATCTGATTTTATTACCTTTCACAACTTAGTGTCATCAGCAAAAATGGAGACACTACTTTCGAGTCCTACTTCAATGTCATTAATAAATATGTTAAAAAGGAGAGGACCTAATACTGAACCTTGAGGAACCCCACTTATCACATTAGACCAATCAGAGTATGTTCCATTCACAACAACCCTTTGCTTCCTGTCTTTTAGCCAGCTCTCGATCCATGAGCAGATATTTACTGCAATTACTGTATCCCTTAGTTTGCTCACTAGTCTTCCATGTGGCACTGTATCTAATGCCTTTGAAAAATCTAAAAAGACTACATCCACTGAGTTGCCCTGATCCAAGTTCCTACTAACCTCCTCATAAAAACTAATTAGATTGGTCTGACACGACCAATCCTTCATAAATCCGTGTTGACTGCTACCTATGATCCTGTTCAAATAGACATATTCTTGTATTCTGTCCCTTATTAACCCTTCTAAAAGCTTCCCAACTTGAGAAGTGAGGCTCACTGGTCTATAATTCCCCGGATTTGCTCTAGATCCCTTCTTAAATATAGGTATCACCTCTGCTTTTCTCCAGTTATCCGGTAGAGACCCTGTAGTGAGTGAGTCTTGAAAGATTAGATATAATGGTTTGGCTATTACATCTCCCTCAATACCCTTGGATGTATTCCATCAGGACCTGGGGCTTTATTAACATTTATTTTCTCCAACCTCTTTTGGATTTCTTCCTGCGTTAACCAATTATTTAGTGAAGGTAGTGTAGCCCCATTATGTTGCGGTGTCCAACCCCTGGTACCTCCCTTGTGTAAACCCTCCGAAAAGAACCTATTTAGCTCATTTGCCTTTTCCTGGTCACTAATTATCAGATGGCCTGTGTCTCATTGTAATGTTCCTATAGCTTACTTCCTGGCCTTCTTCACATTAATATATTTAAAAAATATTTTAGGGTTAGTCTTACTTTTCATTGCAACTGACCTCTCATTTTCTATTTTAGCCAGTCTAATAGCCCTTTTGCAAGACTTGTTGATTTTCTTATAGTCACATAAAGCTGCCTCTGTTCCCTCCTATTTGTATAATTTAAATGCATATTTCTTTTTCCTCATCATGATCTTTAAGTCATTGTTAAGCCACATGGGATGTAATTTACTCCTATTTATTTTATTTCCACATGGTACATGCTGATGAGTATGTTTATTTAGTAAGGATGTCCATTTATTTTCAGTATTCTTCCCTGTAAGTTCTTTGTCCCAGTCTATATGTTGTATTGCTGCCCGTAGCCCATTAAAGTTAGCCCTTTAAAAATGTAGAGTTTTTGTTGGCCCCTTACAACTCTGTTTTTTTGTATTCAATCTCAAATGATTCTGTGTTGTGATCACTGTTCCCCAAGGGTTCCCCAATTTTTACATTTGATATTATATCAATATTACTTGTGATGACAAAATCCAAGATGGCCCCATTTCTAGTAGGTTCTTGTATTACCTGGGCCAGATAATGATCCCTGAGTGTACTCAAGAACCTGCTCTCCTTAGCTGAGCTGCTTGTCTCATTTATCCAGTTTATTTCAGGGTAATTAAAGTCTCCCATTATTAGAACTTGCCCATGCTCAGCTGCATTTCCAATCTGTAATTATAATTGTATTTCCTCACTTTCAGCTATATTTGGGGATTTATAGCATACTCCCAGCAATATGCATTTAGAATTAGCTCCTGAACTATTTAGCTCAACCCACAAAGATTCAATGATGCCGTTAGTGCCAGCATAAATATCTTCTGACTATAGGCTTAAATTCAGGCTTAACATAAAGACAGATCCCTCCTCCTCTTTTACCATTTCCCCTATCTTTCCTAAATAGGCTATAACCATCCAGATTAACAGTCCAGTCATGAGATTCATCCCACCATGTTTCCGTAATGCCTATTACGCCTAATTTTTCTTGAACTGCTAATATTTCTAGCTCATCCATTTTCCCAGGCAAACTTCTTGCGTTAGCAATTATCCACTTTATGTTGCTATGGGCCTGCCGTTGTGAAGTGCCTGCCACTGTATTTGAGGCCCCTATTAATACCTCCCTACTTTCTATTGTAACCCTCCCCCTTCTCCTCCCCCATGGGTAACTAATTCATCCCTTTCCCTCTCTACCCTATTTAGCCCAATACTTCTATATAGTCCCTCCCCCCCCACCTACAAGTTTAAAAACTCCCCCAGCCATTCTACTATCCTATACCCTAGCACAAAAGCTCCATTATTAAGGTGCAATCCATCCCTGCTATAGAGATTATACCCAAGTGAGAAGTCAGCCCAGAGCTCTAAAAACCCAAAACCCTCTGCACTGCACCACTTTTTTAGCCACGCATTAACCTCCCTAAGCTCCTTCTGCCTCCCTGGGCTAGCACGTGGCACTGGTAGTATCTCAGAAAATACTACCTTGGAGGTCCTTGCTTTAAGCTTATTCCCTAATTCTCTAAAATCATTCTTTAGGACGCTCCATTTTCCACTAACTTTGTCATTGGTACCAATGTGTTCCAAGACCGCCGGTTCATTACCAGCCCCTCCCAATAATTTATCCACCCGATCCACAACATGCCGGACCCGAGCACCAGGGAGACAGCAAACTGTTCGATTGCTGGGATCTGGTGACAAATTACCCTGTCTACCTTCCTAATAATAGAGTCCCCTACCACCAAAACATGTTTGTTGCTCTGCCTATTCTGCACTCCCTCTCCTCCAGTAGAACTTTTCTCCCGGCTGTTAGAGAGAACAACTCTATCTGGCATTGCCATTCCTAAATGGACATCCCCAACAGTTTCACTCAATCTGGCAAATCTGTTGGTGTTTGCCAACTCAGAACTGGCCTACCTCCTCCTGTTCCCCCTGATTCCCTTTCTAACTGTAACCCAGCTACCTCCCTGGACATCCTCACTAGCTCCAGCTAGACCCCCCAGCTAAACTGTGCTCCTCGAGCACCAACCCCCTTTCCAGTGGAGCAGTATCACTAAGTGCTGCAATTCTCCTCTCCAGATCTTCAATTTGAGCTTCCAGAGAGGCAACAAGCTCACACCTGTCACAGAGGTATGGACCCTGGATCATCTGTTCCAATAGTGCATACATTTGGCAGGATGTACACTGAGTGAGGTTACCACTGGACTGACTCATGATTATCAGTTACAAAAATACAGTGAGAAAACAAATCAATGTATTTGTATAAAGATTTCTTTTCTACACCTTAAACCAAACAAAACAGAAAAAATATATACGTTTGTTTTCTGTTTTTTCTTATAATACCCCTTTTCTTTGGATTTCCTCCTTTTATTTAATCTCCTACACACCGACTACACTTACACTAGAAATGATTGCAAGCTCCCAAGCTCTCACTTCCCTTGTTAAAATAGACCCCGCCTACTCACCTGTACAATGATAAATGAGCATAGGATAGAAAACACTGTCCTGCCCCACAGAACTGATTCAACAGAAAACAACACAATCCACACAGATATAACTTACACAGGCCAAGCCACACCCACTCTCCCCTGTACACTGATTATTGCAACAGACAGAAAACTCTGCACTGACTTACAGAGCGGATTCAAACAGAAACTCACACAATGCGCACAGATATAACTTACACAGACCAAGCCACACCCACTCTCACCTGTACACTGATTATTGCAACAGAAAGAAAACTCTGCACTGACTTACAGAGCGGATTCAAACAGAAACTTATACAAATGCAACCAGATATAACTTACACAGACCAAGCCACACCCACTCTCACCTGTACACTGATTACTCCAACAGGACAGAAATCTCTGCACTGACTTACAGAGCGGATTCAAACAGAAACTCACACAATGCACACAGATATATTTTACACAGGCCAAGCCACACCCACTCTCACATGTACACGGATTACTGCAACAGGACAGAAATCTCTGCACTGACTTACAGAGCGGATTCAAACAGGACCTCACACAAATGCACACAGATATAACTTACACAGGCCAAGCCACACCCACTCTCACCTGTATCACTGATTATTGCAACAGACAGAAAACTCTGCACTGACTTACAGAGCGGATTCAAACTAATTCTTCTGGTCACTCTGATATAAAGCCGAACTCTATGGAGTGTACGGCTTATTGTCGTCCTCTGTACAGATGGAACCTCTGCAGCTCCTCCAGGGTTACCTTAGGCCTCTCTGATTAATGCCCTCCTTGCCCGGTCCATGAGTTTTGGTGGACATCTGTCTCTTGACAGGTTTGCTGTTGTGCCATGTTCTTTCAATTTGGTTATGATAGATTTGATGGTGCTCATTGGGATCATCAAAGATTTGGATATTTTTTTATAACATAACCCTGACTGTAATACTCAACAACATTGTCCCTTACTTGCTTGGAGAGTTCCTTGGTCTTCATGGCAGTGTTTGGTTAGTGGTGCCTCTTGCTTAGGTGTTGCAGTCTCTGGGTCCTTTCAAAAAAGGTGTGTAAATGTAATGAGAGATCATGTGACACTTAGATTGCACACAGGTGGACACCATTCCCCTAATTATGTGACTTCTGAAGGTAATTGGTTGCATGAGAGCTTCTTATGGGCTTCATAACAAAGGGGGTGAATACATTGGCACATGCCAATTTTCTGTTTTCTATTTCTAAAAAATAGTTTTATGTATATATTTTTCTCATTTCACTTCACCAACTTAGACTATTGTGTTCTGATCCATCACATAAAATTCAGATTAACAAAAAATTGAACTTAAGACTGTAATGTAACAAAATAGGTAAAAAAGCCAAGGGGGGGGGGGGGTTACTTTTGCAAGGCACTGTATATAACTTTTGTAACCCAATCTCTTTAAAATGTTAATGTTCCTTAAAATGTAAATGGGTCTCTTGGAGGAGTGGCAAAACTGCTTTATGCTTGATTAGGGAATTCATATATCCAATGTTCCACATTACTATTTGATACATATATATGCAAATCTATAATTAAAGCTGTTTTTACTCTATATCCATAATAGCTATTTCCCCTCCAAACTACCTCCATGCTCTGCAACCATTTATTATTTCCCCTCCAAAGATCCTTCCTGTCTACGACTATAGCCTATTCCTTAACCAGTAAAGCAGATACAAAATCTCAGTTCACAACAATTGTAGAATAATACTTTTGAGCTCATATTATATTTTAAATAGTTCAATTACCATAATAATTTATAACAATAAGCCATAATAAGCCTTTCAATATACATCAACAGACAATACCTTGTCCTCACCATTGTCTCTTAAATAATTGAGAGCTTCAAGCACATTGAAAATAGGACCTTTCTCTTTTTCAATACATAATCAAGCTAAATATAGCAGAGAAATATTTTTCCTTTTATGATAAAATATTCTACAATATTCTGAAAACTCTTTCGTTTGTTTGGATACAGCAACTGAATAAACGGTAAAACTAAATAAAACTTTCATTTTGAACATTCAGAAGTAATACTATCTATTTTCCAAAAGATGGAATTTTTCCAATTTTTTTTAATTTTGTATCAAAACTGTCCTATTAAATGGGTTACCATCTATAATATCTTTTTCTCCTGTATCTACCCTATGAACTCTCTCTATTTACACAGGGTTTGTATTAAAATTCATATAAATTAACTTCGGTAATTCCATTGCAATTAATTTATTCAAATGACGTACTCAGTCATATTCAATAAACTCTAGTTTTGTTGTAACAATGTATCTGTTTTTCCTATACATTTAATCGATCCTCACCACAGGATCGCTACCAGATGACTGAAGAAAAGCAGATGTGATACCTATATTTTAGAATGGAACAAGATGATAGACCTGTAAGCCTCACATCTGTAGTTCGGAAGCTTTTTGAAGGGTTAATAAGGGACAGTATACAAGAATATGTCTATTTGAACAAGATCATAAGTAGGAGTCAACACGGATTTATGAAAGATAGGTCATGTCAAACAAATCAAATTGGTTTCTATGAGAAGGTAAGTAGGAACGTGGATCAGGGCAGCTCAGTGGATGTAGTCTTTTTGGATTTTTCAAAGGCTTTTGATACAGTGCCACCTGGGAGACTATTGAGCAAACTAAGGGATACAGGAATTGCAGTAAATATCTGCTCATGGATTGAGAGCTGGCTAAAAGACAGGAAGCAAAGCGTTGTTGTAAATAGAACATACTCCGATTGCACTAATGTGGTAAATGGGCCAGTATTAGGTCCTCTCCTTTTTAACATATTTATTAATAACGTAGATTTAGGACTCAAAAGTATACTCTCATTTTTTGATGGTGACAATAAGTTGTGCAAGGTAATTAAATCAGATAATTATGTGCTTTCCCTCCAATGGGATTTGTATAAAATAGAAAAATGGGTGGCGTAATGGCAGGCGAGATTTAATACAAATAAATGTAAAGTTATGCATTTGGGAAGGAAAAATAGCCACACAATTTGTAAGCTTAATGGAGCAAGTCTAGAGGTATCAGATATAGAAAGGGATTTTGGAGTACTTGTGGACAACCACCTAGGTAGCAGTGCTCAATGCCAAGCAGAATCTGCAAAGACAAGTCAAATATTAGCATGTATTAAGAAGGGTATAGAAGCAAGGGAAGCAGATATCATTCTGTAACTGTACAAATTCCTAGTACCCCCTCATTTGGAATATGGAGTACAATTTTGGGAACCACTACATAAAAAGGACATTTTAAAGCTGGAAATAGTACAGAGAAGGGAAACAAAACTAATATAGTACAATTTTGGGCACCACTACTAGATTTACTCATTACAAATAATATTGATATTGTATCAAATGTTGAAATAGGGCAACCTTTGGGAAACAGTGATCACAACACAGTCTCATTTGAGATTGAATTAAAAAAACATAACTGTAAGGGGCTAACGAAAACTCTTAATTTTAAAAGGGCAGATTTTAACGGTCTAAGGGCAGCAATACAAAGTATAGAATGGGACAGAGAACTGAACATAAATGGACAACATTTAAATCCTTACTAAATATACATACACATCGGCATATACCGTGTGGGAATAAAAGTAAAAGGAGTAAATCACAACCCATGTGGCTTAACAATGATTTAAAGATCAAGATACGGAGTAAAAAACAGGCATTTAAATTATACAAACAAGAGGGGACAGAGACTGCTTTACGGGAATACAAGGAAATCAACAAAGCTTGCAAAAGCGCGATTAGACTGGCTAAAATAGAAAATGAAAAATTAATTGCAAAAGAGAGTAAGACTAACCCTAAAATATTTTGTAAGTATATTAATGGGAAGAAGGCGAGGAAGGAGGCTATAGGAACATTAGAATGTGAAACAGGCTATCTGAAAATTAATGACCAGGAAAAGGCAGATGAGCTAAATAGGTTATTTTCTTCGGTATACACAAGGGAGGTACCAGTGGTTGGGACACTGCAACATAATGGGGCTGCACTACCTTTGCCAAATAATTGGTTAACACAGGAAATAATCCAAAAGTGGTTGGAAAAAATAAATGTTAATAAAGCCCCGGGTCCTGATGGAATACATCCAAGGGTACTAAGGGAACTGGGTTCTGTAATAGCCAAACCATTATATTTAATTTTTCAAGATTCACTCAACACAGGGTCTCTACCAGATGACTGGAGAAAAGCTGATGTGATACCTATATTTAAAAAGGGAGCAAGAGCAAATCCGGGGAATTATAGACCAGTGAGCCTCACTTCTGTAGTGGGGAAGCTTTTAGAAGGGTTAATAAGGGATAATATACAAGAATATGTCTATCTGAACAGGATTATAAGTAGGAGTCAACATGGGTTTATGAGGGGTAGGTCATGTCAAACAAATCTAATTAGTTTCTATGAGGAGGTTAGTAGGAACCTGGATGAAGGCAACTCAGTGGCTGTAGTATTTTTGGATTTTGCAAAGGCTTTTGATACAGTGCCACATGGGAGACTATTGGGCAAACTAAGGGATACAGGAATTGCAGTAAATATCTGCTCATGGATTGAGAGCTGGCTAAAAGACAGGAAGCAAAGCGTTGTTGTAAATAGAACATACTCCGATTGCACTAATGTGGTAAATGGGCCAGTATTAGGTCCTCTCCTTTTTAACATATTTATTAATAACGTAGATTTAGGACTCAAAAGTATACTCTCATTTTTTGATGGTGACAATAAGTTGTGCAAGGTAATTAAATCAGATAATTATGTGCTTTCCCTCCAATGGGATTTGTATAAAATAGAAAAATGGGTGGCGTAATGGCAGGCGAGATTTAATACAAATAAATGTAAAGTTATGCATTTGGGAAGGAAAAATAGCCACACAATTTGTAAGCTTAATGGAGCAAGTCTAGAGGTATCAGATATAGAAAGGGATTTTGGAGTACTTGTGGACAACCACCTAGGTAGCAGTGCTCAATGCCAAGCAGAATCTGCAAAGACAAGTCAAATATTAGCATGTATTAAGAAGGGTATAGAAGCAAGGGAAGCAGATATCATTCTGTAACTGTACAAATTCCTAGTACCCCCTCATTTGGAATATGGAGTACAATTTTGGGAACCACTACATAAAAAGGACATTTTAAAGCTGGAAATAGTACAGAGAAGGGAAACAAAACTAATATAGTACAATTTTGGGCACCACTACTAGATTTACTCATTACAAATAATATTGATATTGTATCAAATGTTGAAATAGGGCAACCTTTGGGAAACAGTGATCACAACACAGTCTCATTTGAGATTGAATTAAAAAAACATAACTGTAAGGGGCTAACGAAAACTCTTAATTTTAAAAGGGCAGATTTTAACGGTCTAAGGGCAGCAATACAAAGTATAGAATGGGACAGAGAACTGAACATAAATGGACAACATTTAAATCCTTACTAAATATACATACACATCGGCATATACCGTGTGGGAATAAAAGTAAAAGGAGTAAATCACAACCCATGTGGCTTAACAATGATTTAAAGATCAAGATACGGAGTAAAAAACAGGCATTTAAATTATACAAACAAGAGGGGACAGAGACTGCTTTACGGGAATACAAGGAAATCAACAAAGCTTGCAAAAGCGCGATTAGACTGGCTAAAATAGAAAATGAAAAATTAATTGCAAAAGAGAGTAAGACTAACCCTAAAATATTTTGTAAGTATATTAATGGGAAGAAGGCGAGGAAGGAGGCTATAGGAACATTAGAATGTGAAACAGGCTATCTGAAAATTAATGACCAGGAAAAGGCAGATGAGCTAAATAGGTTATTTTCTTCGGTATACACAAGGGAGGTACCAGTGGTTGGGACACTGCAACATAATGGGGCTGCACTACCTTTGCCAAATAATTGGTTAACACAGGAAATAATCCAAAAGTGGTTGGAAAAAATAAATGTTAATAAAGCCCCGGGTCCTGATGGAATACATCCAAGGGTACTAAGGGAACTGGGTTATGTAATAGCCAAACCATTATATTTAATTTTTCAAGATTCACTCAACACAGGGTCTCTACCAGATGACTGGAGAAAAGCTGATGTGATACCTATATTTAAAAAGGGAGCAAGAGCAAATCCGGGGAATTATAGACCAGTGAGCCTCACTTCTGTAGTGGGGAAGCTTTTAGAAGGGTTAATAAGGGATAATATACAAGAATATGTCTATCTGAACAGGATTATAAGTAGGAGTCAACATGGGTTTATGAGGGGTAGGTCATGTCAAACAAATCTAATTAGTTTCTATGAGGAGGTTAGTAGGAACCTGGATGAAGGCAACTCAGTGGCTGTAGTATTTTTGGATTTTGCAAAGGCTTTTGATACAGTGCCACATGGGAGACTATTGGGCAAACTAAGGGATACAGGAATTGCAGTAAATATCTGCTCATGGATTGAGAGCTGGCTAAAAGACAGGAAGCAAAGGGTTGTTGTAAATGGAACATACTCCGATTGGACTAATGTGGTAAGTGGGGTTCCTCAGGGTTCAGCATTAGGTCCTCTCCTTTTTAACATATTTATGAATGACTTAGAGGTAGGATTGGAGTGTGGGGTCCCCATTTTCGCTGATGACACAAAGTTGTGCAAGGTAATTAAATCAGAAAATGATGTGCTTTCCCTCCAAGGGGATTTACATAAAATTGAGGAATGGGCATCTAAATGGCAGATGAGATTTAATACGAATAAATGTAAGGTTATGCATCTGGGACGGAAAAATAGCCATGCAATTTATAATTTTAATGGAGCAAATCTAGGTGTATCGGATATTGAAATGGATTTGGGAGTGCTTGTGGACAACCACCTAGGTAACAGTGCTCAAAGCCAAGCAGCAGCTGCAAATGCAAATACAATATTAGCATGTATTAAGAAGGGTATAGAAGCCAGGGAAGCAAATATAATTCTGCCACTATACAAATCTCTAGTACGCCCTTTATTTGGAATATGGAGTACAATTTTGGGCACCACTTCATAAAAAGGACATTTTAGAGCTGGAAAAGGTACAGAGAAGGGCAACAAAACTAATAAGGGGAATGGAGGGGCTAAGTTATGAAGAAAGACTAACCAAATTAAACTTATTTTCTCTAGAAAAAAGGCGTCTAAGAGGAGATATGATTACCTTATATAAATACATCCAGGGACAGTATAAAGATTTGTCAAGGGAGCTTTTTGTGCCAAGAGGTTTTCAACTGACAAGAGGACATCCCTTGAGGTTAGAAGTAAAAAGATTCCACCTCAAAGAAAGAAAAGGGTTCTTCACAGTAAGGGTGGTTAATCTGTGGAATTCTCTACCAGAGGAGGTGGTGACAGCGGATTCGATAGATAACTTTAAAAGGGGACTAGATTTATTTTTAATTAAAAAGGGTATTCAGGGTTATCATGGATAATTAGAGAGACAGTAATGATCCAAATTTTTTACATTTCCCCTTGAGACAATTGGCTAAGTCTCGCTTGTTTTTTTTTTCTATTTGCCTTCCTATGGACTAATTAATAATAATAAAAAAAACAAAAAAAAACCATTAAATAATTGATTAATAATTAATTAACAACTAATGAATGAATAGTTAATCTGCATATTGCAGATCAGAGGAGATCTTAAAAGGTTGAACTTGATGGACTGACAGTCTTTTTTCAACCTTAAATACTATGTCCCTCATTCAATTGCGATTTGGCCAATTGAATAGGGGTCTAAATAAGCACCTAGCATATTTTTTTTAAATACGTTTTTAGTTAGTGAAAACCTTGCTTTTGGATAGATGCTTACTAACTAAAAACATATTTAGAAAAAATATGATATGTGCTTATTTAGAGCCCTATTCAATTGGCCAAATTGCAATTGAATGAGGGCCTATGTAACTATGTAACTATGTAACTACATAAAAAGGACATTTTAGAGCTGGAAATAGTACAGAGAAGGGAAAAAAAACTAATAAGGGGAATGGAGGAGCTAAGTTATGAAGAAAGTCTAGCCAAATTAAACTTACTTTCCCTAGAAAAAAAAACATCTATGAGGGGGTATGATTCTCTTTTTAATTAGAAATAAATCCAGTCCCCTTTTAAAGTTATCTATCGAATCCGCTGACACCACCTCCTCTGGTAGAGAATTCCACAGATTAACCACCATTACTGTGAAGAACCCTTTTATTTCTTTAAGGTGGAATCTTTTTACTTCTAACCTCAAGGGATGTCCTCTTGTCAGTTGAAAACCTCTTGGCACAAAAAGCTCCCTTGACAAATCTTTATACTGACCCTGGATGTATTTATATAAGGTAAGCATATCTCCTCTTAGACGCCTTTTTTCTAGAGAAAATAAGTTTAATTTGGTTAGTCTTTCTTCATAACTTAGCCCCTCCATTCCCCTTATTAGTTTTGTTGCCCTCCTCTGTACCTTTTCCAGCTCTAAAATGTCCTTTTTATGAAGTGGTTCCCAAAATTGTACTCCATATTCCAAATGAGGGCGTACTAGAGATTTGTACAGTGGCAGAATTATATTTGCTTCTCTGGCTTCTATACCCTTCTTAATGCATGCTAATATTTTATTTGCCTTTGCAGCCGCTGCTTGGCTTTGAGCACTGTTACCTAGGTGGTTGTCCACAAGCACTACCAAATCCCTTTCAATATCTGATACACCTAGATTTGCTCCATTAGGATTATAAATTGCATGGCTATTTTTCCTTCCCAGATGCATAACTTTACATTTATTCGTATTAAATCTCATTTGCCATTTAGATGCCCATTCCTCAATTTTATGTAAATACCTTTGGAGGGAAAGCACATCACTATCTGATTTAATTACCTTGCACAACTTAGTGTCATCAATGAAAATGGAGACACCACACTCCAATCCTACCTCTAAGTCATTAATAAATATGTTAAAAAGGAGAGGACCTAATACTGAACCCTGAGGAACCCCACTTACCACATTAGTCCAATTGGAGTATGTTCCATTCACAACAACCCTTTGCTTCCTCTCTTTACGCCAGCTCTCAATCCATGAGCAGATATTTACTGCAACTCCTGTATCTCTTAATTTGCACAATAGTCTCCCATGTGGCACTGTATCAAAAGCCTTTGCAAAAGCCAAAAAGACTAGATCCACTGTGTTGCCTTGATCCAGGTTCCTACTAACCTCTCATAGAAACTAATTAGATTTGTTTGACATAACCTATCCCTCATAAATCCATGTTGCCTCCTACTTATAGTCCTGTTCAAATAGACATATTCTTGTACATTATCCCTTATTAACCCTTCTAAAAGCTTCCCCACTACAGAAGTGAGTCCCACTGGTCTATAATTCCCCGGATTTGCTCTTGCTCCCTTTTTAAATATAGGTATCACATCAGCTTTTCTCCAGTCATCTGGTAGAGACCATGTGTTGAGTGAATCTTACATAGTTACATAGTTACATAGTAATTAAGGTAGAAAAAAGACTTTCAGTCCATCAAGTTCAACCTGTTAAGATCTCCTCTGATCTGCAATATGCGGATTAGTTATTAATTAAATTATTGATTAAATAATTATTAATAGTATAGTATTGGAGAATGAATAAAGAGTTAGTCCATCAAGTTCAACCTTTTTAGATCTCTATTGATCTTTTTAATTTGGACTATTTATTATTATTGTTAATTGTTAATTATTGTTAATTGATCCAGAGGAAGGCAAACATAAAAAAAAACCCCATTGAAACTTTGCCAATTGTCTCATAAGGGGAAAAAAAAGCAAAATTCCTTCCTGACCCCAGAAACTGGCGATCAAATTTCTCCCTGGATCAATATTCCTTGCTAGTTATCTAGGATAGCCTTGAATGCCCTCTTTATTCAGAAATATATCTAACCCCTTTTTGAAGTTGTCTATCGAATTCGCTGTCACCACCTCCTTTGGTAGAGAATTCCACAGTTTAACCACCCTAACTGTGAAGAACCCTTTTCTTTGTTTAAGGTGAAATCTTTTTTCCTCTAACCTCAACGGATGTCCTCTTGTCAGTTGAAAATCTCTTGCTACAAAAAGTTCACTTGACAAAGCCTTATATTGACCCTGGATGTATTTAAATAACGTAATCATATCTCCTCTTAGACGCCTTTTTTCTAGCGAAAATAAGTTTAATTTTGCTAGTCTTTCTTCATAACTTAGCCCCTCCATTCCCCTTATTAGTTTTGTAGCCCTTCTCTGTACTTTTTCCAGCTCTAAAATGTCTTTTTTGTGAGGTGGTGCCCAAAATTGTACTCCATATTCCAAATGAGGGCGTACTAGAGATTTTTATAGTGGCAGAATTATATCTTCTTCCCTGGCTTCTATACCCTTCCTAATACATGCTAATATTTTATTTGCCTTTGCAGCCGCTGCTTGGCTTTGAGCGCTGTTACCTAGGTGGTTGTCCACTAGTACTCCCAAATCCCTTTCAATATCTGATACCCCTAGATTTGCTCCATTAAGATTATAGATTGCTTGGCTATTGTTCCTTCCCAAATGCATAACCTTACATTTATTTGTATTATATCTCATCTGCCATTTAGCCGCCCATTTCTCTAATTTATGCAAATCCTTTTGTAGGGAAAGTACATCATTATCTGATTTTATTACCTTGCACAACTTAGTGTCATCAGCAAAAATGGAGACACTACATTCGAGTCCTACTTCAATGTCATTAATAAATATGTTAAAAAGGAGAGGACCCAATACTGAGCCCTGAGGAACCCCACTTATCACATTAGACCAATCGGAGTATGTTCCATTTACAACAACCCTTTGCTTCCTGTCTTTTAGCCAGCTCTCGATCCATGTGCAGATATTTACTGCAATTCCTGTATCCCTTAGTTTGCTCACTAGTCTTCCATGTGGCACTGTATCAAATGCCTTTGAAAAATCTAAAAAGACTACATCCACTGAGTTGCCCTGATCCAAGTTCCTACTAACCTCCTCATAAAAACTAATTAGATTGGTCTGACACGACCTTTCCTTCATAAATCCATGTTGACTGCTACCTATGATCCTGTTCAAATAGACATATTCTTGTATTCTGTCCCTTATTAACCCTTCTAAAAGCTTCCCAACTACAGAAGTGAGGCTCACTGGTCTATAATTCCCCGGATTTGCTCTAGATCCCATCTTAAATATAGGTATCACCTCTGCTTTTCTCCAGTCATCTGGTAGAGACCCTGTAGTGAGCGAGTCTTTAAAGATTAGATATAATGGTTTGGCTATTACAGAACCCAGCTCCCTCAGTACCCTTGGATGTATTCCATCAGGACCTGGGGCTTTATTAACATTTATTTTCTCCAACCTCTTTTGTATTTCTTCCTGCGTTAACCAATTATTTAGTGAAGGTAGTGTAGCCCCATTATGTTGCCGTGTCCCAACCACTGGTACCACCCTTGTGTATACCGAAGAAAATAACCTATTTAGCTCATCTGCCTTTTCTTGGTGACTAATTATCAGACGGCCTGTGTCACATAGTAATGTTTCTATAGCTTCCTTCCTCGCCTTCTTCCCATTAATATAATTAAAAAATATTTTAGGGTTAGTCTTACTCTCTTTTGCAATTAATTTTTCATTTTCTATTTTAGCCAGTCTAATCGCCCTTTTGCAAGCCTTGTTGATTTCCTTGTATTCCTGTAAGGCAGTCTCTGTCCCCTCTTGTTTGTATAATTTAAATGCCTGTTTTTTACTCCGTATCTTTATCTTTAAATCATTGTTAAGCCACATTGGATGGGATTTACTCCTTTTACTTTTATTCCCACAAGGTATATGCCGATGTGTATGTATATTTAGTAAGGATTTAAATGTTTTCCACTTGTGGTCAGTGTTTTTACCTGGCAGTTCTCTGTCCCAGTCTATACTTTGTATTGCTGCCCTTAGACCGTTAAAATCTGCCCTTTTAAAATTAAGAGTTTTCGTTGGCCTCTTAAAATTGTGTTTTTTTTATTCAATCTGAAACGAGACTGTGTTGTGATCACTGTTTCCCAAAGGTTGCCCTATTCCAACATTTGATACTATATCAATATTATTTGTGATGAGTAAATCCAAGATAGCTTCATTTCTAGTATGCTCTTGTACAACCTGGGCCAGATAATGATCCCTGAGTGTACTCAAGAACCATCCTCCCCTTTATTTCTGGGTAATCAAAATCTCCCATTATTAGACCTTACCATGCTTAGCTGGATTTTCAATCAGCAACAATAATTGTATTTCCTCACTTTCAGCTATATTTGGGGGTTTATAGCATACTCCTACTAATATTCTTTTGGAATTTGCTGCTCCGCTATTTAACTCTACCCACAAACATTCAGCTTTATCACTAGGTCCACCATAAATATCTTCTCTGACTATAGGCTTAAATTCAGGCTTAACATACAGACAAATTCCTCCTCCTCATTTACCATTGCCTCTATCTTTCTTAAATAGGTTATAACCATCCAGATTAACAGTCCAGTCATGAGATTCATCCCACCACGTTTCAGTTATGCCTATGAAATCCCATGTTTCATTAATTGCTAATAATTCTAACTCTCCCATTTTTCCTGGCAAGCTTCTGGCATTAGCAAGCATACACCTTATGTTATGAGTCTGTAGTTCTGAAGTGCCTGCCACTGCACTTGAATTACTTAGTACTACCTCCCTATTGACTATATTACCCCTCCCCCATCTCCTCCCCTGTGAGTTGTTAATTCATCCCTTATACCCTCTACACTTTCTACCCCATTACTTATATCTAGACCCTCCCTCCACCTACTAGTTTAAAAACTCCTCCAGCCTTTCTACCATCCTATCCCCTAGTACAAAAGCTCCCTCATCATTAAGGTGCAATCCATCCCTACTGTAGAGATTGTACCGAAGTGAGAAGTCAGCCCAGTGTTTTAAAAACCCAAACCCCTCCTTAGTGCACCACATCTTTAGCCACGCATTAACCTCCCTAAGCTCCTTCTGCCTCCCTGGGCTAGCACGTGGCACTGGTAGTATCTCAGAAAATACTACCTTGGAGGTCCTTGCCTTCAGCTTTTTACCTAGTTATCTAAAATCATTCTTTAGGACACTCCATCTTCCACTAACTTTGTCATTGGTACCAATATGTACCAAGACCGCCGGTTCATTTCCAGCTCCTCCCAATAATTTGTCTACTCGATACACAACATGACGAACCCGAGCACCCGGGAGACAGCAAACTGTTCGATTGCTGGGATCTGGGTGACAAATCACCCTGTCTATCTTCCTTATAATAGAGTCCCCTACAACCAAAACCTGTCTGTTGCTCTGCCTATTCTGCCCTCCCTCTCCTCCAGTAGAGCTGTTCTCCCGGCTGTTAGAGGGAACAGCTCTATCTGGCATTGCCATTCCTGAATGGACATCCCCAACAGTTTCACTCAATCTGGCAAATCTGTTGGTGTTTGCCAACTCAGAACTGGCCTGCCCCCTCCTGTTCCCCCCGCTTCCCCTTGTAACTGTATCCCAGCTACCTCCCTGGACATCCTCACTAGCCCCAGCTCCGCCCTCCATGCTAGGCCCAGCTAAACTGTGCTCAGTGAGCACCAACCCCCTTTCCAGTGGAGCAATATCACTAAGTGCTTCAATTCTCCGCTCCAGATCTCCAATTTGAGCTTCCAGAGAGGCAACATGCTCACACCTCTCACATAGGTATGGACCCTGGATCATCTGTTCCAGTATTGCATACATATGACAGGATGTACACTGAATAAGGTTGCCACTGGACTGACTCATAATTATTATTATTGTCTACAAAATGTCAGTGGGAAAAATAAAGAATATAAAATAATATATTTGTATAAAGTTTTTCTCCTTTGCACTATAAATCTGCCCTCCCTTTTCTTTGAAGTCCCTACCCCTATTTAAACTCCTACACTTTCACTAGAACTGTACCTGATACCGAAAATATTTGCAAGCTCACAAGTTCGCCCCTTCTCCCGTTTATACTAATTTCTGCCTTCTCACCTGGGCACAATTAGTTCACTCTGCAATTTATCAGAATTTACCTGTAAAGGAAAATCCACTTGTAAACAGGCCCCAAAACAGCTCACAAACCTTTTATACTAGTTAAACAGTCAAGCCACACCCCTCTCACCTGGGCACAATTAGTGCACTCTGCAATTTATCAGTCTTTACCTTAAAGGAAAATCCACTTGTAAACAGGCCCCAAAACAGCTCACAAACGTTTTATACTAGTTAAACAGTCAAGCCACACCCCTCTCACCTGGGCACAATTAGTGCACTCTGCAATGTATCAGTCTTTACATGTAAACTAAAATCCACTTGTAAACAGGCCCCAAAACAGCTCACAAACTTTTTATACTAGTTTAGCAGTCAAGCCACACCCCTCTTACCTGGGCACAATTAGTGCACTCTGCAATTTATCAGTCTTTACCTGTAAAGGAAAATCCACTTGTAA
Organism: Discoglossus pictus; assembly: GCA_027410445.1. NCBI lineage: Eukaryota > Metazoa > Chordata > Amphibia > Anura > Alytidae > Discoglossus > Discoglossus pictus. Next base: position 165,467,055 of record CM050165.1, read on the forward strand.
ACAGGCCCCAAAACAGCTCACAAACCTTTTATACTAGTTAAACAGTCAAGCCATACCCCTCTCACCTGGGCACAATTAGTGCACTCTGCAATTTATCAGTCTTTACCTGTAAACGAAAATCCACTTGTAAAAACCATACATAGGACGACAATAAGCCATAGAGTTGGGCTTCATAGCAGAGTGGCCAGAAGAAAGCCATTACTTTCAGCAAAAAAACAAAATGGAGTGTTTTGAGTTTACGAAAAGGCATGTGGGAGACTCCGAAAATGCATTAGGAAGGTTCTCTGGTCTGAAAACGCTATGTCTGGCGCAAACCCAACACATCACATCACCCAATGAACACTATCTTCACAGTGAAACATAATGGTGGCAGCATCATGCTGTAGGGATATTTTTCAGCAGCCGGGACTGGGAAACTGGTCAGAGTTGAGGGAAAGATGGATGGTGCTAAATGCAGTGATATTCTTGAGCAAAACCTGTACCACTCTGTGCGTGATTTGAGGCTAGGACAGAGCAACACTTGAGTGGTTAAAGGGGAAACATGTAAATGTGTTGGAATGGCCTAGACAAAGCCCAGACCTCAATCCAATAGAAAATTTGTGGTCAGACTTAAAGATTGCTGTTCACAAGTGCAAACCATCCATCTTCGAGTGACTTGGAGCTGTGATTGCTGCAAAAGGTGGCTCTACAAAGTATTGACTTTAGGGGGGTGAATAGTTATGCACATTGACTTTTTCTGTTATTTGTCCTGTTTGTTGTTTGCTTCACAATAAAAAAAAAAACACCATCTTCAAAGTGGTGGGCATGTTCTGTAAATTAAATGATGCAAATCCTCAAACAATCCATGTCATTTCCAGGTTGTAAGGAAACAAAACAGGAAAAAAGCAAAGGCGGGTGAATACCTTTGCAAGGCACTGGGTACATCCACGGTCAATGTAAGGCTTTGTCAAGTGAACTTTTTGTGCCAAGGGTTTTCAACTGACAAGAGGACATCACTTGAGGTTAGAGGAAAACCTTAAAAAAAGAAAAGGGATGTTTCACTGTTAGGGTGGTTAAACTGTGGAATTCTCTACCAAAGGAGGTGGTGACTGTGAATTTGATAGATAACTTTAAAAGGGGGTTAGATATATTTTTGAATAAAGAGGGCATGTAAGCCTATCCTGGATAACTAGCAAAGGAAAATTGATCCAGGGAGAAATTTGATCACCAGTATCTGGGGTCAGGAAGGAATTCTACTCCCCCCCCCCCCCCCTCCATTAGACAATTGCCAAAGTTTCCATGTTTTTTTTTTTTGCCTTCCTCTAGATCAATTAACAATTATTAACAAATAATCCACATATTAAAAGGATCAGAAGAGATCTAAAAAGGTTGAACTACTGGACTGTTAATCTGGATGGTTATAACCTATTTATGAAAGATAGGGGCAATGGTAAAAGAGGAGGAGGGATTTGTCTGTATGTTAAGCCTGAATTTAAGCCCATAGTCAGAGAAGATATTTATGCTGGAATTAGCTGTAATGTTGAATGTTTGTGGGTAGAGTTAAATAGCGGAGCTGTACATTCCTAAAGAATATTAGTATTAGTTTCCTATAAACTCCCAAATATAGCTGATAGTGAGGAAATACATACTTTTTTTTTATTATTGTTATAGACTGGAAATGCAGCTAAGCATGGGCAAGTTAAAAAAACGCTTTCTGCAGGGGTCCATAGGGACCCCGGCAGCCCCCCCACATTAACCCCTTGCATCGGGACTCCCCAATCAGCATCGGTCAGGCCCCCGCTGCTTTTTAATAATTCAAATTCCCCGCCACGGCTCCTTAAAGGGCCCGTGGCACACCATTAGCCAATCCCAACATTGGGGGTACTGTAAGTGCCCCTGCGGCACCTAACATTAATCCCCCTCTATGCTGACTGTCCCCATCGGGACCCCCAAAGTGTACCCACATTAACCCCTTGCTGCAGGGGTATCCGATTGGCATCGATCAGGCCCCCGCTGCATTTCAAAAATTCCAATTCCCCGCCGCTGCTCCATAAAGGGCCCGTGGCAAACCATTAGCCAATCCCCGGCCGCAGGGATACTGTAAGTACCCCCGTGGCACCTGACATAAAAAAAAATCTAATTTCCAGCCTTGCAGGTTCCTAACCGCCTAGGCGGTAATCCCGAGCGTGACTCAGGGTTAATTTTAAGTACCTAAATCGGTGACCCCGGGCCATGCTCGGGGTTACTGCATGGAGGATCTGGAGGGGGCCCAGTGCTGCCATATTTGTCTGGGCCCCCTCAGCCTACCATTCTTCCCCCTGATTATCTTCCTCCTCCTTCCCCTTGATCATCCTCCTCTTCCTTCCCCATTATCAATATCATCCTTCTCCTCCTTCCCCTGTTATCATCCTCCTCCTCCTTCCCCCTTATGATCCTCCTCCTCACTTCCCCCTGATCATCCTCCTCACTTCCCCCTCTCTCCTTACTTGCAATCAGATGAGCTGCCTACTCATCTCTCCCCAAGCAGCCTGTCTTCCGGCAGTGAAGTGACCGGTATATGCTAATGACGTGACACGCTTGTGACGTCACGTCATTAGCATATGCCGGTAACTTCACTGCCGGAAGACAGGTTGCGTGGGCAGAGATGAGCAGGCAGCTCATCTGATTATAAGTAAGGAGAGAGGGGGAAGTGAGGAGGAGTATCATAAGGGAGGAAGGAGGAGGAGGATCATAAGGGGGGGGGGGGGATGATAACTGGGAAGGAGGAGGATGATGATAAGGGGGAAGGAGGGAGGAGGAGAAGGGGGAAAGGGAGGAGAAGGGGGGAAGTGAGGAGAAGGTTATGGGGAAGGAGGAGGATGGGAAGGGGGATGATGATAAGGGGGAAGGGAGGAGGGTAAGGGGGGGAAGAGGAGGATAAGGGGGGAAAGGGAGGAGGAGGATCGGAAGGAAGATGACGATAAGGGGGGAAGGAGGAGTAGGATGATTAGGGGGAAAGGAGGGAAGGGAGTAGGAGGAGGATAAAGGGGGAAGGAGGGAGGTGGATGATAAGGGGAGTAGGATTATAATGGGGTAAGGAGGGAGGAGGATGATAAGGAGTGAGGAGGATAAGTGGGAGGAGGAGAAGGGAGGAGGAGAAGGGGGAAAAGAGAGGAGGATAAGGGGGAAAGGGCGGTATGATTATGCCAGTATTTTTTTATGTACCGCTTTAATATTCTAAATACTGACATAATCATATCACCAGGAAGGTTAAAGGACTGTAAAGGTGCTAAAAGGACCCGCGCTAAAGAATATTAACCCCTGTCTCGGGGGTACTATAAGTACCACCCCCAGGCACCTAAAATTAACCTCATCACTCATGGGGCTCTAAACAGAGCCCCATGAGCCTTTAATTAACCCTGTCACTCATGGGGGTCAATACAGACCCCCATAAGCCCTTAATTAACCCTATAACTCATGAGGATCAATACAGACCCCATGAGCCCTTAATTAACCCTATAACTCATGGGGCTTTATGAAGAGCCCCATGAGCCCTTAATTAACCCTGTCACTCATGGGGCTCTAAACAGAGCCTCATGAGACTAATATTAACCCCCTCAGTCCAATAGGTGTCTACATAGACCCCTATAGGACACTATTAACCACTAGATTAACCCTACAAGTGCCTTGAGGGTCCTCCAGGATCCTAATGACAAAGTCTAAGCACTACATCACACTATTAACTCTAACTATACCCCATTAACCCATACTAAACCCTTTCTAACCCTATCTGGACCTAATAACCCTTACTGGGCCTATCTAACCCTTACTGGGCCCATTTAAACCTATCTAAACCTAATAACTCTAACTGGGCCCATTTAACCCTTTTTAGCCCTATTTAACCCCATCACTAATGGGGGTCTATACATACCCCCATGAGCCTCCATCTAACCCCATCATTTATGGGGTTCTATACAGACCCCTGTAAGCCTCTATTTAACCCAATCAGTCCCATAAGGGTCTATAATGACCCTCATAGGACAATGAGAACCCTATTATTAACTCCATAAGTGCCATGAGGGTCCTCAAGGACCCTCATGAAACTAAGTACAAATACTAAACTACACAATTGTCCCCCTCCAATAAATTACTAAAACTAAACTACCCCCCTCTGCCCTAGCCTATTAACCCCTACCTACCTAACACTACCTACCTAATCCCCTATTAAACTCCCCCACCCCACTAATTACACAAAATAAAAAAAGCCAAGGTACACACCTGCAAAGAAAAAGCATTTACAAACATTATAGTAATAAATACATTATAAATATATCCGTAACTACAATACATTTCCCCCATCTATACATTACCCCCTATCTAGACATTACCCCCTAAATCTAAGCTAAAATAAAATAAATAAAACCACTTACCTTTGCAGATGTCCCTTCAGATCGCACCCCCTAGGAAAAAAAGAAACATCAAATTAGTACATAATTAAACAGTACTCACCTTTCCACCATGTCCCCGTCCATCTTCTTCTGTTTTCTGGCTCGGCCCCTGGAAAAAAGAAGCATCACATTAGTATAACACATACACAAATACACACAACATAAATAAACAATAAACATTATAAATTTAAAACTTACCTGTCTACGATGTACCCGGCCTAGACGTTTTTGGGTGTCGTCTCGCAAAGGAGGCTGCGAGGAACATATTGTGGAATCTGTCCTCGCAAAGAACAAAAAATGTCTTTTGCGAGGACCGAGGGAACTACGAGGGCTAATTTAATATGGCTATTAGTAACTATGTAATATCTGAGACTCTCTATTCTGTCTGTATAATTCTCTAATTTATAATTCTTAATTCTTCTTTAAAGGTTGAAGGCCTGATTGTATATCATCAATTAGAGGCAAAAATAAATAAAAAAAATAAATCCGTTATTTAATAGAATATATTCATTTTTATCTCTGGATTTTTCAAGTGTCATATCTATAGACATATCTAGATGTTGTTTAATTTATTTCTGTTCTGTTAATTCTTTAATCTCTTTAAATTCATTCTATAATGTCACTTTTCTCTCTGCTTAGAATCAGCCATTTCTCAGATGCTGAATGGTTTCCTTATATGTTTAAAGATAAAATTCAGGCCAATACCTTACTAAAATCCTATTGTTTTAAATGACCTATATGTATAACTCCAATTATAACTCCTTGTTAACAATCCAACATTTACATTTATGACTATCCAGTAATAATATCTCAGCTGAGAGTTTTTCAGAGATTGTGTGATTGAAATTAGGTTTTATAAATGGATCAAATATTAATACATATTAATGAGAATTAATATTATAATAAGTTGCTATATAAGATCAGAATGAAATCTGAATTTATCCAAAAAGTTGACAAAAAGACAAATAGTTCCCATAATTAATACTCCCAAAAGGCAGTGCAATAATTAATGTGTAAGCATACAAGGATAAATTGTCAGCGGAAGGTTTTTTAATGGTATATATTCGTTTCCTGGATTTTAAATGTTTGGTAAGAAACAGGCAGCGATTATCAGTAAAATATGTGTTATATAGAAAAGTTCAATGCACTTACAAAGTTTTAGGCAGGAAAGTTAAATCCAGAGAGCTTACATAAAGCTTGACCTTTCAAAGGAAGTGATTGCTGCAGAATGGAATCACATGGTTGAGTGGGGTCTGAGCCCCCAGATGAATCAGAGCACAAGGATTGAGAGAGAGAGACTACATATCCCAGGCTTTGTTGCAACACAGGAAACCCAGAGTTTAATACAAATGTATCAGCTAACCTCTGCTTTCTCCTGATTGGCCAAAATCAATTATGGATGTTTTGCTAATCTTAGCAGGGATTATTAGGGGGGTCAACTAACAAAAGCTGTTTCTTGCAAACTGAAGAGATTTAGCAAACCCCAGAGTGAGTTTGTGAATGTTTATCTTTGTTTTTCTTTTATGCAAAAACATTTTTGCATACACTATTGATTCTCCTCTATCAGATGCATTAATAATACAGGAAACTTAGATATGCCTTTAAATAATACTGAGTCAATGATGCTTTTATTCAGAACTTATCTACAGATGACTGAGAGAGGTCAATTCTCCTACTATTTAGATATGTCCAGACATAGGGCCTGATTCAATTGCCCGATTTGTAAATTTTTACACACTTAAAATCACTCTTAATATTGCTACATATTCAGCAAATATTACTTGTTGGCACTAATTAATCCTTAAGTCAATAGAATGCATAAAAACATTTATAAAGAAAAAACACTCAAAGCCAAATTTATGAGTTCAAGGCATTTGCAAGTAGCTAATTGAATAAGGCTAACAGTACCAACATATGCCTCTGTTCTTTATATTTAAGTGGTTATTAGTAGCAGATTGATATATTATAGATCTTGTATATTATAGACCTTCTCATCTCAGCATAGGACATCAACACATAAATTTGCTTCATGAGTTTTATTTCACGCTGGGAATTATTTCTGGTTTCTCATCACAGAGATATATAAGCATAATGACAACATATGCCTATGCTGTTTAATACATTTCTATTGAAGTTCAATCTTTACTTACAGTCTTCAGCAACAAACTGGTATATTATAGAGCTTGTCAGCAAGTAAATTCCAGCATAATACATCAACACAAACCTTCATAAATTTTACTGCACACTGAGAGTAATTTCTCATTTCTCACCACAAAAATATCTGCACACAACACCAACATATGCCCCTGATCTTTCATAGATTTATATTTTAAGTTCAATCTTTAATTAAAGATCATCTGCAGCAAAATGGTGTATTATGGATCCTGTTAGCAAGTAAATCTCAGCATGACATATCAACACATACATTATGCTTCAAAAGTTTTACTTCACACTCACACTCTCCACAGAAATATCTGAACATAACACAAACATATGTCTCTGATTTTTCATGATTTCATATTTAATTTAAATCTTGATTTAAAGATTATTGTCGACAAATTGATGTATTATAGATATTAGCCCAGCATGGAACTTCAACACATACCTTGTGCTTCATACATTTTTTAATTCACACTGAGAATTATTTCTAATTTCTCCACAAATATGTTGATGGCTCATTCCAAGCCATAGCTGCTCTCTCTTTCAGAGACTGCTCATGTGCTTTAAGAGGCCTTTGTCATTTTGTACTTCACACAGATAACTCTTCCTTGGAAACATTGCAGGACAGGTGCCTGCACCCTTTCCATTTTGCTGGGGACCTCCGTTCTCCTCACCAGCATGCGGTCTTAAAATCCACAAATGGATATCAGTGTTTATGATTATGCCTGGTCCGCTACACCAGGCCAATACCCTCCACACCACAGTGAGGAAGCCTAGAATGCGTCAGGTTGTTTGGCGCACTGTGGCGCTTAGCCTCAGAAATCAGAAGTTCTGCCCTTAGTAGGCGTTCCATTCTTCTATTTTATGTAAGTCCCAAGTGAAAGTACATCATTTTTAATTTTAACTACTATGGACAGATAATCAGCAAATACAGAGTCATCACTTTCCTGTTCTACTTCTAAATTATTAAAGAATATGGTAATAGGAGAAGACCTAATACTGAACCTGAAGGAATCAAACTTGCCACAATTATCCTACTTTCTCCTCATGAATTAGATGATTAATTTGCTCTTGCTCATTTCTTAAATAAAGGTGTCACATATGCTTTTCTCCAGGGCATGGTGTAATATTAACATTTATTTTTTCAGCCCCTTTTGTATTTTTTCCTGCATTAACCAAATGGTTGGTGAAGGTAGTGCATCCCCATTTTGCTGCAGTATACTATCATTAATCCCTCCCTTGTTTATACATAAGCAAATAATTTATTTAGCTCATCTTCCTTTTCCTTTTCACTATGTATAAGTCTGTGTTTTACATTTTAAGGTTCCAATCTTTTCTTACTTAACCTTCATTCCATTAATATAGTTTAAATAAACGTTGTTAGGGTTAGTCTTACCCTCCTTTGTAATTACCTTTTCAGTTTCTATTTTAGCCAATCTATTAGCTTTTTTGCAAGACTTGTTACTTGAGTAAAGCTACCTCTGTTCCCTCTTCAATAATGTACATGTTAAGCTACATGGGCTGTGATATACTTTCATTTTTATTTCCACATGGTATGAGCCGATATGTATGTATATTTATTAAAGCTTTAAATGTTGACCATTTATTTTCTGTATTTTTAACTGTAAGTTCTTTGTCTTAGTCTATATGCTGTATTGCTACCTTTAAAAATTAACATTTGCCCTTTTAAAATAATGAGTTTTTGAAATTCAACTTCAACCGATACTGTGTTTCTGTTCCCTAAGGGTTCCCTGACTTCAACATTTGATATTATAACAATATTGTTTTTGAGGACTAGATACCATTGCCTTTATCTCTCCTAAATGGGGTTGACCCTCCAAGTTAACTGTGAGAAGAATCATACCACTATATTTCAGCACTGCTTAAGTTAATAATTCTAGCTCTCCCATTTCCTATGGCAAGCTATTTGCATTACACAACAACAAAATTAGAGGTGTTCGATCTGAGAACGGACAATAAGTGAACTAGGTTTGTCCTATTAGTCTGGTTACCTACTCGGAGAGTAGCATCCTTTACCTCACGTGTGCTCTTCACAGGGATAAATATCCTGAAGTATATCAGTCTGGTCTCACTCAAAAGAGTGACCCAGCCCCAAAATACCAGGCATTTCTACCCTGAACAGGAGAAACAGCAAACCCCAGACGCTTTTAATTATTTTATTGAAAAGCTGAAATGGTTACAAGGATTACAATGTTTTCACAGACCAATAGATATATAAAAAATAAAACTTGTTCATGTACATAAAACTTGGCAGAAATGAGACAGATCATCTTAAAATGGTTTTACCAATCATAAAAGGACATTAATAAATTTTTGTACAGAATGAAATCATATCTTAAAACCAACAACACGTATAAAAGACAGTTTTTTCAGTAAGAACAAATTTAAAATTAACAATTTTCATGAAAACACAACTTCATAAAATACATCTTCATAAAAAGATAAACTTGTTTCAAAGGATAGACCTTCATTAAAAGCAAAATGCATTCCCATAAAACATTAACTCTCTAATACATTAGAGCTCTATCTCATCAGAAAATAGATTTCATTGAAAGCTTTCCCTGCTTCTGTCCCCTTTATTCTCTGTCCCTCACCACTAGACTACTCTGTCCCTTCAACCCCTCTGTCCTTACAATACACTGTCCCTGTCCCTCCATCTTCTCTCCCTCACTTTTTGTCCCTTCCTTTCACAGCGCTCTACAAAGAAAGAAAACAGAGATTAAAAGAGAAATAAAACATATTTAAAACAGTTTTACAAAATCATCTTATTCCATGATTTTTGTTGCCATAACCCTTCTGTGCCATCACTCCATTTCTTATCACGCAAAAAGTATAAATACAATCGGCTTAAAATCATAAAATTCCCTTGGTCAACTGTTAAAATGTCCTTTTTAAATAAAACCAAGTTCCGTAATTTTCACAAAATTTCTTTAATATTATTTAAAATTTGCCAAGCTATTTTATTCAGTTTTTTACTCTCAGTATTAAAATCCCCATTAAGTATAATCTCAAAAGTCACTTTAACCCCTCTGACTTTACTTTAAATTTGTGATTTTTTTTCAATTCACTTATCAGGAGACCTTGTCTATACTGGAATGCCCTGGTTGGGATTCACCCATGCACCGTCGCCCAGACTCTTTGGAAATTTGGTAAATTCTTACACGATACTAATTTCCAAATGTCTTTGCACTTACTAACAGAAAACCATTCTATTTGAATCACCTCCATGGCTTGTTCAACTGTTTTTGTTAACTTTGTTTGATCATTTACAATATCAGTAGTTAAAAGATGTACCTCATATTTACATATACATTTATTTAAATCAAGATAAAACTTAGGTGGGCTAAAAGCATACAGGTTTAATAAAGATAAAGGCTTTCAATTATACTTCTAGAATATTCTCCCTGCATAAAATGTAATAAAGGCAGCTGTTTTATCTGCCTCCTCAAATTTTCTTATACAATATGCTATCATTTATAAAAATAAAAATGTAGCAATATCGGGGAGATTTTTCCCCCAAGCTCATGTATCCTACAAATTTTTACCCTAGCCAACTTTTCCATTTTTGAGGACCATAAGAAGGAAAAAAAAAATTTTGTGATTCCTTTAAACCATAGAGAGTCGGGGGAAAGATAAAACAATTAAAAAGAATAAGGTAATAAAATTGCCTTAATTGTTAAAATCTTTCCTTCAAGTGATAAATTTCTAACCTTCCAGAAATGTAGATTTACTTGAATTTTCTTTATAACTAAAACACAGTTTTCGAAGCCAAACAATGATTTATCACATATAATAGTTGTCAAACTGCGATTTGTCGTCACGCTTGTGAGCCGCAGTTGAGCAGTTAAGCAGTTAAGGCATAGAAAGCCTTCTGAACTCGGAGGACTTAGGCAATCAGTTGAGGCATGGAAACACGTGGGACTTAGGCTGAAATGAGCGCCAAATACGCTCCTGCGAGTCTTGCGAAGTGAGGCATGGAAACATACGGGACTTAGGCTGAAATGAGTGTCGAAGGCGCTCCTGTGAGCCTCGCGAAGCGAGACGAGCAGTTGGGGCATTGAAGCTCACAGGACTTAGGCTGCAAGCGGTTAAGGAATGCAGGACTTAGAAAAAAAATCTGACCTCTGAATCTCGGGGACAAAAAAAATCCGAACTCAGAAAAATAGGAATCTAATGGCCGAACTGCAGAAATAAGAAAACACGAAAAAAAAAAAATTAAACCACACTCACACACAGCACAGAGGGAGAGCCAGGATGCATGGGAGTGAGGTTGCAAGTGAATTTAGCCCAATTTGCCGTGATGCATGGGAGTGAGGTTGCAAGCGAATTTAAGCCCAATTTGCCGTGTTTCGCCACTGAAAAATCAGCTAAGTAAGAAAAAAAATGGAGGACGAAAAACCTAATAAAATCTGAAAATGGAATGAAAACAAGGCTAAGCACATTACGACCTCGGAAAAATACCGAACTCTGAAAAATACGCGGAACTAAGAAAATACTCTACGGCAATGACACTAACACTGGCACGAACAATGCCAGGCACATAGGACTTTGAAAATAAAACCAACGGAAAGATTCAGCAAACACACAGAGGAGAAACACACAGGGAAGGGACAGGGGGGAGATGCTGGAAAGAGACACATGGCAGGTTAATGAACCCTGCAGGTCAATGAACCTTGCTGATTAATGAACCCTGCAATGAGTGGCCAGTACAGTAGGCAGGAGGAAAGGTTCGCAATGAGCGCCATAGGCGCTCATCGTGGGGCTCGCATTGAGCACCAAAGGTGATCATTGCAAAGCAGGAAAGTTGAAGTACATGAGGGGAGAGTCTCACAATGAGCGCTGAAGGCACTCAGCACGTGGCTCTCGATGAGCCCCCAAGATGCTCAGAGAGCCGAAAGGCATCAGATTTTATTGCCATAATTTTTGACAGGCAAGTCGCTAGTTAAAAATAACTCCTAAAATTATAATATGAGTTCTTGTTGTTTTTATTTAACTCCCAATCAATTTCCCAAATGTTTTTCAGAGAAGTTATTTCATCTTCGTCTATATTTATCAATAGTACCTCCGTCTTTGACCAATTTATTTTGTAGTAAGAAATTAAACCAAATTTATTTATGAAATCCTGACTTTCTAGGTTCGGCTATAGTTAATATCACATCATCAGCATAAAGCATGATTTTATGCTCAGAATCACCAATTCTAATTCCTTGAATGTTCTTATTCATTCTAATGGCTTCTGCCAAAGGTTCCATCATCAAGACAAAAATTAAAGGAGATAATGGACAGCCTTGACGGGTCCTATTGGTAATAGAGAAAGTGTTTGTTTTTAGGCCATTTCCTACAACACAGGCAGTGGGGTTTGAATATAAAGCCCTTATAGATTTTATTCCAAAATCTTAAAAACCAAACTTTAGTAATACTTGATTCATAAAATCCCAGTTTAGCCTGTCAAAGGCCTTTTTTCTGCATCTAATGTGATAACTATAGAAGGTTTATGGTTATCCTTACAAAAATAAATTACGTCAATTAATCTCCTTGTATTATCGGCTCCATGCCTATCTTGTAAAAAAAAAAACGATTGATCCATATTTATTCATTTACCAAGGCACAAGCTCAATCTTTTAGCTAAAATTTTTGCATATAATTTTTCTATCCTTGTTCATTAAAGATATCGGTCTATAATTCTTACACCACCTTATATCTTTATTTTGCTTTGGAATATTAATTATAACTGCCTCTAACATTTCTTTAGGCGCAGTCCCCTTTCTTTTAATTTCATTGAACACTTCAGCTAGATGTTTCATAAGTACCGTCTTAAAGGTTTTGTAATAATAATTTACAAAGCCATCTGGACCAGGGGCTGAATTTAACTTTAAGTTATCAATTACTTCTTCAATGTCTAATGTTTTTATTTCACTGTTTAGATAATCTAAATCCTCCTTAGTGATTTTGGGAAGTTAAAAGTCTATCCAAAAATGTAGTAATATCTTCTGTTTTTGGTTTTATAACTGCATCGTTACTTTCTAAATTGTAAAGATTTTCATAAAAGTCAAAAAAGGCCTTTTCAATATCACTAGGATTTGTTAATGTAATTGAGTCCTTTTTATTTTCAATTATTAATTCATCTATTCTATTAATTGGTTTATTATTTTTTAATTTCCGAGCTAATAGTTTCCCAACTTTATTATCCAAAAAATATTTTCTCTGTTGAAGTTTCCACAGGCTATTATTAATATTTTTTTGGACAATTTTGTTTATTCCATTTTTTACTTTTCTGATCTCTATACTCTTATCCGCTGATGGGGATAATTTATTTTGTCTTTCAAGGATTGCTAATTGTGCATATAAGTCGGAGTGATAGACCACTCTGTTTCCTTTTATGTGCACCCCATGAGAGTAACATTCCTCTTATATATGCTTTATGGGCATTCCAAATCGTTGAGGGCTCAGGAACTGAATTCTCATTAACTTGGAAAAAGTTTTCTATTTCTTCCCGTAATAATATTTGTTTATCTGAATTATTAAATAATGAAATATCCATTCTATTTCTAGAATACTTCTTTTGAGTCAAATGATCTTTAATCTGGAGTTCTATCATAGCATGATCTGACCATTTAATTATATTAATCTTGGTAGAGTCTGTAACTGCCAAGGTTTCCGAATCAACCAAAGAGTAGTCTATTCTAGAATAAGACTTATGGCGGTGAGAATAAAACATATACAGCCTTATTAAATTGCAATTCGGTAAATTTAAAAGGGCTTTATTTAAGCACACAGCATATTTTATTTACAGAAGTTTTTAGTTAGTGAAGACCTTGCTTTTGGATAGAAGTTCACTAACTAAAAACTTCTGTAAATAAAATATGCTGTGTGCTTAAATAGAGCCCTTTTAAATTTACCGAATCACAATTTAATAAGGCTGATAGTCTCTTACATTACCATATCAACCATATCAAACAGCCTTATTAAATTGTGATTCAGCAAATTTAAAAGGGCTCTATTTAAGCACACAACATATTTTTTTACAGAAGTTTTTAGTTAGTGAACTTCTATCCAAAAGCAAGGTCTTCACTAACTAAGAACTTCTGTAAATAAAATATGCTGTGTGCTTAAATAGAGCCCTTTTAAATTTACTGAATCGCAATTCAATAAGGCTGTTAACCGCCAAACATCAAATCTCACTAAGGATTCATAAAAAAGATTAGCTTTCCTTTTTGTATGCCCATGTAAATATTCTTGATTATTACTTTTCCTATCTAAAGATACATTCAGTACCATATTAAAATCGCTGCAAACAATTAGTTTGCCTACTTTAATATTTTTAACCCGTTTAAGTAATTTGTTTAAGAACCCATTTTGTCTCTCATTGGGTGCATAAATATTTACTATAGTGTAGTTAAATGGTTGATTTTTCCGGCCCATATAACAAATCTCCCTTCCAAGTCTACTTCTCTATATTGTTCACTGACGTTAATATTTTTACTAAACAAGATCGATACTCCACGCGACTTCTTTTTATATGTTGAACTGACCTTAATAGTAAAAAAACGTTTGTTCCAAAAAGGGACTTTATCTATTTGCCAATGCGTTTCCTGTACACAAACAACATCAGCTTTAATTTTCCGAAATTGATCTATTAACACTCGCCTCTTAAATACAGAGTTCCATCCTTGTACATTCTGTGACACTATCTTAAATCCAATCCAAAAAACCAAAGGGACCCCTTAGGGTACCACTAAAAAAAAACATTCTATATCACCCAGAATTTAACATAACCTTAAAATTGAATACCTGAACATTGAAAGTTTTACAACTATTCCACATAAAAACATACACATTTTTATACGAAACTGAGATATGATGTACCCTAGCAAAAGACAGATGACTATAAGCCTAATGGTTAATTTGGCTAGACCAATATACGTCTAGCTGCTCCACCATTGTAGCCCATCCCAGAACACCATTCGCTCTCTTCCGTATATATTATCAGGAGAAAGCAGAGAAGGAACCCCTTTAACAAGTAGCGGAAACGGACAGGGAAAAACATGGGCAAGAGAGGAATGGAGGAGGGGGGAAAAGACATATTTAATGCTTATTATTCTTCCTTCTACCCTCCCTTCTATAACTTCTCATTAACTGAATCTTTATCTAATTCCTACTATTTGTAAGTTGGAACAAAAAGTATCCAACTTTTGTATTATCAATCAGTGATTTTTCTGTGAATTTATAGTGTTATTTAAAGTGTAAAATGTGTATCTTCCTTTACTAACAATATCTTATTTTCTCTATTACCTTACTTTTTTACCTACATTCTTATCAGCTACTCCATTATTTTGCTCTCCTCCTCTCCTTTGTAAGTGAGTGATTGCTCAATAACAACATTTGTGAAGTGTCTTCTTACTAACCAGCCAAACAGCCTTATTAAATTGTGATTCGGCAAATTTAAAAGGGCTCTATTTAAGCACACAGCATATTATTTTTACAGAAGTTTTTAGCTAGTGAACTTTTATCCAAAAGCAAGGTCTTTACTAACTAAGAACTTCTGTAAATAAAATATGCTGTGTGCTTTAATAGAGCCATTTTAAATGTACTGAATCGCAATTTAATAAGGCTGAGATTGTTTAATTCCATTACTCCCTTCCAAGCCCCCCTTCATCCCCCCCTCCACCACCCTTCCCTATTTCCTTCTTCACTCTAAAAGTTGAAGATTTTAAAAATTAGCAACAGTTTCCTTAACAGATTCCACAAAGGGTATGTTCCATTCCCTCAACATAGTTTCCCCTTCTCCAACCGTATTAGCAATTTTTTTCTGATTATCGTTAAAAATGATCAATTAAGTAGGAAAAGCCCATTTATATGAAATATTTTCCTTATGTAAAGCTTTAGTAATTCCTTGAAACTTTCTATGTTTTGTTAAAGTCTCTTCAGAAAGATCTGTAAAAATAATCAGATTTTCAAATGTAGGATCAAATTTAGTTTTCACCCATGATGCTTTTAACACTGCTTCTTTATATTCAAAGAAGTGTAATCTGACTATAACATCTCTAGTATTAGCACCCTTAAGCTCTTTAGGGTACGGGATCCGATGGATCCGGTCAATCATATTGATCCAGAGTTTAAAGGGCTTTACTAGATAGGAAAAAAAATACAGTCACAAAAGCCTTAAGTTCATCAAAATTGAGGGTTTCCGGGATGCCTCTTAATCTCAAGTTATTCCGTCTGAAAAAGTCCTCTTGTTGTGTAGCTTTAATTTCTTTACGTTCCATCTTACATTCCAAATGTGCTGAATAATTACCGGTAACTACTTTTTGAAATTCTTTAATTAAAATTTTGTGAGTTTTTTTCTAATTCCTCCACTCTATCCAACAAGCTATTAAATCGCTGATTTATTTAGTTGGATTTCCTGTAAAAGGTCAGATTTTAAAGTAGATTGGAATTCGTTAAGTAGTTTTTCATAATAGAAGTGGTTAGAACTTCATCTTCCATTGTATCAGCTGATTCAACTGATTCATCATTTGTAGACAGTTTTGTTTGGTCTAATCCCGGTGATGAGTAAGTATGTGTAGGGGATTCTCTTTGTGAGGAACTCATAGCTCTTTAATTCCCCTTTGGGGAGAAAAAAGTTGCCGGTGGTGCTTTTGGAGCATTCCTAGTATTTTTCTTAATTTTAGATTTGGGTTTATTGCCATTGGAATCTTTATCCTTCATATTGCCTGATAATTCCCTGGGAAAAAAAAATTCTTCGAGTGAAATATAAATGTCTTGAGCCTTCAAAAAGAAGTGCAAATCAGATGCCAGTCAGCGGTGTAAATAAGGAACTTAAATGTCTTTTACACTTCTCCAGGAACTTATTATGGGCAAATTAGAGTCCAGCCAGAAAAGTATATAAATGTTTATCCCCTTCCTCCCAACCTTCCAATCGGTGGTTCTTACTTGTCTGACAAACTTTATTTTCAAACTTTCTGGCAATGAGCCAAACGATTCAAACTCAAGCCCATCTTCATATAATGCTTTTATAGAGCTAAAGTGTCAGGAAAGAAGGTCACTGAAACAAGTTAACTCAGAAAGATGCATATCAGGTGTAAATCAGCAGTATGAGTAAATAGCTTAAATGTCCTTTACAATCCAAACAATTCAAACTCAGGCCCATCTTCATATAATGCTCTTATAGAGCTAAAGTGTCAGGAAAGAAGGTCACTGAAACAAGTTACCTCAGAAAGGTGCATATCAGGTGCAAATCAGCAGTATGAGTAAAAAGCTTAAATGTCCTTTACAATCCTCCATTTTCAGGTATCTTAATATGGAGAATTTGGCATTTAGCCAGAGAAATATGTAAATGACAAACTTTCCTCAGTATATATCATATCATCTCTTTTTAGAAATATAAATTTATCTGGGCTTTTTGTTACTCACAACCTGAGCATCCACCGTCTCCCCTATTCAGTAATCTGTATCCAGAGACCACTCACAGCTCTCCAGCTCTCCAGTCAGAAACTCTGGCTAGGCATTCGCAGCCATTTTCCCCTTCAGAATCTGCCAGATAATGTTACAGTGATGCTCCGTGGACTATGTTCACCGTCTGGAAAGTGTGCTGCCAGCCTGCTCTCCCACCTCCACTTCCTGCATCCAAATCAACTCCACCACTCCTCTGCTGCACATCGTCGCTCTGGGTCTGGAACTTCTCCCACATGATCTCCCAGCAGTGCTGCTCTGGGAACGCTCAGTGTTCATGGCGGGCTATCTGCCCCATCTAGCACAGCATGATGTGCTTCCTGGGCGGGGACTCTCGTTTAAACAACAACTAATAAATTGGAAATTAAATAGATTCTCCTGGTTCGGTAGAATAGTAGCTGTAAAGATGTCTATATTACCGCAAATAAATGATTTATTTATTTAGATGTTTGCCTTTATCCGTTCTTGAAACTATGATTAAAAAATACCAAACCTTGATCTATTCATTTATATATAAGGGGAAAAAATCTAGAATTAATTCAAGGATTGTTAGGAAGAGCTTTATAAAAGAAGACATTGCGTCCCCTTGTGTTGAAGAATATTATATGGCTGCAATGCTATCTCATTTTATACCCTGGTCCGCTAAAACAAAACAAAATAAGTGGATAACTATAGAACAATGTTTAGATAAGGGCTTATCATTAAGGGATTGGCTTTGGTATTATAAATTTCCCAATAATAATATTACGTCAATAATAATTAAAACAGGGTTTACATTTTGGTTTAAATGGAACAAAAAATTAAACCTTTCGACAATTCAGTTTTCGGAAATGTCATTGTTAGGTCTAAGTAATGTTCTTAATTTGGCCTGTCTTCGTAATTGGGGTAATTGGAATATACAGACATTGGGAGATCTGTTCGATAAAGGTGAAATTAAGTATTTTTCCAAGTTATGTGCTGATTTTAGTTTTCCACTGTCTAAATGGTTGGAACTTGAGAGAGTTAAAAAAGTTATTTTAAATTCGAAATATTTAATTACCTCAAACAGATCCTTAACCAATTTCGAAAAGTTAGTACTTTATAATGACAGGAAACATATAATTTCCAAATGCTATGAAATATTAAGAAAACAGGACAAGACTGAAAAATCTTCAGGTATGCTTAAATGGGAAAAAGAATGTAATAACTTAATTGACCTGGAAAATTGGTCTAGAGCATTTGCGTTCTCACAGAAAATTATTAAATATCAAGCATATAGGGAAGTCAATTTTAAAGTGATTCAGAGGTGGTGCTTTGTCCCAGTAAAGATAGCAATTATTAACAATAATCCTAATAGGGGGCTTTGTTAGAGGCTTTGTAATCAGCAGGGGACGCAGAAACATATTTGGTGGGACTGTGACCCCAATAAGAAACTTTGGAGTTTGACTTTTGAATATATTTCTAACATTTGCGGTAAAATCATTAAGCCGACATGTGAAATAGTTATTCTTCACATCATGGACAATAGGCTTAAGATGGAAGAACAAGCTTTAATTATACAGGTAGTCTCAGTAGTCAAATGGCTTATTGCCAAATGCTGGAAATCAGAACTTATTCCATCACTGAATGAAGTATTAACAATTCTCAAAAAGAACAGAGAATTAGAATGGAATCTATATGACATAGGCATTGTTTTATCCAGGTTTAACAGTTGGTTGATTGGAGATAAATATTTCCTTTCTTTAAACTCATAAGACATAACCCTTTTTTTAGTTCCATGTATCCTTTAAAAAAAAATCAGAGACAATGTTATTTAAAAGTTTTGATGTTTTATCTAAAATTACTTCATCTATTTTCCTTTTTCTTCCACCAGAATCTAAAATGCAATTATAATCTCCCATTAAAACTGTATGATTTGACCCAGGTAAAAACATATGCAAAGTCTCCAACACCTCATATCTCTTAGTTGTAGCAGGTGGAGCATATATATTAAAAAAGCTTACTACTAAAAGATGTATTTTTGCTTTAACCATTAAAACTCTGCCTGGTATAATTTCACTTACTTGCTCGATAAACCAACCTGGCCTGAAGAGAACAGCAACACCAGAACATTTATTGTCTGCCCCTCCAGACCAGACTGAAGGCTCACACGAATCTCTTTCAAATAGCTCATACATTGCTTCATGTTCAATTGCACATTCTTGTAAACTTAAAATATCAGCATTAAAACTCTTTAAGTAATCTAAAAAGGTGACTACGTGCCTTCGACTTTACACTTCTAACATTTATTGATAGACATTTAAAGGTGGATATAAGTCAACATCAGGTGGTAGCATGGTAAACTTATTTGCATCGGACAAATCATCCTCCACCCGATCTCTGGAACTCGTAGGTGTTGCAGCAAAGGTCAAAGAGGGGGTCCCAGACAAGTGCTCTGGTTTCCTCCTTTTCACTTTCCCATCCTCCTCTGTAACTCTCTCCAAAACACCTCTAATTTTGTTCTGTACAATTCCATCTGTTCTGGTACATCTTTCCTCACCTTTTTGGCCTTGGATCGGACCTCCTTCCAAAACCCCCTTGAACTTCTTAGGGGGGTCTCATCCTCAGAATCTCCTGGGGACCCAGCATCGGTTGCTGATTCCGTAAAGCGGATGGAACTTGATCCAGTCATTGACTCTTCATATGGGGGGGGGGGGGGGGTTGTTCCTTACCCTGGAGGGGAAACAAATTGATTACAGATGCTGATCTTGCATGTAGTTGCGGATCAACTGGTACGAAATCCACAAATCCTGCTTATAACTCAAAGCGCTATTAACAACATTTTCAGACTGTGATCCTTTACATACTGGTATGTGCTCATTATCTGAACCTAAACTCGTGTGACCCTTTTCCTCTATACCATCTCTAGTATGCCCTTTCCCCTCCAGACCAGTGAGCAAGCTCCCTGGCCCTTCCCTGGGACCTCCGGCCATGACCCTCTTGGGTAACGGGAGTCCATCACAGGCTTCTTCCTCCCAGAGATGTCACCACTTGCAATCTGTGCTTTAGGACCAGAGAGGCTAGTAGTCTCTCTTGGATCTAGCAACTGTCCACCACCGTCAATTACTTTATGCCTTCCCGTGGCCCCTGGATTAGGGACCATCTTTTTAGCTGGCCTGATCAAACTGTTTGTCCCATCGTCACCTTCTTTGATCAAGGCGACCGCGGACTACTTTGGTTGGCCCCAAGTGGTCCCTCTCACCACTATGGGGTCTACTCTCACTGTGACTGGGGACATCCGCCTGCTGCTCTTCACCCTTGGAAGGATCAGCACTTTCATCTCCTCTGGAACGGGATCTGGGTTTTTGTGCATGTGTGCTTCCTGGGTGATACATATGTTTCATGGGACATTTGCGGAACAGATGAGACTCGTCCCCATAGTAGTCACATCTTCTGTTGCGGCAGTCAAACGCCTGATGCTCCGGACTGCCGCAATATCTACATCTGGGACATGGACACTCATCATAAGCATGACCATATAACGAACATTTTCTGCAAAAGATTGGTTGTCCAGTGAATCTAAGCTACCCCCTAACGCAAAGGAGGCAGGGGAGTTTTTATCCCAGTTGGATCCTCTTTAAAAGTCACATAATACTGCCTCTTTCCATTCCAAATCCCAAATTGGTTCTGGAGCATACAAACCAACCTCACAGTCCTAGAATATCTACCCAGGAAGCATTCCACCATTATCTATAAAGGGATTGTACATGTGTACAACAAGAGAGACTTCCTCCCTTGCATACAATAGTTCTAACTCAATGCCCTCTAAAATTGGATGACCCTCATTTTCTTTATACCAGTGGTAAAAATTGTAACAACTGGCGCTACTGTAGAAAGTCAGATTATACAAACCTCTCCACTGCGAATCTTGCATGCACAACACAACTTTAGATGAAAACTCCAGCAGCTCTTCCAGGATCCTCTAAACAACATATCATACCAATACCTGGGACCTAAGTTCATTTGAGACTATCAGATGAATGCCGTCCTTCAAGTACACCACTCCGGCCACTCCACGACTCTGCATTTCCGCTGTGTGTTCTCCTAGTGAATAAATTCAACAGGAATTACAGCCCTATACAATGGGCTGGGATTGCCTCTCGGATCGCTTGCCGCAGTCCCCTATAAACAGCATGGGGCATAAGGTCCCCCCACAAGAATTAGACAGATGCCCCAAGGCCGAGGGACCTTCAGCTTGCAACACCAATAATTGATCCAAAAACCTCCCTTACCATTTCAACCTCTATGGGCCTTATCAGTGAGGTTCAGCTTTACTCCCTAAGGCACAGTGAGCAAGGAGTCCACGTCTGGTTTCCCCTATCACCCTTAGGGTGAGAAAAAACCCTAAGTGTCAATTGCATACACAACAACAAAATTAGAGGTGCTCAATCTGAGAACGGACAATACCTGAACTAGGTTTGTCCTATAGGCCTGGTTACCCACTCAGAGAGCAACCTCTTTTTGCTCACTTGTGCCCTTAACAGGGAACAATATCCTGAAGTATATCAGTCTGGTCTCACTCAAAAGAGTGACCCAGCCCCGAAATACCAGGCAATTCTACCCTGAACAGGAGAAACAGCAAACCCCAGACACATTTCAGCTTCTGTGGGTCTCGTCAGTGAGCTTTACTCCCTAAGTGTGATCACTGTTACCCAAGGGTTCCCATACTTCAGTATTTGATATGATAAAAATATTGTTTTTGAGGACTAGATACCATTGCCTTTAACTCTCCTAAATAGGTTATAACCCTCCAAGTTAACTATGAGAAGAATCATACCACTACATTTCAGCACTGCCTATGTTAATAATTATAGCTCTCCAATTTTCTTTGGGAAGCTATTTGCATTAGCAGGCATACACTTTATGTTTCTATGTCTCAGGTTTGAAGTACTTGCTATTGTATTTAAGTTACTCACATGTGCTCTCTGTTGACTATACTAACCCTCACACTTCTCCCTCATGAATAGTTAACTAATCCCCTTACCATTTATATACTTGCTACACCATTACTTCAATCTGATTTCTCCTTTCACCACCTACTAGTTTAAAAACTCCCGCAGCCTCTCCACCATCTTCTCCTTCAGCACATAAACTCACTCTTCATTAAGGTGCAATACAGACGGTAACCAACATAAAGTCAGCCCAGTGCTCTAAATGACCAAACATATCTTCCTACACCATTTTTTTAACAATACATTCATTTCCCCAAGCTTCTTCTGTCTCGCTCAGCTAGCGTGAAGCACTTGGAAAATACTACCTGGGAGGTTCTTATCCTAAGCTTGTTTCCTAGATCAGTAAAATATTTTTTAGGACACTCTATCTTCCATTAACTTTGCCATTGATACCAATATGTACCAAGATTGCTGGGTCATTTCTGGCCCCTTCCATTAAATTATAGACCCAATCCATATGGTCCAGTAAATTTGCCGATTTGTAGTTCCAGAAGTCCGTAAAGGAGCCCGCAAAAGTTAGGGCTATTAAATTGGCCTCTTTTAGCTATGCGCAAACGATCTGCGGGTTACAGGCTAAAAATCCCTACGGGCTGTCAAAATCTGAACTCCGACACAGGTAAGCCTTTGAATGTTACAATCGCAAATCGCTATTAAATTGTTACAAGTTCTCAAGCCCGCGATTGTTTTCACACCCGTAAATTACAAATGTAGCCAAAAATCCTGCTGGTACTAGAGAGGACCCGTAAGCGGGTTAAACTCCTGTTCATAGTACTGTACAAGCAAATATAAATACACTACAGCATTTTAAATTACTGGGAAAGCGAGGAAAGGTATTAAAATGAATAGCACAACAAAATCTGCAATAAAAAATCATTTTTTTTAATGTTTCATTTACATGTTATATCGATCCCGGCAATCAGTGTGTTAATACATATAATAGAATTTGCATGGACTAGAAAATTATTTATTGTTTTTCTTCATATTACATTTTTTCTGGAATGCAAGCCCGATAGTAACTCGGACTTCGTGAGTGATTGAAATTTAATCTCCATGTTTTAGTGACGTAATGATAATGGTCTCTTTTACTACTGGCTCCGTCTAAACCCATAACTACGGGTTTGAATAATTTATCATGTTCACGCCCGGAAATGCTACATGCTGAAGCATGGTTTACGGATTTGGATTCTGGCCATATCATTACGGCCTTTTCTAATTTAATCACTCTGTAACTCCTGCAAATTTCAAGCCTGCAGATTTACGGGCTGGGCTGTACAACGGCCACTGCGGGCTTGGAATTTGATAAGGTCCATAGTATGTCAGCCTAAGCACCTGGGAGCCAGTCATCTATTTGGTTTCTGGGATCTGTTTGATAAATCACACTTTCCCCCATCAGAAAAATCTTTTACTCTGCATAATCGGCCCTAACTCTTCTCCAGTAGATTTCTTCCCTTGGCTGTTAGATCTTTCTTGCATTGCCATTCCTGACTGGACAACCCCAATAAAAACAATCAATATCCTAGGTCTCTTTAAAAACAACTCCGTTTTTATTTAGACAGACTGGGCAAAGTGCAATTGGTAAACCCTGTACAAAAGATTCACTTCTTATACAATACTAGATAACACTTCTTATACAATACTAGCGAATTGCCTGTCAAAAAATTACGGCAATTAGATGTGTATGTTTGAATTAGCAGATTGTGAAGTTGGAAATTAGGAAGTAATTCTCTTCTGAAGTAACAGCAGCAGCGACATGTCCAGTCACACTGTTCATCACCTGAGGAGAAATGTAGAATTTTCTGTAAAGTAGGCAGCATTTATAAACTTTGAGGTGCTTCAGACCGTTAGAACGCAATACGCATGCGCTATTTGCGTTCCAGCGTAACATTTGCGTTACAGCCACCATTTTAGGCCTAATAGTTGTAATTTTGCTGTAAAATGGTGGTTAATATCAGTGTGGTACGTGCCGCATAGTGTGTGTTACGTGCCTCGTGAAGTTGACTGGAGGGTTGTTTCCGTTTTGCGAGTAACTGTAGTATTTTTGCGTCCTTCGCCTAGTTTTCGTTTTGTTCAGCAGCTATTTTTTCTCTTGCTTGGGTGATTTTCGGGTGTCTAAACTCCAAAATTTGGACTTTAATCGAGGTTTAATTCAACCTATAGACTGGGACAATACTGAACATAAATGGACAACGTTCAAATCCGTACTAAATAAACATACTTATCACCATATACCATGTGGAATTAAAAGTAGAAGGAGTATATCACAACCCATGTGGCTTAACAATGAATTCAAAATGAAGAGGAGGAGTAAACAACAAGCATTTAAATTATACAAACAATAGGGGACAGAGACTGCTTTACGTAAGTACAAGGAAATCAACAAGCCTTGCAAAAGAGCTATTAGACTGGCTAAAATCAAAAATGAAAAGTTAGTTGCAAAGGAGAGTAAGACTAACCCTAAAATATCATTTTTTAATGTATTAATGGGAAGAAGGCCAGGAAGGAAGCTATAGGAACATTACAATGTGACACAGGCCATCTGATAATTAGTGAGTAGGAAAAGCCAGATGAGCTAAATAGGTACTTTTCTTTGGTATACACAATGGAGGTACCAGTCGTTGGGACACTGCAACCTAATGGGGCTACACTACCTTTGCCGAATAATTGGTTAACGCAGGAAGAAATCCAAACAAGGTTGAAAAAAATAAATGTTAATAAAGCCCCGGGTCCTGATGGATTACATCCAAAGGGACTAAGGGAACTGGGTTCTGTAATAGCCAAACCATTATATTTTATTTTTCAAGATTCACTCAACACAGGGTCTCTACCAAAAAACTGCCGAAAAGCAGATGTGATACCTATATTTAAAAAGGGAGAAAGAGCAAATCCGGGGAATTATAGACAAGTGAGCTTCACTTCTGTAGTGGGGAAGCTTTTAGAGGGGTTAATAAGGGATAATATACAAGAAAATGTCTATTTGAACAGGATTATAAGTAGGAGTCAACATGGATTTATGAGGAATAGGTCATGTCAAACACATCTAATTAGTTTATATGAGGAGGATAGTAGGAACCTGGATCAAGGCAACTCAGTGGATGTAGTCTTTTTGGATTTTGCAAAGGCTTTTGATACAGTGCCACATCGGAGATTATTATGCAAACTAAGAGATACAGGAATTGCAGTAAATTTCTGCTCATGGATTGAGAGCTGGCTAAAAGACAGGAAGCAAAGGGTTGTTGTAAATGGAACATACTCCGATTGGACTAATGTGGTAAGTGTGGTTCCTCAGGGTTCAGTATTAGGTCCTCTCATTTTTAACATATTTATTAATGACTTGGAGGTGGGACTGGAAAGTAGTGTCTTCATTTTCACTGATGACATGAAGTTGTGCAAGGCAATTAAATCAGATAATGATATGCT
Source organism: Discoglossus pictus (assembly GCA_027410445.1). NCBI lineage: Eukaryota > Metazoa > Chordata > Amphibia > Anura > Alytidae > Discoglossus > Discoglossus pictus. The sequence continues at coordinate 165,492,481 of CM050165.1, forward strand.
TTCCCTCCAAAGGTATTTACATCAAATTGAGGAATGGGCATCTAAATGGCAGATGAGATTTAATACGAATAAATGTAAAGTTATGCATCTGGGAAGGAAAAATAGCCATGCAAGTTATAATCTTAATGAAGCAAATCTAGGTGTATCAGATATTGAAAGGGACTTTGGAGTGCTTGCAGACAACCACCTAGGTGAGAGGTGCTCAAAGCCAAGCAGCAGCTGCACAGGTAAATACAATATCAGCATGTATTTAGAAGCAAGGAAAGCAAATATATTTCTGCCACTATACAAATCTCTAGTAGGCCCTAATTTGGAAAATGGAGTAGAATTTTGGGCAGCACTTCATAAAAACGACATTTTAGAGCTGGAAAAGGTACAGAGGAGGGCAACAAAACTAATAAGGGGAATGAAGGGGCTAAGTTATAAAGAAAGACTAACTAAATTAAACTTATTTTCTCTAGAATCCGGGGTCAATATAAAGATTTGACAAGGGAGCTTTTTGTGCCAAGACGTTTTCAACTGACAAGAGCACATCCCTTGAGGTTAGAAGTGAAAAGATTCCACCTTAAAGAAACAAAAGGGTTCCCCACAGTAAGGGTGGTTAATCTGTGGAATTGTCTACTAGAGGAGGTGGTGACAGGGAATTCGATAGATAACTTTGAAAGGGTACTGGATTTATTTCTATTTAAAAAGGGAATTCAGGGTTATTCTGGATAATTAGAGACAGAGTTTTGATTCATGGAGAAATCCGATCGCCAGTATCTGGGGTCAGGAAGGAATTTATTTATTTTCCCTTTGAGACGATTGGCTAAGTTTCACTTGGGGTTTCTTCTGGATTAATTAATCATTAAAAAAAAACAAAACAAAAAAAACAACATAATGAAATAGTTGATTAACAATTAATTAACAACTAATTAATTTATAACTAATCCACATATTGCAGATCAGAGGAGATCCTAAAAGGTTGAACTTGATGGACTGAAAGTCTTTTATCAACCTTAATTACTATGTAACTATGTAACTACATAAAAATGAAATTTTAGAGCTGGAAAAAGTAAAGAGAAGGGTAACAAAGCTAATAAAAGTTATGAAGAAAGACTAACCAAATGAAACGTGTTTACTCCAGGGTCAATACAAGGCTTTGTCAAGGGAAATTTTTGTGCCAAGAGGTTTTCAACTGACAAGGGGACATCCTTTAAGATTAGAATTAAAAAGATTTCACCTTAAAGAAAGAAAAGGGTTCTACACAGTCAGGGTGGTTAATCTGTGGAATTCCCTACCAAAGGAGGTGGTGACAGTGGATTCTATAGATAACTTTAAAAAGGGATTGGATATATTTTTAAATAAAAAGGCCATTAAGGGCTATCCATGATAAATAGAGAGGGAGTATTGATCCAGGGATGAATCTGATCGCAAGTATCTGAAGTCATGAAGTCATGAAGGAATATTATATTTTTTTTCCCTGTTGAGACAATTGGCAAAGTTTCACTGTTTTTTTTTTCAGTGGAGATCTGAAAAGGTTGAACTTAATGTACTAAAGTCTTTTTTCAACCTAAATTACCATGTAACTATGTAACTATATAACTATTTGCAGGTCGATGAGGGAAACAAATATTTGAACCCTTCATCTTAGTACTTGGTGGCAAAGGTCAGTCATTTCTTTTTGTTCGACGTTTCTTTTTGTCCCACTCCTCTTTGCAGATCCTCTCCAAGTCATTAAGGTTTCAAGGCTGATATTTGGCAACTCGAACCTTCAGCTCCCTCCACAGATTTTTTATGGGATTAAGGCCTGGTGATGGGCTAGGCCACTCCAGGACCTTACAGCCCTTTTAAATTCCAGCCTCGTAGATACGTAGATAGAGGCTTCTACTTTACCCTACGTGCTGCAGATTTATAAAAGTTACAACACTATTAAATAAGCCCTGCTGGGAGCAACGTGTGAGCTACGCAGAAGGGCCGTCCGTATCAACACAGAGAAAATGTACATGAGGAGTGACAGCCTGCAAGATGATCTTGCAGGCTCCCACACCTCATCAATTGCTGCGAGGGTCCCCTGAATTGGACCTCTGCGGCAGTCCCACACATAAGCCCTGCCATGGGGGGTACTCCAACTACCCCCCCCCCCGGCACCTAAAATGAACCCCCCTCTATGCTGGGGGTCCACATTGGGATCCACAAAGTGTCCCCATATTAACCCCTTGCTGCAGGGGTCCGTAGGGACCCCCAACCCCCCCCCCCACATTAACCCCTTGCAGCGGGGGTCCCCAATCAGCACAGATCGTGACCCCGTTGCTTTAAAAATGTTACATTTCCCGCTTTGCGGATCCTTAAGAAACCGTAAAGGTCCTGAAAGTACTCACACTAAAAAATATCAACCCCAGGCAACTAAAATTAACCCCATAACTGATGGGGCTCTAAACAGACCCCCATGAGCACTTAATTAACCTTGTCACTCATAGTGGTCAATACAGACCCCCATAAGCCCTTAATTAACCCTATAACTCATGGGGGTCAATACAAACCCCAATAAGCCTTAATTAACCCTGTCACTCATGGGGGTCAATACAGACCCCAATAAGCCTTAATTAATCCTATAACTCATGGGGGTCAATACAGACCCCCATAAGCCTTAACTAACCTTGTCACTCATGGGGGTCCCGATGGAGACCCCTAGCATAGAGGGGAGTTAATTTTAGGTGCCGCGGCCAAGGTTGGCTAATAGTGTGCCGCGGACCCTTTAAGGAGCTGCGGCGGGAATTAAAAAGTTTTAAAATGCAGCGGGGGCCTGATCTATGCCGATCGGGGACCCCTGCTTCAAGGGATTAATACGGTGGGGCTGCAGGGGTCCCGGTAGGGACCCCTGCAGCATGGTGATGTGTTTAGAGAGCAGGGGGAGCATCACATGGCTGTTTCGGGCTGCTCCGAGCCAGCATGTATGTGGTTTGGGATCCCTTGCTAGCACTTTTTTATGCCCATAGGGATTCCCCCGAGGTGCGAGATTTACCTCATAGATTTAAGGCTGCGTGTTACTACATAGCTTTCTCGGAGCTTATTCTCTGCGATTTTTCGGAGTCATCTCGCAAAGCAGGCTGCGAGGGGCGTATTGGGGAATTGGTCCTTGCAAACAGCAAAAAACTGTGAGGACCGAGGGATCTACAAAGGCTAATTTATTAAGGGCCTTTGTTGCCTTAGCTGTGTGTTTTGGGTCATTATCATGCTGGAATACCCATCCACGACCCAATTCCCTAGCTGAGAGAAGGAGGCTCTCACCCAATATTTGATGGTACATGGCCCCATCCAACGTCCCTTTCATGTGGTGCAGTTGTCCTGTCCCCTTAGCATAAAAACACCCCCAAAGCATAATGTTTCCACCTCCATGTTTGACGGTGGGGATGGTGTTCTTGAGGTTAAAGGCAGCATTCCTCCTCCTCCAATCACGGTGAGTTGATGCCAAAGAGCTCGATTTTGGTCTCATCTGACCACAACACTTTTACCCAGTTCTCCTCTGAATCATTCAGATGTTTATTGTCAAACTTCAGACGTGCCTGTGCTTTCTTGAGCAGGGGGACCTTTTGGGTGCTGCAGGATTTCAGTCCTTCACGGCTTAGTGTGTTACCAATTGTGGTCCCAGCTGCCTTGCGATCATTAACAGGATCCTCCTGTGTAGTTCTGGGCTAATTCCTCACCGTTCTCATGATAATTGAAACTCCATGAGGTGAGATCTTGCATGGAGCATCAGACAGAGGGAGGCTGGCAGTTATTTTGTTTTTCTTCCATTTGTGAATAATCGCACCAACTGTTGTCACCTTCTCACCAACCTGCTTGGCGATGCTCTTGTAGCCCACTCCAGCCTTGTGTAGGTCTACAATCTTGTCCCTGACATCGTTGGACAGCTCTTTGGTCTTGGCCATGGTGGAGAGTTTGGAATCTGATTGATTGCATTTGTGGACAGGTATCTTTTATACAGGTAACAAGCTGAGGTTAGGAGCACTCCCTTTAAGAGAGTGCTCCTAATCTCAGCTCATTACCTGTATAAAAGACACATGGGAACCAGAAATCTTGCTGATTGATAGGGGATTAAATACTTATTTCCATCACTGACCTGCAAATCAATTTATAACTTTTTTGACATGAGTTTTTTTTTCTTTTTTTCTGTCTCTCACTGTTAAAATACAACTGCCAATACAGTTATAGACTGATCATTTCTTTGTCAGTGGAAAAACGTTCAAAATCAGCAGTGGATCAAATACTGCCCCCCCCCCCCCCCCACTGTAGTTACATAGTAGTTATATCGTAATTGAGGTTCAACCTTTTTAGATTTCCTCTGATCTTCAATATGCAGATTAATTGTTAATTGATAATTGATCCAGGGGAAGGCAAACCCCAGAGAAACGTTGCCAATTGTCTCAAAAGGGCAAAAAATAATTCCTTCCTGACCCCAAATACTGGTGATTTGACTTCTCCCTGGATCAATACTCCCTCTCTAATTATCCAGGATAACCCTGAATCCCTTTTTTATTTAAAAATATATCCAATCCCTTTTAAAGTCTATCGAATCTGCTGTCACCACCTCCTTTGGTAGAGAATTCCACAGATTAACCACACTTACTGTGAAGAACCCTTTTCTTTCTTTAAGGGGAAATCTTTTTACTTCAAATCTTAAAGGATGTCCTCTTGTCAGTTAAAAACCTCTTGGCCCAAATAAGGTAATCATATCCCCTTTTAGATGTCTTTTTTCTAGAAAAAATATTTTTAATTTGTTTAATTTGTTTTGTTGCCCTGCTCTGTACTTTTTTCCAGCTTTAAAATGTCCTTTTTATGTAGTGGTGCCAAAAATTGTACTCCATATTCCAAATGAGGCCATACTAGAGATTTGTATAGTGGCAGATTTATATTTGCTTCCCTTGCTTCTGTACCCTTTTTAATACATGCTAATATTTTACTTGCCTTTGCAGATGTTGTTTGGCATTGAGCACTGTTACCTAGGTGGTTGTCCACAAGTACTCCCAAATCCCTTTCAATATCTGATACCGCTAGATTTGCTCCATTAAGAATATAAATTGCATGGCTATTTTTCCTTCCCAGATTCATAACTTTACATTTATTCCTATTAGAATTCATCTGCCATTTAGTAGCCCATTTCTCTAATTTATGCTAATAATTTTGGAGGGAAAGTACATCATTATCCGATTTAATTACCTTGCACAACGTAGTGTCATTAGCAAAAATTGAGACAATACTTTCCAATACTCTTTCTAAGTCATTAATAAATATGTTAAAAAGTAAAGGACCTAATACTGAACCCTGAGGAACCCCACTTACCACATTAGTTCAATCTGAGTATGTTCCATTTACAACAACCATTTGCTTTCTTTTAGGCAGCTCTCATCCATGAGCAGATATTTTTTGAAATTCCTGTATCCCTTAGTTCGCTCAATAGACTACATCCACTGAGTTACCTTGATCCAAGTTCCTACTAACCTCTTCATAGAAACTAATTAGGTTTGTTTGACATGGCCTATCTCTTATAAATCTGTGTTGAGTCCTACTTATAATCTTGTTTAAATAGTCATATTTGTGTATACTATGCCTAATTAACAACAGGCGTGAAACTTAAAGGTCTATAATTTCCTGGATTTGTTCTTGCTCCCTTCTTAAATATAGGTATCACATCTGCTTTTCTCCAGTCATCTGGTAGAGACCCTGTGTTGAGTGAATCTTGAAAAATTAGATATAATGGTTTGGCTATTACAGAGCCCAGTTCCCTCAGTACCCTTGGATGTATTCCATCAGGACCTGGGGCTTTATTAACATTTGGATTTCTACCTGCATTAACCAATTATTCGGCAAAGGTAGTGTAGCCCCATTTTATTGCAGTGTCCCAACCACTGGAACCTCCCTTGAGTATACCAAAGAAAAAACCTATTTAGCTCATCTGCCTTTTCCTGGTCACTAATTGTCAGACAGCCTGTTTCACATTGTAATGTTCCTATAGCTTCCTTCCTGACCTTATTCCCATTAATATATTTAACAAATATTTTTAGCCAATCTAATAGCCATTTTGCAAGCCTTGTTGACTTCTTTGTACTCACGTAAAGCAGTCTCTGTCCCCTCTTTTTTGTATCATTTAAATGCCTGTTTTTTACACCTTGTTTTTATCTTTAAGTCATTATTAAGCCACATAGGTTGTGATTTACTCTTTCTAATTTTATTTACACATGGTATATGGTGATATGTATGTATATTTAGTAAGGATTTGAATGTTGTCCATTTATGTTCAGTATTTTTATCTTTCAGTTCTGTCCCAATCTATACTTTGTATTGGTGCTGTTAGACCGTTACAATCTGCCCTTTTAAAACTAAGAGTTTTTGTTTTCCGTTTACAGCTTTGTTTTTTAAATTCAATCTCAAATGAGACTGTGTTGTGATCACAGTTTCCCAAAGGTTGCCCTATTTCAACATTTGATACTATATCAATATTATTTGTGATGACTAAATACAAGATAGCTTAATTTCTAGTAGGTTATTGTATAACCTGGGCCAGATAATGACCCCTGAGTGTACTTAAGAACCTGTTAGCTGAACTGCTGATCTCATTCATCCAGTTTATTGCAGAGTAGTTAAAATCTCCCATTATTAAAACTTGCCCATGCTTAGCTGCATTTCCAATCTGTAACAACAATTGCAGTTCCTCAATTATATTTGGGGGTTAATAGCATACTTCAACCAATATTCTTTTAGAATTTGCTCCTCCGCTATTAAACATTCAACATTATCGCTAGTACCACCATAAATATCTTCTCTGACTATAGGATTTAATTCAGGCTTAACATACAGACAAATCCCTCCTCCTCTTTTACCATTGCCCCTATCTTTCCTAAATAGGTTATAACCATTCAGATAAACAGTCCAGTCATGATATTCATCCCACCACATTTCGGTAATGCCTATTACATCCCATTTCTCATTAACTTCTAATAATTCTTACTCTATTCTTTTACCTGGCAAGCTTCTGGCATTAGCAAGCATACACTTAATGTTATGAGTCTGCCACTGTACTTGAGCTACTTAACAATACCTACTATTAACTATACTATCCTTCGCCCCATCTCCTCCCCCTTGACTAGTTAATTAGTTTCGTACCCCCGCTACACTTTCCAACCCATTACTTATATCTAGTTCCTCCCCCCCCCACCTACCAGTTTAAAAACCCCTGCAGCAATGCTTGAAAGGAGCCAGGTTTGAAATGATATTTGGATTAAGGAGCAAAACCTTTGTGGGCACATTTGCATTTCCCTGACCAAATTACAAAAGTGCAGTTTAATAACTGTATTTCTTGGAATTCTGAGCAGGAAATAAGTTTTTTTTACTTGTTTAATTAAGAGATATATATGTCTCAAAAGTGAACACATGTGTACTATTTATTTACTATATATATATATATATATATATATATATATATATATATATATATATATATATATATATATAGTTACATAGTAATTAAGGTTGAAAAAAGACTTTCAGTCCATCAAGTTCAACCTGTTAAGATCTTCTCTGATCTACAATATGCAGATTAGTTATTAATTAATTAGTTAATTATTATTAATAGTATAGTATTTGAGGATGAGTAAAGAGTTAGTCCATCCAGTTCAATCTTTTTAGATCTCTATTGATCTTTTTATTATGTGGACTATTTATTATTAATTGTTAATTGATCCAGAGGAAGGCAAACAGAAAATAAAACATAGAAATTTTGCCGATTGGGTCATAACGGGAAAAAAAGCAAAATTCCTTCCTGACCCCAGAAACTGGCAAGCAAATTTCTCCCTGGATCAATATTCCTTCGCTAGTTATCTAGGATAACCTTGAATGCCCTCTTTATTTGAAGTTGTCTATCAAATTCGCTGTCACCGCCTCCTTTTGTAGAGAATTCCACAGTTTAACCACCCTAACTGTGAAGAACCCTTTACTTTGTTTAAGGTGAAATCTTTTTTCCTCTAACCTCAAAGGATGTCCTCTTGTCAGTTGAAAATCTCTTGCTACAAAAAGTTCACTTTACAAAGCCTTATATTGACCCTGGATGTATTTAAATAAGGTAATCATATCCCCTCGTATACGCCTTTTTTCTAGCGAAAATAAGTTTAATTTGGTTAGTCTTTCTTCATAACTTAGCCCCTCCATTCCCCTTATTAGTTTTGTAGCCCTTCTCTCTTCTTCCAGCTCTAAAATGTCCTTTTTATGAAGTGGTGCCCAAAATTGTACTCCATATTCCAAATGAGGGCGTACTAGGGATTTGAATAGTGGTAGAATTATATTTGCTTCCCTTGCTTCTATACCCTTCTTAATACATGCTAATATTTTACTTGCCTTTGCAGCTGCTGCTTGGCATTAAGCACTGTTACCTAGGTGGTTGTCCACTAGTACTTCCAAATCCATTTCAATATCTGATACCCCTAGATTTGCTCCATTAAGATTATAAATTGCATGGCTATTTTGCCTTCCCAAATGCATAACCTTACATTTATTTGTATTAAATCCCATCTGCCATTTAGCTGCCCATTTCTCTAATGTATGCAATATCAATTATCTCAATATCAATAGACACATAGATGTCTTTGTCTGTCTATATATATATATACATATATTGTGACAGATTCACTGTCACGCTCAGGATACGTGCATTGTCTTTCAGCATTACAATGGAGTACTCTGGAGCCTTTTGTATGGTTTAACAGATCTTGCTGTTTATTTGTCAGTATAAAAGAAAATAATCAAAACAGAAAAGAAATCATAGCTTCTCTTTGAAGCACTATCTGTACTTTTATCTGCAGTTCCCTCACTGCTCTGCTCTGTAATTCATAATACAGTCCAAAACACAGGCCTGCACACTTGCCTGTTTTAGGGTCCACTCCCTTCAGGGTCTGCAATCCATCTGCAGAGGAGCTGTGTCTCTTTGACCTCTCCGATCACGCTGTACACTCTTCTCGATGTCTCTCAACTGCGCTGGCTGTACACTTCCGGGCAGCCAGACTGGCTTTCCAGGTCTCATGGACCTCTCTCTCGCCACACAGAGCTATCTCAGGCTTCCTTTGCCTCTTCACAGGCTCCAAACTTCCAAACAATCCTCCAACTGGAGGTAGCAGCAGGCCCTGATTGCAGCCACACCCCTGCCTTTTGAGAAGGTTGTTAACTCTCTCACTCCTGGGAGAAGTCTTGTAGAGCTCTCTTCTGACCCCTGGTGGCACTTCACCACAATATGCAAATATAAATTGTTGACTATACTAGTCCCCCAGCTATATATCTTGGTAAGAGTGCAGTTGCTTTGGGAATATAAACTGGGATAAACTAAGGGGTGGGACAGGCAAGGGGATAGCACAATAAAAATGGTACAGAGTATATTGTTATTACTGTAAATGTATGCAAGCCTTTACATGAAATGTGAATCCACAAATCTAATGTATATCAGCCTTGTTTACTACAATCAGTAGTGTAAAGTTTTACAATAAGCAAAGGTTATAATGCTGATATCAAGGCCACCGTAAAAAATCTTATTCTTAAATCAATACAAAACATCCCTTTATCAGCCATCATTGCCCTTCCTCATAGTTCTCTTTATCTTAACAGTTCACTATTATGCTACAAATACATCAACTTAAATAAGTATCATTGTTTTTTTTGCCAAAAATATTATCCATGCTGTTTTATCTTACCTTCATGAAAACTTATATATTATCTCCTGACATAACTGTACAGATATACCATACCTTGCTCTAAATCATAAATGTACTAATATTTTAATAGACCTACATAGCGATATATGAACGGAAGTTACCTTGGATTGATATCCTACCTATTCAAAATCATATGAATATCTTACACACAGAAAAGCATTATGTGTAGTTTGGACCATTAGGTTTTCTTTTCTTTTTTGTTGATTGTTAGTTTTATCTATGTATCTATGGTGACCATATTTTATTATATAATGTAAACAGTTTACCAAAGAGGAAGTCAATCTCTCTAAGTATGCCACTTTTTCAATTTTGGTGAAGATTTTGTGCAATAAAAGAGTGGATTTTTTCCAGCGTGTTGCTATATGAAGTTTATTAATACCAAAAATTGTTGATAATAGTTTTTACATTCTGCATTTAATGTTTTGGGGGATATTCCCAAAATAAATTACTCAGGAGTAATTGGGGTGATAAACCACAAGACCATGTCCAGTTGACAGATCTATACAAGAAGATCAGAATAATCATAAATTCTTAATGACCTTGAATTGTAAGACTTTATCATTATTCTGATCCACCTGTATAGACCCGCCAATTGGGCATTCTCATGCACACTGTGAGAGATAATTAATCACGTGAGATAAAGTAATTAGGAGACTAGGGGGACTTTTCATGTATTTTATTCTTAAAACACCATGCTTTCAAGCTGAATTATCTAACACTTCCATTCAAATTTAAATAGCAATAATAAGAAGCAATTGTAATTATAGGTAATTGTTTTTTTGTATGTGCACTTTTAATTTCTGTCAGAACTGTGTCACTTTAATGAGACAGTGAGAAAGAAAGAAAAGCTATTTAGTAAACTATTACTCTATTGATCTTAACTTTTTTCTTCCAGGAAACATATTGGTCATTATCATCATCACAGCAACCAAAGGTTTCCATTCTATGGCTTCTGTTTTCATCATTAATTTGGCAATAAGTGACTGTCTGGTAGGGCTTGGTGTCATGCCATTTGTAGCACTGTCCCTACTTTACGAGGACTGGAGCAAAGTAAATGTGAGTACAGAATACTTCACTGTTTAACACTCTCTCACAGGTTTACTACTCATTGCAATTAAAAGTAATGTGTTCTTTGAGATTCTAAAACCACTATTAAGACCAAATTATTTTTGCATGCTTATTTTATATATATAACTAGCATATTATTATATAGAAATATTATGTACAATTCCTACAAATTCTATATACTTTTGGGCAAGTGAAAAATCAAACAGACAAATAATGTATAATTAAAAATATAAATTGTATCTATAAATCAACAAACATGCATTAGACAAACAGATGCAAAAACAATAGATGCAAACAAGATATTTAAAAGGAGAAAACTACAAATATTACATAATACTATAAAAATATGTTATGTTACTGTATCGCTAAATAATACCTCTATAGTATGTTTCTTCTTCAAGGTCATTCTCTATCAGGCACTTGCCAGTGGTCAGTGTGTCTCCCCATAATATATCTTTCATACCTAATCAAGGAAGTTTTGCAAGGGATATAAAAGCCCATCCATGTAGCAGACAGTTTCTATACAAAAAATCATTAGTTTAAAGCATATTTTGTTTAAAGCATAATGTTTAGAAAACTGATATCTATATAAGACATATTTTCTATTTGTCTGCCACAAGTGATTTACATGCTGAGATATGCTGCAATGATTAGTAGTAGCTGTGAAACAGGCCCACATGGCTCATCTAGGGATGTGAAGACATATCTGACCCCTGGATTGAGAGTGAAGGCTAGTTTGGTACAAGGTTTTTCAGGGTCCATTGCTGTGGAACAGAGGAATTGCTTTAAAAGAGCTGGCAAACATGTCAGCCAAAGCTGGATACTCCTTCACATTAAATCATTGCCAGAAGCATTCCTCTCAGAGGTGCGAAAAGTTAATTTGAGAGCATGTGTGAGAATGCTGCATTAAAAGAGTGTTGCATACATGATAATGCATTCCTGCTGGTGCATGCAAGTGTCTGCGCATTCAACAGAGTTTGCGTAAGAGTGAGTGTATGTAAGATGAGTGTATGAGATATTGCAATAAAATGTTTTCTTGCCTGCAAGTGTATGAAAGAGTTTGATATTGTGTGCAAATGTGAGGACAAGCACACAAACCAATGTAGAATAGGTAGTGCATGTGTAATAGGGAGGAGAAGCAGAGACTCGAAAGACTAGATATCAGAAAACTGATTCCTGTTAATTCATGTACTGCTCATCTGCAATGGGGTAATGCTAAGATTCGATTTTACTGTACTGAAGTGAAAGAGTAGCATAAACTTTTAGAACACAGTATTGTTATGAAAAATCGAATGCTCAGTAGATAATACAAACCGACCTCTCACTGAGTCTAGCTCTGTGATTGCTCTCATGCTGCAGTACTCCGCTCAAAGTATAGGAATATCAAAATACATTACATTTTTAAATACAAATTGGTAAAGGTACTGATTGTATGCTTTCTGTACTATACTATGGTCTGTCAGTTGCAATTTTTTAGTTTTAAATTCAACTATGCCTAAACGTAGATTTTTTTTTTTTAGGAACTTTGCATATTTGTGGGTTACATGTCATCAGTCTACTGCACTGCTTCTGTTCTCAGTGTAGCAGCAGTGTCCTTGGATCGTTATTGGGCCATTGTTGATTGTCTGAGATACGACACACCCTGGACCACTCAGAGGACTCTGTGCATCATCACATGGATCTGGGTTCAAGCTGCAATTACCTGCTGCCCACCCTTATTGGGATGGAGTCGTCTGGCATATATTCCTTCACAATACACATGTAACATAGACTGGGCCATGAGTGCCAGTTATACTGTTTTTTTTTCAACAATTTCTTTTTTTATACCTACAATGGTGCTTTTTTATTGCTATATTAGAATTGTAATTATAGCTAGAAAGCATGCCAAAAAAATTCAGATCTTGGAGAACCAGTTGCAAAGAAGTTCACCGAGAAAAAAGATTACTGATTTAGAAAAGCCCACTTGTTCACAATTAGTTTATATTGTTAACTGTAAGCTCTTAACAGATGCAAAGTCGTGTGGCAGTCAGAGCGTCTGTGGCTTTAATACAGATTTTCTAAACCTTAAACATTCTAAACGAGACTTGTTTTCTGATAATGATTTGTATGGAAGGGATCCCTGTGGTCGCATACGCCTCATATTTGTCATCATCATATTCATATGTTGTTGGATGCCTTCCATGATTGTAAATCTGATGCAAACTATAGAAGCCACAACCTCTCAAAGGCCTACCACCATCCCTTCACCGGTCATAACAACAGCTTACTGGCTCACACTACTGAATTCAGATCTAAATCCTCTGCTTTACGCTTTGTTGAGTAAAAGATTCCAAAAAGCGTTAAAAATCTTTTGGCATAAAATTTGCAAACAAGATTCATTAATTGAAATTCCACCCTCATTCCAGCGTAGAAGGACAAGCTCAAATATCACAGGGATTTCTCACTTCCAATGTTCCACTGACCAACAAAGTCAGGGAGAGAACTCCCGAGCATCAACCAGTCCTGTGTCAAGTAGACGAAACAAACAACAGGTAGAGGACTTAATTCCTGGGCACTCTTTAGATTCAGCCTCTTTCTGTGATATGAACAACTCTTCAAATGAAGCTGAATCAGAAATTGGAGCCAGTGGTTTCATCTTAAACCCCAGGGACTTGCCACATCAGTTTTTAGAGGTGCCTTCATTCAGCCCTTACCAAATTCGGCTGCCTCAAGCATCACATGGAAAAAATTCAAGACTGGTTTGTGGAAATATTACCATAAAAGTGAGCTATGATGAAAACTGAACGTTATTGATAAAACGGCAATATGTATTGATAAAATTCCCATTTGTATTAACTGCATGATAGTGTGCTGTTATTGGACAAAGGGAAATATCCATCAATGTTTTATTTATGCAAATTAGCTGAAATGGAGCAACTTAAATTCAATACACAACATATTCAAGACTTCCTGATGTTTGTAGTATTATTCTTCTGCTTTTTAAAATTTTAAGAAAAATCTGTAGTAGTGCCTATTTCCTTTTTAACACATTTTATATTTTTTCTCCTTAGAGTTATTATTAGTACACTAGCGTATTGCCCGTCAAAAAATGACGGCAATCAGATGTGTATGTTTTAAAAGTTGTTTAGTTATTAATATACATATGGAATTGTAAGGTAGCTAATGTTGTTTTCTGTGTACTACTGAAATATAGAAATCAAATTAATAAATGAATTTACGTATTTTTATGCATTGTGTTGAAGAGCTGGCAATCCGTGTTGATGTTGCAGCAGCATTAGTGGTGTGGAGGTGCTGTGTAAGCGTGATGAACGTGTGCAGTGTAATAGTGTGCGTGCGCGATCCGAAAACGTTAACGTAGCTGTGTACTTCCGCATTATCCTAAAATGGCGGATAATGTGTGGTATGCGTCTTAGCGGATTATCGGTACGTGTTTTCCGTGGTTATAGTGCTGTCGCCTGGTTTTCGTTTTGTTCATGCGGCATTTTTTCTGCGGCGCTCATTGCCAAAGTACTACGGTTTAACGGCGAGCCTCGCGCATCGCCTGCGGCGCTCATCGATCAGCCCGCTAAAGTACTACGGTTTAACAGTAAATATGGTCAAACGGTCAAATGACGGTCAATAAAAATTAAATGTAGTGAAATTTGTTTGCCACACATGACGCTACATTTGTCCCTTTTTTTTTTCTTAAAATAAATAAATAAAAAAAAAAATTACATTTTTATTTTTGTAACTTGCAACATATTTCACATCAAACGCGTTGGTTTAGGCGGGAAATCCGATGTTGCGCGAGACAAAGTCGTTAAATCTGTGTTAATGCGTAAATCTGTAATTGTGTTTCATAAAATGTACTCGCTACTGTCTTTTTACTCATTGTGCGGTTAATCCGCATCCTTTATCTCGTTGTTTTTCAAACACATACGTCTGTGGCTGTGTTTTACGCAGTTCGTAGTAGTGAATTAGATAAGACTTCAAAGTCTGTATTAAATATCTGTTGCTTTTCCAATTAGTGTGGAATGTGCACATTCCAGAGAAATAAGACACAGACACGGTGTTTCTGTATATTAGTTCTCAAAGCGCTCTGTATTAAAATGGCAGTTTACACGTTTATATGTAGAAAACGTTATCTGATCAAGCGTCACATGATTCCTTTGTCTAGGAATTAATAGCTTTATTGATTGGTTCAAAATTGCTGCAGTGTGTCGTCATCATACTGGTCAGCTTAGGCAGGAACCGTTCATTTGTCCTTATTTGGTCACGGATGTATGCATCATCAGGCCACTCCCATTTGTAGTTCTGTCGCCATGTTGTTTTGTAGTTCATCCTCCATCTTAAGTGACCTACTTATATATAAGTGAGTAAGGAATGCAGACAAACATAATAACATGAAAAGACATTTTCCTAATTATCATCCATAACAGTCCCCCCTAAAATGTACTCTTTTTATGTTATTAATGAGTGTGCAACCTAAGAAAAGCAGCTGTACTTATGTTAATGCGTGATGAGGGGTAAACTCCCCCCTAAACACTAGGTGTATATCTGTCCCTGAGGATGAGGTGCATGACTGCTAGAAAGCCCTAAACATCTGTGCTGTGAACGCCCGTTCTTCTTTGTACATTTGAGTAGCCATGGCTTACCCACGGCCCCTCCTGCCACTGTCACAGACAAGTCAGATGCCTTTCCCTAGCCCCTTGTATCAGGAACATGTGGGACAAGGGGTTTATGTGGAAACCTCACTCCTAGATACAATAGACCGTAACACTCTATGTGACTCCTCACAGCTGTCATCATCACAAAATTCTCGGTGCACAAAGGTTGATGTGACTCCAGTAACTGACTTCATAAAAATATGTTCGGACACATGGGGTAATACAGCAGGTAACAAATGCAAGAATTATCAGTATTGAAAGAAAGACAATGTCAACCTGTGACAATACTCTCTGCCAGTTGTTCATCCACCCAAACCATTTATCCCAATAGTCTGTGTTTCCAGAATTCTCCTTCAATTCTTGTGCCAAGTTGTTTAGTTCTTTAATGGCTAAAGTAATCTTACCGTTTGGACCAATATTATCAGGTATGTAGGTGCAACAGTTGCCAGTGTCAGTGTCGGGGAGCATTTTACACCCCCCCCCCCTTTCTAGCATGTCTAGTGCCATTCTGGAAGGCCATGTGTGATGTGGCCTTCAATTGTTCTGCAACTCCTTGCAGAGCGTCTCTTGTATAATCCACAAACCTTTGTTGGTTATATATATATATATATATATATATATATATATAATTGATTCAAGCAACATTTTATTTACACCAATCATTGGTATCAGTGATTCAAATCCTGCTGCTATCTGGTTTCGGCCCTTGAACTCATCAGGCATCCTCCTTGGGACTCCAATAGAATCTATGTACACATGGGAATCAAAACTTTCTCTAGGTTCAGATGATGATGTATGTCTCTTCCTTCTGGACTGTGTCTGAGGAACACTATCTAGATCACCATAATAGGTTGGAACAATGTGTAACAGCATTATGGCTTTAGTCATGGTACGTTCCCCACGCCATACTCCTGACAGTCTTACTCTGAGTTTCATATCTCCACACAACCCATATATGTCCCCCAAAGATTGTGTCTGATTGACTAGCATGGTGGCTGAAGTGACAAAACCCACTTGGGAACCTCTGTAAGTTGAACCCCTGAGAAACGTTTCTCCTGTAACACGTATAATTTCCAGGGTACTCAGTTATACCTCTCCCTGGGTGGGGATTACTAGTCATCACAGGGTACGTTTTCCTCCATTGTTCACTTCTTCTGGACCTGCCGTCTTTTGCAATTCTTTGAGCAATCTTAAATCTGTTGGCAGAGTCTGTATTGTATAAATGTTTATTTCTCCATCCACCTCTCTCCTTTCCATTTCCTGTGATACCATTGCTGCCTTCTTAGCCATCTGGTCTGCTAGATGGTTTCCTCGTGCTTCGTCTGAATTTAGCTTCCCATGTGCCTTTACTTTCAGTATGGCTACTTCCTTCGGGAGTGCTAAAGCATCTAGTAGTTCACGGATGGCTTTGTCATGCTTCACTGGAGTACCTGCGGCTGTCATGAATCCTCTAGCTCTCCAGATTACTCCAAAGTCTTGAGTCACTCCCAGAGCATATCTTGAGTCTGTGTAGATGTTGGCTCGGACTCCTGTCGCAACCTCACAGGCCTTGGTCAATGCAATCAACTCTGCTTCTTGTGCTGACATGGAGGGAGGTAAGTGAGAAGGCTCGCATCACATCTTTTTCTGTAGTCACAGCATATCCTGTGTGATATTTTCCATTCTCATCAGCATACCTTGATCCATCTTCATACAGAGTGATGTCTGAGTCTGTCAGGGCAAGGTCTTTTACATTCGCAAGGTGTGAGGTCTCCATTTCCATTTGTTGAAGGCAGACATGCGGTGGATTTGTGAGTCCTGGGACTGCATATGGGTCTCTGGCTTGTATACTGGGAGTGCTGTCTGCTTGCCAGTGGAGAGTTTTCTTTTACACTCCTTCCTCTTCCTCTGCAGATTCCCACCACTTTAATGCAGCTCCTAATGTCTTCCATCCATCCGGTGCGAACTTGGATATTGCAACATGTGGAATTTCTGTATCCCAATGCTTGTAGAGCGCTTCTGCTTCTTGTGGGAGCTCCACCGTAAATGCACTATCACCTGCTGCATTGTTGTACAATGTCTTTAGGTTTACGGTGACCTGCTTCAATTTAGTGAGACTTGCTTCATATTGGAAATCTCGGCCTGGAAATGTTTATTCCACAGCGTGCAATATAGAGGGTCTTTTGTCTCATCTGTGAGCGTCTGGCCGTTTCCACCACCTTCCAGTAGACGTCTTTTTACATATAGATTGGTTATTCCTGAGTTTGGGTTCAAAATCAGGTTGTACAATCAGGCTGTACAAAAGTATCCATCTTCCTTTCTCCCCCCTCTGGAAATGGTAAGAGAGTGGCTGGATTGAGAACATAGCATCTCTGTAAAGTAACATTGTCTGGTAGAAGGAGGGAACATTGCAGACGGAGGTGTCTGGATGTAGTCATGTGCTTAGGTAGTCTGCTGTATGATGGCTGCAATATTATGTGGTGCCAGAACTGTCAGAGGATAGCCACGGACTATATACATCATATATGTAGAAGGATTAACCCCCTTAAGGGCTACCTGTTTTCTTTTCCTGTATTTAATGTTTGCAAACTATTCAAAAACAAACTCCATTTTGGATCAAATTCACATGCAAAATCTTTCTTCCAAATCACTTACTATAACATTCTAGGAACTATTCGCTTCAGTCCCGTACTTAACTTACAATAATTCCCAACTAACACTCCACTTCTTCCTTCATAGTTACCATAAGTGGAACAGTGCCTAGGTGAGGTCTGGCACTTACACAAACATAACAATTAGTCTTATTATGTGACTCTACGTTATATGTCGTCCATTCCAGTCATAAATTGAGGTCTGTGAACCCAGTCTCATTTGCTAGGGTTCCTTCGTACCTAGGTTCACTGATATCAGTCGTTTGGGGTAATGCCTGAGTGTGTTGTACTTGCATTAGTCCTTCTGATATGAGTGGTGCATTTAGATCTCTGAGCATAAATTTACCAATCCGTCCTTTTGCTTCTCCCCTAACCCAGCCACCCATTAGGTATGTACCTGCGTCTGTGGGTCTGGGGGTAAGTCGCATGTTAGCTCCAGTCTTGCCATTTGGCGAGCATTTGCCTGGCTTTATTAGAGTCATACGTTCAAGTAAAGGGCTTCCACTCAAATCTGTTCTATCTGAGGCACTCTGTGGTCTGTAGCCCCAAGCTGTCCCAATGTTCCATCCTACAGCTTCCCAATGACTACAATCTTTTCCCCAAGTCTGGTCTGTAACACATATGTATATAGATGTGCTGTGAGTGTCTTTGTACAAGTTACATTGTTGAGTCACGCTTAGCTGTTGGCAACATACAACATGACAATAATCAAAGGAGAATGTGATCATATGTGGTTTAGATGGATTGTACCAAAATGTAGTACCATCTTTCTTCTCACTAATGAATGCAGAAGGTTCTACTTTAGTTAAGAACAGACAGAAAAGGATATGTGTTATGATCATCATGATGTTGGCTGCTATGGGTCTGGTGCTGCTTGCAATGAGATGCATGAAAGGGACCATCATATCTGGATTCCAGAGGATTCTTTTTCACAAATCTCTTGACCAGGACCCAAGCTCCAGGAAGTAGTTGATGAGTACCAATGTCTACTTCTGGATCTGGAATAGGAGAAAACACTTGTGCATGTATTTTAGTCAGTGCTTGAGATAAAACAATCACATAATCAATAAATACATCAGATTTAAACTTCAATTGCTGAGGATAATAAGGATCTCCTGAGGGGACAGAGAAAAAACTTCCCTCCAGAGAGTGTACCCCATGATTACCAATGTTATTCTTGGGCATAAGGTGAAAACCCTTTTTATTTATTTATTTTTACTGTGTCTAATGGCAACATCTTGTACTCAGGACAAGATGTTTATAAATCTTCCCTTCTCTTCAATCCTTCCACACCACTGACTGTTTTATCCTGTATAGTATCTCACAAATTAATAGCCTGATTTACTGTTTCATCCAGAGCGCATGCTATTAATAACTCACAGAATTCTGTATCACCGTTGCAGACAGGCGTGTAGGAGTTGATTTACATGAGCAGAGATTGCTAATAAAAGCTTAAGAAGCTTAATAAAACATTGAATGTCTCCTATACCTTCCTTTTAAGAAAGATTAATATTCCCAAGGAGTAGTGGATACAGGGCACTGACTCCAGCAGAGGTAGCATAGTAAATGCTTCGTCATAGGTTTTAAAAGGGGTTGGTCCTAAAGTTAGTCAACTCCCATTTTCCTAAGTTGGGAGCCATGATGGGGCGGTGGCTGTGTGTTAAGAATTTCATGGTGTCTTTGTTCCTCAAACCACTAAAATGTAGCAAACACCATTCTTCTCTCAATAATACAGACAGACATATTTTCACATAAAACTCTAATACGCACACAGAGTAGATGGGAGGAGGGAAGGGAGTGGTTTGCTTTGCTTGCCATAAGATGGGGTGGCCAATCCCTCTCATACAATGCAAACCGGTCACCTCCCTCTTCAAAGAGTACAGTATCGAACAGACAAAATATTTCAAAAGAATACACGCATACGTATGTATTTCACAAACACACCTGTCTTACACTTACAAACAAGATAAACTATAAATCCTCCACTGATTTCAGTGGTGGACACAAATTCTCTAACCTGCATTCCTCAATTGTATTGCAAAGAAAAGGAATTACAGTAAATACTCACACATTTACTTGCAGCAAAACACAAGACAATCCATCTACTTTATAAACGAAAGCAATCAGAATATTATATAAATGTATGTAAGGAAAAGTTCCTTAATATTTCTGTGTTCATACCTTAAACAGCATAGCAATACAGCAAAATATGTTAACACCTTCAAATACAACCTAGCATTGGCGTAGGAAGAATTCTAAGATTCGTCCTTCAAATAGTTAAACCAGATGGGAGGGGGTGGATGAGGAATTTCTCTCTCTCTCTACAGCTGCGTGACCAAGGTCAAAAAAACACAGAGAGAGAGAGATCAGCTTGTAGTTTTTTTTAGGGAGAGAAGTTCTAAGCTGCATTTCTTATCAAAACATGCATAACAACCAGCAGTGACATAGCATATAACATTATAATCATCAAACCTTTTCTGCAGAAAACTTTAGATTCAAAAGACATATGATTTCAAGATCATGCGCATTATGCGTCACACACACGTTTTTAACCACCCGCAGTGAATGACAGACGTCCCTTAAAGTTTTCAAGCTACTTTTTCCGGCCTGAACATCATGACCCTCAAGGGATATCGTCTATCCAACATGCATAGACATTTCCCAGGGAAAAAAATATCTATTTCCCCAGGGCACACATATGCAAGTTCGTATTTGCGACCTCTGGTTTATATGCACGTCTCTGGGTACAAATCATCTGTCTTCCAGATAGTCACAAATACACGTGTGTGTCGTGAATCACATGTCTAAGGAATCTAACTCATTACCAACAGACCACACACACACACACACACCGGCAACAGATATCTATTATCACAGGTTTTTTAAAACGGACCTTGAGCAAGCTATACAACCTGTGCTTTGAATGCCTGCCAATAGCCGAGAAAGAAATAGTGACTTGCACAGTACTAAATATCGACCTTACCAGACATATTTCCTGAAGGTTCCTTCTGCTGCTGAAAGTCACCACTTCGCTCCTTCTCGGCTATTGTCAGGTCATAAACTCAAGGCCCCACGTTGGGCGCCAACTGAATTAGATAAGACTTCAAAGTCTGTATTAAATATCTGTTGCTTTTCCAATTAGTGTGGAATGTGCACATTCCAGAGAAATAAGACACAGACACGGTGTTTCTGTATAGTAGTTCTCAAAGCGCTCTGCATGAAAATGGCAGTTTACACGTTTATATGTAGAAAACGTTATCTGATCAAGCGTCACATGATTCCTTTGTCTAGGAATTAATAGCTTTATTGATTGGTTCAAAATTGCTGCAGTGTGTCGTCATCATACTGGTCAGTTTAGGGAGGAACCGTTCATTTGTCCTTATTTGGTCACGGATGTATGCATCATCAGGCCACTCCCATTTGTAGTTCTGTCGCCATGTTGTTTTGTAGTTCATCCTCCATCTTAAGTGACCTACTTATATATAAGTGAGTAAGGAATGTAGACAAACATAATAACATGAGAAGACATTTTCCTAATTATCATCCATAACAGTAGTATAGCCTCGTTTTCATTTTTTTCGGCGGGCATTTTTTTCTCGCTTAGCCGATGTTTGTAACTCGGCTAAATCGATCTAAATTGCAGTTCCAACTCACTTCCAGACGTCCTGCCTGGTTCCCCATGCTGTAAGTGACCTTTTTTTTTATTTTTTAGTGTGTATTTAGTGTTTTTCTTACTGTTTTTGTTCCGCCGCTTATCTCGTTCACCTCGTAGTTTTTTTCTAATTGCTACGATGTAACGGCTCAAGTGCTGCGATGTAACGGCTTTTTTTCAACTCGTATTTTTTTTCTAATTGCTACGATGTAACGGCTCAAGTGCTGCGTTGTAACGGCTTTTTTTCAACTCGTATTTTTTTTCTAATTGCTACGATGTAACGGCTCAAGTGCTGCGATGTAACGGCTTTTTTTCAACTCTTATTTTTTTTCTAATTGCTACGATGTAACGGCTCAAGTGCTGCGATGTAACGGCTTTTTTTCACCTCTTTTTTTTCTAATTGCTACGATGTAACGGCGAGCCTCGCGATCGATCTAAATTGCAGTTCCAACTCACTTCCAGATGTCCTGCCTGGTTCCCCATGCTGTAAGTGACCTTTATTTTATTTTTTAGTGTGTATTAATTTATTTTTTTGTTTTTTGGTTCCGCCACTTATCTCGTAATTTTTTTCACCTCGTATTTTTTTTCTAATTGCTACGATGTAACGGCTCGCCTCGCCTGCGCTCATTGCCTAAGTGCCACGATGTAACGGCTCGCCTCGCCTGCAATGAGCGCCTGCTGCGCTCATTGCCAAAGTGCTACAATTTAACGGCTCGCCTCGCTGTGCGAGGCTTGCTGGCGATGAGCGCCTGCGGCGCTCAACGATAAGTCGTACGCACTACGCAACAAAGCGGTTTAACGGCTCACCGTGCGATGAGCGAAGTCGTACGCACTGCGCAACGGAGCGTGACAACGTCTCGTAGTTAGACAATTATAATATGTGATAGCAAATATGTTTGCAATATAAACGTGGCATCTTCCTCGAAATAGCATCTATAGCATAAATAGCATATATATTTTAATACATAGCCCCAGTTGAAGCCCCCTAGTGCGAAACGCGCGTTGGGCGATCCGGCAAGCGCATGCGCGATCACTTTTTGGCCTGCAGAGCCAGGACGCGCTTGAGCGCAAGCACGCGGACGTCTGGTCGGCGCTGGCCGCGACCAATACGCGAGTACGTCACCGACGAGTGACGCAGCGCTGCAGCACGCCAGCAAGTGGCGCGGAATACAAACGAACCTGCAAAATCTACACACAGGCTTATTTTTGAGTTTGGAGACTCGGGACCTTCACAATGGTGGGTACTTTATGTATTTTTTTCATATAGACGCATATATTGTTTTGTGACACGAATGTGTCTGTTAGTACCCACTATTGTGCTTGTCCCGTGTATCCCCCGTAAGGCGCAGAGGTCTTTATATTTTTCTATCTACAGCCTTCTCTAGATATTTATTTACTTTTCTCTATTAGCATTTATTTGCAGCACAAACCTGATTTAGGTCTCTTGCGAGACTATCCAATTTGTGTAACCACCTATCTACAGTTCTAAGGCTCGGGACACTCACAATTGAGGGCACTATACGGATGATTGTATACATTGGCACATATGTTGCTTCAAGTTTTTTTTTGACATGACTACGTCTGTCAGTGCTCACCATTGTGCTTGTCCCTCTTTTTCCTTTTAGGCGCAGGGGCTTTCACTCTCCCTATTTATAGCCTTCTCTTAGCCACTATTAGAGGCTATATTCCATTTCCCTGTTTCCCTACATTTTTGGTAGCACTTATTTGTCACATTACCTTATTTAGGCTCTGTGGTCCTGTGTTAGTACACACATTTTATATTAATTCTTTTCATTATTACATACCCTTTTAACATATCTATTAAAGGTTAAATTTTAATTCACCTTTTGGTGCTTTCATCACACCTATTCAGCGATGATTTGGTATGTCCTTGACCTTTTCTCTTGATTGTTACGCTTTTACAATCTCGTGGTCAAACCGTATGAGCTGTGGGTTCCGTTTCTTTACCCTCTCTCCTATTTTGGAATCAATGTGTTTCTCATATGTATATTATTAGTTGCCGCTTTTTTCTCCATGTTATTCTCATATTCAAATATCTATATTTGTCTTGAAAAGGATTGGAAATCTACAGGTTAAGTAAGAATAAAAATCTAAATGTTTTCCTATGTACATCAAATACTCTGAATGCAGTTCATGGTAGCATATAAATCTGATGCAATACAAATACTGTAAATTGTGGATTTTAACTATTATTCACTGCATAAATTTCATTTTTTTTAAAGCTACACATAATTTGCTTTACTATAAAAGTGATTAATGGTTGTGTTTACTGCATCTTCACATTAAATCTTCACTGTTACAAACCCTGCTAAGTTTAGAATGTATAGTTTAAGGCAATCATCAGCAAAATTTAAGCTAGGAACAGATAAGAAAAATCATGTGGCATCTCCAGACAAATGCAAAGTTGGGCCAATAAATTATTCAGCATGAAATGTCTATAATGGGCTAATGACTTTCATTAGGAATTTGAAGCCAGTAACCAGTATTCTTTTCCATTTAGCAAATTTAACAGTAGAATACCCCATAAGAACCCATGGGTTTAATGTGCTAAGAATGGTTGATGGGATATTTTTTTATGACTGTGAATTTACAGATACTAATGTAACCAAATCCATATTAATATTATAGGTAGCTGTTTTTCTTTCCTTTTGGTTTCACAGACGCATTTGATTCTGAGACTGTTATTTGGTAGGCTCTTTGTTATTTAAATGGACACTTTTTTTGTTTGTTTTATTTAAATGTTTTAACTTGGTGACAGATGCTCATCTTCAAAAAAGCTCCTGCTTTCTTTCTGTCCTCATTGCTATGTTTCACAGTTATGACAAAGGGCTACAAATCAGATAGTGAAGTTATTTTGAATTTCACTTTGTTAATAGCAAGACACAGTTGTAATGTGGAACTTGGTGAGGCCTTTGGTCAAGGCTGAGACAGTATAGAGAGGTTCCAGAAGCTGAGAATGTATTTTCCAGATGGCCTCAAATAAAGAAGTGTAAGCATGATATGACTAAGGAGATTTGAAAAGGTTGAACATGATAGAGTAAAAGTATTTTTTCAGCCAAAATGTCTATGTTACACTGAGGAGGATAACATGAAGTCGTCTAGTTACAACATTTATATAACACAATTTTCATTTCTACATGTTGATATTCAGTTATTCAGTCATGCTCATTTCTTAGTGACCCTATGGACCGCAGAACGACAGGCACAGACTCCTTTATATTAAAGTGACTTACATTTAAGTGGAGCTTCCACTTTGGGGCTTGGCAAAATAAAGACACATTTACAGACATTGAAAGTTTAAAGTACATACAATTCTCTCACTGAATAAAATATTTAGAAAAGTGTAAGCTGATGTCTGCATTTTTATTGCTACATATAATTTTTACCTTGATAAGTAAAAATTGTAAGTTTTTGTCTTGTATGTAATTGTTTATTAAAAGAGAGGTTTCCCATTTGCTCTGACGTTCCAATATCAAGGCTCAACCTATAAAGTTTACACCCCTGAAGAAGGCAAGAACCTACTACTTCATCTACTACTATACACCGAAGAAGGTCAAGGAAAATAAACTGATCCTTCTCATATGAATAGACCTAATCGGATATGGACAGAATCTACGAAAAACAAACAATCTAAAAAAGTCTCAGACCCCTAATACTTGGAACTTAAGAAAAAGTGTTGAACTTTGGTGGTGAAATGTTAAATGCTTTTTGCTTAAAATGTTTATATTTTACAAAAAATGCTACTATATTCTTAAATTAGACTAAGTAATATATATTAGAATAAAAAAAGTATAGTTTTTATAGAACTTTGATAATGTAATTTATACAAATGTTATTATCAAAATATCTTTGAATGTTTACACTTGACTACATTTGCTACTTTAATACAGATACAAAGATTAAATGTAATGGTTGATATTACACTGCTATTAACAACACACATAACTGAAAACAAACATAGCTAACAGAGATGTCACGAATAGTTCGCCGGCGGACTTTTTTCGGCGAACATAGCATGTTAGCGTTCGTGGCGAACTGCGGACATATGCGAGATTCGACCCGCCCCCAATACTTTATCATTGAGCAAACTTTAAACCTGCATGTCACAGTCAGCAGACACATTCCAGCCAATCAGCAGCATACACTCCCTTCTACACCCTTCTACCTCATGGACAGCAGCCATTATGGAATCATAAGTACCTTGCAGTCTTACTGAGAGGAGGGACAGTTTGGATGATACTGCATCAATAGGGAAAACCATAGCTAGGCAAGTTTATTCAGTGTCCAGTGCAGTGCTGAAGGACTCTTGTGCATTATTATTATTACTAGCGTATTGCAATGAGATGTGTATGTTTGGAAAGTTGTATAGTTATTAATATACATATGGAGCAGTTTGCTCCATAAAAAAGTGGTCCGTATTAACGGCTCGCCTCGCTATGCGAGGCTCGTCTGCAATGAGCGCCTGTGTGTACTGTCAGTGTGCTTGGTGCTGTGAGTCTGTGTGTACTGTCAGTGTACTTCGTGCTGTAGTTCTGTGTGCACTGCCAGTGTACTTGGTGCTATGGGTCTGTGTGCACTGCCAGTGTGTTTGGTGCTTTAGGTCTGTGTGTACTGTCAGTGTACTTGGTGCTGTAGGTCTGTGTGTACTGTCAGTGTGCTTGGTGCTTTAGGTCTGAGTGTACTGTCAGTGTACTTGGTGCTATAGGTCTGTGTGTACTGTCAGTGTGCTTGGTGCTGTAGGTCTGTGTGTACTGTCAGTGTGCTTGGTGCTGTAGGTTTGTGTGTACTGTCAGTGTGCTTGGTGCTGTGAGTCTGTGTGTACTGTCAGTGTGCTTGGTGCTATAGGTCTATGTGTACTGTCAGTGTGCTTGGTGCTGTAGGTCTGTGTGTACTGTCAGTGTACTTGGTGCTGTTAATCTGTGTGTACTGTCAGTGTGCTTGGTGCTTTAGGACTGTGTGCACTGCCAGTGTACTTGGTGCTTGGGGTCTGTGTGTACTGTCAGTGTGCTTGGTGCTGTAGGTCTGTGTGCACTGTCAGTGTACTTGGTGCTATGGGTCTGTGTGTACTGTCAGTGTACTTGGTGCTGTAGTTCTGTGTGCACTGCCAGTGTACTTGGTGCTATGGGTCTGTGTGCACTGCCAGTGTGCTTGGTGCTTTAGGTCTATGTGTACTGTCAGTGTACTTGGTGCTGTAGGTCTGTGTGTACTGTCAGTGTGCTTGGTGCTGTAGGTCTGTGTGTACTGTCAGTGTGCTTGGTGCTGTAGGTTTGTGTGTACTGTCAGTGTACTTGGTGCTGTATATATGTGTGTACTATCAGTGTACTTGGTGCTGTGGGTCAATGTGTACTGTCAGTGTACTTGGTGCTTTAGGTCTGTGTGTACTGTCAGTGTACTTGGTGCTGTAGGTCTGTGTGTACTGTCAGTGTGCTTGGTGCTGTAGGTCTGTGTGTACTGTCAGTGTGCTTGGTGCTGTAGGTTTGTGTGTACTGTCAGTGTGCTTGGTGCTGTGAGTCTGTGTGTACTGTCAGTGTACTTGGTGCTGTAGGTCTGTGTGTACTGTCAGTGTACTTGGTGCTGTATATATGTGTGTACTATCAGTGTACTTGGTGCTGTGGGTCAATGTGTACTGTCAGTGTACTTGGTGCTGTAGGTCTGTTTGCACTGCCAGTGTACTTGGTGCTATGGGTCTGTGTGTACTGTCAGTGTGCTTGGTGCTGTAGGTCTGTGTGCACTGTCAGTGTTTTTGGTGCTGTAGTTCTGTGTGCACTGCCAGTGTACTT
The DNA here is from genome assembly GCA_027410445.1 of Discoglossus pictus. Lineage (NCBI taxonomy): Eukaryota > Metazoa > Chordata > Amphibia > Anura > Alytidae > Discoglossus > Discoglossus pictus. The sequence continues at coordinate 165,520,012 of CM050165.1, forward strand.
GGTGCTATGGATCTGTGTGTACTTGGCAGTGTACTTGGTGCTGTAGGTCTGTGTGTACTGTCAGTGTACTTGGTGCTGTATATATGTGTGTACTATCAGTGTACTTGGTGCTGTGGGTCAATGTGTACTGTCAGTGTACTTGGTGCTTTAGGTCTGTGTGTACTGTCAGTGTACTTGGTGCTGTAGGTCTGTGTGTACTGTCAGTGTGCTTGGTGCTGTAGGTCTGTGTGTACTGTCAGTGTGGTTGGTGCTGTAGGTTTGTGTGTACTGTCAGTGTGCTTGGTGCTGTAGGTCTGTGTGTACTGTCAGTGTGCTTGGTGCTGTAGGTTTGTGTGTACTGTTAGTGTGCTTGGTGCTGTGAGTCTGTGTGTACTGTCAGTGTACTTGGTGCTGTAGGTCTGTGTGTACTGTCAGTGTACTTGGTGCTGTATATATGTGTGTACTATCAGTGTACTTGGTGCTCTGGGTCTGTGTGTACTGTCAGTGTGCTTGGTGCTGTAGGTCTGTGTGCACTGTCAGTGTTCTTGGTGCTGTAGTTCTGTGTGCACTGCCAGTGTACTTGGTGCTATGGGTCTGTGTGTACTTGGCAGTGTACTTGGTGCTGTAGGTCTGTGTGTACTGTCAGTGTGCTTGGTGCTATAGGTCTGTGTGCACTGCCAGTGTACTTGGTGCTATGTGTCTGTGTGTACTGTCAGTGTTCTTGGTGCTGTAGTTCTGTGTGCACTGACAGTGTACTTGGTGCTATGGGTATGTGTGCACTGCCAGTGTGCTTGGTGCTCTAGGTCTGTGTGTACTGTCAGTGTGCTTGGTGCTGTAGGTTTGTGTGTACTGTCAGTGTGCTTGGTGCTGTGAGTCTGTGTGTACTGTCAGTGTACTTGGTGCTGTAGGTCTGTGTGTACTGTCAGTGTACTTGGTGCTGTATATATGTGTGCACTATCAGTGTACTTGGAGCTGTGGGTCAATGTGTACTGTCACTGTGCTTGGTGCTGTAGGTTTGTGTGTACTGTCAGTGTGCTTGGTGCTGTGAGTCTGTGTGTACTGTCAGTGTGCTTGGTGCTATAGGTCTATGTGTACTGTCAGTGTGCTTGGTGCTGTAGGTCTGTGTGTACTGTCAGTGTACTTGGTGCTGTAGGTCTGTGTGTACTGTCAGTGTACTTGGTGCTGTTAATCTGTGTGTACTGTCAGTGTGCTTGGTGCTTTAGGTCTGTGTGCACTGCCAGTGTACTTGGTGCTATGGGTCTGTGTGTACTGTCAGTGTACTTGGTGCTGTAGTTCTGTGTGCACTGCCAGTGTACTTGGTGCTATGGGTCTGTGTGTACTGTCAGTGTACTTGGTGCTGTAGTTCTGTGTGCACTGCCAGTGTACTTGGTGCTATGGGTCTGTGTGCCCTGCCAGTGTGCTTGGTGCTTTAGGTCTGTGTGTACTGTCAGTGTACTTGGTGCTGTAGGTCTGTGTGTACTGTCACTGTGCTTGGTGCTATAGGTCTAGGTGTACTGTCAGTGTGCTTGGTGCTGTAGGTCTGTGTGTACTGTCAGTGTACTTGGTGCTGTTAATCTGTGTGTACTGTCAGTGTGCTTGGTGCTTTAGGTCTGTGTGCACTGCCAGTGTACTTGGTGCTATGGGTCTGTGTGTACTGTCAGTGTGCTTGGTGCTGTAGGTCTGTGTGCTAACAAGGTTCACAGCTCTTCAACACAATGCTTCCAAATAGGTAAAGTCTATTCATTTATTAATGTATTACATGTTTTCATTGGTGTATTACATGTTTTTCATGGATTCATCCTCCATATATCTGAATAAGCCAGGAATGATATATAGAGGCCTACGGCGCTCATTGCCAAAGTGGTCCGTATTAACGGCTCGCCTCGCTACGCGAGGCTCGCCTGCAATGAGCGCCTGCGGCGCTCATTGCCAAAAAGTGGTCCGTATTACACATTATATAGTAATATTAATAAGAATAATAATAAAGCAGAAGACCTCCCCTGTGTCTCCCCCCCACTCCCTCCCATGTGTCTCTCTCCCCCCCCCCTCTCCCCTGTGTCTCCCCCCCACTCCCTCGCATGTGTCTCTCTCCCCCCCCCCTCTCTCCTGTGTCTCTCCCACCCTTGCCTGTGTCTCTACCTCCTCTCCCTTCCCCAGTGTTTCTTTGCTCCCTCTCCTGTGTCTTTTCCCCCTTCCCTCTTTCTAGGGTGTCACTTCCCCCTCCCCTGTGTCTCTACCCCCCTCTCCCTTCCAGTGTTTCTTTCCCCCCTCCCCTGTGTCTTTCCCCCCTCATCTGTGTCTCTTCCCCCTTCTTCCCTGTGTCTCTACCCCCTCTCCCCTGTGTCTCTACCCCCTCTCCCTTCCCCTGTGTTTCTTCCCCCCTCCTCTGTGTCTTTACCCCCTTTTCTCTCCCCGGTGTCTCCTCACCACTCCCTCCCATTAGTCTCTTCCCCCTCTCCCCTGTGTCTCTACCCCCCACTCTCTCCTGTGTCTCTCCCCCCTCCCATGTGTCTCTTCCCCTCACCTCCCCCTTACCCTATTTCTCTTCCCCCCTCTGCCCTGTGTCTTCCTCCCCCTCTCCACTGTGTCTTCCTCCCCCTCTCCCCTCTCCTGTGTCTTCCTCTCCCTCTCCCCTGTGTTTCCTCCCCCTCTCTCCTCCCCTGTTAGCTTCTATACGCATACATACATACGATAAGAAATCGGGGGGGGGGGGGGTTACCCCTCACCCCCCCCCCCCCCAGTTCCAACACCCAAGTGTACTGTATAATATTGTATTGCATTATGTTATATTATATCACTAGCGACTTGCCTGGCACAAATGATGGGGCAATAAAGTTTGAAGCCATGGCAATGCTGTTTGCCACACAATGTGATGCTTTTTGAACTCTGAGGACCTTCGGCGGTCATTGTGAGTCTCTTCCCTCGTGTCCTTCATGTTTCGTGCTTTGCAACGATCAATCTTCGGCGCTCATCGCAAAGACAGAATTATAAGTACAGTGTTAAATATAGAATTTTTTTTGTGCAGTGTAAATTAAAAAATGTATTCAGGTCTCAGAGCATAATAAAGTGATTTAGATTTGTAACTGCTTTGAGAGTGCTATCGCTGGCAGCCAATGAGCAGTAATCCAGATATATAACTGCAGAGTAAAAAGTAAAACATTTTAGTGTAGTGTAAAGTCTACATTTTTATTTTCCATTACTAATTAATACTTATTAAATGAATGCACGATAATAACTATTGTGAATGAACAAATGTATTAGGAAGTGCGAAGCGTTAATGTATGTAAAGTAACCGCAGTGTAAAATATGCTATTAAGCGTATTTTTTTTATATATATATATTTTTTAATAATAATGAATTAATTAATTACTAAAATACTTTACCTATTTGTAATTAATATATCCAGTGATCAATAACCTGAAGAGCTAACAATCAATTTTGATTTTCCTGCAGCTTACAGTGTACATTTGGACTGTTGGTGACCCGAGGTGTAAGTGTCAGCAATGTGCTCAGTGCACGAGGGGAAACCGCTTGTATAGTCGTGTAACGCGCCATTTTAGATTTGTAATGTTATTAGTTGCAAGTTAGTGTTGTAAAATGGCGGCGATTGTGTATGTGTTACGCGGCTCGCCAGCAGTTTCCATTATTTATAATAGTGTATTTTGTACCTCGTCTGTTCCTAGATAAAAGTCGTACATGGTTGGCGATGTTTTGCGCGGTTTGGGGTCGTGTAGCCTCGTTTTCAGTTTTTCCGGACGCCATTTTTTTGTCGCTTAGCCGATTTACAAATGCCAACTAGGGAAGACGTTACAGATATCACATATATAGTTGTGAGCAGGCGGTTTGTTGATAACGCTGCGGGCTTGCGAAGCGAGGGCCAGAGTTGCTGGCAAGGAGCGCCGAAGGCTCCCACGTCGGCTGCAATGAGCCGCAGGCGGGACTTACACCATCAAATTTACGGACTTACCATCCAAAAATACAGGACTTAGAAAAAAAAACATTACGAGCTCACAAAAATACTACCTTAACGCCCGAACCGCACGCACCTAAAAACATTAAAAACACAATAAATACACACAACAAACACATAAAAAGCTTACCCACAGCAAGGCGGGCACCGAGGACCTCTGCAAGTGAAGTTACACCTCCATTTATGTCCAAATTCATGAGTTTAGACACCCGAAAATCACCTAAGTGAGAGAAAAAATGGCCCTTGAAAAAAAGAAAACGAGGCTACAGGACCCTAAACACGCAAAACACATACGGATTTTCCTAAAAAGCGAGGTAAAGATACACTATTAACAAGGACGATAAATCATCCACACCCGCGTACCACATACACATTCCCCGCCATTTTACAACACTAACTTACACAATGCGGAAGTACCCAGCTACCCTAACGGCTTCCCCTCGCGCACGCAGCCTATTTACACTACACACTGCACACATTGCTGACACTTACACAGCAGCTCCACAGCACTGAAAACCTACATTGTATGCTGCAGGAACATGGAAACAGATTGTCAGCTCTTCAGCACAATGCTTCCTGCATATATTACTTACAAATAGGTAAAGTATATTCATTTAGTAATTATTTCATTAGCATACAAAAATACATATACACAAAAAAAACATTATCACATTAAACATAAAAGCCATTCACTGCGCACCTCACAACGAGCGCCAACGCTGCTCATAGCATACAAAGCCTTGCAATAAGCGCAAAAAACACATCACCGCCGACCAAAGAATAACAGCAAAAGCGCCTATCAGAAAAAAAATACAACCAACAGCCTCGCAATGAGCGCCGAAGGATCTCCGACCGCCAACAGAATGAATGTCTCGTCCAAACCATTACCTGCCTTACAATCTTATTGGCGCCATTTTTTGATGGGCAAGTCGCTAGTAAATATATAAAGATCAAGATAATAAAAGTATCAGGAAATGTAACACAAAGATGCACGCGCGTCTGAATAATACGACAAATACGGATTTTTGTCATAAGTGATATGATCGCAGTATTGGGTCATAAACCCTAAACACTGGAATCTGTTACATACAATTTACTGATGATGTCATTAATGGGCTTCAAGGGGGGGGATCTCTTTTCATACTTTTTGAGCGGTGCAAATCCAACATACGCAGAGCGGAAACGCCACACACAAAGGGGTTCACTTTGGGAGAAAAAAACAAACAAATATGAAATATTTAATAATCATATTTTGATGTTACCAACAGATAAGGAAACGAAACTGAGGTTATTATATCTAATAGTAGCAAGCCTGGGAGTACTGGGAGTAATAATACTGCAGCAGGAGGTCAGGACTAATGTCACCTATAGACCCCTAGACAGATAAAGGTCAGTACTAATGTCCCTCTATAGACCCCCAGTCAGATAAAGGTCAGTACTAATGTCACCTATAGACCCCCAGTCATATAAAGGTCAGTACTAATGTCACCTATAGACCCCCAGTCATATAAAGGTCAGTACTAATGTCCCTCTATAGACACCCAGTCAGATAAAGGTCAGTACTAATGTCACCTATAGACTCCCAGTCATATAAAGGTCAGTACTAATGTCACTCTATAGACACCCAGTCAGATAAAGGTCAGTACTAATGTCCCTCTATAGACACCCAGTCAGCTAAAGGTCAGTACTAATGTCCCTCTATAGACACCCAGTCAGATAAAGGTCATTACTAATGTCCCTCTATAGACACCCAGTCAGATAAAGGTCAGTACTAATGTCCCTCTATAGACCCCCAGTCAGATAAAGGTCAGTACTAATGTCCCTCTATAGACACCCAGTCAGATAAAGGTCATTACTAATGTCCCTCTATAGACACCCAGTCAGCTAAAGGTCATTACTAATGTCCCTCTATAGACACCCAGTCAGCTAAAGGTCAGTACTAATGTCCCTCTATAGACACCCAGTCAGATAAAGGTCAGTACTAATGTCACCTATAGACCCCCAGTCAGATAAAGGTCATTACTAAGGTCCCTCTATAGACACCCAGTCAGATAAAGGTCAGTACTAATGTCACCTATAGACCCCCAGTCAGATAAAGGTCAGTACTAATGTCCCTCTATAGACACCCAGTCAGCTAAAGGTCAGTACTAATGTCCCTCTATAGACACCCAGTCAGATAAAGGTCATTACTAATGTCCCTCTATAGACACCCAGTCAGCTAAAGGTCAGTACTAATGTCACCTATTGACCCCCAGTCATATAAAGGTCATTACTAATGTCCCTCTATAGACACCCAGTCAGATAAAGGTCAGTACTAATGTCACCTATAGACCCCCAGTCATATAAAGGTCAGTACTAATGTCCCTCTATAGACACCCAGTCAGATAAAGGTCAGTACTAATGTCACCTATAGACCCCCAGTCATATAAAGGTCAGTACTAATGTCCCTCTATAGACTCCCAGTCAGATAAAGGTCAGTACTAATGTCACCTATAGACCCCCAGTCAGATAAAGGTCAGTACAAATGTCACCTATAGACCCCCAGTCATGTAAGGTGTAACCCTTACACTACCTGATCGATACAACATCATACCTGATGTTTTAAAGCATGTTATTCCAAACAATTTAGGAATGTTAGGTAATTTATGCCCTTTATGGCTTAAAACCAGACTCTGTATCAACTATGTAATTTTCCGTGGGAGTTTTGCCATGGATCACCCTCCGGCATGCCACAGTCCAGTTGTTAGACCCCTTGAAACAACTTTCCCATCACTATTGTGGCCAGAAAGAGTCCCTGTGGGTTTTAAAATTCGCCTGCCCATTGAAGTCTATGGCGGTTCGCCGATGTTCGCCGGTTCGCGAACATTTGCGGAGGTTCGCGTTCGCGGTTTGCGAACCGAAAATTTTAGGTTTGCGACATCACTAATAGCTAAATAATAAAGTAATGTTCCACAAGACAATATATAGAACAACTTACAAACAATCTTAAAAAAGAAATGAATCAAAACCCTAGCAAAAGACCTGATAAAAACCTAATTATAAACTACCAATGATATACATTTTTTATTGTATTTGTATTATTCTCCCTTTAGGGACCTTAAGGGTCTATTTTCTTAATGCCCCCCACCCTAAGTTAATGAATACTCAAATAAGTATAGGGAGAATCTATATGCATATTGAACCAGTTTGTTATTTAGTTATTTTAATATTTTTTTATTTTTGCTTTGCTTTATGTTTCCTATCCCTGAGTGACACAACAAAGACCTACAAAAAAATTGGAGGCTAAGAGGATCTACACCAGAGTCCTGGGAAGCTGATATCCCTTTACAAATGGGTGAACCCTCATCAGGTAACTTAAATATCAGTAATTCTAACACTTACCCACTAGCCCCATGACAAACATTAACTACAGATTCTTAACCCACAGTGTGAGAAAACGCAACTCCCCCTTCAAGCGCAGGAAAGGCTTTATTTATTATATATGTTTTAAACCATCAGTAATCTTTCTACAAAGAAAGGCAGAGGTGATACCTATATTTAAGAAGGAAGCAAGAGCATATTCAGAGAATTATAGATCAGTGAGTCTCACTTCGGTAGTGGGAAAGCTTTTAGAAGGGCTAATAAGGGATAATAGACAAGAATGTGTCTATTCAAACAGGATTATAAGTAGGAGCCAACATGGATTTATGAAGGATAGGTCATGTCAAACAAACTTAATTAGTTTCTATGAGGAGGTTAGTAGGAACTTGGATCAAGGCAACTCAGTGGATGTAGTCTATTTGGAGTTTGCAAAGGCTTTTAATACAGTGCCACATGGGAGACTATTGAACAAACTAAGGGATACAGGAATTGCCATAAATATTTGCTTATGGATTGAAAGCTGGCTAAAAGACAGGAATCAAAGGATTGTGGTAAATGGAACATACTTGGATTGGACTAATGTGGTAAGTGGGGTTCCTCAGGGTTCAGTATTAGGTCCCCTCCTTTTTAACATATTTATTAATGACTTAGAGGTAGGATTGGAGTGTGGTGTCTCCATTTTTGCTGATGACAGAAAGTTGTGCAAGTTAATTAAATCAGAAAATTATGTACTTTCCCTCCAAAGGGATTTGCATAAATTAGAGGAATGGGCATCTAAGTGCTCAATGCCAAGCAGCATCTGCAAAGGCAAGATAAATATTAGCATGTATTAAGAAGGGTATAGAAGCAAGGGAAGCAAATATAATTCTCCGACTATACAAATCCCTAGTGTACCCTCATTTGGAATATGGAGTTCAATTTTGGGCACCACTACATAAAAAGGATATTTTAGGGCTGGAAGTACAGCAAAGGGCAACAAAGCTAATAAGGGGAATAGAGGGGCTATGTTATGAAGAAAGACTAACCAAATTAAACTTATTTACTCTAGAAAAAAGGCATCTAAGAGGGAATATGATTACCTTAAATAAATATATCCAGGGTCAATACAAGGCTTTGTCAAGGGAACTTTTTGTGCCAAGAGTTTTTCAACTGACAAGGGGATATCCTTTGAGACTAAAAGTAAAAAGATTTCACCTTAAAGAAAGAAAAGGGTTCTTCACAGTAAGGGAAGTTAATCTGTGGAATTCTCTACCAAGGGAGGTGGTGTCAGTGGATTTGATAGATAACTTTAAAAAGGGTTTGGATATATTTTAAATAAAAAAGGCATTAATGGCTATCCTGGATAAATAGAGAGGGAGTATTGATCCAGGGTTGAATCTGATCGCCAGTATCTGAAGTCATGAAGGAATTTTATATTTATTTTCCATGTTGAGACAATTGGCAAAGTTTCACTGGAGTTTCTTTTTTTTTTTTTTTCTGTTTGCCTTCCTCTGGGTCAAATAAAAATAAATCCACATATTGCAGATCAGAGGAGATCTAAGAAGGTTGAACTTGATGGACTAAAGTCTTTTTTTCAACCTAAATTACTATGTAACTATCTAACTATACAAGAGATCCATTTTGCTAACAATAAAGCTGATTCTTTCCTACATAAAGATTATCCCAATTTTTATACTTGCAACCAAGAAGCCAAAAAGGCTGGAGCTATCCTAATTTATAAAAATTGCCCCAACAAATTTGAGAGTACAATAAAAGATAAAGAAGGCAACCTCCTAATATTAACTCCCCATAACACGCTAACTAAACTTCTAAATACTCTTATCTCCATTGAAACAGGCAGAATTATTATGGGAGGCGATCTCAACCTAGCGTTACAGCCAAGTCTAGATATATCCAAGTATCTCTCTGATACACGCTATTCTTAAAAACTTAAACTAATCAACACTCTTCTACATAAACTAGAGCTTATAGATGCATTGAGGGGACATCATCCTGACGACAAAGAATATACAGGCTTTTCCCATATCCATAATTCATATTCTAGGATAGATGCCTTATTATTAGATTCCAAACTATTTGACCACTCAAAAGAAGCCCAAACACTCCCATGTCCCTGGTTAGATCACTCTGCTGTATCAATTGAAATTGATTTAGGCATTAATCTTAAAATAAGATGTAACCAGAGACTAAATTAAATGCTGATCTCAAATCCCTCCATCCAATCTCAAGTTGAAGATCTCAAACTCTATTTTTCTCAACTATTACAGAAACTGGAATCGGATGCATTTATGGGTTACCCATAAAGCCTTCATCAGGGGCACTCTTATTAGGCTAGCTACTACCTATAAAAAAAAAAAAAAAAAAACTAAAAGAGACCAAACTATTTAAAGAACTATATCACATTGAAAAAAAATATATATATATATTCCACCATAATTAGATAAAAAACTGAGAAAACAAAAATAGAATTAGACATTATTCTTTCAGATAAAACCGAAAAAGCCATTAGGAAATCTTGCCAAAAATTCTATACCCAAGTAAATAAATCTTCACCCATGCTAGCTAGAAAACTCAGAAGTAAACAAAGTTATAATCAAATTTATCAAATTAAAACCCCACAAGGGAATATTTCCATGAGTCAAACTACAATTCAAAAAACATTTGGAAATTACTTTCAAGATATTTACTCCTCCCATTCTAAAACCAGCAACTTTATAATACAAGATATCCTGAACAGATACAACTTGCCCACAGTCTCTACTCAGGAACTTAACCTACTAAATGCAGAAGCTACTGATAAACAAATTAACAAAACCATTAATAATCTTAAATTAGGAAAATCACTGGAACCTGATGGTTACTCAAATATTTACTATAAAACTTTTTCCAACATTCTTATTCCATACTTGACTAGACTATTTAACGCTATACTGCAAGGCAAAATAATGCCTCCAGAACTAAATCATGCCAATTTAATATTTTTTTCCTAAAACAGGACGAGATCCACTCAACGTTATCAAATGGATAAAAATACTAGCGAAAATAAAGTCAATAAGGCTGGCCAAATTTCTCTCCAGACTGATCCATAAAGATCAAGTGGGTTATATAGATCCGGAGAATACTAAATATATTCCATCTAGCTAAATCTACTAATATCCCACTATGCACTCTATAGTGAAAAAAGACTTTGATTCCATTGAGTGTCACTATCTACATGTGGTATTTACTAAATTAGGAATCAAGGGAAATTCATTAATCTTATTATGACATATTATCGGGATCCGATAGAATACCTCAAATTACTAGGTGATTCTACTAATCACATTCAAAATCAAAGATGGACAAGACAGGGATGCCCGCTATGTTCTTGATTATTCGCCTTAGCTATAGAACCCTTAGCCCAAGCTATATCAATTCAAATGTTGTTTGTTCACCAACGACACATTGTGCACACTTACAGACTCTGTAAATGCAATTTCAGCCTTAATGGATACCCTTCAAACCTTTGGCCGGATTTCTGGCCTTAAGGTAAACCTTGAAAAAACAGAGGTAATAGGAGCTCAAATCCCAAACCATATAATAGACCAAATTAAGAAAAAATATACATTCTCATGGCCAAATTCCAACCTTAAATACCTTGGCCTAAATATAAACCCTGAATTGTCCGATCTATATAAAGCCAACTACACACGCCTCTTAAAAGAACTGTCCGCAGACCTCTCTAAATGGAATACATTCAGATCTCTTGGACAGGAAGAATAAATGATATTAAAATGAACATATTTGGTGGGATTGCCGATTAGCTTAAAGCATGTGGTCTATCCGAATTAATTAGTTAGTGTAGCATCCGAAACCCTTAACACCACAATCAAGCCCTCAATAGACCTTTGCCTTTTAGGTATACCTAACCCACACATCACTAAAAATCTAAATAAGTGGCTACAATTTTTAATGCTGGCTGACAAAAATCACCTGGCCAAAAAATGGAAATCATCTGAATTAATGAAACAAGACATAACTAACAGATTAAATAATATCATTATTTACAAAAGATTGACCCACGTCCTTAACAATATGTACCCAATCTTTCTAGAAATCTGGGGAAACTGGATAAATTTAACCTGTACAATCTCGATAACTTAAAAATTAACTAATACCTCACCTCTCACATAAACATCTTCCAAAAACTAGCATACCTCGAGCTCCGGTGTAGACCTCAAACTTTAGAACATCCTTTCGACTACAATTTCAAAAACAGGTAAAAAGCATTGAATAACTCAGAGGAAAAGTGTCTTTATTATTGTGTTTTTGGGGGAAATTTGTTGAAAAAGAAAAATGGATTTGGAGAAGTTACAATGTTGTCTGTATTAAACAAATAATTAAGAAACCAATACTGTATCACATATTATAATTGTCAAACTGCGATTTGTCGTCACGCTTGCAAGCCTCGCTAAGCGAGGTGAGCTGTTGAGGCATTAAAGCCTTCTGAGCTCAGAGGACTGCCCTGTGAGCCTCGCAAAGCGAGGCATTGAAGCACACAGGCTGAAATGAGCACCAAAGGCGCTCCTGTGATCCTTGCAATGCGAGGTGAGCAGTTGAGGCACACAGGACGTAGGCTGCAAGCAATTGAGGAACGTGGGACTGCAAAAAAAAAAAAATCTGACCTCGGAATGAAAACGAGGAAAAACGAGCCTTGAGCATGCAACTCCCCGCCAGGCACGTAAGAGTTCAAAAACACATCATTACATCAGTACGGACGCGAAAGGCAAAAGACAAAAGACTTAGGCTGCAAGCAGTTGAGGAACGCGGGACTTTAAAAGACCAACCTCGGATTGGGCTTTGAGTGAAAAAAAATGGTGGCTGGAAAAAATTAAAACAAGGAAAACGAGCCCAGAGTGTGCAACTCACCGTCAGGCACGTAGAAGTTCAAAAATACTGTACACCATTATGACGGACACAAAATGCTAGCGAGGAAGGTAACACTTAGACAATCGCTGCCATTTTACAACACTAACTTGCAAATAACAACATTACAAATCTGAAATGGCAGTTTTCCCGCCTAAACCAACGGTTTTGCCTTGCGCACACAGCCTATATATACTGCAGTTTGCAAATTTTTAACAATTCCTCCTTAGGTGATGAACAGTGGAACTGTATATTTTCTGCTGTCGGAAAATCCAAAGAGATTGTTAGCTCTTCTAGATATTGATTACTGGATATTAATTAAAAATGTATTCATAAATTAATTATTAGTAAAAAAAATAAACAAAAATATGCAAAATCTTATATTTTACAGTGCCCTTCTTTATGAATAAATAAATGCTTAGCTCTTTCTAATACATTTATTCATTGATTAATTCATTTTAACTTACTTTAATTTATTAATTAGTAATCATTGTAAAAAAAATTGTTTATTTTACAATGCACAAAAGAATTATATTTTTACACTGCAATTATATATCTGGATTACTTCTAATTAACATTAATTTATTCACTGTTAATTAATAATTACAAAAAAACTAAAAATATATATTTCACACTGCACAAAAAAAATGTAGATTTTACACTACACTTATATATCTCTATTACTGCTCATTGCCTGGCATGGTTAGGACCCTCAAAGCAGTTAAATACTTAAATCAGTTTATTATCACCTGAGACCTCCATTGGGGGAGGACTGTGGCACATTAATTAACAAATAATATATGCATCTGTATTACTGCTCATTGCCTGACATGGAAAGGACCCTCAGAGCAGTTCAATATTTAAATCAGTTTTTTAGGCTCTGCCACCTGCTACATTGAATATTTTATACTGCATTTATTTATGAATATATTGATGCTTAGGCCTTTACGTTTTGCATGTACAGTATGCCAATTACACATAGTTATATAGTTACATAGTAATTAAGGTTAGAAAAAGACTTTCAGTCCATAAAGTTCAACCTTTTAAGATCTGATTTGCAATATGTGGATTACTTATCAATTAATTAGTTGTTAATTAATTATTAATCAAATATTTAATTATTTGTTTATTTTATATATTCTTATTTCTTATATCTTATTAATTAATCCAGAGAAAGGCAAACAGAAAAAAAAAACAAGTGAAACTTAGCCAATTGTCTCAAAGGGAAAAAAATAATTATTTCCTGACATAATATTTTAAATGATTAATGAATTAAAAATGCTTTTATGTCATTTTACAGTTTGCTCATCTCTGCATATGTCTGAACACAGAGTGTGAGCTCTACAGCATTTCATCTGCAATAACATCAACTTTACAGGTATATGATTTAATGATGCCCTTCTTTAGGAAAACAGGATTAAGTATTTTTGTTTTGCATTGATGACATTTATTTATTAATTAATTAACGTATATTAATTTATTAATTCACTATTAATTTATATTTTAAAAAAGTTAAAATTACGTTATTTATGAATACATAGATACTTAGCGATTTACGTTTTAATGTATGCCAATTAAAAATCATAACTTCATTGATGAATTAATTAATTGAATCAAATCATTACAAATCCTTTTTAGGACAATCTATACTCATAGCTCTTTGTGTTTGGATATGAAATTTACATTTCAATTATGCCCTTCTTTAGGAAAACATGATTAGCTATTTATGTTTTGAATTCATGACAGTTATTAATTAATTACGTTAATGAATTAACATATCTTAATTTATTAATTATGTATTATTTAATGATAAAAAAATAAAATAAAACTGACCTTATTTGTCAATAAATATATGCTTAGCTCTTTAGGTTAGACATTGATTAATTAATTAATTTAAAGAAATACTTACTAATGCATTTCAAGTCATTTTAATGTTTCATCACTGCTCTTTAGGTTTTGCATTGATGACACTTAAAAACAACATGTACAATAAAAATACACATTATATCTTACAGATTGGAAGAAATAAAAGGCCACAACTAAAAGACCATCAGAAAGTGGAAGCCGAAGGCGCTCCTTGCCAGCAACTGCGGACCTCGCAAAATTTACGTAGTTACCAAAGGAAAATAAGAGACACTTTGCAACCCATTACAACCTCGCAAAAATTGGCCGAAACCCGCGCACATGACAACATGAAAAATACAATAAATACACACAACAAATACATAAAAAGCTTACCTTCTGGAAGAGGGGGCACCCAGGACCTAGAAAACTGAAGTTACACCTCAATTTAACTCAAAATAAAAGAGTTTAGACACTCAAAAATTCTCTAAGCGAGAGAAAAAATGGCCGCCGAAAAAAAACAAAAATGAGGCTACAGCAGTCTAAAGACGCAAAACACCACCAAACACCTATGGATTTCCCGAAAAAGACGTACGAGATTCGAAAACAAGGACCCAATATGCGCGACCCCCAAAACATTAGTAACACAATAAATCAACACACCAATCACATAAAAAGGTTACCCACAGCAAGGTGGTGCACCCAGGACCTCTGCAAGTAAAGTTACACCTCGATTTAAGTACAAATTTTGAAGTTTAGACACCCGAAAATCACCTAAGCGAGAGAAAAAATGGCCGTCAAACAAAACGAAAACAAGGCTAAAGGACCCTAAACACTCAAAACACCACCAAACAGCTACGGATTTTCCGAAAAAGTCAGACGACATCCGAAACGAAGGACGCTAAATCAGCCACAGCTGCATACCACACATTAGCCACCATTTTAGAACAATAACTTATACAATGCGGAAGTACACAGCTATGCTAACATTTTGCCTCGCACACGCATACTATTACACTCCACCCATTCATCATTCATAATGCTGCAGCAACATCAAAACAGATTGCCAGCTCTTCAACAGAATGCTTCCTCCATATATTACTTTAAAATAGGTAAAGTATATTACTTTATTAAGGTATTATTTAGTTTTATTATTATACACCAAACAGCATGAGCTCTCTTACAATTTCATTGCCATCATTTTTTGACGGGCAATATTCTAGTTGATTCATATTTACAAGTGGAAGCTAATAATCTAAATTTTTATCAAATTTCAACAAAAC
Source organism: Discoglossus pictus (assembly GCA_027410445.1). Lineage (NCBI taxonomy): Eukaryota > Metazoa > Chordata > Amphibia > Anura > Alytidae > Discoglossus > Discoglossus pictus. The sequence continues at coordinate 165,535,351 of CM050165.1, forward strand.
AAGCTTTGCATAAAACAATATTGTGGATTGATGGAATATGTCGCTGAATTGGCTACCAACAGAGACAGATTCCAGCTGGAAGAGCAATCATTTTGCCATCTTATTTCTAAGGATCTCCTCGCAATATGCAAGAAAGATACAATGATGCCATGGCTATTGTGGCTAAATTTGGAAAACCAGATTTATTCATTACATTCACATGTAATCCACAATGGCCAGAGATCAAGGACAATTTTAAACGTGGACAAAATACTTCTGATCGACCAGATTTAGTGGCTAAAGTATTTAAAATAAAACTAAATACATTAATATATGATATAACTAAAGCACACTTATTTGGGAAATGTGTGACTTTTGTTTATACCAAAAAAATAGGACTGCCATATGCACATATACTTTTAATCCTACAAGAAAAAGATACATTGAATACTGCAAAGAGAGTGGATTCAGTGATTAGTGCTGAACTGCCACATCCAATATAATATTACAAACTTTATGACATTGTTACACACTGAATGATTCATGGTCCATGTGGAGATATAAATTCAAATTCACCATGTATGGAAAATAAAAAATGCACAAAAGAGTTTCCAAAACAATTTAAAATGCAAACGTATGCTAACTGTGATGGATACCCTTTCTATATAAAAAGAGAGGGACAAACTGCAATTAATCATGGCCAAAAGGTTGACAAGGTGCACAAAATGAACAAGACAATCCAATTTTACATGATGAACTTTAATGTTATTTAGATGCTCGCTATGTCAGTGCCCCAGAAGCAATGTGGCGTCTTCTGAAATTTGAGATGTATGGTCGATCACATGCTGTTTATCAATTAGCTGTACATTTGCCTCAAAGTCGATTTGTTTGCTTTACAGCAGGGAATGAACAAAATGCCCTAGCTCAAAATGAACATAGAGCAAAAACACTTACTGCTTGCTTTCAATTAAATTGTGAGGACACTGAGGCCAGACCATTTTTATACATTGATATTCCATATCACTATTTATTCGTTTCAGTTTAAGATTACTTCTTTTACATGTTCCTGGTGCACAAAGTTATGAACATTTACACATAGACATAGTTTATGATATTTTCCAATTAGCTGCAAGACATCAAAACTTCCTAGCAGATGATACAGAATGGGAGAGGTGTCTGGAAGAAACAGCACTAAGTCAAATGCCAAAGCAAATGAGAGAACAATCTGCATTCATTTGCATCTTTTGAAATGTACCTGATGCATTAGCTTTGTGGGAAACATGACTTCAAGACTTTTTGAAATGTTAGAATGAGACCATTGCGCTATTAAAAGCATTAATGAAAATTCAAGAAATCTTTCTTTGTCATTGGTTAAAATGTGCAAGTTTTAATTTGCCTGATTCAGGACTTATAGATGAAATAACCTTTGAAGACTATGACACTGAGCTTGAAAAACAAAAAACTTTAAATACATTGCAATTGCAAGCATTTAACGCCATCACAAATACAACAGATGATTAAATGATCAAAGACCGTTATTTCTTTCTAGATGGCCCTGGTGGATCAGGAAAACTGTATCTGTATAATTTACTGATGAGTTACATTCGAGCACAGGGTCAAATAGCACTGCCATTTGCAACAACTGGAATTGCCACACTTTTGTTAGAAGGTGGCAGAACTGTGCATAGTGGATTTAAACTGTCAGTTCCCATTCTAGAATCATTGGTGTCATGAATTCTTTACAAGCCCAAAAATGTAAAAAAAAGTAAATGAATTATCATAGATGAGGCAACAATGATGTCCTGTCATGCCCTGTAATGTATTGATAGATTATTAAAAGAAGTGATGCATAATGATTTGCCATTTGGTCGAAAGGTGATGTTATTATCAGGAGATTTTAGGCAAACATTACCTCTTGTGCCACATGGAAATAGGAGTGAGATTGGCAAAATATGTATAAAGACAAGTAAACTGTGGAAAATATTTACACACCAGAAATTAGAACTAAATATGAGATCTGAAGGCCAAAATGAATTCAATGATTGGCTAATTCAAATTGGAGAAGGAAAACATCCAAAAATAAATAATCTACCTGATGGTACCGTTGAAAATCCATCACAAATGATTTGCAACGAATCACTAATATTGTCAATCTTTCTAAATACTATCAATAACATTAAAAACAAAGTGAGATTAACATCAAAAATATAGATGCCTTGAATATAAATAACGACATTTTAAAATTCATCATTGCACCCAAAAAGATGTATTACCATGCAGATTCAGTTTTGGCTAATGACAAAGACTGTGAATCTAACTTTAGTATAGAATTTATCAATTCTTTAACACCATCTGGAATGCCACCACATGTTTTGCAATTGAAAAAAGGGGCAATTGTCATGCTACTGAGAAAAAAACAAAACAGCAAAGACAAAGTCACATATTGAAATGTCTTGGAAGTGGCCTTTTGGCATGATTGGCCCCACAAAACAGTTACGTTGTATTTTCTTACAATTCAAGTTTAAACGTTAGTACATTAAGTTACTGTTTATAATGTTAAAATTGTGTTTTAAAAGGTGTGGAAAGTTGTTTCATTGCATGTAATTAAGGGTTCAGGTTAGTAGGAGGATGATCATTTGTTGATAAATTGAAATGTATAATTAAATAGAGAGTATTGATCCAGGGAGTAATCTGATTTACAATAATCATTCATACAAAGTTGACCTATTGTTATATTACACATGCATAGCTTAGAATAGAAATTGTTACTATTGTTAAAAAAAACACATCACATATATAGTTCTCAGCAATGCGGGCCATTGCTAACGTGAAGCAAGGGCCGCAGTTGCTGGCAGGGAGCGCTGAAGGCACTCCTTGCGCTGGTGGAGATGAGCGTCATAGGCTATCCCTATGACCCCTCCGACTTTCCGACCACAAATTTCGGACCCTCGTGAAGCGATGGGCCACATTTGCGAAGGCTCCCACGTCGGCTGCAATGAGCGTGAAGGATCATTGCAGGCCGCAAATCGAGGGGGCGCATTTGCGCAGGCTCTACGGCGCCTCACAATCGGTTACAAGCGCCCACAGAAGCGGGACTTTGAAAAAAAACACAAGCCACGCAATGACTAATTACGGACTTACACAAAAAAATAGGAGACGCGGCACTTAGTAAAAAAAAATTGCGGACTTACACAAAAGAAAATACGAGCCGCGGGACTTAGAAAAAATCCATTACGGACTTGCAAAAATACGACCTTAACGGACAATCCACGCACAGCGGAAAACATAAAAAAACACAAAATACACACAAAAAAAATAAAATAAAAACCTTACCCATAGCAAGGGGGGACAGTCAGGACATCTGGAACACAGTTTACACCTCGATTTCAGTCCAATTTACAAAGTTTTAACACTCGAAAATCCCCTAAGCGACAGAAAAAATGTCCACCGAAAAAAAAAACGTAAACAAGGCTACATGACCCCTAAAGCTGCAAAACACTGCCAAGCACATACTTTTTTTTCAAAAGCTGTATGACCTACAACATACACCATTAGCAAGGAAGCTACATCATCCACACCCGCGTACCACATACACATTCGCCGCCATTTTACAACACTAACTTACAGAATACGGAAGTACCCAGCTACACAAACGACCTCCCCTCGCGCACGCAGCTTATTTACACCACCTCAGCTCAACAACACTGCAAATCTACATTGTATGCTGCAGGAACATCAAAACAGATTGTTAGCTCTTCAGCACATTCCTTGCTGCATATATTAATTATAAATAGTTAAAGTATATTAATTTATGATTTCATTAATTAATTAATTACCATAAAAAAAAAGTATACACAAAAAAAATCTGTATTTTCAAAAAACCACAACGACCTTCACCACGCGCCTCACAAGGAGCACCAACGGTGCTCATAGGACACAAAGTACACCAGGGGAGAGACTTGCAATAAGCACCAAAAGAAGATCAGCGTGGACCTTACAAAAGCGCCTATGATAACAAAAAATACACCAACCCAGAGGCTGGCAATGAGCGCCGAAGGATCTCACACCACCAAAACACTTACTCTCTCTGGCAAACAGCATTACCTGCCTTACAATTTTATTGCCATCATTTTTTGACGGGCAAGTCGCTAGTTTATTATAATTGTTGTACTTCTTTGTAGATAACAAAAAGCTTAAGAGTGTCAGAGACTGACATTGTGTGGCAAACAGCATTCCCAGCCTTACAATTTTCTTGCCATCTTTATTGACCGGGAAGTCGCTAGTATAAAACATAAATATACTCTTTGACATATCATATATTTGCTATATCTAAATGATACAGACTCTTGTGACAATAAAAATCTTTCAAAAGAAAAGAGTGTATGATTGGTTAAGTTTAATGTACAAGATATCAGCAGAGGACTATTTACAGTTTAAAAATATAACCACAGATATCTGCAAATTTACTGGTTTTATTTATGTACAGCTTATAAGAAAACATCACTTTTATTAAAACAGTTTGCAGAATTGTTTGTATTGGCCAATAACAAAAGTGCCCATTTAATGCTCACCTAATGACTCTCAGTTAATCACCTGAAGTCCAGGTTTTTACAAATTGTGGCTACATTCTGTGGCTATATATTTATATGTAATTACAATAGCTACCTATCTACTTAGGGAGGTAGCTGTATAGTGGTAAGAGAGAGCAATGCATGCAACAGCACACTGTGATCTCGTTCTCTCCCATCCCAGCTGTAATACGATGTAGGGGATGTATGTGCTACTGTGTATAACGACATGCACCCTTCATGCACTCATCTGGTCCAAATTAATTCTACTTCAGGAAGTAGTGGAGGTTTGACCTAAAGATCCTTGAATTGAGAATTCTTTCTATATCAAATTCTTCAATAGGAAGAGGCGGACTGGTGTAGGAACTGGAGAACATCTGCTGTCTGTATAATTTTTTTGTCAAAAGTGGCTTCTTGCAGAGCTTTTGTGGCCATCAACCAGACCTGTTGACGATCCTTAGCTTGCCAATCAATGGAAGAGTTTCCAGCAAATACAGTCATCAGGATGGAGGGGGGGTGGTAACCCAAAGCTGAGTAAAATAGAATAATTATTAAGAAGTCTTGCACTGATTTGTGCAAATCCGGACAAGAGGTCTGTCCAGTTATTGCACCAACCCCCGTTTGGTATGTCCAGTTAACCCTTAGAGCTCAATTCAATTGAGCAATTATAAGTTACTGGAGGCCATAAGTGAGGCCATAAGTTAATTTCCTTTTCAATTGGCATTTTTTTGCGAGCTAAAAAATGCTTACGTGTTACGGGCTTGAAAACTTTGCAGTGGTTAAACCCAAGACTTACAGCTAAAATCGCAAATCGCTATTCAGTTGCAAAAATCCCTCAAGACTGCACCCGCAGTCAGGTTCACAAATGGCAAATGGCGGCCCAAAGCTTATGGGTTTAAAATAGGACCCGCAAGGGGTTTACGGACTAGTTTGGAACACTGCAAGACACAATAAAAACTAATAGGCTATAAAAAATGGCCAAAGCAATGGGAGGCATTAGAATTACTTACACAACAACTCCCGACTATCAAATAGTTTAAAAAATAACATTTTATTTTTCTCATGAAAAGTCATGCTTCAAGATGCTGAAAGCTATTAAAGACACACTACCTCATTAAATTTCCACCCAAATAAATAAAAATGGCTGCCATATTAACCTTTCTCACTCACAGAGGCTCTAATGTGGATACTAAAAATGCAAAAATCATCTTATATACATTAGTTACATAGTTGCAAAGTAATTGAGGTTGAAAAAATACTTTCAATCCTTCAAGTTCAGCCTTTTAAGATCTCCTCTTATCTGCAACATGCAGATTAGTTGTTAATTGATCCAGAGGAAGGCAAACAGAAAAAAAAAACCAATAGAAAGTAGGGAGATATTAATAGGGGCCTCAAATACAGTGGCAGGCACTTCACATCAGCAGAGCCATAGCAACATAAAGTGTATGATTGCAAACGCAAGAAGTTTGCCTGGGAAAATGGATGAGCTAGAAATATTAGCAGTACAAGAAAAATGGGGCTTAATAGGCATTACGGAAACATGGTGGGATGAATCTCATGACTGGACTGTTAATCTGGATGGTTATAACCTATTTAGGAAAGATAGGGGAAATGGTAAAAGAGGAGGAGGGATCTGTCTTTATGTTAAGCCTTAATTTAAGCCTATAGTTAGAGAAGATATTTATGCTGGCACTAACGGCATCATTGAATCCTTGTGGGTTGAGCTAAATAGTGGAGGAGCTAATTCTAAATGCATATTGGTGGGAGTATGCTATAAACCCCCAAATATAGCTGAAAGTGAGGAAATACAATTATTGTTACAGATTGGAAATGCAGCTAAGCATGGGCAAGTTCTAATAATGGGAGACTTTAATTACCCTGATATAAACTGGATAAACGAGACCAGCAGCTCAGCTAAGGGGAGCAGGTTCTTGAGTACACTCAGGGATCATTATCTAGCCCAGGTAATACAAGAACCTACTAGAAATGGGGCCATCTTGGATTTAGTCATCACAAGTAATATTGATATAATATCAAATGTAAAAATAGGGGAACCCTTGGGGAACAGTGATCACAACACAGTCTCATTTGAGATTGAATACAAAAAACAAAGTTGTAAGGGGCCAACAAAAACTCTAAATTTTAAAAGGGCTAACTTTAATGGGCTACAGGCAGCAATACAACATATAGACTGGGACAAAGAACTTACAGGGAAGAATACTGAAAATAAATGGACAACATTCAAATCCTTACTAAATAAACATACTCATCAGCATGTACCATGTGGAAATAAAATAAATAGGAGTAAATCACATCCCATGTGGCTTAACAATGACTTAAAGATCATGATGAGGAAAAAGAAATATGCATTTAAATTATACAAGAAGGAGGGAACAGAGGCATCTTTATGTGACTATAAGGAAATCAACAAGGCTTGCAAAAGGGCTATTAGACTGGCTAAAATAGAAAATGAGAAGTCAGTTGCAATGGAAAGTAAGACTAACCCTAAAATATTTTATAAATATATTAATGGGAAGAAGGCCAGGAAGGAATCGATAGGACCATTACAATGTGACACAGGCCATCTGATAATTAGTGACCAGGAAAAGGCAGATGAGCTAAATAGGTTCTTTTCGTCGGTTTACACAAGGGAGGTACCAGTGGTTGGGACACTGCAACATAATGGGGCTACACTACCTTCACTAAATAATTGGTTAACGCAGGAAGAAATACAAAAGAGGTTGGAGAAAATAAATGTTAATAAAGCCCCAGGTCCTGATGGAATACATCCAAGGGTACTGAGGGAGCTGGGTTCTGTAATAGCCAAACCATTATATCTAATCTTTAAAGACTCGCTCACTACAGGGTCTCTACCAGATGACTGGAGAAAAGCAGAGGTGATACCTATATTTAAGAAGGGATCTAGAGCAAATCCGGGGAATTATAGACCAGTGAGCCTCACTTCTGTAGTTGGGAAGCTTTTAGAAGGGTTAATAAGGGACAGAATACAAGAATATGTCTATTTGAACAGGATCATAGGTAGCAGTCAACATGGATTTATGAAGGAAAGGTCGTGTCAGACCAATCTAATTAGTTTTTATGAGGAGGTTAGTAGGAACTTGGATCAGGGCAACTCAGTGGATGTAGTCTTTTTAGATTTTTCAAAGGCATTTGATACAGTGCCACATGGAAGACTAGTGAGCAAACTAAGGGATACAGGAATTGCAGTAAATATCTGCTCATGGATCGAGAGCTGGCTAAAAGACAGGAAGCAAAGGGTTGTTGTAAATGGAACATACTCCGATTGGTCTAATGTGATAAGTGGGGTTCCTCAGGGCTCAGTATTGGGTCCTCTCCTTTTTAACATATTTATTAATGACATTGAAGTAGGACTCGAATGTAGTGTCTCCATTTTTGCTGATGACACTAAGTTGTGCAAGGTAATAAAATCAGATAATGATGTACTTTCCCTACAAAAGGATTTGCATAAATTAGAGAAATGGGCGGCTAAATGGCAGATGAGATTTAATACAAATAAATGTAAGGTTATGCATTTGGGAAGGAACAATAGCCAAGCAATCTATAATCTTAATGGAGCAAATCTAGGGGTATCAGATATTGAAAGGGATTTGGGAGTACTAGTGGACAACCACCTAGGTAACAGCGCTCAAAGCCAAGCAGCGGCTGCAAAGGCAAATAAAATATTAGCATGTATTAGGAAGGGTATAGAAGCCAGGGAAGAAGATATAATTCTGCCATTATACAAATCTCTAGTACGCCCTCATTTGGAATATGGAGTACAATTTTGGGCACCACCTCACAAAAAAGACATTTTAGAGCTGGAAAAAGTACAGAGAAGGGCTACAAAACTAATAAGGGGAATGGAGGGGCTAAGTTATGAAGAAAGACTAGCAAAATTAAACTTATTTTCGCTAGAAAAAAGGCGTCTAAGAGGAGATATGATTACGTTATTTAAATACATCCAGGGTCAATATAAGGCTTTGTCAAGTGAACTTTTTGTAGCAAGAGATTTTCAACTGACAAGAGGACATCCGTTGAGGTTAGAGGAAAAAAGATTTCACCTTAAACAAAGAAAAGGGTTCTTCACAGTTAGGGTGGTTAAACTGTGGAATTCTCTACCAAAGGAGGTGGTGACAGCGAATTCGATAGACAACTTCAAAAAGGGGTTAGATATATTTCTGAATAAAGAGGGCATTCAAGGCTATCCTAGATAACTAGCAAGGAATATTGATCCAGGGAGAAATTTGATCGCCAGTTTCTGGGGTCAGGAAGGAATTTTGCTTTTTTTTCCCCTTATGAGACAATTGGCAAAGTTTCAATGGTTTTTTTTTTTATGTTTGCCTTCCTCTGGATCAATTAACAATAATTAACAATAATAATAAATAGTCCAAATTAAAAAGATCAATAGAGATCTAAAAAGGTTGAACTTGATGGACTAACTCTTTATTCATTCTCCAATACTATACTATTAATAATTATTTAATCAATAATTTAATTAATAACTAATCCGCATATTGCAGATCAGAGGAGATCTTAACAGGTTGAACTTGATGGACTGAAAGTCTTTTTTCAACCTTAATTACTATGTAACTATGTAACTATGTAACTATGTAAGTGGAACTTAGCCAATCGTCTCAAAAAGGAAAACCTAACCCCAGATACTGGCGATCTGATTCCTCCCTGTATCAATACTCTCTCTCTAGCTAACCAGGATAATCCTGAATGCACTTTTTAATCAAAAAAATATATCCAGTCCCCTTTTAAAGTTATCTATCGAATCTGCTGTCACCACTTCCTTTGGTAGATAATTCCACATATTAACCACCCTTACTGTGAGTAATACTTTTCTTTCTTTAAGGTGGAATCTTGTTACTTCTAACCTCAAAGAATGTCCTCTTGTCAGTTTAAAACCTCTTGCACAAAAAGTTAACTTGACAAAGCATTATATTGTCCCAGGATGTATTTAAATAAGGTAATCATACCTCCTCGTAGACACCTTTTTTAATTTTGCTAGTCTTTCTTCATAACTTAGCCCCTCCATTCCCCTTATTAGTTTTGTTGTCATTCTCTGTACTTTTTTCAGCTCTAAAAAAATCCTTTTATGTAGTGGTGCCCAAAATTGTACTCCATATTCCAAATGAGGGGATATTAGGGATTTGCATAGTGGCAGAATTATGTTTGCTTCCCTCTATACCCTTCTACATAAATGCTAATATTGTATTTGCCTTTGCAGATGCTGCTTGGCATTGAGAATTGTTACGTAGGTGGTTGTCCACAAATCCCCTTCAATATCTGCTACCCCTAGATTTGCTTCATTAAGTTTATAAATTGCATGGCTATTTTACCTTCCCAGATGCATAACCTTACATTTATTTGCATTAAATCTGCCATGTAATTGCCCATTTCTCTAATTTATGCAAATCCCTTTTCGAGGGAAAGTATATCATTTTCTGATTTAATTGCTTTGCACAACTTGGTGTCATCAGCATATATGGAGACAATACTTTCCAGTCCTACTTCTAAGTCGTTAATAAATATGTTAAAAATTAGAGTACCTAATACTGAACCCTGAGAAACCTCACTTACCATATTATTCCAATCTGGGTATGTTCCATTTACAACAACCCTTTGCTTCCTTTCTTTTAGCCAGCTCTCAATCCATGTGCATATATTTACTGCAATTCCTGTATCCATTAGTTTGCATAACAGTCGCCCATGTGGCACTGTGTCAAAAGCCTTTGCAAAATCTAAAAAGGAATACATCCAGTTGCCTTGATCCAGGTTCCCACTAACCTACTCATAGAAACTGTTTTGATTTGTTTGACATGCCCTATTCCTCATGAATCCATGTTGGCTCTTACTTATAATCTTGTTTGAATAGATATATTCTTGTATATTGCCCACATTAACTTTTCTAAAAGCTTTCCTACTACAGAAGTGAGGCTTACATGTCTATAATTCCCCGGATTTGCTCTTGCCCCCTTCTTAAATATAGGTATCACCTCTGCTTTTCTCCAGTCATCTGGTAGCAACCCAGTGTTGATTGAATATTGAAAAATTAGATATAATGGTTTGGCTATTACAGAACCCAGTTCTCTCAGTACCCTTGGATGTATTCCATCAGGACCTGGGGCTTAATCAACATTTATTTTTTCCAAACTTTTTTGGATTTCTTCATGCATTAACCAATTTTTTGGTGAAGGAAGTGTAGCCCCATTTTGTTGCAGTGTCCCAGCCACTGATACCTCCCTTGTGTATACCGAAGAAAATAACCTATTTAGCTCACCTGCCTTTTCCTGGTCACTAATTGTCAGATGGCCTGTTTCACATTGTAATGCTCCTATAGCTTCCTTCCTGGTCTTCTTCCCATTAATATACTTAAAAAATATTTTATGGTTATTCTTACTCTCATCTGCATCTAATTTTTTATTTTCTATTTTAGCCAGTCTAATAGCCATTTTGCAAGCCTTGTTAGTTTCCTTGTACTCACATAAAACAGTCTCTGTCACCTCTTGTTTGTATAATTGAAATACCTGTTTTTTACTCCATGTCTTGATCTTTAAATCACTGTTAATCAATGTTGGATGTAAATTACCAATTTTTCTTTTATTTCCACATGGTATATGCTGATGTTTATGTATATTTAGTAAGGATTTCAATGTTGTGCATTTATGTTCAATATTTTTACCTGCCAGTTCTTTGTCCCAGTCTATGCGTTGTATTGCTGCAATTAGACCATATCTGTCTAAGGGCAAGTATGCCCTTTTAAAACTTTTTTTTGTTTTTTTAATTCAATCTCAAATTAGACTTTATTGTGATCACTGTTTTCCAAAGGTTGCCCTATTTCAACATTTGATACCATATCAATATTATTTGTGATGACTAAATCCAAGATAGCTTTTTTTTTTAGTATGCTCTTGTATAATCGGTGCCATATAATAATCTCTGAGTGTACTCAAGAACCTGCTCCCTTTACCCGTACTGCTGGTTACTCTCTTCTAGTTAATTTCAGGGTAGTTAAAATCTCCCATTATTAGAACTTGCCCATGCTTAGCTGCATTTCCAATCTGTAATAATAATTGTATTTCCTCACTTTCAATTATATTTGGGTGTTTATAGCATACTCCTATCAATATTATTTTGGAATTTGCTGCTCCGCTGTTTAACTCTACCCAAGAACATTCAATATTATTACTAGTTCCAGCATAAATATCTTCTCTGACTATAGGCTTAAATTCAGGTTTAACATACAGACAAATCCCTCCTCCCCTTTATCCATTGCCCCTATCTTTCCTTAATAGGTTATAACAATCCAGATTAACAGTACAGTAATGAGATTCATCCCACCACGTTTTGGGAATGCCTATTAAATCCCATTTGTCATTAATTGCTAATAATTCTAACTCTCCAATTTTAAATAGCAAGCTTTTGGAATTAGCAAGCATATATATTATGTTATGAGTCTGTAGTTCTGGAGTGCCTGCCACTATACTTGAGTTACTTAGCATGTTGATACTCCACAGTATCACAAATTGGACTTTGCATGTGTATTAGTCCTTTATTATTATATATGATAATATTATTATATGATATCTCATGATATTATTACTATTATTATTGTTATAATTGTTATTATATGAACTAACCTGCATAGTAACTAGGGCTCATTAGTTTACTGATATAGGAATGTGACACAAATGGGATGTACAGTATTTCACAAAAGTGAGTACACCCCTCATATTTTTGAAAATATTTTATTATATCTTTTCATGTGACAACATTGAAGAAATTATACTCTGCTACAATGTAAAGTAGTAAGTGTCCAGCCTGTATAACAGTGTAAATTTGCTGTCCCCTCAAAATAACTCAACACACAGTCATTAATGTCTAAACAGTTGGCAACAAAAGTGAGTAAACCCCTAAGTGGTAATGTCCAAATTGGGCCCAAAGTGTTAATATTTTGGGTGGCCACCATTATTTTCCAGCACTGCCTTAACCCTCATGGGCATGGAGTTCACCAGAGCTTCCCAGGTTGCCACTGGGGTCCTCTTCCACTCCTTCATGATGACATCATGGAGCTGGTGGATGTTAGAGATCTTGCACTCCACCACTTTCCGTTTGAGGATGCCCCACAGATGCTTAATAGGGTTTAAATCTGGAGACATCCTTGGACAGTCCATCGCCTTAACCTTCAGCTTCTTTAGAAAGGCAGTGATTGTCTTGGAGGTGTGTTTGGGGTCGTTATCAAGTTGGAATACTGCCCTGCAGCCAAGCCTCCGAAGGGAGGGGATCATGCTATGCTTCAGTATGTCACAGTACATGTTGGAATTCATGGTTCCCTCAATTAACTGTTGCTCCCCAGTGCCGGCAGCACTCATGCAGGCCCAGTCCAAACATATATACACATATATACACATATGTTGTGTTGATTCCCCCTATATGTGTTTACCTGATGATGTCAGATGCTACATAGTTACATAGTTACATAGTTACATAGTACTTAAGGTTGAAAAAAGACTTTCAGTCCATCAAGTTCAACCTTTTAAGATCTCCTCTGATCTGCAATATGTCGATTAACTATTAATTAATTAGTTGTTAATTATTAATACATTATTTCATTATTATTATTTTTTTGTTATTATTAATTAATCCAAAGGAAGGCAAACAGAAAAAGATAATCAAGTGAGACTTAGCCAATCGCCCCAAAGAAAAAAAAAAATCAATTGCCTCCTGATCCCAGACACCGGCGACCCGACTTCTCCCTGGATCAATACTGTCTCTCTAATTATTCATGATAACCCTGAATTCCTCTGGTAGAGAATTCCACAGATTAACCACCCTTACTGTGAAGAACCCTTTTCTTTCTTTAAGTTAGAATCTTTTTACTTCTAACCTCAAAGGATGTCCTCTTGTCAGTTGAAAACCTCTTGGCACAAAAAGCTCCTTTGACAAATCTTTATACTGACCCTGCATGTATTTATATAAGGAAATCATATCTCCTCTTAAATGCCTTTTTTCTAGAGAAAAAAAGTTTAATTTGGTTAGATTTCTTCATAATTTAGTCCCTCCATTCCCCTTATTAGTTTTGTTGCCCTCTTCTGTACCTTTTCCTTCTCTAAAATGTCCTTTTTATGAAGTGGTGCCCAAACTTCTACTCCATATTCCAAATGAGGGCCTACTAGAGATTTGTCTAGTGGCAGAATTATATTTGCTTCCTTTGCTTCTATACCAGTCTTAATACATACTAATATTTTATTTGCCTTTGCAGCTGCTGCTTGGCTTTGAGCACTGTTACCTAGATGGTTTTCCACAAGCACTCCCAAATCCCTTTCAATATCTGATACACCTAGATTTGCTCCATTAAGATTATAAATTGCATGGCTACTTTTCCTACCCAGATGCATAACTTTACATTTATTCGTATTAAATCTCATCTGCCATTTAGATGCCCATTCCTCAATTTTATGTAAATCCCTTTGGAGAGAATTTAATTTAATCTGATTTAATTACCTTACACAACTTCGTGTCATCAGCGAAAATGGAGACACCACACTCCAATCCTACCTCTAAGTCATTAAAAAAATATGTTAAACAGGAGAGGAACTAATACTGAACCCTGAGGAACCACACTTACCACATTAGTCCAATCGGTGTATGTTCCATTTACAACAACCCTTTGCTTCCTCTCTTTACGCCAGCTCTCAATCCATGAGCAGATATTTACTGCAACTCCTTTATCTCTTAGTTTGCACAATAGTCTGTTATGTGGCACTGTATCAAAAGCCTTTGCAAAATCCAAAAAGACTACATCCACTGAGTTGCCTTGATCCAGGTTCCTACTAACCTCCTCATAGAAACTAATTAGATTAGTTTGACATGACCTAACCCTTTATAAATCCATGTTGACTCCTACTTATAATCCAGTTCAAATAGACATATTCTTGTATATTATCCCTTTTTTAACCCTTCTAAAAGCTTCCCTACTACAGAAGTGAGGCTCACTGGTCTATAATTTCCCGGATTTGCTCTTGCTCCCTTTTTAAATATAGGTATCACATCAACTTTTCTTCAGTCATCTGGTAAAGACCCTGTGTTGAGTGAATCTTGAAAAATTAAATATAATGGTTAAAGAGATTGTACCGGAGTGAGAAGTCAGCCCAGTGCTCGAAAAACCCAAACCCTCCTTAGTGCACCACATGCTGCCTCAACTCTCTCTGCATCGCTGTTTTTGTTCAAACTAAGGGTTTCATCTCATATCAGTTTTTGTGCTCTTGGTGCCTTATCTGTTTATCTGTAATTTAGTCATTATTGCAACTACCTTTTCTCCGTATAGATGTATACTTTTGGTGGTGGGAGTGTCAACTTCAACCTCTGAACTGTGTAATACAATTCAGTTTCACACATACAGTGTGTTTGCAAAACAAAAATCTGAAAAAAAGTGTTCAAAAGAAAAAAGGCAGAAAAAAAAATGTGTGTACAGTACAGTGCTAAATACTGTAACTGTAACAATATACCAACTCACCTGATTCCCATCTGCAAGCATTAATGATGTGTTATATCACAATAAACGCTTAGCTATGTCAGTGTCAGTGATCAAGGTGTACTATCACCTTCGCAATATGATCTTTTTCAGCAACATTAATATTACATCCATCACCTATACAGCACATGTTAAAGGATACTTATGATATCAGCAACAGGGGAAAATACCTATTAATACGAAGAGGACACAAAGGTCAGCAGCTAGATTCAATGTTACTTGCATCAGACCCAAGGATCTGTTCTCAGACTGATATTGAGGTCAGGATCACATGCTTCACTAGTGCATATATTAATGCTGGCTGTCATTAACATGCCATTGTGAGATTTCCAAGTCCACTGCCATAGCGGTATTAGTCTACATTTAACCTAACAACAATCATGTCTTAGATATCTGGCTATATTATAGCTTTACTGTTGTGGGATCTACATTAGGGATGTCCCGAACAGTTCGTCCGCGGACTATTCGCGGCGATTTTGGCATGTTCGTGTTCGCAGCGAACAGCGAACACATGCGCTTTTCGGTCCGCCCCCTATTCTTTTTCATTGAGGAAACTTTGACCATGCATCTTACAGTCAGCAGACACATACCAGCCAATCAGCAGCATACACTCCCTTCCAGAGCCTTCCATCTGAAGGACAGCCTCCATTTTAGAATCATTCTGAAGCTACATTCGTTGAGAGAGGACAAATATTCTAGCTGCTGCTGATTTAATAGGGAAATAGATAGCCAGGCTGTTTATTTAGCTTCCATTACAGACCTGAAGGACTCATCTGATATCTGCTGCAAGGACAGCAACCCAAAAAGCCCTTTTTAGGGCTAGAACATCATTTTTTTTATTTTATTATTTTTTTCTGTGTAATCTAATTGCATATGCCTGCCTGCCAGTGTGTGTGTGTGACAGGCTAACACCTAACAGCTTCTATTGTGCTCAGTGAAATAAAACAACACTTTTTTGACTGTAATCGATTGAATAGCAATTGCCTGCCTACAGGTGTGTGTGTGAGGCCTATTGCATCTACTCTGCCAACGTTTACCAGTGCACAGTGACACTCATATCTGGTGCAACCTAGTGTACAGTGACATTTAAGAACCCTTTTTTGACTGTAATTGATTAAAT
This sequence comes from Discoglossus pictus, assembly GCA_027410445.1. Lineage (NCBI taxonomy): Eukaryota > Metazoa > Chordata > Amphibia > Anura > Alytidae > Discoglossus > Discoglossus pictus. The sequence goes on from CM050165.1 coordinate 165,551,579, forward strand.
ATCAGTTGCCTGCCTACAGGCGTGTGTGTGAGGCCTATTGCATCTACTCTGCCAACTTTTGCCAGTGCACAGTGACACTCATATCTGGTGCAACCTAGTATACAGTGACATTTAAGAACCCTTTTTTGACTGTAATCGATTGAATATCAGTTGCCTGCCTAAAGGTGTGTGTGTGAGGCCTATTGCATCTACTCTGCCAACTTTTGCCAGTGCACAGTGACACTCATATCTGGTGCAACCTAGTGTACAGTGAAATAAAAGAACCCTTTTTTTTCTGTAATCGCTTGAATATCAGTTGCCTGCCTACAGGTGTGTGTGTGAGGCCTATTGCATCTACTCTGCCAACTTTTGCCAGTGTACAGTGACACTCATATCTGGGGCAACCTAGTGTACAGTGACATTTAAGAACCGTTTTTTGACTGTAATCGATTGAATATCAGTTGCCTGCCTACAGGCGTGTGTGTGAGGCCTATTGCATCTACTCTGCCAACTTTTGCCAGTGCACAGTGACACTCATATCTGGTGCAACCTAGTGTACAGTGACATTTAAGAACCCTTTTTTTACTGTGAAAGTGCACAGTGACACTCATATCTGGTGTTACAGTAGCTTGCACGCATAGTACCACTAATCGAAAAAAAAATGACAGGCAGAGGCAGGCCACCCCGCAGGGGCCGTCGTGGTCATGGTGCTGTGATTCCCTTTGGCCCTAGAATAATGCCCAGTTTTCAGAGGCAACGTACCCTGAACTTGAAAAGTTCTGAGGACATGGTTGACTGGCTAACACAGGCTAACCCAATCTTCTACAGCTTCCGCTCGGAACCTAGACGCACCATCCCCCTCCAGCTTAGCTTCGGGCACCTCTCCAGTTACCACTCGCCCCCCTGCCGCCACCACCAACACTAGCACCACAGCCTCTTCACTTGATCCGTCAGCAGAGTTATTTACACATCCATTGGAAGAAATGAGTGATGCACAAACATTAGTGCCAGCGGATGTAGATTACAGGGATATGTCCCAGTCAGGCAGCATTAAACACATGGACGTACGGTCTGATGATGATGATGATGATGATGTTGTACCTGGTGCTGCTTCCTTTTTTGAGTTTTCAGATACAAGTGAAGCGGTTGATGATGACAATGCGTCCGTGGATGTCACGTGGTTGCCCGCTATAAGAGAAGAAGAACAGGAGGAAAGTTCAGATGGGGAGACAGAGAGGAGGAGGAGACGAGTTGGAAGCAGGGGGAGGTCGTCGAAAGTGGCACAGTCAGACAGCATGCATCGGCACCCGGGGTCAGCCAAACAGCACGCCAGTTAACGCATGCTGTTGCCACCACCAGAATGCCGTCATTGCAGAGCTCAGCAGTGTGGCAATTTTTTCGTGTGTCTGCCTGTGACAACAACGATGCCATTTGCAACCTGTGCCAAAAGAAACTGAGTCGTGGGAAGTCCAACACCCACCTAGGTACAACTTCTTTGCGATTGCACATGATGTCACATCACAAACGCCTATGGGATCAACACATGAGTACAAGCAGCACACAAAGTCAAAGCCGCCATCCTCCTCCTGGTCCAGCATTTTCAGCCACGTCACCCACTGCTGCCCTGCTTGACCCCTCTCAACCATCCGCCACTCCGTGTCTCGCCCTGAGCAGTCTCTGCTCATCTGCCCACAGTCAGGTGTCTGTCAAGGACAAGTTTGAGTGTAAGAAGCCAATGTCACAAAGTCACTCCCTTGCCCGGCAACTGACAGCTGGCTTGTCTGAACTCTTAGCCCGCCAGCTTTTACCATACAAGCTGGTGGAGTCTGAGGCGTTCAAAAAATTTGTAGCTATTGGGACACCGCAGTGGAAGGTACCCGGCCGAAATTTCTTTGCACAAAAGGCAATCCCCAACCTGTACTCGATTGTGCAAAAGGAAGTAATGGCATCTCTGGCACACAGTGTTGGGGCAAGGGTCCATCTGACCACTGATACCTGGCCTGCAAAGCGTGGTCAGGGCAGGTATATCACCTACACCCTCGCATTGGGTAAACCTGGTGACGGCTGCCAAGCATGAAATACGTGGCTCTGCAGAGGAGTTGGTGACACCGCCACGACTTGCAGGCAGGCCTGCTGCCACCTCCTCTACTCCTCCTACTCCATCCTCTTCCATAACCTCTTCGGCTGAGTCCTCTTCTGCTGCTGCTATGTCTTGCTCCACATCAACGGCACCCCCCCAGCTCCACAGGTTCTATTCCACATCCCGGATACTGTAGTGTCACGCCGTCTTGGGGTTGACTTCCCTGAAAGCAGAGAGTCACACCAGACCAGCACTCCTGTCCGCCCTGAATGCACAGGTGGATCAGTGGCTGACTCCGCACCAACTGGAGATCGGCAAAGTAGTTTGTGACAACAGAAGAAATTTGTTGGCGGCATTGAATTTGGGCAAGTTGACACATGTGCCGTGCATGGCACATGTGTGTAATCTGATTGTACAACGCTTTGTGCATAAGCACCCAGGCTTACAGGATGTCCTGAAGCAGGCCAGGAAGGTGTGTGGCCATTTCAGGTGTTCCTACACGGCCATGGTGCACTTCACAGATATCCAGCGGCGAAACAACATGCCAGCGAGGCGCTTGATTTTAGACAGCCCGACACGTTGGAATTCAACACTCCTAATGTTCGACCGCCTGCTCCAACAAGAAAAGGCTGTTAACGAGTATTTGTATGACCGGGGTGCTAGGACAGCCTCTGCGGAGCTTGGGATTTTTTTGCCATGTTACTGGACGCTCATGCGCAATGCCTGTAGGCTTATGCATCCTTTTGAGGAGGTGACAAACCTGGTCAGTCGAACCCAGGGCACCATCAGCGACATCATACCATTTGTTTTCTTCCTGGAGCGTGCCCTGCGAAGAGTGCTGGATCAGGCCGTAGATGAGCGTGAAGAGGAAAAGTTGTGGTCACCGTCACCACCAGAAACAGCCTTATCAGCATCGCTTGCTGGACCTGCGGCAACGCTGGAAGAGGATTGTGAGGAAGAGGGGTCAGAGGAGGAATGTGGCTTTGAGGAGGAGGAGGAGGAAGATCAACCACAACAGGCATCCCAGGGTGCTCGTTGTCACCTATCTGGTACCCGTGCTGTTGTACGTGGCTGGGGGGAAGAACATACCTTCAGTGAGATCACTGAGGACTAGGAACGGGACATGACTAGCTCGGCATCCAACCTTGTGCAAATGGGGTCTTTCAGGCTGTCGTGCCTGTTGAGGGACCTTTGTATAAAAAGGATGAAGGAGAACGACCTGTACTGGGTGTCCACGCTACTTGACCCCCGGTATAAGCAGAAAGTGCCTGAAATATTACCGAATTACCACAAGTCGGAAAGGATGTAGCACTTCCAAAATAAATGAAAAAGTATGCTTTACACAGCGTTTAAGGGTGATGTCACAGCACAACGGCAATCTAACAGCGGAAGAGGTGAACATAATCCTCCCATGACCACGCCGGCAAGGAGAGGAAGCTTTACAGACGTGTTGTTGATGGAGGACATGCAGAGCTTTTTAAGTCCTATGCATCGCCACAGCCCTTCGAGGTCCACCCTCAGAGAACGACTCGACCGTCATGTAACAGACTACCTCGCCATAACTACAGATATCGACACTGTGAGGAGCGATGAACCCCTTGACTACTGGGTGTGCACGCTTGCCCTGTGGCCTGAGCTATCCCAATTTGCCATAGAACTTCTATCCTGCCCGCTTCAAGTGTCCTGTCAGAAAGGACCTTCAGTGCAGCAGGAGGTTTTGTCACTGATAAGAGAAGTCGCCTAGGTCAAAAAAGTCTAGATTACCTCACCTTTATTAAGATGAATGAGGGATGGATCTCGAAGGGACTGACAGTGGGCGATACATTCGATTAAAAAGGCCTGATAGATGAGCTGCCTTGAGCTAATAATGGTCCACACGCTGCTGTATTTTATCCCTGAATGCCGGATGACTTGCGTGACTTATCCGCCACCAACTAGGGTTCAAGACGCAATGTTTTAGGGCACTTTCTGCCTGGCAAACTAACATCAATTTTTCTGGTCGCTGCAACAATACCAATTTTTCTGGTTGCTGCAACAGTACAGCATGTAATGAAAAATAAAGCATTTTTGAACAGTGTTGCATAACAGTTGTGCAAAAATACATATTTACAATAAAAACATTTTGTGAAAGTAAGCTGGCTATTCCTTCTTATTTTTACTTTTTAGGTTAATAATTATTCTTATTTTTTACTGTGATTGCAACTTAAGAGATACCTAAAACATGGTAAAACAGACAATAGTAAAGAGTATATCTGCAGGAAACAACAAAGTCCTATTAGCTATCATCCCTCCAGCAGTATTAGCTTATTATTTACAATATCTAACCTGGGCAATAACCCTTGGGTTACCCTAGGGCAGGCTTCAGTAAGCGACCTCTCCTTTCCTGGGATGATTTTGCCGCCGGTTGCTTCTGAAGGGTCTCCAGGGCTCCCCCACTCCGGTCCTTCCCCCAGTGTCGCTTCAACCTGTAACAAATGTTTTATATTTGTAAAGCGACCCAATGATACCCCTTGATAGAGATTTATCTTTACAAATTTTGGAGAACCAATTTAAGACCGGTGTCCCCTGTTTCTGGGTCAGGAAGTGTGTAATGCCTCAGCCTACAGTAATTGTAATGTTCTGACAGGGGTAGCTCATGCTTGTCCCTCAGTTCCTCATAGGTGAGCATCTGGCCCTTTACTAACCAGTCTCCCAGTCTATCTAGTTTCCTTGACCTCCACCAGTGTTGTGATGTTGTGCTCATGTGTTTCGGGGCCTGAGGGTGGTCAAGAATTGGGGTTATTTGGGTGGATCCAGGGAACAAACCTGTGTGTTTCTTGGCCCATTTCCAGTATTATAGTGAGTGTCTGATTAGGGGATTTGGTGAGTTTTTAAGGCTCTGAGGCAATTCTGATAGCCAAGCCACCTTGTCCCAGGTTAAAGGCCTTAAAGTGTGGTTCTCTAAATACACCCAGGCCGGTTGATGCCCTATAGAATGTGCTATTGGGAGGAAAGATAGGTGACGTAACAGGTATTAAACTGATAGGAATAAATAGTACAACTGAACACACCACTCCTATCTGGTGGCACATTACATTGCACGTGCAGTGCCTCAGATTTGAAGTGGGAGGACCGACCAAGCATCTTTTTCCATCTCCCTGTTCCAAAAATCCATGCCATATACACGTCCCCTGATAGGTGACATAACAGGTATTAAACTGATAGAAATAAATAGTAAAACTGAACACACCACTCCTATCTGGTGGCACCTTAGATTGCACGCGCAGTGCCCCAAAGTCGAAGTGGGAGGACCGACCAAGCATCTTTTTCCATCTCCCTGTTCCAAAAATCCATGCCATATACACGTCCCCTGATAGGTGACGTAACAGGTATTAAATTGATAGGAATAAATAGTACAACTTAATACACCACTCCTATCTGGTGGCACATTACATTGCATGTGCAGTGCCCCAAATTCGAAGTAGGAGGTCCGACCAAGCATCTTTTTCCATCTCCCTGTTCCAAAAATCAATGCCATATACACGTCCCCTAATAGTGGACGTAACAGGGATTAAACTGATAGGAATAGTACTACTTAACAGTACACACCTTATAACGCAGAGAGAGGAGCCTGAAGAAGAGTAGTCAGAGGAGGAAGGTGGCTTTGAGGAGGTGGAAGACCAAACACAGCAGGCGTCCCAGGGGGCTTGTTGTCACCTTTCGGGGACCCTTGGTGGCTGGGTGGAGGAAGAGACCTTCAATGACATCAGTGAGGACCTTGAACGGGACATGGCTAGCTTGGTATCCAACCTTGTGCAAATGGGGAGTTTGCGGTTGTGCAAAGGGACTGTTTGCGGTTGTTTGCGGTGCATTAAACGGGGAGATTGGTCTGTTACTGTGAAGTGGGTGTAACCCTTACACTACCTGATCGATACAACATCATACCTGATGTTTTAAAGCATGTTATTCCAAACAATTTAGGAATGTTAGGTGATTTCTGCCCTTTATGGCTTAAAACCAGACTCTGCATCAACTATGTAATTTTCTGTGGGAGTTTTGCCATGGATCCCCCTCCGGCATGCCACAGTCCAGGTGTTAGTCCCCTTGAAACAACTTTACCATCACTATTGTGGCCAGAAAGAGTCCCTGTGGGTTTTGAAATTCGCCTGCCCATTGAAGTCTATGGCGATTCGCCGATGTTCGCCCGTTCGCGAACATTTGATGAAATTCGCGTCCGCTGTTCGCGAACCGAAAATTTGATGTTTGCGACATCACTAATCTACATGTTAACGCGGACTGTTCTTGAAGGAGTATCTACCTGCGAGGCACTGTGAAAACCTTAAACCTCATACATTTCCTTCACAATGCTTGCAGATGCAAGAGATGCCTTTGTGGACCTGAATTATACCTAAAACAAAATAAAACAAAAACATAAGACCTACAAAATAAGGACTTCAGCATCTCTTCTCAACAGCATTCCTCAGTGACCATTAATTTGTGAAATGTTAAACAGAACCCTACTTCTCCACGGAGAAGGGGATCATGGACCATGTGATGGGAGGTGTACAAAATATCACCATCACATAGGTCAAGATCCAAGACTCTGTAGCCTGGCTAGATTAGGTTAACATTTGGACCAATAGACTGTCACTGAGGAGTGCTGTTGAAAAGGCACAAAACAGATTTTCAGCCCCTACCTCCTCCTCCGCCTAGCATCAGGTCGCCGTCTCCTTGTTGGTGATGGGGGGGGCAGGGGGAGACATCCCCCAAGACATCCCCCAAGAAGGTTTACCCAGGAGTCCTCCCACATATCCTGATTCCATGAGCAGTGTAAATCTCCTTCCCATTTATTAGTGTAATTAAGTTTTAATGCATTCAGAACTACATTGAGCGAGTCATACATAAGGCTTAAAATGCCTTTTGTAAGTGTGGCTTTATCACATATTCTTGTAAGCCTAGAAGATATAGGTTTATCAAAGATATCGGCCTGGATCTGAATGAAATGCTTAAACTAACGTTATGTGAATAACTCTTGTGTTATCAAGTTGTTCATATGTAAGAATCTGATCATCCTTGTACCATGCACCTACTCTCAATAAGCCTGCAGTCTTCCACCAAGTTAAAGAAGTCGTGGAGATGTGTGGTATAAATTGCGGGTGGGGGAGTATAGGGGTGAGAGCAGAAAATTTAGGTGTTAGGCCATATTTTCGATTTGCCCAACTCTAATGGGTGAGTGAGAGTTTAGTAAAAGGGTTAATCCATGTTCCCAACAATGAAAGAGGTACAGGGAGCCAAGAAATGGAATCCTATGAGTAAGGTGTCATCACAAAGTTTTTAATAAAAACCTATAATGGTTGATGGGTGACGGAATGGGCTAAATCAGATTTGAGATGCCTTATACAGTAGTATTATTTAAAGTTTGGACAAGAAAGGCCTCCCTTTGATTTATAAGATTTATTATTCCAAATAAACCTGAACGTTTGACGTTGAAATCTCTCTAATTCTTTAAGGTTAATAGCTATGGGAAGGGAGCAGAATAAATATTGGAGTCTGGGTAATATAATCATTTTAACAGAATTTATATGGCCCAACCAGGAGATGTTGCCTTTAGACCAGGATAAATAGTTTTGACCCATCGCCTTAAATTACGACCTTCTTCTCTCTACCACTCTTTACTTCCCACCTCGAGGACTTCGTGCTGCCCCTATTCTCTGGAACTCCTTGCCTCGCTCCACCAGACTATCCTCCTGCTATAAATCCTTCAAAACCTCACTAAAAACACATCTATTTAAAGAAGCCTATCATCTTCAATCCTAACACGCACAACACTTCTCTCTCCCTATTGTACCACACACAAACCTTAACCTTTAGACTGTAAGTCTGCGAGTTTCAATCCTGCAAGGTGCTTTTGGGAAAGCACCATGGACACCAGATTCCAAGCTCAAAGACAGGCCAGTCCATTTTTTTAATTTGTCATTGCCTGGAACTTAACTTATGTATAGAGCTATGGAATATGTTGGCGCTTTACAAATAAATGATAATAATAATAATAATAAAGGTACATAATTATCTTTGTGAAGGTCTGATAGATGACGGGTGATATTAACCCTTAAGTATTTGATATGAGAGGGTGGCCATGTAAATTGAATGTTTTGATATAAAAAATTAAGGTCAGAACATGGAAGGGAGATATTTAAGGCCTACATTAATTCTCAATCCTGAAAATTGACCAAATGTTTCCAGAGTTTGTAAAAGAAAGGTATAAATATATTTTTTTTAAAGCGAGATGGGTCTAATATTTTTCATTTCAGTGAGATCTCTATCTTCCTTCATGATAAATATGTGATCAGCCTGGTTAAGTTCGGGGGACCGAGTAGCCCTCCACAATTCTGTTAAATCAATGGTCTGACCATGTGCAAGGATGAATCTCAGCTTTGCTTAGGTGGTCGGAGAGGGAAGAATCTATATTTATAGTATCTATTCTTGAATAGGCGTTATGTACAGGAGAATAGAAAGTATATTTTCTGTCTGTGAGATGCATCAATCTCCAAGCATCAATTAAATGTAGGTAATTTAGTAAGGATTTTATTTGGCTCAATTTATTAGAAAACCTGTCACTTTGTCCCTGGGTCGACCGGTCTATTTGGGGATTTAACAGGGGCGGCCCGTCCATTGGGGCGTCAGGGCAAACGCCCCCCCCAAATATTTTCTTCACCCTGCAATAAAAAAACACAACAATGTATTAGTATAACCCAAAAACAGTTAAATATAAGGTGTACATCATCATTCAAGTCTCAATACAGTATTAAAATGAAGTAAAGTTAGTAAAGGGACACTGTCACTTTAAGATAACCCTTGCGCTACATTAACTAATGCTGTGTGTATCTATATTATAGCCCCCTGCACCCTGTGTGATCATATTACACTACACTAACCTTTAGACTCTTCTCTTCTCTTCAATGAGTCCTGGCCTGGCCCCCTGACCGGTAATGCATGCCGCCCACCATCACAGTGACGATATGCATGGGCGGTCATAAGTGTATCAATTAATGACTGACAGTCTTCCATCATTGACCAATCAATGATGGAAGGCTGTACAGTTACTAAGAGAACAATCTAAACCCACCCAGACCGTTAGCCCTGAGCGCCCGCCAGCAAATAGGGCCTCGAGTTTTCATTTTGATTGACTGATACAGTCACTAAAACCACCAGTTGCCTGTCCCTTCCCCCTTTCTGTTTCCTGACCCTGCTCACGCTGAGACTGAGAGACCTCCCTGGCTGAATCTACTCACATCTGCTCTGCCTGCCTAACACAGTAAGTCTACCTGGCACCTGCCCTGCCCCTGGCCAAACCAAACCCCTAGTAGCCCCTAATAAAAGTTAGGGGTGACCAGTTACCCCACTATGCCTGCCTGGCCTGCCACCTACCCAGCCACCCACCAACTACCACCGACGACCCTAGGCCTGCAATGCCTGGTGCCACCCCCAGCCTGGCCATCACCCCCATGTGGCCTGTGCCACCCCAATCAGGCCTGCCCTATGCTATGCCTTCATGCCACCGCCAGATTACCCCGATCACGGGATCGGGGTAGTCGGGTGGTGAGCGGGGTGGCACAGGCCCACATGGGGGTGATCGGATCACCCCCTTGATGAGGCCTGTGCCACCCCTGATCACCTCCATGTCGCCGCCCTATGCCACCCCCGAGGCCCGATCCCCACCACCCCGATGCGGCCTATGCTATGACACCGCCCGATTACCCCGATCACGGTGATCGGGGTATTCGGGCGGTGAGCGGGGTTGACCAGGCCACATGGGGGTGGATGTTCACCCCCATGAGGCCTGTTCCACCCCTGATCGTGGCCTACGCTGACCGATGGGCGCCTGAGCTTGACCGACCCCACCCTGAACCAACTAACAGTACCTAGCACCCCCCCCCCCCCTATTTTTATTCCATTTTTAGAAGTAACAGGCATGTATATGTGCCTGTCACTTTTAAAGATAAAATAAAAATAAGGGAAGGGAAAAACAATACAGTAAACACACAGTAAAGGTAACACATTATAATTACAAAAATAAACAGCTTTAAACAAACATTAATAAAAATAAAATAAACAACAGCACATACTTACCTGTCAAATTGACCCCTCCAGCGTTGGCCTTCTGTCCTCTGGATATAGTCATGAAAATAATCCAATGTTGATTGAAGCCAATGGTCAAATAATCCAATGTTGATTGAAGCCCATGTCAAATAATCCAATGTTGATTGAAGCCACTGGTCAAATAAATAATCCAATGTTGATTGAAGCCAATGGTCAAATAATCCAATGTTGATTGAAGCCACTGGTCAAATAATCCAATGTTGATTGAAGCCACTGGTCAAATAATCCAATCTTGATTGAAGCCATTGTCCATCCATCCATTCTGGCCCATTGAAAGAGGCCTCCACTAAAAAAAAAACGACGCTCTAAAAAAAAAAAAACAACAAACTAAAAGAGCTCCTCCTACAAGGAGCCCCTCCCGCGATTAATTGATTTTTTCCCACGGTCTGCTTTATATACTAATTTTTGAAGGACTCTGATTGGCTGAAATTTTTGATTGACATCGATTTCAACCAATGAGAGTCTTTAAAAAATTAGCAAATCAGCAAGCAGGTATGGAAGCCTGTAAGGGTAAAAAAGGTTAGTGTGAACTTGTTTGACCCTGTATGTATTATACATATTACAGGGCTATTTTATGTGATATACATGTTACAGGATAATATCCTGTAACATGTATAGCCAAAAAATAGCACTGTAATATGTATAAAAAATAATGTGTAATAGAAATGCATGAACAATATAATATAACAAGTAATAAAGAACATCAATTAATCAAATAATAAATATCAATTAATATATATTGTTTTATGTATATGTTTATGTATATTTATGTGTATTTTTTATGCGTATATATATATATTTGTATATATTATATATAATATATATATATATATATATATATATATATTGATTGATTGATAGATATATTGATTGATATATATATATATATATATATATATATATATATATATATTTATATATATATATATATATATATATATATATATATAAAAATTTATATCAATATATCACAATAAATAAATATATATATACCGGTATATATATATCAATTTGATATATATATATATATATATATATATTTATTTATTGTGATATATTGCTATCAATTTTTATATATATATATATATATATATATATATATATATATATCTATATCAATCAATATATCTATCAATCAATATATATATATATATATATATATATATATATATCTATATATATATATATATACATATATATATATATATATTTTTTTTTTTGTTTTTTTTTTTTTACAATTTGGGCCTATATGGTCCCAATTTGTTATTTAGGGTTTTTAAGGTGCGGTTGGGGCCTATATGGTCAAAATTGGTTATTTAAGGTTTTTAAGGTGCGGTTGGGGCCTATTTGGTCACACTTGGTTATTTAAGGTTTTTAAGGTGCGGTTGGGGCCTATATGGTCACACTTGGTCTTTTAAGGTTTTTAAGGTGCGGTTGGGGCCTATATGGTCAAAATTGGTTATTTAAGGTTTTTAAGGTGCGGTTGGGGCCTATATGGCCACACTTGGTCTTTTAAGGTTTTTAAGGTGCGGTTGGGGCCTATATGGTCACACTTGGTCTTTTAAGGTTTTTAAGGTGCGGTTGGGGCCTATATGGTCAAAATTGGTTATTTAAGGTTTTTAAGGTGCGGTTGGGGCCTATATGGTCACACTTGGTCTTTTAAGGTTTTTAAGGTGCGGTTGGGGCCTATATGGTCAAAATTGGGCATTTAAGGTTTTTAAGGTGCGGTTGGGGCCTATTTGGTCCCAATTTGTTATTTATGGTTTTTAAGGTGCGGTTGGGGCCTATTTGGTCCCAATTTGTTATTTAGGGTTTTTAAGGTGCGGTTGGGGCCTATTTGGTCCCAATTTGTTATTTAGGGTTTTTAAGGTGCGGTTGGGCCTATTTGGTCCAAATTTGTTATTTAGGGTTTTTAAGGTGCGGTTGGGGCCTATTTGGTCCCAATTTCTTATTTAGGGTTTTTAAGGTGCGGTTGGGGCCTATATGGTCACACTTGGTCTTTCAAGGTTTTAAAAGTTAAGGTTTGGGTCTTGAACGTTCTAATGTTTTTTTTGTTGTTTTCTATCACTTCCCAGGTGCAAACTATCTGTGGAAGCAGATTTGTTTGGACTCGTTGGTTGACTTACTGGACGTGAATACCCCGAGAAGGAGAGTCAACTGTAGGTGAGTATATGGTCACACTTGGAATTTGAAGGTTTTTAAGGTGCGTTTGGGGCCTATATGGTCACACTTGCTCTTTTAAGGTTTTAAAAGTTACGGTTTGAGTCTTAAACGCTCTAATGGTTTTTTTGTTGTTTTCTATCACCCCCCAGGTGCAAACTATCTGTGGAAGCAGATTTGTTTGGACTCGTTGGTTGACTTACTAGACGTGAATACCCCGAGAAGGAGAGTCAACTGCAGGTGAGTATCATTGCCTTTAATTTTCTGTCCATGCGTTTAGGTGCAAATTTGATGTTGATGTAGTCTTGTCACATGAGGGTTTGCAATCTGTAATGTATACCAATGAAATTAACACACTGTTATTTTAAAGTAATTTTGTGACATAATATAAATTAATATACCGTGATCTCTTTCTTCTATTGGTATCAGAAATGAATACTATTGACTCTCTACTTGTGAAGCCTTTCGGCACCCTAACCTATGAGGAGAAGGTGGAAGTAAAACGGTTAGGAGCTGACCAACCAGAGATAAATCTGCAGCAAATCGCAAGAGATAGAGGGAAGCAATATGTCCGTAATTTCAATACTGAATGGTACAAGAAGAACGACTGGCTTTCTGGAAGCGTTTCTAGGAAGTCCTTATATTGTTTCCCATGCATCCTATTTGGTGGTGACGCTGCTTGGACCAAAACTGGAGTGACTGACGTCAAACATCTAGCTGATAAATTGGCGAAACACAAAAGTTCTAAAGCTCACTTGGATAACAGGATCAAGTTTGAGATGCTTGGACAGGCGAACATTGCTGTTCAACTGGACCAAGGATACCAAGTCAGCATTCAAAAACACAACGAAGAAGTGGCTAAGAACCGGTACATCCTTTCCAAGATAATTGATTGTGTTCGCTTTTGTGGCGCTTTTGAACTGGCATTAAGAGGACACGACGAGAGTGAAACATCGCTAAATCCAGGAGTATTTAGAGGCCTGGTGGATTTGGTTGGCAGTATCGATAGTGCAATGGAACAGCATTTGAAGACTGCAACTGTGTTTAAGGGCACGTCCAAAACCGTGCAGAATGAGCTACTGGACTGCATGCATGAAGTTATTAAGGAAGTGATTCACCAAGAGCTTAAGGAAGCCCAGTTTGTGGCAATCTAAGCGGATGTAACAACCGATATTTCCGCTAGGACACAGTGCGTTGTAGTCTATCGCTACATTGACAAGAAGCATCAAGTGGTGGAAAGATTTGATGGCTTCACGGAAATGAAATCAACGGATGCAGACTCGATTGCTGCTGTTGTGCTGGAAACACTGAATACTGTTCTCCCAGAGCCAGAAGACAAGAAGAAACTCATAGCTCAAAGCTACGATGGTGCCAGTGTGATGCGTGGAGATCAAGGAGGAGTTCAAAGAAAAATAAAAAAAGTGTACCCGAACGCACACTACGTCCATTGCTATGCTCACCAACTGAACCTAATAATGGAGAAAGCAGTTTCAAGGATTGGAAGAGTTCGAGTTTTTTTTTCCTACATAGGCGGCATACCATCTTTTTTTTCATGCTCTCCAAAAAGGACTGGAGTTCTGGATGAGGTAGTTGGTAGAAGACTTCCAAGAGGTGCATCAACACGATGGAACTTCAACGTTAGGACCGTGAACGTGATCTACGAGAACAGAGATGCGCTACTTGAGTGTTTCCAGACAATTGAAGCATGTCTAAACTTTGATCCAACATCTATACGGGAAGCCGCAGATTTCATTGGAATGCTGGAAGACAGGGAGTTCCTTTACTTCCTTAAATTATTTCATTTAATAATGCCACATGTTGACATCCTCTATAGTCAGCTTCAGAAGCGAGACAAGGATACTGTTTATATCAAAAAAGTCACAGCAGACTTTGTCGCCAGCATCCAGAAAATCCGTAATTCTGTTGAAGAGATAGAAGCAAGTTTGCCGAGCGATGTAACAGTCAACAGACGGAGTGCGGAGATCTCAACCTTGAGACAACTTTCAGGAGAGGTATGTGACATAGTGGTGGTTCATGCAAAAGAACGTTTTTCATTTTCAAATCACCTAGTCAGTGCCAAACTTGTTCAAAGTGACTTGTATAAAACCCATGACACTTGCTTTCCAACCCAAGCTCTGGAAGACACCGTGCAAGCATATCCAATACTGAAGAAGGAACAATTACGCACTGAGCTGTCACTTCTGTATGGGAAGACAGATTTTCATACTTGTACAAGTGCTGTTGCTCTGCACAAACTTTTCCATCAATTTAATCTGCAGAATGATTTCACAGAGACAGTAAAATTATTAAGAATCCTGATTACAACACCGATGACCACTGCAGAATCAGAAAGATGCTTCTCCACATTGAAGAGGATAAAAACCTTTTTAAGAAGCACCATGTCCCTGGAGCGGTTGAATGCATTGGCGATGCTCTCAATGGAAAAGCAACTGATTTCCGAGATCCCAGACTTCAATGAAAAAACCATTGAGAAGTTTTCTTCTTTGAAAGATCGCCGTGCAAAATTAAAATACAAGTGATTGAAGCAAAGAAGAATGCATACCCCAAGGTGTGCAAAGATAAACTGCGTTAAGCAGCACCACCTCACACTACCAAACATAACTAGTGGTAAGTAAAGTATGAACGGTGTGTGGGTGTGCATATGGAAGGAGCTATGAAAGGTGTGTGCATGGTCAGTAACAAGCCTTGGCGTGGTTTGAAGGAATTGGAGGCACTTCCAAGGGTAGCTGTCACTTGTGTACGGGAAGCAAGAATTCCATGTCTGTACAAGTGCTGTTGCTCTGCAGCAACTTTAGCATCAATTTAATCTGCATAATTTAACAGAGTGAGTGAAGCTATAAGGAATCCTGCTTACAAAAACGAAGACTACTAAAGAACCAGAAAGATGCTTCTCCACATTGAAGAGGATCAAAAAAGTAATTAAAAAGCACCATGGCCCTGTAGCGGTTAAATGCATTGGTTTGAAGGAATTGGAGGCACCTTCAAGGGTATGTAAAGTTCTCATAAATGGCACCACCTCACTACCAAAAATAACTAGTGGTAAGTAAAGTATGAATGGTGTGTGGGTGTGCATATTGAAGGAGCTATGAAAGGTGTGTGAATGGTCAGTAACAATTGTTGAAGCCTTGGCGTGGCGTTACTGCTCATATGGTTATCCATATGCTAATTCAACGTGTTTGTTTGACATTGATTATTGTGTTGTCTAAACAGAAGTTAAATGTTGTTGTTTTCTTGAATCCCAAGATCCACTGGTTTGGGCCTATACAGTGCTGATTGGTCTTCTAAGGTATGTTTGGGGCCTATGGTCACACTTGGTCTTTTAAGGTATGTTTGGGGCCTATATAGTTCCACTTGGTCTTCTAATGTATGTTTGGGGCCTATGGTCACACTTGGTCTTCTAAGGTATGTTTGGGGCCTATATAGTTCCACTTGGTCTTCTAATGTATGTTTGGGGCCTATGGTCACACTTGGTCTTCTAAGGTATGTTTGGGGCCTATATAGTCACACTTGGTCTTCTAAGGTATGTTTGGGGCCTATATAGTTCCACTTGGTCTTCTAATGTATGTTTGGGGCCTATGGTCACACTTGGTCTTCTAAGGTATGTTTGGGGCCTATATAGTTCCACTTGGTCTTCTAATGTATGTTTGGGGCCTATGGTCACACTTGGTCTTCTAAGGTATGTTTGAGGCCTATATGGTCACACTTGGTCTTCTAAGGTATGTTTGGGGCCTATATGGTTCCACTTGGTCGTTTAATGTTTTTTAAGTATGGTTTTGTTCTTGAATGGTCTGATTGATTTGCTTGTTTTCTTTCAACCCCAGGTGCAAACCCTATGTGGCTGCAGATTTGTTTCTACTCGGTCAACTTAATGAACGTGAATACCCTGAGAAGAAGTCCCGACTAATGGTAGGTGTTACTCCTTTAATTTTTCTGTTAATACGTATAGGTGCAATTATGATATTGCTGTAGTCTTGTCACATGAGTTTTTTCAATCTATATTGTATACCAATGAATTTAACACATTGTTACTTTACTTCTTGACATTTCTGCATTGCTGATCATGTATTTCAATGGGCTTTACAAGTATAAGGTCATTGGGCGGGGCTTATAAAGGTCATTATGACATCAGGGGGAGGAGTTATAAAATGGGTGTGGTTTGAAAAAGGGGGAGTGGCTATGTTTCGCCCTGTCGCCCCTCCAATTTGTAAAGTCACCAGCCGCCACTGGGATTTAATGCAAGGTTAAAATCTCCCCCCAATATATTTTTACCTATGTCTGCTGATTTGAGTGAGGTATTGTAGTAGCTTAATAAAAGTAGTATGAAGTACTGAAGTTGGAGAATAAAAAGCAACTAGATAAAGTTTAACGCCAAAACAGTTGCCTGTCAATATACTAAAATTAACTTCCTTATCAATAGATTTATTTTCAACATTGAACAGAAAGTCCTCATGTAGAAAAATGGCGTCTCCAGCTTTTTTGGTAAGTTGACTAGATGCAAAGGGCCCTATTAAATTCGAGCTGCGGATGAAATCGTATCTCGCAAAGGCCCATCGTAACTCGATTTACGATATCCGAGTCGACTTGCGATTGACTTGCGTAATTTCGGACTACTTTGCCGAGATTTGCCTACGATAAGCGCTACGTAGTAAGTAGCGGACAAGAATTCCTTGCGGACGCTCGTATCTCGCAAATTCGCTAAGTGAACAAAAAACCCACGTAAAATGGTTTACGCATTACGTACAGACAACTTAAAAATCTAAAAGTGATTTTAACAGAGGAAAAGCATGGAAGGCCATTACAATTGATTTCACCATCCCCTCCCCCCACCAAAGCCAAGGCATTATACAACCAATTAGTTGTTACATTTTGAATGAAAAGCCATGCTGCAGCTTACATAAAGCAAAATTAAAGACACACTACCTGATTACATAAAAACACAAAAACATCCAAATAATGCCATATTAACCATGTTATTTTGTATACATGTTGCTCATCACATCTACATTTGGGAACACAAATATGGGGCACATGGAGTATGTGAATATGTCCTGTTCAGTCTTTTGGTCGGGTCCGTCTGTGACCCTCTGTCACTGATTTCTTACAAGGTTCCTATGCTGGTGAGCCCGGAGTGGGTTGTCAGTTCCTTCCCCAGTGGTTTGGGATTTGGCCCTGCATTCTGCTTTCACGCTCACACCCACAATGACCCTTAATGGGATAGCTCACAGCTTCATTGAAATACACAATACCTCTTGTTTGGTCTTTCGGTCGGGTCCGACTCTGACCCTCTGTCACTGCTTTCTTACAAGGTTCCTATGCTGGTGAGACCGGAGTGGATTGTCAGTTCTGCTGTCACTCTCCCACCCACAATGACCCTTAATGGGATAGCTCACAGCTTCATTGAAATACACAATACCTCTTGCTTGGTCTTTCGGTCGGGTCCGACTGTGACCCTCTGTCACTGCTTTCTTACAAGGTTCCTATGCTGGTGAGACCGGAGTGGATTGTCAGTTCTGCTGTCACTCTCCCACCCACAATGACCCTTAATGGGATAGCTCACAGCTTCATTGAAATACACAATACCTCTTGTTTGGTCTTTCGGTCGGGTCCGACTCTGACCCTCTGTCACTGCTTTCTTACAAGGTTCCTATGCTGGTGAGACCGGAGTGGATTGTCAGTTCTGCTGTCACTCTCCCACCCACAATGACCCTTAATGGGATAGCTCACAGCTTCATTGAAATACACAATACCTCTTGTTTGGTCTTTCGGTCGGGTCCGATTCTGACCCTCTGTCACTGCTTTCTTACAAGGTTCCTATGCTGGTGAGACCGGAGTGGATTGTCAGTTCTGCTGTCACTCTCCCACCCACAATGACCCTTAATGGGATAGCTCACAGCTTCATTGAAATACACAATACCTCTTGTTTGGTCTTTCGGTCGGGTCCGACTCTGACCCTCTGTCACTGCTTTCTTACAAGGTTCCTATGCTGGTGAGACAGGAGTGGATTGTCAGTTCTGCTGATTTGGATAAGACTGTAACGTCTGTATTAAATATCTGTTGCTTTTCCAATTAGTGTGGAATGTGCACATTCCAGAGAAATAAGACACAGACACGGTGTTTCTGTATAGTAGTTCTCAAAGCGCTCTGTATTCAAAATGGCAGTTTACACGTTTATATGTAGAAAACGTTATCTGATCAAGCGTCACATGATTCCTTTGTCTAGGAATTAATAGCTTTATTGATTGGTTCAAAATTGCTGCAGTGTGTCGTCATCATACTGGTCAGTTTAGGGAGGAGCCGTCCCTTTGTCCTTATTTGGTCACGGATGTATGCATCATCAGGCCACTCCCATTTGTAGTTCTGCCTTCCATCTTGTTTGTAGTTTCATTCTCCATTTTAGGTAACCTTCTTGTCATTATAAGTGAGTAAGGAATGCAGACAAGGATAATAACATGTAAAAAGACATTTTCCTAATTATCATCCATAACAGTCCCCCCTAAAATGTACTGTTTTTATGTTATTAATGAGTGTGCAACCTAAGAAAAGCAGCTGTGCTTATGTTAGTGCGTGATGAGGGGTAAACTCCCCCCTAAACACTAGGTGTATATCTGTCCCTGAGGATGAGGTGCATGACTGCTAGAAAGCCCTAAACATCTGTGCTGTGAACGCCCGTTCTTCTTTGTACATTTGAGTAGCCATGGCTTACCCATGGCCCCTCCTGCCACTGTCACAGACAAGTCAGATGCCTTTCCCTAGCCCCTTGTATCAGGAACATGTGGAACAAGGGGTTTATGTGGAAACCTCATTCCTAGATACAATAGACCGTAACACTCTATGTGTCTCCTCACAGTTGTCATCATCACAAAATTCTTGGTGCACAAAGGTTGATGTGACTCCAGTAACTGACTTCATAAAAATATGTTCGGACACATGGGGTAATACAGCAGGTAACAAATGCAAGAATTATCAGTATTGAAAGAAAGACAATGTCAACCTGCAACAATACTCTCTGCCACCCAAACCATTTATCCCAATAGTCTGTGTTTCCAGAATTCTCCTTCAATTCTTGTGCCAAGTTGTTTAGTTCTTTAATGGCTAAAGTAATCTTACCGTTTGGACCCATATTATCAGGTATGTAGGTGCAACAGTTGTCAGTGTCGGTGTCGGGGAGCATTTTACACCAATCATTGGTATCAGTGATTCAAATCCTGCGGCTATCTGGTTTCGGCCTTTGAACTCATCAAGCACCCCCCTTGGGACTCCACTAGAATCTATGTACACATGGGAATTAAAACTTTCTTTAGGTTCAGATGATGATGTATGTCTCTTCCTTCTGAACTGTGTCTGAGGAACATTATCTAGATCACCATAATAGGTTGGAACAATGTGTAACGGCATAGCATGGTGGCTTTAGTCATGGTACGTTCCCCACGCCATACTCCTGACAGTCTTACCCTGAGTTTCATATCTCCACACAACCAATATATGTCCCCCAAAGATTGTGTCTGATTGGCTAGCATGGTGGCTGAACCATCTCTATATGTGTGACAAAACCCATAAGGGAACCTCTGTAAGTTGAACCCCTGAGAAACGTTTCTCCTGTAACACGTATAATTTCCAGGGTACACAATTATACCTCTCCCTGGGTGGGGATTACTAGTCATCATGGGGTACGTTTTCCTCCATTGTTCACTTCTTCTGGACCCGCCGTCTTTTGCAATTCTTTGAGCAATCTTAAATCTGTTGGCAGAGTCTGCATTGTATAAATGTTTATTTCTCCATCCACCTCTCTCCTTTCCATTTCCTGTGTTGTCATTGCTGCCTTTTTAGCCATCTGGTCTGCTAGATGGTTTCCTCGTGCTTCGTCTGAATTTAGCTTCCCATGTGCCTTTACTTTCAGTATGGCTACTTCCTTTGGGAGTGCTAAAGCATCTAGTAGTTCACGGATGGCTTTGTCATGCTTCACTGGAGTGCCTGTGGCTGTCATGCATCCTCTAGCTCTCCAGATTACTCCAAAGTCTTGAGTCATTCCCAGAGCATATCTTGAGTCTGTGTAGATGTTGGCTCGGACTCCTGTCGCAATCTCACAAGCCTTGGTCAATGCAATCAACTCTGCTTCTTGTGCTGACATGGAGGAAGGTAGTGAGAAGGCTCGCATCACATCTTTTTCTGTAGTCACAGCATATCCTGTGTGATCTTTCCCATTCTCATCAGCATACCTTGATCCATCCACATACAGAGTGATGTCTGGGTCTGTCAGGGCAAGGTCTTTTACATTCGCAAGGTGTGAGGTCTCCATTTCCATTTGTTGAAGGCAGTCATGAGGTGGATTTGTGAGTCCTGGGACTGCATATGGGTCTCTGGCTTGTATACTGGGAGTGCTGTCTGCTTGCCAGTGGAGAGTTTTCTTTTCCACTCCTTCCTCTTCCAACTCCTCTTCCTCTGCAAATTCCCACCATTTTAATGCAGCTCCCAATGTCTTCCATCCATCCGGTGCGAACTTGGATATTGCAACATGTGGAATTTCTGTATCCCAATGCTTGTAGAGCGCTTCTGCTTCTTGTGGGGGCTCCACCGTAAGTGCACTATCTCCTGCTGCATTGTTGTACAATGTCTTTAGGTTTAAGGTGACCTGCTTCAATTTAGTGAGACTTGCTTCATATTGGAAACCTCGGCCTGGAAATGTTTATTCCACAGCGTGCAATATAGAGGGTCTTGTGTCACATCTGTGAGCGTCTGGCCGTTTCCACCACCTTCTAGTAGACGTCTTTTTACATATAGATTGGTTATTCCTGAGTTTGGGTTCAAAATCAGGTTGTACAATCAGGCTGTACAAAAGTACCCATCTTCCTTTCTCCCCCCTCTGGAAATGGTAAGAGAGTGGCTGGATTGAGAACATAGCATCTCTGTAAAGTAACATTGTCTGGTAGAAGAAGGGAACATTGCAGACGGAGGTGTCTGGATGTAGTCATGTGCTTAGGTAGGCTGCTGTATGATGGCTGCAATATTATGTGGTGCCAGAACTGTCAGAGGATAGCCACGGACTATATACATCATATATGTAGAAGGATTAATTTGGGGGTTAAGGGCTGCCTGTTTTCTTTTCCTGTATTTAATGTTTGCAAACTATTCAAATACAGACTCCACTTTAGATCAAATTCACATGCAAAATCTTTCTTCCAAATCACTTACTATAACATTCTAGGAACTATTCGCTTCAGTCCCGTACTTAACTTACAATAATTCCCAACTAACACTCCACTTCTTCCTTCATAGTTACCATAAGTGGAACAGTGCCTAGGTGAGGTCTGGCACTTACACAAACATAACAATTAGTCTTATTATGTGATTCTACGTTATATGTCGTCCATTCCAGTCATAGATTGAGGTCTGTGAACCCAGTCTCATTTGCTAGGGTTCCTTCGTACGTAGGTTCACTGATATCAGTCATCTGGGGTAATGCCTGAGTGTGTTGTACTTGCATTAGTCCTTCTGATATGAGTGGTGCATTTAGATCTCTGAGCATAAATTTACCAATCCGTCCTTTTGCTTCTCCTCTAACCCAGCCACCTATTAGGTATGTACCTGCGTCTGTGGGTCTGGGGGTGAGTCGCATGTTAGCTCCAGTCTTGCCATTTGGCGAGCATTTGCCTGGCTTTATTAGAGTCATACGTTCAAGTAAAGGGCTTCCACTCAAATCTGTTCTATCTAAGGCACTCTGTGGCCTGTAGCCTCAAGCTGTCCCAGTGTTCCATCCTACAGCTTCCCAATGACTACAATCTTTCCCCAAGTCTGGTCTGTAACACATATGTGTATACATGTGCTGTGAGTGTATTTGTACAAGTTACATTGTTGAGTCACGCTTAGCTGTTGGCAACATACAACATGACAATAATCAAAAGACAATGTGATCATATGTGGTTTAGATGGATTGTACCAAAATGTAATACCATCTTTCTTCTCACTAATGAATGCAGAAGGTTCTACTTTAGTTAAGAACAGACAGAAAAGGATATGTGTTATGATCATCATGATGTTGGCTGCTGTGGGTCTGGTGCTGCTTGCAATAAGATGCATGATCTGGATTCCAGAGGATTCTTCTTTTTTTTTTTTTTTTTTTTTTTTTTTACAAATCTCTTGACCAGGACCCAAGCTCCAGGAAGTAGTTGATGAGTACCAGTGTCTACTTCTGGATCTGGAATAGGAGAAAACACTTGTGCATGTATTTTAGTCAGTGCTGGAGATAAAACAATCACATAATCAATAAATACATCAGATTTAAACTTCAATTGCTGAGGATAATAAGGATCTCTTGGGGGGGCAGAGAAAAACTTCCCTTCTCTTCAATCCTTCCTCTAAGACTGCTCCCAGCAGGAATGATTGATTACCACTGGCTGTTTTATCTTGTGGAGTGGCCTGATTTACTATTTCATCCGGAGCGCATTCTATTAATAACTCACAGAATTCTGTATCACCGTTGCAGACAGGCGTGTAGGAGTTGATTTACATGAGCAGAGATTGCTAATAAAAGCTTAAGAAGCTTAATAAAACATTAAATGTCTCCTATACCTTCCTTTTAAGAAAGATTACTATTCCCAAGGAGTAGTGGATACAGGGCACCAACTCCAGGGGAGATAGCATATTAGAAAATTGCTTCGTCATTGATTTTAAAAGGGGTCGGTTTCTTTGTTCCACAACCCACTAAAATGTAGCAAACACCATTCTTCTCTCAATAATACAGACAGACATATTTTCACATAAAACTCTAATACGCACACAGAGTAGATGGGAGGAGGGAAGGGGAGTGGTTTGCTTTGCTTTGTCATAAGATGGGGTGGCCAATCCCTCTCATACAATGCAAACCGGTCACCTCCCTCTTCAAAGAGTACAGTATCGAACACACAGAAACTTCAGACAAAATATTTCAAAAGAATACACGCATATGTATGTACTTCACAAACACATCTGTCTCATACTTACAAACAAGATAAACTATAAATCCTCCACTGATTTCAGTGGTGGACACAAATTCTCTAACCTGTATTCCTCAATTGTATTGCAAAGAAAAGGAATTACAGCAAATACTCACACATTTACTTACAGCAAACACAAGACAATCCCTCTACTTTATAAACGAAAGCAATCAGAATATTATATAAATGTATGTAAGGAAAAGTTCCTTAATATTTCTGTGTTCATACCTTAAACAGCATAGCAATACAGTAAAACATGTTAACACCTTCAAATACAACCTAGCATTGGCGGAGGAAGAATTCTAAGATTCGTCCTTCAAATAGTTAAACCAGATGGGAGGGGGTGGATGAGGAATTTCTCTCAGTCTCTCTCTCTGATCAAGGTCAAAACAAAACACACAGAGAGAGAAATCAGCTTGTAGTTTTTTTTTTTCTTTTCTTTAGGGAGAGAAGTTCTAAACTGCATTTCTTATCAAAACATGCATAACAACCAGCAGTGACATAGCATATAACATTATAATCATCAAACCTTTTCTGCAGAAAACTTAAGATTCAAAAGACATATGATTTCAAGACCATGCGCATATACGACACACACATGTAACCACCCGTAGTGAATGACAGACGTCCCTTAAAGTTTTCAGGCTACTACCGGCCCGAACATCATGACCCTTAAAGGACGTCTTATCCAACATGCACAGACATTTCCCAGGGAAACAAATATCTATTTCCCCGGGGCACACATATGCAAGTTAGTATTTGTGACCTCTGGTATTATGTATTTGCACGTCACCTTGCGTACAAATCAAACGTCTTCCAGACAGTCAAAAACACACATGTGTGTTGGTCCTGAACCATATGTCTAAAGAATTCAAATTCACAATACCAACAGTCCACACACACACACACACACACACCGGCAACAGATATCTATTATCACAGGTTTTTTTTTAAAACGGACCTTGAGCAAGTTAAATAATCTGTGCTTTGAATGCCTGCCAATAGCCGAGAAAGAAATAGCGACTTGCAAAGTACTAAATAATGACCTTACCAGGCATATTTTCTGAAGGTTCCTTCTGCTGTTGAAAGTCACCACTTCGCTCCTTCTCGGCTATTGTCAGGTCATAAACTCAAGGCCCCACGTTGAGGCGCCAAATGATTTGGATAAGACTGTAACGTCTGTATTAAATATCTGTTGCTTTTCCAATTAGTGTGGAATGTGCACATTCCAGAGAAATAAGACACAGACACGGTGTTTCTGTATAGTAGTTCTCAAAGCGCTCTGTATTCAAAATGGCAGTTTACACGTTTATATGTAGAAAACGTTATCTGATCAAGCGTCACATGATTCCTTTGTCTAGGAATTAATAGCTTTATTGATTGGTTCAAAATTGCTGCAGTGTGTCGTCATCATACTGGTCAGTTTAGGGAGGAGCCGTCCCTTTGTCCTTATTTGGTCACGGATGTATGCATCATCAGGCCACTCCCATTTGTAGTTCTGCCTTCCATCTTGTTTGTAGTTTCATTCTCCATTTTAGGTAACCTTCTTGTCATTATAAGTGAGTAAGGAATGCAGACAAGGATAATAACATGTAAAAAGACATTTTCCTAATTATCATCCATAACACTGCTGTCACTCTCACCCCCACAATGACCCTTAATGGGATAGCTCACAGCTTCATTGAAATACACAATACCTCTTGTTTGGTCTTTCGGTCGGGTCCGACTGTGACCCTCTGTCACTGCTTCCTTACAGGGTTCCTATGCTGGTGAGATGGGAGTGGATTGTCAGTTCTGCTGTCACTCTCCCACCCACAATGACCCTTAATGGGATAGCTCACAGCTTCATTGAAATACACAATACCTCTTGTTTGGTCTTTCGGTCGGGTCCGACTCTGACCCTCTGTCACTGCTTTCTTACAAGGTTCCTATGCTGGTGAGACCGGGGTGGATTGTCAGTTCTGCTGTCACTCTCACCCCCACAATGACCCTTAATGGGATAGCTCACAGCTTCATTGAAATACACAATACCTCTTGTTTGGTCTTTCGGACGCGACCGACTGTGACCCTCTGTCACTGCTTTCTTACAAGGTTCCTATGCTGGTGAGAACGGAGTGGGTTGTTAGTTCCTTCCCCAGTGGTTTGGGATTTGGCCCTGCATTCTGCTTTCACTCTCACCCCCATAATGACCCTTAATGGGATAGCTCACAGCTTCATTGAAATACACAATACCTCTTGCTTGGTCTTTCGGTCGGGTCCGACTGTGACCCTCTGTCACTGCTTTCTTACAAGGTTCCTATGCTGGTGAGACCGGAGTGGATTGTCAGTTCTGCTGTCACTCTCCCACCCACAATGACCCTTAATGGGATAGCTCACAGCTTCATTGAAATACACAATACCTCTTGTTTGGTCTTTCGGTCGGGTCCGACTCTGACCCTCTGTCACTGCTTTCTTACAAGGTTCCTATGCTGGTGAGACCGGAGTGGATTGTCAGTTCTGCTGTCACTCTCCCACCCACAATGACCCTTAATGGGATAGCTCACAGCTTCATTGAAATACACAATACCTCTTGTTTGGTCTTTCGGTCGGGTCCGACTCTGACCCTCTGTCACTGCTTTCTTACAAGGTTCCTATGCTGGTGAGACCGGAGTGGATTGTCAGTTCTGCTGTCACTCTCCCACCCACAATGACCCTTAATGGGATAGCTCACAGCTTCATTGAAATACACAATACCTCTTGCTTGGTCTTTCGGTCGGGTCCGACTCTGACCCT
Source organism: Discoglossus pictus (assembly GCA_027410445.1). Taxonomy (NCBI): domain Eukaryota; kingdom Metazoa; phylum Chordata; class Amphibia; order Anura; family Alytidae; genus Discoglossus; species Discoglossus pictus. The sequence goes on from CM050165.1 coordinate 165,577,700, forward strand.
CTGTCACTGCTTTCTTACAAGGTTCCTATGCTGGTGAGACCGGAGTGGATTGTCAGTTCTGCTGTCACTCTCCCACCCACAATGACCCTTAATGGGATAGCTCACAGCTTTATTGAAATACACAGGGAGATATTAATAGGGGCCTCAAATACAGTGGCAGGCACTTCACATCAGCAGAGCCATAGCAACATAAAGTGTATGATTGCAAACGCAAGAAGTTTGCCTGGGAAAATGGATGAGCTAGAAATATTAGCAGTACAAGAAAAATGGGGCTTAATAGGCATTACGGAAACATGGTGGGATGAATCTCATGACTGGACTGTTAATCTGGATGGTTATAACCTATTTAGGAAAGATAGGGGAAATGGTAAAAGAGGAGGAGGGATCTGTCTTTATGTTAAGCCTTAATTTAAGCCTATAGTTAGAGAAGATATTTATGCTGGCACTAACGGCATCATTGAATCCTTGTGGGTTGAGCTAAATAGTGGAGGAGCTAATTCTAAATGCATATTGGTGGGAGTATGCTATACACCCCCAAATATAGCTGAAAGTGAGGAAATACAATTATTGTTACAGATTGGAAATGCAGCTAAGCATGGGCAAGTTCTAATAATGGGAGACTTTAATTACCCTGATATAAACTGGATAAACGAGACCAGCAGCTCAGCTAAGGGGAGCAGGTTCTTGAGTACACTCAGGGATCATTATCTAGCCCAGGTAATACAAGAACCTACTAGAAATGGGGCCATCTTGGATTTAGTCATCACAAGTAATATTGATATAATATCAAATGTAAAAATAGGGGAACCCTTGGGGAACAGTGATCACAACACAGTCTCATTTGAGATTGAATACAAAAAACAGAGTTGTAAGGGGCCAACAAAAACTCTAAATTTTAAAAGGGCTAACTTTAATGGGTTACGGGCAGCAATACAACATATAGACTGGGACAAAGAACTTACAGGGAAGAATACTGAAAATAAATGGACAACATTCAAATCCTTACTAAATAAACATACTCATCAGCATGTACCATGTGGAAATAAAATAAATAGGAGTAAATCACATCCCATGTGGCTTAACAATGACTTAAAGATCATGATGAGGAAAAAGAAATATGCATTTAAATTATACAAGAAGGAGGGAACAGAGGCATCTTTATGTGACTATAAGGAAATCAACAAGGCTTGCAAAAGGGCTATTAGACTGGCTAAAATAGAAAATGAGAAGTCAGTTGCAATGGAAAGTAAGACTAACCCTAAAATATTTTATAAATATATTAATGGGAAGAAGGCCAGGAAGGAATCGATAGGACCATTACAATGTGACACAGGCCATCTGATAATTAGTGACCAGGAAAAGGCAGATGAGCTAAATAGGTTCTTTTCGTCGGTTTACACAAGGGAGGTACCAGTGGTTGGGACACTGCAACATAATGGGGCTACACTACCTTCACTAAATAATTGGTTAACGCAGGAAGAAATACAAAAGAGGTTGGAGAAAATAAATGTTAATAAAGCCCCAGGTCCTGATGGAATACATCCAAGGGTACTGAGGGAGCTGGGTTCTGTAATAGCAAAACCATTATATCTAATCTTTAAAGACTCGTTTACTACAGGGTCTCTACCAGATGACTGGAGAAAAGCAGAGGTGATACCTATATTTAAGAAGGGATCTAGAGCAAATCTGGGGAATTATAGACCAGTGAGCCTCACTTCTGTAGTTGGGAAGCTTTTAGAAGGGTTAATAAGGGACAGAATTCAAGAATATGTCTATTTGAACAGGATCATAGGTAGCAGTCAACATGGATTTATGAAGGAAAGGTCGTGTCAGACCAATCTAATTAGTTTTTATGAGGAGGTTAGTAGGAACTTGGATCAGGGCAACTCAGTGGATGTAGTCTTTTTAGATTTTTCAAAGGCATTTGATACAGTGCCACATGGAAGACTAGTGAGCAAACTAAGGGATACAGGAATTGCAGTAAATATCTGCTCATGGATCGAGAGCTGGCTAAAAGACAGGAAGCAAAGGGTTGTTGTAAATGGAACATACTCCGATTGGTCTAATGTGATAAGTGGGGTTCCTCAGGGCTCAGTATTGGGTCCTCTCCTTTTTAACATATTTATTAATGACATTGAAGTAGGACTCGAATGTAGTGTCTCCATTTTTGCTGATGACACTAAGTTGTGCAAGGTAATAAAATCAGATAATGATGTACTTTCCCTACAAAAGGATTTGCATAAATTAGAGAAATGGGCGGCTAAATGGCACATGAGATTTAATACAAATAAATGTAAGGTTATGCATTTGGGAAGGAACAATAGCCAAGCAATCTATAATCTTAATGGAGCAAATCTAGGGGTATCAGATATTGAAAGGGATTTGGGAGTACTAGTGGACAACCACCTAGGTAACAGCGCTCAAAGCCAAGCAGCGGCTGCAAAGGCAAATAAAATATTAGCATGTATTAGGAAGGGTATAGAAGCCAGGGAAGAAGATATAATTCTGCCACTATACAAATCTCTAGTACGCCCTCATTTGGAATATGGAGTACAATTTTGGGCACCACCTCACAAAAAAGACATTTTAGAGCTGGAAAAAGTACAGAGAAGGGCTACAAAACTAATAAGGGGAATGGAGGGGCTAAGTTATGAAGAAAGACTAGCAAAATTAAACTTATTTTCGCTAGAAAAAAGGCGTCTAAGAGGAGATATGATTACGTTATTTAAATACATCCAGGGTCAATATAAGGCTTTGTCAAGTGAACTTTTTGTAGCAAGAGATTTTCAACTGACAAGAGGACATCCGTTGAGGTTAGAGGAAAAAAGATTTCACCTTAAACAAAGAAAAGGGTTCTTCACAGTTAGGGTGGTTAAACTGTGGAATTCTCTACCAAAGGAGGTGGTGACAGCGAATTCGATAGACAACTTCAAAAAGGGGTTAGATATATTTCTGAATAAAGAGGGCATTCAAGGCTATCCTAGATAACTAGCAAGGAATATTGATCCAGGGAGAAATTTGATCGCCAGTTTCTGGGGTCAGGAAGGAATTTTGCTTTTTTTTCCTCTTATGAGACAATTGGCAAAGTTTCAATGGGTTTTTTTTTTTATGTTTGCCTTCCTCTGGATCAATTAACAATAATTAACAATTAACAATAATAATAAATAGTCCAAATTAAAAAGATCAATAGAGATCTAAAAAGGTTGAACTTGATGGACTAACTCTTTATTCATTCTCCAATACTATACTATTAATAATTATTTAATCAATAATTTAATTAATAACTAATCCGCATATTGCAGATCAGAGGAGATCTTAACAGGTTGAACTTGATGGACTGAAAGTCTTTTTTCAACCTTAATTACTATGTAACTATGTAACTATGTAACAATACCTCTTGTTTGGTCTTTCGGTCGGGTCCGATTCTGACCCTCTGTCACTGCTTTCTTACAAGGTTCCTATGCTGGTGAGACCGGAGTGGGTTGTCAGTTCTGCTGTCACTCTCCCACCCACAATGACCCTTAATGGGATAGCTCACAGCTTCATTTAAATACACAAAACCTCTTGTTTGGTCTTTCGGTCGGGTCCGACTCTGACCCTCTGTCACTGCTTTCTTACAAGGTTCCTATGCTGGTGAGACCGGAGTGGATTGTCAGTTCTGCTGTCACTCTCCCACCCACAATGACCCTTAATGGGATAGCTCACAGCTTTATTGAAATACACAGTGAGATATTAATAGGGGCCTCAAATACAGTGGCAGGCACTTCACATCAGCAGAGCCATAGCAACATAAAGTGTATGATTGCAAACGCAAGAAGTTTGCCTGGGAAAATGGATGAGCTAGAAATATTAGCAGTACAAGAAAAATGGGGCTTAATAGGCATTACGGAAACATGGTGGGATGAATCTCATGACTGGACTGTTAATCTGGATGGTTATAACCTATTTAGGAAAGATAGGGGAAATGGTAAAAGAGGAGGAGGGATCTGTCTTTATGTTAAGCCTTAATTTAAGCCTATAGTTAGAGAAGATATTTATGCTGGCACTAACGGCATCATTGAATCCTTGTGGGTTGAGCTAAATAGTGGAGGAGCTAATTCTAAATGCATATTAGTGGGAGTATGCTATAAACCCCCAAATATAGCTGAAAGTGAGGAAATACAATTATTGTTACAGATTGGAAATGCAGCTAAGCATGGGCAAGTTCTAATAATGGGAGACTTTAATTACCCTGATATAAACTGGATAAACGAGACCAGCAGCTCAGCTAAGGGGAGCAGGTTCTTGAGTACACTCAGGGATCATTATCTAGCCCAGGTAATACAAGAACCTACTAGAAATGGGGCCATCTTGGATTTAGTCATCACAAGTAATATTGATATAATATCAAATGTAAAAATAGGGGAACCCTTGGGGAACAGTGATCACAACACAGTCTCATTTGAGATTGAATACAAAAAACAGAGTTGTAAGGGGCCAACAAAAACTCTAAATTTTAAAAGGGCTAACTTTAATGGGTTACGGGCAGCAATACAACATATAGACTGGGACAAAGAACTTACAGGGAAGAATTCTGAAAATAAATGGACAACATTCAAATCCTTACTAAATAAACATACTCATCAGCATGTACCATGTGGAAATAAAATAAATAGGAGTAAATCACATCCCATGTGGCTTAACAATGACTTAAAGATCATGATGAGGAAAAATAAATATGCATTTAAATTATACAAGAAGGAGGGAACAGAGGCATCTTTATGTGACTATAAGGAAATAAACAAGGCTTGCAAAAGGGCTATTAGACTGGCTAAAATAGAAAATGAGAAGTCAGTTGCAATGGAAAGTAAGACTAACCCTAAAATATTTTATAAATATATTAATGGGAAGAAGGCCAGGAAGGAATCGATAGGACCATTACAATGTGACACAGGCCATCTGATAATTAGTGACCAGGAAAAGGCAGATGAGCTAAATAGGTTCTTTTCGTCGGTTTACACAAGGGAGGTACCAGTGGTTGGGACACTGCAACATAATGGGGCTACACTACCTTCACTAAATAATTGGTTAACGCAGGAAGAAATACAAAAGAGGTTGGAGAAAATAAATGTTAATAAAGCCCCAGGTCCTGATGGAATACATCCAAGGGTACTGAGGGAGCTGGGTTCTGTAATAGCCAAACCATTATATCTAATCTTTAAAGACTCGCTCACTACAGGGTCTCTACCAGATGACTGGAGAAAAGCAGAGGTGATACCTATATTTAAGAAGGGATCTAGAGCAAATCCGGGGAATTATAGACCAGTGAGCCTCACTTCTGTAGTTGGGAAGCTTTTAGAAGGGTTAATAAGGGACAGAATACAAGAATATGTCTATTTGAACAGGATCATAGGTAGCAGTCAACATGGATTTATGAAGGAAAGGTCGTGTCAGACCAATCTAATTAGTTTTTATGAGGAGGTTAGTAGGAACTTGGATCAGGGCAACTCAGTGGATGTAGTCTTTTTAGATTTTTCAAAGGCATTTGATACAGTGCCACATGGAAGACTAGTGAGCAAACTAAGGGATACAGGAATTGCAGTAAATATCTGCTCATGGATCGAGAGCTGGCTAAAAGACAGGAAGCAAAGTGTTGTTGTAAATGGAACATACTCCGATTGGTCTAATGTGATAAGTGGGGTTCCTCAGGGCTCAGTATTGGGTCCTCTCCTTTTTAACATATTTATTAATGACATTGAAGTAGGACTCGAATGTAGTGTCTCCATTTTTGCTGATGACACTAAGTTGTGCAAGTTAATAAAATCAGATAATGATGTACTTTCCCTACAAAAGGATTTGCATAAATTAGAGAAATGGGCGGCTAAATGGCAGATGAGATTTAATACAAATAAATGTAAGGTTATGCATTTGGGAAGGAACAATAGCCAAGCTATCTATAATCTTAATGGAGCAAATCTAGGGGTATCAGATATTGAAAGGGATTTGGGAGTACTAGTGGACAACCACCTAGGTAACAGCGCTCAAAGCCAAGCAGCGGCTGCAAAGGCAAATAAAATATTAGCATGTATTAGGAAGGGTATAGAAGCCAGGGAAGAAGATATAATTCTGCCACTATACAAATCTCTAGTACGCCCTCATTTGGAATATGGAGTACAATTTTGGGCACCACCTCACAAAAAAGACATTTTAGAGCTGGAAAAAGTACAGAGAAGGGCTACAAAACTAATAAGGGGAATGGAGGGGCTAAGTTATGAAGAAAGACTAGCAAAATTAAACTTATTTTCGCTAGAAAAAAGGCGTCTAAGAGGAGATATGATTACGTTATTTAAATACATCCAGGGTCAATATAAGGCTTTGTCAAGTGAACTTTTTGTAGCAAGAGATTTTCAACTGACAAGAGGACATCCGTTGAGGTTAGAGGAAAAAAGATTTCACCTTAAACAAAGAAAAGGGTTCTTCACAGTTAGGGTGGTTAAACTGTGGAATTCTCTACCAAAGGAGGTGGTGACAGCGAATTCGATAGACAACTTCAAAAAGGGGTTAGATATATTTCTGAATAAAGAGGGCATTCAAGGCTATCCTAGATAACTAGCAAGGAATATTGATCCAGGGAGAAATTTGATCGCCAGTTTCTGGGGTCAGGAAGGAATTTTGCTTTTTTTCCCCTTATGAGACAATTGGCAAAGTTTCAATGGTTTTTTTTTTTATGTTTGCCTTCCTCTGGATCAATTAACAATAATTAACAATTAACAATAATAATAAATAGTCCAAATTAAAAAGATCAATAGAGATCTAAAAAGGTTGAACTTGATGGACTAACTCTTTATTCATTCTCCAATACTATACTATTAATAATTATTTAATCAATAATTTAATTAATAACTAATCCGCATATTGCAGATCAGAGGAGATCTTAACAGGTTGAACTTGATGGACTGAAAGTCTTTTTTCAACCTTAATTACTATGTAACTATGTAACTATGTAACAATACCTCTTGTTTGGTCTTTCGGTCGGGTCCGATTCTGACCCTCTGTCACTGCTTTCTTACAAGGTTCCTATGCTGGTGAGACCGGAGTGGATTGTCAGTTCTGCTGTCACTCTCCCACCCACAATGACCCTTAATGGGATAGCTCACAGCTTCATTGAAATACACAATACCTTTTGTTTTGTCTTTCGGTCGGGCCCGACTGTGACCCTCTGTCACTGCTTCCTTACAGGGTTCCTATGCTGGTGAGACGGGAGTGGATTGTCAGTTCTGCTGTCACTCTCCCACCCACAATGACCCTTAATGGGATTGCTCACAGCTTCATTGAAATACACAATACCTCTTGTTTGGTCTTTCGGTCGGGTCCGACTCTGACCCTCTGTCACTGCTTTCTTACAAATTTCCTATGCTGGTGAGACCGGGGTGGATTGTCAGTTCTGCTGTCACTCTCACCCCCACAATGACCCTTAATGGGATAGCTCACAGCTTCATTGAAATACACAATACCTCTTGTTTGGTCTTTCGGACGGGACCGACTGTGACCCTCTGTCACTGCTTTCTTACAAGGTTCCTATGCTGGTGAGAACGGAGTGGGTTGTCAGTTCCTTCCCCAGTGGTTTGGGATTTGGCCCTGCATTCTACTTTCACTCTCACCCCCATAATGACCCTTAATGGGATAGCTCACAGCTTCATTGAAATACACAATACCTCTTGTTTGGTCTTTCGGTCGGGTCCGACTCTGACCCTCTGTCACTGCTTTCTTACAAAGTTCCTATGCTGGTGAGACCGGAGTGGATTGTCAGTTCCTTCCCCAGTGGTTTGGGATTTGGCCCTGCATTCTGCTTTCACTCTCACACCCACAATGACCCTTAATGGGATAGCTCACAGCTTCATTGAAATACACAATACCTCTTGTTTGGTCTTTCGGTCGGGTCCGACTGTGACCCTCTGTCACTGCTTTCTTACAAGGTTCCTATGAGACCGGAGTGGATTGTCAGTTCTGCTGTCACTCTCCCACCCACAAGGGCAGCAAACACACACAAAGGGTTTGCAGAGGCACAATGAGCACCAGACAACTCACCTTCATCAGGGGTAATCGCCACTACTCTTATCCAAGGAAGTCCCACGCCATTGCTGGTGGCCATGTGCCAAGATGACCATTCATTCCGATTTGGTGACCTCCCATTATGTTTTGCTATTCATCAATTTACATTAGTTTCGATTGCTAAGTGATGTTGGGGAAGTGCGTGTGAAAGCAGAATGGACGGACAAATCCAAAATCACTGGAGAAGGAACTGACAACCCACTGCAGTATCACCTATCATTATCCTTTTAGGCCCACAGGGGAATGTTCCTACTCCCCAGTCCCGCTAATTGTACTTGGCCTGTGCATTAACCCTTTATTATGCCTAGATTGTAGATCAATTAGATGCATTATATGATATCTAATGCTATTAGGACTATTATTCCTCTTAGTATGTATGGATCTATTGCAGGTTAACTAGTGCTCATTAGTTTACAGCTATAGTAATGTGACACTAATGTGGATGTCCCCTAACCCCAACCATTGAAAACACACCGACATGGGGAGAACAGGATAACACAGCTTTATTTTTGGACACAGACCACAATCAGCAGTGGTCAAGACTGTGCATTCACAGAACGGTATAACAAAACTTTATTTTTGGACACAGACCACAATCAGCAGTGGTCAAGACTGTGCATTCACAGAACGGTATAACAAAACTTTATTTTTGGACACAGACCACAATCAGCAGTGGTCAAGACTGTGCATTCACAGAACGGTATAACAAAACTTTATTTTTGGACACAGACCACAATCAGCAGTGGTCAAGACTGTGCATTAATATCATGGGTGTGGTGTGGGCGGGTCCCGAGAGAGCAAGGGGCTAAATAAAAAAAAGGGGATACCTACAGGGGTCAATCTAATAGTCTAGAATAAGCATGATGCATAGCACCTACCAGGGTCACATGCTGCAACCGGAACCAGAAATCTCTCCATTTAACTGAAAAAAACATTAGAGTGCATGGCACTTACAACTTGTCTGGATCTGTTCAATTGAACAAATGATTCAACCTCTGGACTGTGTAATCCAATCCAGTTTCACACATACAGTATGGTGTGTGAAATTGCCCACAAAATTGAATGGTCAACAAAAAACAAAAAAGGCGGAGGAGGCTCAAAAAAAATAATGACAATGCATGTACAGTAAAGTGCTAAATACTGTACCAATATACCAACTTATCTGATTCCCATCTGCAAGCATTACTAACTATTAGCTACAGTAGGTCTCTGGATAATGAGTAATATGGGCAAATACCCATTAATATGGACAGGACACAAAGGTCAGCAGCCACATTCACTGTTTCTTACATCAGACCCAAAGATCTGTTCTCAGACCGATATTGAGGTCAGGATCACATGCTTTATTAGTGCATATATTAATGCTGCCTGTCATTAACATGCCATTGTGAGACTTTGCAAGTCCACCGCCATAGCGGTATTAGTCTACATTTCAGCTAACAATAATCATGTCTGAGATATCTGGCAATATGATAGCTTTAAGATTGTGGGAGCTACATGTTAAGGAGGGGGCTGTCATTGGAGTAATGTCTACCTGAGAGGCACTGAGAAAACCTTACGCCTCATATAATTCCTCCACAATGCTTGCAGATGCAGGAGATGCCTTCATGGGCCTGAATTGTACCTAAAACAAAACAAATGGAAAGAAAAACAAAGAGAAAACATAAAATCTAAGGGCCTAAAAAAAAAGGGGACTGCAGCATCCCTTCCCAACAGCATTCCCCAGTGACCATCAATTGGGGGCATGTTCAACCGAACCCTACGTGTCCACAGAGAAGAGGATCATGGACCATGTGATGGGAGGTAGCCATCTGCATACAAAATGTCACCATCACATAGGCAAAGATCCAAAACTCTGTAGCCAGGCTAGATGAGGTCAGCATTGTGACCAATAGATTGTCACTGAGGAGTGCTGTTGAGAAGGCACAATTATGTCCACAGCCCCTAGGTCCTCCTCCGCCTGGGCACAGGACCTGCCTCGTCCGCGGCCGGACGCCGTCTCCTTGTTGGTGGTGGGGGAGCAGGAGGAGGTAGTGGCACCACGGGTGGTGGTGGCGGCGGAGGCATGGTGGAAGGAGAGGAGGGGCCAGGCTGCTGTTGGCTGGTGACCTGCCCCGTTCCCAGCAGCCTGACCAAATGCTGCTCCAGCCTCCGATGATGGCTCATCTCCTCCCTAAAGCACCTGTCCAGGCTGCGCCTCATGCCAGAGAGGTTGGCATCAATCCTCCTCACGACGGCCAACAACTCCAGCAGCGCAGCCCCGGTCGTTGGTGGTGGGGGGGGCTCGGGTCCTGCTGGCAGGGCCGGGTGGGAAGATGGCGGGGACAGAGTGGGGAGGATCTGGGACCCTGCTGGAGACAGGGTCTCTGATGTTGGTGTCCCCGGTGGCTCAGTGTGTGGGGAAGGAGGAGCTGTGGCATATTCCACTCCTTCTGAGGGCCCCGGCGAGATGGCAAGTCTTTGGAGGAGGGGGACAGTCGGGCTCTGGACAGGGGGGCTGTCAACGACCACGACCTCCCCCTCCGAAGAGCCAGGGCCCTCGGATGAGCCTGTAGCTTCCTCCCCCTGAGCAGTCTCCTGCGGGGCGGGGGCTGACGGCCCCGCTCGTGGCTCATCACTGGACCCAGACCTCCTACTGGATGCTGAAATAGAGAAAAGAAAGGTACATGTCATTAGTATGCTGATCAATACATTGATATGTTTTCACTCCTAACTATCTGACATCTAGGCCTGAACATGGATGATTCTCCTAATTGCAACTCCCATTAGCTCTCATTTGCTAGATTGGATCTATTCTTTGGTTTCTTGTCTTGACCTCTCCTGGCTCCTAACGCTGTCTGTATTTCTTATGCGGTCTGTGAGTGCATAGGCTGCATTGGGCGCACCAGTACATGGACTCTATTGCTTAATTACTCTTGGGGTGGCAAGGAATGACAGTGATTTGTCAGCTTCATGGATTTAATGACACTTCCATCCATCCCTTGTTAATTCCATGGAGCTGACATGTCAGTGTCCTTGTTGGTCACCATGTGTAGTGTGTGTGATGCACATGTGGTGGCATGTTGGTGTATGTGATATTCACCTGAACTGGAGGCTGGGTCCTGCTGGGCCACCGGGGATGAAGCTCCAGCTGCGGGCGATGGTCCGAGAAAGTCCCTTGCGATCCTCTCCCACTCCTTATAGGTGACACTGTGTCTCTCAGCTTCTCTCGCCATCTTCCTCTTCACCGTGGCCCTGATATCCACATATCTGTGCTTCAAGGACCTCAAGCCCCTAGGAACCGTCAACACCTCCTTCATCACTTGCACTACCTCCTTCCAAGCCTGAGCCTTAGGCCCAGGCTTCGCTTCCCTTGCAACAAGGATGACGGGCCGGTCACGGATCGCACCCAGGAGGACCATATTCTCCTGGGGCGTATAATTACGGGCCCTGCGCCTGCCCTTGCCAATAGCCCCTTGCTCTCTCGACTGTGCTCGGGGACCCTGGCCTCCCTGCACTCTTCCTGAGGCCTGTCCCTTCCCCAAACTACCACGCCCCCTGGGAACAGGCCCCTTCCCCTCTGTCCCTCCTCTATCAGTGCCTGTGTCTCCCTCCTCCTCCTCCTCCTCTCCCCCCCCCCTCTGGGGACCACTCCTCCTCCTCCAGGGACACCTCCTCCTCCTCCGGGGACACCTCCTCCACCCCCTCCGGGGACACCTCCTCCACCCCCTTTGGGGACACCTCCCCCTCTCCTCCACCCTCCACTACACTCTCCTCACTCTCCTCACTCTCCACTCCTCTCCTCCTCTCTACACCTATCTCCTCCCTCCATGCTTAAATAATAACAAAATAAGAATAACTCAAAATAAGTGTAACTGTTATATAGGTGATGAAAAAAAAAGTGTATGTTCTATGTGTTTTTAATAACTGTTGGGGGATGCGGGGCAAAGGTTGGGGGGGGGAGGTGTGTGGTGTGTGTCCTAACGCTATGTATGTCTCTATGTGTCTTTAATCTATGTGTCAGGCAAATATGTGTAATGTGTAAATATGTGTAACTCTTACGTGTAAATATGCTAGTAATCAAATCCAAAACAATCAAAAAGAGTGCGCCTACAAATCAAAATAACGATAAAGAAATAAAAGTATTACTGGAATGTCTGTTGGAAAGAAAAGATGTGTGTGCTATGTGTATTTAATAAGTGGTGGGGGATGGGGTGTGTTGGGGGATGGGGTGTGGTGGGGGGGATGGGTGTGTGGGGTGTGAGTCCTAACTATATATATGTCTCTATGTGTGTTATTTAATCTATGTGTCTTGCAAATATGTGAAATCTGTAAATATGTGTATTGCTTAAATGGAAGGACTTATAAAATAGACAATGAAAAAATAAAAAATAACTAATCTCCCTCTCTCCAAAGTACTAATCTCAAAGACTCTCTCCCACCTGCTCCTGGAACTGCGTGCTAACTCCAATAGCTCTTACAACACAGTCAGCGCATGGGTTTGTATCAATCACATTTATAAGCTCATACTGTCAATCAAATTCTTAGCTCGTACGTGATTGGCTGAGAGGCGTGTCTCGCTAGGACGTCCCCTTATCAGCTTGCGAGCGCGCCAACAGACTTAGCCAATTACATAGGCACTTATAGTGTCAGGCCGCCAAGTGCGTATGTAATTGGCTGAGAGTCCCAATGCGGGCCGCCAAGTGCGTATGTAATTGGCTGAGAGTCCCAATACATACGCACTGGGCGGCCCGCGTTGGGACTCTCAGCCAATTACATACGCACTTGGCGTCCCGCGTTGGGACTCTCAGCCAATTACATACGCACTTGGCGGCCCGTGTTGGGACAGCCAATTACATGCGGCCAAGTGCGTATGTAATAGGTTGAGAGGCTTCTTGACGTAAAATCATCAGCTGGAATGCCATGTAAAGATCCACAGGTGACCAATGGCAAAGCAGAAATTATCGTGCCTAATACCAGGTCATGCAATCAACAAGCTATAAAACCCCATCGCCAACAAGTCATCAGCATGTCTGAAACAGCATGGATGATCATGTGAGAGGGATGATGGCCAGGATGAGTGGGCGTATGAGGTTGAGATGCTTTTGTGCAGCTCACCTAGCACATTATGAAGACCAGGAAGCAAGGTGTGTGATTGAGGGGGTGATGGGGAGTGGCAGAGAGTAGTGTCTGGGAGTGAATGAGGGTGTGAGTGGTGATGTGATCCATGCTGGGGCAGAACCAAGCCAGGCAAGGGAATTACCACAGGCCATGCCTAGTATCGTGGGGGTGGATCAGGGAGGAGGGAGAGCTCCAGTAGCACAGGGAATAGCATATTAATACATTCATTTCACTGTTCCAGTCAACTGATATGTGATGTATTTGACGCTAGAGACCACACAGACTTATTAGAAAAAGATACTGATCCAAGTTCTGATCTCATGGATATAGGGCCACCTGCACCCAGGGAGGCTGACAATGTGTTCGGTGATCAGCTGCTGGGGGGAGTACAGGATGTGGTGGCTCAGGCAGAAGGGGGGGAGCCTGACCAGGAGCCTGACCAGGAGCCTGACCAGGAGCCTGTGAGGAGGCGGGCACCCAATGTGTACAGGAAGAGACTCACATTAGAGGGGTTCACTGATGGGGAGGTGTATGAGCGTTTTCGGCTGACCCGTGCCAGTCTTGGGGAGCTCTATGAGGTTCTCAGAGCGGACCTGGAGCCTCGCTCAGGGGCAAATAGAGCCATCTCAGGAATGACACGGATGTTAGTTGCAATACACCTCCTTGCTTCTGGTAGCTTTCAGACCACCCTGAGCATAGCCGGAGGAATGTCTCAGCCAAGCCTCTCGAATTGTCGAGTGCATTCCTCCGTGCTATTGGTCGGAGAGCTGCCAGATACATCAATTACCCTAACACTGCTGAAGAGATCTCGAAGGTGAAGTTTGATTTCTTCCAATTAGGAGGTATCCCCAATGTGCTTGGTGCTATTGACTGTACACACGTGGCACTGATACCTCCTAGAGAGCAAGAAGCGCTGTACAGAAATCGTAAGCATTATCATTCAATCAATGTCCAGGTTGTTTGCGATGCGAACATGCGCATACAAGGTGTGTATGCAGGCTTCCCGGGAAGTCCTCACGACGCCTATATCCTGCGTGCATCCGGAATATCTGACATCTTTGAGTCCGGCAGATTTCCATCCGGATGGCTACTGGGTGAGTACACATTAGTAATGGCAGTCAACCATATCTTACTATGACTGGATACAATAACACATACGGTACATCAGGTTTCCCTCTATTGCTCTGATGTTCACATGTGCATTACCGAGTAATACTACCAAAGCCAGAACAGAATAGCTCATTGCTGGCCCGAACCCTGTGTTAGCTTGGCCAAACAGTATGCACAACAACATATGCCAAAAACCACAATTGATTAATCATTAGGTTTATGTTCTGATGCATTCTCTTGTATCCTGTGACATGGACATCTCTAGTCTACATAACGTGTTGTGTGTTCTTGTACGGCCTATGTAAGTGAGATGACTTCAGAATTCATCTGATAGAGGAGAATAGTGTTTGGCAAACTTTTTCTTGCCTGAATATATCCCGGAATAAACATGAATTAGCTTACCTTGAAGTTATCAAAATCTCCAAGGTCTTTTGGCATTTGCGTTTGATTGTGTACGCCCCAGGGAAATTCCACCTGAATTAGCATCACATTTACGTTCACAAGAATACACTATCACGCTTCACCTCAGACCTCTGGCATGTGCTCGGTACAAGAACTGCAACAGTGACTTCCTGCTCTCTACCAGAAGGGTCGCAATATGTACCCTGTTGTATTTCCCTTGTATCTCCGCCTCATGTAAGTGTCCTGTGGGTGTGAACATCTGGATTTTACATTTGTGGAAATCACATTGTAATTGATCTGAAGCTTCATATAGAATACATGTGTTAATACACTACTAATTATCCTATCAGATGCATTCATGATCCATCTCCCTTACATATATCTTTAACTGTGTATTAGCCACAGGGATGTGTTGATAGGTCATGATGACGATATTTGGCCATATGCTTTGTCAAACATCACAACATCCTATTCATATCAACATCATATTTTATTTCCACCAGGTGATGCAGGATATGGGTGTTTGCCGTGGTTGTTGACCCCTGTGAGCAATCCCCATACTCGGGCAGAGGCGCGGTATAATGCTGCGCATAAAACCTGCCGGAATGTAATTGAGCGCACCTTTGGTGTACTAAAGATGCGCTTCAGATGTTTACATTCCACTGGGGGGGGCTCTACAATACAAGCCCCAGAAAGTTTGTCGCATCATCGTTGCCTGCTGCTGTCTGCACAATATAGCAGTACAGGCCAACTGTCTGGGGGACATTGATGCGGCTCCGCTACCTGGGGAGGAAGAGCCTTTATTTCCCCCTGAAGTGGATAATCTGCAGGGGTCACAACAACGTGCCCGCCTAATTCGTGAGTACTTCACATGTAAGTACATACCCAATATGCATGGAACACAGTCTAATGTATCTGGATTATGCCTAACTCCCAAATCCACCTTTATCCATCGCCCTTGTCATACAGAATTCCAACCAGTCCACAGTAGAGGAGAGTTCCCTGATGTTGTCGATGTTTGTACCCTGGAACAAGCCACATGATCAGTTATAGGTAAGTAAGCACACATTCCCATACACATCTTAAGTACTGACGGTTAGAAACATCAATGGCATAGATAATTTGAGTGGATTATATATCCCACTATGTCAATGTATATATGCCCCACGTTACATTGTTATCTAGTAATTTAGATGGAAAAAAGACTTTAGTCCATCAGGTTCAACCTCTATAGATCTATGATCTGCAATACGCAGATTTATTGTTAATTGATCCAGAGGAAGTCACCGAACAACAAAATGTGAAGCTTTGCCAATTGTCTACACAGGGCAGAAAAATATAACATTCCTTCCTGAGCCCAGGTACTGGTGATCGTATTCAGCCCTGGATCAATACTCCTTCTCTATTTATCCAGGATAGCCCCTAATGCCTGTTTGGTTTTGTAATGTAAAAAGATACCCAATCCCTTTTTAAAGTCACCTACAACCTCTACGGACCAGGATTGTTCACATTGTCTGATCCTGCCAAACCACATGAAATGGGATCAAAATGTCGTAGATAAATACCATACACACATACTTTGTCTAATTTGTGACTGTAATCCTAACATCATATTAACCTTACAGAGCTGCTGTCGTGTGTCAACTCTTCTTTCAACAACCTAGACATGGAAAAACATGACCAGCAACAGAACTGCTACATCAATGTAAGCTACATAGTGAGTATTTGTGTAATAATATGGCCACGTATGCTGAAGGACACAAATAACACATCAATCACTTTATTAATATCGGCCTATCTCTTTCCAGAATACAGCAGATAGGTAAGCGGTGATAGCTAATGACGATCCACAGCGCACGTGTCCTGGTGGAACAAATCACCTCGCGGATGAGCTTGGGACTGTGTCCAAGGTAAAACACCACATTTGGCTCTCAAAAGATGCATTAATGTGTAATCTATGTGAGATTCCTACATCATTAGCCAGATGAGTAGCTCGTTTCATATGTAGGGAAAGAACAGTGAAGACGTTTGTCTGAAATGAGCAACATATATCGGTACAGTGGATCGAAAAGGTCTAAAGTCTACACACCCCTGTTAAAATGTCATGTTTCTGTGCTGTCAAAAAATGAGACCAAGATAAACCATTTCTGAACTTTTTCCACCTTTAATGTGACCTATAAACTGTACAACTCAGTTGAAAAACTAACTGAAATCAGTTAAGTAGAGTGAAGAAGAAATCAAAAAAGAAAATCACATGGTTGCATAAGTATGCACACCCCTAAACTAATACTTTGTTGAAGCCCCTTGTTATTTTATTACAGCACTCAGTCTTTTTGGGGATAAGTCTATCCGCATGGCACATTGTGACTTTGCAAGATTTTCCCACTCTTCTTTGCAAAAACACTTCAAATCTGTCAGATTGCGAGGGCATCTCCTGTGCACAGCCCTCTTCAGATCACCCCACAGGGATTCAGGTCTGGGCTCTGGCTGGGCCATTCCCAAACTTTAATCTACTTCTGGTGAAGCCATTCCTTTGTTGATTTGGATGTAGAAAGATGAAGTTGGAGAATGATGAAGTTCCTCTTCATGTTCAGCTTTCTAGCAGAAGCCTGAAGGTTTTGTGCCAATATTGACTGGTATTTGGAACTGGTCCTAATTCCCTCTATCTTAACTAAGGCCCCAGTTCCAGTTGAAGAAATCAGCCCCAAAGCATGATGCTGCCACCACCATGCTTCACTGTGGGTATGGTGTTCTTTTGGTGATGTGCAGTGTTGTTTTTGCACCAAACATATCTTTTGGAATTATGGCCAAAATGTTCAACCTTGGTTTCATCAGACCATAACACCTTTTCCCACATGCTTTTGGGAGACTTCAGATGTTTATTTTTTTGAAAAATGCAGCCTGGCTTGGATGTTTTTCTTTGTAAGAAAAGGCTTTCATCTTGCCACTCTACCCCATAAGCCAGACATATGAAGAATACGGGAGATTGTTGTCACATGTACCACACAGCCAGTACTTGCCAGATATTCCTGCAGTTCCTTTAATGTTGCTGTAGGCCCTCTTGGTAGCCTCCCAGACCAGTTTTCATCTGGTCTTCTCATCCATTTTGGAGGGAGCTCCAGTTCTTGGTAATGTCACTGTTGTGCCATATTTTCTCCGCTTGATGATGACTGGCTTCACTGTGTTCCATGGTATATCTAATGCCATGGAAATTCTTTTGTACCCTTCTCCTGACTGATACCTTTTAACAATGAGATCCCTCTGATGCTTTGGAAGCTCTCTGTGGACCATGGCTTTTGCTGTGGGATGCGACTAAGAACATTTCAGGAAAGACCAACTAGAGCAGCTTAACTTAATTTGGGGTTAATCAGAGGCACTTTAAATGATGGCAGGTGTATGCTGACTCCTATTTAACACGATTTGGAATGTGATTGCTTCATTCTGAACACAGCTACATCACCAGTTATAAGAGAGTGTACAGACTTATGCAACCACATTAGTTTTCTTTGTTTTTTTCTTCCCTCCACCTTACAGATTTCAGTTTGTTTTACAATTGAGTTGTACAGTTTATATGTCACATTAAAGGTGGATATAGTTCGGAAATGATTTTTCATTGGCTAATTTCTTTAAAATATTGTGTAGACTTTTTATAACCACTGTAAATGACGAAGTAAGCGCTCTGGGAGCATGTGCAATGTAAATATTGACATGTTCCTTTTATGTTTCAGATCGCAAAGATGAGTCCCTTTCCACGGTCAGAACAAGGAATGATGAGCATTCCCACGTTCCAGGACTATGCTATTGTCACATTGCATCATGTATGTTCATATGTCAGTCATCATGTGTTGCATCGGGTGTGATATCACATCCTCTACATCGATTTAGATGTACCTATTGCTTTAGATCTGCCATTCTCTCCTCTACTTGGACTATTGGGAAGCCTGTATCATACTTCCTTCCAGATCTCTTCCTCAGTGCTGATGTGATCCTCCCTGTACATATGGGGAAGAGTAACTCTAGCCTTGGAACATAACTGTTAATGAGGTTCCGTTTACCTTCAGTTATGAATATGCAACAGCAGATAATAGAGATGCTCATTCACAGAACAGAATACACCTCGAACTGGCCAGTTTGTTGGTAGTTCTGCTAACACATGAAATTATTTTGAACACACTGATATGGTCCTGGTCAGGTTCACATCTGAGTGTCCAAACTTAGGTATGTAGAGTCTTCTCTCATAGTGCCATTTCCAGTGACATGACCTATGGGGGTTCTAACATTGACTGATTGAGCACTGATTGACTGATTGAGCACTTCTACCTCTGCAGTTGCATAGGAGTGTGTGTTGCGCGCACACACAAGACTACAGATTACTTCTCCCCATGAACCTTCTGTATTGTTGGGTTTGAATATTGAATGTTATCCTGATATATTTAATAATATAACTGATATTGCCTCATGTTGGATGATGCACTGTATCTCCCCCCCTCAACTGATCATCTATACCAATGTCATCCCCCCTGCGTGCATTCTGGCCCCATGTCCCTATTTCCGTGTGTTACTGGAACTCTGTATCCTACCCACCTCCACCATGATACTGAGCAGGCCTGTGGTAATTTGTCACTGTGTGGCTTTGTGAACAATTAAACCGTTTTTTTTCACTCAATGTTTGTGTAATCCTGTATTTTTACCATGTAACAAGTCAATTACCCTGAAAGTCAGATGTGCTCAGCACCATCAGTTAGTGGTGTAACTATTCGGGTCAATCTGCGTTGACATTACTACATAATCATGAATGTCGATTCATATCATTCAAGTTGAGCCCTTCAAGTCATTATATACAACCCTGCATGTCTATAGACATGATTTCAGAATTCACACCCCTCCGACTTGCACCTACATGTATATTGGCAAGGTACAGATTAATGATTAATGTAGCATATGTATCTATGTAAACACACACAGATATATGTATTGAACAATGACACTTCATTCTATCTGTATTCTCGCAACTAGAAAGCATGATATGGTACAAACACACAGAAACAGTGATAACAGTATAACATAATCATACTTTATTTCATACACAGAGTACAAACAGAAATGGACAAGACTGTGCATTAATATCATGTGTGTGTTGTGAAGAGATCCTAGTATGGCAAGGGGCTGTGGCAAATCTGAGGACATCTGAAGAGGAAACAGACCGCATCATCAGGGTAATGCATAGCATCTCCTAGGGTCACATGTGGTCAGGACCCCACAGTAACCAACAGCATATAACACGACATCTAATCAACATAACCATTAATGCGCATACAACAACCATATGGTTGCCAGAATAAACAGACACTATAAAACAGGGATCATGTCATACTAAGCGATTTCACACACAGTGTGAATTGGTCAATAGATGATATGAATCTGGAAAACAGAGGTAGGAGGTGTTAGAACAATCATAAGCTGTTATTAGAGTACATTGTTTTTGCTTTTGACACTACTATAAACCAACTAACATGAACATCATCTCCGAGCAGTAAGAACCATATTTATTCTATCCTGTTCAGTCAGCCTTCCAGGAATATGCTTAGGATGTGGAATACGACAAGGCATGCTTCACTGTGAACACAATCCTTCAGCAAATGTACTATCACTATCTATGTGGAATAGTTGTGCCATGCTGATATCACATCTCACTTCTAAATGGGTAGTACCAAGGCCAGACAGATTACACTGTTCACATTACCCCTAAACACATGCACATTGATCATGAAGTCAAACCCAGGAAATTGCCACTTTGGTTTGGATGACATGAAAAAACTGAAGCCAATTTCATAATGTTTAAGGGATGGAATGCTATAAAAACTTATGTGGAATTGCTGGTTGGGATTAGCAGATAGTAATGGGACTGTGCAACTCTATAGCCTGGACACTGATCCTTATAATGGAAGATCACACAGTCATGTTTCTTAGTGAAAAGATATGTAGTCATATATTTCATTTCAGAGCCATCTGCAGTGGGGAATAATCCTGATAGAATGCCCGTTGGGAACTGGGTTGAGTGTTTACTCACATGATGGTATTGTACTGCTCGAAGATGAAGAAAATGTCTTCATAGTTGTGAGAGTTGGCTATTAACACCTACAAAGACAAAAACAATGTCTCATTCCGAACAATATTATGATTAAATACAGCATTTAAGCTCAAGGTCAATCCACATTGAACATCAATTGTTAAAATGTTCAACATAACCAGACATGTACACACGCCAATATTATGTCAACATGTATAACAATCAGTATTCTGTGAGGAGTGGTCAGGAGGCCCTCTCGGATGGTCCTAACACCTACTACTCCGAGTTAGCGGGCCCCCACCGTCTGTGCCCGCGGCCCGTCTGCCTCTTCCACGCCGTGGTGTGGGATCAGGGGGTGCCACTACAGCAGGTGGCTGTGGTTCCAAATGGGGGCGATGTCTGAGATGAGGAGGCAGACATCTCAGGTTGAGATTGGACAACCGAAGGCTGGAGAGGTATGGGCTGGCGACGTAGATTACGCAACAATGCGCGTCTCTCCCGGCTTGCGCGTTCCTCATATCTCTCCATCCTTCGGTTGTGCCTCCTCATCTCAGCATATATAGCACGTGTGGTGGCTGAGATCACCCTATTTCCAGCCAGGATGGCCCTGCTAACAGCCAATTGTCTTTCGCTAATGTCCAGCATTTGCCTTGCTCTCTGGCTTTGGGCCTGGTCCTCTTCTTCGATGTGAGCCATGATGTGCCGTAATTGGCCAGGGAGATGTGGCAGAGGGCCTGGAGGTCTGGCGGCTGGCGGCTGGGCGACCGGCGACTTCGCGGCCGGCGACTCCGCGGCCGGCGACTCCGCTGCCGGCGACTCCGCGGCTCTTCCTCCTGGGGCACTTCCTCCCGGGGCACTTGGGGCCAGGGCACTTTCTCCCGGGGCACTTGTGGCCGGGGCACTTCCTCCCGGGGCACTTCCTCCCGGGGCACTTGGGGCCGGGGCACTTCCTCCCGGGGCACTTGTGGCCGGGGCACTTCCTCCCGGGGCCCATGGTGGAGCCCAGGCTGAGTGCGGTGCCCCGTATGACGGCGGAGCCCAGTATGAGGGGGGAGCCCAGGGTGAGGGCTGTGCCCAGGGTGAGGGCTGTGCCCAGGGTGAGGGCGGAGCCCATGATGAGGGCGGAGCACCAGATGAGGGTGGAGCCCATGATGAGGGCTGGGCCCATGATGAGGTCGGAGCACCACATGATGGTGGAGCCCATGATGAGGGCTGGGCCCATGATGAGGGTGGAGCACCAGATGAGGGTGGAGCCCATGATGAGGGCTGTGCCCATGATGAGGGCGGAGCACCCGATGTGGGCGGAGTCCATGATGAGGGTGGAGCCCCAGATGAGTGCGGAGCCCCAGATGAGGGCTGTGCCCATGATGAGTGCGGAGCCCAGGATGAGGGTGGAGCCCAGGATGAGGGTGGAGCCGCTGAGGGTGGAGCCGCTGAGAGAGGCACAGGATGGTGTGGCTGGTGCAGGCCCTGAGGTGGCCACGCCGAAGAGGGCCCCGGGCATCACTTCCCGCTCCGTATGAGCAAGTGATGTGGATGGTCCCGGGCCCTCCTGAATGTCCTGGCCCACTTCAGCCCTTCCTGCCTCCTCCTCTTCTGAATCTGTGGATACTGCAATGGAATAAACATATATTTCAGTTGGTTGCCATACACAATTGCCAGCTATGCATTTACATATCATTGACATCATGGTCACCTGTGAGTGACTGTGGTGCTTGTGTTACACAGATGAGCCACGGGCTGCATAATGAGCATTGTGGATCATGGCTCATATGAATGTGTACTGCATGTGCCTCAGACACGTGCTCTGCTGCATCTGCTGTGCAGTGTGTGAGACTGACCAATCTGACAAGTTTCCAGCAATGGTTGTTAATATGCAGCTGAGACATGGGCCAGGTTAGGACAGTATATGACACACATGCAGTGCTACAGAGTCTGTATCCACATATGCCTCACAGCCAAATTTTTTGTCACGATCGCAGTGGAGGCCAAAGTCAGGCCTGCATTTGGGGATAGCCATGCTGCATCAGCTGAGAATATCATTCTCCAAGTCATTAAGTCTAATTGACTCATCTGTTCACATCAAGGAAATCCACATATCCAGGCCTGTGCGCAGCCCAGCAAGTTTGACTTTGGACACCCTGCTCTATTGCAATCAATCTAGATATAATTAGAAATTGACATATCAGGGAGACAAATTATGAACAGGATAGGTTTGCTACCAGGACTGAAATGGTTATTGTCGCACCATACATTTTTAGTCAACCATCGGGCTTACAGTGCTATTGTATGTGAATTATCCCTGTGTGTGGCCAGGGGTGTAGGAGGCCATATAATTCTTGAGCAAGGGTGGGCAGGTTCGGGCCTGGAGGGCCACACAGGTGAGCCAATCGCCTTTTCAGTCATCCGGATTGACTCCCCTGTGCCCAAAAAGGATATCTTGAAAGTCCGGCATGTATGTGGCCCTCCTTACCCACCCCTGTTCTAGAGGGATACAGCTCATTATATACAACAGCCAGAACACAAGCCTATTTATACATACATACATACATACATACAGCATGATATCCTGAAAGTCCGGCATGTATGTGGCCCTCCTTACCCACCCCTGTTCTAGAGGGATACAGCTCATTATATACAACAGCCAGAACACAAGCCTATTTATACATACATACATACATACAGCATGATATCCTGAAAGTCCGGCATGTATGTGGCCCTCCTTACCCACCCCTGTTCTAGAGGGATACAGCTCATTATATACAACAGCCAGAACACAAGCCTATTTATACATACATACATACAGCATGATATCCCGAAAGTCCGGCATGTATGTGGCCCTCCTTACCCACCCCTGTTCTAGAGGGATACAGCTCATTATATACAACAGCCAGAACACAAGCCTATTTATACATACATACATACATACATACAGCATGTTATCTGCAGGCTTTTAGACAACCCATCCCCCCACAATCTCAGCCAACTATGTGTGTGATATGATACTCACGGTGCAGGGTGTTAGGACGATCTGTGTCCATCTGCCCTGGTATTCCCACCACAGATTCAGAAGGGATGAAGCGCATTACTGTCCTCTCCCATTCCTTGTAAACAAAAGTGACCGCGGGCCCACCACCAGTCTGACGTGCTGCTGCTGCCTCATCAGACATCTTTCTTTTCACAGCAATCTTTAAATCGTCGAACTTGTGCCGCACTGCCCTCCAGTCCCTATTAGTAACCCCTACTGCCGACACAGCTCTGGCAATTTGGGACCAGGCCTGCTGCCTCTGGCTGGCATTAATGTCTCTGCCACCAGTGGCGGGCACAGATTTCCCTGAGGAGAACCTGGATCTCCTCTAGGGTATAATTGGGGGCCCTGGGCCTTGCCACAACCCGTTGCCTTACAGACGGTGCCTGGTCTTCCTGTTCTATCCCTGGGGCCGCTCCCTCATCCCCACTACCTCCCACCAAGGGATCAGGCCCCTGACCCTCTGCCCCTTCCACTTGAATTCCTAGCTCTGGGGGCACTTCCCTCCCCCCTGCTCATCTCCTTGCTCTCCTCTCCCTCTACCTCCTCCTCCTCCTCTCCCTCCTCCTCTCCCTCCTCCTCCTCCTCCTCTCCTCCTCCTCATCCTCCTCCTCTCCTCAGATGTTCTCTTCACTCTCCTCCGCGCCTCTCTCGCCTTACCACCTCCTCTCCTCTAAACTCCTCAGAAAATAAATTAACGATAAATCAAGATAATATTTGTGTTGATTTAGGAGTTAAAAAATGATGCAAGTATTATGTGTAGTATTATGTGTGGGGGGAGGGGGGGGGAGGTCTTGGGGGGGGGGGGGGGGGGTATGTGTGCAGTGGCCTACCACTAGGTGTAGCTATGTGTACGTATTAATCTATGTGTGTGAATTATGTGATATCAGTAATTATGTGTATTGTAAACAAAGGGTTAAATTATCTGCTAGTTCAAAAGATCAAAAATTTAAATTCTCTCCTCTCTCTTCTCTCTCTCCTTGCTCACCAAAAACCCACCAACGCCTAGACCTGTGTGTCTACTTGCAAAAGCTCCAGCACAGTCAATTATGTTCTGTTTTGGCTCCCTTTTAAAGGCATACTGCCGTCAGGTTAAGTGGTACGTATCACGTATTTCGCTCTCTTTTCATACGCAAAGTGATCCGAGATATCGTACCTCATGCTCAAATACGAACGTTTGCGCATTCGCATCCATCGCTCGTATCTCGCAGCACTTGGAATTTAATAGCATCGGAAACGGTTTCTTTTTTAAACTACGTAGGACTTGCACCTATTATTTCCGCAGCTCGAATTTAATAGGGCCCAAAGTATATTGGGTAATGTTTATGTAAATATTTGGGGATTTTGTTGTGGGCAAAGTGAGTTTATTGGAGGAATAGGACTGAGGGGCATTAGTATTTACATTAGTATTTATATGAAAAAAAGGCCTTGGGTCTTTTAAACAGTGAATTAAAGCCCTTAACATTATGAGAGATAATTGTAAAATGTGTATCAGTCATCCTACCTTATAAGTGAATAATGCTTGCAGTGGTGTGTTTAAGAGGTTGCGAGGGTAAGAAGTTAGCACAACCTAAAAAGCCGTCTGGAAGGGTCCCCAGAGTCTGGAGGAGCAGAAAGCCATATCACAAATCAGAAGCAGCCTGAGACAAGACAAATGGGAAAAAAGAACAATTAAACAATACAAAATTAACCAGTTGAAAAATGAGGTAAACATTAATCCTCAAATTTAAACTAACGGCACAAATGTGCCAGAGGACAGGAAGGAAAATATTCACACCCTTAAATGCTCTTATATGAGGAATATATAAAGAAACAAAGAAAAAACAAAGAAAAATCCAGCATGAGCAGGAGAGCTAATGTCATGACCCAGGTGTAGCCAGATCGGCCAACAGGCTAACACTTCAACTGCTTGGGTCCACTGGTCAGCCAAAGTTCAGTAATCCCCCACACTCAGGAAACTGAACAAGGATAAGATGATCAGCCTTTGCAATTCCCCAATAAAGACACACTAATACATTAATAGTTAATCAAATTAACAGGGCACAAATTACATCACTAGAATTCAACAGGATAACTTTCTCATCAAGAATCAAACAATAAAGCTATTATAGGGGTTTTTGACTGAAATTGAACAAGGATAAGAAAATGATCAGCCTTTGCAATTCCCCAATAAAGACCCACAACCACAATCTATGTGTCCCCGATAGAGAATACCATTTTTTTTTTGTCCAAGAGCCCATTTCATACCCATTTAAACAATACATTAATAGTTAATCAAATTTTAACAGGGTACAAATGACATCACTAGAATTCAACTCGGAAGTGGTTGGAGGTCAATGTTGTCTTGTAAGTCTGACCCTTAGATGAGGGTGAGTTGGAGAAGGTGTTTGCGGCATTCGTCCATGATAGATGCCATATAAGAGGTTGAGCCCATTTGGAAAATTAGTCTGAAGGGGAATCCCCATCTGTATTTGATATTGTTCTTAGACAAGAAGGGCAGGTTTAAGCAGTTTGCATTTCTGCAAGGTTAAGGGGGCCAGATCTGTGAAGAACTGAAGAGGTGAGTTATCTGGTCCATTGATGAAGGTCATTTTTTTGGCCGCCGCAAGGATATTGTCTCTGGAATTCTGGCAAAGGAGCCTAATGATGATATCTTTCGGTAAATCTGAGTTACTCATGCCTTCCAAAACTATGTGTGCGTATCCCTTTCAATTTCCCATGAGTTCTCTGGCTGAGTTGGGAGAATTGTAGATACAACTGTATACAGGTTCGGTAGTAGGTCTGTAACAGGTCTGGCAGTATCTCTAATGCAGATGTTATGGCATCTGGCTCTATTCTCAAGATCTTCCAGTTTATTTTCCAAGAATAGTTTGTGAGATGAATTTTATGTAACGTCCGACCATCTTTGACTAGAGCATCCATTATTTATTTATTTATTTTTTTGCTTTTCCTTTATTTTACATTTTATTAAATTTGTATTCGTTTTTTAAGTAACAAAATTACACAAAACAAACAGACAAGACTATGCCTGATAATTAAAAACCAATATAACAAATTATTATATAATAACAAAAAGAAAAAAACAAAAAAGAAACAAAGAGAGAAAAAGCAGATATAGCCTCATTCACACCACATTCTTAACCTGTGCTAATACCCACATAAGGATCAAAAGAGTCTCGTAAAAACGTGATTTGTTTAAACATTCAAGGTTCCGCCATTGAGTCCCAAACCAACCATTTAAGTTTGTGTTGATTAATAATTTTGCCAGATTCATAAAGGTTTTCTAAGTCTCTAATATAATACATTTTATGAAAGATGTCCGACCAGCTAGGGGGGTTGGGTTGTTTTTATCTGCTAATAATGGAAGATTTGACTGTGGAACAAATCTGAATAATTAACGCATGTTCTCTAGTTTTAAGAGCGTCAAAAAATATATGAAATAGACAACGATATGGGGTAAGACAGATAGTCTTTTTTTAGTGTAATTGAAATAAATTCAAAGCACTCACCCATACAGGGTTAATAAGAGGACATTCCCACAAAATGTGGAGTTGGTTGCCAATACCCCCACAGTTTCTCCAACAAAGTTTATCTTTGATGTCGTGGGAGATTTGGTATATTCTAAGAGGAACTATACCATCTGTTTAAACTCTTAAAATATACCTCCCTTTGGGAAGCATTTTAATACATTTATTAGTAGCTCTAAAAGCTTTTTCCCAACTACTTAGGGAAATTGAAGTGGTAAAGTCTTGCTCCCACAACATCAAAGAAGCAGACTTAGTTTTCTCAATATTAGATCGTATAATATGAAAATATTTAGAAACTAGGTGGGAGAAGTCCATTTTTTGAACAAGCAGTTCGACTGAATTCAACTGCTTGCCAATTTTTTTTTTTTAGTTATATGCTTATCTACCCAAACTTTTGATTGTTCATATGTTAACCAACAAAAAGTTGAAATACCAATTTTTTTTTTAAATTGAGAAAAGAGGAGAAGCTTTCTATCAAGAAAAAAATCACCAAGTATCTGAGAAGAGTTAATTAAGAATTTGTAACAGTTTGAATTAATGTAATAATACTAGAAATTGGAGTTAATAAACTAGGAAAGGCAATATATACCTGATTTTTATTAATACGTTGCCAATAATATAAATTTGACTTAACTATAACTGAGCCTTTCATTAAATATTTGGCAGGAGTTTTTTCAAAGAAAAGCAACGACTTTCAGTCACAGTCCATGATAAGTGAGCTCTCAATTTGTTGCCATGGATATTTATTGTTATGATCAAGCCATTTCAGAACTTGTGATAATCTGATGGCTTCATAGTAAAATGTAATTACTGGATAGCCAATACCGCCATTAGAAAATGTTTTAACCATAATTGATCTGTTTAACCTAGTATATTTACCAGAATGTATAAATTTATCAATTAAGGATTGAAAACGTGTAAGCAACACCATTGGAAAGGGAATAGAGATGGATTGTAAGACAATTTTTAATTTTATTTTTTTATACAACTAATTAATTAATAGTTAATCCGCATATTGCAGATCAGAGGAAATCTTAAAAGGTTGAACTTGATGGACTGAATTTTTTTTTTTCTCAACCTTAAATACCATGGGCCCTATTAAATTATCCCTCGTAGTTCTCTCGGTGCTCGCAAAGGCAGTTTTCCTGCTGTTTGCGAGTACCGAATCTCTCGCAGCCTGCTTTGCGATATGACTGCGAGAAAATGGCTGAGAATAGGCTCCGAGAGAGCTACGTAGCCCTAAATCTATGCATGATTCTCGCATATCGTAAGAATCCCTACATGGACAAAAAGTCCACGCAAGGGATCCGAAAGCCTCTACGTGCTGCCTCGGAACAGCCCGAGACAGCAGTGTGAGGCTCCCCCCTGCACCCTATACATATCCCCATGCTGCAGGGGTCTCTATCAGGACCCCTGCAGCACCCCCACATTAACCCCTTGCAGCGGGGGTCCCCGATCTGCATAGATCAGGCCCCCCGCTGCATTTCAAACTTTTAAATTCCCCGCTGCGGCTCCTTAAAGGGGCCCGCGGCACACTATTACCCAATCCCGGCCGCGGCACTTAAAATTAACCCCCCTCTATGCTGCTGGGGGTCCCCATCGGGACCCCCGAAGTGTCCCCATATAAACCCCCTGCAGCGGGGGTCCCCGATCGGCACCGATCGTGACCCTGCTGCATTTCAATTTTAAATTTCCCGCCTTGCAGGTCCTTAAAGGACCGTAAAGGTCCTGAAAGGACTCGCACTAAAAATATTAACCCCAACTATAATTAACCCATTAACTCATGGTGGTCAATCCAGACCACCATAAGGCCTAAATTAACCCATTAACTCATGGTGGTCAATCCAGACCACCATAAGGCCTTAATTAACCCATTAACTCATGGTGGTCAATCCAGACCACCATAAGGCTCTATTTAACCCATTAACTCATGGTGGTCAATCCAGACCACCATAAGGCCTTAATTAACCCATTAACTCATGGTGGTCAATCCAGACTACCATAAAGCCTTAATTAACCCATTAACTCATGGTGGTCAATCCAGACCACCATAAGGCCTTAATTAACCCAATAACTAATAAGGCTCTATTTAACCCCATCAGTCCCATAAGGGTATATTATTACCATTATGGGCCTGTTACAACCCAACATTAACCACATAAGTGCCATGATGGTCCTCAAGGACAATCATGACACTAACTACAAACACTACACTATAACCCCCAATAAACCATTTAATCTAAACTAACCCCCCTCTACACTAATCTATTAACACTTACACTACCTACCTACACTACCTACCCCCTAATAAACCTCCCCAACACTCTAATTACAGAAAAAAAAACCTACCTTACAGAAAACAAAAAAACCTACAGTACAGAAAACAAAAAAATACATTACAACCCCACTCCCCACTACAGAAAATAAAAAAATTACACACCTGAAAAGGAAAGACAGATAAACACAATACAATACATACATATAATACATTACATACATTACATACAATACATGACATTACATACATTACATATAATATATTAAATATAATATATTACATATAATATATTACATATAGTCCAAATCAAATACCCCCTATCTATCTAACATACAATCTATTTAATTTAAAATAAATCCTAACTATATCAAATACATCCCCCTATCTATCTAATATACAATAAATCCTAACTACATACACAGACTCTTATATTAAAATAAAATAAAATAATTGCAGTCCTAACTACACAGACCCTAATTCTAAGCTAAAATCAATAAATTAAGACCACTTACCTTTAAGATGTTGCTTCAGATCACTAACCTATGGGTCAAACAAATCAAATAAAAATAATTAGTACAAAACATTAACATCCAATAAATAAACATTCTATACATTCTAAATAATATACTCACCTTTACAGCATGTCCGGCGCGGCCCTGTTAAAAAAAAAACACAATACATGAATACATTAATACAATATATAAACAATAAATAAAATACACATATAAACATCTAAATATACATTTAACTTACCTCCCCGCGATGTCCCCGGCCTTCTCTCCTTCAGCCCCGGCTGGGCCGCGGAACCATCCGCGCTCTAAAAAAAAAACAAAAAAACAACGGAGGTCTGCACTGGCAGACCTCCCCGACGCTAATGAACCTCCCGGAGTCGTTTCCGGGAGGAAATTGGCATTGGCAGCTTGTGATTGGCTGAAAAAGCTGTCTATCAATTTCAGCCAATCAAAAGTCGTCAATGTGTGAGCCAATCAGGATGGGATACACCCCAATATCCCACCCTGATTGGCTAAAACACTTGTCTATCTTTCTGGGAACCAGTCACAAGGCTCAGATGCCTTCAGCCAATCACTATGGGATACACCCCCACGGAGTGATTGCTAGAAGACATCTGCGCATCCTGATTGGCTCCTACATTGACGACTTTTGATTGGCTGACAGCTTTTTCAGCCAATCACAAGCTGCCAATGCCAATTTCCTCCCGGAAACGACTCCAGGAGGTTCATTAGCGTCGGGGAGGTCTGCCAGTGCAGACCTCCGTTAGTTTATTTTTTTTTTTTTTTTAAGAGCGCGGTCGGTTCCGCGGCCCAGCCGGGGCTGAAGGAGAGAAGGCCGGGGACATCGCGGGGAGGTAAGTTAAATGTATATTTAGATGTTTATATGCGTATTTTATTTATTGTTTATATATTGTATTAATGTATTCATGTATTGTTTTTTTTTTTTTTTAACAGGGCCGCGCCGGAAAAGAGCTAAACAATGACGGGACATGCTGTAAAGGTGAGTATATTATTTAGAATGTATAGAATGTTTATTTATTGGATGTTAATGTTTTGTACTAATTTTTTTGTTTTTTTTGTTTGACCCATAGGTTAGTGATCTGAAGCAACATCTTAAAGGTAAGTGGTCTTAATTTATTGATTTTAGCTTAGAATTAGGGTCTGTGTAGTTAGGACTGTAATTATTTTATTTTAGAATAAGGGTCTGTGTATGTAGTTAGGATTTTTTGTATATTAGATAGATAGGGGGATGTATTTGATATAGTTAGGATTTATTTTAAATTAAATAGATTGTATGTTAGATAGATAGGGGGTATTTGATTTGGACTATATGTAATATATTATATGTAATATATTATATTTAATATTTTATATGTAATATATTATATCTAATATTTTATATGTAATATATTATATTTAATATATTATATGTAATGTATGTAATGTCATGTATTGTATGTAATGTATTATATGTATGTATTGTATTGTGTTTATCTGTCTTTCCTTTTCAGGTGTGTAATTTTTTTATTTTCTGTAGTGGGGGGTGGGGTTGTAATGTATTTTTTTGTTTTCTGTAGTGGGGGTGGGGTTGTAATGTATTTTTTTTCTGTACTGTAGGTTTTTTTGTTTTCTGTAAGGTAGGTTTTTTTTTCTGTAATTAGAGTGTTGGGGAGGTTTATTAGGGGGTAGGTAGTGTAGGTAGGTAGTGTAAGTGTTAATAGATTAGTGTAGAGGGGGGTTAGTTTAGATTAAATGGTTTATTGGGGGTTATAGTGTAGTGTTTGTAGTTAGTGTCATGATGGTCCTTGAGGACCATCATGGCACTTATGTGGTTAATGTTGGGTTGTAACAGGCTCATAATGGTAATAATATACCCTTATGGGACTGATGGGGTTAAATAGAGCCTTATGGTGGTCTGTATTGACCACCATGAGTAAATGGGTTAATTAAGGCCTTATGGTGGTCTGGATTGACCACCATGAGTTAATGGGTTAATTAAGGCCTTATGGTAGTCTGGATTGACCACCATGAGTTAATGGGTTAATTAAGGCCTTATGGTGGTCTGGATTGACCACCATGAGTTAATGGGTTAAATAGAGCCTTATGGTGGTCTGGATTGACCACCATGAGTTAATGGGTTAAATAGAGCCTTGTGGTGGTCTGGATTGACCACCATGAGTTAATGGGTTAAATAGAGCCTTATGGTGGTCTGGATTGACCACCATGAGTTAATGGGTTAATTAAGGCCTTATGGTGGTCTGGATTGACCACCATGAGTTAATGGGTTAAATAGAGCCTTATGGTGTTCTGGATTGACCACCATGAGTTAATGGGGTAATTATAGTTGCCTGGGGTTAATATTTTTAGTGCGAGTCCTTTCAGGACCTTTGCGGTCCTTTGAGGACCCGCGAGGAGGGAAATTTAAAATTGAATTGCAGCAGGGTCACGATCGGTGCCGATCGGGGCCCCCCGCTGCAGGGAGTTTATGTGGGGCATTTCGGGGGTCCCGATGGGGACCCCCAGCATAGAGGGGGGTTAATTTTAGGTGCCGCGGCCGGGATTGGGTAATAGTGTGCCGCGGGCCCTTTAAGGAGCTGCGGCGGGGAATTTAAAAGTTTTAAATGCAGCGGGGGCCTGATCGGTGCCGATCGGGGACCCCTGCTGCAAGGGGTTAATGTGTGGGGGCTGCGGGGGTTCCTATGGACCCCTGCAACAAGGTGTTCATGTGAGGGGGGGTTAATTTTAGGTGCCTGGGGTTTTTTTGGAGTACCCCCCACGGCAGGGCTTATGTGGGGGACTGCCGCGGAGGTCCCTTTTAGGACCCCCGCAGCACTTGATGAGGAGTGGGAGCCTGCGATATCATCTCGCAGGCTGTCACTCCTCATGTACATTTACGCAGTGTAGATACGTACGGCCCTGCTGCGTAGCTCATACGTTGCTCACAGCAGGGCTAATTTAATAGCATTGTAAGTTAGAGAAACTGTGCAGTACGTAGGGCTTAAGTAGAAGCCTCTTATTTACGAGGCTGGAATTTAATGAGGCCCTATGTAGCTATGTAAGTATGTAACTATAATTAATTCTCGGCAAGATGACCATTTTAATAGTCGCCACTCTACCTGAGAAAGACAAGCGAATACCACTCCAAGCTTTTATAGATTTATCACATTTGAGAAACACTTTACCTAGATTAATAGAAGTCATCTTACTGATGTATTCACAGAATGCAATTCCTAGATGATTAAAATAATTTGAATGCCAGTTATATGGACATTTTGTCTCCAATTCTTCCCTAATCTTATTAGGGATGTTAATTGTAAGAATCTCAGATTTTGAGGCATTTAGTTTATAGTTGGATATATAAGCAAATCTAGAGATAATTTGTTGCAGATTGCTCAGAGATTGACTGGGCGAGGTAAGGGACAGAATAATATCATCTGCAAATAGGGTGGTCTTATGCACTCTCTCTCCCACCTTCACCCCTCCAATGTTAGATGAGGTTCTGATAACTAAGGCTAATGGTTCAATCAGAAGGGTGAAGAGAATGGGGGAGAGAGGGCATCCCTGCCTCGTATCATTAGTGATTTCAAAGCTCTGGGAAACAAAGTTGATACCAGCTACTGAAGCCGAAGGAACAGAGTAAAGAGCCCCAATTGCATGTGAGCCGAAATTATCAAAACCCATTTCAGACAGTGTCAGTTTCATGTACTCCCACCCCACCCTATCAAAAGCTTTTTCAGCATCTTAAGCAATGAACAGGGTGGGAGCGCAAGAACTCTTTGAAAAAGATATTAAGTTAATACATTTTCTGGCATTATCTGAGCTGTGTCTTCCAGGAATAAAGCCGGCTTGATCCGTGGATATCATGGTATGGATTATACCTCCCAGTCTAGTAGCCAAAATTTTAGAATAAAGTTTTTAGATCTGCGTTCATTAATAAAATGGGTCTATAGCTAGCACATTTTTTAAGATCTTGATCTTTTTTTGTAATAACAATAATTGTAGCTTTTAACATTTCCTGTAGGATTTTGCCCAGACAAATAAATTCGTTGAATAGACCATTTAAAAGTGGAATTAAGACTAAGTTGAACTGTTTATAAAATAAGTTGCTATAACCGTCTGGACCAGGAGTTGTGTAATTTTGTAATTGTTCTATAGTACTACTAATTTCTAAGTCAGAGATGGGAGCATTTAACACCTCCAATTTAGATGGAGTAATTTTTGTAAGATTATATTTCCTTACAAATGTTTTAATATCTGTCTCTGAAGGAGGTTTGGCTTCCGTATGTTGTGAAATATTGTATAATTTTGAGTAATATGAAGCAAAAGCTTTAGCAATGTCAAAATGTTTCGTGACCCATTTTCCTTGACTAAAAACCCCCTCAATTCTAGTGTATTGTTTTTTAACTTTGATTTTATCTGCTAGTAATTTACTACTTTTATTATCGTATTAATGAAGTTTTTGTTGTAAGCGAAATAACGCCTCATCAGAAATGAGCTGGTTAATTCTTTTAATTTGTCTTTGTACATTTTTAATCTCAGTAGAATTTTTTTGATGGATTTAGTTTGTTATTTTTCTCAAGATTATACAACTGGATCAATAGATTACGCAAAGAAGTACCTCTTTGTTTTATTAAATTACCTTTCATTTTAATTCACATGCCTCTGATATACACCTTCTGAGTAATCCATAACAAGCTGTTAGATGAAGCAGAGTTTTTATTGAACTCAAAAAATTCCTTAATATGAGAAATAAGATACTTCTTGTTATTGTCATTAGTGATCAATGAATCGTCCAGATTCCACACCGGCCTTAACATTTTATCTGAGTCTAATTTGATCTTTAGTGATACGTAAGCATGAACTGAGATAGTGATAAGACCTATTTCAGCATAAGTTATTAGATTCATAGTAGGTTTACCCACCAAGAAGAAATCTAGCCTAGAGTACATTTTATGGACTGGAGAGAAAAAATAAAAGTCAATCTGATTAGGAAAAAAAAACCTCCAAGCATCATATAAATTGTTATCCGTGATCAACTTATGAAATAAGTTTGAGTCATTTTGAATCTTAGTTTGGTTTTTAATAGGTTTATACGTTTTCCTGTCAAGGTCGGGATTAATTGTGAGATTATAATCTCCTGCCATAACTACATGACCATAATTATATTTATTAATTTTAAAAATGATTTTTTTTATGAAATGCACTTGTTTTAAGTTTGGAGAGTATAAGTTAACCAATGTAAACCTCTGATTATTTATTTCACCCAGCCAGAAAATGAATCTACCATGATTGTCTATTTCCACTAGTTCTTCCTTAATTATATTTTTTTTACTAAATAATATTGAAACACATCTAGAATTTTTTTCAAATGTAGAGTTGTATTTTAGATGATAATCATTAGAACCAAAATGTGGTATCTTATTCCCACCCCAATGCGTTTCTTGGAGAAATAAAATATCACAAATTTGCTGTTTCACCAGTCTCACTAAAAGAGCTCCTCTTACTAGGGGAGTTGAGACCTTTTACATTAAAAGTAATACATTTAACTGATATTTACTTTGCTAATTTTGCTAACTTTGATTTTGTGCTTAATTCTAACTGGTTCATACAGAAAAAAAAATGAGACATTGGTACTGGAAACAACCCAACCTTATCCTATTCTTAGGAACCTTGAGGTAAATAAATGATATTTTAGTTACATAACCATTCATACTAACATGCATACCTATAAGAAACATAAAAAACAACATTTGAGACCTGTTACTAGGCTCTACGCCGATAATAAGAAGTGTGAGTCCGATATAGGCCGAAGGAGGTGAGGATAAGTGAGAAGAATGTAAATTATTTAAAAATGTGTTGTTCGAAGCGACTATCAATGAAAAGAGAAAGAAAGGAAAAAAATAAAATAAAAAATAAAATAACCCAATCTCTTCATTTTTTCCCCCTTTCTTCTTTCCCTCTCGTTTTCTCTTTTTTCCTTTTTTAAGTGCAAAATACAGTTTAATATAATAGTGTCTTACTAAAAGATAAGTGAACCAAGTTTTTGTCTATAAAATTCTACAAATTTTAAATATTTATAAAAATTAATTAATGTGACCACTCGTATATAGGAGAGAGTATAAAAGTACAAAAATACAAATTGATTAAACAACTAATTTCCTTTTAGTAGTGTTTGCAATGGCTAATAAGCCTAACACTCAAGTGATATATTTTCGTGAATTAAAATACGACCCTGTGAATAAAGTGTTGGTTAACATAAGGGTCAATTGCCAATAAAAAAAAAAATATATATATATATATATATATATATATATATAACTATTGAACTTCAAAGCACTTATAGGGTGATACCATAAATTAGCAATAATATTTTAGAGAGTTATCATAAAACCCAGTGGGTACAAATATGCAATGACATGATTATAAAATACATTTCAGCAACAGAACAAACAAAAAAAAAAACAGGAGATTTGTTGTCACGTAGCCTACTCCGTAAAATTCCTTCCCTTTTCTTCTTTTTTCCTCCTTTTCTTTTTCTATTTACGGAAAATGAAAACCAGTCTCTCAAATGATCTATGACTTCTGCCACTCTGGTCTCAATGGTTTTAATGCATTAGCATCTCCAGGGGGCGATTTAGTGACGATACCCTATTTAGATAGCAACCCTTCTAATGGTGATTTAATTTTGAACCATCTTGAATCTTTTAAGACCGATAATCCCACAGGAAATGTCCACTTGTATGGAAGGTTGTCTGATCTCAAGGCCAGAGTAATGGATGAAAATGCATTTGAGTAATGTTGCTGCTGATATATCTGAAAAGACTTTTATGCCTTGATAAGGGGAAGGAAGAAACTTCAATACATAGCAAGCTTTACTGTTTGCTTGTTTGGATGAAAAGAAGTGGAACTTGACTATCACTTCCTTAGACCAAGAGGTGTCAAGATGTGATGGTCTACAAATTCTCTGATAAGGGTCCAGTCTAAGATCATGATAAAGAAAGTTTGAGATGATGAGAAAATGCTGGAACAAGTACCGTATTTATCGGCATATAACACGCACCGGCGTATAACACGCACCTCATATTAAGAAGGGAATTTCAGGGAAAAAAAAATTCAAATAAAGAACTTTAAAGCAAAATCCTCATCCTCAACCCCCTCCTCAACCTCCCTCCTCATCCTCCCTCCTCAACCCCCTCCTCAATCCCCCCATCCTTAACCCCCTCCTCCACCCCCATCCTCATCCTCCTTCCTCAACCCCCCTCCTCATCCTCAACCCCCCTACTCATCCTCAACCCCCACTCCTCATCCTCAACCCCCTCCTCAACCCCCCATCCTCAACCCCCCCATCCTCAACCCCCATCCTCAATTCCCTCATCCTCAACCTCTCCTCAACCTCCTTCATCAAACCCCCTCCTCAACCCCCCATCCTCAAATCCCCTCAACCCCCCTCCTCAACCCCCAATCCTCATCCTCCTTCCTCAACTCCCCTATCCTCAACCCCCCATCCTCATCCTCCCTCCTCAACCCCCCTATCCTAAACCCCCTCCTCAACCTCAACCCCCCTATTCTCAACCCCCCTCCTCAACCTCAACCCCCCTCCTCAACCTCCCTCCTCATTCTAAACCCCCTCCGCATTTTAACCCCCCTCCTCATTCTAAACCCCCCTCCTCATTCTAAACCCCCCCTCCTCAACCTAAACCCCCCCTCCTCCGGCACCCGGTCAATGCTAATGACGTGGCGCGCTGGCGCACATGTGATGTCACCGGGTCAAGGAGCGGAGGCCGGAGCAGAAGCAGGTAAGTGAGGGGGAGGTATTTAGGGGGGTTTAGGTTGAGGAGGGGGCTTTAGGTTGAGGATCAGGAGGGTTTAGGTTGGGGGGGTTAGAATGCGGAGGGGGTTTAGAGTGAGGAGGGAGGTTGAGGATGAGGAGGGGGGAGGGAATATCGGCGTATAACACGCACCTATCATTTGCCCCCTATTTTCAGGGATGACTTCCAAATGCCTTTTAGACAGCATATCCCTCAAATTTGTAGATTGTCTGCTGGTGATTTGGGCCTGGTTTCCTAGGAAAGGTCTAAGATCTTCATCATCTAGGAGAATTTTCCAATGATCATTGAATATCTTTTTAATATCATTCCACTTTCCATTGTATGTACCTATACATCTTACCACATCATCCAATTGTTTATTTTTGTCTAATAACAGTGAATCTCTGTTCACTGCTTTTGTTTTTTGATATGCTCTTTTGAGGGTTTTGTTCTTATACCCCTTTCTTTAAATTTATGTTGAAGCTTTTTGGCTTTTGGCTCAAAGTCAGTTGGGCTGGAGCAATTTCTTTTGACTCTTAAATACTGCCCCACAGGTATCCCTGAAATCAGGGCTTTTGGATGGCTACTATTGGCTTGTAATAAACTATTTGTAGCTGTAGGTTTCCTAAATGTTGTGGTTTGTAGTTTCCCATTTTCTAACTTTTTGATCTTTAAATCCCAAAAAGTAATCTCACTTTCATTATCTTCTGATGTTAAATATAGTCCCATATCATTAGTGTTCAGTATGCCTATGAACTCTTGTAAATCTTTTTGATTTCCATTCCATACTAGCAAGATGTCGTCGATAATACGCACCCATAATTCAATGTGTTCAGTAAATGTATCCAATTAATCAGTAAACACTATTTGTTCCTCCCAACAGCCAAGATTTAAATTTGCATATGTTGGTGCACAGGCTGTGTCCATATCTGTGCTACATATCTGCTTGTAGAATTTATTGAGAAAAACAAAATAGTTATGACAGCACAAATTCCATTAATTGTAATATGAATTCATTATGATTAAGATATTGAGCACCTCTTTTTGACAAGAAGTACCTTACAGCTTCTACACCTCTTGTGTGTTGGATGTTAATATATAAAGATTCAACATCCAGTGATACCAAGAGTGCTTTGTTACTGATTGAAATGTCATTTAATTTCAGTAAGACATTCTTTGTACCTTTTAACATAAGATGTTAAAGTAATCACAAATTTGCGTAGCATGGAATCAATGTATTTACTGGAGTTCTCAGTAAGGCTTTCAATACCTGACACTATCGGTCTGCCTTGTGTTTTTTTGGAGTTTTTATTTATCTTAGGAATAGTATAAAACGTAGCTATTCCTGGATTTGCATTAATCAGGAAATCAAATTCTGGTTTATTTATAACCTTATATATATCTACAATTTAGATTCATGTAGGCTCTTAATATAAAGGTTGAGAATGTAACAATTATTTGTTCTATGATAAATATACAATATATACAACAAATAAAAACATAATTCTCTGACGTTATAGAGACATAATGGGAAGTGTATAAATGTAACCCTATTGATAAATACCAATATTAATAGCTCATACAATAGGATCCTATATATTATATCTCCTTGAAGTAAATAGAATAAATTGGTTCAATATAAAGTGACCAGTGAAAAAAATAGCTGCTTATTTACATACATTTCACTCTGTGATCAGACTAAAGTGCTAAGTGCTAACATTATTCATATACAATATTAGGAGGTAGAGAATTATATAGGTGCCAATAGTATAAAGTGCCAGTGCTAGATATGGCGATACTGGGGTCCTATAGATAGATTAACAAATGTTTGATTTAAATTCAATGAGGGGTTGTAATATTTATAACCACTTTCTCCTAACAAACTGAGCCTTGGTGCATATTCTCGTGTTCCCAATATAGATTGCGTGAGGCTAAGTAGCTGATTAAATCTTGGGAATCACGATAACAATAGAACGTGGATAGGTGATAAGTCTATATTATTTTAAAATTGTAAACTGGGGTGGGTGGGATGAAGAGAGAGAGAGAGAGAGAGAGAGAGAGAGAGAGAGACCAGTGCATCCTGTAATAGAAAGGGAAGATCCCAACTATCACACATTGATACATGTTCGGACATCCACATGTGGTTCTCTACATTGGATAGATCAAGTGGAGTATTCAACAAAGAGATCTGTTCCCCCAGGACACGTCTGCATGGTCCGATAAACATTTCGGACCGCTTCAGCAATACATAGGGGATGTCTTGGGGAAAACGAAAGTTAGGCCTACATTAATGGAGTTATTAGTCATTTCCTCTCATGCATACATGCACATGTTTCCAGCAAATACTCACTTACAATGTAGACGCCATTGATGTAGCTGATGTTCTGTTGCTGGCAAGGTCGTTTCCCATGTCTGTGTGGGTAAACAATGTGTTGACACACGGCAACAGTTCTGTAATGGCAATATGATGAGATGAGTCACACAATCCATATGATATATTGCACAATGATTCCTAGTTAACACATCCTTGAGACTATTCATGTTATCTGACTGAGAATGCTTTTACCAGCATTCGCTGACAAAGAACAGGGGACATCCCCTCTTTGCATCACATGAGGTACATTTATTATGGTTTACAGTATGCTGGTATGTTCATATATCCAGATTGCTAGGAATTGCATTGACCTCCATGGGATGTGGAATAGCATGATCAGACAATGTGAACATTACTGTTCTGGGCAGATTTTTTCAAATACGATTGTGAGGCCTATATCCATTGACATTGTGGAATACATCAGACCATCCATTTAGCTTAGCTTCTTGAGGTTGGCAGATATCAATATATATGATGTGTATGGGAATGTGCGCATACTTACCATTAACGGATATCAGAGCAGGCTGTATTTGATCCAGTATGAAGAATGCGTCACGAGACATATGTTACATCACAAAGCTATCCTCTACTGTGGACTGTTGGATATTCTGGTAGACAATGGGGAAGGAGAAAAGAGATGTATTAGTAACCATAAGCCATGTACATTATAGTTGGTTGTAATTAGTTTCAGACTTACATGGGAAGTACTCACGAATGACGTGGGCACGTAGTTGTGACCCCTGAAAGTTATCCCCACCATCGGGAGGTACTGGACGCTCCGCCGGTTCAAGCGGAGCATCATCAGTGTTCCCCAGACAGTTTGCCTGTACTGCTATATTGTGCAGAATACAGCAGGCCATGATGATGTGACAAACCTTCCCTGGTGTATACTGTAGCACCCCACCAGTGGAATGTAAACATCTGAAGCGCATCTTCAGGAGTCCAAAGGTGCGCTCTATTACATTCCGGGTTCTGGCATGGGCCGCATTGTACCTCTCCTCCCCCTCTGTGCGTGGCTTGTTCACAGGGGTCAACAACCACGGCAAAAATCTATATCCTGCATCACCTGAAGGCAACAAAAATGGGAGATGTAGATATGAATGGGAGTTTGTGCTGCTTGTTAAAGCATCTGTAAATATACGCAATGATTAATGTGACGTTAGTTTAGGGATCTCTGGCTTGGAACTTCATACTCCTATGACCACGTCACATCGGGTTAGGCACAGCAACAAGCTATGATGCAATGGCTCAGTCGGCACACCTTCTTTATGGCGCACGGCAAATGAGCGCGGACAATACGGCGCTGCCAGAAGCCGGCGACAGTAGCGCACTGTTGGAAATTGTGTGACAAAATGTGCGTCCAGCAAAGAGCGCAAGTTGTAGAATCTATTGACTAATGGGCCAAAACCCTCTAACCCAAACCACTGAGACCCCATGCCTAACACTTACACTCATAATCCAAAGCCTTAGCCCAAAGACCCCTAAGCCTAAAACCCCTAAGTCCACACTTAAATCCTTATCTCAACTCCTGTGCGCAGATGTTGTGCGCGCTATTGAGGGACACTATTTTGTCTGTTGGCGCATGCGTCGTTGCGCATTTTTCACGCAACAATGGAATAGCATTACAGGGGATCCTTTATGGGTACTCACCCAGTAGCCACCCAGGTGGAGCTTCTCCAGACTCAAAATAAAGATGGGTGGATGACTGGGCATCATGAGTACTTCCCGGGAAGCCTGCAACCACATTTTGTATGCGCATGTCTGCATCACAAACAGCCTGTACATTGATGGAATGATAGTGTTTGCGATTTCGGAACAGCGCTTCTTGCTCTCTAGGAGGTATCAATGCTACATGTGTACAATCTATAGCACTGAGCACATTGGGGATACCTCCCATTCGAAAGAAATCTGCTTTCACCTTCAAGATCTCTTCCCCAGTGTGGGGAAAACTGATGTATCTGGCAGTTTTCGGAACGATAGCATGGAGGAATGTGCTCAGGCACCTTGAAAGGCTTGCTTGAGACATTCCTCCTACTATGCTAGCAGTGTTCTGAAATCTACCAGATGATAGGATGTGTATGGCGGCTAACATCCGTGTCATGCCTGGGATGGCTCTATTGGTCCGTGAGGAAGGCTCCATGTCCTCCCTCAGGACCGCATAGAGCTCCTCCAGGCTGGCACGGGTTAGCCTAAAATGCTCATACACTTCCACATCAGTTAACCCCTCTAATGTGACTCTCTCCCTGTACACCCTGGGTGCACGAATCCTCCTGGCAGGCTCCTGGGCCTGCTCACCCCCCCTGTGAGTCTGGCTGTGCAGGAGCCCCCACTTCATGTGCCACACCCTCTAGGGGTCTCTCATCTGGCCCCCCCATCAGCTGATCACCCACATCAAGGTCCTCCTCCCTGTCTGCAGGTGCCCTCATATCCCCCTGTCCCTATGCCACTGGAGCTCTCTCCCCTAACTGACCCCCCACCATGACCCTAGGCATATCCTGTGATGAGCCACTTGCCTGGCTTGGTTCCGGACCATCATGGATTGCATCAGCACGCTCACCCACATTCACTCCCAGCCGCCCCTCTCTGTCACGCCTCAGCCACTCCACAGTCGCACGCCTGACAGCCCGGTTTCCACTCTGCAACATTCGAAACAAATATCCATTCCTATGACGCTGCGCTCTCTTCACATACCTATATGCTGCACTTAGGTTGCTGCTATCCATGATGGTTCAGACTTGCTAATTCATGGATGATGATGTGGTTATATAGCTTGCTAATTACCCCAGATGTGATTATCCGGGTGGATTTAACAAATGGAAAAGCTCACTGGTGTATCTAAGCTTCATCATGTTATGAAGTTCCCTGATTATGGATTTGTTTTTAATTAGTAACCCATAATATTCTGGCCCACATTTGAATTTGGGCATATGCTCCATGATCTATGTAATGTGGCGTGGAAATATATACAATATTTGTGTTCAAAAATGTAGATGTGATAAAAGAGATGTAAATCAGATAATGTTGATATGTTTAGGGGACACATTCTAGCCTTTCTGAGTGCTAAAGGGTTAATTTGGCCGCCATATTGAGGATGTACATGACACTAAAAAAATCTCTTTTATTAACATATTTGATCATTGGGGATTGTTTTTACAGTAATTCGAATGCCTTTTATTGCTTCCTTTACACTTTTAGGGCCCTTTCAGCCCTGTTTCATTACAATGTCGTAAGTGCATCGTGTGGACTTCAAAGGATGCGGCCGTAAATTAAATCTAGCCAGGCGCGAATCGCGGCCTTCAGAATGTAGGAAGGCCGTGACGTTTAGGCGCGCACGCAAGATGGAAGGGGGACGGACTAGCCGCGCCCGGCACGAACCATCCAATAGCGGAATCACGCATCGCGCCACAGGTCGCACAGCCAATCACTTACGGGATAGACCATTTGATTGACAGTGGGAGTGAATAAATAGGAATGACACGCGTCCACGCCTCGACTGTGTTGCGATTTCTGACGAGGTAGCACGCGGTTCCAGGAGCTGGTTGGTTGAGAGTTGGTAAGTTGCTTTATTCTAAAGTCGCGGTTTAAGTTCTTTTTACGGGAATCCGTTACTACATTTACGGATGCCGATGTAAAGAAGTACAATTGTGTTTTTTGCTTGTTTATAGGTGTTTGGAGGCTTTTGGTTATTTTTGGTAATTATATCCGGCACGTAGGAGTTTGGAGGGAGGTAAGTTGCATTGTACATGCTTTTCATCCTATCAAGCTGTCTTTTATTTGTATGTTTTGCCAATTTCTATATTTACTGAATACACTGGTGAGAGGTACAATTGTGTTTTTTGCTTGTTTATAGGTGTTTGGAGGCTTTTGGTTATTTTTGGTGATTATATCCGGCACGTAGGAGTTTGGAGGGAGGTAAGTTGCATTGTACATGCTTTTCATCCTATCAAGCTGTCTTTTATTTGTATGTTTTGCCAATTTCTATATTTACTGAATACACTGGCGAGAAGTAAAATTGATTTCTTTGCTTGTTTATAGGTTTTTGGAGGATTTTGGTGATTATATCCGGCCCTTAGGGGTTTGGAGGGAGGTAAGTTGCATTGTACATGCTTTTCA
This sequence comes from Discoglossus pictus, assembly GCA_027410445.1. Classification (NCBI taxonomy): domain Eukaryota; kingdom Metazoa; phylum Chordata; class Amphibia; order Anura; family Alytidae; genus Discoglossus; species Discoglossus pictus. The sequence continues at coordinate 165,622,113 of CM050165.1, forward strand.
TCCTATCAAGCTGTCTTTTATTTGTATATTTTGCCAATTTCTATATTTACTGAATACACTGGCGAGAAGTACAATTGTGTTTTTTTTGCTGTTGGCCTATAGGTTTGGCGAGCTTGTTGTTGTGGGGAGAGGAGTTTTGTGGAGGGAGGTAAGTTATTTATATTTTTCTGTTTAATATTAGATCTGGATCTCTCTCTCTCAAAATCTCTCTCTCTCTCTCTCTCTATATATATATATATATATATATATAGAGAGAGAGAGAGAGATTGATTTTGAGTTTGATTTTGATTGAGTTTGATTTTGAGTTTGAGTTTGATTGAGTTTGATTTTGAGTTTGATTTTGAGTTTGATTTTGAGTTTGAGTTTGATTTTGATTGAGTTTGATTTTGATTTTGAGTTTGATTTTGAGTTTGAGTTTGATTTTGATTGAGTTTGATTTTGATTGAGTTTGATTTTGAGTTTGATTGAGTTTGATTTTGAGTTTGATTGAGTTTGATTTTGAGTTTGAGTGAGTTTGATTTTGAGTTTGATTGAGTTTGATTTTGATTGAGTTTGATTTTAAATTTGAGTTTGATTGAGTTTGATTTTGAGTTTGATTGAGTTGTAGATTGAGTTTGAGTGAGATTTCTACACATATTTGCAATACACATAGGTGTTCCAAACTGCTTCTTCAATGGGGCTTGACAAGAACTTTTTTTCAGCCTAGAACTGCCGGACCATGTAGTTCCTACTACCTCTGGTACAGAGGATGGCTTCAGGATAGGTACCATGCCCATGAATATGTGCAGAATATAATGCAGATAGGATATTAGTGGCCTCAGACATGGGCCACTCCCCACACATGATAGAAGCACACAGTAAATAGCCGCATGCCTTGTATATATGCAAACTGTAACTGACCCTTCCACATTGTTTATGAAAGTATTGATCTAGCGTGTTTCATCAGCGCCTCTCAGGTCCAGAGTGAGAGATGCTGTACACCCCTCCCACTGCTGTCACAGGCTCTGTCCACTTAAGGTTGATTACTGCAGTTAGTTACAACATTGATATCCAAGCAGAAATAGTGTTAGAGGCGATCAGAATGGGGGACGAGCGTGGAGCAGGCAAACCCACTAAAACATTTCTTTATTTCTCTTTCTTTTCTTTTCAGGTGGTGATGGAGGGAGAGGAGCAGAGGGTGGAGGAGTGGCAGGGAGTCCCGGGGCGTGGAGGTGGGGAAGGAGGAGGGGAGGAGTGAGGAGGAGGTAATAGTTGAGGAGGGGGAGGTAGTGGAGGAGGAGGTAGTGGAGGAGGAGGAGGGAGGAGAGGAGGAGGAGAAGGGAGGAGAGGAGGAGGAGGAGGGAGGAGAGGAGGGAGGAGAGGAGGAGGAGGGAGGAGAGGAGGGAGGAGAGGAGGAGGAGGGAGGAGAGGAGGAAGGAGGAGGAAGGAGGGAGGAGAGGAGGAGGGAGGAGAGGAGGAGAAGTAGGGAGGAGAGGAGGAGAAGGAGGGAGGAGAGGAGGGAAGGAGGAAGGAGGGAGGAGAGGAGAGGAAGGAGGGAGGAGAGGAGGAGGGAGAAGGGAGGAGAGTAGAGGAAGGAGGGAGGAGAGTAGAGGAAGGAGGGAGGAGAGGAGAGGAGGAGGGAGAAGGGAGGAGAGTAGAGGAAGGAGGGAGGAGAGGAGAGGAGGAGGGAGGGAAGAGAGGAGAGGAAGGAGGGAGGAGAGTAGAGGAAGGAGGGAGGAGAGGAGAGTAGGAGGAGGAAGGAGGAGGAGGAGGAGGGAGAGTGGAGAGCGTCCTCATCCCCAGTCTGAAGAGCAAGAGGCTGGCGGCAGGTCCAGGGCCCACAATTATAGCCGGGAGGAGAACAGGGTCCTCCTGAAGGCCATCCGTGCCCGCCCCGTCATCACCTCGGGGGGTAGGGAAGTAAAGGCTGGGCCCCGTGCTACTGCTTGGCAGCAGGTGGTGGATCTGGTGAACGGTGTGGCGGGCCGTGGACGGAGTCTGCGGTCCATAAAGCATCGGTTCGACGACATCAGGGCTGCGGTGAGGAAGAAGATGGTGCAGGAGGCCGAGGGGCGGAGGGTCAAGTACCTTGCCCATGAAGGTATTGCAAGGGCCATGCTTGCACCCTCCGACGCAGCTGGAGCATCAGGCCCGGTGGAGCAGCAGGACCCAGCCTCCATGGCAGGTGAATATGACATACAGCAACATGCCACCACATGTGCATCACACACACTACACATGGCCATGACACTGACATGTCAGCTCCATGAAATAACAAGGGATAGATGGATGCATCATTAAATTCATGAAGCTGACAAATCACTGTCATTCCTGGTCACCACAACAGTAATCAAGCAATAGAGCAGGTGTGTCCAAACTCGGTCCTGGTGGGCCACACACATGGCTGGATTTGATAACCCTGCTGCGCACAGGTGAGTCAATCGCTTCTTCAGTCATCCTGATTGACTCACCTGTGCACATAAAGGATATCTTCCAATCCAGGAAAGAGTTTGGACACCCCTGTAATACAGAGTCCATGTATTGGTGTGCCCGTTCAGCCTATGCAGTTACAGACAGCAGCCGTAATACAGATAGAGTTGTGAGCCGAGAACCATCCAGAACAGAAACCTAAGAATAGATAACAGCTAGTATAAGATAGCTAATCAGAGAATCATCCATATTCAAGGCTAGATGTCAGATAATTAGAAATGAACACATCAATGCGCTAATCAACATACTAATGACATGTACCTTTCTTCTCTATCTCTCAGCATCCAGGAGGAGCTCTGGGTCCTGTGACCAGAGAGAGGAGGCGGGGCCATCAGACCCGTACCAGGATCCTCCAGCACAGGGGGAGGAGGAAAGAAGATCAGAGGGCTCTGGGTCAGAGGATGGGCTGGTCATTGACCTTGCGGGGTCACCTGCCACAAGCCCTGGGCCTATGCCCATCCTCGAAAGGCTTGCTCTGGGGCCCTCATCCGCCCAAGGGACAGCACCTCCTTCCCCACAAAGTGTGCTGGCCTGGTCACCACCGCCCGGTGACATTCTCACCACCGGCTCCAGCTGTGGACCTCCCCGCATTACCTCACCACGCCCACCCAGCGGTGTCGTCGCCGCAGAGCCAGGCTGTGCAGGTGGAGACGCTGGCCGTCCTGAAGGAGCTGCTGGCCAGCAGCCAGAGGATCGAGGCCAACCAGCTCCGGATGGATGCCAGCATCTCTGCCCTCAGGTCACAGATGACCCACAGCCTGGCCAGGCTGTCCAGGGAGGTGAGGAGGCACCACATGACCATCGAACACCTTCAGGTCAGGCTGCTCAGACAGGCGATGGTCCCCAGCCCAGCATCAACGGGGATCTCCCAATCCCCCAGCCAAGAGCAGCCTGGCCCCTCCTCTCCTCCCATGTGTCTGCCACCGCCCAGACCACCGCTGCCTGGCACCGCCCCCCCCCCCCCCCCCCCCCCCACCATCACCACCAGAGGGGAGACGGAGGATGGGCACAGGTGATGTGGGTCCTGGGCCCAAGCGGAGGAGGACATAGGGCCTCATTCAATTGCAATGTGGCCGATTGCTAAGGGATCAATTTGAGCACAGAGCATATTTTCTACAGATGTTTGTAGTTAGTGAACTTCTCTCCAAAAGCAAGGTCTTCACTAACTACAAACGTCTGTAACTAAATATATGCTCTGTGCTTATATAGAGCCCTTTTCAATTGGCCATATCGCAATTGAATGACGCCCATAGGGTCTGCAGACATGTTTTACCCTTCTCAACAGCACTCCTCAGTGACCATCAATTGGTCACAGGTTAAACAGAACACAAAGGGCCTCATTAAAATGTGATTTGGGCAATTGAATAGGGCTCTATATAAGCACATAGGATATTTGTTTTACAGAAGTTTTTAGTTAGTGAAGACCTGGCTTTTGCATAGAAGTTCCCTAACTAAAAACTTGCTTTCAAAAAGATGCTGTGTGCTTATATAGAGCCCTATTCAATTTGTTACATAGCAATTTAATGAGGCTGTTAATTAGTAGTGTGACCAATACATTGTCACTAAGGAGTGCTGTTGAGAAGAGATGCTGCAGGCCCTATGATGTTTTCAGGCCTTATTTGTTAGGTTTTGTCTTTTTTTGCTTCTTTTTTTTTTTTTTTTTTTAGGTCCATGAAGGCATCTCCTACATCTGCAAGCATTGTGGAGGAATTATGAGGTGGAGGGTTTTCCCAGTGCCTCTCAGGTAGACATGCCTTCAATGGCAGCCCCGTTAACATGTAGCTCCCACAATCTTACAGCTATCATATAGCCAGATATCTCCGACATGATTGTTGGTAGCTTAAATGTAGACTAATACCGCTATGGCGGTGGACTTGCAAAGTCTCACAATGGCATGTTAATAACAGCCAGAATTAATATATGCACTAGTGACGCATGTGATCCTGACCTCAATAGCAGTCTGAGAACAGATCTTTGGGTCTGATGTAAGAAACAGTGAATCTGGCTGCTGACCTTTGTGTCCTCTCCATAATAATGGCTATTTGCCCATATTTCTGATTATCCACAGACCTAGCTAACGGTTAGTAATGCTTGCAGATGGGAATCAGGTGAGTTGGTATATTGGTACAGTATTTAGAACTGTACTGTACAAACATTGTGATTCTAAATTGTTTTTGATCCTCCTACGCATTTTTTGATTTGAACACTTCTTTCAGATTTTTGTTTGTTCAACACACTGTATGTGTGAAACTGAATTGGATTACACAGTCCAAAGGTTGAATCATCTGTTTAATTGAGCAGATCTAGTTACAAGTTGTAAGTGCTATGCACATAAATGGTTTCTTCAGTTAAATGAAGAGATTTCTGGTTCCGGTTGCAGCATGTGACCCTGGTAGGTGCTATGCATCATGCTTATTCTAGACTATTAGATTGACCCCTGTAGGTTTCCCCTTTTTTCCAGCCTCTTGCTCTTCAAGGACCCGCCCACACCACACCCATGATATTAATGCAGTTTTGACCACTGCTGATTGTGGTCTGTCTATCAAATAAAGCTTTGTTATACTGTTATGTGAATGCACAATCTTGACCACTGCTGATTGTGGTCTGTCTATCAAATAAAGCTTTGTTATACTGTTATGTGAATGCACAATCTTGACCACTGCTGATTGTGGTCTGTCTATCAAATAAAGCTTTGTTATACTGTATGTGATTGCACAATCTTGACCACTGCTGATTGTGGTCTGTCTATCAAATAAAGCTTTGTTATACTGTATGTGATTGCACAATCTTGACCACTGCTGATTGTGGTCTGTCTATCAAATAAAGCTTTGTTATACTGTTATGTGAATGCACAATCTTGACCACTGCTGATTGTGGTCTGTGTAAAAAATAAAGCTTTGTTAGACCTTTCTGACTGCGTCCATGTGTTATGAATATGTTTGGTTCTGTGAAATCCACATGCATTACATTAGTGTCACATTCCTATAAATGTAAACTGATGAGCCATAGTAAACATGCAATAGATCAATACATATAAAACTGTTGAAGAGTCAGAATAGCTTTAGATATCATATGATCCCAAATATCATATCTACTACTAATATAGGGTTAATACCCATGACAAGTCTGATTAGCGATACTGTGGAGTAGGAACATTCCCCTGAGGGCCTACAATGAATAGGACAGGTGACACTGGAGTGGTTTTCCAGTTCCTTCTCTAGTTGATTGGGATTAGTCTGACCTCTCTGATAAGACGTACCCCCCTACACTGGCCCGATGTAGGCTAGCTCACAGCTTCATTGAAGTACACAAACTCCTTCACCCACATCAGTTAGCATATGTGTGAATACAGTTAGTTGCCCAATAATGAACATGCATTGGCTAAATATCCTTTGGTTATCATATGTTGTAATGGTCATGCACATGCCAATCTGACAAACCATGCTGCAACTTGCATAATATGATTAAAGCCACACTACCCAATTCAATAGCAAGAGTAAAACAGTCAGGTCATATGAACCCTTTGCCACGCACATGAGCTCTATTGGGATCCCTTAAATCTCTATCTAATTGCATATACATCTAGCTCATCACTTACATACAAATAGTGGCCAAATCAGACCGCCACTTGGCATATATCAAGTACCAGGGGAATATTTCATTATATGTGGTTAAGTTCTTCAGTTGTGTCCGACTCTCCGTGACCCTATGGACTGCAGCACATTCAGCTAGGTCTCTGCCTGTGCTGTTATCCACGGTTTCCAAGCTAAATATACTGGTGTGGTTTGTCAGTTCCTTCTCAAGTGGATTGGACCTTGTCTGATCTCTCGGCTATGATGTGCCCACCTACAGTGGCCCTACATGTTATAGCTCCCATCTTCATTCAGGTACACAAGCCCCTTCACACCACTTAGCAATGCTGAAGGGGACCAGGGGAACATGCACCACACATATCTACTCTGACCCATCAGGAAGGGCCGCAAGCTCTGGGATCGACAGCAAACTCACCGCCATCAGGCATAATCTCTGCTACGCCCATCCTGGTGGGAGCCATGTGCCAGGTGTCTAGTTATTCCCATTTGGTGAACTTCCAAACTGTTCTGCTATTTATCAATTTACATGGGTGAGGCTTGCTAAGTGGTGGTGGTGGTGAAGCAGCTTGTGTACCTGAATGAAGCTGTGAGCTACTGTAGGTGGGCAGGTCATAGCAGAGAGATCAGACAAATCCCAATCCACTAGAGGAGGAACTGACAACCCACTCCAATCTCTTTGGCCTTCAAACTTTGGAGAACAGCACAGGCAGAGACCTAGGTGAATGTGCTGCAGTCCATAGGGTCACTGAGAGTCGGACACAACGGAAGAACTTAACCACATATAATGAAATATTCCCCTGGTACTTGATTTATGCCAAGTGGCGGTCTGATTTGGCCACTATTTGTATTCTCTAATGTAGATGTGATGAGCGAGATGTGTATTCTATCGTTGATCAACCATATAGCGTGCATCGAATGTGCGCTGTCATCTGCGCACCAACACATGCACGCATCAACAACAGCAGGCCCGACAGGAGGCTAGCGGATCTAATGATTAGGATTAGGCGGTGGGGTGTAAGGGTTATGATTAGGCTGCGGCTACTAGGGTTAGAAGGGTTTATGGCATTAGGTCATATCACTTGCGCCCTTTCATCGATGCGCACTAGTCAAAAATATTACAATTGCGCAATGATGTGGGACCGCTCATGTCAGCTACATGTTGTCAAAACACATTTGCTGTGCGTGCCAATGTTGGGGTGACATATTCTATTATGGGGCTGTTTTAGAGGCTACAAAGGAACCTGTATGTGTGCTGACCAATCAAACATATGAGGAATATTAAACTAATTTGAAGTCTTGTTAATTTGGAGGCTGTAATGCTTGGGCCTCCATTTTAGGGTTACAGGCTTAAACCATGCAGACTGCAAAAACCGTAACAAAATGGATACCTTTAACCTCCAAGCACGTATGGCCTTTGAAACCGAGCTGCGGGCTTGGAGGACAGCCCGCACGGGCTTGAGCTACGGGCTTGGTCAGTGAAGTCCGTGGGACTTATACGGATTTTAAAATTAAAATACAATTTGGCGATGTGCAAGCTTGAGAATGTTTGGCTAGTAATCCTCATGCCCCCCCACTATGTTCCCCATCATTTACAGTGCTTTACAGTGCTGGATTGAATAAATATTGGCTATTACAATGCTGGGTTTGCGGTCCTTCATCTCCGAACCCGTACGGGTTTGAACAAGGACCAGCCCGCGGAACTACGGGACGTAAAGTAATCCGTAAATAATATATCTGATTTGGGCTGATGTGCAAGCTTGAGAGGGTGTTGCTATTAATCCTCGTGTCCCCCATTATGATGCCTAGCATTTACGGAGCTTTACAGTGCATTCTCGATTTTATATTTGCATTTTCAGTTTTAGGACTTTGCGGCCGGAAAACAAGACTTACGGGCGCTAGGAAAAAGCTTCCGGCTTTGAAAGATATGCGGCCGGCCGGAAGGGGATATACTTGCGGCGCCGTATAATTGAATTGCAAGGTAAAAGTAGCTCTACACGCGGCCGTAAGACGGCCGCAAGGAATCGCAGGTTGGCAGCCGTTTTACGGCCGATAATTGAATGAGGCCCCAAGTCAGGGAATCAAGAGGTCACACCACCCTGGGGCCTGGTTAGTACTGGGATGGAAACCACCTAGGAAAACCAGGAGCTGTATGCTGTGGCCCACTGGAGAAAGAACTGGCAACCCACTCCAGTATCTATGCCATAAATACCAAGCAGATCAGCATGACCATGGAAAGATGTTCTGGTGTGTTACGGTCCATGAGTGAACAACGCAAAAAATTAAATATATCGATGTGAAGAAGTAGGATTCAACACAGATTCATTAGGGATAGATCATGTGAAACAAATGCATTAGTTTCTATGAGGTGGTAAGCAGGGACTTGGGCCACAACAACTCAGTAGGTTTAGCCGTCTTGAATTTTGCAAAGAAGAGGTAGCAAATGCAATGTACAATGTGGTTGTATATTGACAGGTGATGGGGAGCTTGTATTGTTCCACAGTGCTGTCAGTGTAGTAATTAGACATAGTCAAGTGAATTATCCATATGATACTGGATTTGTCCAGCACTTCAGGTATTTAGGTTTCAGGCCTGAAAAAGGGTTAGGAATCGGATGAAATTTACATCAGCATAATACACAACTCTAATTAAATGCATTGTTTATGGATTCGGGAAAAAGTGATGTATCTGTTGAGACCTGTAGGCTACACAATCTCAGCAAGATCAGTATTGTTAGGGCCTCATTCTAATGATGGCCGCAAAATGGTGGTATCTCTGCGATTCCTTGCGAGGGTGCTGTGCAAGACAGGCAATCGGCCGTTAGCTTTGGCGGGCTTGTACCTTATCTCAGGTATTAGCTCGCAGATCAGGCTTCAAAGCTAGCCAAACTAAAAAGTCAAAAATAAATTCAAGGAAGCACTCTATATGCACTATAAATGATAGAGGACAAATTGGGGGACATGAGGATGACATGTAGTACATTGGCTAGCTGGCACATCGCCGCTAGCCAATACTGTCATTTGTGGCCACAGTCTGGCGGGCTTAAAGATCAAGATGCTGCCTTGGAGGTCATCCAAGCCCGGGACCCCTAAGGCAGTAGCCCTTTCTCCAAGCCAGATGGACTTTGTGGCCACAAATTACAGTATTGACTAGCGGAGATGTGCCAGCTAGCCAATGTTCTACATGTCATCCTCATATCCCCCTAATGTCCCCTATCAATTACAGCACTGTGCTGCATTGAATATATATTTTAATATATAATCAGGAGACACCATTCCAGTTTTTATACCGGAATAAGCACTAAAAGCCTTATTAGCGTCGGGGAGCTAATTTTTTTAGAGCAGCTGATTTTTGCAAGGGCCCAGCCGGGGCAGAAGAAGACAAGGACGGGGACATTGCACCAAGGTAAGTTTAATGTACTGTATATTATATTTATTGTTCTTTATTTTGTGCTTAATTGGAGTACTAATGTAAGGTTTATTTCTTTCCAGGGACACCAGCTGGAGAAGACAAGAAAAATCAGACATCGCAAAAAAGGTAAGTTTCGATAGGCCCAGTTAGGCTTAAATAGGGCCAGTTAGGGTTAAGTAGGACTAGAATGGGTTAAATCAGCCCTGTAAGGGTTAAATAGGGTTTAGTATGGGTTAATGGGGTACAGTTAGGGTTAAGGGGTTCATGGGGTATAGTTAGGGTTAATAGTGTAGTTTAGTGCTTAAACTTTGACATGAGGGTCCTGGAGGACTTATAGTACCCCCGCGGCTTGGGGGTAATCATTAGTGTGCGCAGGCCCTTTAAGGACCCGCGGCAGGAAATTCAAACCCCGGATTTCCCCGGGCTTAAATTTGAAATTCAAGCCAGCGGATTCAGGACCCGGGGCGGGAAATTTAAATCCTGTAGATGCTACAGGGGTCAATGTGGGGAGCCTGCAAGAGTACCGATCGTACCCCTGCAGCAAGGGTTAATGTGTTCACATTGCAGGGGTCCCAATGGTGACCCCTGCATTATAGGGTTAATGTGTGCACCCTGCAGGGGCCCCGTTCGGACTCCTGCATTATAGGGTTAATGTTAGGACACTGCAGAGGTCCCAATTAGGACCCCTGCATTATGGGGTTAATGTTGGGATACTGCAGGGGTCCCAATCTGGTCATGATCGGGTCCCCTGCAACCAGCGGGGGGATTAATTGGGGGGTACACCCTTGCGACGGCTCCAGGCTGCAAGTAAGCTGCAGCCATATTTGGGTGTTTTATGGAGTTGACGGGAGGGTGATCGTAGGATTTGAATAGGGATGGATGCTTTCACGCGGCCGAATCAGTGAGCTGCGGCGGGGGTAGCCACAGGGGAACGCAGGGCACCGGCCGCAGGGGATAAGAATAGGAAAGTAACTTGAGGCCACGCAGCTCCTATGGCCAGCATTAGAATGAGGCCTTAAGAAAGGTGCTCAATAGTCACCTCTATAGGAATATTTGAGGAAGAATGCCAAAGTGTTGTTTGGGTAAACTGAGAAGCAGAGTAGTAGAGCATATGGTGTGTGAATGGAGAAGCCTCCTGGTCTAACAGACATTGTTGTGGGTGAATGTCTTTATCTCTTTATGACATTAAATATGCCTTTTTGTAAATGGTGGATATTTGCAGCATTGATTGATATTGGCAGCAACCTGAACAGGTCCAAGAACTTAGGAAGAAGATTCATCTTTACTGCTGCTGATCATAAGGGATAGTTGACCATATACTCATATTTAATTTATTGTGTCTGGAATGTGGACCCCAAGGTATTTTGTGTATGTTGTTTTCCAACGAAAGTTGAACTTTAATTGTAATAACTTGTTTGTAAGGTGAGCAAGATGTTTAGGTCTTCTGATTAATGGAAAGCTTAGCAAACCATTCCACAAGTCTAGTGAGAGGTTTTGTCATCATAACAACCCTGACTCTAGCAATTATCACTTTTTCGCCTATGTTGCCTGGTAACTTCAGTGATGTTATCGAGTTTGTGTACAATCTTTTGTTAGAAAGGAATTCCCCCACATATACCAAAAAGTGTTAAAGTGTCAAATAGGTAAGTCCATGCAAGGAGTCAAAGGCTTTCTCTAAATCAAGGGTAAGCAAACACATTGTAAGATTTCATACTTGACTACATGGATAAATTACGGATCCACCTGATATTTCCTACATGTGATGAACCCAACCTGATAAGGGTGTATTAGATCTATTATTATTATGTGAGAATTCTTTTTGTCCTCCATAATTTTTGTAATCCTGTGTATATCCAAGATCATATGCAAATGATCACCAAATTCATTTAGGAGTTTTGTTGGGTATGAAATTACCTTCCCTAATGTTTTTATACAAAATTTGCCAAATATGGCATAAGAAGGTCCACAATTGTTTTTATAATATGTCATGTGTGGCTGGAGCTTCTTAAGAGTTTTGATAAAAAGCAGTGAACCCTGATTTGATTATATCTGGGTTATGTGTTGATTAATAAAAACATTGCCTTCTGAACAAGTTGACCTTTCATTACTATAATGGTGCATTAAACAATCATACACAAGTTTCTGTTTATTAGTCCTTTTATTATTATGTAAATTAACATTCTAGAATAAAATTGAAGTAGAAAAACATAAGTATTGCACATTGAATTGAATATTGTAATACTTGGTATAATTTACACAGTTTAGGAAGAAGAAAATAGATGAATAAACAGCAGTTATGAAGGAAATAATAGGCCTATGAATTCAACATGATAATTTTATTACTCTTCCAAAGTTACTACCTTTTTCATTTATTTGCAAGTCACAATAGTTTATTTAATAGAAACATTTATATCAGTTAGTTCTGCTAAAATTACACTGTTTATAAGCTATAGGCTTATTAAATGTACACATTTTCTTTGCTGTACTCTGAAACCACAGCTGATACATCTGGTCTTAATTAATCCATTTGCTATTAAAAAACAATAACCCTTTTTCTTTACATGGAATTGATTTTCATTTCTGAAAATATTCAATCAGAGTCTATTTCGTCATGTACCTGAAGGCACTTTCTAATAAAGCCTGGGGCAAACCCAAAATTCATGATGGGTGAATCACAATTTCATCATTATTTAATGATCTATACTTTTTGTGTGGCCTATGAAAGATAACTTTTAATGAATATTTACAGCTTTCATATACAGAACACATGAAATAGAAAAAAATGCATATAGTCAACAGTGGAAAATATTAGGAGATTTGTTATAGGATCAACCATGAATATTTTTAGTATGTTTAAAGGGACATGGAAGGTGTCTGTATTTTACTAGTTATATAATATAACTATAACCATGTATACTTACTTTTTTGTACTTTATTAAGAAGGGCTTATAAACTCTGTTTTTATGGTCTGAAATCAAACAAATAGTACCTGCTTGGGTCTGCCCTCTGCAGCTCATGAAGGCACAAACTCTGGAGTACTGTCTGTGAAGTGTCTCCTACAAGCCAATCAGTGACCATGTTTGAGCAATATTTAAAAGCATATTGCGGAGACTTTGGCTAGTATGAGACACTGCGCTGCCAATACTACAACGTCTGAGTCTTCAAGAGCTGCAGAGAGCTGACCCAAACAGGTACTATTTGTTGATTTTATTAGGAAGTGCTTATAAGCTCAGTTTTTATTACCACCTAAAATCAAAGTACCTAAACAAAGTTATATTATATACCTAGTAAAATTCAGAAACCCTCCCTGTCCTTTTAACTTATGTACTATAAATATTACACATGGCTCTGTAAATTAATAAATTACATGACAACACAAGTCTTCTACACTCTGCATGGAGTTGTGGTCCATCTCATTTCTTTCAGCTTCGCATACTTAGTTTTGCTTTCTGAAAAAAACAAAAAACAAATCTGAAATCAAACATGCAGATTACATTCAGTTAAAGAAAAGAAGACACAAAATAATTCATAGTAAAGCCAGAGTATATGTATATACACACTGAAACTCAGCCTACACCTTTGAATGTTGGGAAAACATTTGTAAAAGTGCATGTCCAATAAGCCACCCAGTATTGAGATGTGACTCAACCTAAATAGCAATGGCGTTACTGACAGAGAATGCAAAGGGGAAGCAGTAAGACCCTAGAGATAAAAGAGATATCCAGGTGAATCATGAATTCATATATCTTAGAATTTCATCTGATTTTTTAAACCACTTTACCACCGATTTTTGATATTCTTTAAGTTTAGAAGCTAACAGGTCATGTCATATTAAATCAATCATAGTTACATAGGTTGAATAAAGACTTTTAGTAGATCAAGTTTAACTTTTTTAGATCTCTTCTGGTCCTTTTAATATGTGGACTATTTGATAATAATTGTTAATTGATCTAGTGGAAGGCAAACAGAAAGAAAACAAACATTGAAACTTTCCCAATTGTCTCATAAGGAAAAAAAAAAGCAGCTAAATTCCTTCCTGGAATGGCAATCAAATTGTTCCCTGGATCAATATTCCTTCGCTAGTTATCTAGGATAACCTTGAATGCCCTCTTTATTAAAAAATATATCTATCTAACCCTTTTTTAAAGTTATCTATCGAATTTGCTGTCACCACCTCCTTTAGTAGAGAATTCCACAGTTTAACCACCCTAACTGTGAAGAACCTTTTTCTTTCTTTAAGGTGACATCATTTTTCCTCATAATTTCTTGGAAGATGCAACATGGCTGGTTGAATTGAATAGTTTGATACACTACTGAATAATATGATGATGATTTTTTAACCCATTTTAAGTCGTGCTGAACATGATCCTGGATTTCAGTATTTCTCTGCTGTTTATAGGTAAGGCATTCTGACCTGTGCATAGCAGGGAAATCCAGACCCAGGGCCTTGTTCCGCACATTCAACACAAAATGGTGACATATGGTTATCAGCAAGGTAGCTCAATATTTTACCAGACTGCATTTCTTAGGCACAGCTTGTCAACATTGTCTATGTAACATCTTCACAACAGCAAAGCTGTCCAAAGGCATGCATTTTTCACCCCCTCCTGTCTCTCCCCCAGTGTCCCCCTTCCCATGTCTCTATAAAAGGTTTTTCTTCTTCTCTCTTCTCATCCCCACGCACTCCCCTTGTGTCTTCCTCTTCATGTCTCTTCCTAATGTCTCCTCTCCTATGACTCGCATTGTGACCCCTCCACATGTCTCTATCTCCCATTCCCCATTTCACTCTTTAACGTTATAAACCAATGTGATACTATCCTAAGGTGTCATTTTGTATCATAGGAAACACATTTTAACTGGATAGAGTCCAACTACAGAGAAAAGAAGCACCTTTTATAGATATCTTTTTTAGCTTCCACAAACAATGTGCAAATTAACTTAAAAACAATTATTTATTAGTTAACTTTAAAATCGAAAATCAAAAGATAAAATACGAAAGTTGAAAACAGAGCACTATTAATTCTAAATGATATCAACGTGTTATATTTATTAATTTACACAAAGATTCATAAACTGAATATTTTGTATTTGCTTATTTGTCAGCAGCTTTTTTAAGAGACAATATTTTAATCTTAAATAATTTCAGTACCAGACGGATTCAATAAACTTTTCCATGCTTTTACATATTGAATTGTATAATAGTCTGATAAATTTAATATTGTCGGTTATTTTGCTTATTCTACTATAGTAGATAGATAAGGTATCTAGATAAAATTGTTATTGCTTTTTTTGGGCAAAATATAATTTTTATCTAATACTTCTGTTACACAAAAATAGATACTCGGTAATAAAATTTTCACTTGAAATATTCAATAATATACTTGATAGAAAGGGTGAAATAATGTATGTTCACTTTATGCTGAAACATTGGCTTGATAATATATTTGTTTGTGAAAAATAAAGTAAATATATTGTTGGCAGATACTTTATGGAATAATCTTTCCTTTTAAATTAGGATTACAATACTTACAATACTGAGTACTTAGTTCATACCGTTGCTACCTAATTATATATAACTTGCTCAAAGAGTTACCACACTGATGGATACAGATCTTATTTTATGGATCACTTAAATCTCAACCAGATTTGGACTAGTATTTTTTCAAATTAAGCTGTAGTATAAAAGGGAAGGGGAAACACAGTGCAAGCCACTTTCTAGTGCAGGTCACAAGCATTTTATTCAATATAAAATATACACAGATGTTCACTCACAGTTTGCCACCTCTAGAGGTGGTAAAGTGAGTGTGTATGTGTGTATATATATATATATATATGTATATATATATATATATATATATATATATTATATTATATTATATTATATTATATAAAACATGTGACCTGCACTAGGAAGTGGTGTGTGCTGTCTTACCCCTTCCCTATTTTTTTTTTTATCTCACAAGTACATGAGCACTGAAGTGACCAGAGGTTCAAGAAAGTGCAGCACACCCCCGATCAGTAGAGAAGACACACAAATGTGATCCAAATGTGATTCTTATCCAGAGGAGGAGAGGGCTTCTACAATTTGGGAACCTCAAGGATGACACTCCTATGTGGTATAGGTCTGAAACATACCTTGGACTATTTCATTTTAGCTATTAAGGCACTGTAATACCATCGGACTGATATTACTCTATATGTCTGTAAGGATCCTATATACAGTGGATATAAAAAGTCTACACACCCCTGTTAAATTGGCAGGTTTCTGTGCTGTAAAAAAATTAGACAAAGATAAATCATTTCAGAACTTCCACCTTTAATGTGACCTATAAACTGTACAACTCAATTGAAAAACAAACTGAAATCTTTTAGGTAGAGGGAAGAAAAAATATAAAAATAAAATAATATGGTTTGCATAAGTATGCACACCGTTAAACTAATAGTTTGTTGAAGCACCTTTTGATTTTATTACAGCACTCAGTATTTTTGGGTATGAGTCTGTCAGCATGGCACATTTTGGCTTGGCAAGATTTGCCGACTCTTCTTTGCAAAAACACTCCAAATCTGTCAGATTGTGAGGGCATCTCCTGTGCACAGCCCTCTTCAGATCACCCCACAGATTTTCAAACGGATTCAGGTTTGGGCTCTGGCTGGGCCATTCCAAAACGTTAATCTTCTTCTGGTGAAGCCATTGCTTTGTTGATTTGGATGTATGCTTTGGGTCGTTGTCATGCTGAAAGATGAAGTTCATCTTCATGTTCAGCTTTCTAGCAGAAGCCTGAAGGTTTTGTGCCAATATTGACTGGTATTTGAAACTGTTCATAATTCCCTCAATCTTAACTAAGGCCCCAGTTCCAGCTGAAGAAAAATAGCCCAAAAGCATGATGCTGCCACCACCATGCTTCACTGTGGGTATTGGGGTTCTTTTGGTGATGTGCAGTGTTGTTTTTGCGCCAAACATATCTTTTTGAATTATGGCCAAAAAGTTCAACCTTGGTTTCATCAGACCATAACACCTTTTCCCACATGCTCCTTTAATGTTGCTGTAGGCCTCTTGGTAGCCTCCCAGACCAGTTTTCTTCTCATCGTTTCATCAATTTTGGAGGGAGCTCCAGTTCTTGGTAATGTCTGTTGTGCCATATTTTCTCCACTTGATGATGACTGTCTTCACTGTGTTCCATGGTATATCTAATGCCTTGGAAATTCTTTTGTACCCTTCTCCTGACTGATACCTTTTAACAATGAGATCCCTCTGATGCTTTGGAAGCGCTCTGTGGACCATGGCTTTTGCTGTGGGATGCGACTAAGAAAATTTCAGGAAAGACCAACTAGAGCAGCTGAACTTTATTTGGGGTTAAGCAGAGGTTTGGAATGTGATTGGGGATGTAGCTGTGTTCAGAATTAAGCAGTTATAAGAGGGTGTGCAGACTTATGCAACCACATTATTTTTCTTTTTTTTTTCTTCCCTCCACCTAAAAGATTTCAGTTTGTTTTTCAATTGAGTTGTACAGTTTATAGGTCACATTAAAGGTGGAAAAGTTCTGAAATGATTTATCTTTGTCTCATTTTTTTACAGCACAGAAACCTGACATTTTAGCAGGGGTGTGTATACTTTTTATATCCACTGTAGGTTATACTGATATAAATGATATTGTGAAGGATCATAGATTGTGTATTGCACTTTATGAAAAATATGTGGTTAACCTATCTTTTTAGTCATTTTTGACGGGCAAGTCGCTAGTTTTAGTGATCATCCCGCAATTTTTAGTGCTGGCAACAAAGAAAATTGTGACTATGTTGCCATCTTTGTCTGAGGATTTGAAAATAATTTGATCATTATCATTTCATTCTTTGAGTGCTTGCAGCCTTATTAAATTGCGATTCGGTAAATTTAAAAGGGCTGTATTTAAACACACAGCATTTTTTTTACAGAAGTTTTTAGTTAGTTAACTTTTATCCAAAAGCAAGGTCTTCACTAACTAACAACTTCTGTAAAAAAAATATGCTGTGTGCTTAAATAGATCCCTTTTAAATTTACAGAATCACAATTTAATAAGGCTGTTGATGTTCTTTTTTTATTAAGAAGTAAATTTAGTTGTATCATTTTCCAGCACCTTTAAATCTCTGGTGACCATATCAACGAATATGTATTGGATGTTTTAAAAATGGAGGAGTAAGCTTGCTTTTGACTTTCAGATCAGTTAGAGGACCTTTGTCAATATTTGTATTCTCTTCCATGAGAGACATGAGAGCTAGATTTGTTTTTTATTCTGTTATTGTTAAATCTAAAATGTCTGTTTTGTCTGTAACCAATTGGTAAAAATTAAAGTACTAAGTACTTTTCTTTGGGTTGATAGATTAAAAATCTATCACTTTGTGGGGATACCAGAAGCAAAAATAAGCACTCTGCAGTCTCTCAAATCTGTCTATTTCTTGATTTAGTTTGCTTTTTGTTCCTATTATTAAAAAATCTTTATTGTTATTACCATTTTTAATAAAGCGCCAACATTGAGACTCCCATGGCACCTAAAATATTACCCCAGTGCCACTAGAATCCTTAAAGGACTCCCCTTGGTACCTACATTTTAACTGCCACCATGGGGGTCTCAAAAGGACCCTTGTGGCACCAAGAGTTAACCCTCTTTGCCACGGGGGTCCTAGTAGGACCCCTGTTGCATGATTAGCGCTAATATGAATCTCAATTGCATGGAGGTCCTTCAGGAGTTCTGTGTCAATAAATATTAATAGATAGACCCCCGTGGTAACCTAAAATTAACCTGTGAAATGCCTCAAGGACCCCCAATGGCACTTTAAGTATAAAACACTAAACAAAACGTAATAAAAAGAAAATAATACATTAAAACTCCCCAATAACTTACAAAAAATAAAAACCCACTAAATCATCAACAATAAAAAAGCTAATTGCAAAAAAATAAAAGAACCTAAAATTAAAAAAAATATTACATTAAAATAAAGAATAACATGTAAAATAAAAATCACATAAAATAATAAACACATACAATAAAATAAAAATTAAAAATACTTACCTACCCCAAATGATCATCCAGCAATGATAAACAACACGCTGGTCCCAACTCTTCTGCCCTGATCTACAGGGTTATTAATTTTGATTGAAGATGGTAAGATCCTCTTCTTTCTTGATTGAAGCCAATGATCCTCTCTTCTGGACCTTATAATGGCCCTCCAAAAGAATCCAGCCTCTCTATAAAAAAAAACTATTATTTAAACTAATGGGACCTCTCTTAGGAGGAACTCCTCTGACGCAAATGGCCGGTTCTACAGCTTAAATAGATTTTTTTTTCTGCATTTTGATTGGATGAAATAGATATCCAGCATAATTCAGTCAATCAGAATGGGTTTTCAGCTCAATATTAATTTTAACTATCATAAAACCAACCAGATTACTCAGATTGATCGTCCTAATCAATTTGATTGGTCCTATTAGATTTGCAGTTGAATATTGATTTTGTGCAAAAGCAACTTGTAATATTACCGACGTATGCAGGTCAATGGGGAAGTAAGGTGTAATATTGCAAGTAGGGGGTTGCAAGTAGCACATTGGAAATCATATTGAGAAGAGTGACTAGAATAGTTAGGTAAAGTTACTTACCACTTTTAAGAGAATTGAATGGAGCCCTATGTCGTTTTTTTTTTACATAATTAGTTAGGATTGTTATTTCCCACTTTTTTTAATTGTTGTTTTTGTTCTCTAAGAAGTGGTGTTTGTATATCTCTTAAGTTAAATGTTTATATATTTGGAGTAAATTTTGTTTGGAATACCACAACTGCTTCAGCGGTCCAAAAATTAAATTCAGTGTTTGTTTCACAATTAATGATAAACTTATAATTAATCCGGTAGTTTTTTAAGTGAATCATGAATGAATATACAGTAGACTCTCTGTTATCTGGCACCCACGGGGATTAGGAAATTCCGGATAAATGTAGTTTCTGGTTGCTTGAGAGTCACTATTAAAAGATGCCTAGATTAGATGAACATAGGATGCTCTGTTAAGTATATTTGTAAATGAAGGCTGTTTTAGCGGCTGCAGCTTTCATTCCTCACTTACACACAGGTACATTCGGCTGGAGGGTAAGGTGCTGAACCCGGAGAATGTAATGCCAACACTGCACTGGCTCAGTCACTCATGCCTGTCTGCTTCCAGGTAAAAGTGAATTTCAGAGACATACAGTTGATGCAATTTAGGTGCCTGTAAGCATTTTGTGGCATGACAACCTGGCTTTTGCTCAGTCCTGTAAAATTACATTTTCATTTAAAGTGCAGTATTCATTTTTTTACTGGTTGCTAGAGAGTTCTGGTTGCTTGAGTTCTGGTTAACTGAGAGTCTACTGTATCTTAGAATTTCATCTGATTTATTTTTTAAATTGGTTTTACCACCAATTTTTTATATTCTTTAATTTAGAAGCAAACAGGTCCTGCCATTTTCAATCAATCATCATAATACAACATGGCTGGTTGAACGGCATAAACTTTACACACTGCCCAATAATAAAGATGACAAGTTTTTGAATCCTCACTACATTTCACAGTAATAGGCTACACAGTCACTTGAGTCCTGAACACAGTCCTGGATTTCAGTTTTCTCTGTTGTGTACAGGTGAGGCAATCACTTACTGTCTCAGACATTCTGACACACTCAACTGTGCACAACAGGTAAATCAAGGGCCATGTTCGGCACTACAGGACTGATGCTGCCTGCCCTTGTATTATAAACACAAAATGGTGAGATAGGGTCACCAGCCAGGCAGTTTGATATGTTACCAGACTGCATTTCCTAGGCACAGTTTTTCAAAATTGCATATGTAATGTATCTGTAATTTGTAGAAAGCAAGGAGCTGCAGCTGTGCGAAGGCATGTGTGTCTCATCTCCTCATGACTCTGCCAAAGTGCCCCCCTTCCTATGTGTTTCTCTTCTTCTTTCTTCTAATCCCTATAAACTCTTCTCGTGTCCCCCTTCCCATGTCTCCTCCTCATGCCTCTTTACCTATCACTCCCATTGTGACTCCCTCCCATTCCCCATTTCACTCTCCCTATACCCCTCCCAATATATCTTCCTCTCTCCATGTCATCCCCTGTATCCGACTCACCATGTATTTTCCCATCCCCCATCTCTCTCCAGTGACTTCCTCCTTTTGTCTCACACACCGTATCGCCCATGCTTCTTCCCCTCCTTCCATCTCTTCTCCCGTGTCCCCCCTTCCCCTCTCGTTCCCCCCCCTATTACTGCTCTTTTGTACACCTCCCCCATCTCTCCTTGTGTGTTCATCTATCTCTCCTCCTACCCCCCCATCACTCCTTCTGTTTCCTACCATTTCTCCTCCTGTGTTCGTCTCTCCCCTCTCTCTCCTCCTGTTCTCCCTTCTACCTCTCTCTCCTGTGCCCCCTCCCCCTATCACTCATTCTGTGACCCATCACTTTTATCTTCCTCCCTCACCATGCCTTCTATCTTCCTCCCTCACCATCCCATCTATACTCCTTCTCTTTCTACTTCCCTATCGCTTTTCTCTTCTCCCTTAGTCTCTCTCTCTTCTCCTTTTGGTGCTCCCCTTTGACTGTTCTTTTCCTTGCTTTGTCTCATCACACCCTCTACCTACCCCCTCAGTCTCTTTCTCTCACCTGTTTCTCCCAGGCCTTTGTCTCTCTCACTTGACCCTGTGGATCTCAGCCTTTTCTCTCTTTTGTTCTCTTCCATGTTTCTTTGTCTCCCCCTTCTCTGTCTCCCCCCCCACCACCACTGTTTCCTCCACCACCATTTTCTGTCTGTCGCTCTCTGCTTTTGGGGTCTTCCTTTCCGCCTTCTCCCTTTTTTTCCCTCCTCTCCTTCTCCTCCAACTCTCACTATGCTCTAACACTTTTTTCTTCCTCCCATATCCTTGAAACCCTTCTCTTCTTCTGTCTATTTTCCTTCCTTGCGCCATTATCACTCTCCATGTATTTCTCTTTCCACTGTTCACTGCTCTGTATAGACAGGGGAAGAGGCAGAGAGAAGAGGGAAAGACAGTTTTTCTCTACAGTAAATCATTTTTGGAAAATATTCAGCATTATTTGATATTCAAATGAGCATAAATGAGCCACACAGAGAGTTTGATAAGTGTGGGGGTAGGTGATCTATATAAAAATAACATAGGCCTGCAAAAAACATTATTCTTGCACAAAAACAAACAAGCAGACTGTGGTATTAAATCGTGCACAAATGCAGCTAATTGAGTATTCATTTGTTTGCCTAATAATCAAGTACAAACAACACTGAGCATCTTCACAACTAATTTGCTTTAGACAAATGCCTAGAATAATGTATAGACCATTTCCTGATCCTTAAGTATAATAAATAGCAACATGATTTTAGGAGACCTTTAAAATCAAATTACCCTCTTCATTAAGATGCAAACCATCACTGATATAGAGCAAAATCAGGCCAGTTCTTTAAAACCCCCAAAACGCCTTTCTGCACAATTTTTTAATCATGCGTTAACCTCCCTAAGCTTTGTCTGTCTCCCAGGGCTAGCATGTGTAATAGCATGTAGTATAATAGCTTATCCAGCTAAACCTGAGTAGAGCAAAATAAACATTTTAAAAGTTTATAAAAAACATTGGCCTGTATATTTTTTCGATTTTCAGGTCTCAACTCTGCACCAAGCAGTCACAATCTACAGGCTGCTAAATCACGGTGTATGTCTTTCTCAAGGCCAGAGAATCAGTTCAAAAGAAGCCCCTCACATACTTAATTCAATAAGAGCTGCTCAGGTGTAGCTAATTACCTGAACAGGAGTCTGTGGCTCTCATAAATACCTTGGATAATGGTGTCACATATTCCCCACCCCAGCTGCTTCCACTTTTGAAAGATGTGTTGTCCAATCTCTGGTGTGAATGAATATTCATATTATCTAAGTAAGCTGCTGAATACTCACATTGAGAATGTAATAGTTTGTCCATTAGTCAATGGAACGTTGCCAGAGTTCCATGCACTCCATATGGAAGGACTCTGTATTAAAAACAGACCATCTGGAGTGAAAATGCATTATTTTCTATTGCCGATTGCGTCAAGGGTATCTGCCAACATCTAGCCCATCTATCAGTTTATCCACTCAATTCAGTTGGAGAAAGTCAGAATCCAACAGTTCAATCAGCCTTTGAAAACATCACAATAGGACTCCATCACTCACTTTGGGATTCCTCAATGATTCCCATTTCCAGCATTTTTTAACTTTCACTTTTATGTTGCTCTTTTAGACTCCGGTATGAGATAGGGCTTAATTTTTGCCCATATCGATGGCTTATGGTAATTTTATGGTAAATGGCGGCAGTGCAATCTGACTTTCTTGTTTTGTTCAAACATCTTATAGATTTATTTCCTTTGTTCAGGGCTCAGGTCCTGAAAAACATGCACTTTCACTTGTGCGGACTCCAAGGAATCTACAAAGCAAACTTTTTCGCTGATATCTTCTGAACTTTCAGTCAAACATGTAGCATCAACATCTACCACCTGCTCTCTCCAGGGTTTTAGCAGGTTTATGTGGTAGATTTGCTCTGGATTCTGCTGCTCAGTTGCCTCACTTTCTAACCCACTTCTCTTGTGGCCTCAATCTAATAGGGGCCTTGCCATCTACCCAAAAGTTTGATTTCAACGGTAGGTACTAGCATGATCACTCTGTGCATAAGTAAGGAAGTTTCACACTGAAGACAGAGATGAGATTATAATATTGTATTGTACCAGTGGGGCTACTTGGGAAATACTTTTGCTCATATTTTTCATAAAAGAGATAAGAGGAAAGACTGTGTTATCTCTGTATGTGTCCATTGCCTTTTAAAACCTTCATTCCATGCCTCCCTGAGTGAAGTTCAATTGTGACAGCTGGGTAGTGATTTACATCACAGACATAAATCTAACCTCTGAGAAAGGCGGAGTGCTCGAAATGTCCCTAATATCCTAAGCCCCAAGTGCTAGTTCCATAACTATTGTAATACTATGTATCAGATGCCTCCGTAATGATATTCAATTTCACTGAAATGTACTTGGAAGCTTTTGTAAGTGTCCACATTTAAAAAAAAAAGCATGCAGTACCTTCAACCCCATGTAAAGGCATACAAATTACTCTGAGCAACCTGTATGCATAAAACCTGATGTTATGAAGCAGCTAACACCTTAATTGTATTGCATTTGTGGCTTGATTGTTAAAATCCAAAAATAAAAAAATAAGGGGTTAATAATGGTACTTGTTATGAACGAGAGAATTCACCCTTGATACATGCTACTTCGTATGAGTTTGGGTATTCCACGGGATCCCCTCTGAATACTTGCTACCCTATGAGCCCCGGTATCCCCGTGATACCCTCTCAATACCTGCAACCCCATATGAGCCCGGGTATCCCCCAACTAAAGTATAGCCATAAAACTAAATAATAAAAAAAAGTAATTAATAAGTAAAGTAAACTAAAATAGAACCATGAGAGTCAATAGGGACTTCCATTACACATAAATATAACCCAATACCATGGGTTACTTACAAAATGTGATAGCAGTTGTGATGTTACAAGCCTCTAAGCAGAAACTATAATGCCAAGAAACAGGTGGCAAACACTGGTACTCAAAGAACAACAAAGGGCTGCAATGTTTAGTGATGAAAAGTACAAAGTTGAAGTAGGACACA
Source organism: Discoglossus pictus (assembly GCA_027410445.1). Classification (NCBI taxonomy): domain Eukaryota; kingdom Metazoa; phylum Chordata; class Amphibia; order Anura; family Alytidae; genus Discoglossus; species Discoglossus pictus. Next base: position 165,646,271 of record CM050165.1, read on the forward strand.
TGCATCTGATCCAAAGGGGTCCTTCAAATAATACTTAAAAGTGATATGTCTTACTAGATACATTTTTGAAATGCAGTGAAATTAATTTAACTACCTAGGTTAACATTTACAATGATCAGGCATAATATAGCCACTGTAGCAAGGTGTTAACCACAAATATAATGACTGGAACATGGTGATTTGTGACAGGCGTATAGAAGCAATATATTAAAAGGATTTAGTGACTATATCCAGTATTCTAATATATCATATATACCCATTTAACCCTTGCAATAATGCCTTTTGATTGACCTCATATCAAGCAGGTCAACGCTGAAAACAAAAGCACTAATACATGTTAAGGTGGAAAGAAAATTAGACACAAAAATAATTAAAAAAAAACTGAAAACGTCCCATTAAAATAACTTCAGTTACAGCACTATATAATAAAATGATGTACTTACAATTCCAGACTCATGTTTTGGCTTTACAACAATAGTTGCTTTTTCCTTTTTCTGTTTAAATACCTCTTCAGCTTCTTTTAATCTGAAAAATATGAAATATGGAATTTTTTTATTGTAATTTATAAATATATGGTAATGTAGATTATTAAATTTATCATTCACTAAAAACGGACATGAAAATGGTTTTCTCTGTCGCATCAGAAAGAGGTTATCTGATAATGTGTGTTTAAGTTTTTGAGCTCTAACACCTTGTTCTTGGGGGCTTGCCATTTGTCAGCAAGCAATATCTATAAAGTATGCTCTCTGTTTTGCATAATATCTTTTCATTAAAAAAAATATATATATATATTTAAAACATGCTTGTAAATTTATAAAAACCCATTGTGTTCCATGTCCCTTTAAATCTTATATTTATTTAATTATTCCACTGCATTATATAAAATCTGTGTTCTAAATATGCTTTGCAGCTACCCCCTCACTCTGTAAGCTAATATCTTCGTTATAATATTGTAAAAAGAAAAATATATATCAGTACATCCATCAGCACATTCTGTTTGGCATATCATTTTAGATACACATGAGTACCAAAACATATAATAAACATACAACAATACATTTCAGCAAGCACAACATATGGCTGCTTACCTTTCCTGAATAATTATTTTATTTTCTTTTTTCCAATAGTCTTTAAAGTCTGTGCAGAACTCATGCCAGATGCTGAAGAATGAATTTGGTGACACTTCCTTTTCTCCAAGTTTTGGTTTCACGCAAAAATAGGATACAGTTTCCAGGAATCTATGAACCAATATTATATGATATTTACTATTATTTGTAATGTAGCAACATATTATGTAGTGCTATACAGGGTTAAGTACAAGCCAGAAACAAGTTTAACACATTGCAAAAAAAACAAAAAAACAATCCATTGGAGTGACTAACAATGGTGGTGCAGAAATGAAACATCGAGTATGCTAGATGAAGCGTTCATTATGGATTGGAGTGAAGACAGACGGGTGATGGAACAAGTTGAAATAATTGAGACGAAAAATGATGAGAGAATGGATCAGAATTTTAGTTGAGTCTTGTGTAAGATAGTGATGCATTCTGCAGATGTTTTGAAGGTGAAAATGACACTATTTTGCAATCGATTGTATGTGAGTAATAAAAGAAAAGGCAACATCCAGTAAAATCCCAAGACAACGTGTCTGGGAGGCGGGGGTGATTATGGCATTGTCAACAGTGAGATATATTTGAGGAGTGGAAGATATCATAGTGGGTGGAAAGATTAGTAGCTCAGTCTTTGACATCCTGAGTTTGAGTTGATGGTGGACATCAAGGAGGAAATGCTTGAGAGGCAGTTGACAACTTGTGCTAGAATAGAGGGGGATAGATCTGGTGCTGAGAGGTAGAATTGAGTGTCTTCAACATATAGATTATAGTAAAATCCAAAATATTTTTTTATTGGGTACCAAAGGAAAATATATAGATGGAGAAAATGAGGGATCCTAGGACTAAGCCTTGGGATAAGTGAACAGTCAGAGGGCGAGGCGTAGAAGAGGTGCTAGGGAGACACTAAATGTTCAATATTCGATGATCTGAACCATGCGAGAGCTGTGTTACGGATGCCAAGACTACAGAGAATTTAGATTAGAAGAGAGTGGTCAACTGTGTTAAAGGCAGGAGAGAGATCCAGGAGAAGTAGAATAGACAAGTAACCCTTAGACTTGGAAGTGAGCAAGTCATTAATTGCTTTTGTGGGAGCTGTCCCTTTGGAGTGTTGGGGTCAGAAGCCAGATTGGAAGGGGTTAAGGAGAGAGTTAAACAAAATACATTTGTTAAGGCAATTGTAGACTATTTACTCTTTGCTCAAGTAATTTGGACATTTGGGAAGTAGAGAGATAGGGTGATAGTTAGATGCAGAGTCTGGGTCAAAGGAGAATTGGTGTGATTATAGCATGTTTTAAATATGATAAAATCTTAACAGTTTTTAAGGAAAGGTTGAATAGATGTGTGAGAGCTGTGAAGGAATATGATCATGTGGACAATTTGTAAGTTGAGAGGTGGATAGTAGACTAGGGACTTCATTGTGAGTTACAAGATCAAAGGAGTCCATAATGGATGTGGAATTGGGGAAGGGTAAAGGCTGGTTTGTTGTCAGTTTGTTGAGAGGAGAATGTGTTTCAGATGTTTAAAGTTTTATTTTTAAAGTGGCTGGCAAAGTCTTCAGCCATGAGAAAGGAAGGGGAGGTCGGTGGGGGTGGGCAGAGGAGAGTGTTGAATGTGGCAAACAAACCTTTGGGCTTGGAGGACAGATTTGATATTAATGATGAGAACTAGTGCTGTTTGGCAAGATTGATGGCATAGAAATAGGAACACAAAATAAGCTTTTAATGGAGGAAGTCTGCAGAAGTGCAAAATGTCCTCCTTCCCTCTCCGCATGGCCACTGTTATGGAAAATTATTTTACATGGCTCCCATAAAAGGAAATCAATATCCTCTACTCTACTGCTAAAGAAGATTTTACCTAAAGTGCTGTTACATCGTTTCCATAAGAGATCTACCGTAATCCCTATGTGCAAATACAACTTCCTGGAGCATCAGTTAAACTCTTGCCAAGACACAACTCTCACTACCCTTAACGCTATACCCTTCCTTGAGGCGAAGGGAAGGGGTTAAGCTATAACAATAAATGAAGGGTTTATGACCCCACTGTGTACACCCTAATAGCCTGGGTATTGCCCTGAACCACCGCAACATCCCTATCAACCAGGACCTCTCCTTCCCTGAAGCCCTTGTGCTTTGGAGTGCCTTGCAGCTTGATGAGAAGGTGACAAAAGTTGGGGTGATTATTCGAAAATGGAGGAAACACAAAATAACTGTCAGTCTCCCTCGGTCTGGTGCTCTTGGGTGAAAACCTCCTTCCCTCAGCCAGGGCATTGAAAATGGGTTGTGGATGGGTATTCCAGCATGACAATGACCTAAAACACACAGCCAAGGCAACAAAGGAGTGGCTCAAGAAGCACATTAAGGTCCTGGAGTGGCCTAGCCAATCTCCAGACCTTAATCCCATAGAAAATCTGTGGAGGGAGCTGAAGGTTCGAGTTGCCAAACATCAGCCTTGAAACCTTAATGATTTGGAGAGGACCTACAAAGAGGAGTGGGACAAAATCCCTCCTGAGATGTGTGCAAACCTGGTGGCCAACTACAAGAAACGTCTGACCTCTGTGGTGTCAACAAGGGTTTTGCCACAAAGTACTAAGTCAAAGGTGTCAAATACTTATTTAACTCATTGGCCTGCAAATCAATTTATAACTTTGTTGACATGCGTTTTTCTTGTTTTCTTCTTTGTTATTCTGTCTCACTGTTAAAATACACCTACCATTAAAAATATAGTACATAAATATGTTAATAAAATTAATAAAATTATAGACTGATCATTTCTTTGTCAGTGGACAAATGTTCAAAATCAGCAGGGGATCAAATACTTTTTCCCCCTCACTGTACACCTATGTAAATACTTTCTTACCTGCTCAATGCTGCACTCTACTTCCTGGGGTGAGGAGGGGCCACAGCAGGTCAGAGGACCGAGGGGGGGCCACAGAGGCCCAATGGGAGCGGGGCCAGCAAGGACCGAAGAGGCCGCAAGGGGAAGAGTGAGGCCACAGGGGGTTGTGGGCGGTGGGGGGGCTGGGGGTCGGGGAGGGACAGAGGGTTGAAGGAGGCCACAGAGCTCTGTTCAGTTTCTTACATACAAATAAAGATATCTGTAAGCACCTTTCTGCTATTTTCCTTAAGTGACAATTTTCTAGCTACCGATTAAGTAAGCTACTTTTGTGAGCTATATTCCTAATGTCAGAAACGTACCCGCCTGCAAGAGCCATGTATTAGCTTATTGATAAATTATTAAATTCTTACATAGTTAAATTCCAGCCTTATAGCTCTCTCTACATGAACCCTATATCCTATATAACATATACAGTAACACAGTCAGGTTTTAAAGATATGTTTAGTTCACAAAATATAAAGATCTGAGGAGATCTAAAAAGGTTGAATTGTCTATTGATCTAGAAAAAAGTGAACAAAACACCTTTTAAACACTAAGGGAAAAATCCTTCCTGATCCCAAAAACTGAAAATCAAATTTCTCGATTTAATTGGTTGTCATAACCTCCATAACTGCCTTTACTGTGAAGAAAACATTTCCTTTAAAATGTGAACTTTTTTTCTTCTAACCTTAATAGGCGACCTCTTGTCAACTGTAAGCTTCTGGACCAAAAAAAAAAAAAGTTCACTTGGCAAAGCCTTTTACGGACCCTAGATTTATTCATATAAAATATTTTTATCACCTCATAAGTTCCTTTTTTTCTAGAGAAAAAAGCCTAGTTTTGTAAATCTCTCTTCATAACTCAATACATATGACTGAACTTGATCCATGAACGTTATTCATCCACTAACATTTGTTCCCCACTTTTTGTTCATTTTATTACAGTTTACAGAAACACATAATGGGCTTTTCATCACATATTGCATACCTGGTGTGAACGACTGCTAACAATTTCTCTGCATCTTCATGTTCAATTTTGCCTGTGTAATAAAATAAAAAAACATGTTATATATTAAACATGCAAAGTCAAAAGAAAATTCTGTTAAAGTGGATAATCACAGACTTAGAGGAGACTTCAATACTTTCAGCCATCTCTATGAAAGTGGCTAATACAATCTGGAGACCTACAGAAAAGAAGACATTTTAAATACACGATAAAGCTACCCAACAAGGAACCCAAACATTCATATCTTGCTAGTTTTCCATTACAATCAGAAACTTAAAATGACAATTCTCTGGAGAGAAAAAAAGATATGTGTATGGGATGCTTACATGGTTCTTTCTATAGCTGGCAGGGAATAAGCATACAGACAGGAGCTTATAGGACAATTTTATGGCAAGTTTACATCTTAAAATAGATTATACATAAGACGGCACCAAAATTCCAGTATTAAAAGAATGGGAACAACTGAAAAATAAGATCTCCTCCATCTCTTTCTTTTTTAAACATTTTCCTTATCAAGACTAAAAACCTTACCAAACTGTTGGGATTTGATATTCCTAAAAAAGAAGCATTACTAGGACTTCCCATTCCAAAACTCCAGAGGAATCACAGTTCCTAACAAATCAGATTTTCTTAGCCTTCAGAAGTGCCATAGCAAAAAAAAAATAAATGGAAAACAAACATTCCCATTTACATAGACGTTGAGAGAAATATACAAAACATATACATGATGAATACAATTTCAGCAGAACTAGATGAAAAATATAAAAAAAAATGGGCATCCTGCTAAGACATATGGACTCTAAAATTAGGCTGGAACTAAAAATGAGAAAGATAAAACCCTGTATTATGGAGAGCATCCACAGAAATGTCACGCCCCCCTCTTTCCTATCCATCTTTTGTTCTCATATAGTACTATTGTTTTGTTTTTATGTAATATTAAGCCTTTCATGGTTAATCAAAATCAAAAAGAAAACAATAACTTGTAGGTGGGGGGCAGGGACTATATAGAAGTATTGGGGTAAATAGGGTAGAGAGGGAAAGGGATCAATTAGTTACCCCATGGGGGAGGAGAAGGGGGAGGGTTACAATAGACAGTAGGGAGTTATTAATAGGGGCCTCAAATACAGTGGCAAGCACTTCACAAGGGCAGAGCCATAGCAACATAAAGTGTATGCTTGCTAACGCAAGAAGTTTGCCTGGGAAAATAACTGAGCTAGAAATATTATCAGTACAAGAAACATGGGGCTTAATAGGCATTACTGAAACATGGCGGGATGAATCTCATGACTGGACTGTTAATCTGGATGGTTATAACATATCTAGGAAAGATAGGGGAAATGGTAAAAGAGGAGGAGGGATCTGTCTTTATGTTAAGCCTGAATTTAAGCCTATAGTCAGAGAAGATATTTATGCTGGCACTAAACGGCATTATTGAATCTTTGTGGGTTGAGCTAAATAGTGGAGGAGCTAATTCTAAACGCATATTGATGGGAGTATGATATAAACCCCCAAATATAGCTGAAAGTGAGGAAATACAATTATTGTTACAGATTGGAAATGCAGCTAAGCATGGGCAAGTTCTAATAATTGGAGACTGTAATTACCCTGAAATAAACTGGATAAATGAGACCAGCAGCTCAGCTAAGGGGAGCAGATTCTTGAGTACACTCGGGGATCAGTATCTGGCCCAGGTAATACAAGAATCTACTAGAAATGGGGCCTTGGATTTAGTCATCACAAGTAATATTGATATAATATCAAATGTTAAAATAGGGGAACCCTTGGGGAACAGTGATCACAACACAGGCTCATTTGAGATTGAATACAAAAAACAGAGTTGTAAGGGGGCCAACAAAAACTCTAAATTTTAAAAGGGCTAACTTTAATGGGCTACGGGCAGCAATACTACATATAGACTGGGACAAAGAACTTACAGGGAAAAATACTGAAAATAAATGGACAACATTCAAATCCTTACTAAATAAACATACTCATCGGCATGTACCATGTGGAAATAATATGAATAGGAGTAAATCATATCCCATGTGGCTTAACAATGACTTAAAGATCATGATGAGGAAAAAGAAACATGCAATTAAATTATACAACGAGGAGGGAACAGAGGCAGCTTTATGTGACTATAAGGAAATCAACAAGGCTTGCAAAAGGGCTATTAGACTGGCTAAAATAGAAAATGAGAAGTCAGTTGCAATGGAAAGTAAGACTAACCCTAAAATAGTTTTTAAATATATTAAAGGGGGAAACGGCCAGGAAGGGAGCTATAGGAACATTACAATGTGACACAGGCCATCTGATAATTAGTGACCAGGAAAAGGCAGATGAGCTAAATAGGTTATTTTCGTCGGTATACACAAGGGAGGTACCAGTGGTTGGGACACCGCAAAATAATGGGGCTTCACTACCTTCACTAAACAATTGGTTAACGCAGGAAGAAATCCAAAAGAGATTGGAGAAAATAAATGTTAATAAAGTCCCAGGTCCAGATGGAATACATCCAAGGGTACTGTGGGAGCTGGGTTCTGTAATAGCCAAACCATTATATCTAATCTTTCAAGACTCACTCACTACAGGGTCTCTACCGAATGACTGGAAAAAAGCAGAGGTGATACCTATATTTAAGAAGGGATCTAGAGCAAATCCGGGGAATTATAGACCAGTGAGCCTTACTTCTGTAGTTGGGAAGCTTTTAGAAGGGTTAATAAGGGACAGAATACAAGAATATGTCTATTTGAACAAGATCATAGGTAGCAGTCAACACAGATTTATGAAGGATAGGTCGTGTCAGACCAATCTAATTAGTTTTTATAAGGAGGTTAGTATGAACTTGGATCAGGGCAACTCAGTGGATGTAGTCTTTTTAGATTTTTCAAAGGCATTTGATACAGTGCCACATGGAAGACTAGTGAGCAAACTAAGGGATACAGGAATTGCAGTAAATATCTGCTCATGGATCGAGAGCTGGCTAAAAGACAGGAAGCAAAGGGTTGTTGTGAATGGAACATACTCCGATTGGTCTAATGTGATAAGTGGGGTTCCTCAAGGTTCAGTATTAGGTCCTCTCCTTTTTAACATATTTATTAATGATATAGAAGTAGGACTCGAAAGTAGTGTCTCCATTTTTGCTGATGACACTAAGTTGTGCAAGGTAATAAAATCAGATATTGATGTACTTTCCCTACAAAGGGATTTGCATAAATTAGAGAAATGGGTGGCTAAATGGCAGATGAGATTTAATACAAATAAATGCAAGGTTATGCAAATGAAGGAAAAATAGCCATGCAATCTATAATCTTAATGGATGCAATCTTGGTGTATCAGATATTGAAACGGATTTGGGAGTGCTTGTAGACAACCACCTAGGTAACAGCGCTCAAAGCCAAGCAGCAGCTGCAAAGGCAAGTAAAATCTTAGTATGTATTAGGAAGGGTATAGAAGCAAGGGAAGCAAATATAATTCTGCCACTATACAAATCCCTAGTACGCCCTCATTTGGAATATGGAGTACAATTTTGGGCACCACTTCATACAAAAGACATTTTAGAGCTGGAAAAAGTACAGAGAAGGGCAACAAAACTAATAAGGGGAATGGAGGGGCTAAGTTATGAAGAAAGACTAACCAAATTAAACTTATTTTCGCTAGAAAAAAGGCGTCTACGAGGGGATATGATTACCTTATTTAAATACATCCAGGGTCAATATGGGGAATGGAGGGGCTAAGTTATGAAGAAAGACTAACCAAATTAAACTTATTTTTTCTAGAAAAAGAGGAGATATGATTACCTTATTTAAATACATCCAGGGCCAATATAAGGCTTTGTCAAGGGAACTTTTTGTAGCAAGAGATTTTCAACTGACAAAAGGACACCCGTTGAGGAAAAAGGATCACAGTTAGTGTGGTTAAACTGTGGAATTCTCTACCAAAGGAGGTGGTAAGAGCGATTTGGATAGACAACTTCAAAAAGGGGTTAGATATATTTTTGAATAAAGAGGGCATTCAAGGTTATCCTAGATAACTAGCGAAGGAATATTGATCCAGGGAGAAATCTGATCGCCAGTTTCTGGGGTCAGGAAGGAATTTTGCTTTTTTTCCCCTTATGAGACAATTGGCAAAGTTTCAATGTTTTTTTTTTCTGTTTGCCTTCCTCTGGATCAATTAACAATTAATAATAAATAGTGCACATTAAAAAGATCAATAGAGATCTAAAAAGGATGAACTTGATGGACTAAGTTTTTATTCATCCTCAAATACTATACTATTAATAATTAATTAAACAACTAATTAATAACTAATCCACATATTGCAGATCAGAGGAGATTGAACTTGATGGTTCAAGGTTGAACTTGATGGACTGAAAATCTATTTTCAACCTCAATTACTATGTAACTATGTAACATATCATATTTTTTAATTACACATATACAGTATGTTGATATTGGATTGTTACGTGTAAAATAATGTTGAAATGTCATCATTTTGTAGTGCTGTTTGTGCTATACTGTCACTTTAAATGCTTCTGGTAAACTCAGCAAAGGTTTTAAAATGACTTGGGAGTGGCGTTTGGCACACTTAAATCTTTCTTCTGGTTTTTCCATTACGGCAGTGCCCTGATTTACGAGTGATCCATAAAATCTTATTAGCATAGGGTTTGGGTGTCAAAGTGTTAGGATGTAACTCATAATTTATTTCCATGCAAAACTCAATGGAGATTTATGCCTTGTTTTTTGTCATGAAGTTCACTGGTAGCAGTGACCCATAGGAGTTTGCTCAAATTGTTTTAGGGATGGGTGATTAGCATAGCTAGGTATGGTTTACTCTTCAGTGAGGGCACTCATGATTGCTTTTTTAGGGATTAGCATTGTGTCCTATGTCTTCTAACCCATGTTCCAGAAGCATTGATTTCCTAGCTTTACATACTGCAGAAAACAGCATTTTCAAACAGTAGAAAACACTATCATGTCCCATACATAGCCCTGTGGGAAACAACCTTGATGAAATATTGGGTCCAGAAGACTGGCAAATATATATGTGAAATATACAACTCTCCATATGTTCTAATTATAAAGAACAACATACAAGACACTTCTTCATTAAAAGGTTTCAAACTCTCTTTACTGGAAAGGTTGAGGTTTAGAAGGCACTTATTTAAATATGTGGTGGTCCAGCCCAAAAAATCCAAACCTTAACAGCAACATGTTTGGAAACCAAACCTCATCTGACCCATGGTTCTCTTTTTTTCTACAGTCCCTGGGAACAATATACAGGAAAGCAGAATGCTTTGTCTGCACGGATTAAGCTAGCCGCTAGAAGATCTGTAAAACAATCATGCAAACCCATCCAAATTCAAAATCTAAACATTGTTATTGCCAAACTTTAGGGAAAATTACAATTATCAATTAACAATTTATCCGCATATTATAAGATCTAAAATGGCTGAACTCGATGGACTGAAAGTTTTTTTTTCAACCTCAATTACTATGTAACTATGACAACTAGAATGAAAGGCAGCTTGACCTCATTCAAAGCCAAATGGTTACCATAGTTAACTGATTTCTAAAGAAAAAACATAGAACTCTAGACAGTGGCACGCCCTTTGCGTGCTGGAGAACAGCGCACCATCATCAGCGCACCGACAAATGGAAGCGCCCACATCTGCATGCTAGAAAAGATTGAGCCTGATAACTGCTTGCCACCCTGCATCCCATCTGCCAGAGAGACTGTGACTGCAGGTAAGAAGGCAGAAGGCCAGATAGGGAGTGGAGTGCAGGGGAAAGATAGTGGGGATGGATGCAGGGGATATAGAAAGGCGAGAGGGTGAGGAGAGAGGTAGAGGATGGGTGCAGAAGAAAGGGAGAGGATGGATCCTGCATGGACAGAGAGACAGATGGACAGAGAGACAGGATACGTGCAGGGGACAGCATATGGAGATGGGGTGCAGGTGATGGTGTACAGAAGAGGGGATTTGATGCCTTCTAACCTGCAGTCTCTCGGGATGCAGGGTGGCGCGCAGTTGTTGGGCACGCTTTTTTCTAGCGCGCAGATGCGGATGCTCGCATTTGTCGGTGCCCTGATGATGTCGCGCTGTTCTTCACAGCTCAAAGGTCAAGGTGCCCCTGGATACCTATCTAAATCTTTCCAAAACGTTTTTAAACTAATTTTCATGGTGTTCATTATATATTACCTTTATTGTATAAAACCACCCACTAATACTAGGATATATGCCTCTCAATTGACTGGTTAATCCTGTAAAAGTAATTTATCTTGTATTAAATGAATATTGTACTCTCATAAGAACAACTTCTATCAAGCTAACGGTTTACCATCTTCTCCCATTTTTCTTCCTTTTTTCTTTAAGCAACCCCCCCATTCACGCATACATTACGTTATTTAATGTTTTTGTTTGTGTGTTAATATCTTGTTGTCAAATTATTCAGAATTAAAATAAAGAGTAAAAATGTATTTAATCAGGATGAAATTGTCTATTTTCCAAGGTTGAACACTTGGACTTTTTGTGCTTGCAGCCCACACTATCTCCATTAGAGTAGATTTCATTGGGGCCGCCTTGGTGTTGAAAGGCTTTACCAGGAGGCATCTTGAATAGCTGATTGAATAAGGGAACAAAATAATTCCACAACAGCAGATGATTTTAGGGCAAGTGATTATTATTATTTAATAGAATAAATAAATAAATAAAAATAGAACCTATTCCAACATATGCAATGTTGCTACTGGACAAGGATGCCCACTTCACCCAGAGAGTACAGCTAGTATTACAACAAGTTATCTATTTGAATGCACCTCTTATTCAAGTAAATAAGTGATGTTTATAGCCATGGCTTTTTATATCAAAACATTTGGTAGCAGAGATATCATATCATACAAATACTTGCATAGTGAATACTCTTAAACAATGTGATTTCAGATGGATTTTTAGATTATGTCATGTAACAGGTTCAGGTCTTTCTACTTTTAGGTTGCTTTCTTTCTGGTTACATAGTTACATAGGGCCTCATTCTATTAGCGGCCGCAGCCGTTGCGGGGCCGCAAGGACTGTCCGCAAGCTATTCGGCTATTCTATTCCCTTATGGCCGGAGGCTCCGACAGGCTTGCGGCCGGTGCCTTGCTATCTTTTGCGGCCGCTCGCGCCAGAGGAAAGCCTTTGATCTAAAACGGCCGCAAGAGTTTCGGCCGTAAGAAATTCCTATTTGCAATTCAATTGCTCCGGGAAACCTCTCTGCAAGGCTAAAAACGAGCCGCTGCTTACTTGCAGGAAAGAGGTCCCGCTAGCACCAATTAAGCACATAAAATAGCTCAAATAAAGCCATCCTGCACTTTGAGAAGACTATAAAGGGATTTTAGGTGTTAGAAAAAATAGCACATAATTATCCTATACTCAAATCCGTAAAATATTTTATTTTTAATATCCGTAAAATATCCATGTAAAAAGTCCAGAGTGCTTGGAGCACTTCAGACCCGCCCACGCCGCAGCCGGCAAATAAACAGTTAATTTGAACTCGGGTTTGGGCTGATGTGCAAGCTTGAGAGTGGGTTCCTTTTAATCCTCATGTCCCCCAATATGATCCCTAGCATTTACAGAGCTGTACAGTGCAGGCTTGAATTTATTTTTCAGTTTTTAGATTTCTGAGCTTACGGCCGGTTTCAAGATATGCGGCCGGCCGTAAGAGGAGATCCTCGCGGGGCCGTATAATAGAATCGCGAGCAAACAGAACCCCCGCAAGGAATAGCAGCCTTACGGCCTATTTACGGCCTCTAATAGAATGAGGCCCATAGTAATTAAGGTTTAAATAAGACTTTCAGTCCATAAAGTTCAACCTTTTAAGATCTCCTCTGATCTGCAATATGCAGATTAATTATTAATTAATTAGTTATAAATGAATTATTAATCCACTAATTAATTATTTATTTATTTTAATTATTAATTAACCCAGAGGAAGGCAAACAGAAAAAAAAAAAACAAGTGAAATTTCGTCCCAAAGTAAAAAAAAATGAATTCCTTCCTGGCCTCAGATACTGGATTTCTCAATGGATCAATATTCTCTCTCTAATTATCCAAGATAACCCTGAATTCCCATTTTAATTAGAAATAAATCCAGTCTCCCTTTTTAAGTTATCTATCAAATCCGCTGTCACCACCTCCCCTGGTAGAGAATTCCACAGATTAACCACCCTTAACTGTAAAGAACCCTTTTCTTACTTTAAGGTGGAATCTTTTCACTTCTAACCTCAATTGATGTCCTCTTGTCAGTTGAAAACCTCTGATTTGCAATATGCGGATAAGTTATTAATTAATTCGTTGTTAAATAATTATTAATAGTATAGTATTTGAGGATGAATAAAGAGTTAGTCATCAAGTTCAAACTTTTTAGATCTCTATTGATCTTTTTAATATGTTGACTATTTATTTTTAATTGCTAATTGATCCAGGAGAAAGCAAACAGAAAAAAAACCCCATTGAAACTTTGCCAATTGTCTCATAAGGGGAAAAAAGATAAATTCCTTCCTGACCACAGAAACTGGCAAGCAAATTTCTCCCTGGATCAATATTCCTTCGCTAGTTATCTAGGATAACCTTGAATGCCCTCATTATTCAAAAATATATCTAACCCCTTTTTGAAGTTGTCTATCGAATTCGCTGTCACCACCTCCTTTAGTAGAGAATTCCACAGTTTAACCACCCTAACTGTGAAGAACCCATTTCTTTGTTTAAGGTGTAATCTTTTTTCCTCTAACCTCAAAGGATGTCCTCTTGTCAGTTGAAAATCTCTTGCTACAAAAAGTTCTCTTGACAAAGCCTTATATTGACCCTGGATGTATTTAAATCATATCTCCTCTTTTTCTAGAAAAAATAAGTTTAATTTGGTTAGTCTTTCTTCATAACTTAGCCCCTCCATTCCCCATATTGACCCTGGATGTATTTAAATAAGGTAATCATATCCCCTCGTAGACGCCTTTTTTCTAGCTAAAATAAGTTTAATTTGGTTAGTCTTTCTTCATAACTTAGCCCCTCCATTCCTCTTATTAGTTTTGTAGCCCTTTTCTGTACTTTTTCCAGCACTAAAATGTCCTTTTTATGAAGTGGTGCCCAAAATTATACTCCATATTCCAAATGAGGGCGTACTAGAGATTTGTATAGTGGCAGAATTACATTTGCTTCCCTTGCTTCTATACCCTTCTTAATACATGCTAATATTTTACTTGCCTTTACAGATGCTGCTTGGCATTGAGCACTGCTACCTAGGTGGTTGTCCACTAGTACTCCCAAATCCCTTTTAATATCTGATACCCCTAGATTTGCTCCATTAAGATTATAAATTGCATGGCTATTTTTACTTCCCAAATGCATAACCTTACATTTATTTGTATTAAATCTCATCTGCCATTTAGCCGCCCATTTCTCTAATTTATGCAAATCCCTTTGTAGGGAAAGTACGTCATTATCTGATTTAAATTACCTTGCATAACGTAGTGTCATCAGCAAAAATGGAGACACTACTTTCGAGTCCTACTTCTACGTCATTAATAAATATGTTAAAAAGGAGAGGACCTAATACTGAACCTTGAGGAACCCCATTTACCACATTAGTCCAATTCGGAGTATATTCTATTTACAACAACCCTTTGCTTCCTGTCTTTTAGCCAGCTCTCGATCCATGAGCAGATATTTACTGCAATTCCTGTATCCCTTAGTTTGCTCAATAGTCTTCCATGTGGCACTGTATCAAAAGCCGTTGAAAAATCCAAAAGGACTACATCCACTGAGTTGCCCTGATCCAAGTTCCTACTAACCTCCTCATAGAAACTAATTAGATTGGTCTGACATGACCTATCCTTCATAAATCTGTGTTGACTGCTACCTATGATTATATTCAAATAGACATATTCTTGTTTGCTGTCCCCTTATTAGCCCTTATAAAAGCTTCCCAACTAGAGATGTGAGGCTCACTGGTCTATAACTCCCTGGATTTGCTCTAGATCCCTTCTTAAATATAGGTATCAACTCTGCTTTTCTCCAGTCATCCGGTAGAGACCCTGTAGTGAGTGAGTCTTGAAAGATTAGATATAATGGTTTGGCTATTACAAAACTCAGTTCCCTCAGTACCCTTGGATGTATTCCATCAGGACTTGGGGCTTTATTAACATTTATTTTCTCCAATGTCTTTTGGATTTCTTCCTGCGTTAACCAATTATTTGGTGATGGTAGTGTAGCCCCATTATGTTGCAGTGTCCCAACCACTGGTACCTCCCTTGTGTATACCGACGAAAAGAACCTATTTAGCTCATCTGCCTTTTCCTGGTCACTAATTATCAGATGGCCTGTGTCACATTGTAATGGTCCAATAGCTTCCTTCCTTGCCTTCTTCCCATTAATATATAAAAAAAAATATTCTAGGATTAGTCTTACTTTCCTTTGCAACAGACTTCTCATTTTCTGTTTTAGCCAGTCTAATAGCCCTTTTGCAAGCCTTGTTGATTTCCTTATAGTCACGTAAAGCTGCCTCTGTTCCCTCCTCCTTGTATAATTTAAAAGCATGTTTTTTTTTGCTCATCATAATCTTTAAGTCATTGTTAAGCCACATGGGATGTGATTTACTCCTATTCATTTTTTTTCCACAAGGTACATGCCGATGAGTATGTTTATTAAGTAAGGATTTGAATGTTGTCCATTTATTTTCTGTCCCAGTCTAGATGTAGTATTGCTGCCCTTAGCCCATTAAAGTTAGCCCTTTTAACATTTAGAGTTTTTGTTGGCCCCTTACAACTCTGTTTTTTGTATTCAATCTCAAATGAGCCTGTTTGTGATCACTGTTCCCCAAGGGTTCCCCCATTTTAACATTTGATATTATATCAATATTACTTGTGATGACTAAATCCAAGATGGCCCCATTTCTAGTAGGTTCTTGTATTACCTGGGCCAGATAATTATCCCCGAGTGTACTCAAGAACGTGATCCCCTTAGCTGAGCTGCTGGTCTCATTTATCCAGTTTATTTCAGGGTAATTAAAGTCTCCCATCATTAGAACCTGTCCGTGCTTAGCTGCATTTCCAATCTGTAACAATAATTGTATTTCCTCACTTTCAGCTATATATATGTGTATAGTAGCAGAATTATATTTGCTTCCCTTGCTTCTATACCCTTCGTAATACATGCTAATATTTTATTTGCCTTTGCAGCTGCTGCTTGGCTTTGAGCACGGGTTAATTGGATGTTATTAATTGTAACTTTGTCTTTTATTCAGGAGTTGTTTTTGTTAAAGGTTCACTGTATTGTAAGGGGGAAAGGAATCACCTATCACAGTTTTCTGGGATTCCCTGAGAGGTTTGCCTTGTCATAAACAGACGCCCCTATAGTTGCATCACAAGAAACGGTTTCATTTTAACTGTACCTCTGCTAATAAATTCTTCAATGTTGTCTTTGAAAGGTTGGAGATGTTCCTCTGATGATTTTTGATATACTTTTGCAGCTTCTGTCTCACATGCTGTAACAATAGTAAAATAGAAACACAGATTAATATACACATTTTAACCTTAATAAGTAAACTCAATGGAGTCGATAGTGGAATACGCATATTTTTTCTTTAGCCATCATAATGTTTTGATGCCACTGTATACATGTATAACAGTGAACAAAATTAATTTTGCCTAAATTAAACAATGATTAATGGTACAGCAGGTGAATAAGGTATTCCCCTCAATGTTATTTTTGTAAAAAAAAAAAATTAACAGGTTTGGAAAATACAATCACAGGGAAATCTAAATCAAACAATGCCAGGCAAAAAAAAACTTTTAAAGGTTGTAAAAAGTAGGAAATATCCCCTACACTGATCAATCAACCCTTTCAAAAGTGCAATGAAAGAAAGCAATATTAATACATGTTTTGTTGTATAAATTAAATGTATGAAAATGCAAACAGCTTCTGGAAAACATTGTAAAAGGGGCTTGCAATCAAAGAGACATAGAACATAACTTTCACGTATTCAGAAAACCACATTTTAACATTATAAAAGATATTTTATTGCATAAAAATATTAAGTAAAACCTAGTATGAAACATATAGCTATATTCCTATTTACTGCCTGACAGGGCAAAGCACCTCAAAATAAACATTTGAAACAGTTTATTATGCTCTGAGAAAAGAAAAACACTGACACATAAATATACTCTTGCAGACTCAAAGACAAACGATAATTTCCTTGAGCCTTATTAAAAATAATATTGGGTGTCCTCTTTCATTTAATTAATCCCTGTGAAATAGGCTTGTAACCAAATCAATTTAACTGGTTTCACTTGCAAAAAAGAAAAACACTGACACATAAATAAACTCTTGCAGCTGCCACAAAGACAAACGATCATTTCCTTGAGCCTTATTAAAAAAAAAAATTGGGTGTCCATTTTCAATTTAATTTCATAAATTCCTGTGAAGTAGGCTTGTAACCAAATAAATTTTAACTGGTTTCCTTGTAGGGCACCTGTAGAATTTATTTACAACATCTTAAAATAATATTTTACTTTAATATACTATCCTTTTACGTAATTTTAAGGATTTAATTTATGCAGATATGTGTAAGATATAATATTTAATATAAGATATAAGATTTCTGTATCTCAGTTTCTCTCTTCATTTAACTATAGATGAACTTTTGATCCCCTACAAAAAAAAAAAAAAAACACTTTCATTCGCATTTAAATCACAAATGCCTAATTTCAGCCACATTACATATCACATTTAAAAGGACTACAGCCACCCTCTTTTACAATGTTTTCTTTTAAAGAAAAGTGCTTTAAAAATTGGCAAAATGTTTATAGTAACAGATAGCCAGTAATTTATTAAGAATTATATACTGTAGTGGGAGCAACCATTTTCTTTCTATTACCGGGAGGAGGAGACTAACAATGCAGAAATGGTTTCAATTTATACTAGTGAAATGTGGCAGTCCAGACTTCAAATGCCTTCAACAGGACATTAACTTTCACACATGTTGTGAAAATAACTCAAATCAGAGATGGTACAAATGCTGAAGGAGTTTTTCTAGAAGGTGGGGGGAGTGAATAGATAGAAGTAACGGGCTAGGAAAGTGTAAAGAAGGAAAGGGATGTGTTCACTATTCATATGGGAGGAGAAGAGACGGTTAATGTACTCAACAGAGATTTCATGGTAAGTAACTCAAATAAAGTTTCAAGTACTTAAAACCTGCAGAGGCATCGACACTTAAAGTGTATGCCTGCTAATGCAAGATGCTTGCCACAGAAAAAGGGAGAGCTAGGATTATTAACAGTAAAAAATATAATTTGGTAGGCATTGGTGAAACATGGTAGGATGATTATTATGACGGAACAGTTAATTTGGATGGTTATAATCTATTTATGAGACATAGGGGAAATGGTAGAAAATGAGGAGGAGGAGTATGTAAAAAAATGGTGTAAAGCCTATAGTCATAAAAGATAAGTATGGTGGAAACAAGTATTAAACAATGTTGGTAGGCATATGCTATAAACCCCCAAATATAAGTGTAAGGGTAAGAAATGGAAATTACTGCTACAGATTGGAAATGCAGCTATGAATGGTCAAGTTTTAATAATGGGAGGTTTTATTTACTTTAAAATGATTGAATGGATAAATGGTATCAACTGTTCAATTAAGGGGAGCAGGTTTGTCCCAAGTTAAACGAGAACCTAACTAGAAATTAGTCTTACTTGTATTTAATGATCATGAATAGTATTGATAAAATATCAAATGCTGAAGCAGAAGAGTCCTTGGGGAACAGTGATCATAGCAGTTAGTCTCACTTGAAGTTAAGTTTTACAAAATATAGTTATAATGGGCCCCCCAAACATTTTATTGCCAGATTATTAGTCTATGGGCAACAATACAGCATATAGACTGCAAAGACCTGGTAGATAAAAATACAGTAAATAAATGGACAACATTTAAGCTTTACTATATAAACATATATATCAGGACATCCCATGTGAAAATAAAAAACAATGTTTTTAAATATATCACTACAAAGAAGGCTAGGAAAGAAAATATAAAAGCCTTAAAATGTTGAACGGACAGCTGATATATAGTAATCAGGAGGAGGCAGATTAGCTAAATACATAATTTTCTTCTGTACACACAAGAGAGGTTCCAATGTTGTGATATTGTAACAAAATGGGGATGCACTACCATCATCAAATAATGTTAACACATGAAAAAATCCAGAAGAGGATGGAAAAATAAATGTTAGTAAAGCAACAGATTCTGATTGAATGCATCCCAGGGTACTGCGTAATAGCCAAATCATTATACCTTGACAGCTAAAGCTGACCATTTTGACTCTGGGATCATGCTATCGCCAGATTGGGACTATGGAAGATGCCGGATATAAAACACAATTAATTTCTTAAGACAGTAGGACCTTCTCTCATTGGCTCATTTGAACTACAGTGTCTTGCAAAAGTATTCACCCCCTTGACTTTTTACCTATTTCTTTACATTACAGCCTTAAGTTCAATGTTTTGTTAAGCAGAATTTTATGTGATGGATCAGAACACAAAAAAGTCTTAAGTTGGTGAAGTGAAATGAGAAAAATATATACATAAAACATTTTTTTAGAAATAGAAAACAGAAAATTGGCATGTGCGTATGTATTCACCCCCATTGTTATGAAGCCCATAAAAACTCTGGTGCTACCAATAACCCTCAGAAGTCATATAATTAGTGAAATGATGTCCACCTGTGTGCAATCTAAGTGTCACATGATCTGTCATTACATATACACACCTTTTGTGAAAGGCCCCAGACGCTGCAACACCTAAGCAAGAGGCACCACTAACCAAACACTGCCATGAATACCAATGAACTTTCCAATCAAGTAAGGGACAATGTTTTTGAGAATTAGAAGTCAGGGTTAGGTTATAAAAAAAATCCAAACCTTTGATGATCCCCAGGAGCACCATTAAATCTATCATAACCAAATGGGAAGAACATGGCACAACAGCAAACCTGCCAAGAGACGGTCGCCCACCAAACGTCACGGACCGGGCAAGGAGGGCATTAATCAGAGAGGCAGCACAGAGACTAAGGTAACCCTGGAGGAGCTGCAGAGTTCCACAGCAGAAACTGGAGTATCTGTACATAGGGCGACAATAAGCCGTACGCTCAATAGAGTTGGGCTTTATGGCAGAGTGGCCAGAAGAAAGCCATTACTTTCAGCAAAAAAACAAAATGAAATGTTTTGAGTTTGCGAAAAGGCATGTGGGAGACTCCCAAAATGTATGGAGGAAGGTGCTCTGGTCTGATAAGACTAAAATTGAACTTTTTGGCCATCAAAGAAAACGCTATGTCTGGCGCAAACCCAACACATCACATCACCCAAAGAACACCGTCCTCACTGTGAAACTTGGCAGTGGCAGCATCATGCTGTGGGGATGTTTTTCAGCAGACAGGACTGGGAAACTTATCAGAGTTGAGGGAAAGATGGATGGTGCTAAATACAGGGATATTCTTGAGCAAAACCTGTACCATTCTGTCCGTGATTTAAGGCTAGGACAAAGGTTCACCTTCCAGCAGGACAATGACCCCAAACACATTGCTAAAGCAACACTTGAGTGATTTAAAGGGAAACATGTAAATGTGTTGAAATGGCCTAATCAAAGCCCAGACCTCAATCCAATAGAAAATCTGTGGTCAGACTTAAAGATTGCTGTTCACAAGCGCAAACCATCCAACTTGAAGGAGCTGAAGCAGTTTTGCAAGGAAGAATGGGCAAAAATCCTACTGGTAAGATGTGGCAAGCTCATAGAGACTTATCCAAAGTGATTTGGAGCTGTGATTGCCGCAAAAGGTGGCTCTACAAAGTATTGACTTAAGGGGGGTGAATAGTTATGCACATTGACTTTTTCTGTTATTTTGTCCTATTTGTTGTTGTTTGCTTCACAATAATAATAAAAAAAAAAAACATCTTCAAGTTGTGGGCATGTTCTGTAAATTAAATGATGCAAATCCTCAAACATTTCATGTTAATTCCAGGTTGTGAGGAAACAAAACACGAAAAATGCCAAGGGGGTGAATACTTTTGCAAGGCACTGTATATGTATTCCTCCTATGTAAATCACATCAGTATGGAACTGTTTCCCCATTGTAAAACTCTGGCTCATTAAGGCCATCAGACCCAAGAATCATTAATGCATTTTAACTATGTAATCCAATATTCCTTCATACATGCCTGCTGTATAATACAACTTTGAAGCAAATGTACCATTTATTTACTGTTTTCTGTAGTGTAGAGGACTTCTATCACTCCTTTGCCCACCATAAGCTATATATATACCAACAAATCCAAGTCCATTAACAAAGAATATGGTTGATATGGTGAGCATACTTGACACTCTCTAACATATTGTGTTCTAAATCATCATGATCTTACCGTAAGACCTAACATTTATCAGTACTTTATTAGTATAAAAAGACTGCCATTGTCTCAATAAGTTGATTCACAACTACATAGATTACAATAAACAATTGCATTTACCATGTAAATCTTTCTTTATTTTGCGAAGATCCTTTTGAAAGTCTTCAAACTTCATCTGTGAGACTTGAAAGAGATCTTGTGGTTCCGGTAGTGTAAACACACACTCCTCATTGCCAGCATTCTGAGAATTGAAAGAAAACATAAATTAAAGTGAACATGTATTAAATCAGTACTTTCATACAATTCACACATTCATGACAGGCCCACCGTGACTGGTTCTCACCCTAAGCATACAATATACTTATACCCTGAAACAGCTGTGCAAATGCTCCCATCCCTTATCTTACTGTATCACTGCTCTGTTCTCTCCAATGTCTTCATCCATCTGGAGTAGCTGAGTGTAGACATTGTCAGTAAACTTTCTTGGATATCGTTTCCCTGTTGAACCTTCGCCCTGTCCTCACGTTTAACCAATAAGACTTCACATTTTTGTTTATATCTGTACCCAGAACATCAGAGCAATATCTATCAACGACCACCTACAGTAACCCTATTCTCCATCTTCACACCATCTTAAAAGTATTTTTTTAGTAAAATACTGAAAAAGAACCATTAAAATGCCATCTGTTATATAAAAGACCATGAATTCCCTAGTTCTAACCCATGATTCAGCTTATCTGTCCAGTCAAGTAGGTAGGAACCTCGGACACAAAATTAACATGATTGACTTTGCTAGTTTTTAACTGTGTTCTTTCGGTTTTATGAGCAGACAA
Organism: Discoglossus pictus; assembly: GCA_027410445.1. Taxonomy (NCBI): domain Eukaryota; kingdom Metazoa; phylum Chordata; class Amphibia; order Anura; family Alytidae; genus Discoglossus; species Discoglossus pictus. Next base: position 165,668,528 of record CM050165.1, read on the forward strand.
AATGAGTGTGTTCAGCACTGCATACGATAATTAATACATTAAAGGTGCTTTTGAATAATTTGCAACATTTGTCCTGATTATCTAATAGCATAATGTAAATTTTGGAATTGATTAAACTTGCAAATTATCTTAGGGCTCGCGAAGGAGGATGATACTGACAGATAGCTAATAACACATCTCCTTCATCCTTTGCATGTTGTCCACTTCAAAAGAACACATTTAATCTCAACCTCCATTCCACAAACATCCTCTCTCTGTTTATCTCACACCAGTTATTCCTCTCTATCTTTTCCTTTCTCACACAGATAGCATAAATCATTTTCATCCTTTCCTTACTCTACCTTACAACCCCGACTCCACTGCTTCAATCCCTTTTCATACAACTGCACGAAACATAGCCACAAGCATAGCTTGAACTTTTCAGTGGTAGCCTGCTTTGTAATTGAGATAAAAGGTATAAAGAGTGAATCTGTATTGATCAAAACATGTTGCGTTTAAACATCTTTTGAGCAATACAATTTTACATTTTCTGGTGCAGCTTTGTGTTTTTTTCCTTTGTAGCGTATGACCAATCTCCAACAGCATACAAAGGCTGCACATGGATTTCATTGGAACGGTACAACCAGTTGTTAAGATATTTTTTCCTTAATCTGTCCTCAACGTTACACCACATTTAATCCTTTCAGTTTTAAACACGTTTGGATACAATGTCCATATAAACAAATACAATTTAAATAACCATTACAATGTTTTGATTTTTTGCTTTTAGATTACATTGTACTTTGGTATAGGATGAAACAGAGGATGTGTCTTGCTACAATAAAAAAGCTAGAACAGGAAGAACAGACTGATTATCAATAAATAACCTTCTTATGTGTGTACACAGAGGTGAGAACACCTTTTCTATTATTTGTTGCCTTGACAAAAACCTTTATGTTGCAAGATATATATACATATTTGCCTTTATGAATATTGGTGAGCTGAGGAAAGGAGACAGACAGAGACAGACAAAGATAGAAAGACTAAGACAGATAAATTGAGACAGAGAAAGAATGTGAGAAGATCACAGAGAAAGACAGAGAAAACCCACATAGGTACAAGAAAAACGACAAACAGATAGTGAATGGACAGACAGAGATGTGCGTCCAAAAGGAAAGACATGCAGAAAAAAAACACGAACAGAGCAATTATTGATCCTTGGGTCACAGGTTTCTCGCCCCTACACTCCAATCAACAATCTTTGTATATATCCATTTAGTGTACACTATATCAATTTTGGACAGTTTTGTCACTTAGAGGAATATGATAGGTAAAGAGATAATTTGGTCTTGAAAGCTTATTCTACTCGTTTATCCTTTAAGAGCTAATGTTTCTGCAAATGCAGTATCAATCTGTATGTTGTATATGCAATAAAAAAAAACTCAGAAAGATCAAATATAATAATTACAAGGCTGTGAAAGAATTAAAAAAATATTTCATTTCTAAAGCAGTTTACAACAGATTATTTCAGCTATTTGTGACCCAAATGTACTAACTGAACCCTATGGCTCCTGAAAAACTCCATAACCCTCTCCCACATACTGCAAAATGTCTTACCAGTTTCTAAAACATCTCTCATGACATGATCTCACAATCCCTACACAGAAACTCATAACCTCTTTCAAGGACCCATTCAATGTTCCTACAGAGCTTTCCACACAGTGTAATCTTACAGGGTAGTTGCCTTATGGAACCACATTGAATACAAAACCACACCCCAAGGTTCTACAAAACACAGTTTGAGGAAAATGCTATATTTTAAAATGAACTGAACAATTTGACTACTCACCTCATCAAAATTACGTAGATAGTACGATACTATATAAGAAAGGAGGTTCCTACTGTTATCCTAAGCAAAAAAAATAAGAAAAAGAAATTGATTATACATTACAAATACATTAAGTTATTTTCTTTCTTTTTCATGTAACACATACTTAAATTGGAGAAGAAGCAATTAAATCAAAATAAAAAATAAAAAGTAACGTGGGGTACAGCACTGCGATAAATCCAGGGTAGATTATTTACGGGGGCCAAAATAAGCTTACTTTGAGCCCTACTCTATTCAAGACAAGTAATCTTGGCTGCACTTGCTTTTTTCTAGTAATGTTACCTGTTTATTTAATGCTCCACATAAGTAATATTACTGAGCACACCCGCAAGTCATAAACCCAAGCCTTGAAGTAAAGTAACAAGGCTCAGGATTTTGAGTACACAAATAGACTGACACTAATGAGAATCCCTGGGGTTCCTCCCCATCCATGCACTGGTGGAGATCCCCTCCCCCACTCAAAACCCATGCCCCTTCACTGATTACCCATCTATACAACCATGGGGGTCAATGGTCATAACCATTGATCCCCAGGGCAACTAAATCATTAAACTTATGTCACAGAGGTCTTTGATGGACCCCTAAAAGTTAATCCCCAACCTTGCAGGCATCTAAATATCTGAGGGGGCCCAAAGACCTCTGCTGCATCTAAATATTAACCCTTGTTGCAGGAGTCCATTCATTAAGGACTTCTATGGAACCTAATTCATTAACCCCTGTCACTAAGGTCCCTAAAGGTCCCAATTGCACCGCATTACCAGACCCCCATGGTATAACCATTAATGCCTAACTACTACCATGTGAATCGTTAAAGGACCCCTGTGGTGGGCATGTTCTGTAAATTAAATGATGCAAAATCCTCAAACAATCCATGTTAATTCCAGGTCGTGAGGCAACAAAACACAAAAAATGCCAGGGGGGTGAATACTTTTGCAAGGCATTGTATCTCCAGTCACAATTCAGCTTGATGAATCAGAAAGCTAAATTAAACCAGTACCTTAATTGACTAATCGTTTCCAGGATATCTATTGAAAGTTACTTCACACATAAGCAATCTAGTATCCTTAGACAAAATATCAGTTTGTTTCTAAGGAGCACTGTTTTCCAAATAGGCTTACTATAGTCTTAAATACTAAAGCACCACTCTTAAGTCAGTCTGGTTTTCCATGTTAATTGGAAACTGTGATTCAGTTACTCCTTTTTAACTCAGTAGTTGTCACTATATTACAATTGAACTTAAATGTCCTTGTTTATCCTACCTAGTGAGGGATAATCTGGGCAATAGATAATAACAGGCTGTAACTATTGGGCACTTAACAATAAAGTACAACTACCAATAGCCCAAATCATGGAGCATCACTAAAACTCCCATTGACAAACATCTCATTCCCTGGTGGTCTAGCTAAGGTTCTCTCTGTTGGACTATAGTTTCTCACCCTAACATGCGGCTGCAGACTGGAAAGTATACATTACACAACTTATTTTATTTTAATAGTGGCATATTTTTGAGAGCAAGGTGTCAATAAAGCATTTTTTAAATAATTGTGTTTCCAATGTGGTGTTAGGCACTGGAAAAAGTTATCTTATAAAGAAGTACTTCTGTTTTAACTTCAATTATCTCTGACACATATGAAACATATTTTGTTACTTATAGTAACTTTTTCACTATGTTTCATAAAAATTCTATTACTGACATAGTAACTTGTATATTGCTTGTTAGTCAGCCTAATGTGTAAAATTTTACACCTTTAACACCTTTGTAATATTTATTAGCAGGTAAGACTTTTTTGTTTTGTGTTATATTCATACATTACCATATATACTTTAAAGTTTCATATTTTTAATTTCTCATCAGTCTTTATTTCCCATCTCTTTTTATTTTATGTTCCTTATACTTTATTGTACTTTGTGGTGTTTCTGTTTTATATTACACCATTTATTTTTACCTCGTGGCGGATGTCTTTTACATACCACTAGTGATGTCCCGAACAGTTTCCCGGAGAACTATTCGCGGCGATTTTCGCATGTTCACGTCCACAACGAACGGCGAACACATGCGCTTTTCGGTTTGCCCCCTATACTTTATCATTGAGGAAACTTTGAACATCATTTATTTTATTTTATAATTTTTTGTGTGTAATCTATGCCTGCCTGCCAGCGTGTGTGTGTGACAGGCTAACACCTAACAGCTTATATTGTGCTTATTTTCACTACTCATACCTGGTGGTGTAACATACATTGAAAACAACCATTTTTTTGCTGTAATCTAATTTCAGTTGCCTGCCTGTGTCAGGCTCACAGCTTATATTGTGCTCAGTGACATAAAACAACACTTTTTTGACTGTAATAGATTGAATAGCAATTGCCTGCCTACAGGCGTGTGTGTGAAGCCTATTGCATCTACTCTGCCAACTTTTGCCAGTGCACAGTGACACTCATATCTGGTGGCACCTTAGATTGCACGCGCAGTGCCCCAAATTTGAAGTGGGAGGACTGACCAAGCATCTTTTTCCATCTCCCGCTTCCAAAAATCCATGCCATATACACGTCCCCTGATAGTGGACGTAACAGGGATTAAACCGATAGGAATAGTACTACTTAACAGTACACACCTTATAATAACGCAGACAGAGGCAACGCGTATAATCTTCCATGCTGTGCAGTGGAAGCCCCCAGACTCTGACCTGTGTATAATCTTCCATGCTGGGCAGTGGAAGCCCCCAGACTCTGACCTGTGTATAATCTTCCATGCTGGGCAGTGGAAGCCCCCAGACTCTGACCTGTGTATAATCTTCCATGCTGGGCAGTGGAAGCCCCCAGACTCTGACCTGTGTATAATCTTCCATGCTGTGCAGGGGAAGCCCCCAGACTCTGACCTGTGTATAATCTTCCATGCTGGGCAGTGGAAGCCCCCAGACTCTGACCTGTGTATAATCTTCCATGCTGGGCAGTGGAAGCCCCCAGACTGTGGGAGTCTGAAGAAGAGGAGTCAGAGGAGGAAGGTGGCTTTGAGGAGGTGGAAGACCAAACACAGCAGGCGTCCCAGGGGGCTTGTTGTCACCTTTCGGGGACCCTTGGTGGCTGGGTGGAGGAAGAGACCTTCAATGACATCAGTGAGGACAAGGAACGGGACATGGCTAGCTTGGTATCCAACCTTGTGCAAATGGGGAGTTTGCGGTTGTGCAAAGGGACTGTTTGAGGTTGTTTGAGGTGCATTAAACGGGGAGATTGGTCTGTTACTGTGAAGCGGGTGTAACCCTTACACTACCTGATCGATACAACATCATACCTGATGTTTTAAAGCATGTTATTCCAAACAATTTAGGAATGTTAGGTGATTTATGCCCTTTATGGCTTAAAACCAGACTCTGCATCAACTATGTAATTTTCCGTGGGAGTTTTGCCATGGATCCCCTTCCGGCATGCCACAGTCCAGGTGTTGGTCCCCTTGAAACAACTTTCCCATCACTATTGTGGCCAGAAAGAGTCCCTGTGGGTTTTGAAATTCGCCTGCCCATTGAAGTCTACGGCGGTTCGCCCGTTCACGAACATTTGATGGAAGTTCGGGTCCGCTGTTCGCGAACAGAAAATTTGATGTTCGCGACATCACTACATACCACCACTAATTATTACTATCTTTGATTTTAACATATAGGCAACTATAACAACGTTCTAATTTTCTGCTTGAGGTACTTACTGTGTATGTTTTATATTACATCATTTCTTTGTACCTCATGGCGGATGTCTTTAACATATCACCACTACTCTCTAGTTTTTAAAGGTTTATCTATTTTGTTGTCACACTTGAGATAGTAAGCTGACTTATTTATTTATCAGATTGTTGATTGCTTTTCAATTCTGAGAAATTGAATTATCCTCTTTGCATATCTCGTTTTTCACGATATGCTGTTTGCGGTGATATTTTATCTAGCTGATGGCTGCAGATTATATCTCTTGCTAGATAAGTCTTTACTATTGCTGATGCAATTAGCTCCTTATTAATATAATATCACTAGTGAATTGCCCATCAAAAAAATTACGGCAATGGAATTGTAAGTCAAGGAGTGTTTGGCACACAAATTAAGTGTTTTGGTTGTGTGAGTACTTTTGGCCCGGATTGCGAGCCTCGTGGTGAGCGCCTTTGGTGCTCATCATGTGCCTGGCAGTGAGCACCTTTGGCGTTTATTGCGATCGTGTGTTGTGGTGTTTTTTAAAGTTTTCTGTATATGTATTTTTTAATGATAATTAATTAAATCATAAATTAATATATTTTACGTATTTGTAATAATATATGCAGCAACCAATATGCTGAAGAGCTATCAATCTGTTTTGTTCCTGCAGCATACAATGTAGATTTGCACTGTTGGTGATCCGAGGTTGTGTCAGAAATGTTGTGTCAGCAATGTGTGCAGTGTGTAGTGTAAATAGGCTGCGTGCGCGAGGGGAAACCGTTTGTGTAGCTGTGTAGTTCCGCATTTTGTAATGTGAATGTTAGTATGTGCAAGTTAGTGATGTAAAATGGAGGCGATAGTGTATGTGTAAGCCAGGTCTGGATGATTTTGCGTCCTTCGTACTACTGTATTTTATAGCTTGTACGGTCTTGTGTAAAAGTCGTATGTGTGTGTGGCGGAGTTTTGCGTGTTTAGGGGACGTGTAGCCTTGTTTTTGTTTTTTTTCAGCAGCCATTTTTTCTCTCGCTTAGGGGATTTTCAAGTGGCTAAATTCTGGAAATTGGAGTTAAATTGAAATGTAAGTTGACTTGTCCCCCCTTGCTTGTTTGTTTGTATTTAGTGTGGTTTTCGTGTTATTCGGTGTGTGCGGCTCGGCCGTTAAGTTTTGTTTTTATTTGCAAGTTGCGGTTTCCTTTTGTAAGATGTACGGGCCGGAATTTTTTTCCTGCAATTTTTTAAAAGTTATACGGGTCCCACAGTGTGAATTGTGTATTTGAGTTTTGTGTTCATGTGTAGTCCCGCGGGTCGTAGGTATGATGGTAAAGTGGTGGAGGTCGTAGCAATGAGCGCCTGCGGCGCTCATCTCCACCAGCGCAGGGAGCACCTTCGGCGCTACCTGCCTAAGTGCTACGGGGTTGTAGGGATGAGCGCCTATGGCGCTCATCTCCACCAGCGTAAGGCCCGCAGTTTCCCCGTTTCGTTACCAACGGATTTTGGCAAGCCCGGCTGCTGACAACTATATATGTGACTAGCGACTTGCCCGTCAAAAAATAAAGGTCAATAAAAGAAAGTGTTGAAATGCGGTTTGTCACACAATGTGAGTGTACTTGGTGCCTCAACTATATAGACCCCTATAACACACTAATGAAAGCATGTAATAACACTATAAATGCCATGAGGGTCATCCAGGACCCTCATGACCCAAAGTGTAAGCACTACACTATTTTAACCCGGACACTTATGGGGGTCTATCCATACCCTCATAAGCCTCTATTTAACCCCATCAGTCCCATAAGGGTATATTATGACCATTATGGACCTGTTACAACCCAACATTAACCACATAAGTGCCATGACGGTCCTCAAGGACCATCATGACACTAAGTATAAACACTACACTGCACTATACCCCCCAATAAAACATTAAATATCTAACTAAACACCCTCTACACTAACCTATTAACACCTACACTACCTACCTACCTACCTACCCACTAATAACCCCACCACTACTCTAATTACAGAAAACAAAAAAACTTAAGTCATCAAAAATAAAAAATCTACATTACATAAAATAAAAAAAAACAAAATCACAAAAAAATAAAAAAAGGAACATTACAGAAAATAAAAAAATACATTACAACCCCCCCCCACTTCAGAAAAAAAAATTACACAACTGAAAAGGAAATACGTATAATACATACAATACAATTAAAATGAAATACAATACACCCCTATCTAATATACAATACATCCTATCTATCTTAGATACATCCCCCTATCTATCTAATATACAATAAATACTATCTATGTACTATATACAATCTATCTAATATACAATACATGCTATCTTTATATAGCAACCCTAATTCTAAGCTAAAATAAAATAATTAAGACCACTTAAAGGCAGATGAGCTAAATAGGTTATTTTCTTCGGTATACAAAAGGGAGGTACCAGTGGTTGGGACACGGCAACATAATGGGGCTACACTACCTTTGCCAAATAATTGGTTAACACAGGAAGTAATCCAAAAGAGGTTGGAAAAAATAAATGTTAATAAAGCTCCGGGTCCTGATGGAATACATCCAAGGGTACTAAGGGAACTGGGTTCTGTAATAGCCAAACCATTATATTTAATTTTTCAAGATTCACTCAACACAGGGTCTCTACCAGATGACTGGAGAAAAGCTGATGTGATACCTATATTTAAAAAGGGAGCAAGAGCAAATCTGGGGAATTATAGACCAGTGAGCCTCACTTCTGTAGTGGGGAAGCTTTTAGAAGGGTTAATAAGGGATAATATACAAGAATATGTCTATTTGAACAGGATTATAAGTAGGAGTCAACATGGATTTATGAGGAATAGGTCATGTCAAACAAATCTAATTAGTTTCTATGAGGAGGTTAGTAGGAACCTGGATCAAGGCAACTCAGTGGATGTAGTCTTTTTGGATTTTGCAAAGGCTTTTGATACAGTACCACATGGGAGACTATTGTGCAAACTAAGATATACAGGAATTGCAGTAAATATCTGCTCATGGATTGAGAGCTGGCTAAAAGACAGGAAGCAAAGGGTTGTTGTAAATGGAACATACTCCGATTGGACTAATGTGGTAAGTGGGGTTCCTCAGGGTTCAGTATTAGGTCCTCTCCATATTTATTAATGACTTAGAGGTAGGATTGGAGTGTGGTGTCTCCATTTTCGCTGATGACACGAAGTTGTGCAAGGTAATTAAATCAGATAGTGATGTGCTTTCCCTCCAAAGGAATTTACATAAAATTGAGGAATGGGCATCTAAATGGCAGATGAGATTTAATATGAATAAATGTAAAGTTATGCATCTGGGAAGGAAAAATAGCCATGCAATTTATAATCTTAATGGAGCAAATCTAGGTGTATCAGATTGTGGACAACCACCTAGGCAACAGTGCTCAAAGCCAAGCAGCAGCTGCAAAGGCAAATAAAATATTAGCATGTATCAAGAATGGTATAGAAGCAAGGGAAGCAAATATAATTCTACCACTATACAAATCTCTAGTATGCCCTCATTTGGAATATGGAGTACAATTTTGGGCACCACTTCATAAAAAGGACATTTTAGAGCTGGAAAAGGTACAGAGGAGGGCAACAACTAATAAGGGGAATGGAGGGGCTAAGTTATGAAGAAAGACTAACCAAATTATTTTCTCTAGAAAAAAGGCGTCTAAGAAGAGATATGATTACCTTATATAAATACATCCAGGGTCAGTATAAAGATTTGTCAAGGGAGCTTTTTGTGCCAAGATGTTTTCAAATGACAAGAGGACATCCCTTGAGGTTAGAAGTAAAAAGATTCCACCTTAAATAAAGAAAAGAGTTCTTCACAGTAAGGGTGGTTAATAAGTAAAATAAACATAATCTACATTGTACTTACCTCCCCGCGATGTCTCCAGCCTCCTCGTCTTCTGCCCCGGATGGTAAAAAAAATAACAGAGATCCGCACTCGCGGATGTCCCTGACGCTAATGAGCCTCTACAGAGTGTTCTAGAATAAAATTGGCAATGGAGGCTTCTGATTGGCTGAATTTGATAGAAAGCGTTTTCAGCCAATCAGAAGACGCCAATTGAGAGCAAATGAGAAAGGGATACACTCTGATTGGATAAAGCACCTATCAATCTTTATTTGAACCAATCAGAAGGCTTTACTGCCATCAGCAAATCACAATGGGATACACCCCCATGAGGTGATTGGCTAAAGACATCTGCGTCTTCCCATTGGCTGTAATACTGATTGACATTGACAACGCAAATGCCTTCAGCCAATCAGTACGTGGGGGTGTATCCCATTGTGATTGGCTATTGTCAGTGCAACCAATCAGAATACGCAGATGCCTCCAGCCAATCACCCTGTGGGGGTGCATTCCATTGTGATTGGCTGAAGGCATCTGCGCCTTGTGATTGGTTTAAATAAAGATTGACAGGTGCATTATCCAATCAGAGTGGAATTTTAGGATGTATCCCTTTCTGATTGGCTCACACATTGGCGCCTCCTGATTGGTTGAAAATGCTGTCTATCAAATTCACCCAATTAGAAGGCGCCATTGCCTATTTTCTTCAGGAAAAAGATCCTGGAGGCACATTAGCGCCGGGGATGTCCGCGAGTGCGGATGTCCGTTATATATATACATTTTTTTTAGAGCGCGGTTCCAGAGCGGGGAAGAAGAGGAGGCCAGAGACATCGCGGGTAGGTAAGTACAATGTAGATTATGTTTATTTTATTTAGTTTTTATGTTTATGTATGTTGTATTAATGTTATAAGTTTTTTTTTAACAGGGGGTGCACCGGAGAAGAGGAAAGAAGAAGGACGGGACATGCTGGAAAGGTGAGTAGAATATTTAGAATGTTTATAATGTTTATTTATTTACTGTAAATGTGTTGAACTCATTTTTTTTAATTATTTTTCCCTAGGTGGCTGATCTGAAGGGACATCTGCAAAGGTAAGTGGTCTTAATTATTTTATTTTAACTTCGAATTAGATTATTTTATATATAGATAGCATTTATTGTATGTTAGCTAGGGGTATGTGTTTTAGATAGATAGCATAGCATGTATTGTATATTAGATTGTGGTATTTATTTAGATAGATTGGGGGATGTATATTAGATAGATAGTATTTATTGTATATTGGATAGATTGGGGGTTGTATATTAGATAGATAGGATGTATTGTATATTAGATAGGGGTGTATTGTATTGTATTTCATTTTATTTGTATTGTATGTATTATATGTATTTCCTTTTCAGGTGTGTAATTTATTTTTAATTTTCTGTAGTGTGGGGGGGGGGGGGGGGTTGTAATGTATTTTTTTATTTTCTGTAATGTTCGTTTTTTATTTTTTGTGACTAGTTTTTTTCATTTTCTGTAATTACAGTGGTGGTGGGGCTTATTAGGAGGTAGGTAGTGTAGGTGTTAATAGGTTAGTGTAGAGGGTGTTTAGTTGATATTTAATGTCGTGTAGTGTTTATACTTCGTGTTATGATGGTCCTTGAGGACTGTCATGGCACTTATGTGGTTAATGTTGGGTTGTAACAGGCCCATAATTGTCTGAATATACCCTTATGGGACAGATGGGGTTAAACAGAGGCTTATGAGGGTCTGTATTGACCCCCATGAGTGACAGGGTTAATCAGGGGTTTATGGGGGTCTGTATTGTCCCCCCATGAGTGAGAGGGTTAATTAAGTGATTATGGGGGCTGTATTGACCCTCATGTGTGACGGGATTAATTAAGGGTTTATGGGGGTCTTTATTGACCCCCATGAGTGCCAGGGTTATTTATGGGCTTATTTGGATCCTTATTGACCCCCATGAGTTATATGGTTAATTAAGGGCTTATGGGGGTCTGTATTGACCTCCATGAGTGACATGGTTAATGAAGGGGTTATGGGGGTCTGTATTGACCCCCATGAGTGACAGGGTTAATGAAGGGCTTATGGGGGGCTGTATTGACCCCCATAAGTGACAGGTTTAATTAGGGGTTTATGGGGGTCTGTGTTGACCCCCATGATTGAGGGGGTTAATTAAGTGCTTATGGGGGTCTGTATTGACCCTCATTAATGACAGGGTTAATGAAGGGCTTATGGGGGTCTATATTGACCCCCATGAGTGAGGGGGTTAATGAAGTGCTTATGGGGGTCTGGATTGACCCCCATGAGTGACAGGGTTAATGAAGGGCTCATGGGGGTCTATATTGACCCCCATGAGTGACAGGGTTAATTAATGGTTGATGGGGCTCTGTACATGCGTGATAGTGTATTTTTTTAAAATTTTTTATAACAGGTCCTTTAAGGACCCGTAACTCAGGAATTTTGAATTTTCATTGCAGCGTGGGTCCCCGATCGCGATCGGGACCCCCACTGCGATGGTTAATGTGGGGTTAATGCGGGTCTCCAAGCTTATCTAGGATCCCGTGGGGTTAATGCGGGTTTCCGAGCTTATCTCGGATCCCTTCTTGGGTAAGTTGTACGTGGCTGGGCAGTCCTGGGTCGTGGAGCCTCGTTTTTGTTTTTGTCGGCGGCCATTTTTTCTCTCGCTTAGGGGATTTTCGTGTGTCTGAACTCGGGAATTTGGACATAAATGGAGGTGTAACTTCACTGCAGAGGTCCTGGGTTCCCCCCCCCCCTTTGCTGTGGGTAAGATTTTTATGTATTTTTAGTGGGTATTTATTGTGTTTTGACTGTTTTTAGGTGCGCGCAGTTCGGCCGTTAAGGTCGTATTTTTGCGAGGTTGTAATTGTGCCGCTTGTCTGGGTGTTTGTAACCGCGTGTGAGGCGCCTTTGAGCTCATTGCAGCTGACCAAACTGCATCCTTCCTTTCGCAAGCCTGCAAAGCGTGACAACAATTCGTAATTTGACAACTATTATATGTGGTATATATCCTGTTGACAGCTTGATCTTTTTCTTGCTATCTTTATTCTGAGCTTGTAACTCGGCTTGTGGATTGTATTGCCGGTAAAGCTAGTCCTGAGCTTTGTCTCCCAGAGTATCAAGCACAATGTATGAGACACAACTTAGTACACAGCCATTATGAAACTAAACAGAAGTCCAATTAGCTAGAACAAGGAAATCTAAGGTGTAGACCATGTGGACATTGCAAGGCATGTCAATACCACCTAGGTAACAGTGCTCAAAGCGAAGCAGCAGCTGCAAAGGCAAATAAAATATTAGCATGTATTAAGAAGGGTATAAAAGCAAGGGAAGCAAATATAATTCTGCCACTATACAAATCTCTAGTACGCCCTCATTTGGAATATGGAGCTTAATTTTGGGTACCACTTTATAAAAAGGACATTTTAGAGCTGGAAAACGTACAGAGGAGGGCAACAAAACTAATAAGGGGAATGAAGGGGCTAAGTTATGAAGAAAAACTAACCAAATTAAACTTATTTTCTCTAGAAAAAAGGTGCCTAAGAGGAGATATGATTACCTTATATAAATACATCCAGGGTCAGTATAAAGATTTGTCAAGGGAGCTTTTTGTGCCAAGATGTTTTCAACTGACAAGAGGACATCCCTTGAGGTTAGAAGTAAAAAGATTCCACCTTAAATAAAGAAAAGAGTTCTTCACAGTAAGGGTGGTTAATCTGTGGAATTCTCTACCAGAGGAGGTGGTGACAGCGTATTTGATAGATAACTTTAAAAGGGGACTGGATTTATTTCTAATTAAAAAGGGAAGTCAGGATTATCATGGATAATTAGAGAGACAGTATTGATCCAGGGAGAAATCCGATCGCCAGTATCTGGGGTCAGGAAGGATTTAATTTTTTTATTTTTTTATTTCCCTTTGAGATGATTGGCTAAGTCTCGCTTGTTTTGTTTTTTCTGTTTGCCTTCCTCTGGATTAATTAATAATTAAATAAATAAATAAATAATTGATTAATAATTAATCTGCATATTGCAGATCAGAGGAGATCTTAAAAGGTTGAACTTGATGGACTGAAAGTCTTTTTTCAACCTTAAATACTATGGGCCTCATTCTATTATCGGCCGTAAATCGGCCGCAAGGCTGCGATTCCTTGCGGGGGTTCTGTTACCTCGCAATTCTATTATACGGCCCCGCAAGGATCTCCCCTTACGGCCGGCCGCATATCTTGGAACCGGCCGTAAGCTCAGTCAAATATAAATTGAAGACTGCACTGTAAATCTTTGTAGATGCTAGGGATCATATTGGGGGACATGAGGATTAATAGTAACCCACTCTCTAGCTTGCACATCAGCCCAAATCCGAGTTTACATTAACTGTTTATTTTCCGGCCGCAGCGTGGCCGGGTCTGAGGTGCTCCAAGCACTCTGGACTTTTTACATGGATATTTGACATATATTAAAAAATAATTTATTTACGGATTTAAGTGTAGGGGAATGTTGTGCTATTTTTGCTAACACCTAAAATCACTTTATAGTCTCCTCAGAGTGCATGATGGCTTTATTTGGGCTATATTTTGTGCTTAATTGGTGCTAGCGGGACCTTTTTCCTGCAAGTAAGCTGTGGCTTGGTTTTAGCCCTGCAGAGAGGGTTCCCGGAGCAATTGAATTGCAAATAGGATTTTCTTGCGGCCGATTCTCTTGCGGCCGTTTTAGATCAAAGGCTTTCCTCCGGCGCGATCGGCTGCAAGGGATAGCAAAGCGCCGGCCGCAAGCCTGCCGGAATCCCCGGCCGGAAGGGAATAGAATAGCCGATTAGCTTGCGGCCGGTCCTTGCGGCCCCGCATCTCCTACGGCCGCTAATAGAATGAGGCCCTATGTAACTATGTAACTATGTAATATATTTTCAAAACAAAAGAATTACAAATTTCACAAGAAACAAGAAAATATGAAATTAGACATAGGATTGTCTGTGACACTAAAGGAGTAATTTACTCGTGTAACAAGAAATACACAGGAAAGACAAGTCAGCAATTCAGAAGTATATTAAAACATGTCAATGATGTATACAATAGAAAATGGACAAACAATTTTCTCAGAAAAAAAAAAAAGTCATACCTGCTAATAAATTTTACAAAGTAATATAAGTAACACAATATGATTTCATGTGTCAGAGATAATTGAAGTTAAAACAGAAGTACAGAACAGAGAAAATTATGTTAAGTTGCTACATAAGTAACAGAAAAAACTTGATACATAAAGAAAAAGTTACTATAAGAAACAAAAAATGTATCATATTTGTCAGAGAGGATTGAAGCTAAAACAACCACTACTAAGACAGAAAAAAACAATAAAATATAACAAAGCCCAAAAGAATGAGCTATGACATTGAGGATTTAAATATATAAAAGTATTCAAAAGTCTCAATATTAGTGTTGTCAGAAAGTAACATTGAGCAAGATATAAAGCTCAAATAAAAGTTAATTTAATCGATCAAATTTTTTAAGAATTTCTTAAGTATTTTTAATGGTATGATCAATAAAGAGTTATTTTAAAGAAGCACATATGTGGCAAAAGAAGTAAATATACTACTACAAAAACGTGTTCTTTGTTTTGTATGCTATGATTTCTTTCATAGACATGCACAAATCGTAAACACAATTAAGGTATGCCCCTGTAGGTAAGAAAAATAAATATACAGAATATAATCTCAGGTATTAGGTGTATAAAATTACAATAGAAAGTTTAAAATACCTGTTATTTGCAAACACTTACATTGCTCTTTACATCTTTTAGCTTTGGCAGGATGTCTAACGCAAAACCATCTGCTTGGCCTCTGGTTCGGTTTCCTCCATTCATGTAGTTTCCAAATGCAAGCACCAAACTCAGGACGCGCAACACTGCAGGACCCTCTCTTAAAGTCTGTAAATAAAAAGTAATATTGCATAACTGTCCTCCAAAATCATGTCAGCAAAAAATAAACCGCAAATAGGATTTTTGCCATGAAATGTTGTGCTGATATATGTGAGTTTTTCTGCTTTAAAGGGGTATGTAAGTGAGCTGGATTATGAGTGCATCTGATAGGGGAGAATTAGTAGTGTATGAAAACATGCCTTGACGTTATCAAAATATCTTTTAATTTCTGTCCGTTGAAACTCAGGGTTAACAACCTCCAAACGCAGGCAAAACTGTTATACAATTTGAAAAATAGTTTTGGCCAGTCAGGAGGAAGTAAAGACTGAGACATTTGTATCACAGGGCACACTTTATGTAAGTTTCCTAGGGGTGTGCACATCCAGATATCAATATCTAGCATATAAATATGTAAGTACATTCAACTTTTCAATACAATACATATTTTTCTGCTAATCTTTTTTTTAACTACATATTGAACAGGAAAGCAATGTGCCAAATTTTCTTTTAACTACAACACTTGAAAACAAATGTTCAAATTCATTGTAGTAATGACATTGTTATGATGTTGTTAAAATGTATTTATTTGTATAGTTTCATGATAATTAGGACAACTTTAATTCTAAACAAAAAAATGAACTATATGTAATTTGCCAAGCATTTAAGAACATGTGAAGCAATGAATGCACATTTTAATCATATAGGCCCTCATTCAATTGCAGTTTGGCCAATTGAATAGGGCTCTAAATAAGCACAAAACAAATATTTTTTAAAGAAGTTTTTAGTTAGTGAAAACCTTGCTTTTGGATACATGTTTACTAACTAAAAACTTCTTAAAAAAAATATGTTATGTGCTTATTTAGAGCCTTATTCAATTGGCAAAATTGCAATTGAATGAGGGCCTTAGTGTATTAAATTTGGTACTATAACTGACCTCACATACTTTCTGTAGTAACTCAAGTTTACGGCAGATTGAACAAATATTCTCTGAAACTGTTGAATGGAATAGAATGCAAAATACTCTCTCTGTAAAATTTGGTATCATGGAAAGTTCATAAAGGAACCTATAGGAAAATAAAGACAGAGACAGTTATTCATTACACAGTTTAGAATAATTATAATAACTTCATTTATTTCTTGTTTGGAAAATGAACAAGAGTGCAGCCTGAAATGCAACAGCATAAATGGTTTGTATGCCAATTTATATATATATTTTTGATAAAACGTCTGTTCTTTATATCAGAACACGCATATTCTTACTTACAAAGGGACTCCATCACCCTAAAAACAAGTTGGTTTTATCTTAACAAAAAATAATTAAAAATTGAACTAAAGCATTAACACATTTTGTATAGCCTATACCAACAGTTTTTCTCCAAGTGAATCATTCTGGAGATATTCAGCACTGCTTATGCTAAAGTGCAGCTTCTTATGCGAATTAGTACCATAGCATGCTTGATAAGGAGAAGGGAGTTAACAGCATGGTAACATTGGGGGACAAATAAGCAGACTGTTGGCACACTATGGCAGCTAATTTCTATTCAGGAGTAGTTATTTGTATAATAATGCCTCCAACCAATATCGAAAGTATCCCCAGAATAAATTTTTAAGAAAAACTTAAAAACATAGAGCCTCATTCAATTGAGGCATCTGGAGATCCAGGCTTCGGAAATGGAGCCTGTAAGTTATTTTGCTATTCAATTGGCGTCTTTTTTCAGTCTCCGATCAAGTTACGGGCTCCGATTCGATGGTTAACATCACAAGTTAATACCCCTCCAAGCCTTTGATCTTTTATGGCCACAAGAGTTCTGAACGCTAGAATCGCAAATCGCTATTCAATTGCTCCAATTCCCCCTCGGCAAAAGTTGCTCCACAAGTTACGGGTACCAAGGAGGACTTGCAAAGGGCTTAAAGACATGTCCGTAGTACATTAAAAGCAAATAAAAAAATCATTACTGTACTCTTAGTAAAAAGAAAAGTGATGTTAGGTTTTAGAATTAATAGCACAACATTCTCAAGCTCGCATGATGACGATCGCTGTTTCCATTGGCTGTTTCTTACTTACAGCCTTCATGTTCAAGCTCACAAATGCTACATACGATGGCATAGTTTCCGAATTTCGCTATCGCCCCCTAACTTGCGGTCTTGCGGAATTTAATAGCACCATAACTTGTGAGCGCTGCAAGCCCGCAGACATACAGCCTATACTCTATAACTTGCGGCCTTGCAATTGAATGAGGCTCATCATTTTGGTATGACAGAGTCCCTGTTGGGGACAGTCATAGATGGAATGATAATGGCACATGAGTTTTTATGCGACACACCCACACAAACTTGTTGTCCACTCACAATTCTTCTCACATGGACATTATAAGCACTCAGATGGCATTTCTGAGAGGTTACATTTAAGAGTGTAATGTGATTCCTTGGTAGTCCTTTTGAGTGAAATACATTCCGATTTAAAATTTCAGTAGGCATAGAATGGAGGCCTTAGTCCGGAATTTAATACAGAAGTTGCCTGTATAGCAATCAGTATCAAATTCAGATGTTGTCTAGCTTCTCATTTATAGCATTTAAAGTATTTTTAAGCTTTAACTGCTGCAAATTCTTTGTAAGAGTTGTTTTTTAATAGCTAGAAGTCTTTGTTTTTAGGTCAAAAATAGAAACATTGCCATCTAACAGACAATTGGACTCTTCCATCATATCAGTTTGTTAAAAGGTATATGGAAGTTTAAACAAACAAAAATAGAGGTGCACAATCTGGATCGCTACCTTGCCATGGTGAATGGGATAGTGTACTTCAATGAAGCTGTGAACTATACCATGTAGGGTCACCCAAGATGGGCAGGTCATATTAGAGGTCAGACACATTGTGGTCCACTGGAGAAGGAACTGGCAACCCACTCGAGTATTTTTGCCATGGAAACCATATGGATAATCACAACCAGAAACAAAGACAGCTGTGTATGGCGTGCTGTGTCCATATGGTCACAGAAATGGTCACCGGTAGAAACACAGGGGAGGGAGTGGAGGGGGGGAGACACAGGGAAATGAGAGGGGGAGAGACACAGAGGAGGGGGTGAGACACAAGGGAGTGAGAGGAGGGGGAGGTGACACAAGGAAGGGAGAAGAGGGGGGGGAGAGACACAGAGGAGGGGGAGAGAGACAGGGGAGTGAGAGGAGGGGGGGAGAGACACAAAGGAGTGAGAAGAGGGGGGGAGAGACACAGAAGGGGGAGAGAAGGGGGGGACACACAGGGGTGGGAGAGGAGGGGGAAGAGACACAGGGGAGTGAGAAGAGGGGGTGAGAGTCACGTGAGTGAGAGGAGGGGGGAGAGACACAAAGGAGTGAGAGGAGGGGGGAGAGAAAAAGGGTAGCGAGAGGAGGGGGAGGAGAGACAAGGTGAAGGAGAGGAGGGGAGAGAGACACAGGTGAGGGAAAGGAGGTGGGAAGAGACACAGGGGAGAGGGGAGACACACAGGGGTGGGAGAGGAGGGGAAGAGACAGAGAGGAGGGAAATGGGGGGGAACAGACACAAGGGTGCGGTTGAAGAGACACAGGGAAAAGAGACATGGGGGGAGAGGGGGGAAGAAACAGGGGGGGGAAGGGGGGAAGACACGGGGGAGAGGAGACACAAGGGAGGGGGAGGAGGGGGTAAATGAGACACAAGGGAGGAAGTAGACAGAGGGAGAGACTTGCAATGAGCGCCGAAGGTGCTCATTGCGAGGCCCGTGATGAGCGCCAACGGCGCTCATCGCGAGGCCAGTAAAGTAGAGGGGCGGAGGCTTCCATTGTGTGGCAAACAGCATTGCCAGGATTCACATTCTATTGCCATCATTTTTGATGGGCAAGTTGCTTGTAATTTATAATAGTTAAATAAAAAACAGTGCCTTATATTTATTACCTTCCATTTTATTTTTTTATAGATCTGTGATCAGTAAAAAAATTATAAAATAATAGTAAGTAAAAAATAAATTGTACTTGTATAAAAGTACATTGTCACACAGTTAACAAGTTGGTTTTATCTTAAAGAACATTGAAACGGTATATGTATTATTACTCTAGCATTTTTTTCTCTACAGTAGAACATCCAGCATTGTATGTGCGTTTCCTTTATGTTAATATGTGGCTCGATGGGCTAATTTATCGTTCAGCTTGCTTGATGGGGGAGGTAATCTAACAAGAATGATAATATTAGGGTACATTTGTTTTGTTACCACAGAAACTTTTATCTAAAAGTCACTAGTTTGCATAAAAGTGCCACAAATAGAAGAGCAAATCTGTCTAAATAGCATATTATATATATATATATATATATATATATATATATATATATATATATATATAAAATAAATCATTTAGCATTAAGAATAACTAAATAAAATTAAACCGTGATAACAGAACATAAATTATTTCATTTTGAGGTTTAAAAAAAAGTCACAATTATTCTTTCTTACTGCTCAGGTTTGTCCAAAGGTTTCAAAAGGTCTTTATTCTTTGAAGACTTTACATGCTTTTCAATCTTATCTTGTTCATCTGTAAGTGCTCTCTGCCAAGAAAAAAACAAAGCGTATTGTACATTAGCATCATCTATATATAAGCACATTAATATTCATATAATTAATCATGTTAAACTTGGTTGCAGATGCTTTCAACAAGTCATCTGCTTAAACTGAAAAGTTTCATCTAAGTACAAGTTGCTCCTATATAAAAGAGTTCACTTGAAGCAGAAGTTCAAATATATGTGCAAACACGTTAGCACTTACCTTCTATTGCAACAAGATTTTTATACATTAGGTGATGTGAGCTGCTGGAGACCGCAGCAAAATAAATGCAGCTATCACAGTTTAGAACTCTGACTCACTTTGCTCATGACTTGTGAGACACACTGTGCATGATCATGATGAATGTTCACTTTTGAGGTTACTTATTAATGTATATTAGGACAGATTGAATACACTACTTATCTCTAGAGTATTACTTCCTACAGTATTACATATTGTCAAACTGCGATTCGTCGTCACGTTTGAGAGCCTCGTGTATCGAGGCCAGCCGTTGAGGCACAGAAGTCTTCCGAGCTCGCATGACCTAGGCGATTAGCGCCAAAGGTGCTCATTGCCTGCAAGCCTCACGAAGCGAGGCGAGCAGTTCAGGCACTGAAACACGCAGGACTCCTGAAGTGAGCTGTTGAGGCATATAAAAACGCGGAACTTAGCAGAAATGAGCACCAAAGACGCTCCTGCGAGCCTCGCAAAGCGAGGCGAGCAGCTGAGGCACTGAAACATGCGGGACTTAGGCTGCAAGCAGTTGAGTAACGCAGCACTTAGAAAAAAAAAATCCAACCTTGCAATCCCTTAGCCCAAAAAAAAAATAACCTGAGCTCGTAAAACTACGCCATTAACGGCCGAACCGCGCAAATCGAAAAACACAAAAAATATATGAATTTAAAAAAAAAAAAACACTCTCCCACAGCTAATCTGAGAGTCAGGTTGCACGCAAATTTAAGACGAATTTGCCGAGTTTCAGCACTCTAAAAACGGCTAAGTGAGAAAAAAAACAGCGCCCGAAAAAAATTAAAACGAGGCTACAGGACCCTGAAAAGTGCAACCCCGAAACGCACAATACACTGCCAGGTGCGTATGAGGTACAAAAATACACTATTAGGAAGGACGCAAAATGCTTGCGAGGCACGTAAGACATACACTATCGCTGCCATCAAACGATTTGCGCACGCAGCCTATTTACACTACACACTGAGCACATTGCTGACTTTTCTCCTCAGATGATCAACAGTGTCCCTGTACATTTTCAAACAAAAGCCAAACAGATTGTTAGCTCTTCAGGATATTGATTGCTGGATATTAATTACAAATAGGTAACGTACATTCATTTACTAATTAATTATAGTAAGGTATATTAATTCATTAATCAATTATTACGGGAAAAAAATGCAACATCTCATTTTACACTGCCCTTACTTTATGAATAATGCTCATTGGCTGACAGGATTAGGATACTCAAAGCAGTTAAACATTTAAATCACTTTATTATGCTCTGACATCTGATACATTTTCGCAAGGCGACACGTGTAACTAAGGCGCTCTATGCAACGGCGCTCATTGCACTGCGAGCCTCACAAAGTGAGGTGAGCAGTTGTGGCATGCAATGATCGCCGTTGGCGGCCCATAGGGCCGCAACTGCGAGTCTCGCAAAGTAAGGCGACACGCAGGAATTAGGTTTGCACTGCGTAACTTAGCGAAGCGAGGCGAGCAGTTGAGGCATGCAGTGATTGCCGTTGGCAGCCCACAGGGCCAAAACTGCGAGCCATTCCCTCGCAAAGCGAGGTGACACGTAGGACTTAGGGTGCCAAAGGCGCTCATGCACTGCTAGCCTCGCATTGTGTGACAAACAGCATTTCCACACTTTTTGTATTGCCTCGAGCAGTTGAGGCACGCAGTAGACTCCCATTTTGTGACAAACAGCATTGCCCAACTTTTTTACTGGCCCCGTCTTTTTTGACGGGCAAGTCGCTAGTTAGAATTATAATAATTGAAGCCTCATCAATTAGAGAGTGTAAATATAACCATATAGAAAAACAAAGAAAAAAAGATACTCCAGTCTAATTGTATACCCTTAAGTATTAATAATTTCAAAGAGATATATTAAAAATATCATGCATTTATTTCAACATTAAAACATATATATCAAAAAGACCACGGCGATTAAAAACATAAAATAATAATGAGCCAACCTTCAAAATATTTAGTCACATTAATGATTTCTCTTCCTTGTCAATTACTTCAATATTGAGAATAAGATCAATCCTAGTGCCCCTTAGTGGTATTACATAAATTGTTTCATCCAACAATCAAAAAATGTATTATTATGCTATAAAAATAAAGTCTTCATATATATGATTGCTTATATTCTATATAGCAATATTATCCCAAGTAGGCAAGTTATTTTCAAACCATTGCGGACAGTCGGAGAGGCACTTAAAGTGACAGTACAGAACTCAAAAACAATACAAAAATATGCAAAATCATCAAAAATTAAATCTGTAAAAAAACGGTTTAATATTCACAAGTGACTCATCAGAAATATGAAAACAGAAAATGTGGTGCTCTCAACATTGGATAAATGTGTTAAAGAGAAAGCACATTAAAATATTGCCGCAGAAATCACGACCCCATTACAAATAATATTGTATAGAAGCACAAATGGGAAAAATAAAAATCATATATATAAATGAGTATGTTAAACTCATCACATATATCAACTATTGCCAATAGCACAGCTCCACATAACATTTGTCCAGGGGGAAATACACCACAGTATGCAACAGATTAATAACAATCAGCAATAGAAGCTATGCTATGAAGCAATAACAAATAAGGGTATAGTCACACTACAAATAATATTCTGATACAGGAATGAACATCCCCACAGCCCCCTACTCACATAAATCAGCTATGGCACACACATGCCAAGGTACGCCATCTACACAATAACCTGAGGTCTTATACACTGGAGGAGGGGAGAGATAACTCAGCATAGACAGCATGAGGCCTTAAACACAGGACTGGTTGAAATCAATGGTGGAGAAATGGGGGTGGTGAACACCACAGGTACATCACTACCATGCACAGGCCAGGGCCTACATTTCCACATGCAGCAGGCTGTTATAGGTACAGGGACATGGCCATATAGGGACAGATGATGACAAGGGGGATTACACAGATGTATTGAAGCTGTTCACAAAGGCCTACAAAACACAAAAGGGGGAGATGAAGAGGCACATACAGCACCAGGAATCTCATTTCCATCAACCAGAATCACGGCTACTTCTATCCTGGAAAGCCACACTCCGTTGCTGTTGTGCATGTGGCAACATGTACAGTGACTTGCAAAAGTATTCACCCCCCTTGACTTTTTACCTATTTTGTTACATTACAGCCTTAAGTTCAATGTTTTGTTAATCTGAATTTTATGTGATGGATCAGAACACAATAGTCTAAGTTGATAAAGTGAAATGAGAAAAATATATACATAAAACTATTTTTTAGAAATAGAAAACAGAAAATTGGCATGTGCGTATTCACCCCCTTTGTTATGAAGCCCATAAAAAGCTCTAGTGCAACCAATTACCTTCAGAAGCCACATAATTAGTGAAATGATGTTCACCTGTGTGCATTCTAAGTGTCACATGATCGGTCATTACATATACACACCATTTTGAAAGGCCCCAAAAGCTGCAACACCTAAGCAAGAGGCACCACTGACCAAACACTGCCATGAAGACCAAGGAACTCTCCAAACAAGTAAGGGACAATGTTGTTGAGAAGTACAAGTCAGGGTTAGGTTTTAAAAACATATCCAAATCTTTGATGATCCCCAGGAGCACCATCAAATCTTTTATAACCAAATGGAAAGAACATGGCACAACAGATGAATGGTGCTAAATACAGGGATATTCTTGAGCAAAACCTGTACCATTCTGTGTATGATTTGAGGCTAGGATGGAGGTTCACCTTCCAGCAGGACAATGACCTCAAACACACTGCTAAAGCAACACTTGAGTGGTTTAAGGGGAAACCTGTAAATGTGTTGGAATGGCCTAGTCAAAGCCCAGACCTCAATCCAATCGAAAATCTGTGGTTAGACTTCAAGTTGGATGGTTTGCGCTTGTGAACAGCAATCTTTAAGGAGCTGGAGCAGTTTTGCAAGGAGAAATGGGCAAATATTCCAGTGGTGAGAAGTGGCAAGCTCAAAGAGACTTATCCAAAGCGACTTTGAGCTGTGATTGCAGCAAGAGGTGGCTCTACAAAGTATTAACTTTAGGGGGTGAATAGTTATGCACATTGACTTTTCCTGTTCTTTTGTCTTATTTGTGGTTTGCGTCACAATAAAAAAACAAAAACATCTTCAAACAATCCATGTTAATTCCAGGTTGTGAGGCAACAAAACACGAATAATGCAGAGGGGGTGAATACTCTTGCAAGGCACTGTATACTATATATATATAATGATCATGTGATAACTAGTGATAGTCTGAATGTATCAATTAATCATTAATTAGACATGTCAGATGGTTAACAACACTTCAGTAGAATGATAAACCCAAGTGTCACAATTATTATTATTATTAGTATCTTTACTTATAATGCGCCAACATATTCCATAGCGCTGAACAAGGGTTGGGTATGAGGCAAAACAAAATGTACACATTGCATAGAATGGAGATGTATCAAAGTATTAACTCACAATAATCATTAATGATGTTGTTCACCCATTCTTTAGAAAATAGGGATGATTACATTTAAATAAGTGTGTGAACACATATTGGATATATTATTACATGTAATCTCTTGTAAACCATGATTGTTTCACTGAAATGTTCTAAAATCATACAATGCATGAAGGAGTGACCAATATCCTAAAATATAATAGTTAAGGAATTATCCCAAATCACTAACCATGAAAAACACACAGAAACATTGATACCAGTATAACAATATCATTGCTTATAGTATACAGGATGCATACTCATAAACATATCTGATTGTGCATTAATATCATGGGTGTGGTGTGGGAGGATCCGAAAAGACAAGAGTCTGGACAAACTGGCAAAACTTAAAGAGGTCAATGTATTACCGCAAATTAATAATGATGCATGGCATCTACAAGTGTCACATGTGGTCATTACAACACAGTAACCATAATAAGCTTGCAAACAGTTCTAGTGTCAAGTGAAGTTCTAGTAGAAGTCTAGGAGCTTACCTAAAAGGAGGGAGTTTAAAGAAAAAAGAGGGTAAACTTATAGTGAAGAAAACAGAAGAAAAAAAGTGTTTTATTGTGTTTGTTTTCATAAAGCTTTACACAAATATATTGTTTTTATTATTGTTTATTTATTTTTCCCACTAAATTGTTGTAGATGCTAATGAGTCAGTCCAGTGGCAACCTCTGTGACATGTGTGAGCATTTTGCCTCTCTAGAAGCTAAAATTGGAGAACTGAAGAGGAGAATTGCAGCACTTACTGATTTTGCCAGTTCTGAGTTGGTAAATACCAACAGATTTGCAAGATTGAGTGAAACTGTTGGGAATGTCCATTCAGGAATGGCAAAGCCAGATAGAGCTGTTCCTTCTAATAGCCGGGAGAACAGTTCTACTGGGTAAATGGGCAGGCAGATTAGACAGAGAAACAGACAGGTTGTGGTGGTAGGGGACTCTATTTGGAAGGTAGAAAGGGTGATTTGTCACCCAGATCCCAGCCAGCAAACAGTTTGCTGTCTCCCGGGTACCAATGACAAAGTAAGTGAAGATGGAGTGTCCTAAAGAATGACTTTAGAGAGCTATGGAATAAGCTTAAGGCCAGGACCTCCATGGTTGTATTTTTTTAGATACTACCAATGCTCCCAGCTAGCCCAGGGAGACAGAAGGAGCTTAGGGAAGTAAATGCATGGCTAAAAAAGTGGTGCACTAAGGAGGGGTTTGGGTTTTTAGAGCATTGGGCTGACTTCTCACTTGGGTACAATCTCTATAGCAGGGATGGATTGCACCTTAATGATGAGGGAGTTTTTATGCTAGGGGGTGGGATGGTAGAAAGGCTGGAAGAGTTTTTAAACTAGTAGGTGGGGGGTGGGACTAGATTAATGTAATGGGGTAGAAAGTGTAGAGGGGATGAGGGATGAATTATCTACTTGTGAGGGAGCGATGGGGGGAGGGCTAGTATAGTCAATAGGGGGGTATTACTAAGCAACTCGAGTACAGAGGCAGGCCCGTCAAAACTACAAACTCAGTACATAAGGTGTATGCTTGCTAATGCCAGGAAAAATGGGTGAGTAAGAATTATTAGCAGTATATAAAAAAAAATGATTTAATAGGCATCAATGAAACATGGTGAGATGAATCTCATGACTGGACTGTTAATCTGGATGGTTATAACCTAATTAGGAAAGATTGGGGAAATTGTAAAAGAGTAGAATTTGTCTGTATGTTAAGCCTGAATATAAACCTATAGTCAAAGAAGATATTTATGATGGAACTAGAAAAGATGATGAATGTTGAATGTGGGTAGAGGTAAATAGCGGAGCAGCAAATTCCAAAAGAATATTGGTAGGAGTAAGATATAAACCCCCAAAATGCAATTATTGTTACAGATTGGAAATGCAGCTAAGCATGGGCAAGTTTTATTAATAGGAGACTTTAACTACCCTGAAATAAACTGGATAAATGAGACCAGCAGTTCAGCAAAGGGCATAAGGTTCTTGAGTACATTCAGGGATCATTATATGGCCCAGGTTACACAAGAATCTACCAAAAATCAGGCTATCTTGGATTTAGTTATTGAAAATAATACGGATATGGTCTCAAATGTTGAAAAAGGGCAACCTGCACAATGTAATTTGTGATTAAATTTAAAAAAAAACTGTAAGGGGCCAATAAAAACTCTCAATTTTGATAGGGCAGATGTTAACGGTTTAAGGGCAGCAATACAAAGTATAGACTTGGAATGAGAACTGATGGGTAAAAATACTGAACATAAATGGACAACATTTGAATACTTACTAAATATACATACTTATCACCATATACCATGTGGGAATAAAAGTAAAAGGAGTAAATCACATCCAATGTGGCCTAACGATTTAAAGATTATGATCCAGAGTAAAAAAACAGGCATTTAAATAATACATACAATAGGGAACAGAGACTGCCTTACGTAGGTACAAGGAAATGCAACATAAAGGGGAAATGGTAAAAGAGGAGGAGGGATTTGTCTGTATGTTAAGAGTGAATTTAAGCCTATAGCCAGAGAAGATATTTACGCTGGAACTAACGGGTATGTTGAATGTTTGTGGGTAGAGATAAATAGCGGAGCAGCAAATTCTAAAATAATATTAGTAGGAGTATGCTATAAACCCCCAAATATAGCTGAAAGTGAGGAAATACAATTATTGTTACAGATTGGAAATGCAGCTAAGCATGGTAAAGTTTTAGTAATGGGACATTTTAACTACCCTGAAATAAACTGGATGAATGAGACCGTACACTCAGAGATCATTATCTGGCCCAGATTATTTAAGAACCTACTAGAAATGAAGTTATCTTGGATTTAATTATAACAAATAATATTGATTTAGTAACAAATGTTGAAATAGGACAACCTTTTGTAAACAGTGATCACAACACAGTCTCATTTGAGATTGAATTAAAAAAAAAACATTTTAAGGCGCCAACAAAAACTCTTAATTTTAAAAGGGCAGATTTTAACGGTCTAAGGGACGCAATACAAAGTATAGACTGGGACAAAGAACTGATGGGTAAAAATACTGAACATAAATGGACAACTTTCAAATCCTTACTAAATAAATATACTTATCACAATATACCATGTGTAAATAAAAGTAGAAAGAGTAAATCACAATCCATGTGGCTTAACAATGATTTAAATATGAAGATGAGGAGTAAAAAAAAAAGGCATTTAAATTATAAAAGCAAGAGGGGACAGAGACTGCCTTACGTAAGTACAAGGAAGTCAACAAAGTGTGCAAAAGGGCTATTAGACTGGCTACAATTGAAAATGAAAAGTCAGTTGCAAAGGAGAGTAAGACTAATCCTAATATATATTTTTTAAATATTAATGGGAAGAAGGCAAGGAAGGAAAGTATAGGAACATTACAATGTGAAACAGGCTGTCTGACAATCAGTGACCAGGAAAAGGCAGACAAATAGGTTATTTTCTTTGGGATATACAAGGGAGGTACAAGTGGTTGGGACACTGAAACATAATGGGGCTACACTACCTTTGGCAACTAATTGGTTAACACAGTAAGTAATCCAAAAGAGATTGGAAAAAATAAATGTTAATAAAGCCCCAGGTCCCGATAGAATACATAAAAGGCTACTAAAGGAACTGGGCTCTGTAATATCAAAACCATTATATCTAATTATTCAAGATTCACCCAACACAGGGTCTCTACCAGATGACTAGAGAAAGGCAGAGGTGATACCTATATTTAAGAGCAAAGCCAGGACATTGTGGACCTGTAAGGCTCACTCCTGTAGTGGGAAAGCTTTTAGAAGGATTAAGAAGGGATAGTATACAAGAATACAGTAGACCCTCTGTTATCCGGCACCTGTGGGGACTCCCTATTGCCAGATAAGTGTAGTTGCACCTTTTTT
Source organism: Discoglossus pictus (assembly GCA_027410445.1). NCBI lineage: Eukaryota > Metazoa > Chordata > Amphibia > Anura > Alytidae > Discoglossus > Discoglossus pictus. The sequence goes on from CM050165.1 coordinate 165,697,063, forward strand.
TTTTTTTGATGTTCTGAACACACTGTGTGTAATAGATGCTTTTAATCACAGATTATGTAATCCAATTATATCTAAAGTAGCAGATGAAGACACAATGTATGTGCTATGCACATTACTAGTTACTTTTGGGGTTTGAATAATGAAATCTTTATTGATGTGATAGTTACATAGTAATTTAGGTTGAAAAAAGACTTTTAGTCCATCAAGTTCAACCTTCTTAGATCTCCTCTGATCTGCAATATGCTGATTAACTATTAATTGATCCAGAAGAAGGCAAACAGAAAAAAACTTTGCTAATTATCTCAACAGGGAAGAACATATAAAATTCCTTCCTGACCCCAGATACTGGCGATCGGATTCATCCCTGGATCAATACTCCCTCTCTTTTTATCCAGGATAGCCCTTAATGCCCTTTTTATTAAAAAAATATATCCAGTGCCTTTTTAAAGTTATCTATCGAATCCGCTGTCTCCACCTCCTTCGGTAGAGAATTCCACAGATTAACCACACTTACTGTGAAGAACTCTTTTCTTTCTTTAAGGTGAAATCTGTTTACTTCTAATCTCAAAGGATGTCCCAGTGTCAGTTGAAAACCTCTTGGCACAAAAAGTTCCCTTGACAAAGCCTTGTATTGACCCTGGATGTATTTATATAAGGTAATCATATCCCTTTTAGACGCCTTTTTTCTAGAGAAAATAAGTTTAATTTATTTAGTCTTTCTTCATAACTTAGCCCCTCCATTCCCTTTATTAGCTTTGTTGCCCTTCGCTGAACCTTTTCTAGCTGTAAAATGTAATTTTTATGCAGTGGTGCCCAAAATTGTAGTCCATATTCCAAATGGGGGCGTACTAGGGATTTGTATAGTGGGAGTATTACATTTGCTTCCCTGGCTTCTATACCCTTCTTAATACATGCTAATATTTTACTTGCCTTTGCAGATACTGCTTGGCATTGAGCACTGTTACCTAGGTGGTTGTCCTCAAGTACCCCCAAATAACTTTCAATATCTGATACCTAGATTTGCTCCATTAAGATGATAAATTTGATGGCTATTTTTCCTTCCCATATGCATACTTTTACATTTATTCGTAATAAATCTCATCTGCCACTTAGATGCCGATTCCTCTAATTTATCCAAATCCCTTTGGAGGGAAAGAACATAATTTTCTGATTTAATTACATTGCAACAACTTTGATGACAACTTTGTGTCATCCGTAAAAATGGAGACACCACACTCCAATCCCACTTCCAAGTCATTAATATATATGGTAAAAAGGAGTGGTTTACGGATGCTGGGTTGGATCTGTAATATTGCAAGTGATACGCTTTGGATATGCTCACAACGTATGGAAAAACAGCTGCCTTGGCCTATTATACATAGCAACGAAATTAGTGTTGCTCGAATAGAATGGGGATCATAGTTACTATTTCTGTTGTTGTAGTTCGTGAGGTATTGGAAGATTTTATATATTTTATCTGACTTCTGATAGCAATAACTAAGAAACTAAAATTGATGCAATAGGTTCCTGGGAGATTAGACATCCAAATAAATACACAAGACAATATGTGATCTAATCCTAAAACATCATTTTTATTAATTAAGCCTATAAAATGAAGCCAAATCTATATTAAAACAAGAAAGGCAGAAAGAAAAAAGAAATCAAATATGAAAAACGGGGTTCATGATCCAAGGGGGAAGGGCAGAATAAAAAAAATAAAAGAAGGGGATAAAAGAGGAGTAAAATAAGAAAAGGTGTCCTCCCTGACATAATTTGATTTGGTTATTGCCCTCGGGCTACACATTTCCATCTACTGTGCATCATACAAATGATTGGACTTTTGAAATAAAGAACAATATGCCTCCTAAAAACAAAAATAAAGATAAAGCTAGATCACCGCCGAAATCTAAATTATTTTTCCTCGCCTAAAATGGCATCTAAAACTACGGAGGTGTCTTTATTGGCTACTCCAATAAGCGACAAATCAATAGACGTTACTAGAGGAAATACGAGTGAGACCTCGCCGGATACAAACACGGCAAAATTAGAAGAGGAAATTTTGACTGTGGTCAAGCTGGAAAAAATTCTAGAGACATTTCAAAATAAATTTCTTGACGAATTCAAAAATCAAATCCTATTAAACTTAAAGTTAACTCAAGAAAACACTGCTAAAATAACAGAATTAGAAAGCAAGTGTGAATCAACCAAAAAAGAACTACTTACTTCCAAAGAAACGATTAAAATTATGGATGCTAAGATAAAAACTTTGGAAAACAAGATGGACTCATTTGAAGATTGATCTAGAATGAACAATGTGAAAATACGAGGCATTGATGAAAAAGTTTCCAAAGAACAATTGGACCAATACCTTACTAACTTTTTCGCCTACTTAGTACCGGACTCAGTGGACACTAAATTTAAATTTGATGCGGTGCATAGGATCCCTAAACCCAAAAACATTGATGGAGATTCCCCTAGAGACATAATGGTAAGAATTCACCATCTGCCACTAAAAAATCAAATAATTAGAGCTAGTTATGGGAAAACATGTTACGATCCGCCATATTCGCATATTAAATTTTTTTAAGATATCTCTCCCTCTACCAGAAACAAAAGAAAATTGTTTCTTCCGATTACTCAGAAACTGAGGGACAAAGAAATCCCATATAAATGGGTATTCCCTATAGGTCTCTTAATATTTAGAGAGAAAAGATGGGTCAAAGTTAACTCACCGAAAGACGGTGAAGACATTATTAGTAAATGGGGCTGGTGAAGGGTTAACCCTAATTTTTGGTGGACACCTGGTGGATTCTTGCAATAGGAAAAGTCTCTTCATTACCTCCTGCATCTGATTTCTCTTTAATTACTGCTACTTGCCCTCGATGTTTGCCTAGGCTGTCTAGAAGTCATAGGGGAAACAGTACTTTTAAATCAAACAATTGTTAAACTTCATAAGACTTATATATATTATTCTAACTCAGGCACAACACCTGGAAAGGTCCGCACTTTAAAAATTTTGCTCACTAACTCTTTCTTCTTTTTTTTCCCCTGTGAGCAGAGGAAAACTCCTTACTGGCAAACCTTGCATAGCACTTTGAAAGGACGGTATTTTAATCATATGTTAATCACCCTACTTGGTTACTTAGGGAAAGTATGTAGGGAACAAACGGGTTTAAAACAAGTTATAAATTATTATTAGTCACGTATAGCACTTTATTAATAGACTGCACTTTAAGATTGCTTTTAACAAGAAAGATAGATTCTGCAAAACTGATTGACATATAGTCACTTCACTTAAATAATAAGAGGTTAGGTAATATTACCTATCCTCTAACAACTATACTTCCCCTCCTTTATGAATACAAACACAACACTTTGAAATATAACTCTTTAAAATGCTGCTAGCGCTAAAACTGGGTTAATTACTATACTCTCTCTTTTGAGAAGGTTAAGTAGCCAGAAAATATAATACCGGACAAAGAATATAAAACAGACAAGACTGTATACAAAAGAATATTTGTTAATAGGAATAGTGACAGTAATTAGGGGTTAATTACCGTATTTTGATTTCTAGGGAAAGAATGTTGGGAACAAAAGGGCTTAAAACAAGCCATTATTTACCATTTGACACGCACAACATTTTATTATAAGAATGCACTTTAACACTGTTTTGCACAAGAAAGATAGACCGTATAAAGTTGATTGATATTTAAACACTTTAATTAATAAGACGCCACACAATACTAGCTGCCTTTTAACAAATACACCCACTTTCCCTTGGAACACAAACACAGCACTTTAAAATTTTTACACTTTAAAACGTTGCTAGATCAAACTATGCCAATTAATATATTCTCTCCTTTGAGTAGGTAAAGTAGCATAAGAAATACGAAAATCCCAAACTGCTATTAAATAGACTATTGGCAGTGGATAGCGCCATAACTGAATAAAGGTAAGAAGGAAGGGTCAGAAGGAAAAGATAATGAAGGATATTGTAAAGTCAAGGGGAAGAAAATAGAGAAGGAAGAGGGAAAGCATGAATAGGAATGAAAAGGGGAAGATAGAGAAAAGAAATTAAGTGGGGCACCTAGACACAATAAGATTTAAAGGCGTGGGTACAACCTCCATAGAGGACTGGACACATGTTCACTGTGTACGCCCACTGAGTGTGACTGAAGTCTCATCCCATCTTCAAGGGGTGACGTCTGAATGGAAGGAAGGACCCGAATAGGTCTTTGGAATGGATAGAGTAAGCTTGGAAGGATGTCTGTAGCCGGTAGGTGTGGGGAGGGGGGGGGGGGCGGGGGGAGTCTCGGAGATGGGATGGGCTCCAGGGGGCTGAAAATAGTGAGCTATAATGTTAGGGGCTTAAACTCTCCATTTAAAAGAACCTCCATTACTAAAATGTTAAATAAAACCAACCCAGACATTGTACTAATTCAAGAATCCCATTGGGATAAAAGCTATATCCCACAGTTAGCAAAACACAAATATCCTCATGTATTAAATTCCTGCCAAAAAAAAAACTCGGGAGGAGTGGTAATGATGTTCAACAAAAATCTAAGTCTAGAAGAAGAATTAGTGGTCACTGACGATAATGGGAGGTATATTATCTGGGTAGGGAAGATAAATAGCCAACAACTATCAATAGCAAATGTATACGCCCCCAATTGTAAACAAAACTCCTTTCTCAATGGCGAACTTAAAAAATTGGAAAAGATAGCTAAAGGAGGTCTTATTGTGGGAGGAGACTTTTATATGACTCCGGACCCCCAAATAGACAGGAAATATAAAAAATTACCAAAACATTATAAACATATAGAAAAAACATCCCATGACTTTTCTAAACTGTTGGTGAAATACCATTTGTATGATACATGGCGTCTTTTAAATACAACTGAGCGAGACTATACATTCTACTCTGGCTCGCATAAGATGTACTCAAGAATTGACAATATTTTGGTAAGTGAGTCTCTGTTAAATATAATCAAATCAGCAAAAATTGGCTTAATAACCATTTCAGATCATGCTCCAATTTCCCTTCAATTACAGGAAATAAGAACTACTCACTCTGGAAGGACTTGGAAAATAGATGAAAAAATCTTGGAAGACGAGGTTAGTCTAGATACTCTCAGCAAGGAAATCAAATCTTTTTTAGATATCAATACGGGCTCAGTATCCTCGGACATAGTAATCTGGAATGCTCTGAAAGCATATATAAGAGGCATTCTTATCAAGACTAAAAGTATCTGGGTTAAACAGAGAGGACTATCTTTAAGATCACTATATGTAAAGTTGTATGGGCTTGAACAAGTTAATAAAATAAAAATAAACAATATTTTAACTCACGAGATAAATTCAATAAGAAAGGAAATTAACAAAATAAACCAAAAACGATCAGATAACTGTTTGTGGCGCTTACAACAGAGATCCTTCCACTTTGACAATCGAATAGGGAGAGACCTTGCCAATAAGATCAAAAAACGACATTACCAAAATCAAAAAATCCTCTACTCAGAATGTCAGGGTAAGAAAATCTTTAAGCCCAAAGAAATCACTGACTCATTTGCCAAATTTTATCAATCTCTGTACAACTTAAGTCCGGGAGATAATTTCGTAATGCCCAATTCAAAAGAGATAACGTCATATTTAGAACTAATTCATTTTCCAGCTATATCAGAAGCAGATAAGTAAGGCACTAAATAGTCCATTAACAGAGGTAGAAATTAGGCGAGTCATCAAGAATTTAAAGAATTATACAACCCCAGGCCCAGACGGCTTTTCCACATCATTCTATAAAAAATTTATGGACTGCTTAATGCCAATTATACTGTTATCATTTAATGAAATCAAAAATATAGGAAAATTTCCTCCAGAGATGCTTAGAGCAAATATTATAACTACTCCGAAACAAAACTTGGAAGCACATACCTGTAAAGATTTTAGGCCAATCTCGCTTATGAACATTGACACCAAAATATATGCGAAAATTCTGGCCTTAAGACTTACAGAAATTTCCAAAAAACTAATAAACCCGGATCAAACAGGTTTTGTCGCAGAGAGGCAAGGTTCCGACAACTTACACAAAATGATTCACCTAATCAACTTAGCGAAGAACAAAGGCACTCCCACTCTATTCCTATCAATGGATGCCGAAAAAGCATTTGACAGGATAGGGTGGACTTCATGATGCAGACCCTTCTTAGATATGGGTTTGAAGCCTTTGCCTCGAAGGCTATAGCAGCCTTATACAATGCCCCTTCGGCATCAGTATTGGGCAAGGGGGTGCAGTCGGACTACTTTGGGATATCAAATGGCACCCGTCAAGGGTGTCCGTTGTCGCCCATCTTATTTGCCTTGATACTAGAACCCTTGGCAATAGCAATAAGAAATTCCTCAAACTTTAAAGGGATCATAATAGGCAAAAATGAATATAAAATCTCCCTCTTTGCTGACGATGTTGTAGTTTACATGGAGCACCCACTTAAATCTATGAAAGTCTTAATGGAAATAATAGATAACTATAGCAAAGTATCGAACTATAAATTAAATATAGGAAAATCAGAAGCCTTGAGTATTAACTTGGATAGTAAAGACGATGAACATCTTTTGGATAAATATCATCTAGCCCATACAAAAGGATTTACACACTTAGGTATTAAGTTCAATTTGGACTTTAAAATTATGCTAGATTCAAATTTGAATAGTTTATACAAAACATCTAAGGACCTCATTGAGAATTGGCCGAGAAACTCTATCTCCTTCTCTGGTAGAATCGCTTCTGTAAAAATGTCCCTTTTACCCAAAATTAACTATGTGTTAAGATCATTCCCTTTCTCAATTAATAGTCATTGGTTGAGTAAATTCCAGAAGCTGATAGACAGATATATTAACAAGAAGGGCCAGATAAGAGTAAAACGAGAAATAATGTGCAGAAAATTTAACAAAGGAGGAATTGCGTATCCTATGATTTCTCATTACCAGGAAGCAATCAAATTAGCACAATATATAAAATGGACCCAATCTTCAACGGGCCACTCTGTAAACCAAGAATTGAGAGATATGTTACCCTCTATTGATTTAAATGCCCTTTTCTACCTCCCAAAATTAGCTATCCCCCATATTAACCCTAACGCAACTATTTTAATCGATATGGTAAAGGATTGGATAAGAATGAATAAGAAATTCAAACTCTTAGAGACTTATAGTGATCTTACTCCCTTGACAACGATAACATCTCTAAACCAAATCCTCCTGGAACCAGAGTGGAAAGAGAAGGGGATATACTTATTGGGCCACATAGTAGATAAATACAAAGGAAAAATACTAGACTATGACATGTTAAAAAAGAAATACAACATATCAAATAAAATATGGTTTACTTTGTACAAACTATCACAGATTTTGAGTCATAGAATCAAGCCTAATAATTCAACTAGCTCAGATAACTTGATTACTTTGATAGAGTCTCAAAACTTTAAACATTTGATATCAAAATGTAATGAAATTCTCCACACCCAAACTCAGGGAGATATAACTAACCCGATGGAAAGCTGGGCAAAAGACATGCATACTCGGTTGTCAAAAGAAACTTGGTGACAGGCCTTGACATCTCTAAACAGGTTTGTGAAAAATGTTAATCAAAGAGAAATTCAATTTAAAATTTTAAATAGATGGCACTGGGTCCCTGCTAAAATATACTCGATAACTTTTAACCCAGAAACCAAACTATGCTGGAGGAACTGTGGGAACCCAGCAGATATGTATCATATATGGTGGAACTGTCCTATTTCTCTCTCACTTTGGGAGGACTGTTTTGAATATGTATCTAACAAATTGAATACAAATATTACAGCTGCTCCACAAATAGCATTGTTCAATTTGTTTCCCGTTAAAACGTCAACCAAAAGTATAGGGTTTATGACCCAAATCTTTATAGTTGTCAAAACCGCTATTGCCAGAAATTGGAAGAAAACATCTCTCCCTAAATTATCCGAAATTTTGACCATGGTAGATAGGAATCGGGAGTTGGAGAAAGACTTCAACTCTGAACTACGAATAAAAATAGATCCCTATAAATGGTCTATTTGGGACTCTTCTTTAACTAAATCTCTAACGTTGTAGTCTCACTAGCTCATCAGATTCTCCCCCTTGGGCTCAACTTCTTCCTGACTCTCTCTGTCTCCCCCCACCATCTCGGCCAGAAATGAATGTAATGTGTCAGAGTGAAACTTAGTGTCTGAATGAAGATTGGAGACGATAATATAACACGTGGAAATCTCCACAATAACGACACTCCTAATCTTGATCTAAGGCAAGAGGGAAGGGGAAGAAGGGAAAAAGGGAAGGGGAAGGAAGGGAAGAGAGGAGGGAAATATGTACACATGCTAAATCTGTTTACACCGGTTCCTGCTCTAACATTAATCAAAGATCTGTTATAAGTCGAACAAAGCTGTATTCTTCTTTTTTCCTTTTTTTTTTCTCTTTATTGTTGTTCGGATTTCTAAGTGAATGGACTGAAATTTATGATGTAATGTACACCTTTACGCGAGTCAGATATGTTTTGTATACCCAATCTAAAAAAAAAAAAAAAAAAAAAAAAAGAAAAACAAGAAATTACATGATACTCAATATTATATATACCAAATTATTCAATTTTAATGTGGATGCTGAATTATATTAATATTAACTTTTCTAGTTTTAATATAGATTTGGCTGCATTTTATTTTACTTTTATCAATAAAAGTTATGTTTTAGGCCCTATATTGTTTGTTTTGCATTAAAAAAAGGGAAATACACAGTATACATTTCTTAGTTTTAGCTTTTTAGTTTTACATTTGTTTATATGGAGAGCCTTCATGTTTAAAGAATAACAGCCTTATTAAATCGCGATTTGGTAAATTTAAAAGGGCTCTATTTAAGCACACAGCATATTTTATTTACAGAAGTTTTTAGTGAAGACCTTGCTTTTGGATAGACGTTCACTAACGAAAAACTTCTGTAAAAAAAATATGCTGTGTGCTTTAATAGAGCCCTTTTAAATTTACCGAATTGCAATTTAATAAGGCTGCAAATGTCTAAATCAGCAGTTCCATTCTTAGAAGTGCTAACTTTACACATATAGTGCTGCTTTAACAGCGTTTTAAATGTTGTTAATCAGATGCAATTGTCAGCAAGATGATAACCTGGCCCTGATAACATCCTGTCTCCTTTCACCAAGATTCATGAGGTCCTTCTAAATTAAATAAAAATAAAATTAAAAAAAACGGTTTCCAAAGGAAAATCTAAATTTGCTATTTGGAAAAAGAGTGGCAACAGAAAATTATTGCAAACCAAAATCAAGAAAGGTAATAATCATATTAGAAAGTAATCATATTAAAAAAGCAAAACAGCCCATAAAAAAAAATCAACAAATATTAAACTCAAAAAAGTATTTCTCCCTTAATGGTTTATTTTAATAAAAGGTAATGTTTGCATTGCAATGCATATTAATATCACCACCTACAGGAAAATTGATTAGCCCCCAAAATACTTAGGGCCCTATTAAATTTGCTTAGTTGTTGTTCCTGAAGCTCTTATAGGAGCCCGCAAAGGTTATGGCTATTAAATTGACGTCTTCTAGCTACCCGTAAACGATCTGCGAGTTACAGGCTGAAAAAAAACAGTGGTTGCCAAAATCAGAACTCCGACCAAGCCTTTGATCTTTCAACTCCGTAAATGTTACAAATCGCAAATCACGATTAAATTGCTACAAGTCCTCAAGCGCGTAATTGTTTTCACACCCGTAAATGGCAAATGTAGCCAAAAATGCTATGGGTACTAGAGAGGACCCGCAAGGGGGATAAAAAACTCCTGTCCGTAGCACTGTAAAAACAATAATAAACACACTATTGTATTTAAAATTCCAGGGAAAACTATGAAAGGCCATGTCATTGCGGCCTTTTCTAATTTAATCGCTCTGTAACACCTGGAATTTAATAGGGCCCTTAGTATTCCTTGTTATAATATGATGATGTAGCTTCATCTACTACTTGGTTCTAAAGCCCATTTGCACTTTCCTCCATATAGTACTTTATACAGCCAAATATCTTGACAGCCACTTCTCATGCTATATACATTTTTACATTTATAAAGATTTTTTGTGCTTTTTAAATACATTGCAAACTATTTTGTCCTTTTCAACATCCATATTGCCCTTTTTAAACTTGCCTATATACAGATATGATTACCTTTTATAAACAAATCTGGGGTTAAATTTAGGTGAACATGACAGAGAAAAATATTTTATCATAAACAAAGAACACAATGATTCTTCACAGTAAGGTCAGCCCGCAATTCTTACTATCTATGGAGGTTGTAGCAATATATATATATATATATATATATATATATATATATATATATATATATATATATATATATATATATATATATATATATATATATATATATCATGGCAAAAGCAGATTTAAAGTAAGCTAAAATTGCAGGATAGAGCATCTTAAGACTAGAAAAATGCAGGAGATTGGGAAGTTTAGGTTGCTCACAACCTTACAGTCCCTCCCTCCCCTTGTAAAGATTTTTTTATGAGAATAATATTTTTATGATGATCAGTAATATCACTATATTACATGTAATGTCAGGAGTGATGTCATATCGGACGTAATTTATCATATGCAATGACACAAATTATGTTACCTAATGTCACAGATGATGTCATCCAAAGAGCCTTTGCAGGGGGAGGGAGGGTTGTGTGGAATCTTAACTTCCCAACTTCCTGCTTTTTTCCAGTCTTAAGATGCTCTATCCTGTGATGCAACCCTAACAATACTTTAATGCAGTTTTTGCCAATATATTTTAGTGTTTTTCTCAATTTCATTATAATGAAGTCTTATCAAGACATTTTATTTTCTTTACTTATATTATAAAAAATATACTTCTTTTCCTGCTAAAATGCTATAATTACACCCATTCTTAAAAAAAAATCATCTGATCCAGTTAATGCATCGTATTATCTTTTCATTACTTTCAAGACTTTTCTCATGCTGCCACTATTCTTTGAAACACCTTGCCCACTCCAATAGACTTTCCTCCTATGAAAAACATTCAAAACCTCACTAAAACACATGTTTAATGAAGCTGATCACCCTCCTTAATATACACAATGTATCTTTCACCCCCCTGTTTGACAACCACACCCATTGTTTGCAAGGTTTTTAATCTTATAAGGTGCTTGAGAAAGAATCTAGCATAGAAAACGCGCTAAGCTCAAAGACATAATAGGCCTTGTTATAGAACTGAAATGTATTTTTTTATTAAATATGTCTTTTTTTCTACAAAATAATTTATGGTAACTGCTGTCTAATTAACATGTTTATTTTGTTTTACACAGACAAATACATTTGACTGCATATAACAAATACAATGTCCATTTGGTGAGTAGATTTTGGTTAATTTACTCTGAGCCCAACATAATCAGAGGGAGCTTTAAATTTCATAAATGTTTTTTTTTACCCTGCTTCATGCTCACTCACCTATAAGTAAAATATTCTTCAAACCATAAGAGAAAATGATTACATGCTACATCCAGCAAATCTCTCTTGCACTAGCAAATATGTATTATTTTATCATTATAAACCTGTATTTGTAATGCAAGTCAAAAACAAACTTAACAAATTAGGAAAGAATGGAGGGCCCTGTTATTGAGTTTAAAGTCAAGCAAGCAAAGTGTTTTCTTTAAAGCATCCAACAAGACAGAAAACTTGCAAACTTAGAGCCTCATTTAATTGCTGCAATTTTGAGATGCGGCTAGCAAGTGGAGCTCGCAAGTTATTTTGCTATTCAATTGCCTTCTGTTTGCGGGCCCCGATTGAGTTCCTTGCTGCGAGCTGCGATCCATTGCGATTTGTAAAATCGCAAGTTAATGCCCTCCAAGCCTTTGATCTTTCACAGCCGAAAAAGTCCTGACGGCTAAAATCGCAAAACGCTATTCTATTCCTCCGATTCCCCCTCGCTAACCACTCCATCACCCCACAAATGGTAAATATCTTACCACAAGTTACTGGTACCAAGGAAAATTTGCAAAGTGCTTAATGACAAATTGGAGTACTTTAAAAGCAAATAAAAATGCAAAACTGGAGGTTGGTCATGATGACAATCTCTGTTTCCATTGGCTGTTTCTGCATCGGGAGTTTTGGGCAAATGCTACTTCCGACAGCAATGGTTTCTGATTTTCGCAATCTGCCCCTAACTTGTGGGCCCAGCCAATTGAATAGCACCTCAACTCGGGCCTGCAGCAAGACTGCAAACGTGAGTCCAACATTAACTAACTTATGATGCCTCAATTGAATGAGGCTCTTACAGTCTAAAGGGTATGGGTGAGGTATAGAAAGGTGAGGTACAATATAATCCATGAACCATACTTACAACATCACAGAAAATATTCACTGAAAAACATCCTACATCCACTTATTAATATTCAATCTCTCTGTCTCTCATCACTGCAGAAACACTTATTTTCACTTTTAATTAACAGACATTCATTAATTCTCTCACATAAACCAACGTAAAACATTTAACACATAATTTGCTCGCCCCATTTGTCTAAAGTATTCCACTACAGGCTAACCATAATAATAAAAATATAGAAACATAACCTCACCATAATTTACCAATAAAAATGCATGAAATATTATATATCATGTTGATTATTTTTGTACTAATGTATATATATATTTTTTTCTATTACAATTTCTTATGGATAGAATTAAACTTAACTGTAAATAATAGACTTCTTTTTTATTATTTTAATAGGTTAGTTGTAATGGCTAAGTTTTGCAATATAAATTAATTTAACAAAAATATATGAAAACATTATAGTTTTAATAAAATCTGTTACTGATATTTCACAAATTTTCACCATTACAAGCAAATAAATAATGACTATAACATTCTAATTAACCATTCTAATGTTTTTCACTTGAAACTAGTGGGGGACACAAATAAATAATAACATTTATTGAAATCCTATTTTTTAAATTGCATTTAGTTATCCATTATTACATGCAACATATTGATTATTTTTTATTTGTATGATAACATTTTCTATTAACTGTTATATAGCAGTTTACAATATGTTTTATTAATATTTGATTGTAAATTACATATGATTTTTATGTTCATTATCATTTTTTTGAAGACACAGGACCAAACACTTTCAATCCTAGTAAACTAATATTTTAATTTAAATAAATATATTTCTAGTTTATAATTCCATAACTTTAATGTATTACTAATTTATTTTATTTAAATAGATTATACTAGATCGGAATTATACAGGTTAAATGAAACAGAATTTGCAGTAACATCTGGAATTTGTAAATTTATTAACAGAATAATCAAATGTGACAATTTTTTTAACTATTTTTTATAACTATAATTTTTTTTTTTTTTGACCGTATATACTAGAGTATAAGCCGACCCGAGTATAAGCCGAGGCACCTATTTTACCACAAAATACTGGGTAAAATGAGTGACTCGAGTATAAGCCGAGGGCGGAAAATGTGCTGCCCCCTGTGTCCCACTCTCTCTCCGTGTCTCTTCCCCCCTCCCTTATCACCCTCCTCAACCTCCCTCCTCATCCTCAACCCCCCTCCTCATCCTCAACCCCCCTCCTCATCCTCAACCCCCATCCTCAACCCCCCATCCTCAACCTCTCTCCTCAACCCCCCTCCTCCTCATCCTCAACCTCCCTCCTCCTCATCCTCAACCCCCCTCCTCATCCTCAACCCCCCTCATCATCCTCAACCCCCCTCCTCATCCTCAACTCCCCTCCTCATCCTCAACACCCCTCCTCATCCTCAACTCCCCTCCTCATCCTCAACCCCCCTCCTCATCCTCAACCCCCCTCCTCATCCTCTCTCCTCAACCCCCCTCCTCATCCTCTCTCCTCAACCCCCCTCCTCAACCTCAACCCCCCTCCTCCTCATCCTCAACCTCCCTCCTCATCCTCAACCTCCCTCCTCATCCTCAACCTCCCTCCTCATCCTCAACCTCCCTCATCATCCTCAACCTCCCTCAACTCCCCATCCTCAACCCCTTCCTCAACCCCCCATCCTCAACCCCTTCCTCAACCCCCCCATCCTCAAACCCCTCCTCAAGCCCCCCACCCTCATCCTCCCTCCTCAACCCCCCCTCCTCATCCTCAACCCCCCATCCTCATCCTCAACCCCCCATCCTCATCCTCAACCCCCCATCCTCATCCTCAACCCCCCATCCTCATCCTCAACCCCCCATCCTCATCCTCAACCCCCCATCCTCATCCTCAACCCCCCATCCTCATCCTCAACCCCCCATCCTCATCCTCAACCCCCTCCTCAAAACCCCCATCCTCAACACCCCAACCTCATCCCCTCTCCTCAACCCCCCTCCTCATCCTCAACCCCCCTCCTCATCCTCAACCCCCCTCCTCATCCTCAACCCCCCTCCTCATCCTCAACCCCCCTCCTCATCCTCAACCCCCCTCCTCATCCTCAACCCCCCTCCTCATCCTCAACCCCCCTCCTCATCTTCAACCTCCCTCCTCATCCTCAACCCCCCATCCTCATCCTCTCTCCTCAACCCCCCATCCTCAACCCCCCTCCTCCTCCTCAACCCCTCCTCCTCAACCTCAACCTCCCTCCTCAACCTCCCTCCTCAACCTCCCTCCTCAACCTCAACCTCTCTCCTCAACCCCCCCATCCTCAACCCCTTCCTCAACCTCCCTCCTCAAGCCCCCCATCCTCATCCTCCCTCCTCAACCCCCCATCCTCATCCTCAACCGCCTCCTCCTCATCCTCAACCCTGTCCTCAACCTCAACCCTGTCCTCAACCTCAACCCTCCTCAACCCCCATCCTCAACCCCCTCCTCAACCTTCCTTCTCAACCCCAACCCACCTCCTCAACCTCAACCCCCCTCAACCTAAACTCCCCTCAACCCCCTCCTCCACCTAAACCCCCCTAAATACCTCCCCCCTCACTTACCTGCTTGTGCTCCGGCCTCCGCTCCTTGACCCGGCGCCGGCGCGCATGTGACGTCACATGTGCGCTGGCGCCGGGTCAAGGAGCGGAGCCCAGAGCACAAGCAGGTAAGTGAGGGGAGAGGGGGAGGTATTTAGGGGGATTTAGGTGGAGGAGGGGGGTTTAGGTGGAGGAGGGGGGAGGGAAAGAGACACGGGGGAGGGAAAGAGACACGGGGAGGGAAAGAGACACACAGGGGGTTAGAAACACACAGGGGGTTAGAGAGTCATAGGGGGGGGGGGATAGAGACCCACGGGGGGAGAGTGACTCGAGTATAAGCCGAGGGGGCCCTTTTTTGCTTTAAAAAAAGGCCTGAAAAACTCGGCTTATACTCTAGTATATACGGTAATCCATATTTAAATATATCAATTCATAAGCTAATTAGTTTATAACATGCCAAGAACAATACATCTAAAAACACTTTGCCAAGAACAATACATCTAAAAACACTTTATTATTACTTATTTTTTTATTATACATTTTATATTTAAAGATACAGCACTGAAACATATCAGAAATGAAGTACTGGCAATACAAAGTTGTAGTCTGCAGTCTTCTGGTAATTTTATTTATATTACTTTTCTTTTCTTTTTTTTTTTTACTTACAGTTTCCTGAATTTATATGAAACATTTTTATATTTAGGATTATACAAATTAATGTATTTATTTTACCTACACAAAGTATTACACAACATTCTACTACTACAGAACCACTTTGTGACAATTAATCAAAATCTCTAGCTTCATCTATTAAAAATATTTATACGCAAAAAAAAAAAACTAAAAATAAAATTGTCATATGATCTAAAAATAATTTACTTTAAATATTCAACAGAAATGTAATTAATGTAAAGACAACTTAGCAAAGCAAACGACAAATGTTTGCCTCGATTTTCTGGTAATTTTACATAGTTACATAGTAATTGAGGTTGAAAAAAATAATTTTAGTCCATAAAGTGCAACCTTTCTAGAGCTCCTCTAAACTGCAGTATTCAGATTAATTATAAATTGTTAATTGATCCAGAGGAAGGCAAACAGAAAACATTGAAACATTGCCAACAATATCAAAAGGGAAAAAAATAATTCCTTCCTGACCCCAGAAACTGGTGATCGGATTCCGCCATGGATCAATACTCCAGAATAACCCTGAATGCTCTTTTTATTTAAAAATATATCCAGTCCCTTTTTAAAGTTATCTATTGAATTTGCTGTCAACACCTCCTCTGGTAGAGAATTCCACAGATTAACCACCCTTACTGTGAAGAACCCTTTTCTTTCTTTAAGGTGGAATCTTTTTACTTCTAACCTCAAGGGATGTCCTCTTGTCAGTTGAAAACCTCTTGGCACAAAAAGCTCCCTTGACAAATGTTTATACTGACCCTTGATGCATTTACATAGGGTAATCACATACCCTCTTAGTCACCTTTTTTTCTAGAGAAAATAAGTTTATTTCGGTTAGTTTTTCTTCATAACGTATCCCTTCCTTTCCCTTTATTAGTTTTGTTGGTCTTCTCTGTACCTTTTCCAAATCTAAAAATATCCATTTATGAAGTGGTGGCCAAAATTGTACTCCATATTCCAAATGAGGGCGTACTAGGTATTTATAAAGTGGCAGAATTATACTTCCTTCTCCTGCTTCTATTCATTTCTTAATACATGCATATTTGATTTGCCTTTGCAGCTGCTGTTTGGCTTTGAGAACTGTTACCTAGGTGGTTGTCCACAAGCACTCCCAAATCCCTTTCAATATCTGATACCCCTAGATTTGCTCCATTAAGATTATAAATTGCATGGCTATTTTTTCTTCCCAAATGCATAACTTTACATTTATTTGTATTAAATCTTATCTGCCATTTAGTTGACCATACCTCTAATTTATGTTAATCCCTTTGGAGGGAAAGTACATTATTATCTTATTTAATTACATTGCACAGCTTTGTGTCATCAGCGAAAATGGAGACATTACTGTCGAGTCCTACTTCTAAGTCAATAATAAATATTTAATAAAGGAGAGGACCTAATACTGGAACCTGAGGAACGCCACTTACCACATTAGTCCAATCTGAGTATGTGTGAGGAATTGACTCTGCTGGGTTTTGAACCCTGGTCCCCAGGCTGCTATACTTCTTCTCTACCACTGAGCCAGCCTGCCTTTTGTGAATTCCATTGAGACCTTATAAGCTTGACTCTGCTAGCAATTTTATCAGTACCTAAGTCTCTTCAGCTGTGTCTGGTCAGCTGTCTGGTTCTTGGCCTATATAAGGCACTTCCTGTCTCTGTATCCTTGCCAGATTATTGTTGGTTCCTGATCCCTTCAATAAAAGCTTGTTCCTGTTTAACCTACAAGTTGCTGAACCGGATTATTGCTGACCTTGGCTACTGGTCTCCACAACTTTGTGATTCCTATATCATTACAGTATGTTCCATTTACCACAACCCTTTGCTTCCTGTCCTTTAGCCAGCTCTCTATCCATGAGCAGATATTTACTGCAATTCATGTATCCCTTAGTTTGGTACTGTATCAAAAGCCTTTACAAAATCCAAAACTACTACATCCACCGAGTCACCTTTGATCCAAGTCCCTATAAACCTCCTAATAGAAATTAATTAGATTTGTTTGACATGACCCATCCCTCATAAATCCATGTTGACTCCTACTTATAATCCTGTTTGAATAGACGTATTCTTATATATTATCCATTATTAATCCTTCTAAAAGCTTTCCCACTACAGAAGTGAGGCTCACTGGTCTATAATTCCCCGGATTTGCTCTTGCTCCTTTCTTAAATATAGGTATCACCTCTGCTTTTTGCCAGTCATCTGGTAGCAACCCTGTGAATCTTGAAAAAATAGATATAATGGTTTGGCTATAAAGAACCAAGTTCCCTCAGTACCCTTGGATGTATTCCATCAGGAACTGGGGCTTTTATTAACATTTATTTTTTCCAACCTCTTTTGGACTGAATTTCAACAATGATATTCTACACTGACTTTTACCCAAATATCATATTTATATCATTATTCTGGTATGATTATGTAAGCTTTGTTCTTATACCTAATCAATCAAACTTCTGATGCACATATAATTTACTATCTGACATTTGCAACACATGTTTTACCGATAAGGCACTAACACCCCAATGCCATAATTTTGTCAATTTGGCCACCTATGAACTTCAAATTAGACCTAACAAACCACAGCAAATTGACCAGGCCCTATAAATCTGGAGTATAGCTGGGAAGGCATTTGCAAGATGTAACATCTATTGCAAAAGTTCACATATCTTATGTGAACAAAATCGAACTGTAGCAAAATCAAATTATACAGGAATTAAACAGGCCTTGAACACTCTTAAATAGAATATCACCTCGGACAAGAACAATTAAGGCAAGCATATTTTCCTTTATTTTCTTCTATTGCTTTTTGCTTACACATTGTCACAATGTTTTTTTGCACCTTTTTCTTCATTATAACCTCAGATAATGACGTACTATCCCTCCAAAGGGATTTAGATAAGTTACAGGAATGGGCATCTAAAATGGCAGATGAGAATATGAATAAATGTAAAGTTATGCATCTGAGAAGGAAAAATAGCCACACAATTTATAATCTTAATGGAGCAAATCTAGGGGTATCTGATATTGAAGGGCATTTGGGAGTACTTGTGGACAACCACCTAGGTAACAGTGCTCAATGCCAAGCATAATTTGCAAAGGCAAATAAAAAATAGCATGTATTAAGAAGGGTATAGAAGCAAGGGAAGCAAATATACAGCCTTATTAAATTGTGATTCTGTAAATTTACAAGGGCTCAATTTAAGCACACAGCATATTTTATTTACAGAAGTTTTTAGTTAGTGAAGACCTTGCTTTTGGATAGAAGTTCACTAACTAAAAACTTTGGAAAAAAGAATATGCTGTGTGCTTAAATAGAGCCATTTTAAATTTACTGAATCACAATTTAATAAGGCTGATAATTCTGCCACTTTACAAATCTCTACTACGCCCTCATTTGGAATATGGAGTGCAATTTTGCGTAACCACTACATAAAAAGGACATTTCAGAGCTGGAAAAAAGTACAGAGGAGGACAACAAAACTAATAAAGGGAATGGAGGGGATAAGTAATGAAGAAAGACTAGCAAAATTAAACTTAATTTTTTTTAGAAAAAACTTTAAGAGGAGAGGATTACATTATATAAAAATACATCCAGGGTCAGTATAAAACTTTGTCAAGTGAGCTTTTTGTGCCAAGAGGTTTTCAGTTGACAATAGGACATCCTTTGAGGTTAGAAGTAAAAAGATACAACCTTAAAGAAAGAAAAGGGCTCTTCACATTAAGGGTGGTTTATCTGTGGAATTCTCTACCAAAGGGGGTGGTGACAGCGAATTCGATAGATAACTTTAAAAGGGGACTGGATTTATTTCTAATTAAAAAGGGCATTCAGGGTTATCCTGATTAATTAGAGAGAAAGTATTGGTCCAGGGAGGAATCAGATCACAAGTATCTGGGGTCAGGAAGGAATTATTTTTTTTCCCTTTTTGAGATGATGAGCTAAGTTTGACTCCATTATATATATATATACATATATATATATATACATATATATATATATATATATACATATACATATACATATATATATATATATATACATATACATATACATATATATATATATATATATATATATATATACATATATACATACATATACACATACATATACACACACATATGAAGATTGAGGTAGCCATGAGCGTTTAGTAATCCAGTTGAATAATCAGAGAATTGCAGTAAATAGTGATACCTTTTTTATTGGACAAACTTATTCATAATATAGCGACAAGCTTTCAAGAGATAATCCTCTTCATCAAGTCAAAAAGCAATACTGATAGAAATATGAATTAAAAACAGTAAACAGAAATGGCAGAAAGGAAACCAAAAATATTGAAAAGGCAAGAAATACAAAATTCAGGCGGCAGAGTTAAGTGAGAAACAGACCAGCATTGTGAATAATGTCCTGATAGGTCAGTATATAAGTCTATAGATCAGGTTCACCTTCAATCAACATGTTTACCTACAAATAATGGGGACCTCAATGGGTACCAAAAAGGCACCACAATATGCTAACCTATTTATGGCCGACCTGGAAAGGAGATTTCTGTCCACGTATGTCCACAAACCGTACAGATACTACCATAACTTGGATGACCTGTTCATTATATGGACAGAAGGGGAAGGAAAATTCAAAGACTTCCATAATTTGTTCAATACCTTTCACCCATCCATTCAATTTAAAATGAATTACTCCACAGAACGGGTTAACTTTCTGGACACCACCATTTCCATTACAAATGACAACTTAACTCATCTGTGTATAGGAAACCTACAGACAGATGTAGTTACCTCCACAACTCTAGCTTCCACCCCTCCCATACTAAACAAGGGATAATTCATAATCAAGCCATCAGATACCACAGCATATGTTTAAACACAGAGGACTGTGATAAACACTTAAAAACATGGTCTGCCTCCTTCAGACAGAAGGGTTACAAACCCTGTATTATCACTCAGAAAGTAACGTCTGCCATCAGAACACCCCGGGAATACCTGCTGCAATATAAAACTAAAGAAATGACCTCACGTACACCTCTTGTAACCACATACCATCCGGTTCTAGAAGGAATGCGCAAAACATGTAAGGATTTACAACCACAACTTACAGAGGACACAGAATTGAAACATATATTCCCCAAAGCCCCCATTCTTGCATTTAGGCAGGCACAAAATTTAAGACAAAGATTGGTGAACAGAAGATTGCCAAATGAATAGCATAACAGAGCAAATGGCACCAAACCCTGCAATAAAAGTCGCTGCAAACTATGCCAACACATCAGCAAAGAGGACACAGCCATGCACAACAACAAGACCTACATCATCAGTGGGTCATATTCATGTACATCCTCCAATGTAGTCTACATGATACAATGTACTGCATGTGAAAGGGGGTGCTACAATGGGGAAACCAGCCAGAAACTACACATGCAAATTAACCTCCACCGAAACTTCATAAAAAAGCACCATGAAGACCGTTACTGTACTTGAATTAAAAATGATTAAATGTTTTAATACCAAGGATATGGGCTTTAATATTGACTTAGGCTTTCTGGCCCACTATATTAATGTCTTATAGCTAACACGCATTCCACATACCAGCCCCCTTTTATTGCTGTTTTTATAAGCTAAATGCTATGTTGAAATGTATTGCTCTTTTTTTTTTTTACTCTGCTGTGTTCTTATCTGTAACCTGATCTACAGACTTACATACTGACCTGTCAGAACATTATTCACAATGCTGGTCTGTTTCTCACTTAACTCTGCCCAATTAATTTTGTTTTTACCCCCCAAAAAATGTCTTTCTTTCCTCTCTTTCGGTTTACTGTTTTTAGTTCATATTTGTATCAGTATTGCTTTTTGACTTGATAAAGAGGATTATCTCTCGAAAGCTTGTTGCTATATTATGAATATGTTTGTCCACTAAAAAAGGTATTGCTATTTAGTGCAATACTCTGATTATATATATCACATATATAGTTGTCATCAATGCGGGTTGTTGCTAACGCTTGCAGGCTCGTATAGCGAGGGCCGCAGTTGCTAGCAAGAAGCGCCAAAGGCGCTCCTTGATCTGGTGATGAGCGCCATAGGCGCTCATCCCTACGACCCCCTATGACTTTTGACCCGCAAATGCGGACCCATTTGCGGAGGTGGAGGCTTCCACGTCTGCTGCAATGAACCGCACGCGGGACTTACAACACAAAATTTATGGACTTAGCATCCAAAAATACGAGTCGCGGGACTTAGAAAAAAAACCCATTAAAAGCTTGCAAAAATACGACCTTAAAGCCCGAACCGCGCGCACATAAAAACATTAAAAACACAATAAATACACACAAGAAATACATAAAATGCTTACCCACGGCAAGGGGGGGGGGGGGGCACCCAGGACCTCTGCAAGTGAAGTTACACCTCAATTTAAGTCCAATTTCCAGAGTTTACACACACGAAAATCCCCTGAGCAAGAGAAAAAATGGCCGCCGGAAAAAAACGAAAACAAGGCTACAGGACCCAAAACACCAGCAAGCACATACGGCTTTTCCAAAAAGCCGTACGAGGTACAAGATACACCATTAGCAAGGATGCTACATCATACACAGCCGCGTAGCACATACACATTAGCCTCCATTTTACAACACTAACTTACACAATGCGGAAGTACACAGCTACCCTAACGGCTTCCCTCGCGCACGCTGCCTATTTACACTACACACTGCACACCTCAGCTCCACAACAGTGCAAACCTACATTATATGCTGCAGGAACATCAAAACAGATTGTCAGCTCTGCAGCACAATGCTCCCTGCATATATTACTTCCAAATAGGTAAAGTATATTCATTTATTAATGTATTTATTATTTAATTAGCATACAAAAACAAATATACACAAAAAAAAAAAAAATCTCACTATAAACACAAAACCCATCCACTGCGCGTCTCCACCAAACAGCATTACCTGCCTTACAATTTTATTACCGTAATTTTTTGACGGGCAATTCGCTAGTATTATATATCTATCAGAGTATTGCAATAAATAGTGATACCTTTTATCACTCAGAGAGTATTCATTGTAGCAGTGTCAGAGCTAGTGACTGGTGGGCCATGGTGCAATACATATATATATATATATATATAAATAAATAAAATTGAGAGCACCAACCCCCTTTCCAGTGGAGCAATATCACTAAGTGCTGCAATTCTCCTCTCCAGATCTCCAATTTGAGCTTCCAGAGAGGCAACATGCTCACACCTCTCACAGAGTTATGGACCCTGGATCATCTGTTCCAATATTGCATACATATGACAGGATGTACACTGAGTGAGGTTGCCACTGGACTGACTCATAATTATTATTATTGTCTACAAAATTTCAGTGGGAAAAATAAAGAATATAAAATAATATATTTGTATAAAGTTTTCCTCCTTTGCACTATAAATCTGCCCACCTTTTTCTTTGAAGTCCCTCCTTTTATTTAAACTCCTATACTTTTACTAGAATTGCCCTTGATATTGAAAATGTTTGCAAGCTCACAAGTTCGCCCCTTCTCCTGTTTATATTAACTTCTGCCTTCTCACCTGGGCACAATTAGTGCACTCTGCAATTTATCAGCCTTTACTTGTAAGGAAAATCCACTTGTAAACAGCCCCAAAACAACTCACAAACCTTTTATACATGTTAAACAGTCAAGCCACACCCCTCTCACCTGGACACAATTAGTGGACTCTGCGTGTTTCTTTAAGCTGAAAATCTTTGTATTAAATTGAAATATATATATCTTGTAGCATTAAGCCTATATTATAGAACAGACGTTCTTACTTACATTCTCATACAAAGCTTGCAGGGTTTCTAGATCCACCATAGAGTAGTCCATGTTCAGCACAGCTATATAAAAATGCATAAAAAGATGTCAATCTAATATCAACAAAAAGCTGTAAAGTGGTTGCTAGAGTATGCAGTTTATAATATTACCAGTTGTAGTAAAAGTTTAAAAGGATTAAATGTGGGAGTATATTTTTTGAAAAGTATTATTTTGATACCTAATGCGGAAACATTTATTTAGAATGTAAAAAAAAAAAAAAATACAGTCTCAGTTTAATTAGCTGGTATTTCAGGGCTGGATCACTCTTGAGTGAGACCAGACAGGTATATTACAGGGTATTTCTCCCTGTGAATGGCATAAGTGCCGCTCGCAGAAAGGATTATCTTGTCCATAGACCTAACCTATTAAGATTAGTTTGTTCTACAACGGAGCAGGAAAGAATAACTGCATGAAAAAAACTTTAAAAATATAAAGTTTGTGTTTATTATTTTGGTTTCTAAAAACAGTTTGACCATTATCATGCTTGACATTTGAGATAATCATGTTTTAAAGGGCCTTTATGATAATTTGTATTTCTATATTCTCTTTTAAATAATTAAACTTGATAATGCCTTAATTCATTCATTTGAAACTAAAAAAATAAACATTACCTTTATGTTTTTTAACTCTTAAATGCCATTCATTACTAGGTAGCGCCACTTTTCCAGCTGCCAGATTCCTATTCTAAATTTCGACTAAATATTTGTAGTGTATTTTCAGGCAAATTATAAAAAAAAAAAAAAAACAGAAACACAGTTTTTTCAAGGTTACAATAATGTTGTTCAGTGTCTTATTAGTTATTGTAAAATGTTACACAACCTTGAAACCCCTTCCAATACTGAACATGATGTGTTGCTGAGAGCAGTTAGAATATAAGGCACTACCTCTGTGCTTTGCATCATATTTAGTTTTAAGAGATGAAGGTTTACACATTAAAACAACAACAAAAAAAACATGGAAATACTTTGTTTTACATTTGCAGCTTCTTATTTTAGCATTTACAAAATGTGTGTGTGTGCGTGTGGGGGGGGGGGGGGGGGGGGCTTTATGCCAGTGTGGCACAGCTATTCCAATCACATATATAGTTGTGAGCATGCAGGATGTTGCTAATGCTTCGGGCTCGTGTAGCGAGCCTGCAGCCTTCGCAAAGCGAGGGACGCAGTTGCTGACAAGGAGCGCCGAAGTCGCGCCTTGCCAGCAACTGCGGACTTTAGGCCCGCAAATGCAAACCCTCGCAAAGCGAGGGGCCGCATTTGCGGAGGTTGAGGCTCCCACGTCAACAGCAAAATTTACGACCTTAGCGCCCGAAACACGCACACATGAAAACATTAAAAACAAAATAAATACACACAACAAAGGCACTCATTGTCGCTCATCGCGAGGCTCGCAATGAGCGGCGAAGGATCTTGGAACACCAACAAAATTAATGTTGGAAACAAACAACATTACCTGTCTTATAATCTTATTGCCGTCATTTTTTGATGTGCAAGACGCTAGTACAAGAATAATGGTGATCAATATGCATGTTATTATTAAATGTGAGTGTATATTATATTTTTACATTGATTTTATTGAATTTATTTTATTGCACTAGATAATGGAGGTGCGCTTTTCCCCTATCCCTTTGTTTTACTTTTACATGTTCTGGAAGTGATTGACACTGAAAAAAGCTGCAAGCCCATCAATCAAATATTTTGAAAAGCTCAAGTTTCATCGATTCATGTAAGGATTTGCACTCAGAAAAAGCAAGTAGCGTTCTCAGAGTGAAATTATATATTTACATCTTTTCATACATCTTGGGTGTTTATCTGGACTGATTCTTTATGAACGAGCACATTTTAGAGAAGTTAGCATTTTGTGTATTCTTGGGTTGCATTTGATTTACTGTTTTATTATTCGTTTCGCTTATATTTTGAAGCCAAGTTTTATCATGATCACAGAGCGCTAAAGGGGTATATCACTATTGTTTTTTTTCCTTTTGTGTATACTTTTTCTATTTTTAAAATAAGAAGCTGTGTTTGCCCTGTGATACCGGTTCAAAGTAACAGAATATTACATCAGGCAGACATAACCATATAATCAGACTAACATACAATTTAATTGGATCAAAAGTTTAGAGAGATGCAACCATGTTTTGTCTGAGACAATATTATGAATATTTTTAACTTTTATTTGTAATGTGCCAACATATTCCGTAGCGATGTACAGGGGATAAGAACAAGGAAGTATACAATATTAACAACTGCAGAAAATTAAGGGCCCGGTATATGCTAATGATGCGGCACGCATGTGACGTCACATGCGCGCCGGGTCAAGAAGCGGAGGCCGGAGCACAAGCAGGTAAGTGAGGGGAGAGGGGGGAGGTATTTATGGGGGTTTAGTTGGAGGAGGGGGGTTTGGGTGGAGGAGGGGTGTTGAGGGGGGTTAAGGTTGAGGAGGGGGGTTGAGGAGGGGGATTGAGGGGGGAGGTTGAGGGGGGTTGAGGTTGAGGAGGTTGGTTGGGGTTGAGGGGGGTTGAGGTTGAGGAGGGAGGTTGAGGAGGAAGGTTGAGGAGTTGAGGATGAGGTTGAGGAGGAAGGTTGAGGAGTTGAGGATGAGGTTGAGGAGGAAGGTTGAGGAGGGGGTTGAGGATGGGGGGGTTGAGGATGAGGAGGGAGGTTGAGGATGAGGAGGGAGGTTGAGGATGAGGTGGGAGGTTGAGGAGGGTGATAAGGGAGGGGGGGGAGAGACACAGGGAAAGGGAGAGGTTGGAAGAGACACAGGGAAGGTAGAGGGGAGAAGAGACACAGGGAAGGGAGAGGGGAGAAGAGACACGGAGAGAGAGTGGGACACAGAGGGCACGAGAGGGACACAGGGGGCAGCACATTTCCCACCCTCGGCTTATACTCGAGTCACTCATTTTACCCAGTATTTTGTGGTAAAATGGGTGCCTCGGCTTATACTTGGGTCGGCTTATACTCGAGTATATACGGTAAATGGTAGTAGTAGTAGATTTTGACGGGAGGTAGTTTATCACAACAATAATTTAATTCTGACAAATACAGTTATTACACTGCATACTGGGAACCAGGGCAAGGACGTGCAAATGTGCCCACAAAGGTTTCACTCTTGTAATCCAATACCATTTTAAACATGGCTTCAAGCATGGCTTTAAGCATATGTCCGCTGTATTAAACAGCTTTTTTGCAAAGCTCAGGATGAATTATACAAAAGCTAGGAATCCTACCCACACACAGCTGTTTCAAGTTCACTGCATCTCATCAGTGTGGGGCCGGTTCCTAGTTTGTGTAGTAGTTTTTGTGGGGAGGTAGTTTGCTAAAATAATCAAATGGGCAAATTAGCGATATATATATTACAAAAGCATCATTAATGAAAATATCTAAACAATGTGTACACTCTTATTACTCACCATGCTGAATATCTTTCATGTCTAAATGGAGACTTGACATTAATATTCCAACTGCTTGTGATCTTTTATTGCTTAACAACTTGACCACCTATTACAAAAGAAATAAATACTTGTTATTGAACAGTCTATTAACATGTATAGTGTCAGTATTTTTGTAAATTATTATAGCTGCTTCACAGAAGAAATAACTAAACTATTTTTAAAAAGAGTAGACTTTTGGTCATTAAAACAAACATAAACATGTAAATTGAACAAACATTTAATATGCTTTTAACTTTGAATAACCAGAAAAATACTAGACAAAAAATGTAAGTAGGTGATTTGGCTTAAAGGCCAATGCAGTGTTCATATAATGTTTCAATTGTTTATTTAAAGGGCTACTGCATTTTAAGAAAAAAATATAAGCCATGGACATAATACAATTTTGGAGTGGAAATCTGATTTGTATATATACAGTTGTGATCAAAAGTTTGCATACCCTGGCAGAAATTGTGACATTTATTTTGAAAATATGACTGATCATGCAAATTTATTTTATTTTATTGAAGGATTCTGATCATATGAAGCCATTTATTATCACATAGTTGTTTGGCTCCTTTTTATTTCATAATTATAATAGAAATCACCCAAATGGCCCTGAACAAAAGTTTACATGCCCTTGAATGTTTGGCCTTGTTACAGGAACACAAATGCCAATTAAAAGGTTATTTTCCAACACCTGTGGCTTTTTAAAGTGTTTAATTTGGGGATCTCTTAATACCAAGCCAAGATCAGGAAGACCAAAAAAGATTTCAGCCACAACTGCCGGAAATTGTTTGGAATACAAAGAAAAACCCACAGGTAACCTCGGGAGAAATACAGGCTGCTCTGGAAAAAGACGGTGTGGTTGTTTCAAGGAGCACAATACGACGATACATGAACAAAAATTAGCTGCATGGTCGAATTGCCAGAAACAAGCCTTTACTGCGCCAATGGCACAAAAAAGCCTGGTTACAATATGCCTGTCAACCCCCGGACACTCGTCACAGCTTCTGGCACACTGTAATTTGGAGTGACGTGACCAAAATAGAGCTTTACAACCATAAGCTCAATGTTTGAAGAGGGCTCAACAAGGCCTATAACGAAAGGAATACCATCCCAACTGTGAAGCATGGTGGTGGCTCACTGATGTTTTGGGGGGGTGTAAGCTCTAAAGGCATGAGGAGTCTTGTGAAAATTGATAGCAACATGTTATCAGAAAATACTGGCAGACAATTTGCATTCTTCTGCACAAAGGCTGCGCTTGGGATGCTCTTGGGCTTTCCAGCATTATAATGACCATAAGCACAAGGCCAAGTTGACCCTCCAGTGGTTACGGCAGAAAAAGGTGAAGGTTGCAGACTTTGCCTGACCTGGAGGCATTTTGCAAAGACAAATGGGCAGCTATACCAACTGCAAGAATTAGGGGCCACAAAGACAACCATTACAAAAGACTGCATGCTTTCATTGATGCTATAGTGGCAATACACAGTATTAAGGGTATGCGCACTTTTGAACAGGGTCATTTTTTTTTTTCTTTGTTGCCATGTTTTGTTTTATGATTGTGCCATAACCTACAATTGAATATGAATCCCATAAGAAATACAATCAATGAGTTTTGCCTGCTCACCCATGTTTTCTTTAAAAATTTTGCATATATTACCAATTTGCCAAGGGTATGCAAACTTTTGAATACAACTGTATCTTATCGTGGGCAAAAAAGAGTGATAGAAGCCCTCCACCGTACAGTAAACAGTACATTTGTGTTCACATTTGAATGTCTAAAAATAAATTAAAAAGCATAATTCCTGCTCAGAATTTTAGATTTCTAAGACCTATAGTTATTGCACTGCACTCTGGGAAACTGGACAGGGACATGCTAATGAGTCCAAAATATATTTATCACTCTTTAATCCAATAACACTGTATACATGGTTCCTTTTAGGCATATGCATGCTGTATTGCACAGCTTTAAAGCAAATCATATGCACAATTTAGGAGACCTACCCACAGACTGTTTCAATCTTAAATGGATCTCATCAGTATGGTGCGGGTTACTAAAATGTGCTTTAGATTGTGTGGAAAGGATATTTACCACAACACAGTTTACTGAATTTTATGATCTGCTACAATCTGAATAATATTTTCTGCGTTAGTGTCCCCTTTTTCCCTAAGCATCAACATATATTTAGACTTTTAGTACATATACAACATGTATATATACATTTCAGCTCATGGAATAATATATTGCATAAGTGTTCAAAAGATATTCCCAGTAACATTGCATTCAATGAAATTCACATTACATCATCATGAATTTTCGAATGTTTAATAAAGCAGGAAAAGCTGCAAGCGATTCTATATTCCGTTGCGATTTAAAACATAAACCAGTTGATATTGCAATTGTCCATAATTCAAAAAGAGATTTTGCCAAGTTTTGAAATTGAAGTGCATTAACTTACTTGCTTAGTTTTAGTCTTGGTGATTGTATCAGAAATGGGTTTTTTTCTTTCCTTAACTGCAGTTTTAGAGAACAAGGTTTCCAATTCATGGAAGTCTACTTCAGGCTCAAGGATACTTTCCCAAACAAGGGGTGTACTGGAATCTCTAAGGGTAAGAATATAATGTAATAAACACAATCTTAAAATAGAAGTACTTTTGTAGTGTGTGTAAATTGTATAGTTTAGTGGGTCAGTTGCTTTCTAATTGTAAATCACAAGGTATTTTTTAGCAGACTTAAAACAATTATTATACTATAGCTCACAATATTAACTTAGCATAGCAACTTATACACAACTAGTCGTTTGCCCGGTTGACAGGATAATATATGCCCCCCCCAACCCTCCTTCTCCTGTATCTCTTTCCCCCTCCCCTGTATCTCTTCCCTCCCCCTGTCTTTTTCTTCCCCCTTTCCCCCCTCTGTATCTTTCCTCCCCCTCTCCCTCCCTTGTGTATCTTTCCCCCCTCCCCCTCCTCTTTGTTTCTTCCCCCAAATCCCTCTCTTGTGTCTCTCCCCCTCTCCCTTCCCTGTGTCTCTTTCCCCCCTCTCCCTCCCAACTCCCCTGTGTCTCTTTCCCCCCTCTCCCTCCCCCTCCCCTGTGTCTCTTTCCCCCCTCCTCCCTCCCCTGTGTCCTTTTCCCCCTCTGTCTTTCCCCCTCCCCTGTGCATTTCCCCCCTTCCACCTCCCCTGTGCCTCTACCCTTTCCTCCCTCCCCTGTGTCTCTATCCCTCTCCTCCCTCCCCAGTGTCTCTTTTCCTCCCTTCCGCCTTTCTGTCCCTTTCCCCTGCTGGTGCCGCGTGGTAGGCACAGCGATTCCATACATTTAGTTTGTAAAGTGCGCATGCGTTCCCCCCCCACACTTTACAAACTATATTATTGAAAACTAAATCATGCTTTTTATGTCACAAACATATACAGTGCCTTGCAAAAGTATTCACCCCCTTGACTTTTTACCTATTTTGTTACATTACTGCCTTAAGTTCAATGTTTTATTAATCTGAAATTTATGAACACAGTAGTCTAAGTAAAAATAAAACAAGTTTTTAGAAATAGAAAACAGAAAATTGGCATGTGCGTATGTATTCAACCCCTTTGTTATGAAGCTCATAGAAAGCTCTGGTACAACCAATTACCTTCAGAAGTCAAATAATTAGTGAAATGATGTCCACCTATGTGCAATCTAAGTGTCACATGATCTGTCATTATGCAAACACACCTTTTTTGAAAAGTCCCAGAGGCTGCAACACCTAAGCAAGAGGCACCACTAACCAAACACTGTCATGAAGACCAAGGAACTCTCCAAACAAGTAAGGGACAATGTTGTTGAAAAGTACAAGTCAGGGTTAGGTTATAAAAAAATATCCAAATATTTGATGATTCCCAGGAGCACCATCAAATCATAACCAAATGGAGAGACCATGGCACAACAGCAAATCTGCCAAGAGACGGATGCCCACCAAAACTCACGGACCGGGCAAGGAGGGCATTAATCAGAGAGGCAGCACAGAGACCTAAGGTTACCCTGGAGGCGCTGCAAAGTTCCACAGCAGAGACTGGAGTATCTGTACTTAGGACGACAATAAGCTGTACACTCCATAGAGTTGGGCTTTATGGCCAGAAGAAGAAAACGCTATGTCTGGCGCAAACCCAACACATCACATCACCCAAAGAACACCATCCATTCAGCAGCCGGGATTGGGAAACTTGTCAGAGTTGAGGGAAAGATGGATGGTGCTAAGTACAGGGATATTCTTGAGCAATACCTGTACCACTCTGCATGTGATTTGAGGCTGGGACGGAGGGCCACCTTCCAGCAGGACAATGACCCCAAACACACTGCTAAAGCAACACTTGAGTGGTTTAAGGGGAAACGTGTAAATGTGTTGGAATGGCTTAGTCAAAGTCCAGTCTCAATCCAATAGAAAATCTGTGGTCAGACTTAAAGATTGCTGTTCACAAGTGCAAACCATCCAACTTGAAGGAGCTGAAGCAGTTTTGCAAGAAGGAATGGGCAAACATCCAAGTGGTGAGATGTGGCAAGCTCATAGAAACTTATATAAAGTAACTTGGAGCTGTGATTGCCACAAAAGGTGGCTCTGCAAAGTATTGACTTTAGGGGGGTGAATAGTAATGCACATTTACTTTTTCTGTTATTTTGTCCTATTTGTTGTTAGCTTCACAATAAAAAAAAAAAAGAAAAACATCTTCAAAATTGTGGGCATGTTCTGTAAATTAAATGATGCAAATCCGCAAACAATCCATGTTAATTCCAGGTTGTTAGGCAACAAAACACGAACAATGCCAAGGGGGGTGAATACTTTTGCAAGGCACTGTATAAAAGCTGCTCTCATAAAATTTCATTTAACTGCTCTAAAGTTATGCTAAATTTAAAGTTGACTTTGTATAATAATGCATTTTATGGTAAGTTAAAGGGACACTGATTTTTTTAAATGTTATTAAAATTAAACTTTTTTTAATTTTTTTATAATCTTTTTTATTGAGATATTTTGGCTTACTTGCTTTATTTTGCCACGCAGTATAAGGGCAGCCATGTTGCCTCTTACATTCTCCCTTTATGATATCCTATTCCATCTTTTTTTAGCTGGTGCTAAATATACAAAAGATGATATAACTGTTGAGCTATACATAAAGATGGGCAGGATCCACTATAGCTATTGATTCACCAGCTAGCTGGACAGTAGCACAATACATACTTTGTAATATATATTATTGTACTGCACATATTAATAAAAATGAATAATTACATAATTCAAAGATAGTAAACTATATATAATTTATATACGTCTTATGTACCTGTTATTTACGTGTATACATATACCTTATGTAAGTATAATTCTTTTTTATTGATGAAGATTTTTTTTGTGCTGTACAATAAGAATAGGGAAGTACTTATTTCCTGCTGCGGGGGTGAGTCAGCAGCTATATCGGCTCCCACTGTAATATTGGAAGTGGACCTTGCCCAGCTGTGTGGTTGGCTACACCCCCAACAGTGACATAATCTGTGTATATAGTGTTAAGATAGTTTAATAGAAAATAGTAAATGCAAAGACACTGGGCCAGATACCATCCATTCTGCAGATTCATATTCCAACTGTAATTTTCCCATTTTATTTATCTTTTTTCCCCTCGAAACCTTGAGCTTCGAACCCCACCACCTCTCTACAGCATGTGAACTCATAACTTGCCCTCCCACCTACCCTGTGCATACCCACCCACCTATGATTTGTCCTAATTTTTATTGCAGTTATAACAATATCAACTCCATTTTACACATCTAAAACACCCACAAACATAATCACTAATTAAACCTCTACCCTTTGTCGCTTTCATTATTTCCCAAGCGCTTGTTTCTTCCTTTCAATAACATCACCTTTTGTTTTATTAACTCGTTTGCGTGTTTTCAATCTTATAAGGTGCTTTGAAAACAAAACAAAACACCATGAGCCTCATTCACTTGAGCAATTGTAAGTCACAGTAGCCCGTAATGGAGGCCGTAAGTTAATTTGCTATTTAATTGGCGTTTTGTTGCAAGCGGAAAACGATTTGCGTGTTACGGGCTTGAAATCCTTGCGGTTGTCAATCCCGGAACTTACAGCCTATTAAAGTCTTTGATCTTTCACGTTCGCAAAAGTTATGATCGCTAAAATTGCAAATCGCTATTCAATTGCAAAAATCCCTCAAGATCGCGACCTCAGTAAAGCCCGCAAACGGCAAATGTCGGCACAAATCATACAGGTTCCAAATAGGACCTGCAAAGGGTTTACAGACTAGTTTGGAACACTGCAAAACACAATTAAAACACACCAATGCACTTCAAAATACGGCCAAAGCAATGGTAGGCATTAGAATGACTTGCACAATAACTCACAAGTATCAAATAGTTACCCAAAATATTTTTTTAAATTTTGTTATATGTTGTAATGGTCATGCATATGCCAATATGAAAAGACATGTTGCACGATGATGAAAGCTATTAAAGAGACACTACCTGATTACATAGCAACACAAATGCATGAAAACAACTGCCATATTAACCCTCTCTCACTCACAGAGGCTCTAGTGTGGTCCCTAAAAATACAAAGATCATCCGATATACATCTCATTCATCACAAAGTAGTGGCCACATTACACCACCACATGGCATATATCAAGTACCAGGGGAGCATTTCAGATTTGGTTGTTCAGTCCTTCAGTTGTGTCCGACTCTCTGTGATCCTGTGCACTGCATTACATTTAGCTATGTATCTGCCTGTGCTTTTCCACAAGGTCTGCATGCCAATTGGTTGCCAGTTCCTTCTCTAGTGGGCTGTGATTTGTCAGACCTCTCTGAAATGACCTGCCCACATATAGTATGGTATAGCTCACAACTTCATGGAGGTACACAAGCCCATTCAGCACCACCAGTTAGCAGTCCAGAAAGGGACCAGGGGAACATACACCACACAAATCTACTCTAATCCATCAGGAAGGGCAGCAAAAACACATGGAGGCTGTGCAGAGGCACATGGAGCAACAGCCATCAGGGATAATCTCCGCTATGCCCCATCCTGGAAAGTCCCACGCCATTATTGGTGGCCATGTGCCAAGATGTATACCCATTATCATTTGGTGACATCCCATTAAGTGTCAATTCACATTATCACCTATCATTTTGTTATGAGGCCTTCAGGGGAATGTTGATACTCCACAGTATCACAAATTGGACTTTGCATGTGTATTAACACTTTATTATGATATATATTATTATATGATGATATTTCTACTATTATTATTATCATTATTATATTAATCTATTGCATAGTAACTAGGGCTCATTAGTTTACTAATATAGGAATGTAACAGAAAAGTGATGTATGTGGATTTTCCAAAACCCCAACCATTGAAAACACACTGACATGGTGAGAACAAATGTAACAAAGCTTTATTTCATACAAAGAGCACAATCAGAAATGGACAAGACTATGCATTAATATCATCGGTGTGGTGTGGGTGGCTTGTTTTTATGAAAAATGGGATACCTAAAGTGAGTAATGTCATAGTCTAGAATAATCATGATGCATAGCACCTACCAGGGTCACATGTGGTCACTACACCACTACAACCGGAAACTGATAAAAAAAAAAGGATCATCAGAAATAACTCCATTTAATTGAAGAAACCATTAATGTGCATAGCACTTACAACTTGCCAATATCTGCTCAATGAAACAGATGCTTAA
Source organism: Discoglossus pictus (assembly GCA_027410445.1). Taxonomy (NCBI): domain Eukaryota; kingdom Metazoa; phylum Chordata; class Amphibia; order Anura; family Alytidae; genus Discoglossus; species Discoglossus pictus. Next base: position 165,731,764 of record CM050165.1, read on the forward strand.
ACCTCTGGACTGTGTAATCCAATTTCACACAAACAGTGTGTTTCCAAAACAAAAATTTAAAATAAAAAAAACATGCATGTACAGTACAGTGCTAAATACTGTAACAATATACCAACTCACCTGATTCCCATCTGCAAGCATTACTAGCCATTAGCTAGTTTTCAGGATAACACACTGGCCATGACCATTAATAATGATGTGTCATCTCACAATAAATGCTTAGCTTTGACCAGAGTCAGTGGTCAAGGTGTACTATCACCTTCAACATACGATATTGTTCATCAACATTGATATCACATCCATCAGCTATACAGGTATTAGCACATGTTGAAGGATACTCATGATATCAGCAATAGGGGAACATAACCCAAAGGTGGGCAGCCAGATTCAATGTTACTCACATCAGACCCAAGGATCTGTTCTCAGATTTATATTGAAGTCAGGATCACATGCTTTACTAGTGCATATATTAATGCTGGCTGTCATTATCATGCCATTGTGAGACTTTGCAAGTCCACCGCCATAGTGTTATTAGTCTATATTTAAGCTAACAACAAGCATGTCTGAGATATCTGGCTATATGATAGCTTTAGTATTGTGGGAGCTACATGTTAAGGGTGGGGGGTGTCATTCAAGGAATGTGTACTGTGAAAACCTTAAACTTCATACATTTCCTTCACAATGCTTGCAGATGCAGAAGTTGCCTGCATAGACTTGAATTGTACCTAAAACAAAAAAAAACATAACCTGCAAAAAAAGGCCTTTAAAAATCTAGGGTCTGCAGCATCTCTTCTCCACAGCATTCCTCAGCGACTATCAATTGGTGAAATGTTAAACAGAACCCCATGTGTCCACAGAGAAGAGGATCATGAACCATGTGATTGGAGGTAGCCATCTGCGTACAAAATATCACCATCACATAGGCCAAGATCCAAGACTCTTTAGCCAGGCTAAATTAAGTTAACATTTGTACCAATAGATTATGACAGAGTCCCTACATCCTCCTCCACCTAGCATCAGGGCCCCAATCCCCCGAGGGTGGCTGCCGTTCCCTTGGTGGTGATGGGGAGGGGGGGGGGCAGCAGAGACAGAAGCGGTGGTCATGCTGGATGAGAAGAGCAGCCAGGCTGCGGGTGTGCGGGGGAGGCCTCCGGGGTGGAGGCGGCGGGGCTGGAGCCTCGCTCCATGGGGTGGTGGTGGTGTTGCTGGGCCTGGTTGTGGTAGCCAGTCTGCAGCACTTATGAGGGGAGGAGGAGATGGGGTCAAGCCCTGCTGGTCCCTGGTGAGATGCTCTCTGGAGGAGGGGGGCAGTGGGGTCAAATGCTGCCGGTGCGGCCAATTGTCCTGCTGGTGACCCCACAGCCCAGATTACATCCTCCTCTGAACCAGGGCCCAAGGCTCCACTTCTTCCCTCCTCCTGTGCCGGTTCCTGCTGGCTCACCAATGGACCCAGACCTCCTTGATGCTGAAGGAGAGAAAAGAAAGGTATATGTTATTAGTATGATGAATATTACATAGTTTTGTGTTCATTCCTATCTGACATCTAGGCATGAACCTGGATGATTCACTTAATTGCAACTATGATTAGCTATCATTTGCTAGATTTGATCTATTCTTTGGTTCTTGATCTTGATTGTTCTTGGCTCCTAATGCTATCTTGATACCAGCTTCAGTCTGTAACTGCATAGGCTGCAGTGGGCACACCCATACATGGACTCTCTATTGGTTGATTACTGTTGCAGTGCTAAGGAATGACAGGGATTTGTCAACATGGACACATTCATCTATTTCTTGTTACATGTTAATTCCATAGAGCTGACATGTCATCATGTACATGTGTAGTGTGTGTGATGTACATGTGGTGGCATGTTGGTGTATCGGATATTCACCTGACATGGAGGCTGGATCCTACTAGGCCACCAGGCCTGAAGCTCCAGCGATGGGTACTTGGCTCAATAGTTCCTTGGCGACCCTCTCCCACTCATTAGTAACGTACTGTCACTTTGGGGCCACCATTTGGTGCTGCAGATTGCTTGTCCTCCTTGGCCATCATCCTCCTCACCTTGGCCCTGATGTCGTCAAAGCGGTGCTTCACAGACCTCACATCCCTTTTTCCTGTACCCACTGCTGTTGCTGCGGCCGCTACCTCCTTCCATGCCTGGGCCCTTGGGCCGGGCTTAACTTCCCTTGCCCCCACAAGGATAATGGGGGGCCCATGGATGGCACCAAGGAGGACCACATTCTCCTGGTTCATGTAGTTATGGGCCCTGTGCTTGCCCTTAGCTTCTTGCACTCCCGACTGTGAACCGGGATCCTCAGCTCCATGAACTATCCCGCACCCCGGGGATTAGACCCCTCCCCCTCTATCCCTGGACTAGATGTGCCTATTAGGTGGGGCACCCTGCCGCCAACCACCTCCTCCACTCCACTGTCCTTCTCTCCTCCACTCTCCACCTCCTCCACTCCTCTGCCACTCTCCTCTGCTCCGCTGTTCACCTCCTCCGCCACTCCTCAGCTCCTCCTCCTCCTCTCCTCCACCACTCCCTAGGGCCACCTCTCTCCTCCTGGCCTCTCCACTCCTCTCCCCTGCTCTCTCCTCCCTCCATTTAAATCCCAAAAAGAATATGGTTTATGAGTGCACTAATTGTGCCCAGGTGAGAGGGGTGTGGCTTGACTGTTAAACTAGTATAAAAGGTTTGTGAGCTGTTTTGGGGCCTGTTTACAAGTGGATTTTCCTTTACAGGTAAAGGCTGATAAATTGCAGAGTGCACTAATTGTGCCCAGGTGAGAGGGGTGTGGCTTGACTGCTAAACTAGTATAAAAGGTTTGTGAGCTGTTTTGGGGCCTGTTTACAAGTGGATTTACCTTACAAGAAAAGGCTGATAAATTGCAGAGTGCACTAATTGTGTCCAGGTGAGAAGGCAGAAGTTAATAAAAACAGGAGAATGGGCGAACTTGTGAGCTTGCGAACATTTCTAGTATCAAGTGCAATTCTAGTAAAAGTGTAGGAGTTTAAATAAAAGGAGGGACTTCAAAGAAAAGTGTGGGCAGATATATAGTGCAAAGGAGGAAAACTTTATACAAAAATATTATTTTATATTCTTTATTTTTCCCACTGAAATTTTGGAGACAATAATAATAATTATGAGTCAGTCCAGTGGCAACCTTATTCAGTGCGCATCCTGTCATATGTATGCAATACTGGAACACGTTATCCAGGGTCCATACCTCTGTGACAGGTGTAAGAATATTGTGGTGTGGGCAGATTTTAACGGTCTAAGGGCAGCAATACAAAGTATAGACTGGGACAGAGTACTGGCAGGTAAAAATACTGAACATAAATGGACAACATTTAAATCCTTACTAAATATACATACACATCGGCATATACCATGTGGGAATAAAAGTAAAAGGAGTAAATCCCATCCAACGTCGCTTAACAATGATTTAAAGATCAAGATACAGAGTAAAAAACAGGCATTTAAATTATACAAACAAGAGGGGACAGAGACTGCTTTACGGGAATACAAGGAAATCAACATGGCTTGCAAAAGCGCGATTAGACTGGCTAAAATAGAAAATGAAAAATTTATTGCAAAAGAGAGTAAGACTAACCCTAAAATATTTTTTAGGTATATTAATGGGAAGAAGGTGAGAAGGGAAGCTATAGGAACATTACAATGTGACACAGGCTGCCTGAAAATTATTGAACAGGAAAAGGCAGATGAGCTAAACAGCTTCTTTTCTTTGGTATACACAAGGGAGGTACCAGTGGTTGGGACACGGCAACATAATGGGGCTACACTACCTTTGCCAAATAATTGATTAACACAGGAAGTAATCCAAAAGAGGTTGGAAAAAATAAAATGTTAATAAAGCCCCGGGTCCTGATGGAATACATCCAAGGGTACGAAGGGAACTGAGTTCTGTAATAGCCAAACCATTATATATCATTTTTCAAGATTTATTCAACACAGGGTCTCTACCAGATGACTGGAGAAAAGCTGATGTGATACCTATATTTAAAAAGGGAGCAAGAGCAAATTATAGACCAGTGAGCCTCACTTCTGTAGTGGGGAAGCTTTTAGAAGGGTTAATAGGGGATAATATACAAGAATATGTCTATTTGAACAGGATTATAAGTAGGAGTCAACATGGATTTATGAGGGATAGGCCATGTCAAACAAATCTAATTAGTTTCTATGACGAGGTTAGTAGGAACCTGGATCAAGGCAACTCAGTGGATGTAGTCTTTTTGGATTTTGCAAAGGCTTTTGATACAGTGCCACATGGGAGACTATTGTGCAAACTAAGAGATACAGGAGTTGCAGTAAATATCTGCTCATGGATTGAGAGCTGGCTAAAAGACAGGAAGCAAAGGGTTGTTGTAAATGGAACATACTCCGATTGGACTAATGTGGTAAGTGGAGTTCCTCAGGGTTCAGTATTAGGTCCTCTCCATATTTATTAATGACTTAGAGGTAGGATTGGAGTGTGGTGTCTCCATTTTTGCTGACGACACGAAGTTGTGCAAGGTAATTAAATCAGATAGTGATGTGATTTCCCTCCAAAGGGATTTACATAAAATTGAGGAATGGGCATCTAAATGGCAGATGAGATTTAACACGAATAAATGTAAGGTTATGCATCTGGGAAGAAAAACAGCCATGCAATTTATAATCTTAATGGAGCAAATCTAGATGTATCAGATATTGAAAGGGATTTGGGAATGCTTGTGGACAACCACCATCAAAGCCAAGCAGCAGCTTCAAAGCAAATAAAATATTAGCATGTATTAAGAAGGGTATAGAAGCCAGGGAAGCCAAATATAATTCTGCCACTATACAAATTTCTAGTACACCCTCATTTGGAATATGGAGTACAATTTTGGGCACCACTTCATAAAAAGGACATTTTAGAGCTGTAAAAGGTACAGAGGAGGGCAACAAAACTAATAAGGGGAATGGAGGGGCTAAGTTATGAAGAAAGACTAACCAAATTAAACGTATTTTCTCTAGAAAAAAGGCGTGTAAGAGGAGATATGATTGCCTTATATAAATACATCCAGGGTCAGTATAAAGATTTGTCAAGGGAGCTTTTTGTGCCAAGAGGTTTTCAACTGACAAGAGGAAATCCCTTGAGGTAAGAAGTAAAAAGATTCCACCTTAAAGAAAGAAAAGGGTTCTTCACAGTAAGAGTGGTTAATCTGTGGAATTCTCTACCAGAGGAGGTGGTGACAGTGCATTCGATAGAAAAATCCAGTCCCCTTTTAAAGTTATTTCTAATTAAAAAGGGAATTCAGGGTTGCCATGGATAATTAGAGAGACAGTATTGATCCAGGGAGAAGTCAGGTCACCGGTGTCTGGGATCTTTTTTTTTTTTTTTTTTCCTTTGGGGCAATTGGCTAAGTCTCGCTCGTTTTTTTTTTTTTTTTACGTTTGCCTTCCTCTGGATTAATTAATATTTAAAACAAAATAATAATTAAATTATTGATTAATAATTAATTAACAGCGAATTAATTAATAGTTAATCTGCATATTGTAGATCAGAGGAGATCTTAAAAGGTTGAACTTGATGAACTGAAAGTCTTTTTTCAACCTTACATACTATGGAACTATAAGGATAAATAAAAAAAAGTGTTTCTGTATATATATAAAGAAAAAAAAAAAGTGTGTGTATTATATATATTTATTAACTGTTGTTGGATGGGATGGGGGGTGTTTGTATGCAGTGACCAAGCTCTATGGGCCTCATTCTATTAGCGGCCGTAAATCGGCCGTAAGGCTGCGATTCCTTGCGGGGGTTCAGTTAACTCGCGATTCTATTATACGGCCCCGCAAGGATCTCCTTTTACGGCCGGCCGCATATCTTGGAACCGGCCGTAATCTCAGAAATCTAAAAACGCAAAAATAAATTCAAGCCTGCACTGTACAGCTCTGTAAATGCTAGGAATCATATTGGGGGACATGAGGATTAAAAGAAACCCACTCTCAAGCTTGCACATCAGCCCAAACCCGAGTTCAAATTAACTGTTTATTTTCCGGCTGCGGCGTGGGCGGGTCTGAAGTGCTCCAAGCACTCTGGACTTTTTACATGGATATTTTACGGATATTAAAAATAAAATATTTTACGGATTTGAGTATAGGATAATTATGTGCTATTTTTTCTAACACCTAAAATCCCTTTATAGTCTTCTCAAAGTGCAGGATGGCTTTATTTGAGCTATTTTATGTGCTTAATTGGTGCTAGCGGGACCTCTTTCCTGCAAGTAAGCAGCGGCTCGTTTTTAGCCTTGCAGAGAGGTTTCCCGGAGCAATTGAATTGCAAAACTCTTGCGGCCGTTTTAGATCAAAGGCTTTCCTCTGGCGCGAGCGGCCGCAAGAGAAAGCAAGGCACCGGCCGCAAGCCTGCCGGAGCCTCCGGCCGTAAGGGAATAGAATAGCCGAATAGCTTGCGGCCGGTCCTTGCGGCCCCGCAACGGCTGCGGCCGCTAATAGAATGAGGCCCTATGTGTGTAATTTAATTTATGCGTATTGGTATTATGTGTAATCTGTATATATGTGTAATCAAGGATTAAGTGTAAATTCGTAAATAGATGATTATAAATGAACAAAATCGCAATAAACTGCTCTGAAATCTCTCCTACTCTCATTCACTCTGCTCAAACCACCAACTCCGGGACCTGCGTGCTATTTCGTCATCGCATGGGCGGGTGGAACGCAACTTTATAATCTCTCTCTGTCAATCATAGTACATAGTTACATAGTAATTTAGGTTGAAGACTTTAGTCCATCAAGTTAAACCTTTTTAGATCTTCTCTGATCTGCAATACGCAGATTTATTGTTAATTGATCCAGAGGAAGGCAAACAGAAAAAAAAACCCCAGTGAAACTTTGCCAATTGTCTCAACATGAAAAAAAAAATAACATTCCTTCCTGACCCCAGATACTGGCGATCGTCTTTGGCTACACCGCCTTCTACTGGCTGAGTTATACCATGATTGAATCGTAACTGCGGACTGCATCTAGTACATTATTACAGTACTGTATTAACAGTTTGTGGCCGTGGGAGAGGTTTATGGGCTTGAGGCTTCGAGAGGTAACTTACGCCCTTGCTCAGTTATATAGCACTGGATTTGTAGACGACCGCGAACCAGCAACAGGCAAGCAGACATACAGCCTATTTACCGCAAGATGCGGTTTTCGAATTGAATGAGGCTCCACGTATGTAAGATTTTAAATTTAAAGACAGGGCCCTCTACTTTCTGCAATGTAATTATTTTTCCCCTTATATTTAACCCCTGTACAGCCCTACAGAATATGTTGGCACTTTACAAAAAAACTATAATAATAATAACAACTTGTCTGCAATCCCATTAAGCACATACTTGTGTAACTGTGGAGTTAAGGAATACGTTCATATCTGCTGGTTAACAGGTTGCTGTGCACAAATACATATTCACAAAGCATCTACAGCCATTTTAATAAGCACACACCCATACATATTATATATGAATGTTGCATCAATGTAATCTAATACTTTAGCATGTATTCATTTATTAATATGAATTTGGTTATTTAAACCCTCTGATATATGGAAAAAGTGAAATGAAAATCATGAAAAATGTACTTAGTTCCATTTTTTCCTATCTGCACATTCTCTCTTGGAAATAATTTGTGGGTGGCTGGCTGTAAACCAGCAGACAATGAAAGCTTTTATGAAAGACTTGTCTGAAAATCCTATTCTAAAAAGGGGCATTATGCATACAGCAGAGATCATTTGCAAGTGTTTTTTTACAGCAGTTCAGGATATGACCACGATAAAGCAAATTCATTGCTAAGGTCATATGCAACAGTAAACTACATGAAGTTTCTCTTTTCTAAAATGTACATATTCTTTTTTATAAACTGTTATAAGTAATGTCAAATTATGCTGCAGGCAAAGGACCACTGTGGATTAGAAGAATAAAATCGTATGCATGTGAATTTGTTAACAGTAGAGCAGAGTAAACAATGAAAACAAGGCCATTTTTATAAAAAATCTGTGTAGAAAGCTCCCCTCTTGCCCAGCTTCAGTACTTCTTGATAGCTTGGAGCTTGAGGTTATATATTAACCTATTGACAGTGGAGAGAGGGATTTGTTATATAAATTAGATTGATTGGAATTTGACATCTATGTCCTTCCCTATAACATGCGCAGATGCAGTCAGCTCAGAAATAAAACTGCAACTCCTGCTACTGGAGAAATATTATCATATAAGTCACATTCAATCAAATATAATGATGACTCCAGTGACCAATACAGATTATTAGTTAAAAGCTAACTTTATAACACCTGCCTAAATATGCTTAATGAGACTCCATTATATTTTTATAGCTTTCACTATTTACATAAATGTCACAATGTTTTCCAAATAAGTTATTGTTTTCTGATAGGGATACATTTGGTAGCTGTCTTGATCACAACTCTTGCCACTGTATACATCATTTATAAAAAAATCAACTTTCTGCAATATGAAGATATATAAAAAATATAACTAGACTCTGTGTATTTGGTGTAACAACAAGTAACACAGATTAAAATAATTAAATACTTTTTCAATGGAATTCCATTGTAGCAAATTACCTTTTTCCATGTAGTTCGATTCTTGTCCAGTATAAAGGTTTCATAGGTCTGGTTGGTTCAACTGTGGCTTTTTTACTTCCTTTGTCTTGAGTGTATCCAATTGCAAATAAACCAACTGGCAATGGAGGAGTTGGACAACTAGACGATGCAAGAAAAGCTGTCCCATGTACGTGTGGTGACAAAAATGATGGTGGAGGAGGAATTGAACTTGGAATGGGGGGCGGAGGAGGAACCTGACCAGGAATGGCAGATGGAGCAAATGCAGCTGGAAGTGGAGGAGGTGGTGGAGGAAGAGAGTTCCCCATGGATTGTATGTTAGACATAGCCCCAAAGCTAAAATGAGGAGGTGGTGGTGGCGGAGGGGGTGGTGGAGGAATGACAGGTGGAATGTAAGGAGGAATACCCATGCCAGGTAGAAGAGTTAATGGAGGAGGTGGCGGAGGAACAGTGCCAGGAAGAGGAAATGTATGAGATATCCCCATGCCAGGAGGGAGAGGAGGAGGAGGTGGTGGTGGTGGTGGTGGGGGCAAATTTAAAAGACCCATACAATTTGGAAGAGGAGGCGGAGGAGGAGGTGGAGGAGGTGGTGGAGGAACACCTGAGCTAAGGAAAGGGGGAAGAGGAGGAGGTGGTGGAGGAGGGATAGATGAAAATCCCATATCTACAGGAAGAGGAGGGGGTGGAAGAGGCAGTGAAGACTGTGTCCCACTGAATGGCATTGATGGAAGTGACTGAGGAGGTGTTATCCCCATACCAGAAAGATATGAAGGAGGTGGTGGAGGAATAGGTACATCAGTTGTACATGAAAATGAAGGCATCTGAGAGGGAGCATGTATGCTTACAGGAGGAGGAGGAGGGGGAGGAAGAAATTCAATGTCAAGCAAAGGAGATGTCTGTACTGATTTTCCTTCTACATTTTTCTTTAATGCTTCTTCTGCAGTATATAATTCAGAACATATTCCATTTCGATTTCTCTTTTGATGTGGTGAAACATTTGTTTCTAGGTACTGTTTCTCGTGTTCAGCAAGTTTAGTCCTTAAGTCCTCAATGGTCTGTTCAAGTTGTTGTATAACATTGATATGATCTTCTTTAACAAGAGCACTTTTTAAATCAGAATACTCCTAAAATAAAAAATAAAAAATGAATAAAAAACCCTGATATTTTCAATTAAATTGTGACATTGAAGAATATATGTATAAACAACGGACATTCTAAGGACAGACTGGAATTTATAATCTCACACTTAAGCCCTGAAATAAATATATATAATTTACGGTAGAATAGAAAAGCTGTTGAAAATAACTATTAGTCATGGCTATGAATAAGACTTACAAACACTGTACAGAAAATACAATACTTGGACGTCCATGTAAAGTACTACACTAATGTAAATCTTTTGCTCCCCTGGGTTAGGGCACTCAGCCCAGAGCCGTAAATCCTGCCTTAGCCACAATAGATTTCTGTGTAGCCAAACCACGCTTTACGGATGAGACAGGGCTCTAGGAGCCAATAGGAAATGTGAAAGTCATGAATATTATAATGAGTTGGAAATGCCATAAAAAGTGCAATAACCGCTGTGGCAAGGAAACATTAGAGATATGTATATAAAAATTAATTGTTTTTATTTATTAATATATTTTGACATTAAAAAAGATGTGACAAATATATGTATAGCTTCAATAAATAAATATGTTTATTTTGTGTTTAAATAGTATATATTTATAAACAATGCATCAGATATTTGTTCCTAGGCAATATGGTTTTGTAATACTAACAGGTCATATTTTTTCATTACACATATGTTGAGATTGGATTGTTAAGTGTCAAATAATGTTGTAATTTCATAATTTTGTAGTGCTTTTTGTTCCATAGTGTCATTTTAAATGCTTCGGAGGGAATCCGCTAGCGCTTGAAAACCACTTGCGATTGGTCTTTGGTACATGTAAATCTTGGTTTTTATTCTCAGTAAAAGTCCCAAATGGCTTTCCAATTCTACTTATAAAGAACAAAATAGCATTGAGGAGTCAGAGATACTATATAACCATGTTTAGTAAATGCTAAAAAATATGAATGTAAAAACTTGTAAGGTTTTAGGATTTCACTAGGAATATTTTTTACCACTGGGATTTCCTTCTTGAAAGTAAAGTGTGTTATTTGCTGGGTGCACTTATTGTGCCCAGGTGAATAGTCCTAAATTAAATGTAACTAGGGGAAGGAGCAAACTTGTGAGCTTGCGAACACTTCTAGTGGCAAGTGCAGTTCTAGTATAAGTGTAGGAGTTTAAATGAAAGGAGGGAGTTCAAAGAAAAGACGGCAGACTTATTTTTATTTTTGTAAATATTTTTATAAAGCTTTACACAAATATATTGTTTATTTTTCTCACTGAATCTTGTAGTTGATAATTATGAGTCGGTCCAGTGGCAACCTCACTCAGTGTACATCCTGTCTTATGTATGCACTACTGGAACAGATGATCCAGATCCTCTCTGGAAGCTCAAGTGAGGATGTCCAGGGAGGTAGCTGGGTTACATGTACAAGGGGAAGCAAGGGGGATAGGAGGAGTAAGCAGGCCAGTACTCAATCTAAGGGCAGCAATACAAAGTATAGCCTGGGACAAAGAACTGATAGGTAAAAATACTGGATATAAATGGACAGCATTTAAATCCTCACTAAATACACATACTTATCACCATATACCATGTGGGAATAAAAGTAAAATATTTAAATCACATTCATTGTGGCTTAACAATGATTTAAAGATCAAGAACAGGAGTAAAAAAAAAAGCATTTCAATTCTACAAATAAGAGGAGACAGAGACTGCTTTTCATGAGTACAAGGAAATCAACAAGGCCCGCAAAAGGGCTATTAGACTTGCTAAAATAGAAAATTTAGTTGCAAAGGAGAGTAAGACTAACCCTAAAATATTTTTTTAAATATATTAATGGGAAGAAGGTCAAGAAGGTAGCCATAGGAACATTACAATGGGAAGCAGAGCATCTGATAAATACTGAGCATCAAAAGCCAGATGAGCTAAATAGGTTATTTTCTTCGGTATACACAAGGGAGGTACCAGTGGTTGGGACTGCAACTTAATGGCTCTATACTACCTTCACCAAAATATTGGTTAACGCAGGAAGAAATCCAAAAGAGGATGGAATTTTTTTTTTAATAAAGCCCCAGGTCCTGATGGCATACATCCAAGGGTACTGAGGGATCTGGGTTCTGTAATAGTTCTGTACTTAAGGTGATACCTATATTTAAAAAAGGAACAAGAGTAAATCTGGGGAATTTGCTCTTGTTCCTTTCTGTTTGGGGAAAGCTTTTAAGGGTTAATAAGGGATAATAAACAAGAATATGTTTATTCGAACAGGATTATAAGTAGGAGTCAACATGGATTCATGAGGGATAAGTCATGTCAGACAAAGGTAATTAGTTTCTATGAGGAGGTTAGTAGGAACCTGGATCAAGCCAATTCAGTGGTTGTAGTCTTTTTGGATTTTGCAAAGGCTTTTGATACAGTGACACATGGAAGACTATTGTGCAAACTAAGTGATACAGGAATTGCAGTAAATATCTGCTCATGGATCAGGAGCTGGCTAAAAGACAGGAAGCAAAGGGTTGTGGTGAATGGAACATACTCAGATTGGACTAATATGGTAAGTGGGGTTCCTCAGAGGTCAGTATTAGGTCCTCTCCTTTTTAACATATTTATTAATGACTTAGAGGTGGGACTGAAAAGTTATGTCTCCATTTTTACTGATGACACGAAGTTGTGCAAGATAATTAAATCAGAAAATGACGTACTTTCCCTCCAAAGGGATTTGCATAAATTAGAGAAATGGGCAAATAAATGGCAGATTTAATATGAATAGATATAAGGTTATGCATCTGGGAATGAAAAATAACCATGCAATCTATAAACTTAATGAGCAAATCTAGGAGTATCAGATATTGAAAGGGATTTGGGAGTGCTTGTGGACAACCACCTATGTAACAGTTCTCAATGCCATGCAGTAGCTGCAAAGGTAAATAAACTATTAGCATGTATTAAGAAGGGTATAGAAGCAAGGGAGGCAGATTGATTTCTGCCACTATACAAATCCCTAGTACACCCTCATTTGGAATATGGAGTACAGTTTTGGGCACCAATTCATGAAAAGGACATTTTAGAACTGGAAAGTAAAGAAGAGCTACAAAACTAATAAGGGGAATGGAGGGGCTAAGTTATGAAGAAAGACTATCCAAATTATACTTATTTTCTCTAGAAAAAAGGCGTCTAAGAGGGGATATGATTACCCTATATAAATACATCCAGGGTCAGTATAAAAATTTGTCAAGGGAGCTTTTTGTGGCAAGAGGGTTTTAAAAACTGACAAGAGTACATCCTTTGAGGTTAGAAGTAAAAAGATTCCACCTTAAAGAAAGAAAAGGGTTCTTAATCTGTGGAATTCTCTACCAGAGGACGTGGTGACAGCAGATTCAATAGATAACTTGAAAAAGGGATTGGATATATTTTTAATTAAAAAAGGGCATGTAACGGAACCCATCACTGTTTTACCCTGTTTTATGGTTATTTAATTATTATGGTTAAAATATGATCCTACTGTTATACTGTATGTATGTTGGTTTATGCTCTGCAGAATATTAGCCCAGACTATTGCAGACCTTGGCATAATAGATAATCCTATTACAAGGGCTCCTCATAAGCAAGAGAGGTCCATTGTGTGAAGTGTTCACATTGTGAAGATGGAACAAAGGGAAGGATGATCTAATCAATGTCTGATTGTATCAAAGTAGCCAGGTAGCCTCAGGGAGGTGTGACCCACCTATTGTCCCTCTATGTGTATTGTGTGGCCAACTATGGGGGATGTGTATTGCCTGTGGGAAGAGATGTGTATATATATTTCTGCACATAACAAAATAAAGTCAGTATTATTTGACTCCCAATTGAGTGTCGTCCAATATGGGAGGTTGGGGATGGTGAGACTGTAGTGCTTCTTGGATATTTTACCGTATACCAGCGGAGATATTGGATTCGTGTTCCAATTCCGTTACAGGGCATTCAGGGTTTTCCTGGTTAATTAGAGAGGGAGTATTGATCCAGGGAGAAATGTGATCGCCAGTATCTGAGGTCAGGAAGGAATTTTTTTCCCTTTTGAGACAATTGGCAACGTTACATAGTTACATAGTTACATAGTAATTAAGGTTGAAAAAAAGACTTTCAGTCCATCAAGTTCAACCTGTTAAGATCTCCCCTGATCTGCAATATGCGGATTAGTTATTAATTAAATTATTGATTAAATAATTATTAATAGTATACTATTGGAGAATGAATAAAGAGTTAGTCCATCAAGTTCAACCTTTTTAGATCTCTATTGATCTTTTTAATTTGGACTATTTATTATTATTGTTAATTGTTAATTATTGTTAATTGATCCAGAGGAAGGCAAACATAAAAAAAAAACCCATTGAAACTTTGCCAATTGTCTCATAAGGGGAAAAAAAAGCAAAATTCGTTCCTGACCCCAGAAACTGGCGATCAAATTTCTCCCTGGATCAATATTCCTTGCTAGTTATCTAGGATAGCCTTGAATGCCCTCTTTATTCAGAAATATATCTAACCCCTTTTTGAAGTTGTCTATCGAATTCGCTGTCACCACCTCCTTTGGTAGAGAATTCCACAGTTTAACCACCCTAACTGTGAAGAACCCTTTTCTTTATTTAAGGTGAAATCTTTTTTCCTCTAACCTCAACGGATGTCCTCTTGTCAGTTGAAAATCTCTTGCTACAAAAAGTTCACTTGACAAAGCCTTATATTGACCCTGGATGTATTTAAATAACGTAATCATATCTCCTCTTAGACGCCTTTTTTCTAGCGAAAATAAGTTTAATTTTGCTAGTCTTTCTTCATAACTTAGCCCCTCCATTCCCCTTATTAGTTTTGTAGCCCTTCTCTGTACTTTTTCCAGCTCTAAAATGTCTTTTTTGTGAGGTGGTGCCCAAAATTGTACTCCATATTCCAAATGAGGGCGTACTAGAGATTTGTATAGTGGCAGAATTATATCTTCTTCCCTGGCTTCTATACCCTTCCTAATACATGCTAATATTTTATTTGCCTTTGCAGCCGCTGCTTGGCTTTGAGCGCTGTTACCTAGGTGGTTGTCCACTAGTACTCCCAAATCCCTTTCAATATCTGATACCCCTAGATTTGCTCCATTAAGATTATAGATTGCTTGGCTATTGTTCCTTCCCAAATGCATAACCTTACATTTATTTGTATTAAATCTCATCTGCCATTTAGCCACCCATTTCTCTAATTTATGCAAATCCTTTTGTAGGGAAAGTACATCATTATCTGATTTTATTACCTTGCACAACTTAGTGTCATCAGCAAAAATGGAGACACTACATTCGAGTCCTACTTCAATGTCATTAATAAATATGTTAAAAAGGAGAGGACCCAATACTGAGCCCTGAGGAACCCCACTTATCACATTAGACCAATCGGAGTATGTTCCATTTACAACAACCCTTTGCTTCCTGTCTTTTAGCCAGCTCTCGATCCATGAGCAGATATTTACTGCAATTCCTGTATCCCTTAGTTTGCTCACTAGTCTTCCATGTGGCACTGTATCAAATGCCTTTGAAAAATCTAAAAAGACTACATCCACTGAGTTGCCCTGATCCAAGTTCCTACTAACCTCCTCATAAAAACTAATTAGATTGGTCTGACACAACCTTTCCTTCATAAATCCATGTTGACTGCTACCTATGATCCTGTTCAAATAGACATATTCTTGTATTCTGTCCCTTATTAACCCTTCTAAAAGCTTCCCAACTACAGAAGCGAGGCTCACTGGTCTATAATTCCCTGGATTTGCTCTAGATCCCTTCTTAAATATAGGTATCACCTCTGCTTTTCTCCATTCATCTGGTAGAGACCCTGTAGTGAGCGAGTCTTTAAAGATTAGATATAATGGTTTGGCTATTACAGAACCCAGCTCCCTCAGTACCCTTGGATGTATTCCATCAGGACCTGGGGCTTTATTAACATTTATTTTCTCCAACCTCTTTTGTATTTCTTCCTGCGTTAACCAATTATTTAGTGAAGGTAGTGTAGCCCCATTATGTTGCAATGTCCCAACCACTGGTACCTCCCTTGTGTAAACCGACGAAAAGAACCTATTTAGCTCATCTGCCTTTTCCTGGTCACTAATTATCAGATGGCCTGTGTCACATTGTAATGGTCCTATCGATTCCTTCCTGGCCTTCTTCCCATTAATATATTTATAAAATATTTTAGGGTTAGTCTTACTTTCCATTGCAACTGACTTCTCATTTTCTATTTTAGCCAGTCTAATAGCCCTTTTGCAAGCCTTGTTGATTTCCTTATAGTCACATAAAGATGCCTCTGTTCCCTCCTTCTTGTATAATTTAAATGCATATTTCTTTTTCCTCATCATGATCTTTAAGTCATTGTTAAGCCACATGGGATGTGATTTACTCCTATTTATTTTATTTCCACATGGTACATGCTGATGAGTATGTTTATTTAGTAAGGATTTGAATGTTGTCCATTTATTTTCAGTATTCTTCCCTGTAAGTTCTTTGTCCCAGTCTATATGTTGTATTGCTGCCCGTAGCCCATTAAAGTTAGGCCTTTTAAAATTTAGAGTTTTTGTTGGCCCCTTACAACTCTGTTTTTTGTATTCAATCTCAAATGAGACTGTGTTGTGATCACTGTTCCCCAAGGGTTCCCCTATTTTTACATTTGATATTATATCAATATTACTTGTGATGACTAAATCCAAGATGGCCCCATTTCTAGTAGGTTCTTGTATTACCTGGGCTAGATAATGATCCCTGAGTCTACTCAAGAACCTGCTCCCCTTAGCTGAGCTGCTGGTCTCGTTTATCCAGTTTATATCAGGGTAATTAAAGTCTCCCATTATTAGAACTTGCCCATGCTTAGCTGCATTTCCAATCTGTAACAATAATTGTATTTCCTCACTTTCAGCTATATTTGGGGGTTTATAGCATACTCCCACCAATATGCATTTAGAATTAGCTCCTCCACTATTTAGCTCAACCCACAAGGATTCAATGATGCCGTTAGTGCCAGCATAAATATCTTCTCTAACTATAGGCTTAAATTCAGGCTTAACATAAAGACAGATCCCTCCTCCTCTTTTACCATTTCCCCTATCTAAATAGGTTATAACCATCCAGATTAACAGTC
The DNA here is from genome assembly GCA_027410445.1 of Discoglossus pictus. Taxonomy (NCBI): domain Eukaryota; kingdom Metazoa; phylum Chordata; class Amphibia; order Anura; family Alytidae; genus Discoglossus; species Discoglossus pictus. Next base: position 165,748,629 of record CM050165.1, read on the forward strand.
CAGTCATGAGATTCATCCCACCATGTTTCCGTAATGCCTATTAAGCCCCATTTTTCTTGTACTGCTAATATTTCTAGCTCATCCATTTTCCCAGGCAAACTTCTTGCGTTTGCAATCATACACTTTATGTTGCTATGGCTCTGCCGTTGTGAAGTGCCTGCCACTGTATTTGAGGCCCCTATTAATATCTCCCTACTTTCTATTGTAACCCTCCCCCCTTCTCCTCCCCCATGGGTAAATAATTCATCCCTTTCCCTCTCTACCCTATTTACCCCAATACTTCTATATAGTCCCTCCCCCCCACCTACAAGTTTAAAAACTCCCCCAGCCGTTCTACCATCCTATTCCCTAGCACAAAAGCGCCCTCATCATTAAGGTGCAATCCATCCCTACTATAGAGATTGTACCCAAGTGAGAAGTCAGCCCAGTGCTCTAAAAACCCAAAACCCTCTGCACTGCACCACTTTTTTAGCCACGCATTAACCTCCCTAAGCTCCTTCTGCCTCCCTGGGCTAGCACGTGGCACTGGTAGTATCTCAGAAAATACTACCTTGGAGGTCCTTGCTTTAAGCTTATTCCCTAATTCTCTAAAATCATTCTTTAGGACGCTCCATCTTCCACTAACTTTGTCATTGGTACCAATGTGTACCAAGACCGCCGGTTCATTACCAGCCCCTCCCAATAATTTATCCACAACATGCCGAACCCGAGCACCTGGGAGACAGCAAACTGTTCGATTGCTTGGATCTGGGTGACAAATTACCCTGTCTACATTCCTAATAATAGAGTCCCCTACCACCAAAACATGTCTGTTGCTCTGCCTATTCTGCCCTCCCTCTTCTCCAGTAGAGCTGTTCGCCCCGGCTGTTAGAGGGAACAGCTCTATCTGGCATTGCCATTCCTGAATGGACATCGCCAACAGTTTCACTCAATCTGGCAAATCTGTTGTTGTTTGCCAACTCAGAACTGGCCTGCCTCCTCCTGTACCCTCTGATTCCCCTTCTAACTGTAACCCAGCTACCTCCCTGGCCATCCTCACTAGCCCCAGCTCCTCCCTCCATACTAGGCCCAGCTAAACTGTGCTCCGTGAGCACCAACTCCCTTTCCAGTGGAGCAATATCACTAAGTGCTGCAATTCTCCTCTACAGATCTTCAATTTGAGCTTCCAAAGAGGCAACATGCTCACACCTGTCACAGAGGTATGGACCCTGGATCATCTGTTCCAGTAGTGCATACATTTGACAGGATGTACACTGAATAAGGTTGCCACTGGACTGACTCATAATTATTATTATTGTCTACTAAATTTCAGTGGGAAAAATAAAGAATATAATATAATATATTTATATAAAGTTTTCCTCCTTTGCACTATAAATCTGCCCTCCCTTTTCTTTGAAGGCCCTCCTTTTATTTAAACTCCTAGGCTTTTACTAGAATTGCACTTGATACTGAAAATGTTCGCAAGCTCACAAGTTCCCCTTCTCCGGTTTCTATTAACTTCTGCCTTCTCGCCTGGGCACAATTAGTGCACTCTGCAATTTATCAGCCTTTACTTGTAAGGTAAATCCACTTGTAAACAGGCCCCAAACCAGCTCACAAATCCTTTATCCTAGTTTAACAGTCAAGCCACACCCCTCTCACATGGGCACACTTAGTGCACTCTGCAATTTATCAGCCTTTACTTGTAAGGTAAATCCACTTGTAAACAGACCCCAAACCAGCTCACAAACCTTTTATACAAGTTTAACAGTCAAGCCACACCCCTCTCACCTGAGCACAATTAGTGCACACTGCAGTTTATTAGCCTTTACTTTTTAAGGTAAATCCACTTGTAAAAAAAAACGTTCCACTGGGTTTGTTTTGTTTGCCTTCCTCTGGATCAATTAACAATGAATCTGCATTTTGCAGATCAGAGGAGATCTTAAAAGGTTGTACTTGATGGGCTAAAAGTCTTTTTTCAACCTCAATTACTATGTAACTATGAATTTACACTCCATTTGAAGAACCACCTATGACTAGAAAACCCCTGTGTGAAACATTTACTACGCTGATCAAATACTTCATGTTGGGAGGTAGAAACAACGTGGGTGCACCTGTTTTACTGTATCATTTTATTGTATTTAGCATGTTTTTATATGGTTAATCATTTTACTTTTTGGTCACTTTTATAGAATAGTATTTTAAATAAACCTATTGATTTGCACTATCAAAGGGTGGTGTATATTCCACTTCTCCTTTTTCTGTTTTATATTTTTAGTATTGGAATTAAACACAGATCCATAAAGAAGCTGCAAGCCCTGGTGTGATCTATTCGGGGATCCATCACTGGATTATTTATTCTGGGGTGAACACAAAGAGTGGTGCACATGTTTTTTCATTCCCCTTTTTCTGCAATTAAAGGATAAGAGAAAAAGGTGGCTCAAGATATATAAAGAAATCTAGGTGTAGACTAGGGGTGCTACTTGTGGATATACATACTTAATAATGGTAATGGAGAGGGAAAGAAAAAGTATCCTTTAGAACTGAAGTGCACACCCTCTGCCCTAATAACAATATAGAACAGCAGAAAAATAAAACTTAACGTTTATTGATGTATAAAATTGGTATTAAAATACTGATACACTGACGAGATACTGATAGTAGTGAAAATCTGGAATATAAATTTTCGGTAGGACTTCCTAATAAGAATTATTGAATTGTGAAGATATGGCTATATATCTTCTATCCCCTTGCACACAATAATGATAAGTGACAACAAGTGCTGGAAAACTAATAATGGGAGATATAACAAATGAGCAGAGACAAAGGTCCTAATATTAGACCTATGTATTTGCATAGGTGTATATGCCACATACAAAAATAAAGTGACTGTGCTATTTTATATAGAAAGTAATTGCACTTTTAATATTGCACCTAGGTATAGTTCATATGATTATATTGCAGTCTTATTAAAGTGTCTAGTGCTGGAAAACTAATGATGGGAGATATAACAAATGAGCAGAGACAAAGGTCCTAATAGTAGACCTATGTATTTGTATAGGTGTATATGCCACATACAAAAATAAAGTGACTGTGCTATTTTATATATAGAAAGTGATTGCTCTTTTAATATTGCACCTAGGTATAGTTCATAAGATTATAATCTTATTAAAGTGTCTAGTGCCTATAGTGATAGAGATAAATAATCAATTGATTGAACTGAATAAATATAAAGTGCTAGTGCTGAGTAAGGATATACTAATATATAGTCATAATAGTTATAGTTGAGGAAAGTCCTATTATTGCTTTTTGATTCCGTTTTACTACATAAACTGAGGAGCTAGGAGGAATCCCTCTCTACTTCATGATTAGATATAAGGGTAAATATTCATTGATAATGGTGAGAGTAGGGATAATATTGCAGTTAGATGTCCGTTTGTATAGTGCCTCTACACCTAAGCTCCTAAGTTTGCTGCGCGTGGTCTATGCGTCTACGTATGACGTCATAGCGCAACGTCGCGGCGTAATACGTGCAACCCGACGCACGTTTCTGAACATTTCATCAGGGGTTACCGGGGTCGTATCTAAGGAGCTATTTATGCTCTGAGGTTGTCTAGGCAACCTAGTGAATCATAAAATCATACTTATAAAGTGAAATATACCATAATTAAAACTATGCTGAAAATAAGATGGGAAGTAGGTAAAGCCTATATTATAATAGATTGGAGCATAATAATAAATTTGGCAGTACTAGAAATACGACGTTGTTCTTAATAAAATACAGCATAGAGGGCACTGTATATCTAGCAAATATGGTATATGATATTGTTATGTCACCCTACAGGTGTCATATTTAGCATTACATATGAGAGGGAAATCACATTGTATATATATGGATTCATAATAGGTATCTATCCCCTTATATATATTTGGTCTTAAACAAATAAGGATTTGATGTTAATCATTTGGTAGTATACAAGGTACACAGTCTTCTTATAGATACTGTGTAATATACGTATATAATATATGGGACTACTTATATAAATAAATGGAACATTCCATTTCTTTTATTATTAATATTATTATTTCCATTATTTCCCTCCTTAGTTTTCCTTTTCCTCATTATCATTAAGCTTAATCTTTGAGGGGCATATAGGGAGGGTTTGAATAGTCATTATAATGTTATCATATACTACGTACATGAAAATATATATATAATTAATTACTGATTAACCTTAGTGGTAGGTAGGTAACTTAAATAAATGGTGTAAACGTGAATCCATCATTGAGGCCCCATGGTTTTTTGGTTTTAAGTGTGAAAATCCAGTAGGCCTCTCTTTTAAGTAATTCCCTATCTATATTACCTCTTCTGATGTTTTGTTTAATACCGTCTATAGCTATGAAAGATATATAACTTAGATCACCATTATGGTGAAAGTTCACATGGTTGGCCACTGGTGTGTCATATTCTTTGGTAATGCTGTATATGTGTTCTAGTATTCTGCGTCTCAATTCTCTGCAGGTTTTTCCTACATAGTTCATACCACATTTACAAAGCATGAGATATATGACCCCTACAGTTTTACATGTCATTAATTTTTGAATTTTGAAGTTGTCTTTTCCATCTTTTGAGGGGAATGTTTTAGTAGTATTCACATATTTACATGCTTTTCATGATAGGCATTTAAAGCAGCCCTTTGTTCGATTGAGCCAGGTATTATTTCTAGCACCTTCTAGATGGCTTTTGGTTAGAATATCTCTCAGATTAGTGGATCTTCTACTAGTTATTTGGGCCTGACTGCTCAAAAATGGACTTAGATCGTCATCATCTAGTAGAATCCTCCAATGGTCACTGAATATTTTCTTAATTTCATGCCATTTGCCATTGTAGGTTCCTATACATCTGACCACTTCATCTTGATCTTTGTTTTTATTAGACAGGAGTGATTCTCTGTCTACTGCTTGTGCTCTTTGATATGCTCTTTTTAAGGGTTTATTCTTATACCCTCTCTCTATAAATCGGTGCTGTAATTCTCTGGCTTCCTTCTCAAAGTTGATTTGGCTGGAGCAATTTCTTTTGATTCTTAAATATTGCCCCACTGGTATCCCTTCAATCAATGATTTAGGGTGACTGCTATCTGCCCTTAAAAAGCTGTTTGTCGCTGTTGGTTTCCTATATGTGGTTGTTTGTAGTTTTCCATTCTCTGACTTTGCAATTTTCAAATCCCAAAAAGTAATTGCATTCTCACTCATTTCTGAGGTTAGATATAGTCCCATATTGTTAGTATTGAGTATTTCTATAAAAGTTTTTTAATCTTTTTGACTTCCATTCCATATTAACAAGATATCGTCGATAAATCTTATCCATAATTCGACGTGTTGTATATATTGATCCAATTGGTCAGTGAATACAATCTGCTCTTCCCACCAACCTAAATACAGGTTGGCATATGTGGGGGCGCAGGCTGTGCCCATAGCTGTACCACATATTTGTTGGTAAAATCTATTGAGAAAAACAAAGTAATTGTGTGTAAGAGCGAACTCCAATAGTTCTATTATGAATTTGTTGTGATTAGAATATTGAATGCCTCTCTTTGATAGAAAATAATTCACTGCTTCTATACCTCTTTGATGTTGTATGTTTGTATAGAGTGATTCCACGTCTAAAGATACCAGTAGTGCTTCCTTACTAACTGAGATATTATTCAATTTCAGTAGAACATCTTTGGTGTCTTTTACGTGTGAGGCCAGTGTAATCACAAATTCTTGTAACATGGAGTCCACATATTTACTAGGATTCTCTGTTATACTCTCAATTCCGGACACGATTGGTCTACCCGGAGGTTTTTTGGGATTCTTGTGTATTTTTGGAATGGTATAGAAAGTGGCTATTTTTGGGTTCAGATTTAAGAGAAAGTCAAATTCATTTTTGCATATGACTTTGGTATTAAAACCCCTGGTCAGGATGTCTTTGAGTTCCTCTATAAAATTATCTGTTGGACCTTTCTCTAGTTTTTTATAGCTTTTCTTGTCTTTAAGGAGTCTTTCACATTCTAGGATATAGTCGGTTTTGTCAAGTAAGACTATATTCCCTTCTTTATCTGAATTTCTTATGATGATGTTATTATCTTGTTGTAATTGTTTTAGTGCCAACCTTTCAATTTTGGTCAAATTATGGTTGACATTATTTTTACTAGAGATCTTTTTCATATCACGAACCACATTGTTGACAAATAGCTCTATATTGGGACTTATGCTGAGAGGTGGTGTGTATTTGCTTTTGGGTTTAAAAGCAGAGTAAGGGCCTGTAGACTGAAATTCTTCATTATCTGCTAGTAAGCTTTCAAGGCTTCTCAAAGTTTTGGAGTGCATAGGTTCAGTTTGGGTTGTGTTCTTTCTTTTAGAAAAAAAACTTTTTTAACGCCAATTTTCTGGCAAACAAATGAGTGTCTTTAACCCATTCAAAGAGGTTAAAACCCCTTGTAGGTGAAAAGTTTAGGCCTTTTGTGAGAACTCCTAGATGATCTTTTGAAAGTGTTTTGGTTGACAGGTTAAATATTTGTAGAGAATCTAGTTCTTCCGTGTTCTCTTTTGTTGGGGTTTGTAAGTATCTTGGTTTTTTCTTCTTACCCCTCCTGATCTTTCTCTTAGATCTAAAAAAGTTTTTGTTGATCTTTTTGCCATTGTGAGATTACTTGATCCCGATGTATCATTTGTTTCTAGATCGGACCATTCAGATTCAGATGTAGTATTATCTACATGTGTTTTTGGGATAAATTGTTTTATTGATCTCTTAAAAATGTTTCCACTTTGGAAATCATTTAGATCCCTATGGAATTTCTTTTGTTTCCTATCCACCAACATTTTTTTGAAGTTTTCTATATCTTTTTGCAGTTTATTCTCTAATTCTATAAAGTTGGGATCTGTACTGTGTTGTCTTATTTTCTCCACTTCTTTCTTCAATTGTGGGTCTATCTCTTTCAATTGTGATTGTTCCCATTCTAGAATTAGATTCATAAGTTCCTTTGAACATCTCAACAGTACTGTGTCCCATTTCTTTACAAAATCATCTGGTAGGCCTTGAATTGTGGGGAATAAATTGATACGTAAACCTCTGGGTACTAGATTGTTTGCCAGATAGTTCTCCAAACTTGCTATCTCCCACTATATTCTATATTGTTGTTTATATAGCTTATTTAGTTCGAAGAACTGATTTTTTAGCATGGGCTCTTTATGTACACCTAGATTTATATCTTTATTAAATACACTTTTGGCTTCATTTAGCCAACTTTCTTGGTTCCAATTTTGGAATAGGAATCCTGTTTCAGGTTCCATATTTGTATTTGAAATATACAAGGATACCGAGCTTAACACCTTAGATAGAACTTAGTTCATAAATAATAGTAGTTACAGGATAAGAGAAAAAGGTGGCTTAAGATATATAAAGAAATCTAGGTGTAGACTAGGGGTGCTACTTGTGGATATACATACTTAATAATGCAATACAATTTTTCTGCAATACAGGTCTTCACAAGCTTTGTAAATTTTACCTTTAGAGGACTGAAAAAATAGCTTAATTTCCTTTTAAGCTTACATTTTACACATAGCATGGAATAAAACAACTTACCTTAATTTGTTCTGTATCTTCTACACTTTTGTTTTCCAGTTCAAGACTCAGAATCGGTTTCTCTGAAAATAAATAAATGCTATTTTTAAATGCACTGCTATAACCTAATTACATTATTATTAAAAATAATTTACAAAGCGCCAACATTTTCTGTTGCACTGTACCTTGGTTAAGTATAATGAACAAAAATGTAAATACATTGTTAAACACATGCCAAAAAGTAGGCGGACCTGTTTTTCAGTTTAAAATCTTACATACATGGTGCTTTTTTCAAAACACCATACAAGATTGAAAACTCACAAACTTACAATCTAAAGGGATTATTGAAACAAAAAGTAATTAAAGGAATAACCAAGGGCTTGGCAAGTAATTGAAAAAAGTGGAGAGGGTTAATTAGTGATTAAGGTTTGGAGTGTGTCAGCTGTGAGAAATGGAGGTGATGGTGCTAAACCTGCACTATAGATTAAAACAAATCATAGGTGGGAGGACATGTTACATGAGTTAGAGGGAGAAGAGTGGTGGCGTGTGAGAGACTAGAGGTAAAGAAAACAACGTAAATGAGAGTGGCAAAATGTCAGTTGGAGAATGAGATTCTGCTGAGTGGATGGGATGATTATATGTGTAGTTAAAATTTATTTATTTTAATTTGTTGAATTCAAAAAGTTCTTAGTTTATGTTATGAACTACAGCACCTTAACATGTTAGATGAATGTTTGACTAAAATCTAGAAAATCTAATATGTTGTATAGACAGATCTCTCTGCATTGAAATATATACTGTATTACCATCTTTACTTGTTCATGGGGTAATTATATTATTTATATTATAACGCTCAGTACATTGAAAAGCAAGTCTTTAGCAGGTTTACCAGTGGATCACATAAACAGAAATGTGCAATGAAAAAAAAAATTACAGGAATAGGCACATTGCCAGCATAAGGTCATTTTAATGAGGCTTGTTTTAAATTTTCTGCTTAAAATTCAGAGAGTGGCCTAACTGGGAATGAGATTAATGAGCACATAATGCATACAAAATTAGATGTGAACAGAAGTGAAGATAAAATAGTAGTGATGTGCTTTGGAAAATAAATTTGGATATACTGTAAAACCCTTCTCCTAGGACTCGCACCCAAAAAAAAAAACTGCCATTTAAAATTATCTGCCTTCCCTGCTGTGAATGGATAAAAGAAAATGTAATTTCTAGGCAGCCATATATATCAACACTTAGTGTGTTCAGACAGCACAATTATGCTATACATTAGCAGTGTCAAGATATGTGCAATAGGATCTGACTTTGTGGATTAGCCTTTTATGTTTAACAAAAAAAAGAAAGATCACTGAAAACATTATTTTGACCCATCTAAAGAAGAGAACAGAACACCACAATTAAAAGGGACACTGAAGTCGTAACATCTGCTCTGCATAAGCAAGTAAAGCAATGAAAATACAGTAGACAGTATGTACACATTTTTCCATTTTAAGTACTTTTCATTATTTTAGAATTTGTTCTAAATGCAGTAGTGAGGACCTTTTAAGCACTATTTTCACTGATTCAGCAGGAGTCTGTTTGCACCACAGGACTTACTGAGCCTAACAGGACATTCTCTCAACTCCTGAAATGTCCATAAATTATAGGCTTCCTCTAAATGCTTTTATACAGCCTTCGCTGCAATAATAAATTCCCCATTTGAGATTGGAATGTCTAAAGAACAAGAAATAAGTTGAAGCTTTTGGATATATCAATAAAAGTTTATTGTCACTCACAGGGTACTTGTGATTCTTAGTCCTTAAAAAGAACCTGTCGGGTGAAGCTCAGCACAGCCGTTAGAATAGTGACCTCTTTTTTCTTTCTAATCTGTAATATATGCATCAGATTGAAAGTTGGCCTCTGAGGAAGCAGTCTCTTGTGAAAAGCCACATTAGTCCAATCAGAGCTTCCAGCTCTCAATCCTTGAGCAGTTCTTTACTGCAATTCCAGTACCCCTCAGTTTGCTCATTAGTCTCCCATGTGGTACTGTATAAAAAGCCTTTGCAAAATCCAAAAAGACTTCATTCACTGAGTTGCCCTGATCCAAGTTCCTACTAACTTCTTCATAGAAATTAATTTGGTTTGTTTGACATGACCTATCCCTCCTAAATCGGTGTTGACTCCTACTTATAATCTTGTTTAAATAGACATATTCTTGTATACTATCCCTTATTAACCCTTCTAAAAGCTTTCCCACTACAGAATTGAGACTTACAGTACTATAATTTCCTGTATTTGTTCTTGCTCCCTTGTTAAATATAGGTATCACCTCTGCTTTTCTCCAGTCATCTGGTAGAGACCCTGTGTTCAGTGAATCTTGAAAAAGTTTTCTTGTGAGTCTTTTGAGATATTTGAAGATTGCATGTACTACACAAAGATCACACTGTAACCACATCACGTTATATAATTTAATATTTAATTTATGACTTTTTATAGTTTGATAAGCATATCTCTAATCATACTTTGGCAATTCTAGAAATGTATTGTTATTAGGCAGTATTTTTGTTCCAATGCATTATTCCTTTAAATACGGTTTCAACAAAGTTTAATAAAAGTTATATTTGATTGTGATACAGTTAGTCCTGTGAGTGCACCAATAAACTGATAATTTCTTTCACTTTGTGTTTATTAATATTTATTATCTGGGTAGCACCGCAAGTGTATTTCTCCCAGCCAAGGACTACAAGTGTATAATGCCACATTGTTTTTAAAATCCTATATTATTAGAGCACATTAGTGCTCGAATAGAGAAGGTTCTCTTGAATGCTCCATTATAAACCATTTTGTCATGTTTGACCAAAGAAGTTGAGTGCACGTGCTCAGCATTATATCCAGAGGTTGTCTTTGGGAAATAGACGTAGGAGTTCTGCCAGCATTGCTGCAGATGTTGAAGGGGTGGGGGATCAGCCTGTCAGTGCTCAGACCATATGCTGCACACTGCATCACATTGGTCTACAAGGCTGTCGTTCCAGAAGGAAGCCTCTTCTAAAGACGATGCACAAGAAAGCCCGCAAACAGTTTGCTGAAGACAAGCAAACTAAGGACACTTATTACTGGAACCATGTCCTGTGGTCCGACGAACCAAGATAAACTTATTTGGTTGAGATGGTGTCAAGAGTGTGTGGCGGCAACCAGGTGAGGAGTACAAAGACAAGTGTATTTTGCCAACAGTCAAGCATGGTGGTGGGAGTGTCATGGTCTAGACCTGCATGAGTGCTGCCGGCACTGGGGAGCTACAGTTCATTGAGGGAACCATGAATGCCAACATGTACTGTGACATACTGAAGCAGAGCATAGTTACATAGTAATTAAGGTTGAAAAAAGACTTATAGTCCATCAAGTTCAACCTGTTAAGATCTCCTCTAATCTGCAATATGCGGACTAGTTATTAATTAATTAGTTGTTAAATAATTATTAATAGTATAGTATTTGAGAATGAATAAAGAGTTATCCCTCAAGTTCAACCTTTTTAGATCTCCATTGACCTTTTTAATATGTGGACTATTTATTAATAATTGTTAATTGATCCAGCCCTCTTTATTCAACAATTAATCTAACCCCTTTTTGAAGTTATCTATCAAATTCGCTGTCACCACCTCCTTTGGTAGAGAATTCCACAGTTTAACCATCCTAACTGTGAAGAACCCATTTCTTTGTTTAAGGTGAAAACTTTTTTCCTCTAACCTCAAAGGATGTCCTCTTGTCAGTTGAAAATCTCTTGCTACAAAAAGTTCACTTGACAAAGCCTTATATTGACCCTGAATGTATTTAAATAAGGTAATCATATCCCCTCGTAGACGCCTTTTTTCTAGCGAAAATAAGTTTAATTTGGAAAGTCTTTCTTCATAACTTAGCCCCTCCATTCCCCTTATTAGTTTTGTAGCTCTTCTCTGTACTTTTTCCAGCTCTAAAATGTCCTTTTTATGAAGTGGTGCCCAAAATGTCACTCCATATTCCAAATGAGGGCGTACTAGGGATTTGTATAGTGGCAGAATTATATTTGCTTCCCTTGCTTCTATACCCTTCTTAATACATGCTAATATTTTACATGCCTTTGCAGCTGCTGCTTGGCATTGAGCACTGTTACTGTACCTAAGTGGTTGTCCACTAGTACTCCCAAATCCCTTTCAATATCTGATACCCCTAGATTTGCTCCATTAAGATTATAAATTGCATGGCTATTTTTTCCTTCCCAAATGCATAACCTTACATTTATTTGTATTAAATCTCATCTGCCATTTAGCCGCCCATTTCTCTAATTTATGCAAATCCCTTTGTAGGGAAAGTACATAATTATCTGATTTTATTACCTTGCACAACTTCGTGTCATCAGCAAAAATGGAGACACTACTTTCGAGTCCTACTTCTACGTCATTAATAAATATGTTAAAAAGGAGAGGACCTAATACTGAACCTTGAGGAACCCCACTTACCACATTAGTCCAATCAGAGTATGTTTCATTTACAACAACCCTTTGTTTCCTATCTTAGCCAGCTCTCGATCCATGAGCAGATATTTACTGCAATTCCTGTATCCCTTAGTTCGCTCACTAGTCTTCCATGTGGCACTGTATCAAACGCCTTTGAAAAATCCAAAAAGACTACATCCACTGAGTTGCCCTGATCCAAGTTCCTACTAACCTCCTCATAGAAACTGATTAGATTGGTCTGACACAACCTATCCTTCATAAATCCGTGTTGACTGCTACCTAAGATCTTGTTCAAATAGACATATTCTTGTACTCTGTCCCTTATTAACCCTTCTAAAAGCTTTCCAACTACAGATGTGAGGCTCAGTGGTCTATATTTCCCCGGATTTGCTCCCTTTTTAAATATAGGTATCACCTCTGCTTTTCTCCAGTCATCCGGTAGAGACCCTGTAGGGAGTCTTAAAGGTTAGATATAATGGTTTGGCTATTACAGAACCCAGCTCCTTCAGTACCCTTGGATGTATTCCATCGGGACCTGGGGCTTTATTAACATTTATTTTCTCCAATCTCTTTTGGATTTCTTCCTGCATTAACCAATTATTTAGTGATGGTAGTGTAGCCCCATTATGTTGCGGTGTCCCAACCACTGGTACCTCCCTTGTGTATACAGACGAAAAGAACCTATTTAGCTCATCTGCCTTTTCCTTGTCACTAATTATCAGATTGTCTGTGTCACATTGTAATGTTCCTATAGCTTCCTTCCTCGTCTTCTTCCCATTAATATATTTAAAAAATATTTAAGGGTTAGTCTTTCCATTGCAACCGACTTCTCATTTTCTATTTTAGCCAGTCTAATAGCCCTTTTGCAAGCCTTGTTGCAAAAGGGCTATTAGACACATAATCACATTATAGTCACATAAAGCTACCTCTGTTCCCTCCTTCTTGTATAATTTAAATGCATATTTCTTTTTCCTCATCATGATCTTTAAGTCATTGTTAAGCCACATGGGATGTGATTTACTCCTATTCATTTTATTTCCACATGGTACATGCCGATGAGTATGTTTATTCAGTAAGGATTTGAATGTTGTCCATTTATTTTCAGTATTTTTCCCTGTAAGTTCTTTGTCCCAATCTATATGTAGTATTGCTGCCCGTAGCCCATCAAAGTTAGCCCTTTTAATATTTAGAGTTTTTGTTGGCCCCTTACAACTCTGTTTTTTGTATTCAATCTCAAATAATACTGTTTTGTGATAACTGTTCCCCAAGGGTTCCCCTATTTTAACATTTGATATTATAATCAATATTACTTGTGATGACTAAATCCAAGATGGCCTCATTTCTAGTAGGTTCTTGTATTACCTGGGCCAGATAATGCTCCCCTTAGCTGAGCTGCTGGTCTCATTTATCCAGTTTATTATAGGGTAATTAAAGTCTCCCATTATTAGAACTTGCCCATGCTTAGCTGCATTTCCAATCTGTAACAATAATTGTATTTCCTCACTTTCAGCTATATTTGGGGGTTTATAGCATACTCCCACCAATATGCATTTAGAATTAGCTCCTCCACTATTTAGCTCAACCCACAAGGATTCAATGATGCCGTTAGTGCCAGCATAAATATCTTCTCTAACTATAGGCTTAAATTCAGGCTTAACATAAAGACAGATCCCTCCTCCTCTTTTACCATTTCCCCTATCTAAATAGGTTATAACCATCCAGATTAACAGTCCAGTCATGAGATTCATCCCACCATGTTTCAGTAATGCCTATTAAGCCACATTTTTTTTGTACTGCTAATAATTCTAGCTCGTCTATTTTTCCAGGCAAACTTTTTGCATTAGCAAGCATACACTTTATGTTGCTATGGCTCTGACGTTGTGAAGTGCTTGCCACTGTATTTGAGGCCCCTATTAATATTTCCCTACTGTCTATTGTAACCCTCCCCCTTCTCCTCCCCCATGGGTAACTAATTCAATCCCTTTCTCTCTCTACGCTTTTTACCCCAATACTTCTATATAGTCCCACCCCCCCACCTACAAGTTTAAAAACTCCCCCAGCCATTCTACCATCCTATCCCCTAGCCTAAAAGCTCCCTCATCATTAAGGTGTAATCCTTCCCTGCTATAGAGATTGTACCCAAGTGAGAAGTCAGCCCAGTGCTCTAAAAAACCCAAACCCTCTGCACTGCACCACTTTTTTAGCCACGCATTAACCTCCCTAAGCTCCTTCTGCCTCCCTGGGCTAGTAATGGTAGTATCTCAGAAAATACTACCTTGGAGGTCCTTGCTTTAAGCTTATTCCCTAGTTCTCTAAAATCATTCTTTAGGATGCTCCATCTGTCATTGGTACCAATGTGTACCAAGACAGCCGGTTCATTACCTGCCCTTCCCAATAACTTATCCACACGATCCACAACATGCCAAACCCAAGCACCCGGGAGGCAGCAAACTGTTCGATTGCTAGGATCTGGGTGACAAATCACCCCCTCTACCTTCCTAATAATAGAGTCCCCTACAACCAAAACCTGTCTGCTGCTCTGCCTATTCTGCCCTCCCTCTCCTCCAGTAGAACTGTTCTCCCGGCTGTTAGGGGGAACAGCTCTATCTGGCATTGCCATTCCTGAATGGACATCCCCAACAGTTTCACTCAATCTGGCAAATCTGTTGGTGTTTGCCAACTCAGAACTGGCCTGTCTCCTCCTGTTCCCCCTGATTCCCCTTCTAACTGTAACCCAGCTATTTCCTTGGACATCCTCACTAGCCCCAGCTCCTCCCTCCATGCTAGGCCCAGCTAAAGTGTGCTCAGTGAGCACCAACCCCCTTTCCAGTGGAGCAATATCACTAAGTGTTGCAATTCTCCTCTCCAGATTTCCAATTTGAGCTTCCAGAGAGGCAACATGCTCACACCTCTCACAGAGGTATGGACCCTGGATCATCTGTTCCAGTAGTGCATACATGTGGCAGGATGTACACTGAGTGAGGTTGCCACTGGACTGACTCATGATTATCTGTTACAAAAATACAGTGAGAAAACAAATCAATGTATTTGTATAAAGATTGCTTTTCTACACCTTAACCCAAACAAAACAGAAAAAAAATATATACGTTTGTTTTCTGTTTTTTTTTATAATACCCCTTTCCTTTGGATTTCCTCCTTTTAGTCAATCTCCTACACACTAACTACACTTACACTAGAAATGATTGCAAGCTCCCAAGCTCGCTCTTCCCTTGTTAAAATAGACCCCACCCACTCACCTGTACAATGATAAATGAGCACAGGACAGAAAACTCTGCCCTGCCCCACAGAACTGATTCAACAGAACACAACAAAATGCACACAGATAAATGTTTACACAGGCCAAGCCACACCCACTCTCACCTGCACACTGATTACAGCACAGGACAGAAAACCCTGCACTGATTTACAGAACTGATTCAAACAGAACCTCACACAAATGCACACAGATATAACTTACATAGGCCAAACCACACCCACTCTCACCTGCACACTGATTACAGCACAGGACAGAAAACACTGCACTGATTTACAGAACAGATAAAAAAAAGAGACTGGGCCGCAGGGCAGTAATTTCAACAAGATAACTACCCAAACACACCTCCAAGATGACCACTGCCTTGCTAAAGAAGCTGAAGGTAAAGGTGATGGACTGGCCAAGCATGTCACCAGACCTAAACCCTATTGAGCATATGTGGGCGACATTAATGGCTATGTATCGAGTTATTTTGAGGGGACAGCAAATTTACACTGTTATACAGGCTGTACAACTTACTACTTTACATTGTAGCAGAGTGTCATTTCTTCAGTGTTGTCATATGAAAAGATATAATAAAATATTTACTAAAATGTGAGGGGTGTACTCACTTTTGTGAGATACTGTGTGTGTTGAATCATATTTTCAAAATCTGCATTTTTTTTTACAAACATTTCTCAACAACTAGGTATTTGTGCATATGATTACTGTAATACTCAATACATGTTTTGACTTAGGTATTTATCAATATGTCCCCATTAAGGTGAATTGTTAAATAATGAGGATACCAACATGAGATTTAACATGAAATTTGTTAACACCAAAGCAAATATTTCTGCACATAACACTAAACATATGCATTCATTTAGCCATACTTTTTGCGATGTACTTAGCTACCCCCTGACATTAACAGGATAATATCTGTACATATTTAGGCACTAACTTGAAGGTGATTAGGCATAGTTGCATGAGGATTGACATCTTACAATAACAGATCAAGACAATTGCTGTTAGCATGTTTCAATATATACATTTAACAATAACATGCATGAAATCAAAGCACAATCTGAACACGAACACTAATGGGGGCATATGTATCCACAACAGACTCCTGTGCAACAACCAAGTAACAGGTGCTAAATCAGTGAACACATATCTCTATTGATATGTAGGGAAATGGGCATGATGATCCAGTGTTTCACTCATCACAGGTATAAATATCATGTATAATGTGAATATGGTCTCACTCAATGGACTGACCCAGTCCGTACATATCATGCAAATTGATATTGCTTTTGGGACTTGTTCGAGTGTACTTGCTTCTTTTTGGGCTGTTGCATAGATTAACTATTTCCATCAATAACAGATTGTCCTAGCAAGTTACCACTTGTTTCATGATGCATATGTTAGGGGCAATGTTTATAATCGCATTCTGTACAATGCCCGGAAGGCAATGTGTATAATCTTTGATTCTTATTTGACTGGGCAATGTGTTGAATAATGACAACAAGGTTTTTGAATTAGTATCATCAGTTGACGTCATACTTTCAGAGGACGACTTGGTACTAGTGTTGACTAGTCATGTATAATGTGAATATGGTCTCACTCAATGGACTGACCCAGTCCGTACATATCATGCAAATTGATATTGCTTTTGGGACTTGTTCGAGTGTACTTGCTTCTTTTTGGGCTGTTGCATAGATTAACTATTTCCATCAATAACAGATTGTCCTAGCAAGTTACCACTTGTTTCATGATGCATATGTTAGGGGCAATGTTTATAATCGCATTCTGTACAATGCCCGGAAGGCAATGTGTATAATCTTTGATTCTTATTTGACTGGGCAATGTGTTGAATAATGACAACAAGGTTTTTGAATTAGTATCATCAGTTGACGTCATACTTTCAGAGGACGACTTGGTACTAGTGTTGACAAGTGATGACTCAGAACGACCCATCCACCCGACATCGCATCGGGCTGAGAAAAGTGAATCCGAAAAAAACCCACTGACAGAAGAAGGGGCAAAATCATCCAAGTGTCTAACTTGCATCCATTTTTGAAAACAACAGAAAAAGGACTGGGGAATGCTTTGAAAAGCAGGCTAAGAAAATGTTGAAGCAAACACAGGACCCATTTCCTCCAGTTGAAGTGGGAGAGATGGTCCATCTATCGATTCCCAACGTCGACAGGGCTCGCGGGTTCTCCAACAGCATCCTAGCAGTGGTGAAGAGTGTTGACGATGAGACACTGTGCTCTGAACATGGCCAACTAAAGCAGAAATACACACGTGCAGAAATACATCCGTGCAAAGAAAGATTATTAGACTTAATGGCTGTTACGGAAAAGGTGGATAGCAAACTGATTTCTCTGAGAGAAGTGGAATCTTACAACAACGTGTCAGGGTTACAGGGGTGTAAGAAATGCAACTGCAAAACCAAATGCATTTAAAAAAACGGCGCGTTAAGAGCTATCCGTCAGTTCTGTAATTCCAAGTGCCACAGTTCTTTGCCTTGCTCTAATAAATGATGATACCAATTCAAAAACCTTGTTGTCATTATTCAACACATTGCCCAGTCAAATAAAAATCAAAGATTATACACATTGCCCGGGCATTATACTGAATGCCCGGATTGTACACATTGCCTATAACACATTACTGTGCTATTTTTCTGGGAATCTTATGAATGTTTTTGTACTGCAGATATATGCTTTTCCAGGCCTTTCTTATGGTGTGCGGTCTTAATGGGTTATCCAGCTTTGTTCAGATATTTCATACTTCCCTATGTCTGTTGCATCACATATGTTTATATTTATAGTTAAATTACTCAAATGTGCCATATAGCAATATGAAATCCTCATTTTGTAATGATTTAGCATTTTTTTCCATTGGTTTCTATGTTTTTAAAAGCCACTGGGAGTGGTGTTTGGCACCCATACTAATTTCATCTGTTTTTGTGACGGCAGTGATCTTATATGCGAGCGATCCGTAATTTTTGATTAGACTACGGTTTGGGGCTAATGGTCTCGGAGTAACTGGTAATCTATAAGAAGTGTGTAAAGTCAATGAAAAATGTATCCGTAATTAGAAATTGCGGCTTGACAAGGTGACTCTTAGTAGTTGTCTTGGGGTCGTCTTATAGACGGAAAAATACGATATATATATATATATATATATATATATATATATATATATATATATAACTAAATAATTAAATAAATAAATGAGCAATGCATTATATTGTGATTCCTTTTGTTGTGGACAAACGCCTTATTTATATTGACAACCTTTCGAAAAGGTTTAACATCTCTTTATCAAGTGTGAAGCAATACGGACATGAAATGGAACCCTCGGTTTCAATGTAAACAGTGATGCAGAGCAAGTGGGGACAGCATCGGATTGACTGAATACTTTGTAGCCAAAGATGGAGGAGTTCTATACAAAATCAACAAAAACAAGACGGAGCTGACTGTAGCTCAGAACATGAGCTTCTTACATCAAAATCCAGAATTAAACTGAAGAAAAAAGGGAAAATCATCAGACCAAAATATAAAATATCCCTTATATGCAATGGAAGTAAAATAATAGATTTAAGGGACTAGACATGGAAGATAGAATGCCTGAAGAACTTTGGATCGAAGTTTGTGACATTATCCAGGATACAGAAACAAAGAATATCCACAAAAGAAAAAAAACTAAGAAGGCAAACTGGCTAATGAGGCTTTGAAAGTATCCCAAGAAAGATGGAAAGCGAAAGTGGAGATAGGAAAATATCCAACTGAATGCAAAATCCCAGAGGATAGCAAGAGCAAGACATTTTACAGTGATCAATGTAAAGAGATAGAAGAAGATAAATGCATTTAAATCCTTACTAAATATACATCGGCATATACCATGTGGAAATAAAAGTAAAAGGAGTAAATCCCATCCAATGTGGCTTAACAATGATTGAAAGATCAAGATACGGAGTAAAAAACAGGCATTTAAATTATACAAACAAGAAGGGCAAGAGACTGCTTTACGGGAGTACAAGGAAATCAACAAGGCCTGCAAAAGGGCTATTAGACTGGCTAAAATAGAAAATGAAAAATTAATTGCAAAAGAGAGTAAGACTAACCCTAAAATATTTTTTAAGTATATTAATGGGAAGAAGGGGAGGAAGGAAGCTATGGGAACATTACAATGCGACACAGGCCATCTGAAAATTAGTGACCAGGAAAAGGCAGATTAGCTAAATAGGTTATTTTCTTCTGTCTACACAAGGGAGGCACCAGTGGTTGGGACACTGCAACATTATTGGGATACACTACCTTTGCCAAATAATTGGTTAACACAGGAAGTAATCCAAAAGAGGTTGGAAAAAATAAATGTTAATAAAGCCTGGGGTCCTGATGGAATACATCCACGGGTACTGAGGGAACTGGGTTCTGTAATAGCCAAATCATTATATTTAATTTTTCAAGATTCACTCAACACAGGGTCTCTACCAGATGACTGAAGAAAAGCAGATGTGATACTTATATTTAAAAAAGGAGCAAGAGCAAATCCAGGGAATAATAGACCAGTGAGCCTCACTTTTGTAGTGGGGAAACTTTTACTTTTAGACATATTCTTGTATATTATCCCTTATTAACCCTTCTATTTGAACAGGATTATAAGTAGGAGTCAACATGGATTTATGAAGGATACGTCATGACAACCAAATCTAATTAGTTTCTATGAGGAGGTTAGTAGGAACCTGGATCAAGGCAACTTAGTGGATGTAGTCATTTGGATTTTGCAAAGGTTTTTGATACAGTGCCACATGGGAGACTATTGTGCAAACTAAGAGATACAAGATACTAAGAGATACAGGAATTGCAGTAAATAGCTGCTCATGGATTGAGAGCTGGCTAAAAGACAGAAAGCAAAGGGTTGTTGCAAATGGAACATACTTCGATTGGACTAATGTGGTAAGTGGGAGTTCCTCAGGGTTCAGTATTAGGTCCTCTTCTTTTTAAAATATTTATTATGACTTAGAGGTAGGATTGGAGTGTGGTGTCTCCATTTCCGCTGATGACACAAAGTTGTGCATGGTAATTCAAATCAGATAATGATGTGCTTTCCCTGCAAAGGGATTTACATAAAATTGAGGAATGGGCATCTAAATGGCAGATGAGATTTAATACGAATAAATGTAAAGTTGTGCATCTGGGAAGGAAAAATAGCCATGCAATTTATAATCTTAGCAAATCTAGGGGTATCAGATATTGAAAGGCATTTGGGAGTACTTGTGGACAACCACCTAGGTAACAGTGCTCAATGCCAAGCAGCAGCTGCAAAGGCAAATAAAATATTAGCATGTATTAAGAGGGGGATAGAAGCAAGGTAAGCAAATATAATTCTGCCACTATACAAATCTCTAGTTTGGATCTCATTTGGAATATGGAGAACAATTTTGGGCACCACTTCATAAAAAGGACATTTTAGAACTGGAAAAGGTATAGAGGAGGGCTACAAAACTAATAAGGGGAATGAAGGGGCTAGGTTATGAAGAAAGACTAACCAAATTAAACTTATTTTCTCTAGAAAACAGGTGTCTAAGAGGAGATATGATTACCTTATATAAATACATCCAGGGTCAGTATAAGGATTTGTCAAGGGAGCTTTTTGTGCCAAGAGGATTTCAACTGACAAAAGGACATCCCTTGAGGTTAGAAGTAAAAAGATTCCACCTTAAAGAAAGAAAAGGGTTCTTCACAGTAAGGGTGGTTAATCAGTGGAATTCTCTACCAGAGGAGGTGGTGACAGCGGATTCGATAGATAACTTTAAAAGGGGACTGGATTTATTTCTAATTAAAAAGGGAATTCAGGGTTATCATGGATAATTAGAGAGAGAGTATGGATTTATGAAGGATACGTCATGACAACCAAATCTAATTAGGGAGAAAACCGATCACCAGTATCTGGGGTCAGGAAGGAATTCACTTCAGTTTACCACTGCACCATGCCTCATTGTAGTATAGAAATCAAAGTTAAAATATAATCAGTGTTGCAGTCCTAGTGTGATCCTCATTTTACAGTGCCTAGCAAAAGCATTCACTCCCTTGGCATTTTTCGTATTTTGTTGCCTCACAACCTGGAATTAACAAAGATTGTTTGAGGATTTGCATCATTTAATTTTTTGGAACATGCCCACAAAGATTTTTTTTTAATCTTTTTATTGTGAAGCAAACAACAAATAGGCCAAAATAGCAGTCAATGTGACTATTCACCCCCTTAAAGTCAATACTTTGTAGAGCCACCTTTTGCTGCAATCACAGCTTCAAGTCGCTTTGGATAAGTCTCTATGAGCATGCCACATCTCACCAATGAGATTTTTGCTCATTCCTTGCAAACCTGCTCCTGCTTTGAACTTGTGAACAGCAATCTTTAAGTCTGACCACAGATTTTCAATTGGATTGAGGTCTGGGCTTTGACTAGGCCATTCCAACACATTTACAGGTTTCCCCTTAAACCACTCAAGTGTTGCTTTAGCAGTGTGTTTGGGGTCATTATCCTGCTTGAAGGTGAACCTCCGTCCTAGCTTCAAATCATGCACAGAGTGGTACAAATATTGCTCAAGAGTATCCCTGTATTTAGCACTATCCATCTTTCCCTCAACTCTGACCAGTTTCACAGTCCCGACTGCTGAAAAACATCCCCACAGCATGATGCTGCCACCACCATCACTGTGAGGATGGTGTTCTTTGGGTGATGTGATGTGTTGGGTTTGTGCCAGATATAGCGTTTTCTTTGTTGGCCGACAAGTTAAATTTTAGTCTCATCATACCAGAGCACATTCCTCCATACATTTTGGGAGTCTCCCACATGCCTTTTCGCAAACTCAAAATGTGCCATTTTGTTTTTTGCTGAAAGCAATGCCTTTCTTCTGGCCACTCTGCCATAAAGCACAACTCTATGGAGCGTACAGCTTATTGACGTCCTATGTACAGATACTCCAGTCTCTGCTGTGGAACTCTGCAACTCCTCCAGGGTTACCTTAGGTCTCTTTGCTACCCTCCGTGCCTGGTTCGTGAGTTTTGGTAGGCGGCCGTCTCTTGGCAGGTTTGCTGCTGTGCCATGTTCTTTCAATTTGGTTATGATAGATTTAATGGTGCTCCTGGGGGATCATCAAAGATTTGGATATTTTTTTATAACCTAACCCTGACTTGTACTTCTTAACAACATTGTCCCTTACTTGTTTGGAGAGTTCCTTGGTCTTTATGGCAGTGTGTGGTTAGTGGTGCCTCTTGCTTAGGTGTTGCAGCCTCTGGGGCCTTTAAAAAAAAGGTGTGCATATGTAATGACAGATCATGTGACACTTAGATTGCACATAGGTGGACATCATTTCACTCATTATGTGACTTCTGAAGGTAATTGGTTGCACCAGAGCTTTTTATGGACTTCATAACAAAGGGGGTGAATACATACGCACATGCCAATTTTCTGTTTTCTATTTCTAAAAAATAGTTTTATGTATACATTTTTTCTCATTTCACTTCACCAACTTAGACTATTGTGTTCTGATCCATCACATAAAATTCAGATTAGCAAAACATTGAACTTAAGGCCGTAATGTAACAAAATAGGTAAAAAGTTAAGGGGGTGAATATTTTTGCAAGGCACTGTATATGCAGTTTCTTGGAGAAGGGCTATACAAGTAATAATTAGAAATGTCAGTATAAGTTAATTATTGATTAGTATAGAAATTGCAAACAAGATTTCACATGATGTACATCCTACATCTGATGGTGCATATGGTAAATTCAAGGATCTTCACTTGTACAGCGTTGCCTTGTTTTGAACTACCGTATATACTCGAGTATAAGCCGACCCGAGTATAAGCCGAGGCACCCATTTTACCACAAAATACTGGGTAAAATGAGTGTCTTGAGTATAAGCCGAGGGTGGGAAATGTGCTGCCCCCTGTGTCCCCCTCTCTCTCCGTGTCTCTTCTCCCCTCTCCCTTCCCTGTGTCTCTTCCAACCTCTCCCTTCACCTGTGTCTCTTCCCCCCTCCCTTATCACCCTCCTCAACCCCACTCCTCAACCTCCCTTCTCATCCTCAACCTCCTTCCTCATCCTCCCTCCTCATCCCCCTCCTCAACCCCCCATCCTCATCCTCCCTCCTCAACCACCCATCCTCAACCCCTCCTCCTCATCCTCAACCTCCCTCCTCATCCTCAACCTCCCTCAACCCCCCTCAACCCCCCCTCCTCAACCTAAACCCCCCTCAACCCCCCTCCTCCACCTAAACCCACTAAATACCTCCCCCCTCTCCCCTCACATACCTGCTTGTGCTTCGGCCTCCGCTCCTTGACCCGGCGCGCATGTGACGTCACATGCGTGCCGCGTCATTAGCATATACCTGGATCCGGCACCCAGTATATGCTAATGACGCGGCGCGCATGTGACGTCATATACGCGCCTGCGCCGGGTTTTGAACTACTGTATATACTCGAGTATAAGCCGACCCGAGTATAAGCCGAGGCACCCATTTTACCACAAAATACTGGGTAAAATGAGTGTCTTGAGTATAAGCCGAGGGTGGGAAATGTGCTGCCCCCTGTGTCCCCCTCTCTTTACGTGTCTCTTCTCCCCTCTCCCTTCCCTGTGTCTCTTCTCCCCTCTCCCTTCCCTGTGTCTCTTCCAACCTCTCCCTTCACCTGTGTCTCTTCCCCCTCCCTTATCACCCTCCTCAACCCCACTCCTCAACCTCCCTCCTCATCCTCAACCTCCCTCCTCATCCCCCTCCTCAACCTCCCTCCTCAACCCCCTATCCTCATCCTCCCTCCTCAACCCCCCATCCTCAACCCCTACTCCCTCCTCATTCTCAACCTCAATCCCCCTCAACCCAAACCCACCTCCTCAACCTCAATCCCCCTCAATCCCCCTCAACCCCAACCCCCCTCCTCAACCCCCCCTCCTCAACCTAAACCCCCTCCTCAACCCCCCCTCCTCAACCTAAACCCCCCTCAACCCCCCTCCTCCACCTAAACCCCCCTAAATACCTCTCCCCTCACTTACCTGCTTGTGCTCCGGCCTCCGCTCCTTGACCCGGCGCAGGCGCGCATGTGACGTCACATGCGTGCCGCGTCATTAGCATATACCTGGTGCCGGCACCCGGTATATGCTAATGACACGGCGCGCATGTGACGTCACATGCGCGCCTGCGCCGGGTCAAGGAGCGGAGGCCGGAGCACAAGCAGGTAAGTGAGGGGAGAGGTATTTAGGGGGGTTTAGGTGGAGGAGGGGGGTTGAGGGGAGAGGGAAAGAGACACGGGGGGTAGAGAGACACACACGGGGGGTGAGAGACACACGGGGGGTTAGAGACACACGGGGGGGTTAGAGACACACGGGGGGGTTAGAGACACACGGGGGGGTTAGAGACACACGGGGGGGTTAGAGACACACGGGGGGTTAGAGACACAGTGGGGAGAGTGACTCGAGTCTAAGCCAATGGGGGCCCTTTTTTGCTTAAAAAAAAGGGCTGAAAAACTCGGCTTATACTCGAGTATATACAGTAATTTAAAAGTACCACGATTTCTATTTACCAAATTGTACGTAACAAAGCTTTCATTTTGTATTAGTACAGTTGAAAAAGCAATTTTAAAACAAAAACAAAAAAAAAGACCTTTAACGTGTGCTGACAACATGCAGATAATCTCAAACCAGGGAGTGTTTTTTTTAAATCACATCTGCAGTTTGCTGTTGTAGTAGATGATATTGTCTGCAATCCAGTTGGTTCTCACACATCCCACTCTGCTCCTTAATACATTTTCTGCATCAGACATGGATCAGTTAAGCAACCCATGTTTTTAACACAATTATACACTAAGCTTCTCTAAATGCTTTAATTTCTATCCCAGCTGAACGTACTCGAGTTACATGTTTCACCATGGTAACCACTTTCATTTCCAACTTTATTTCCAATAAAATGCAATAAGGCTTTGTTAATACTGCATTTTCTATTAGATAAACCATGCACTGGTTCGGAGCAGTTGGGGGCGGGAACATGATCAATTAAGCAAGCCGTTACCTCCCATTTGAAATCCGCCAATAGGAAATTAGTCAGAATTACGCCAATAAAACATGGAGGCTACATGTCATTTAATTTAATTTGGGAGTCCAAATTACGATCAAACTCGCAAAAAGTGCAAATTAAAGAAGTTTTAAAATGAATGCCAATACTGTTCTAGTCGATATGGGTGGCCTGATATGTAATAACTCATTGATACCCGAGATTGTTTTAATCCCGAAATGACACATAAAAATAAAACATTTATTTCCTGCCAATTTGCGGGCTTGAGACTGTAATGCTCCCGGATCTCAAATTCGGCCAATTGAATGTGGCCCTTTGTGCAGAACACACAAATTTTCAGATTAATGTGTTCATGATATGTTATCTAAAACCAAATTAAATAACAGCACTTCCATTATTTTGTGCAACAATGAAACATTTCCCAGAGATTACGTTTTTGTTGCCCATAACATTGAAAACGTTTTGTATTTTATTTATTTTTATCTGAAGTTTCCCTGTTTTTTTCCCCGTTTGTTCTAATCGAATACATACTGCTTATATCAGAAACACACAATACATTGCTTCATTCTATACACATGCAGATTTATTTTATTTAAAAAAAATGGCTTCCACACCCCCTGAGTATGCCAATCGAAAAACTGAATTCAAGTATTTTTTTTAACCATATACTATAACTTATAGCCAATAGCATCATGGCGCACACAGACCCAGCAGAGGAGATGCTATCTTCCAGGGAAGAGAAAGTTGTGTGGTGGGAACAAAAGACTTCCCCATGATGCTTTGCTGCAGAGACTGAATCCCATACACTGCTACAATGTTGTGGCTGCCTCTGATTGACCACAACTACTTTTGGATTTTATGCTAATTTAGCTTGCCTTTTCAGATGAATTTCTTCTTAAACTTCAACTGCCAGAATTTTTTTTAAAAATTACAAACTTTAAGGTAAGCTTATTATGTTTATTTTAGGATATTTTCATGTAAAAACAAATATTTCATACCCTACGGATTCTCCTCTATCAGATGCGTTTAAAATCCATCAAACATCTATATAACTTTAACAGAAAAGGACACCTGCAGCAAGATAAGCAACTTTCCAAAATACTTAAATGTGCATTTTATGTGCATGTGCAATGTACAAACTTTGTATTCACAGAGTGCCAATAAGTAAACCACTCGGATTAATTGTCCCTTATAATTTAGCATCATTAAAAGCATTTCAAATAAAAATAAAAAAAAACAGTTAAAACTGACACTAAAACGATCACAAACTTATTCATAAAATGTCCATTCAGCATAGGCCACAGTTTTAATGATATTGAACCAATAACAACAATACATTATATAATATGTTTAAATATCATTGTGAACTAATATAATGGGGCAAAGTAAATGTTTTGATAGAAGCATGCATTTTACTGGTAGTGTTTCACTAAGAAAATTGCATTTTATAAACAGAGTAAATATTGTAGAGTTTTATAGAATTACAGTGGCTCTTCAACTATCAATATTGCCGATCACATTTTGTTTAAAAATGACTACCAAAAATGTAAGCATACATACAATTTTGTCATAAATGTTTACCCAGTGTAAACCTATATTAAAATGAACAGTTAGTTTTATCCATTTAGAATTTTTTTTTATATAAATATATAAAACCGTAGTCTTACTTGGTTCTTCCTCTGTGGGTTTAGATACAGGTGGCCATGCCGACTGCAGTCTTCGTGGAAATCTCCCCTCTAGGTAATCCAGTGAATGAGTTGGCTGGTTAACTGCAGCCCACGTATATAGTTGGTCGTGCTATTGGGGTTGAAAAAAAAAGATCTTTACTTTGTATAGGATTATTCTTTTAGAAATGCAGAATTAGGTTTCATATTAAAACTACAACATGTATTCTTTTCTACCATTTTATATAATATAAAAAATGCACCTAATGATTTAAAAAAGAAAAAGGTTAGGATGAAAAAGGGTTAGAAAGAACATTTTAATTGTTAGCGTCAGTATCTAAATAACATTAGTCCGATTGGACTAATGTGGTAAGTGGGGTTCCTCAGGGTTCAGTATTAGGTCCTCTCCTTTTTACCATATTTATTAATGACTTAGAGGTAGGATTGGAGTGTGGGGTCTCTATTTTCGCTGATGACACAAAGTTGTGCAAGGTAATTAAATCAGATAATGATGTGCTTTCCCTCCAAGGGGATTTACATAAAATTGAGGAATGGACATCTAAATGGCAGATGAGATTTAATACGAATAAATGTAAGGTTATGCATCTGGGAAGGAAAAATAGCTATGCAATTTATAATCTTAATGGAGCAAATCTAGGTGTATCAGATATTGAAAGGGATTTGGGAGTGCTTGTGGACAACCACCTAGGTAACAGTGCTCAAAGCCAAGCAGCAGCTGCAAAGGCAAATAAAATATTAGCATGTATTAAGAAGGGTATAGAAGCCAGGGAAGCAAATATAATTCTGCCACTATACAAATCTCTAGTACGCCCTCATTTGGAATATGGAGTACAATTTTGGGCACCACTTCATAAAAAGGACATTTTAGAGCTGGAAAAGGTACAGAGAAGGGCAACAAAACTAATAAGGGGAATGGAGGGGCTAAGTTATGAAGAAAGACTAACCAAATTAAACGTATTTTCTCTAGAAAAAAGGCATCTAAGAGGAGATATGATTACCTTATATAAATACATCCAGGGTCAGTATAAAGATTTGTCAGGGGATCTTTTTGTGCCAAGAGGTTTTAAACTGACAAGAGGACATCCCTTGAGGTTAGAAGTAAAAAGATTCCACCTTAAAGAAAGAAAAGGGTTCTTCACAGTAAGGGTGGTTAATCTGTGGAATTCTCTACCAGAGGAGGTTGTGACAGCGGATTCGATAGATAACTTTAAAAGGGGACTTGATTTATTTCTAATTAAAAAGGGAATTCAGGGTTATCATGGATAATTAGAGAGGCAGTATTGATCCAAATTTTTTTTTACATTTCCCCTTGAGACAATTGGCTAAGTCTCGCTTGTGTTTTTTTGTTTTTTTTCCCTATTTGCCTTTTTCTGGACTAATTAATAATAAAAAAAAAAAAAAAAAAAAAAAACATTAAATAATTGATTAATAATTAATTAACAACTAATGAATTAATAGTTAATCCGCATATTGCAGATCAGAGGAGATCTTAAAAGGTTGAACTTGATGGACTGAAAGTCTTTTTTCAACCTTAAATACTATCAGCCTTATTAAATTGCAATTCGGCAAATTCTAAAGGGCTCTATATAAGCACAGAGCATATTTTTTTACAGAAGTTTTTAGTCAGTGAACTTCTATCCAAAAGCATGGACTTCACAAACTAAAAACTTCTGTAAAAAAAAGATGCCATGTGCTTATATAGAGCCCTTTAGAATTTGCTGGATTGCAATTTAATGAGGCTATATGTAACTATGTAACTATGTAACATCCCTCACACTTATGTTCTAAAATCACCATGAGAAGTTGTCATTGGCTCCTGAAATTTCATTGTGCTGCAATATACATGGAATAACTGTATATGATGACAATCCAGAAAAACAATGCTACAGGTCGTGTCACTAAACTTTGAGATGACTTGCATACTCCTATAATGTCCCTCGCTTGGGTGGACAGTAACTTTTTCAGGGGAAACCGACCATGTCTCTTATCCTCCTAAATGTTCCTCTTAAAGAAAAGTTACAAATGTAAGTGCAAAACCCTTTCCAACCTGATCATGTCTTACAGTGCCTTGCAAAAGTATTCACCCCCCCCCCCCTTGATTTTTTACATTACAGCCTTACATTCAAGGTTTTGTTAATCTGAATTGTATGTGATAAATCAGAACTCAATGGTCTAAATTGGTGAAGGGAAATGAGAAAATATATACATAAAACTATTTTTTTGAAATCAAAAACAGAAAATTGACATGTGCGTATGTCTTCACCCCCTTTGTTATGAAACCCATAAAAAAGCTCTGGTGCTACCAATTACCTTCAGAAGTCACATAATTAGTGAAATGATGTCCACCTATGTGCAATCTAAGTGTCACATGATCTGTCATTATGCAAACACGCCTTTTTTGAAAGGTCCCAGAGGCTGCAACACCTAAGCAAGAGGCACCACTAACCAAACACTGCCATGGAGACCAAAGAACTCTCCAAACAAGTAAGGGACAATGTTGTTGAGAAGTACAAGTCAGGGTTAGGTTATAAAAAAATATCCAAATCTTTGATGATCCCCAGGAGCACCATCAAATCTATCATAACCAAATTAAAAGAACATGCCACAACAGCAAACCTGCCAAGAGATGGCCACCCACCAAAACTCACGGACCGGGCAAGAAGGGCATTAATCAGAGAGGCAGCACAGAGACCTAAGGTAACCCTGGAGGAGCTGTAGAGTTCCACAGCAGAGACTGGAGTATCTGTACATAGGACGACAATAAGCCTTACGGTCCATAGAGTCGGGCTTTTTGGCAGAGTGGCCAGAAGAAAGGCATTACTTTCAGCAAAAAACAAAATGGCATTTGAGTTTGCGAAAAGGCATGTGGGAGACTCCCCAAATGTATGGGGAGGAAGATGCTCTGGTCTGATGAGACTAAAATTGAACTTTTCGACCATCAAAGAAAACGCTATGTCTGGCGCAAACCCAACATATCACATCTCCCAAAGAACACCATCACAGTGAAACATGGTGGTGGCAGCATCATGCTGTGGGGATGTTTTTCAGCAGCCGGGACTGGGAAACTGGTCACAGTTGAGGGAAAGATGGATGGTGCTAAATACAGGGATATTCTTGAGCAAAACCTGTACCGCTCTGTGCGTGATTTGAGGCTAGGACAGAGGTTCACCTTCCAGCAGGATAATGACCCCAAACACACTGCTA
Source organism: Discoglossus pictus (assembly GCA_027410445.1). NCBI lineage: Eukaryota > Metazoa > Chordata > Amphibia > Anura > Alytidae > Discoglossus > Discoglossus pictus. The sequence continues at coordinate 165,778,917 of CM050165.1, forward strand.
AAGCAACACTTGAGTGGTTTAAGGGGAAACATGTAAATGTGTTGGAAAAGCCTAGTCAAAGCCCAGACCTCAATCCAATAGAAAATCTGTGGTCAGACTTCACAAGTGCAAACCATCCAACTTGAAGGTGCTGGAGCAGTTTTGCAAGGAGGAAATGGCAAAAATCCCAGCAGTAAGATGTGGCAAGCTCATAGAGACTAATCCAAAGCGATTTGGAGCTGTGATTGCTGCAAAAGTTGGCTCTATAAAGTATTGACTTTAGGGGGGTGAATAGTTATGGACATTTACTTTTTTTGTTTTTCTGTCCTATTTGTTGTTTGAGTCAGAATAAAAAATATATATCTTTAAAGTTGTGAGCAAGTTCTGTAAATTAAATGATGCAAATCCTCAAACAATCCATGTTAATTCCAAGGGGGGTGAATACCTTTGCAAGGCACTGTACTTTCTCTGGGAAACTCAGGAGTTATGGTTCTACAAAATGTATGTCTGTGTGGGGCATTGTACACATTAAAATGTGTGCATCACTAAAACTTTGTTTACACATTAAACAGATTGGCATTAACCATAATCGTGCATGACTTTTCAAAAATATATATGTTCCCTTCTGGCCATTTGAAATTTTATGGTATTGATGATATGGAATTGTATCATAACTATATATTCATTACACAATATTAAAAGTAAGTTTTAAGGTCATAAGGTATGTGCGTTTCTTTAATATTTAAAGCCTATAGCAAGAAAGTCAGAAATGCTTGATTAAAATACTGTAATGTCACTATTTTAAGACTGTGTACTGTATTTTATCCCCTTCTGGATCGCTACCTTGTTGTAGTTAAAGGGTTAGCGTACTTCAGTGAAGCTGTGAGCTAAACCATGTAGGGTCACCCAAGATGGGCAGATCATAGCAGAGAGGTCAGACAAATGGTGGTCCACTGGAGAAGGAGCTGGCAACCCACTCCAGTATCTTTTCCAAGAAAAAAAATATGGATATAGCACAATCAGACACTGGAGGTGCCTGGCGTGCTGCCTCCATATAGTAACCGAGGGTCTGGAATGACTGAAGGACTCAACAACAACTGTATTTTGTAGATTACTACAATATATTATGTTCCTACTTTTAATTTAGTTTTACGGTTTTAGAGTTCATTTTCCATAATTTATTTTAACATAATTTAAGTTTTGTAGTAATACTGTCCTTTGCCACTTGCAGGTCAATAACTAATAAATCACAGAGTTATGATAAAGCAATACAATTTATATTTGACTTTGTATCCAACAAATTATACCACTGTATAACCAGGATGGCACATTTTCCTAGTTGTTAGACAAGAAAACACAGGCTCTTAAAATAAGATTTTAAGCAAAAAAAAAAGAAAACACACTTACATTGAAAGTGGATGGGATTTGTGGAGCACTCTTGCTACACTGTTCACGGAAACAATCACTGAAAGGTAGCAAAAGGCCTACAGCGATAATTTGGGAACAGAGTTTTTCTGCTTCTTCAGGAGCATTCGTTTGCTGGTTAAACAACTTTTCCAAGAGGGTGCGTCCTGCAAGGAAAATAAAAATTGATCAAAAATTATGTTTCTACAAATACATACATTAAACGTGAAAGCACAACAAAAAGCCTACTGATCAAAACTAGGCCTGATTTCCCACAATGCAAAATGAACAGTAAACAGAAACATTTGTCAATAAATTCCAACTAACTTGTAAAAAAGTTTATAGAAATGAATTAGACCCTACCGTAGTCCTAAATTATTAATCATCAGTATTGTAATCCGTTTTTTGTAAAAATATTTATTTTGAAAGTGCTTGGGACAGACATCTTTTTACCAAATATCCATTTCGTATCACTGATGTGCCCTATGTGGTCAACACTGGCAACCAAGAGAAGCATAATAAAACATAGAAAAAAATATTATACTAAAGAAAAACAAATACAGTTTTAAAATATTATACCTCATACAGTTCTATTTTACAATCAGGATTCTATTTTGCCAATTATCAGACAATTCTTACTGAATATTTATAGCTGCATTTTGACACTTCCAAAACAAAATAGTGATTTTATTTAATGTTTTTTCTTTTAGATGATTTTGCGGAATTCATACAGGAAGGAAGAATAGCATCATCTCAGTTAAAATGTTTTAATGAGCCATTTTCTCTTCAGCTTGTGCATTGGATTTGATCATTTCATTTTTAGCCTAGTCACAGACACTGGGCACACACCTAAATTTAATCAACAATGATCCAACAACTAAAAAGACCACTGTTGTAATATTTACGAGGAAGTCCTGTTAGAGTTTTTCCTTTTTTGGATGGAGCCGTTACCCAGGCATTGAAGAGAGGATTATGGTTTTCAAAAACAAGAAAGACGTCCTTTTCAAGAAGCTGAAAAGAGGACTTGTTAGTTTAAAGCAAATCTGCATCAATATGGAGTCTGTATACCATGGGGTAGAGTAGCATTATGATGATTAGGTAGGAGTGGGAGTTGAAGACTCGTCCAAGGTCCAAAATGGGATGTAAGGGGCTATGGTGGGCCTAAACTGGACATTACAATATGGATTGGGGCTTCAATGTTCACTGATTATAAACATGGTTATGGATCTAAACATGGTTAAATAGGAGGATAGGAGGAAGGGGTCATTTATCCCCACTGCATGTAAATATAGTAATAGTTAGGGCCTTTATGTAAAGTTGCTAAAGTTTTTCAAACACTTAGTGGTTGTTTCAAATGTAAGTTAATTCTTGACCCATTGTGAGTGGTAATAGATCTTTGCAAGCGCAAACTAATAATCAGCAAGTGTCATGTAAGAACAGTGTAAATTAATGTCCACAGATTTTTTTTAAGTGGAGCATCTAATAGCAATATTATCTGTAAAATGATATTTCACATGTGCCTTGTAATCAAAGAGTTCAAATGTCAGATTCTAATGTTGGCTTAACCCATGCGCTTAACCCATGCATTAGTCTGTAAAAGGTTTTATTTCATGCTTAAATTAGACAAACCTTTCCCAAAGAATATGCTAACCTAAATTTCAGCCGACCTGAAAAAGATTCCTGTCCACATATGTCCACAAACCTTACAGATACTATCGTTACATAGATGACCTGTTCATTATATGGACAGAAGGGGAAGGAAAATTCAAAGACTTCCATAATTTGTTCAATACCTTTCACCCATCCATTCAATTTAAAATGAATTACTCCACAGAACGGGTTAACTTTCTGGACACCACCATTTCCATTACAAATGACAAACTTAACACATCTGTGTCTAGGAAACCTACAGACAAATGTAGTTACCTATACAACTCTAGCTTCCACCCCCTCCATACTAAACAAGGGATAATTTACAGTCAAGCCACCAGATACCACTGCATATGTTCAAACACAGAGGACCGTGACAAACACTTAAAAACACTGTCTGACTCCTTCAGACAGAAGGGTTACAAACCCTGTATTATCACTCAGAAAGTAACGTCTGCCATCAGAACACTCCGGGAACACTGTTGCAATAAAAAACTAAAGAAATGACCTTATGTACACCTCTGGTAACCACATACCATCCGGTTCTAGAAGAAATATGCAAAATATTTAAGGATTTACAACCACAACTCACAGAGGATTCCACCTTAAAAAAAGAAAAGGGTTCTTCACAGTAACGTGGTTAATCTGTGGATTGCTCTACCAGAGGAGGTGGTGACAGCGGATTTGAAAGATAACTTTAAAAAGGGGACTGGATTTATTTTTAATTAAGTAGGGAATTCAAGGTTATCATGGATAATTAGAGAGAAAGTATTGATCTAGGGAGAAATCCGATCGCCAGTATCTGGGGTCAGGAAGGATTTTTTTTTTCTCACTTGTTTTTTTTTTCTGTTTGCCTCCCTCTGGGTTAATTAATAAATTAAAAATAAAATAAAAAATAAATCATTAAATAATTGATTAATAATTAACAACTAATTAATTAATATTTAATCTGCATATTGCAGATCAGAGGAGATCTTAAAAGGTTGAACTTGATGGACTGAAAGTCTTTTTTCAACCTTAATTACTATGAGCCTCATTCAATTGCGAGTTGGCCAATTGAATAGGGCTCTATATAAGCACATAACATATTTTTTAAACAGAACTTTTTAGTTAATGAACTTCTATCCAAAATCAAGGTCTTCACTAACTAAAAACTTTGTTCAAAAAATATGTTATGTGCTTATATAGAGCCCTCTTCAATTGGCAAAATTGCAATTGAATGAGGACCTATGTAACTATGTAAGGACACAGAATTGAAACATATATTCCCCAAAATCGCCATTCTTGCATTTAGGCAGCCACAAAATTTAAGACAAACATTGGTGAACAGAGATTGCAAAATGAACAGCATAACAGAGAAAATGGCACCAAACCCTGCAATAAAAGTTGCTACAAACTATGCCAACACATCTGCAAAGAGGATACAGCCACGCACAATAGGAAGACCTACAACATCAGAGGCTCATATTCATGTACATCATCCAATGTAGTGTACATGATACAATGTACTGTATGTGAAAGGGATGCTACATTGGGGAAACCAGACAGAAACTACACATGCGAATGAACCTCCACCGAAGCTCCATCAAAAAACACCATGAAGACAGTTGGACACCATTTCACCCGAATCACTCCATCCAGAACCTCAAAATAAAAGAGTACTCAGAGGGAATTTCAGAACTATCCAACAGCGGAAAAAACTTTTGAATGAAAAATTATGATTTTTTTTACTACAAAGGATATGGGCATTAATAGTAACTTAGGCTGTCTGGCACACTATCTTAAAGTCTTATAGATCACTCACATTCCACATACCTCCCCCCCCCTTCCCTTCTATTGCTGATTTTGTGAGCTACATGCTATACTCAAATGTTTTGCTCTTTATTTTACTATGCTTTGTTCTTATCTACAACCTGATCTATACACTTACATACTGAAATATCAGGAAATTTTTTACATTGCTGGTTTGTTTCTCACTTAACTCTGGCCAATAAATTTTGTTTTTCTTGTTTTTCCAATTTTAATTTTTTTCATCTCTTTCTGTTTACTGTTTTTAGTTCATATCTGTATCAGTATTGCTTTTTCGCGGAGTGAGGCAAGCCGCGTACGTTGCAGGACTTAGGTTGGATGAGCGCTGAAGGTCTCATGCGAGAAGCCCCACGAAGCGAGACGAGCCATGTATGACACAGGACTTAGGCTGCATGAGGGCTAAAGGTGTGTACGGCGCAGAACCTTGACACCGTTTACGCATTTGAACCATGAGCCTAACGAGTAACTCTAAAAACAGACAAAAAAATAAACAAATATAATAACACACTCACACACAGCACAGAGGGAGAGCTAGGAAGCTTGTGAGTGAGGTTGCAAGCAATTTTGAGCAATATTTGTGGGTTTTCGTCAATCCAAAATAAGCTAAGCGAGGAAAAAAAATGGCGGACGAAAAACTTAAAAAATTCTGAAACTAGATGAAAACGAGGCTGAGCAAAGCCAGGCACGCAGGACTTAGAAAATACACAATGGCAAAGACAGTAACACTTACACCAACAACGCCAGACACGCAGGACTTTGAAAATAAAACAAACGTCCTTCAGCGCCTAACACGCAAAATTCAGCTGACACAGAAGAGAAAGACACAGGGAAGGGACAGGGGGGAGATGGTGGAAAGAGACACATGGCATTCCCAAGTACAAATCTTGAACAAAGCACAAGAGTTTAAGTACACAGGGGATATATATATATATATATATATATATATATATATATATATATATATATTTATATTTATATTTATTTATATATTAACATAGTTACATAGTAATTGAGGTTGAAAAAAGACTTTTCAAATATTCACCCTTCTAAAAGCTTTCCCACTAAAGATATGAGGCTCACTGGTCTATAATTCCACAGATTTGTACTTGCTCCCTTCTTGAATATAGGTATCACATCTGCTTTTCTCCAGTCATCTGGTAAAGACCATGTGTTGAGTGAATCTGGAAAAATTAAATATAATGGTTTTGCTATTACAGAACCCAATTCCCTCAATACCCTTGGTTGTATTCCATCAGGACCTGGTGATTTATCTAATCTGCCTTTTCCTGGTCACTAATTATCAGATGACTGGTTTCATATTTAATGTTCCTATAGCTTCCTTCCTGGCCTTCTTCCCATTAATATATTTAAAAAATATTTTAGGGTTAGTATTACTCTCTTTTGCAACTCATTTTTCATTTTCCATGTTATGCGTCTAATAGCCCTTTTGCAAGCCTTGTCGATTTCCTTGTACTCACGTAAAGCAGTCTCTGTCCGGACTTGTTTGTATGATTTAAATGTCTTTTACTCTGTATCTTGATCTTTAAACCATTGTTAAGCCACATTGGATGTGATATACTCCTTTTACTTTTATTCCCACATGGTATATGGTGATAAGTATGTATATTTAGTAAGGATTTAAATGTTGTCCATTTATATTCAGTATTTTTACCTGCCAGTTCTCTGTCCCAGTCTTTATTTTGTATTGCTGACCTTAGACCGTTAAAATCTGCCCTTTAAAAATTAAGAGTTTTTGTTTGCCCCTTACAGAGAACACACACATAAATATATATATATGCATACAACTGCCTTCCTCTGGATCAAATAATAATTAATCTGCATATTGCAAATCAGATTCCTATGTAACTTTGTAATATATATATAAAAAGTGGTTGGCTACTAGTAATCGGTTATCAGCCGCTTAGGACTATAAACAGTGGTCAACTATATATTATACATATACATACACATACATACATATACACATACAGTGGATATAAAAAGTCTACACGCCCCTGTTAAAATGTCAGGTTTCTGTGCTGTAAAAAAATTAGGCAAAGATAAATCATTCCAGAACTTTTTCCACCTTTAATGTGACCTATAAACTGTACAACTCAATTGAAAAACAAACTGAAATCTTTTAGGTAGAGGGAAAAAGAATGTTTAAAAATAAAATAATATGGTTGCATAAGTATGCACACCCTTATACTAATACTTTTTTGAAGCACCTTTTGATTTTATTACAGCACTCAGTCTTTTTGGGTATAAGTCTATCAGTGTAACGGTTCTCCTGGCACCCCGACCGGGTACCTCCATTGATAGACGCGTCCTAGTTTGCGCCGAGGCCTACAAGCACCGCACCGGACACCTCAACCACCACAGACTCCACAACCGCCGTAGTTTAGCTGGAGCCGCGCCGTCTTTCTTCCACCCTGTATGAATCTCCAGCACCCAGGACCGTGTGGGGAAGACCTCTCCTCCAAGGAGGACACATCAGGAACAAGCGTTCAGTAGTTACAGCTCAAGGGAGTATGCAAAAGCATAGCAATCCCCAGTATGATAGAGCAATCCCCTCCAATAACGAGATGAGACTACGTTTTGAAGGGTCAAGTAGAACTATTCTTTAATGACAGGGGATCTCCTTTTATGCAATGGTGCCCTCTGAAGGGCTAGACCCACATAATTATCACAGCCAATTAGATACATGGTTCAACGTCTACTCCCCTCAGATAACAGGTAACACAATTAAAACAGACACAATTTTAACCACATTCTGGATGTACCCCAAAACAGGGGGTACACCTTTAAGTCCAGCACCGTTCAATATCTCTCACCCAGGGGAACACCATATTAAAAAATGGCATGAATCAGACCAGGGGTTCAAAAGTTAGTAAAAGTATGTTTTTCACATAACACACAGACATTTCACATATCCCCCATAGTTGGCCACACAATACAGATAGAGGGACAATGGGTGGGTCACAACTCCCTGAGGCAACTTGATATAATCAGACAATGATTAAATCAGCCTTCTTTGTTCTTATCTGAGAATGAAAACACTTTATACAATCGACTCCCTTATCTGTAACAGGATTATCTCTCCTGCCAAGGTCTGCACTAGCCTGGGGCCAATATTCTGCAGAGCATAAACTAACATACATACAGTATATTACTAGGATCATATTTTAACCAAGAATTAAATAACAATTAAACAGGGTAAAACAGTGATGGGTTCCGTTACAGCTGGGATCTGAGCGCACAAAACTACCGAATAGCGCTCAGATCATCTTCACACAGTTAAATTGCCATGTAGCTAAAGTCTTTCCCATAGTCTTTCATTATATGAATAGGCTCCATGGCATAGCTATCTGTGGTATCATGGTTCACACAGGGCAAGTACCGAATGACCCCCCTGTATGTAAAGGGCCAGAATGAGTGACATACACTCTGGTATGGCCGAATACTGTGTTTGAAGGGCAATATGTACCAGGGCCATAGTCGCAGGGCAGGAGGCTGGCAAACAGTCCTCTCCAAGACAAAGTGGCGAAGGGCACTTCGTCACAGTCAGCATGGCACATTTTGACATGGCAAGATTTGCCCACTCTTCTTTGCAAAAACACTCCAAATCTGTCAGATTGCGAGGGCATCTCCTGTGCACAGCCCTCTTCAGATCACCCCACAGATTTTCAATCAGATTCAGGTCTGGGCTCAGGCTGGGCCATTCCAAAACTTTAATCTTCTTCTGGTGAAGCCATTCTTTTGTTGATTTGGATATATGCTTTGGGTCGTTGTCATGCAGAAAGATGAAGTTCCTCTTCATGTTCAGCTTTCAGCTTTCTAGCAGAAGCCTGAAGGTTTTGTGCCAATATTGACTGGTCATTTGGAACTGTTCATAATTCCCTCTATCTTAACTAAGGCCCCAGTTCCAGCTGAAGAAAAACAGCCCCAAAGCATGATGCTGCCACCAACATGCTTCACTGTGGGTATGGTGTTCTTTTGGTGATGTGCAGTGTTGTTTTTGCGCCAAACATATCTTTTGGAATTATGGCCAAAAAGTTCAACCTTGGTTTCATCAGACCAGAACACCTTTTCCCACATGCTTTTGGGAGACTTCAGATGAGTTTCTGCAAAATGTAGCCTGGCTTGGATGTTTTTCTTCATAAGAAAAGGCTTTCGTCTCCATAGCCCAGACATATGAAGAATACGGGAGATTGTTGTCACATGTACCACACAGCCAGTACTTGCCAGATATTCCTGCAGCTCCTTTAATGTTGCTGTAGGCCTCTTGGTAGCCTCCCAGACCAGTTTTCTTCTCGTCTTTTCATCAATTTTGGAGGGAGCTCCAGTTCTTGGTAATGTCACTGTTGTGCCATATTTTCTGGCATGGTATATATAATGCCTTGGAAATTCTTTTGTACCCTTCTGACTGATACCTTTTAACAATGAGATCCCTCTGATGCTTTGGAAGCTCTCTGTGGACCATGGCTTTTGCTGTGGGATGAGACTAAGTAAATTTCAGCAAAGACCAACTAGAGCAGCTGAACTTTATTTGGGGTTAATCAGATGCACTTTAAATGATAGCAGGTGTATGCTGACTCCTATTTAACACGATTTGGAATGTGATTGCTTCATTCTGAACACAGCTACATCCCCAGTTGTAAGAGGGTGTGCAGACTTATGGAACCACATTATTTTTATTTTTCTTCCCTCGACCTAAAAGATTTCAGTTTGGTTTTCAATTGAGTTGTACAGTTTATAGATCACATTAAAGGTGGAAAAAGTTCTGAAATGATTTATCTTTGTCTTATTTTTTTACAGCACCGAAACCTGACATTTTAACAGGGGTTTGTAGACTTTTTATATCCACTGTACATATATACTAAATGACGGAGAAATACAATTTGAAGCAACGTCAATGCTGTTTGCAACACAATGTGAAGGTTTTTGTACTGTGAGGACCTTTGGCGATCATTGTGAGCCTCTCCTCTGGTGTACTTTTGCTCCTCTGAGCAGCCTCTGCTCTCATCACAAAGACAGATACATATGTCTATCGACCAAGTACTGTGAGTTGTAGTGTCTTAACGGCTCGCCTCGATACGCAAGGCTTGCAAGCGATGAGCGCCTTTGGCGCTCATCGCCTAAGTCGTACACACCACACAAAGCGTGACAACATCTTGTAGTTTGACAATTATAATATGTGATTATATATATATATATATATATATATATTTTTTTTTTTGTAGTGAGCTACCTACAACACAAGCTGAGAACCCGCTCCATGCTGATGTTAGCCAGTAAGCTTGAAACAGCTGTACATGGATAGGATTTTCAGCTTGTGTAAAATCCAGCCTGGGCTTTGCATTAAAGCTGTGTAATACAGCAGGCATAAGCTTAAAAGGAAGCCATGTTTGATAATCGCTATGGAATGAAGAGCGAGTCATTTGTGGGCACATTTGTGTCCCCCAGCTCAACTTCCCAGAATGCAGTGTAATAACTGTTTTTCTCGGATCTGAGCTGGAAGCAGGTTTTTTAACTTTCTTTAGACGTTCAGATGTGAACACTTTTTATTTACTATATATATATATATATATATATATATATATATATATATATATATATATATATATATATATATATATATATATATATATTAGTAAATAATAGTACATTTGTGTTCACATTTGAATGTCTTAAAACTTGTTTCATGTCCAGAATTCTGAGAAATACAGTTATTACACTGCACTCTGGGAACCTTGGCAGGGACATGCAAATGTGCCCCCAATGCTTTGCTCTTGCAATCCATAACCATATTAAACATGACTTCCCTTAAGCATACACCTGCTGTATCAAACAGCTTTGAGCAAAGCTAGGGTTGGTTTATACACAAGCTAGAAATCCCATCCAAGTACAGCCATTTCAAGGTTATTTCCTCTCATCAGCGTAGGGCCAATACCTTAACAAAACCCTTAGAATCTAGGGGTGTTCCTGTGGCTGAAAGAAGGAAGGTTTGGGACACACTTGGTAACCTTGCCCCTGGGTTGTGATACTATCTATCACATACATAATTGTGAGCATGCGAGCCCGCTCGAGCCGTTGCTCACGCTTGCGGCCCGCAGTTGCTGGCATAGAGCGCCGAAGGGGTGTTTTTTTTTGTGTTTTTTTTAAGATGCGGGTCCCATTGTGAGTAGAAAACCGGGTGGGGAGGGAGGCTAGGCAGATAGGAAGGAAGAATGAGTGGCAGCTGAGACTGGCCAATCACAGGCCGCGCTGCGAGAACGAGGGGCCAATAGCTGTGGAGGGATGGGATATGGGCAGGCTGCCGGTGCCAGGAGCGAGCGAGCTGTTAGAGCGGGCGGACAGACAGTACAGGTATGGTGGGTCGTATAGGGACTAGCGGATATAAACCCACTCACTAATATATATATATATATATATATATATATGGTACTGCAAAAGACTTGATAAAGAAGTCTACTCTCAAACGCTTATCATAATGAATGTTTGTCCAATAAAAAAGGTATCACCATATACTGCAATACTCTGATTATTCAACTAATTACTGGAAGGCTACAGGACTCTAAAAACGCAAAACACCACCAGAAACACGCAAAACACCATTCGTCATTTTTTGACGGGCAATTCGCTAGTCTATCTATATTAGCTTGTGTTCCTCAGAGAAGCTATGTAGACACCTTGTAGGGACAGCCAAGATGGGCAGGTCATTGCAGACAAATCTTAACTTCCACTGGAAAAGGAACTGGCAGTATCGTTGCCAAGATAACCTTAAGGTTAAGCACAACCTGAGACATAAAGACAGATGCGTCTGGGGTGCTGTGGCCCATAGGGTCACAGAGAGTCGGACACAGTTGAATGACTTAAGAAAAACAACAACATGTACATATATAAGATATATAAGAGAGAAAGAGAGAGAGAGAGAGAGAGAGAGGGAGAGAGAGAGATTTGTATGCAACTCAGATCCCTGAAGAATAATATATATATATATATATATATATAAAATAAAAAGTACATTTATACGCACACACACATACATACATAGACAGACACACACTCACATATATGAATACATACATACACACACACATTGATACACATACATCAATAAAATGTATAATTATTTCTTACCTTTAAAAACATTTGGAAAGCTTAGAGTTGATGAATGGCTACTTGATGACCTTCTGGAGACATTTGGTAGACTTTCTGCACACATGTTCTTACCATTTCCCCTATAAAGTAAATAGTCAGTTGAACTCCCTTTCCTTAAGACTTTATTTTGGCCACTAGTTAATTCATCTGTCCAGTCTGCAGACCTGCTGATAGTCCCTGCCAGACTGCAGGACCTCTTTTTATTGATCACTACATGTTCTTGTTTACGATATCGATCCTGTTTACGATGCAACTGAGGACTATGTGACGGAGATGCAAAGGGGGAATGGTTTGGAGAGCTAAGTTGTCTAGTTGTTGTTTTAATGTAATATGGGTGAATTGAGGGGTAGGGTTTAACCCCAGAATTGTTTAAGGGGGATGGAAATTTACACTGGGTACCACTATCCACCAGGTCTGCATGCAAGTCCATCTGATTTTTACATTCACACGACAAGCCATCTTTTCCCAGAGTTTGATTTCTCAGGTTATTTTCTGTGACAATATGGTTAATTGCAACTTCTTCAGCTGCATCTGCAATATTTTCCCATGCTTTTGTGTCTGTGGGAGGAAGCAGGCCAATCACTGCATCGTCATCTAACCTAGTGGCTGATGGAGTAGAAATATTTATCTCAATTGCTATATCCTCAAGCCCAACCTCCTCTTTCACGTTGGATTGCTGCACAGCATCACTTATTTCCTTAAAGTCTAATACAATATCTGCAGTTCCTATAATATCAGTGGTGCTTAACAGATGTGTGTCTGGAGGGATGTCTTTTTCACATGTAACAAATTGTTCGGTTGCATCTAAAAACACAGTAGTAGAGCTGACCAGACACCCTCCCATCACTTTTGACAAGAGGCTATCTGCCTCTGGATCACAGGATCCCTGCTGATGTTGCTGCAGTTTAATCGCCTGCTGGATGTCAGAAAGCAAATCATCTTGCTCAGTGGCAGAGTGGAAGCTGTAGATGTCTGTGTCAGAGCCTGAGCTGGTCCTTTGTCCTTCCTGTGCCTCACCAACAGCAACAGATGCAGCTGACACCCGGATGTGCTGGGGTATCTCATAAGGATCAGCATCTGTATCTGAAAGTCCCCCCTCATCTGCAGAGATGCTGATATCTGGGGTTTTTGTTGCCACTGAGTGAGAACTGTCCAGCTCCTCTGTGTGCAGGGCCTGACTGAGTAGCACATCCTCCTTAGAGCCACATGTTCCATCTCTGGCCCTGGACAACGTCTTTCTGATCCTTAAATTTGAGAATACGGATGCTCTGGATTCAGACTTGCTCCTTTTCTTGCTCTGCTGCTCCCCACGTTTTCCCAGTGTCCTCCTACCTCCCTTCTTTGTATTATCTCCATCTTTAGGCCCAGACTCGGTCCCATCCTGCTGCTGCTGCACATCACCTGCATATTTTTTTAGCTTCCCATCCTGATTCCCCATCTTCCTGCAAAAGCGTTCTCCTCTGGCAATCAAGCCATCGTACCGCTTGGTTTTTGTCTGTTTTGTAGAGGAGATGCTGGGAAAGAAAATGAATTTATTTTGCAGGAGTCTAGCAGAGCGAGAGAGAAATGTATGCTGCGCTTGTCTTCCATCTGCTGCCTGTTTGCATAATGAACTGCTCTTGGGCTGCCCCACTGGGACATGCTCAGTGCAGCACTGCACATTACAGAGCCGGAGAGGTCCTTCCTTATGCAGCTGAAGCTTAACAGAGCACCCGGTGAGTAGGGGTGCAGTAAAAACAGTTTCATTAATTGGAGTCATTAATTTCTCTAGTGTATTAATCACTTGCATGCTGCATCAGCAAAATTGCTGGTTATTCTGTCCCCACACCTTTGAAATGTCAGCATATATTTTCTCCCTTAATAAAAACAGAAAGGAAAGAAACAGTCATTTATAATTATAAATATACACAGGTATGGCAATAATGCATTTGCTTAAACATAAAATATGCACTCTGAAATACTGTATCAGACACTCCCATTCATGTTATGATATGCAAAGATAGTGATAAAACCCTGCTTCCAGTACATGCATTTGCTGGGGATACAGAAAACAACTTTGCATATCACATTCTGTATCCACAACAGATCTTTCCTCTCACCCAGCCTTTGTTCACTTAAGGTGGATTAACACAGTTTCTTCTGATTCATGAAAACAAATGCAATTTAATAAAAATACTCAAATAAGTTCTCATTATAAGATTTTGCTAAATACTTTTAAGTATGGTAGCTAATTTCCCCCCCACAATTTGGTCAAAAATTCTGTCAAAATAATGAGTGTTAAGTATGGAGATCTTTATCTGAATTCATAAATAATTTCAAACTAAATATAAGTGATTATTTATTTTATTTGGATATAATAAATATATTGAATCTAAAAGTGTATATGTAGACAAAAGTATATCCAGATCATTTTCATCGTTGGTTAAATTGGCATTTCTATTATGTACTTCTGCAAGTTTATTTAACTTATGGTGGTTAACTTAAATATTTTTTTGTGGTAAATTGCCTACGCACAAAATGTACTCCAAAGCCAGGTACCAACCCACACTGATGAAAGGCATTTACCTCAAAACAGTGTCTGCCTGTAGGTGGCTTGTGCATAATCCAACCTGGGCTTTGCTTAAAGCTGTGTTTTACCGCAGGCATATGCTTAAAAAGGAGCCATGTATAAAATGGTATTTTGATTAAAGAGTGAAGCCTTCGTGGACCCATTTGCATGTCCCTGACCAGGTTCCAAGTATGAAAATATTAACAAATATTGGACGTTCAAATGCGAACACAAACATACAAGTTATTTACTTCACTATCTCTCTTTTGCCAACTAGAAGTTAAATCATTCTCTCTCTCTATCCCGCCTCAGTTACTCCAACTCTCCTTGTTAACCTGTGTCTCTCCACTTTAATCCATAATCAATGCCTCCGCTAGACTTATCTACCATACTCATCGCTCTGTGTCTGCAGCTTCTCTCTGTCAGTCACTCCACTGGCATCCCACAGCCACAGAATAAAGTTTTACATCTTGACCCAAACGTATAAAGCCTCAATGATAATAAACACTCTTATATCTCTGCACTTTTCTCTACGCTCCCAACCATCCTCTTCGCTACATACAGAAGTTACACAGTAATAGAGGTTGAAAATAGACTTTAGTCCATCAAGGTCAAACTTTTTAGATCTCCTCTGATCTGCAATATGCACATTAATTGTTAATTGATCCAGAGGAAGGCAAACAGAAAAAAACCCAAGTGAAACATTCCCAATTCTCTCAAAAGGGGAAAAAATATAAAATTCCTACCTGACCCCAGATACTGGCGATTGGATTCATCCCTGGATCAATACTCCCTCTCTGTTTATCCAGGATAGCCACTTAATGCCCTTTTTATTTAAAAATATATCCAATCCTTTTTAAAGGTATTTATCAAATCTGCTGTCACCACCTCCTTTGGTAGAGAATTCCACAGATTAACCACCCTTAGGGTGAAGAACCCTTTACTTTCTTTAAAGTGAAATCTTTTTACTTCTAATCTCAAAGGATGTCCCCTTGTCAGTTGAAAAAAAAAAAACTTGGCACAAAAAGTTTTCTGGCAACAAAGCTTTCTTTGACCCTGGATATATTTATATAAGGTAATTATATCCCCACTTAGACGCCTTTTTTCTAGAGAAAATACGTTTAATTTGGTTAGTCTTTCTTCATAACCTAGCCCCTCCATTTCCCTTATTAGTTTTGTAGCCCTCCTCTGTACTTTTTCCAGCTCTAAAATATGCTTTTTATGTAGTGGTGTCCACAATTGTACTCCATATTCCAAATGAGAGGATTCTATAGATTTGTACAGTGGCAGAAATATATTTGCTTCCCTTGCTTCTATACCCTTATTAATGCATGCTAATATTTTAATTGCCTTTGCAGATGCTGCTTGGCATTTAGCACTGTTACGTAGGTGGTTGTCCACAAGCACTCACAAATCCCTTTCAATATCGGATACCCCTAGATTTGCTTCATTAAGATTATAAATTGCATGGCTATTTTTCCTTCCCAGATGCATAACTTTACATTTATTAGTATTAAATCTCATCTGCCATTTAGTTGCCCATTTCGCCAATTTATTCAAATCCCTTTGGAGGGAAAGTACATCATTATTTGATTCAATTACCTTGCACAACTATGTGTCATCAGCAAAAATGGAGACAATACTTCCCAATACCACTTCTAAGTCATTAATAAATATGTTAAAAAGGAGAGGACCTAATACTGAACCCTGAGGGACCCCACTTACCGCATTAGACCAATCCGAATATGTTCCATTTACAACAACCCTTTGCTTCTTGTCTTTTAGCCAGCTCTCAATCCATGAGCAGATGTTGACAGAAATCCCTGTATCCCTTTGTTTGCTCAATAGTCTCCAATGTTGCACTGTATCAAAAGCCTTTGCAAATTCCAAAAAGACTACATCCACTCAGTTGCCTTGATCCAAGTTCTTAATAACCTCTTCATAGAAATTAATTAGGTTTGTTTGAAATTACCTATCCCTCATAAATCCATGTTTTCTCCTACTTATAACCTTGTTTAAATAGATGTGTTACATAGTAATGTTACATAGTAATTTAGGTTGAAAAAATACTTTTAGCCCATCAAGTTCAACCTTTTAAGATCTCCTGTGATCTGCAATATGCAGATTAGTTGTTAATTGATCCAGATTAAGGTAAACAAAAACAAAAAACAGTGAAATTTTGACAATTGTCTCAAAAGGGAAAACAAAATGTATTACTTCTTGAACCCAGATACTGGCGATCAGAGTCCTCCCGGGATCAATACTCCTCCTCTGATTAACCAGGATAAATAACCCTGAATGCCCTTTTTAATAAAAATATATCCAATCCCTTTCCTAAAGCTATCTATCGAATCCGCTGTCACCCCCTCCCTTGGTAGAGAATTCCACAGATTAACCACCCTTACTGTGAAGAACCCTTTTCTTTCTTTAAAAGGTGGAATCTTTTTACTTCTAATCTCAAAGGATGTTCTCTTGTCAATTGAAAACCTCTTGGCACAAAAAGCTCCCTTGACAAATCTTTATACTGACCCTGGATGTATTTATATAAGGTAATCATATCTCCTCTTAGACGCCTTTGTTCTAGAGAAAATACTTTAATTTGGTTAGTCTTTCTTCATAACTTAGCCCCTCCATTCCCCTTATTAGTTTTGCTGCCCTCCTCTGTACCTTTTCTAGCTCTAAAATTTCCTTTTTTTGAAGTGGTGTCCAAAATTGTTCTCCATATTCCAAATTAGGGCGTACTAGAGATTTGTATAGTGGCAGAATTATATTTGCTACCCTGGCTTCTATACCCTTCTTAATACATGCTAATATTTTATTTGCCTTTGCAGCTGCTGCTTGGCTTTGAGTACGGTTACCTAGGTGGTTGTCCTGAAGCACTCCAAAATCCCTTTCAATATCTGATACCCCTAGATTTGCTCCATTAAGATTATAAATTGCATGGCTATTTTTCCTTCCCAGATGCATAACTTTACATTTATTCGTATTAAATCTCATCTGCCATTTTGATGCCCATTCCTCAATTTTATGTAAATCCCTTTGGAAGGAAAGTACATCACTATCTGATTTAATTACCTTGCACAACTTTGTGTCATCAGCAAAAAAGGAGACACTACTTTCCAGTCCTACTCTAAGTCATTAATAAATATGTTAAAAAAGGAGGAGGACCTAATACTGAACCCTGGGGAACCCCAACAACGCGTTGTTTCCTGTCTTTTAGCCTGCTCTCAATCCAGGTGTATATATTTATTGCAATGTCTATATCCCTTAGTTTGCACAATAGACTCCCATGTGGCACTGTATCAGAAGCCTTTGCAAAATTTAAAAAGACTACATCAACTGAGTTGCCTTCATCCAGGTTCCTACTAACCTCCTCATAGAAACTAATTAGATTTGTTGGACATGACCTATCCCTCATAAATCAATGTTGGCTCCTATTTCTAATGCTGTTTGAATATACATACTCCTTCCCTTATTAACCCTTCTAAAAACTTTCCTACTACAGAAGTGAGGCTTATAGGACTATCATTTCCCGGATTTGTTCTTGCGCCCTTCTCAAATATAGGTATCATCTCTGCCTTTCTCCAGTCAGCTTGTAGAGACCCTGTGTACTGGTTTTGCTATTACAGAGCCCAGTTCCCTCAGTACCCTTTGATGTATTGCATCAAGACCTGGGGCTTTGTTAACATTTATTTTTTCCAACCGATTTGGATTTCTTCCTGCGTTAAGCAGTTATTTGGTGAAGGCAGTGTAGCCCCATTATGTTGCAACTAGTGGTACTTCCGTTGTGTATACTGAAGAAAAGAACCTCTTTAGCTCATCTGTCTTTTCCTGGTCACTAACTGTCAGATGGCCTGTGTCACATTGTAATGTTCCTATAACTTATTTTCTGGCCTTCTTCCCATTAATATATTTAAATAAATATTTTTGGGTGAGTCTTACTCTCCTTTGCAACTATCTTTTCATTTTCGATTTTACCCAGTCTAATAGCCCTTTTGCAAGCCTTGTTGATTTCCTTGTACTCCCGTAAAGCAGTCTCTGTCCCCTCTTATTTGTATAAATTTAAATGCCTGTTTTTACTCCTCATCTTCATCGTTACCTCATTATTAAGCCACACAAGTTTTGATTTACTCCTTCTACTTTTATTTCCACGTGGTATATGGTGTCAAGTATGTATATTTAGTAAGGATTTGAACGTTGTCCATTTATTTTCAATATTTTTACCGGCCAGTTCTTTGTCCCTGTCTATACATTGTGATGCTGCCCTTGGACCATTAAAATATACCCTTTTAAAATTAAGATTTTTTTGTGGCCCCTTAGTTGTTGTTTTTTTATTTAATCTTAAATGAGACTTTGTTGTGATCACTGATTCCCAAAGGTTGCCCTATTTCAACATTTGATACTATATCAATATTATGTGTGACTAAATCCAAGATAGGTTATACAAGAACCTACTAGAAATTAGGCTGAGCCAGATAATGATCCCTAAGTTGGCTGCTCCCCTTAGCTAAACTGCTGGTCTCATTCATCCAGTTTATTTCAGGGTAGTTAAAATCTCCCATTATTAAAACTTGCCCATGCTTAACTGCATTTCCACTTAAAATATGACAGATGGCCATTTCGGATCCAGTTGCGGAGATAGAGCACGGAGGGCCCCAGAGGTTATAAAAATGTTTTTACACTGGGCCCCTAGGTACAAACTTATTTAGAGCCACTCCACAAGACCCCTTCCCATAACATCCCCTTTCTTAAGACCCACTCCCATAACAGCAACCTTCACCGAGAACCCTTTCCCAATGCGGTTCCCCCCAAGACCATTTTCATAGCTGCTCCTCTTCCCTTACCTCCTGTCTGGGTGAAACACACATACTGTATATACATATGCTATCTTTACATATGAGCCAGTACCTCTCAGCAGCAGTCCCTCTCATATAGCACCCAGTCTCTCTCAACATCCACCTCCACAGAGCACCCACTCCTCTCAGGATCCATCCTCAAAGAACCTATTGCCCCCTGTTTTTTAATCAGCTCTGCCCCCTTAGAGAAGGGTCCTGGTGCACTGCACCACCGGTAAATCCACACCTTCTCTGATTAGTTGTTTATTGAGAGTTAAAACACAACTGGGTAATTAATACATATTTTTTTGTTTAATCGTTCAGTCGCATCAGACTCTCCGTGACTCTATGGACCACAGCACGCCAGGTGCATCTCTCAGTCACTGACCTTCTGAGCTCCATCAATTTCATGTTCATTACTTTAATAACTTTGTCTTTCCATCTCCGCCTCTGTCATCCCCTTCTTCTTGTGCCTTCCATCTTTCCCAGCATCAGAGTCAATATTCAGCCTCATGATCATACCTTCTAGTGAACAGTTTGTCTCGATTAACTGAAGTATTGATTTATTGGATCTTCTTGCTGTCCAAGGTACTCTAAGCAGTCTTCTCCAACACCACAATTTAAAGTTGTCAATTCTACAGCACTCAGCCTTCTTCATGGTCCAGCTCTCACATCCTTATGTTACTACTAATACCATAGTTTGAACTATGCAGACCTTTCTTTAATATCTCTACTTTTTACTAGCTTGTCCAAGCTTGCCATAGCTTTCCTCCCCAGAAGCAAACATCTTTTAATTTCATGACTACAGTCACCATCTTAAGAGATCTTCGATCCAAGGGAAATAAAATCTGCCACTGCCTCCACTTCTTAGCAGTCTATTTGCCAGGAAGTGAGATTTCCGTTTGCCATGATCATCATCTTTTTAATGTTGAACAGTAGGCCAACTTTTGTACTCTCTTCCCTTCCCTTCATCAATAAGTCCTTTAGTTCCTCCTCACTTTCAGTCATCAGAGTAGTATCATCTGCGTATCTGAGGTGCGGGTGAATCTTGATTCCGGCTTTGGAGTCATCCAGTCCGGCCTTACGTCCAATGTACTCTACATAGAAGTTGAATTAATAAGGTGACAATATACAACCTTGTCGCACAACTTGTACGATCGTGAACCATTCTGTTGTCCCATGTTCGGTTCTGACTGTGGCTTCTTGGTCGACATACAAATTTCTTAGGAGGAGGATGAGATGATCTGGTACTCCCATCTGTTTAAGGACATGCCACATTTTGTTTTCATCCACTCAGTCAAAGGCTTTAGGATAGTCTATAAAGCAGAAGTAAAATGTTTTTCCTGAACTCTCTTGCTTTCTCTTTTATACAGCGGACATTGGCAATTTGATCTCTTGTGCCTAGTCCTCTGAGGAACCCAGCTCGCACATCTAGTAGTTATTTCTAGGTCAAACAGGAAAAATACTCTTTTTGTATGGGAAGTTTCAAAATCATAAAACTGTAACCATTATAGAAACGATAAATAAGAATAGAGAGTGTAACCAATATATGAAATTAGAAAGAAAAAAGAAAATCTAAGACTACTCTTAGGTCCCATTAAAAATAAATAGTCTCAAAGAGGAATATGTTAAAACCACAAATGTTATTAACAATGTTTAAATATACTAAATCACAGCGTTTAACAATATAAAAGTGCATAAAATATATACACATTCCCCTGATGTTAAAAGTATTATTTCACAATATTATTTTAAATCTAATAATATTTAAAATATTTCATTTCCGTATGCTGGCACAACACAATCAAGAAACAATAAACCTTTGAGTATAAATACCTAGCTGGTATGCTTCCCATGTAACATTTTGCACTTTAACTATTATTAGTATCCGAAAGTTTCAATAAGAAAAGATTTATGTGAAAAAATATATCAGCATAAGTAGTTAAAGTGCTAAGTCTAAAATATGATGGAATAAATCCGATTACAGAATGTGACAAATGTCGTAAACCACCGATGGATCAAGCTCAATTAGTTTTATACAGGACTCCAGATAATTCAAGTCACTAATGCCCTGCTAGAATATAAGTATAATATACATAAATATCTATATATTATCCAATCCTGATTCTATAATGAATTCACAATTCAATGGTAATATCATTGGTTTCTCTTGTTAACTATAATGTAACAGTTTTACCAAAATGGCCCACCATATATCAATTCAGTAATACATAATATTAGGACACAATGTTTACATCACATATATGTAACAAAGTAACTTATCTTTTAAATGAGTCTATTGAATAGTGCATAGTGCTTAGGTACAGCTTCCAGCATTGGAACACAGTCAGGCCGACATCCACGATCCACGGGGAGACTGTTCGGCGTGTGATGTCATCAGTGGAGCGTCGGAATCTGGTCAACGCTCGTTTCACAAGGAACGCTTTCTTAAGACCTCAGGAAGTGAGCAGTGCAATGGCTTCTTAAATGTTAGTAAGTAAGTATTGATTGTTCTATTCTTGATCTTTATTTGATGTCCTTTAACATCTTTATCCATTCACAAGAAATTCAATACATAGGATATCACTGCAATCCTGTGTCTTCACATCTCCAAAATATTCTATTATGTTTCAGCATATTGAATGAAATAAAATCCATGGATTATTTCTGTCCATAGAACCTGGTCCAAATAAAATTCCCAGGTGATGTACAATTGACTTGGTGATCCCCAGTTATGCAACCAACTCCAAGTTTTGCTTCTTGAACATCCTCCTCATCTGGTTGGATAACTGGGGGTCACCAAGTCAATTACACATCACCTTCATGACAACAAACTATCTGGTAGGCTTGCCAGAAGTACGCCTCTGCTCTTGCCAGTCCACCAATGTAAAGGCCTAGAGTTTGCTAAATATCCCTGGAAATTTTATTTGGATCAGGTTCTATGGACAGAAATAATCCATGGATTTAGTTTAATTCAATATGATGAGGTAATAGAATATTTTGGAGATGTGAACACACAGGATTGCAGTGATATCCTATGTATTGAATTTCCTGTGAATGGATAAAGAGGTTAAAGGACATCAATTAAAGATCAAGAATAGACCAATCAATACTTACTTACTGGCATTTAAGAAGGCATTGCACTCCCCACTTCCTGAGGTCTTGAGAAAGCGTTAATCGCGAAACGAGCGTTGACCAGATCCCCAATGCTCCCCTGATGACATCACATGCCGACCAGTCTCCCCATGGATCATGGAGGTCAGCCTGATTGTGTTCCGATGCTGGAAGCTGTACCTATGCACTATGTACTATTCAATAGACTAATTTAAAAGATAAGTTACTTTGTTACATACATGTGATGTAAACATTGTGTCCTAATATTAAGTATTACTAAATGGATTTATTGTGGGTCATTTTGGCTACACGATTACATTATAGTTAACAAAAGTAACCAATGATATTACCATTGAATTGTGAATTAATTATAGAATCAGTATTGGATAACATAGACATATTTATGTATATTGTGCTAGTTGAGCTTGGTCCTTCGGTTTACAACATTTGTCACATTCTGTAATCAGATTTATTCCATCATATTTTACACTTAGCACTTTAACTACTTATCCTGATATATTTTTTTCACATAAATCTTTTCTTATTGCCACTTTTTGCACTTTAATTATTATTAGTGTCAGAATGTGACACTTGAAGGATACCAGCTAGGTATTTATACACAAAGGTTTATTGTTTCTTGATTATGTTGGGTCATTAACACCTTGGTGCTCAAGGTTTATTTACTTTGATTGTGTTGGGCCAGCATACAGAAATTAAAGATTTTTAAAATTGTATATTTAAATAATAACGTTATATAATACTGTTAACATCAGGGGAATGTGTATATTTTCTATGTAATTTTATATTTTTAAAATGCCTTGATTATTACATTTAAACATCGTTAATAAAATTTGTGGTTTTAACATATCCCTCTTTGAGACTATTTCATTTAATGGGACATGAGAGTAGTAAATATGATTTATATCAGTCTTGGGAATGTTTTGCTTGGCTTCACAAACAAAGATTTAAAATGGAATGTTGTCTGTGGAATTCTCTACCAAAGGAGTTTTCACAGAGGTTGCTACATTATGACGTGACCAGGTGTCCAGCTGTATAACTGGATGGGTAGGCTGGGATCGTTAGTCTTGGTTGGTAGCCAGCTTAAGAAAAGTAAAACTCTGATTTCAAACCCGGGCAGATGCAGCTTGTTATCCCTGTAAGGCAATCCATCTAGGAGAAGGACACTCCAATATAACACCTCCAGGAAAAAAAAAAAAAAATAATTTAATAATTGATTAATAATTAATTAAAAACGAATTAATAAATATTTAATCCACATATTTTTTGAATCCGCTCTGTAAGTCAGTGCAGAGTTTTCTGTCTGTTGCAGTAATCAGTGATACAGGTGAGAGTGGGTGTGGCTTGGTCTGTGTAAGTTATATCTGTGTGCATTTGTGTGAGTTTCTGTTTGAATCCGCTCTGTAAGTCAGTGCAGAGTTTTCTGTCTGTTGCAGTAATCAGTGATACAGGTGAGAGTGGGTGTGGCTTGGCCTGTGTAAGTTATATCTGTGTGCATTTTGTTGTTTTCTGTTGAATTGGTTCTGTGGGGCAGGACAGTGTTTTCTATCCTGTGCTCATTTATCATTGTACAGGCGAGTTGGCGGGGTCTATTTTAACAAGGGAAGTGAGAGCTTGGGAGCTTGCAATCATTTCTAGTGTAAGTGTAGTTGGTGTGTAGGAGATTAAATATAAGGAGGAAATCCAAAGTAAAGGGGTATTATAAGAAAAAACAGAAAACAAACATATATATTTTTTCTGTTTTGTTTGGTTTAAGGTGTAGAAAAGATACCTTTATACAAATACATTGATTTGTTTTCTCACTGTATTTTTGTAACTGATCATCATGAGTCAGTCCAGTGGTAACCTCACTCAGTGTACATCCTGCCAAATGTATGCACTACTGGAACAGATGATCCAGGGTCCATACCTCTGTGACAGGTGTGAGCATGTTGCCTCTCTGGAAGCTCAAATTGAAGATCTGGAGAGGAGAATTGCAACACTTCATGATATTGTCACACTGGAAAGGGAGTTGGCGCTCACGGAGCACAGTTTAGCTGGGCCTAGTATGGAGGGAGGAGCTGGGGCTAGTGAGGTAGCTGGGTTACAGTTAGAAGGGGAATCAGGGGGAACAGGAGGAGGCAGGCCAGTTCTGAGTTGACAAACACCAACAGATTTGCCAGATTCAGTAAAACTGTTGGGGATGTCCATTCAGGAAGGGCAATGCCAGAAAGAGCTGTTACCTCGAACAGCCGGGAGAACAGTTCTACTGGAGGAGAGGGAGTGCAGAATAGGCAGAGCAACAGACATGTTTTGGTGATAGGGGACTCTATTATTAGGAAGGTAGACAGGGTAATTTGTCACTCAGATCCCAGCAATCGAACAGTTTGCTGTCTCCCGGGTGCTCGGGTTCGGCATGTTGTGGATCGGGTGGATAAATTATTGGGAGGGCCTGGTAATGAACCGGCGGTCTTGGTACATATTGGTACCAATGACAAAGTTAGTGGAAGATGGAGCGTCCTAAAGAATGATTTTAGAGAATTAGGGAATAAGCTTAAAGCAAGGACCTCCAAGGTAGTATTTTCTGAGATACTACCAGTTCCACGTGCTAGCCCAGGGAGGCAGAAGGAGCTTAGGGAGGTTAATGCGTGGCTAAAAAAGTGGTGCAGTGCAGAGGGTTTTGGGTTTTTAGAGCACTGGGCTGACTTCTCACTTGGGTACAATCTCTATAGCAGGGATGGATTGCACCTTAATGATGAGGGAGCTTTTGTGCTAGGGGATAGGATGGTAGAACGGCTAGGGGAGTTTTTAAACTTGTAGGTGGGGGAGAGGGACTATATAGAAGTATTGGGGTAAATAGGGTAGAGAGGAAAAGGGATGAATTAGTTACCCATGGGGGAGGAGAAGGGGGAGGGTTACAATAGAAAGTAGGGAGGTATTAATAGGGGCCTCAAATACAGTGGCAAAGCCATAGCAACATAAAGTGTATGATTGCTAACGCAAGAAGTTTGCCTGGGAAAATGGATGAGCTAGAAATATTAGCAGTACAAGAACAATGGGGCTTAATAGGCATTACGGAAACATGGTGGGATGAATCTCATGACTGGACTGTTAATCTGGATGGTTATAACCTATTTAGGAAAGATAGGGGAAATGGTAAAAGAGGAGGAGGGATCTGTTTTTATGTTAAGCCTGAATTTAAGCCTATAGTCAGAGAAGATATTTATGCTGGCACTAACGGCATCATTGAATCTTTGTGGCTTGAGCTAAATAGCGGAGGAGCTAATTCTAAACGCATATTGGTGGGAGTATGCTATAAACCCCCAAATATAGCTGAAAGTGAGGAAATACAATTATTGTTACAGATTGGAAATGCAGCTAAGCACAGGCAAGTTCTAATAGTGGGAGACTTTAATTACCCTGAAATAAACTGGATAAATGAGACCAGCAGCTCAGCTAAGGGGAGCAGGTTCTCGAGTACACTCAGGGATCATTATCTGGCCCAGGTAATAAAAGAACCTACTAGAAATGGGGCCATCTTGGATTTAGTCATCACAAGTAATACTGATATAATATCAAATGTAAAAATAGGGGAACCCTTGGGGAACAGTGATCACAACACAGTATCATTTGAGATTGAATACAAAAAACAGAGTTGTAAGGGGCCAACAAAAACTCTAAATTTTAAAAGGGCTAACTTTAATGGGCTACGGGCAGCAATACAACATATAGACTGGGACAAAGAAATTACAGGGAAAAATACTGAAAATAAATGGACAACATTCAAATCCTTACTAAATAAACACTCATCAGCATGTACCATGTGGAAATAAAATTAATAGGAGTAAATCACATCCCATGTGGCTTAACAATGACTTGAAGATCAAGATGAGCAAAAAGAAATATGCATTTAAATTATACAAGAAGGAGGGAACAGAGGCAGCTGTATGTGACTATAAGGAAATCAACAAGTCTTGCAAAAGGGCTATTAGACTGGCTAAAATAGAAAATGAGAAGTAATGGAAAGTAAGACTAACCCTAAAATATTTTTTAAATATATTAATGGGAAGAAGGCCAGGAAGGAATCGATAGGACCATTACAATGTGACACAGACCATCTGATAATTAGTGACCAGGAAAAGGAAGATGAGCTAAATAGTTTTTTTTTTCGTCGGTTTACACAAGGGAGGTACCAGTGGTTGGGACACCGCAACATAATGGGGCTACACTACCTTCACTAAATAATTGGTTAACGCAGGAAGAAATCCAAAAGAAGTTGGAGAAAATAAATGTTAATAAAGCCCCAGGTCCTGATGAAATACATCCAAGGGTACTGAGGGAGCTGGGTACTGTAATAGCCAAACCATTATATCTAATCTTTCAAGACTCACTCACTACAGGGTCTCTACCGGATGACTGGAGAAAAGCAGAGGTGATACCTGTATTTAAGAAGGGATCTAGAGCAAATCCGGGGAATTATAGACCAGTGAGCCTCACTTCTGTAGTTGGGAAGCTTTTAGAAGGGTTAATAAGGGACAGAATACAAGAATATGTCTATTTGAACAGGATCATAGGTAGCAGTCAACACGGATTTATGAAGTATTGGTCGTGTCAGACCAATCTAATGAGTTTTTGTGAGGAGGTTAGTAGGAACTTGGATCAGGGCAACTCAGTGGATGTAGTCTTTTTAGATTTTTAAAAGGCATTTGATACAGTGCCACATGGAAGACTAATGAGCAAACTAAGGGATACAGGAATTGCAGTAAATATCTGCTCATGGATCGATAGCTGGTTAAAAGACAGGAAGCAAAGGGTTGTTGTGAATTGAACATACTCCAATTGGTCTAAAGTGGTAAGTGGGGTTCCTCAAGGTTCAGTATTAGGTCCTCTCCTTTTTAACATATTTATTAATGACATTGAAGTAGGACTCAAAAGTAGTGTCTCCATTTTTGCTGATGACACTAAGTTGTGCAAGGTAATTAAATCAGATAATGATGTACTTTCCCTACAAAAGGATTTGCATAAATTAGGGAAATGGGTGGCTAAATGGCAGATGAGATTTAATACAAATAAATGCAAGGTTATGCATTTGGGAAGGAACAATAGCCATGCAATCTATAATCATAATGGAGCAAGTCTAGGGGTATCAGATATTGAAAGGGATTTGGGAGTACTAGCGGACAACCGCCTAGGTAACAGCGCTCAAAGCCAAGCAGCGGCTGCAAAGGCAAATAAAATATTAGCATGTATTAGGAAGGGTATAGAAGCAAGGGAAGCAAATATAATTCTGCCACTATACAAAGCCCTAGTACGCCCTCATTTGGAATATGGAGTACAATTTTGGGCACCACCTCATAAAAAAGACATTTTAGAGCTGGAAAAAGTACAGAGAAGGGCTACAAAACTAATAAGGGGAATGGAGGGGCTAAGTTATGAAGAAAGACTAACCAAATTAAACTTATTTTCGTTAGAAAAAAGGCGTTTACGAGGGAATATGATTACCTTATATAAATACATCCAGGGTCAATATAAGGCTTTGTCAAGTGAACTTTTTGTAGCAAGAGATTTTCAACTGACAAGAGGACATCCTTTGAGGTTAGAGGAAAAAAGATTTCACCTTAAACAAAGAAAAGGGTTCTTCACAGTTAGGGTGGTTAAACTGTGGAATTCTCTACCAAAGGAGGTGGTGACAGCGAATTCGATAGACAACTTCAAAAAGGGGTTAGATATATTTTTGAATAAAGAGGGCATTCAAGGCTATCCTAGATAACGAGCAAAGGAATATTGATCCAGGTAGAAATTTGATCGCCAGTTTCTTGGGTCAGGAAGAAATTTTACTTTTTTTCCCCTTATGAGACAATTGGCAAAGTTTCAATGTTTTTTTTTTTCTGTTTGCCTTCCTCTGGATCAAATAACAATTAACATTTAATAATAAATAGTCCACATTGAAAAGATCAATAGAGATCTAAAAAGGTTGAACTTGATGGACTAACTCTTTATTCATCCTCCAATACTATACTATTAATAATTATTTAATCAATAATTTAATTAATAACTAATCCGCATATTGCAGATCAGAGGAGATCTTAACAGGTTGAACTTGATGGACTGAAAGTCTTTTTTCAACCTTAATTACTATGGCCCTCATTCAATTGCAATTTAGCCAATTGAATAGGGCTCTAAATAAGCACATAACATATTTTTTTTAAATAAGTTTTTAGTTAGTAAACATCTATCCAAAAGCAAAATTTTTACTAACTAAAAACTTCTTAAAAAAAAAATGCTATGTGCTTATTTAGAGCTCTATTCAATTGGCCAAATCACAATTGAATGAGGGCCTATGTAACTATGTAACTATATTGCAGATCAGAGGAGATCTTAAAAGGTTGAACTTGATGGACTGAAAGTCTTTTTTCAACCTTATTCACTATGTAACTATGTTGCGCAAGCAAACAACATTTTCCTGCAGCAATGAGAATAGGGCAAAACAAGTGGAAGATATCACTGGAAGCTTCAGTCTCAATCCTACATGCAGGCAGTTCAGGTGTACGAGTCATCTGATGCTGACTCAGGAAACAGTGGCATAATTAAGCAGCACCCTGAACTACCAAGCAGCCTTCTCTAGGGACAGCACTGCTTGCTTCACCTGGAGAGGAGTCTAGAAAAGTTGGGTCTTGGGTATAATAACTTAGTCATAAGTCAAATACTCAGTCAGAACACTTTCACAGCACTCTGGTAGGCCCTGTAATGAAATACTCAGAGAATCTTAATGCAGTATTTTCTAGGGACCAAGTATGGTCAAAATAAGGCCAGAGCTATTCCCTAAACTTTAAACATGCTAAGGGTTAATCCATTAAAAGTCAGGGTCCACTGCAAAAAGCTGATTGAAAAAGTATTGAGGCCAGTAAATAGAATAAAACTGCACTAGCATCTGGCTGGTATAGCACCGGTTTCAGGACTTGCAGTTGGCCCTCTAATGTCCACACAGTTTGGGCAAGATGATTAACTGCTCACTTTATCAATACTAAATATGTAGGACCTCATACAAATATAATTAGCATAGTAAGGTAAGCTATTATTTGGCATAGTGCCATTCGGCTGATTCCGAGAAGCGTCTCACAAGAGTTCAACACTACACCCGTAGGCCCGACCCAGATGTTTCACGTCCGCTTCTACGGGGGGCGAAGAGGAGACTGAATCAGGATACTCTTTATAAAGGGTAAGCAGTTATAAGGGGAAATAGTTAACCCTTGAGTGACTTTTTGTTTTTTTTACAGGTAAAGAACATTTCAGGACAGGAATAGAAGACAAAGGAGATTGCTAATTTGGATATCAATGTAATAATCCATCCAAGAACTGGGACAAGTAAAGTAAACAAAGAATGAGAGTTAATAAACTTAAGATATAGGAATATAATCTAATGACTGATTTATTTCTTTATTTATTTATAAAGGCTGTAAAATAATTTATTTACTTAATATGAATTATTAGCATACTTCCAAATGTCTTATTTAGTGGCAATCAAATACATTAGTGTGTGATTATTAATTCCTACATGATCTTAAACATTAAAATGAAATAAATGTATCAATAAATGTGTTTAGAAGTACACCTTATGTTTAACGGACTGGATTTCTAAAATCGGCTTCATGTCATCCAAATTACCCTAATCATATTGAGGATAGCAACATGGTTAATAAGAACCCACTCAAAATAATTAATTGTTATTAAATCTTAATAAAAATGTATCTTTAGTGTCCAAAAGATACTTTGATGTGTGATAAGGTAAAGAGATTTACTTTATGTAAACAAAATGTGAATATTCATAATTCATATTTTATACAGTGAATATTCATGTATTTCAAATCCTACCCTCAATAATCAAAAATATTTGTATACATTAGTGAAAAAATAATAATATAATACAGAGATGAAAAATAATAATAAAACATGTGATCATATTCCTTATTGTGTCATGGTAAAATCTATAATATATTTCATTTAATTTAGTCAATCTCTCACCATTACTCTTTGTATATTGCTCTATTTAGCCAAGACCAGTCTAGAATCAAATTATAAAATTTTAATTTCTATTCGTAGAAAATGATGATACAGTATCCAAGTACCAGTGATTAATTGGATACACCCATACATTTGACATCAATGGGACCCCAATGAATAGTGATCTAATCCATAAACAAATCTCTGCTTTTGCAATAATGTATATCCATAATATCCTTATAAATAATCAAGATAAAGTCATAAATAACATATGTACACATATGTCCAAAAATGGATATAAAGTATAGTTGGCATTCTAGGATTATAAATCTCTAACCTATCACATTCCCAATAATAATCCATCTCTAAATATATATAATATGTTATGGATGTACCTTTACCATAATCTTTATCCTATGGTCCCCTAAATCATGGTATTTGAAATGCCCCTTAGTCATAGTCATTATGATTTAGGTTTGTATTCACATTTATAAAGAGCCCAATATTAGGGGGGTCAATAAATTCAGACATATTGTATTAAAATGGATTGTGTGTGACAGAGGAAGGAAAGTTAAAGAAACACTGTATAGTTAATATTTTCATGTAGCCCAAAGGGCTTCACGGTGTTTAACAGTTCAATCCATTTACTTTCCACCTTCAGCAATTCAGTCTCAATAGTACCACTTCTTATGCCCAAGTTCACTTTCTGTATCATCAAGCATTTAATTTCAGGTTTTGAGTTGTAGGCAACTGTATTTAAGGTTTTATCTTTTTTCTGATCTTTTCTACTATTTCTAATGTTCCCAATGTGTTCACCAAGTTTTTTGTCTCAATTCCCT
This sequence comes from Discoglossus pictus, assembly GCA_027410445.1. Lineage (NCBI taxonomy): Eukaryota > Metazoa > Chordata > Amphibia > Anura > Alytidae > Discoglossus > Discoglossus pictus. The sequence continues at coordinate 165,810,257 of CM050165.1, forward strand.
ACTAGTCATACCTACGTTCCTTTTGGAACAGGGGCACTCTCAACAAGAATATATACTACTTTGGAACAGGGGCACTCTCAATACAAGAATATGTCTATTTGAACAGGATCATAGGTAGCAGTCAACATGGATTTATGAAGGAAAGGTTGTGTCAGACCAATCTAATTAGTTTTTATGAGGAGGTTAGTAGGAACTTGGATCAGGGCAACTCAGTGGATGTAGTCTTTTTAGATTTTTCAAAGGCATTTGATACAGTGCCACATGGAAGACTAGTGAGCAAACTAAGGGATACAGGAATTGCAGTAAATATCTGCTCATGGATCGAGAGCTGGCTAAAAGACAGGAAGCAAAGGGTTGTTGTAAATGGAACATACTCCGATTGGTCTAATGTGATAAGTGGGGTTCCTCAGGGCTCAGTATTGGGTCCTCTCCTTTTTAACATATTTATTAATGACATTGAAGTAGGACTCGAATGTAGTGTCTCCATTTTTGCTGATGACACTAAGTTGTGCAAGGTAATAAAATCAGATAATGATGTACTTTCCCTACAAAAGGATTTGCATAAATTAGAGAAATGGGCGGCTAAATGGCAGATGAGATTTAATACAAATAAATGTAAGGTTATGCATTTGGGAAGGAACAATAGCCAAGCAATCTATAATCTTAATGGAGCAAATCTAGGGGTATCAGATATTGAAAGGGATTTGGGAGTACTAGTGGACAACCACCTAGGTAACAGCGCTCAAAGCCAAGCAGCGGCTGCAAAGGCAAATAAAATATTAGCATGTATTAGGAAGGGTATAGAAGCCAGGGAAGAAGATATAATTCTGCCACTATACAAATCTCTAGTACGCCCTCATTTGGAATATGGAGTACAATTTTGGGCACCACCTCACAAAAAAGACATTTTAGAGCTGGAAAAAGTACAGAGAAGGGCTACAAAACTAATAAGGGGAATGGAGGGGCTAAGTTATGAAGAAAGACTAGCAAAATTAAACTTATTTTCTCTAGAAAAAAGGCGTCTAAGAGGAGATATGATTACGTTATTTAAATACATCCAGGGTCAATATAAGGCTTTGTCAAGTGAACTTTTTGTAGCAAGAGATTTTCAACTGACAAGAGGACATCCGTTGAGGTTAGAGGAAAAAAGATTTCACCTTAAACAAAGAAAAGGGTTCTTCACAGTTAGGGTGGTTAAACTGTGGAATTCTCTACCAAAGGAGGTGGTGACAGCGAATTCGATAGACAACTTCAAAAAGGGGTTAGATATATTTCTGAATAAAGAGGGCATTCAAGGCTATCTTAGATAACTAGCAAGGAATATTGATCCAGGGAGAAATTTGATCGCCAGTTTCTGGGGTCAGGAAGGAATTTTGCTTTTTTTTCCCCTTATGAGACAATTGGCAAAGTTTCAATGGGTTTTTTTTTTATGTTTGCCTTCCTCTGGATCAATTAACAATAATTAACAATTAACAATAATAATAAATAGTCCAAATTAAAAAGATCAATAGAGATCTAAAAAGGTTGAACTTGATGGACTAACTCTTTATTCATTCTCCAATACTATACTATTAATAATTATTTAATCAATAATTTAATTAATAACTAATCCGCATATTGCAGATCAGAGGAGATCTTAACAGGTTGAACTTGATGGACTGAAAGTCTTTTTTCAACCTTAATTACTATGTAACAGTATACCACCCTGAGGTACTGCAATTAAAGAAGTCCACAATCTTGTGAACCTTTTCTGTTCTGTCTTGCACTGCAGTCTCTCTCACCATATATATGCACACATAAGGGTACCTGGAGGTACGTTTTGTCCTTTGGCTTACAAAGTGGCTACTGACAATATTATCTTTGATTGTTGGTGATCTCCTATAACTTTTATCCTGTCACCAATATTGTCCACCCTTAAGACCCTTGCGTGTCTTTTCAAAATTCTCTCTACCTTTTGCCAATGCTCACCGAAAGTGCTTACAAATCTTGTGGAACTCAGTTTTCATAGGCTTCTTGGGAATCAAAGGGCTGTCCCTAGGTGTGTGCAGGGCACAGTGGTAAGCTTTTTCTCAATAGTATTACTATATCCTGTTTAATCTTTGTCTTCATTCACCTGCCCTCTGTCTAAAGGTTTCTATGAATCCGTTGGAATTCACCCACTGGTATGGTCTTTTTGATCGCTGGACAGTGAAAACTGGAGAAGTGTAGGGTACTATTTATGGCTGCTTGTTTCTTAAACAGATCTGAGTGTAAATTCTCCAAAGTATCTTTGGAATTGGATAAATCAAACAAATCAAAACACATTTCACTTATCTAAAAGGTCAATCTGAGATCTAGTTTGAGTTCACAGAATTTATTGGTATAGTAAATTATAAAGGATGAGCATATTGTCACTATAGTGAATCCACAGTTCAGTTTCATCAGTATAACCACTATTTTCCTTGAGAAGACCACCTCCAGCTCCCACCAGCCAAGATATAAAAGGGCATAGGTGGGAGTACGGGCGGCGCCCATGGCTGTACCATGTTTCTGTAAATAAAATTAATTATTGAATACAAAAGAGTTGCGTTCTAAAATAATCCGAAGTAGGTCTATAATAAAAACATTCTTATGTTGTTCCATCGATTCCATGCTCAAAAAATATTGAGCAGTGGAACACCCCGCAGAACGGTCAATCGATGTATTAAAAGACTTTACATCTCAACTGATCAACAATGTATTAAATTTGAGATCCTTTCTAATTTACTTCATACATTCAGAGAATCACGAGTATATAAGGGTAAGCTTAGGACAAATCATCTCAGCCTGGCATCTAAATACTGGCTTGCTCGTTCAGTTAGGCTACATTAGCCGGATATTATTGGTCTGCCAGGTGGTTATGTACCTTGGGTAGCTTTTGGTTTAGATAATGAGAAGAACTTAAACTCTTTTTGGTTAATGAAGCAGTTATATTTCACTTGGTCAATCAGACTGGTATACTGTTGTCTGCTGTCGGACCCTGCATTAGTCCTTAATTTGCCTTTGCACATAATCCCTCCTAGGCCAGATCACCACATTTTCTCCTTTGTCAGAAGGTTTAAAGACTACGTCATTCAATTTCCTCATATAATTCAGGGACTGTTGTTCTTCCCTGCTAATATTAAAAGTATCTTTTCAATTGTTCAAAATCTTCTATAACTAGTTTAATAAATACTTCAACTGGAGGACAGATAGATGATGATGGATTCAATTTAGATTCAATTGTTTTTTACATCTGCTAACCAGTCAGTATTTATTTGTTCACCAGTATCATTCTCCAGTAATAAGTCCATCAAAGCATCACACATTTGCTCTTCTAATAAATTTATATCACAATTATCATCCATCTTATTAAAGTGTTTGGATAGAAGCAGTCTCCTAGCAAATAGGTTTAAGTCTTTCACTTTTTCAAATTTTTTTTATTGATTGGTAAGGGAAAAAGAAAACCCTTATACAAAACACTATGTTGTTCAGTGGATAAGGTTTGTGAGTCAGTGTCTGCCACCATTCTTTTTTGGACCAACCCCTCCCTGGGTAACCTAGATCTCCTGGTCTGTAGCCCCATACTTGTCTGACTCTCAGGTTTCTGTCAGGAATGTAATGTTCCCTGGTGGTCTTTTGTGACCCTTCACCACCAATAGTTTCAAGCGGGCACCTAAAAAAAACAACAAAAACAACAAAAAATACTAGTGAACGGAGGGCCTGTGATTGAAATTATTTTCTCTTTATGTTCTCATACTCTATAAAGGAGGATCATACACAAAGGTGAGGATGGAACATGAGTTGTGCTGGTGATACTATTAGTTTTTTATGCTCTACTTATACTACCCCTGTGTGTCCAATGATATACTCTCCGTGGTGCATAATCCCTTACATCACTGTTAAACTTGTCTCTTTGGAAAGAGATTATGTTTTTTTTTTCTTTTCAATCTAAGTCAGACTGTAATTTAAATAAGTTGACTTAAATTCTTCCAATGATTGGTATCATTCAAAAAAAAGGAACAGCAATGTGCCCCAAGTTGTGCCACTCTCTACCTGGGATGGTGGGTGGCTACCAAAGTTTTTGACTGCTCTATGGAAAAATTAACAGACAAGATACTACTTTAGAATAGATTCATAGATGACATTTTGTTATTTTGGTCGGACAGTGTACAATTTAAAGAATTTACTACAGCACTCAAAAATGAGTGTGGCCTCAAATTCACCTTTGAGATTCACAGTTCTGAGTTAACATATTTAGATCTCTTAATTAAAAAAGAAGAGTAAGGAAATATTACCATCAGCTTAAAGAAAGCTACAGCTACAAATTCTTATCTAAACATTGTACAAGTCTACATCCTTAGCCTCTAAAAAGGAGCATTTTGTTGTTGTTGTTGTTGTTTAGTTGTTCAGTCGTGTTCGATTGTCCGTGATTCTATGGACCACAGCACGCCAGGTGCATCTCTCAGTCACTGTCCCTCTGAGCTCCATCAAAGTTCATGTTTGTTGTTCCTTCTCATATTATGGCCAAAATATTTGAGCTTCAGCCTCATGAACAGTTTGTCTTGATTTCCTGAAGTATTGATTTATTGGATCTTCTTACAGTCCAAGGGACTCTAAGCAGTCTTCTCCAACACCACAATTCAAAAGGCATCAATTATACGGAGCACAGATATCTTTATGGTCCAGCTCTCACATCCTTATGTTACTACTGGGAATACCATAGTTTGAACTCTGCAGACCTTTGTGGATAGTTTAATATCTCTACATTTTACTAGCTTGTCCAAGCTTGCCATAGCTTTCCTCCCCAAAAGCAAACATCTTTTAATTTCATGACTACAGTCACCATCTGCAGAGATCTTGGATCCAAGGAAAATAAAATCTGTCACTTCCTCCACTTCTTCCCCATTTATTTGCCAGGAAGTGAGATTGCGGTTTGCCATGATCTTCGCCTTTTTAATATTGAGCAGCAGGCCAACTTTTACACGCTCTTCTTTTACCTTCATCAATAGTTCCTCCTCACTTTTAGCCATCAGAGTAGTATCATCATCATCATCTGAGGTTGTTTATTTTCCTTCCATCAATACTGATTCCGGCTTTGGATTTATCCGGTCCAGCCTTTCGCATAATGTATTCTGCATATAAGTTGAATAAATAAGGTGACAATATACAACCTTGTCGCATTCCTTTTCCGATCTTGAACCATTAACAGAATGTCCCATGTTCGGTTCTGACTGTGGCTTCTTGGTCTACACAAGGATTCTTTAGGAGGAGGATGAGATGATCTGGTACTCCCATCTCTTTAAAAGGACATGTCACATTTTGTTGTGATCCACACAGTCAAAGGCTTTAGAATAGTCTATGAAGCAGAAGTAAATGTTTTTTTGGAACTCTCTTGCTTACTCTATTATCTAGCAGGCATTGGCAATTTGATCTCTTGTGCCTCTTCCTCTGTGGAACACGGCTTGCACATCTGGTAGTACCTGGTCCATATATTGTTGGAGTCAAGCTTGTAGAATCTTAAGCATTACCTTGCTGGCATGTTAAATGAGTGCAAGTGTTCGATAATTGGAGCACTTTTTGGCACTGCCTTTTTTGGGATTGGGATGTAGACTGACCTTTTCCAGTCTATTGGCCATTGTTGTGTTTTCCAAATGTGTTGGCATAAGGCAAGTAACACTTTCACAGCATCATCCTGTAAAATTGTGAATAGTTCAATTGGGATTCAATCACCTCCTGTAGCCTTATTATCAGCAAGACATCCTAGGGCCCATCTCACTCCAACTCATTTGACAAATTATTAAAGTCATCAATGCGGTTAAGATCGGTCCTGTATAGATCTTCAGTGTATTTCTTGCACCTCTTCTTTATCTGATCTTCTTCTGTTAAGTCCCTACCATTTTTGTCTTACATCACTCCCACTTTTGCATGAAAGGTGCCTTTTAGGTTCCCAATTTTCTTGAAGAGATCTTTTGATTTACCCATTCGGTTATCTTCTTCAATCTCCTTACATTGCTCATTGTAGAATGTCTCCATGTCTTTTCTTGCTATCCTCTGGAATTCTGCATTCAGTTGGACAAATATTTTCTTATCTCCACTACCTTTTCTTTCCTTCTTTCCTGTGCTATTTTCAAAGCCCCATCAGACAGCCAGTTTGACTTCTTACTTTTCTTTCTTTTAGGGATATTCTTTGTTGCAGTTTCCTGGATTATGTTGCAGACTTCGGTCCAAAGTTCTTCAGGCATCCTATCTTCCATGTCTAGGTCCTTAAATCTATTCTTTACTTCAACTACATATTCACAAGGAATATTATTTATTTTGTATCTACTTGGTCTGATGGTTTTCCCTCTTTTCTTCAGTTTAATTTTCAACTTTGGTCTGAGCCGCAGTCAGCTCCAGGTCTAGTTTTTGCTGACTGTATAGAGCTCCTCCATCTTTGGTAGCAAAGTATATAATCAATCTGATTTCTATGTTGTCCATCTGGGGATTTCCATGTGTAGAGTTGTCTCGAAGGCTGTTGGCTATGGCCAGAGGATTATCTTGACAAAATTCTACTATTTTCTGACAGGTTTCATTTTGTACTCCAAGGCCAAATTTGCCAGTTATTCCAGTTGTTCTTTGGTGACCCTACTTTAGCATTCCAATCTCCATGATGATAGTAAAAAAATGTCTTGGTGTTATAGCTAGGATGTGTTAAATGTGTTTGTAGAACCTCTCTGCCATGACCTGCCCATCTTGGCTGATCCTACATGGCATAGCTCATAGCTTCATCGAATTACACAAGCCCCTTCACCACGACAAGGTAGAGATCCAGAAGAGGAAAAGGGGCATACATATAGGAAAATATTTGAGGTTAAGGCGTAACTGCAATTCAAACAGAAGGCAAATTAACTCAGGAAGCAGTTCAAGCAGAAAGGATACCCCAATAGATGCCTTAAAGATGCATATAAGAGAGCATTAAATACAAAAAGAACAATTAATAAAAACTAATAAAATCATTTTGCCAACAAAAAAAAAACAACAGCATTATAAGATGTATTTTAAAATGTATGGATTGGATTGGATAGAAAACTAAGAGATTTTTAGCAAACAGTGTTATTTATTACAATTTGATAAATACATCAGCTCAAAAATAATAGAACATGCAGATATAACTTATAGAGGAATTCCAAATATACATGATAAGATCATTCAAAGGCATGTATTCTTGTTTTCACTGGAAGGCATGTAAATACTGTACATTACACCAAATAAATACTTTGTTGACCCAGTTTAAAATAGTCACTATTCCCTTAAGGAATTTCTCAATTGCTCTACCAGAGGGGTGATTTAGGTCATTCAATGTGAGTGAAAAAACTTTATACAGGAAAAACTTTTTGTCAATTCCGATGCAGAGTGTTAGAACATATTTACACAATCAACAAATAATAGAACGCCCCTGGGGCGAGACATGTAAGAGTGACCCACAAGAATAATGCAGAAGTTCTTAAATTTAGCGTTTTAGAAAAAGTGAGATTGGAGCCTAGAAAAGGGGATGTAGATTGTTTACTTCTTCAACAAGAATGCAGATGGATTTACCAACTGCAATCTTTGTCCCCTAATGGTATAAATGAGAGCTTTATCTACAGTGCTTTCTTATAGGCATAGCACAAGAGGATATCCCTTGAGGTTAGAAGAAAAAAAAAATGTCACCTTAAACAAAGAAAAGGGTTCTTAACAGTTAGGGTGGTTAAACTGTAGAATTCTCTACCAAAGGAGGTGGTGACAGCGAATTAGATAGATAATTTCAGAGTGTGGATAAAAACTTCCAATCTCATCCGAATTTCACTCTAAAGTGAGGTGGACACGTCAGTATCCTCTAAGTATTTAAGCAATGAGGTCTAATTGTGAACCCGCGGGTTCAATTTCTATACAATTATGCCAACTAAAATGAAATCAAGGGATAGAGCCAAAAATGAGCCAACAAAAACTCCCTTAATGTTTTCACCACGATATAAGGGCTCAGGCTCTACCATTCAAGCAGAAGCTTATACATCTACATCAACAGTAACTCCCTCGCCAGACAAAGCATCGCAGACACTACGTTTGGAAAACTCGGGGGTGGAGGTGGAAGAAATTCTCACCTGCTCTAAAATGCAGGAAATGTTACAATCTTTCCAGTCTAATTTAATTCTGGACCTGACAAAAAAAATTGCGGATAACTCCATACTAATTAAAGAGGTAAATATGCGGGTGGAATCTGTAGAAGACATCTGTGACAATTTAATTACGGACAATAATAATCTTCTAAAATATACCAAGTCGCTGGAAAACAGAATTGAGGATCTAACAAATAAGATCTCTTCAATTGAAGACCGTAGTAGAATGAATAATCTCCGCTTCAGAGGCATCCCGGAATCAATACTTGACTGTAATTTGAAATCTTATGTAGAGAACTTCCTATAACTTCCTATTAACCCTGGTTCCAAATGCTATACCTAACGAAAATACTATTGATGTTATTCATAGATTACCACTTGCGAAACACTTAGGCAAATCTGTTCCCAGGGAGGTCATTGTAAGAGTCCACTATCGCTCTTATAAAGACGAGATAATGAAGAGGTCATTTATTATGCAAAGATTTCCACCGCCGTATGAGAATCTCAAAATCTTCTCAGATCTGTCTGTATACACTCTGTCTAGGAGAAGAGAATTTAGTCCAATCACTCAGGTGTTAAGAGAAAAAGAAGTTAGATACAAATGGTTATCTCCAGTAGGTCTTTCTGTCTATAAAGACTCTCAGTGGCACAGGATAAAAACTGTAGAGGAAGGGGCTAAAATGTTACAAACATGGAAATATGAAATAACAGCCCTAGAACAGGGGGTCGGCATGCCGAACCTATTATCCAGTGAGCAGGTATGGCAAAAGAATTAGGAGCTATGGGGGTGGGGGAGGGGAGGAACCACGGAGTGCGGATAGTTGGGGACTCGTATCCTACCCCAGGTTCTCTCCCCTCACTGCTCCTCCCATTGCCCATCTAGGGAATGGAGGTAGAGGCGGGTGTAAGACTTAGTAAAGCTATTTTGGGGACGTGGATTAGCAACTCTAGAGAAAAAGTCTAAAGGATGTAAGAAGGGAGTAAGGAGGAAAAAAAAAAAGAGAGAGAGAGAGAGGGGAAAGAGGGGGGATAGACAAGGAAAGGGAAAAGGAGACAGAGAAGGGGAAGGAAGGAGGGAATAAAGAGGGGAGGAAAGGGGAAGAGAGGAGAGGGGAATAGGATAAAAGTAAATGAGAAGAACAACAATAAAGGGAAGAGATGGGGGAGAATAAAGAAGAATAGGGGGTAAGGAAGAAGAGAGAAAAGGGGAAACGAAGAAAAAGAGACTCAGGGTGCTAGGTTGATAATAGATAAGGGAAATACTCAATAAGGACATTAGAGGGTAGATAGATAGTACGAAGGGAAAGAAAGGGTGAAAGGAAGGGGGGGGAGGGAAGTGAAACAGAGGAAAATAGGGGGGAAAGGGGGGAACAAGTGAAAAAGAGGGAAAAACAATCATATTATAGCAAGGTCGCATTTATAGGAGGTGCGTTATCGGGGTTACTAAGTATATCACAAGTTTAAGGAAGCACTAATCTTAGGTATATTATTAATTGAATAAAAGCTTCCTCTTTCTTCGCACTTAGGGACTTGTCCCTCTTAAAATCACTTTAGCAATGTTTGAGACAATTTATCTTTTGTTTTTTTTGTTTATTCATGCATATCTCTCTCTCACAGGTGGTCATAATTAAGGAAATTTGTATCAACCCAGTCTCGGCACATAGTAAATTTTTTTTTTTCTTTCTTTCTTTTCTTTTTTTTTTTTTCTTTTTCTTTTTTTTCTCTCTTCTTTCTCTCTCTTTTTCCTGCTCATAGGAATTATAGCACTCATGGCATGGAGCTTTACAGATAGCTCAATTAGTCTCTCTTCCCCTGAGTCGAAAGGCGCATCTGTTGAATCAGTTAGCCAGGCAAGTTAAAGTTTATCCTCTATATTAATATTTTGGTAAATGACAACTCCCGAGAGTAAAATAGAGGGCCTCTCTATCCCCGCCATGTTCTCTACGTCGTTATGGGGAACCTATCCAGCGATTTTCTACTATCAGGTAGTTGCTTTGTTAAATGTAATGTTATTTGTTTTGTCTGTATTCACCCGTCAAGAGTATTAAAGATACATGAATTCTCAAATTTGACCTATGCTTAAAGGATTAAAAATAGTTTTGCATAATGTTAATGGATTAAACTCCCCGACCAAAAGGAAAATAGCCTTCCTAAACTATTTGAAAATCAAAGCAGACATATTGTGCCTGCAGGAAACCCACATGAAGAAAGATTCATCTAAGTATCTGGCCGACAAACATTACCCCTTTAATATACATTCAACTTTTATAAGTAAATCTAAGGGAGTCTCTATAATGTTTAATAAAAGACTGCAGATCTCCGAATTATTCTCAAAAATAGATCATCTAGGGAGATATATAATATGGTCAGGGTATATCAATAATAGTCTGTTTACTATTGCTAATGTCTATCTGCCTAATAAAAATCAGATCAGCTATCTAAAAACATTCCTGAAAGATCTATATAAATTAAAGAGAGGGCTGCTTATTCTATGTGGAGATTTTAATCAGATTAGGGACCCCCATATGGATAAACAGAGGGCCTATAAGATCAAAACTAAAGTCAAAGAATGTAAAAATGCTTTAGACTTCTCCAATATCTTGAATAGCTATGAACTGTTTGACATATGGAGGGTCTTCCATCCTAATAGTAAAGATTATACATTCTTCTCAAACCGGTTTCAATCTTTATCCCGCATAGATTATATATTCTCTGATTCGAATACTCTAAAATTGATAGCGAAATCAGACATTATCTTAACACCCTGGTCAGACCACAGTATGAACTATATCATTTTTGCGGATTCATTGGAATCGAAAGTAACAAAAAGATGGAAAATCAATCCTATACTATTTAAAAATATAGACAATCTTAAAGCAGTAAAAATGGATACTCTGGAATTTTTTGAGCTCAATAAAGACACAGTGACCTCCAGTAAGACACTATGGTGCTCCTATAAAGCATATATAAGGGGTACCATAATCTCAAGGATGGCAGTCTTAAACAAGCAAAGGGGTAAACCTCTTAAAACCCTATATATCGAACTAGAGAAACTCCATCATCTTAACAAAAGGAGCCCAAATAAAAATATTGGACTAAAAATAAATACATTAAATAACCAAATAAATCGTATCCTACAATCCCAGGCAGACAACCTCCTTTGGAGACTGCAACAATCCAACTTTCTTTTTGGTAATAAAACTGGCAAAATTCATGGGAATAGATTAAAGAAACAGCGAAATCACAACAGGATCCTAAAAATATTAGATAATGAGAAAAGAGTTCACATGAACCCAGACAAAATTGGTGAGCTTTTCCAGGGATTTTATGAGAATCTATACAATTTAGATAAAGATAAGAACCTGGTGGTACCAGACAGGGCTGCTATTGATTCCTTCTTAGATAAGATCCAGATCCCTAGGATTTCGGATCAAGAATCCATAGATCTAAGTAGGGAAATATCGAGCGAAGAATTTACTATAGCAATAAATTCAGGCAAAACAAATAAAGCACCAGGTCTAGACGGGTTCGATCATATGTTCTACAAAATGCTTCAATCTGAGCTCAAACCGTTTATGCTTAGTTTATTCAACGAAATTAAACAATCAGGCCATATTCCGTTAGAAATGACAGAGACAAAAATTATAAGTATTTTGAAGGAAGGGAAGAACCCTGAGGAGTGCAGTAGCTACAGGCCAATCTCACTAATAAACATGGATGTTAAAATCTATTCAAAAATCCTAGCAAATAGATTAAAGAAAATCATTGTCAATCTGATCCATCCGGATCAAACTGGGTTTATCCCTGGTCGCCAGACGTCAGATAATACAAGACGTCTTTTGAATATACTATCCTATGTCAAAGACAAAGATATACCGGTAATGATACTCTCATTAGATGCAGAAAAAGCCTTTGACAGGGTTAACTGGGAATTTCTACTGTGTGTATTGGTGAGATTTGGCCTGGGCGACTTCGCTTCAAAGTCAGTCAAAGCTCTTTATAGAAACTCCTTCTCACGTGTTGTGTACCCGGATTTTGAATCTAAACAATTTAAAATTGGGAATGGCACCCGTCAGGGCTGCCCTTTATCCCCGCTTCTATTTACATTCTTCTTGGAACCTCTAGCTATATATATTCGTCAGTGTAATGAAATCAAAGGGGTTTGTATAGGTAAAGAAGAATTTAAATACATGGCTTTTGCCGATGACATTATAGTTACCATAACAAACCCAGAATACGTGTGCTACAAACTCCAAGAAATAGTTGAGGTCTTCGGCAGGCTTTCATTTTTTAAAGTCAATCAGCTAAAGTCAGATACCTTAACCAAAGGTATACCATTGGAAACAAAGAATAAATTAATGGAAGACTTTAGTTTCAATTGCGACTCCAAATATATAATCCATCAACTGGGAATAAAATTCTCGTTTCGGGTGGATAAAATTCTCAATGACAACATTAATGAGGTTATGAAGCTTATTAGACCCATATTAATTGATTGGAGCCATTTAAACCTCTCCTGGTCAGCTAGAATAGCCTCAATCAATATGAACATACTTCCCAAAATTACATGTTTTGGCTAATAATTATCTCAAGTGTGTACAGGATCAATTAGATAAATTTATGTACGCAGCGAAAAAACCTAGGACTCGGAAAAAGCATAACTTACAGCAAATTAACTAATGGTGGCTTAAGTGCACCAAGTTTAAAAGAAATCCATCTGAAGATAATTATTGCCCAACTTTTTGGTTGGCACATCACTAAAGTTAAGCCAAGATGGCTATTGTTGGAAGAAGCGTTAGTGAAGGACCATCCCATTCAAATTTTGATCTGGTTACCCGCATATGATAAAGCTTTATCTAGCAATCTCCCAAAAAACGTAATCAATATCATCAAAATCTGGTATAACTTTAGAAGAAAGATGCAGGTAACAAATATGCCCGCAATCGTAGCTCCGCTGGAATATCTGAGTTTGAGGGCACAATGTCCCACAATAAAGATGCTATCTGATAAGGGTTTAAGAGGCATCTTTTATTTATATAATAAAAGGTAATCTTCTTACCATTCAGGAGCTGCAGCAGAATTTGGAGCTAAAAAATAAATTCAACTGGTTAAACTACGAAAGCCTCAAATTAAATCTGATGGAGAGAGGATATAAACTCTCAGGGATGAATAGTCCAACTAAAATAGAGGAAATTATTTTAAAAGGAGATTTTTCACATTTAATCTCTAAGTGCAGTAGATCTATTGATGACTCCAACCCCTTTATTAAAAGCTTAGGGGTTAAAGGGTGGGAAATGGATCTTGGGATCTTCTTAGATGAGACAAGTTGGAAGTACAGTTTAAAAGCCACAAAAAAGTCCTCGGTTAATATAATATATATATAGAGCTATATTTCAAAATTATCCATAGATGGCATCTAACTCCAGTTAAATTGAGGAAAATCAACCCAGAGGAGCCAGATCGCTGTTGGAAATTATGTGGCTCACGAGGGACAGATTACCATATCTGGTGGGAATGCAATAAAATGCAGAAGTGGTGGTTAGACATCTTCCAATTAATTTGCAAACTGCTTGACAAACAAATTTTATGGTCTCCTCAAGTAGCCATTCTCCACATGAACTTAGAGAAATTCCCGTCCACTGAGAGATATCTGATTTGCCATATTTTATTAGTAGCTAAATATCTTATTGTCAAATATTGGAAGCTATCTACAATCCCAGCTTTTAGCGAACTGTGCAATCTTATCTCTACAAATAGAGAGCTAATGAATAACAGTAACCCCTTTCCTTTGGAGCGTAAGGTCTGCCACTTTAGCTGGCTGAAATGGGACCGCTACATGGAATTTTTATAAACATAGCTAATTCACTCTTATATTCTGTATGGCTTTCCTTATTTATGACGTGGTAAATAAGTTCCTCCAGTCTGGCTATGAAATGTATCTAGATTTGTTCCCACACTGATGATGGGTTTAGGTGTGTTTGTATTTTATGTACTAATCCAGATATTAATGTATTTATTGTATTTTGTAAAAAAAACAAAAAAATAAGAAAAAAATAGATAGATAATTTCAAAAAGGGATTAGATATATTTTTGAATAAAGAGGGCATTCAAGGTTATCCTAGATAACTAGCGAAGGAATATTGATCCAGTGAGAAATTTGATCGCCAGTTTCTGGGGTCAGGAAGGAATTTTGCTTTTTTTTTTTTTCCCTTATGAGTCAATTGGCAAAAGTTTCAATGTTTTTTTTTTTCTGTTTGTTTTCCTGTGGATCAATTAACAATTAATAACAAATAGCCCACATATTAAAAAGATCAAGAGAGATCTAAAAAGGTTGAACTTGATGGACTAATATGGTCTTTATTCAACCTCAAATACTATACTATTATTAATAAATGAACAACTAATTAATAACTAATCCGCATATTGCAGATCAGAGGAGATCTTAAAATGTTGAACTTGATGGACTGAAAAGTCTTTTTTCAACCTTAATTATTATGGTCCTCATTCAATTGCAATTTGGCCAATTGAATAGGGCTCTAAATAAGCACATAGCATATATTTTTTAAATAAGTTTTTAGTTAGTGAAAACCTTGCTTTTGGATAGATGCTTACGAACTAAAAACTTCTTTAAAAAAAAATTGTTATGTGCTTATTTAGAGCCCTATTCAATTGGCCAAATTGCAATTGAATGATGGCCTATGTAACTATGTAACCTACAGAGCAATTGGAAAGGTAGGATTGGGGGCAATCAGCATGATACCATACTTTGTTTTGATATAATTAATGCACTTGTCTAGTGTACAATCAACATATCTTAGGAGAAATTAAATTGGTTGAGGATTGCTGCATCCTTTATATAAACAAATAGGTGGTTTTGTTACATCACATATATAGTTGTGAGCGTACGAGTCGTTGCTCACGCTTGCGGGCTCGCATAGCGAGCCCGCAAGAACTGCATCCCTCGCGAAGCGAGGGACGCAGTTCACCGCAAATGCGGGTCCTCGCGAAGCGAGGGCCCGCATTTGCGGTTGTGGAGGCTCAACGTCGGCTGTGTTAACACACACATACACACACACAACTTTTTTAACAGAATAAACCCAACCGCCCAGCCAACAAAAACCCAACAACGTCCCCGCAAATGCGGATCCTCGCGAAGCGAGGGTCCGCATTTGCGGTGGTGGGAGCATCCCAACATCGGCTGTGTTAACACACACATACACACACACACAACTTCATAACAAAAAAAAACTCAAAGTCGCCTCACACCCGCTTACACCCAGACACACAGACGCAAGACTTAACAAAAAAACAGTAAAAAAGGCCCTTCACACGCTCTTAACACACATACGCACGACTTAGAAACAAATACACTGCGTCGTACACGTAAAAGCTAACTGCGTATATCGCAAAAAAATACGGCAACATCGCAACAAAATACGGCCGCATCGGAAAAAAATACGGCCGCGAAAGACCCATTCCAACCGCCGCGCATCAAAACATCACAAACACAAGAAATAAACACAACAAACACATAAAAAGCTTACTTACAGCACGGGGGGGCATCCGGCACCTCCAAAAGTTCATTTACACGTCCATTTAAGTCAAAACAAAGAGTTTAAACGACCGAAAATCGGCTAAGCGAGAGAAAAAATGGCCGCCGAACAAAACGAAAACGAGGCTCCAGACGTAACTACACTACACTTACTCGCAATAATGAAACACATACTATGCGGAACGTACCACACTCATATTAAACACCATTTTAACCACTACTACGCACAAAATGGCGGATGGAACGCAAATTGTAAGCTGGAACGCAAATAGCGCATGCGTATTAAGTTCTAACGGTCTAACTTTCCAGAATGTTCTACAAGTTGATAAATACTGTCTATTTGACAGAGAAAAATACATTTCTCCTCAGGTGATGAACAGAGTGACTTCGGAGATAACTGCTGCTAAAACTTGAGAAGATAATTCTTTCCTAATTTACTACTTTACATTGTGCAAATTACAACTGAGAGGTAAGCTATAATATATTACTTATTTTCAAGACAGGACATAAAAAAAAAAAATTAAAGAAGACAAAGAGGTTTATGTATACTGACAAGTGACACGCACATATATGCGTATAATGTATACTGACAAGTGACACGCACATTTATGCGTATAATGTATAGTGACATGTGACACGCACATTTATGCGTATAATGTATAGTGACATGTCACATGCACATTTATGTGTATTGCCCCTGCAACAAACTAATTAAACAACTACATTTAAATTACATTACAAAAAAATAAGTTGGTACTATTAAAATATGAGTCATGTATACTGATATGTGACACGCACATATATGTGTATCATCTATAGTCACATGTCACACACACATTTATGTATGTTGGCCAAAAATAAAAATAAGGTTAATTTAACAATTAAAATATGATTCATGTATAGTGATATGTCACACGCACACAAAAAAATTACTTTCAACTATGGAAATGTGCTTCATGTATGTGACATATGTGTGTAGACCCCACCAAAAAATAATGTTAATTCAAATTAATTACAGAAGTATATTTCAATGAAATTAATTTACTGCAATTTAATAGATCACCTAAAACTCAATCTTTCTACTTTTTTTAATATTCAAACAGACTCTGCATCAACAGCGTCTCTCAACAATTTGCACTGTGCACTGTGAAGCACAATCCCTTTTAAAGAACACCAACAAAGAAGAAAAGGTAAGATACAAAAATACTTTAAATGCTGAAAAGGCCATGGTTTGTTAAATACAAATAAAAAATTCTATAATTCACTATTTCACTTTATTTTTCAAACAGACACTACAAGAAGACCGGCGGATTAAGATTGGCAGGAGGGGACCCTCTGTCATTCCACACTTCAATCAAGGTAAAGTATTAAGTATAAAAAAGAACCGAACCATGAGCCTTATTCAATTGTGAGTTGGCTAATTGAATAGGGCTTTATATAAGCACATAATAGGTCTTCACTAACTAAAAACTTCTGTCAAAAAATATTTTATGTGCTTATATAGAGCCCTATTCAATTGGTCAAAACGCAATTGATTCAGGACCTAAATATGTTTAATGGCCGAGGGCCTCATTCAAATGTGATTTGACCATTTCAATAGGGCTCTATATAAGCACATTTGGCTCAATTTAACTAAAAACTTCTGTTCAAAAATATGCTCTGTGCTTATATAGAGCCCTATTGAAAAACCAAATTCAATGAGGCCCTCACAATATAACAAATCCAGCAAACAAAGGCCCTCATTCAATTGATATTTTGGACAATTCAATAGGGCTCCAAATAAGCACATTTAGAACCCTATTGAATTGGCCAAACTGCAATTGAATGAGGGCCAAAGTATGCAACATATGGTACACACAAACTGGTACACACAAAACAGGATTGTAACAAACACATAGCAAACTAAATTTATATTCTTTTTGTTTAACAACCTATAACCATTAGAAAAAACACTACATAAGTATAACAAAAGTGGTGCCCATCAAACAGGATTGTACGAAAACTCACACAAACACATAGCAAACTACATTTAAATTCTTATTTTAATGTTTAACAACCTATAAGCCTTAGAAAGAAGCCTAAATAAGCATACCAACATTGGTGCCCACCAAACAGGATTGTATGAAAACTCACACAAACACATAACAAACTACATTTAGATTCTTATTTTATGTTTAACAACCTATTAGCATTACAAAACTACATTAATAAGCATACCAACAGCGGTGCGCATCAAACAGGATTGTATGAAAACTCACACAAACACATAGCAAACTACATTTAGATTCTTATTTAATGTTTAACAACCTATAAGCCTTAGAAAGAAGCCTAAATAAGCATACCAACATTGGTGCCCACCAAACAGGATTGTATGAAAACTCACACAAACACATAGCAAACTACATTTAGATTCTTATTTTATGTTTAACAACCTATTAGCATTACAAAACTACATTAATAAGCATACCAACAGTGGTGCGCATCAAACAGGATTGTATGAAAACTCACACAAACACATAGCAAACTACATTTAGATTCTTATTTAATGTTTAACAACCTATAAGCCTTAGAAAGAAGCCTAAATAAGCATACCAACAGTGGTGCGCACCACACAGGATTGTATGAAAACTCACACAAACACATAGCAAACTACATTTACATTCTTATTTTATGTTTAACAACCTATTAGCATTACAAAACAACATTAATAAGCATACCAACAGTGGTGCGCACCAAACAGGATTGTATGAAAACTCACACAAACACATAGCAAACTACATTTACATTCTTATTTTATGTTTAACAACCTATAAGCCTTAGAAAGAAGCCTAAATAAGCATACCAACAGTGGTGCGCACCAAACAGGATTGTATGAAAACTCACACAAACACATACCAAAGTACATTTAGATACTTATTTTATGTTTAACAATCTATAAGCTTTAGAAAAAGGCCTAAATAAGCATACCAAAAGTGGTGGACACCAAACGGGATTGTAGAAAAACAAAGAAATAATGTCATTTTTTAGTTCATACAAATACATTAAAATAATATTACATTTTCATTTTTATTTTATATCAGATACTGCGTCAAGAACATCGGAACAGGAGTTTCAACTGAGGACCACACCAGCAGACGAGGACTTTCAACACAGGACCAGACCATCAGACGAAGGCTTTCAACACAGGACCAACAAAGATTCTGCTTCAAATCAAACTTCAACCAAGGTACAGTATAACAAGTAAAAAAAGAGAAAAATTAATTAATATTCTTCTTTAATGTTTAACCACCTATAAGCCTTAGAAAATAGCCTACAGAAGCATACCAAAATTGTAGCGCACCAAAAAGGATTGTAGAAAAACACAGAAATAATGCCATTTTTTCATTAATACAAAGACATTCAAATAACATAACATTTTCATTTTTATTTTATAACAGATACTGCGTCAAGAACATCGGAACAGGAGTTGGAACTGAGGACCACACCAGAGGACGAGGACTTTCAACAGAGGACTACACCATCGGACGAGGACTTTCAACACAGGACCAGACCATCGGACGAAGGCTTTCAACACAGGACCAACAAAGAATTTTGCTTGAAATCAAACTTCAACCAAGGTACAGTATAAAAAGTAATATCTATCATCTATCTCTTATTTGTCTTTTAGGGCCAATAATCTTTAACAATAAATACAAACTTCAATGTAAACTTAAAAAATAAATTGGCATAGTCCAAAAAAGTCTAAAAACACAGAATCTATACAATTTGTCATTGTAACATTCCAGTCCTAAACCCTAATTTAATTGCCATTTGACAAATTGAATAGTGCTGTAAATAAGGACATAACATCTTTTTTAAAATACCTTTTTAGTTACTGAAACACTTGCTTTTGGATACATGTTTAATAAATAAAAATTTCTTTAAATAATTATCTCATGCCCTTATTTAGACTTTTATTCAATTGACCGCATTGAAATTGATTAACTATAAAATGTTAACACACTATTGATAACTATTTGTCATGAAAAACAACTTAACATCTCAAAATAAACTAATGGTACATTATTTTATTTTTACAGATTAACATGGCTGATAACGAGAGTAAACAAGAAAAGAAAAGACGCCAAGCTAGAGAACGACGACAGAGAGCAGACAGCCAGCAGACACCGGAGAAGAAGGAAATTCGACGAGAAAAAGAACGCAAAAGAATTGCAAGCAAAAGACTGTCACTTGCAGAAATTAAAGATATGTCAAAAAAAACAACAAAGAAAATAAAGCATTTACCACCTGTTGCTCAAACATCAGATGACATTTTACCAGAAAAAAGACAAGAGATACCAAAAAAAGCAACAAAGAAAACAAAGCATTTAGAACCGTTTCATGAAACATTACATGACATTTTACCTCAAACAATACAACATATACCAAGAAAAGCAAGGAAAAAAACAAAACATTTAGAACCTGTTGTTGAAACATTATATGACATTTCACCTGATGAATATGAAAGTCAAAATCCTATATGCTTTGCAAATTGTCCTCTACTCAAGTCTTTAGCAGTAGAGGTTCATAGTTGTGGGGACATGACTACTCAATGTCAGTTTTGTGAGGCTTATTATTTTAAACAGGAGAGACCCAGAGATGGACAATTTATTAGTTGTTGTCAAAAAGGCAAGTTCAAACTTCCAGAAAGGAAAGAATTTCCAATTTATTTACAAAATATTATGACTGAACCTACTTTTCCAAACTACAAAAATTTTAAGACAAACATAAGATCCTACAATAGTGCCATATCCTTTGCATCCATGGGGGCAACATTAGCTGCTAATGTACCAGGACATGGTCCTTACTGTTTTAAAGTCCAAGGACAAATTTATCATCGCACTTCCCATTTACATCCAGAGGAAGGAAATAAAAGAAAATTCGCTCAACTATATGTCCTAGATACAATGGAAGCTGTTGACCAACGTATGCAGATGGAAGAAAATAAAAAATGCTTACCCACTGTTTTCATAGAGCTAAATAACATTATGGACAACAATCCCTACAGTAAAGCTTATAAACAATTGGCAGAAGTAGAAAATGAACAACTACTTCATTCACAAACACATCAATTACCAATGCCGAAGGTTAATATGGTGCTTAAAAGAGACAGACATACTGATAAACGTCGTTATAACTTGCCAACAACAAATGAGGTTGCAATGGTGTTTCAGAATGATGAAGGAGAACCACCATTTCAAAGAGACATTCGAATATATCCTAGAAATGAGGACCAACCGTTTATTAATATGAGTATCTTAAGTCCAAATTTAGATCCAATGACATATCCCATCTTTTTCCCACACGGAGAAGCAGGTTGGCAACCAAAATTAACTCTTCCCAGTTACCCAAATGCTAAAGCCAGAATCCGAAATAATGTTTCTATGCTTGAATTTAAAGTAGCTCAAATTGCCATTCGCAATGTATTTAATCCAATTTTATGTGGTGGGAAACTAACACAACAATGGATTATTGATTCATATTTGCAAGTTGAGGCAAATAATTTAAACTTTATCAAATATCAACAAGATAAACTCCGTGTAGAACAATATTCTGGACTCATGGACTATGTTGCTGACGTGGCTACAAGCAGAGACATGACAGCTGGCAAAGCCATCATTTTACCATCTTCCTTTCAAGGATCTCCTCGGAATATGAGAGAAAGATACAATGATGCTATGGCTATTGTGACAAAATTTGGCAAACCCGATCTATTTGTGACATTTACATGTAATCCACAATGGCCAGAAATTACACTAAATCTACTTCTTGGACAAACTGCTTCAGATCGACCAGATTTAGTAGCCAGAGTTTTTAAGATTAAATTAAATGAATTAATACGTGACTTCACTATAAATCAGTTATTTGGCAAATGTCTTGCTTATGTATATACCATTGAATTTCAAAAAAGAGGCCTTCCACATGCACATCTTCTAATAATACTTCAAGAAAAAGATAAATTAGATACTTCGGACAAAGTGGATGCAGTCATAGTTGCTGAACTACCAGATCCAGAACTATATGGTAGACTATATGAGATTGTTACTCATCGCATGATTCATGGACCCTGTGGTGACCTTAATCCACAATCACCATGTATGGAAAATAATAAATGTTCCAAAGAATTTCCAAAAGATTATAGAGACAAAACCTATGCCAATTGTGATGGATATCCACTTTATAAAAGAAGAGAAGGAGATAGTGCCATTATTCATGGAAAAAAAGTGGACAATAGATATGTAGTACCCTACAATCCACATTTACTCATGAAGTACAACGCCCACATCAACGTAGAAGCCTGCACTTCCATCAAATCCATTAAATATGTCTACAAATATATTTACAAAGGTTACGATGCAGCTACTGTAGTCGTGAAAAGTGCAGACAACCCTGAAAGTAGTGAGTTAGTACATGATGAACTTGCATCTCATGTAGATGCTCGCTATGTCAGTGCGCCAGAAGCTATGTGGCGGCTTTTAAAATTTGAAATGCATGATAGATCACATGCAGTATATAGGTTAGCAGTACATTTGCCACAACGACATTTAGTCTATTTCCATGCTGGAAATGAAATGAATGCATTGGCCCAAAGTGAAGATCGTCACACTACACTAACTGCATGGTTTGCATTAAATTCCACTGATGCTGAAGCAACACAATACTTATATATTGAAATTCCATATCACTATGTTTTTGTGA
The DNA here is from genome assembly GCA_027410445.1 of Discoglossus pictus. NCBI lineage: Eukaryota > Metazoa > Chordata > Amphibia > Anura > Alytidae > Discoglossus > Discoglossus pictus. Next base: position 165,832,682 of record CM050165.1, read on the forward strand.
ATGGATTATGGAGACCAAGAAAAACCAGAGGCAATAAAATTATTCCAAGAATTTACACAGTCAGTCCAAGAGATGTGGAACGTTTTTGCTTACGGATATTACTTTTAAATGTTCCTGGAGCACAAAGTTTTGAACACTTAAGAACTGTTAATGACATTGTATATGAATCCTTCCATTTAGCTGCAAGACATAGAAACTTACTCGCTGATGATACAGAGTGGGAAAGATGTTTAGAAGAAGCAGCACAATGTCAAATGCCACGACAGATGAGAGAACAATTTGCTTTTATTTGTATCTTCTCAAATGCTCCAAATGCATTAGCTTTGTGGGAGACTTTTAAAAGTAATATGGCTGAAGACTTTATGCGACGATACAATGAACCCATTGCACACTTAAAAGCGTTAATGGAAATCCAAGAAGTCTTTTTAACTCATGGATTAAGTTGTGCAAGTTTTAATTTGCCTGATCCAGGTCTTATAGATGACATTAACTTTGAAGACTATGACATTCAACTACAAGCAGAAAGAACAGAAGAAAGACTTGCAACTTTAAATACACTACAATTGCAAGCATTTCATGCCATTAAAAATGCTATAGATGATGACATGGTGACAGAGCGTTATTTCTATCTTGATGGACCTGGCGGATCAGGAAAAACATATTTGTACAATTTATTAATGAGTTCAGTACGAGCCCAAGGAAAAATAGCAATGGCGTTTGCCACTACTGGAATTGCTGCACTTTTATTAGAAGGTGGAAGAACTGTTCATAGTGGATTTAAACTGCCAGTGCCTATTTTAGAAAATTCTGTGTCAGATATTCGTATGACATCCTTACAAGCAAAGAAATTGAAGAAATGTAAATTAATTATAATAGATGAGGCCACAATGATGTCATGCTATGCCCTCCAATGTATTGACCGTTTGCTTCGTGAAGTCATGGAGAATACTTTTCCATTTGGTGGAAAGGTAATGTTGTTGGGTGGCGATTTCAGACAAACATTACCTGTCGTTGTACATGGAAATCGAACTGACATTATCGAAACATGTATAAAGTCAAGTATAGTATGGAAACATTTTACCTATCTTCAACTGCAACAAAATATGAGATCAGAAGGCCAAACTGATTTCAATGATTGGCTTATTAAAATTGGAGAAGGCAGAACAGAAAAAATACTACATTTACCTGATGACACTGTAGAGATCCCACCTCATATGATTTGTCAACAAGATATTATATCGGCTATATTTGAAGGGAGCATAAATAACGAAGAATATTCCGAGCTTGCCAACCAAGTCATACTGACGTGTAAAAATAAAGATGCATTAATCCTCAATAATGAAATCTTAAAAAAAAATTATGCACCACAAAGAAATTATCACAGTGCTGATTCTGTACTTGCTGATGACAATGAAAGTCAGGCTAACTTTTCGACTGAATTCATAAACTCTTTAACTCCTTCTGGAATGCCACCACATATTTTGCAGCTAAAGAAAGGTGCAATTATCATGTTACTGCGAAATATGAACCCCAAAAAAGGCCTATGCAATGGCACAAGATTAATTGTTCAACAATTAAAGGACCATTTTATAGATGCTGAAATTTTAACTGGGACCCATAAAGGAGAGAGAGTTTTCATACCAAGAATAGATTTAGCACCAAGTGAAAGTAGTCTCCCTTTTATACTTCAAAGAAGACAATTTCCCATTATTATGGCATTTGCCATGACCATTAATAAATCACAAGGTCAAACTTTCAAATCTGTGGGTATTTTCTTGGAAGAACCAGTTTTTGCACATGGTCAATTGTACGTTGCGTTGTCACGGTGCAAAAATCCACAGGCTATTAAAGTTTACATTGAAAACAATGAAAGTCAAGGTGATTTATTAGAAGATGGACGTATTTTTACTAAAAACATTGTCTACTATGAAGTACTATAACTTTGAAGGATACAAATTTACGATGCCAAGATTTTTTTAAAGCATTGTAAAATACATAACAATTGGTTGTTTAATTCAGTCATAATTAATGGAAGTCATGTTTATGAATGATTTGCCTCACAAAATACTTGCCTTGCATTGTTATTAAAATTATGTTAAAATGTTAAGTCACTATGTTAATGTTTCTAATGTTACAAGTTTAAAAAATATATTTTCAAGTTATTTCATTCAACAGATTACAAAGTGGATGTTAAGAGGTCAAGCACCTTTTAAGTCACAATGTAAATATTGTCTGTTATCTTAAGATTACTACCTACATTAATGTTGATCGCCAGTTTATGTGCTCAGTAATAAATTACTTTAATTACGTACGTTTTAAGAAGAGTTTTACTGTATGCCTTACTCTACATTCAATGTATATTCAAGTTAACAATTATTCTGATACAAATTGAATTTTAATACTGATTAATTTAAATGTCAATTGTTTTTACATTCAAATGTTAATACTTTTAATAAAAAATTAGGTTACAAAATGTATTCACTATGTTCCTGTTTATAATGTTCAAAATTATACCAATGTTTTGTTAACTTCTAAACTTACATAAAAAATAAAGTTCAAGTTTAAAAATATATACTTTGATGGTTATTGCTTACATATAGTTTAAACTTCATGTTAAAATTCGCGACGTTTAAAGAAGGCTTTTTACTTTTTGCTTTCCTATTCATTCAATGTATATTAAAGTTAACAATTCTTCAGATACTAATTACATTTAAAAAAACCATTACATCAACATTTTACAAAAATACACGTTCATATTAAAATACTTACAAGTGTCAAAAATATATGTTAATAACTAAACAACTTGACAAACATATACATCACATTGCCGTCATTTTTTGACGGGCAAGTCGCTAGTCTCATATAAATTCAAGACCCTTATTAACAGTTTCATTCATAAAGGTACATTCATAGTTGTAAACCAGTTCATAATGGAAACACAAACATATTATTTCTCAAATAAATAAGTCATGGAGGATTGTTGAGGTTAAACTATTGCAGTTATTGGGAGTTCCCTATTTAGTGGTTTCCAAATCTTGGAATAATATTACATTAGGTAACTGACAAATGTGCAAGTCAAGTGACCTCTATTAAAAAAAAATAGATATATTTGTATGTTTTTACATTTCACAATATATATAGTTTTTTGATAACCTTGAGTGGAGTTTATACTACACTTACTATGCCCGAACGAAGTATCCATAAACCACAACTTAAACATGTTAACATTACAGTATAAATGCTTCAAAAGTAGGTCCTTATTTGCATGTATATATACCATATAGAGGGTTTAGATGGATTTGTTGTAATTGTGGGTTGCTTAGCAACCAAGGAAGTTCTCATTTGTAACCGGCAAACTAACATTACACAAACTGTTTAATTGCTGGGATCTGTGTGACCATTTAACATGTCTACCTTCCTAATAATAGAGTCTCTGACCACTAAAACCTACCTGATGCTCGGCCTAATCTGCCCACCCTCTCCTCCAGTAGAACTGTTCTCCCGGCTTTTAGATGGAACTATGTACATTTAAAATACAATATTAAAGTTATTGATAATTTTTTGGGGGGCGCCTGCCCCTTTACCCCTATGCACCAGCCGCCCCTGTTTAGACCCCCTTGCAGGTCCTCTCTAGTACTCGTAGGGCTTTCTCCTACATTTGCCTTTTACGGGTGTGAAAACATTTGCAGGTTGGGGAATTGTAGCAATTTAATAGCGATTTGCGATTTTAGCGATTGTAACTCTTGCGGACAGGAAATATCAAAGACATCGGGAGGCTGTAAGTTCCGGGTTTAACAACCACAAGGTTTTTTAATTGAATAGCAAATTAACTTACAGCCTCACTTACAGCTCCAGTAACTTACGATTGCTCAATTGAAAATCGGGCTCCTTGTACATAAATGTTAAGGAACTTGCCTAGAGCTGATAGAGTCAAAAGTTCAAGAGGGAATTAGACTGTATCTGGGTTCTAAGCTGTGACCATTACATTTGTGTTCTGTATTCCTCAGCAGCTCACATCACCTAATATATAGGGGTATTGTAGCAAGGAAGGCAAGTATTAAATTGTTTATATATACCGTATTGGTCTGAATATAAGCCACACCTTTTTTTCCCGATTTTTAGCTTACGAGTTTCAAGTGCGGCTTTTATTCGCGACCGTAAAAAAATCATTGCCGATTTGCAAACTTTGCTTGTTATGTGTGCGACTTCTATTCACAAACGCAAAACTACTGCCAATTTGCGCGATTGAGAGTTAAGGGTGCCGATTTTCGTGCTTTAAACTGCAGTATTGAATAGCGATTTACGGTTTTAGTGATTCTAACATCCTGTAAAGCCTGGAACCTGCAAAAAAAAGCTACAGTGCTAATTAGAAAGCGGTTTCCTTGCAATGGCTGATCACTTTGAGAGTCTTTTTCTCTCCAATTTTACGGGTGCGGCTTATATTTGAGTACTTTTTTTTTTCCTATTTTTTCCCCTTGAACTTTATGGGTGCGGCATATATTCGGACCAATACGGTATATTTGAAGTTTCCTAAGTGAACGGTTTCACCTAAACATAAGTTGTTCTTGTATGAAACTTAATTTTTATAAGTATACGTCTGCTATTGTTTGCTCCAGACTACTGCAGAAATGTCAGGAAGGCATTAACCCAAATTTGATAAAAGGTGTAATTCATGACTATATAGAAGTATTGGGGTAAATAGGGTAGAGAGGGAAAGGGATGAATTATTTACCCATGGGGGAGGAGAAGGGGGAGGGTTACAATAGAAAGTAGGGAGATATTAATAGGGGCCTCAAATACAGTGGCAGGCACTTCACATCAGCAGAGCCATAGCAACATAAAGTGTATGATTGCAAACGCAAGAAGTTTGCCTGGGAAAATGGATGAGCTAGAAATATTAGCAGTACAAGAAAAATGGGGCTTAATAGGCATTACGGAAACATGGTGGGATGAATCTCATGACTGGACTGTTAATCTGGATGGTTATAACCTATTTAGGAAAGATAGGGGAAATGGTAAAAGAGGAGGAGGGATCTGTCTTTATGTTAAGCCTGAATTTAAGCCTATAGTTAGAGAAGATATTTATGCTGGCACTAATGGCATCATTGAATCCTTGTGGGTTGAGCTAAATAGTGGAGGAGCTAATTCTAAATGCATGTTGGTGGGAGTATGCTAAATATAGCTGAAAGTGAGGACATACAATTATTGTTACAGATTGGAAATGCAGCTAAGCATGGGCAAGTTCTAATAATGGGAGACTTTAATTACCCTGATATAAACTGGATAAACGAGACCAGCAGCTCAGCTAAGGGGAGCAGGTTCTTGAGTACACTCAGGGATCATTATCTAGCCCAGGTAATACAAGAACCTACTAGAAATGGGGCCATCTTGGATTTAGTCATCACAAGTAATATTGATATAATATCAAATGTAAAAATAGGGGAACCCTTGGGGAACAGTGATCACAACACAGTCTCATTTGAGATTGAATACAAAAAACAGAGTTGTAAGGGGCCAACAAAAACTCTAAATTTTAAAAGGGCTAACTTTAATGGGCTACGGGCAGCAATACAACATATAGACTGGGACAAAGAACTTACAGGGAAGAATACTGAAAAGAAATGGACAACATTCAAATCCTTACTAAATAAACATTCTCATCAGCATGTACCATGTGGAAATAAAATTAATAGGAGTAAATCACATCCCATGTGGCTTAACAATGACTTAAAGATCATGATGAGGAAAAAGAAATATGCATTTAAATTATACAAGAAGGAGGGAACAGAGGCAGCTTTATGTGACTATAAGGAAATCAACAAGGCTTGCAAAAGGGCTATTAGACTGGCTAAAATAGAAAATGAGAAGTCAGTTGCAAAGGAGAGTAAGACTAACCCTAAAATATTTTATAAATATATTAATGGGAAGAAGGCCAGGAAGGAATCGATAGGACCATTACAATGTGACACAGGCCATCTGATAATTAGTGACCAGGAAAAGGCAGATGAGCTAAATAGGTTCTTTTCGTCGGTTTACACAAGGGAGGTACCAGTGGTTGGGACACTGCAACATAATGGGGCTACACTACCTTTACTAAATAATTGGTTAACGCAGGAAGAAATACAAAAGAGGTAGGAGAAAATAAATGTTAATAAAGCCCCAGGTCCTGATGGAATACATCCAAGGGTACTGAGGGAGCTGGGTTCTGTAATAGCCAAACCATTATATCTAATCTTTAAAGACTCACTCACTACAGGGTCTCTACCAGATGACTGGAGAAAAGCAGAGGTGATACCTATATTTAAGAAGGGATCTAGAGCAAATCCGGGGAATTATAGACCAGTGAGCCTCACTTCTGTAGTTGGGAAGCTTTTAGAAGGGTTAATAAGGGACAGAATACAAGAATATGTCTATTTGAACAGGATCATAGGTAGCAGTCAACATGGATTTATGAAGGAAAGGTCGTGTCAGACCAATCTAATTAGTTTTTATGAGGAGGTTAGTAGGAACTTGGATCAGGGCAACTCAGTGGATGTAGTCTTTTTAGATTTTTCAAAGGCATTTGATACAGTGCCACATGGAAGACTAGTGAGCAAACTAAGGGATACAGGAATTGCAGTAAATATCTGCTCATGGATCGAGAGCTGGCTAAAAGACAGGAAGCAAAGGGTTGTTGTAAATGGAACATACTCCGATTGGTCTAATGTGATAAGTGGGGTTCCTCAGGGCTCAGTATTGGGTCCTCTCCTTTTTAACATATTTATTAATGACATTGAAGTAGGACTCGAATGTAGTGTCTCCATTTTTGCTGATGACACTAAGTTGTGCAAGGTAATAAAATCAGATAATGATGTACTTTCCCTACAAAAGGATTTGCATAAATTAGAGAAATGGGCGGCTAAATGGCAGATGAGATTTAATACAAATAAATGTAAGGTTATGCATTTGGGAAGGAACAATAGCCAAGCAATCTATAATCTTAATGGAGCAAATCTAGGGGTATCAGATATTGAAAGGGATTTGGGAGTACTAGTGGACAACCACCTAGGTAACAGCGCTCAAAGCCAAGCAGCGGCTGCAAAGGCAAATAAAATATTAGCATGTATTAGGAAGGGTATAGAAGCCAGGGAAGAAGATATAATTCTGCCACTATACAAATCTCTAGTACGCCCTCATTTGGAATATGGAGTCCCATTTTGGGCACCACCTCATAAAAAAGACATTTTAGAGCTGGAAAAGGTACAGAGAAGGGCTACAAAACTAATAAGGGGAATGGAGGGGCTAAGTTATGAAGAAAGACTAGCAAAATTAAACTTATTTTCTCTAGAAAAAAGGCGTCTAAGAGGAGATATGATTACGTTATATAAATACATCCAGGGTCAATATAAGGCTTTGTCAAGTGAACTTTTTGTAGCAAGAGATTTTCAACTGACAAGAGGACATCCGTTGAGGTTAGAGGAAAAAAGATTTCACCTTAAACAAAGAAAAGGGTTCTTCACAGTTAGGGTGGTTAAACTGTGGAATTCTCTACCAAAGGAGGTGGTGACAGCGAATTCGATAGACAACTTCAAAAAGGGATTAGATATATTTCTGAATAAAGAGGGCATTCAAGGCTATCCTAGATAACAAGCAAGGAATATTGATCCAGGGAGAAATTTGATCGCCAGTTTCTGGGGTCAGGAAGGAATTTTGCTTTGTTTTCCCCTTATGAGACAATTGGCAAAGTTTCAATGGTTTTTTTTTTTATGTTTGCCTTCCTCTGGATCAATTAACAATAATAATAAATAGTCCAAATTAAAAAGATCAATAGAGATCTAAAAAGGTTGAACTTGATGGACTAACTCTTTATTCATCCTCCAATACTATACTATTAATAATTATTTAATCAATAATTTAATTAATAACTAATCCGCATATTGCAGATCAGAGGAGATCTTAACAGGTTGAACTTGATGGACTGAAAGTCTTTTTTCAACCTTAATTACTATGGCCCTCATTCAATTGCAATTTGGCCAATTGAATAGGGGTCTAAATAAGCTTATAACATATATTTTTTAAATAAGTTTTTAGTTAGTAAGCATCTATCCAAAAGCAAGGTTTTCACTAACTAAAGACTTCTTTAAAAAATATATGTTATGTGCTTATTTAGAGCCTTATTCAATTGGCCAAATCGCAATTGAATGAGGGCCTATGTTACTATGTAACTATGTGGCTTAGTCAGATCGATGCTGGTTGATACATCACTTGAAAAACAACTTAAATATGATTTATGCTATTTATGAGAAGATCCCCAAAATATAGATCAACATAACTTTCCTCCGATGCATATTCTAGGATCAAGGATACAAAAAAAGTCTGTAAACTTGGTCACTTCTCATGTTTCATCAGCAGCAGCAGCCTCCATATTTGTATGAGATCTTAACATTTTCCTGCAGCATTGTTTTGCAGCAAGGGCTATCCAAGCATTTGTAAAGATTTTTATGCAATTTTTTAGACCAATAAAGAATATTTGTACCAATTTAAGAAGGTTATTTATAAACTACAACTGGCATGGAAATTAATTTGTTCAAAAGTTCATGAATTTTTTTTAATCTAGGAGCCCATTTGCATAATTTCACTACCAATTAGCAAAACTTCCTGTCAGCATTTTTTTATTTATATACTAGCGACTTGCCTGTCAAAAATTGATGGCAATAAAATTGTAAGGCAGGTAATACTGTTTGCTACACAAAGTAAGCCTTTTTCTTGTGTGCGTACCTTCGGTGCTCATTGTGAGCCTCTTGGTTGGGGTATTTTTGGTTATCAGAGCTCCTTTGTCACTCATTGCAAGGATTGCGCTGATCGCCTCTTGGCGCGCTTTTGCGAGCCTCTCCCCTGGTGTAGTTTTGCTCCTCTAAACACTGTTGGCGCTCCTTGTGAGGGGCGTACTGAGCGCCTTTAGCGTTTATTGTGATCCTGTCGTCTGTTTTCTTTTTTCTGTCTATGCATTTTGTAATGATAATTAATTAAGACAATTATAAATGAATATACTTTACCTATTTGTAATTAATATATGCAGGAAGAAATATGCTGAACAGCTAACAATCTGTTTTGATGTTCCTGCGGCATACAATGTAGATTTGCACTGTTGGTGAACTGAGGTGTAAGTGTCAGCAATGTGTGCAGTGTGTAGTGTAAAAAGACTGTGTGCGCGAGGCTAAACTGTTTGTTTAGCTGTACAGCTCTGCATTTTGTAATGGTAATGTTATTAGTTTGCAGTTAGTGTTGTAAAATTGATGCAATTGTGTATGTGTTATGCGGGTGTGGAGCATTTAGCGTCCTTCCTAATAGTGTATTATCTAGCTCGTATGGTTCTGTGTAAAAGTCGTTTGTGCCTGGCGGTGTTTTGCGTGCTTAGGGGTCGTGTAGCCTCATTTTCGTTATTTTCGGCGGCCATTTTTTCCCTTGGTTAGGGGATTTTTGAGTGGCGAAAGTCTTAAAATTGGATTTAAATTTGCATGTAACCTCAGTCCAAGATGTCCTGGCTGTCCCCCCTTGCTGTTTGTGTTTTTTTATTTTATTTTGTATTATGTGTGTTTTTCGCTGTGTGTTGTTCGGTCGTTAAGTTCGTATTTTTTGCGGCTCCTATTTTTTTTTCTAAGTGGCGGTTTCCTTTTGTTAGTGTTACGGGTCTCGCACTGTGAATTGTGTATTTGAGTTTTCTGTTGATGTGTAGTTCCGCGGGTTGCAGCTATGATGCTGCAGGGTCGTAGGGATGAGCGCCTATGTCGCTGATCTCCACCAGCCCAGTGAGCGCCTTCAGTGCTCCCTGCCTAAGCCCTACAGGGTTGTAGGTATGACCGCCTGTGGCTCTCATCTCCACCAGCACAGGGAGTGCCTTTGGCGCTCCCTGCCTAAGTCGTACGGGGTCGTAGGGATGAGCGCCTATGGCGCTCATCTCCACCAGTGCAAGAAGCGCCTTGGTCGCTCCTTTCCTGGGTGCAATTGCGAGCCTGCAGTTTTAACATTGCGTTACCAACAGATTTTGACAAGGTCACGCTGAGAACTATATAAGTGATGTAACAATATATCTTTTAACAGTAGAAGTTCAGCTATTTATATAAATGTGCTTGTATGTAAAAAGGACAGGGAAAAAATAAAACTAATAAAATAAAAAAATAAAAACATTTTTATTTGATATTTTCTGCATTCATTAAAACCAAAAATGATCAGGGAAATTTTAGCTAAAACCCAAATCGCTTGGGTCTCCTGACTACACTGATACATGAATAACATTACATTTATTTATGACCAAGACAAATCATTAAATACACATACGGTAACACATAAGGCTGTGCTTGAGTTGATAAGCACTAAAATACACATCCTCTGACAAAAGAGAATAGACTATTCTTATACATCGTCATCATTTTATAAAAGTATATGTTGTCTTCTAGTACAGACCCTAGAGAATTGAAAGACCCATCATATTTTATTTCGTAAGAGCACACAATCACCACTCTTTGCTGTAAGCCAATATTTCTATAAATTTGCTTTAAAGTTGTGGAAGACAGCAGACATATGCTTAAAAAGAGCTATGTTTAAAATGGTATTGGATTAAAGAGTGAATTTTTTGTGGGGTAATTTGCAAATCCCTGCAATAATTTTTTTATTTTTTATTTATTTATTTTAGACATTCAAATGTGAACACAAATGCACTATTTATTTATATCTATATAATTTACCAAACATTTATAAGAATTTTAAATTTATCAGCAAAATAAATTTCAAGCAAGCTTAATGTTAGAGAGATATTTAATACCTCTTAGCCGCACTCTCCCTCTCAACACACTCTTTTTCCTTCCCCTATGCCCTCTTTCTCTTCCCCATCCTTCAAACAATCCTCATTCCTCCTTGACCCCTCATCTCCTCTATCCCCACGGACCTCAAAACACCTGCTAAAAACAACAAATATGCTTCAAATTAACTTACACACACGACAGGGGGAGAGCCAAGGAGCCTGTGAGTCAGGTTGGAAGTTAATTTGAGGCATATTTAGCGGTCTCAGGAAAGAAAAGCACCTAAGTGAGAAAACAAATGGCGGGCCGAAAAAAACGTAAACACAAAGAAAATGAGGCCGAAAGGACATAAACGAGGAGTAAGGACACAAAAACAAGTTCAAAGAAGTAACACCTAACACAAGGCAGTAAGAATTAATCCAAGGCAGTAAGAATTAATCCAAGGCAGTAATAATTAATCCAAGGCAGTAACAATTAATCCAAGGCAGTAATACTTAACCCAAAGCACTAACTCTTAACCCAAAGCACTAACTCTTAACCCAAAGCACTAACTCTTAACCCAAAGCACTAACTCTTAACCCAAAGCACTAACTCTTAACCCAAAGCACTAACTCTTAACCCAAGGTAGTAACAGTCATAGCGAGGCCCCTAAACTACATGGGGGAGAGGCTCACAATGAGTACCGCAGGCACTCATTGCGAACCAAAGGCGCTCATTGGCTGGGCTCGCCATTGGTGCCGAAGGGCCTCAGAGGGGCCATATCCTCGCATTGTGTGTCAAACAGCATTGCCAGGCTTACAATTTTACTTCCATAATTTTTGACGGGCAATTTCCTAGTTCGTTATATACATGAATGTGTAATTTGTCAAAAACTACTGTGCCTCATCAGATTGTTAAAATTCATGTAGTACAGCTGTTTAAAGGGCCACTGAAATCATTCAAACTGTTAATCAGAAATAAATAGACCAGTAAAAAAAAACAAGGTACTTTTTAAAATGATGCTATTTCACATATATATTTGTTTTTATTTACGTTTCTAATGTATCTAAAAGCCATCCTCCAATATCCAGCATTAGCAATGGGTTGAATCATGTAGCAGTTTCAGCAAATAGGCAATGCACCAGGAGGTACATTGGAGCATGTGGAGCCAACTGTGATTGACAGCTCAATCAGTTACAAACGTCCAGGTATGGTGATGTCACTGCCGGATGCTGCCCTTGCTTCTCATTACCCAGAGACAGATTAGAGGCAGCAGAAGTCATTCCCCTGCTATCCCTTATCAGTGTGTTGATGCTTAGAGACACAGAGACACACCCAGTTATTCATCTGCCTGTGTCCTGCACAGGGTTTGCTGGAACGAACTGTAGCAGATTTTCTCCAAGCACAGGTTTCCTTTTTTTCTTGAGCTATGCAGGTCAACGACCATAAACAATACTGTGTAGATGCATATCAAATATTACATTCTAGTCCATAAATTTGACTAGCTTTTCCCCCTTACCTCCACCATCCTCTTCGCTCTTTTCACTCTGCTCTTTGCAGGTTATTTTTTCATTGACTTATTTATTTAAAGGACCTGCAGATCTGAGTTAAGAGGAAAGTAGGTAATGAAGCCATGGAAAAAACAGGAAACAAAGTGGAGTAAAATGTGAAGCCTGTAATGGCTACTTAAAATAAAATAGGGGGTAGTACCGTGAAATGTATTGAACAGAATAACATGTTTGTATGTGCATTTGTTCTAGTCCTTTGAGGACTTGAATGGTTTAGGCAGTCCGATTTCTCATTAATATAGAAATATACAATCTTACATCTGAAGGCAGCTGCTACATTTCTTGCTCTCAGAGAAAAAGTTTAGAGATACCAGGATAAAATAACAATCTTGTTAAAATTCCATTGAAAATAATGGGAAAACATGCCTCACATCTGATTGGAGATAGAAGTGTGCCCTCTACTCATTAGGGGTACATAAACATGATTTTACAAAAAGATATGCATAAAAAAAAAAAAAAAAACATTGATGCAATTTTGACAATTAAATACATTATAATTATCTTTATGATCCATCAGTGTTCTTTTAAATCAGCGACAGAAAGTTTACATTTAGTGAAAAAAAAGGTCCATTGAATTCATACAAAAAACAGGGAATAAAGAGGATTAATTGTCTGCAGTGGAGATGGGATGATATTTACTCTTTCCGTCAGGTGCAGAGCATTTCATGTGTATAACAGAGGAATTAGTCACTAACAGTGTGCTACAGCAACGAGTTTTAGGAACCACCATGTATACATTATACCTCTTGTATCATGTTAAATTATGTAGAACAAATTTCACTGACTTGAGCTAGCTATGTAAATATAAGTGCTATAGTTACTGTTCTGGAAATGTAACATTTAAATAAACAAGATCCTGCACCAGTTTCTCATCTCAGATTCTTCAGTTAGTGCAAGTTTACTGTATATATATACAGTTGTGCTCAAAAGTTTGCATACCCTGGCAGAAATAGTAAAACTGTGCCATTTATTTTGAAAATATGACGGATCATGCAGAAAAATGTCTTTTACTAAAGGATAGTGATCATAATGATAACAGAAATCTCCCATATGGCCCTGATCAAAACTTTACATACCCTTCAATGTTTGGCCTTGTTACATATACATAAATGGCAATTAAAAAGGTTGATTTCCCAAATCTGTGGCTTTTTAAATTGCAATTAGTCTGTGTATAAATAGTCAGAGTTTGCTAGCTCGAACGTGGATGCACTGAGCACACTAGATACTGAGCCATGGGGAGCAAAACATAACTGTCAATAGACCTGGAGAACAAGGTTATGAAACTTCATAAAGATGGAAAAGGATATAAAAGGATATCCAAATCCTTGAAAATGCTAGTCAGTACTGTTCAATCACTTATTAAGAAGTGGAAAATTCAGAGATCTCTTGATACCAAGCCAAGGTCAGGTAGACCAAGAAAGATTTCAGCCACAACTGCCAGAATAATGGTTTGGAATACAAAGAAAAACATACAGGTGACCTCAGGCTGCTCTGAAAAAAGACGGTGTGGTTGTTTCAAGGAACACAATACGATGGTACTTGAACAAAAATTAGCTGTATGGTCGAGTTGCCAGAAAGAAGCCTTTACCGCGCCATTGCCAGAAAAAAGCCTGGTTACAATATGCCCTACAACACCTTGACACGCCTCACAGCTTCTGGCACACTGGAATTTGGAGTGAGGAGTCCAAAATAGAGCTTTATGGTCACAACCATAAGCGCTATGGTTGGAGAGGGGTCAACAAGGCCTATAGTGAAATGAATACCATCCCCACTGTGAAGCATGGTGGTGGCTCACTTATGTTTTGGGGGGGGAGTGAGCTCTAAAAGGCATGGGGAATCTTATGAAAATTGATGTCAAGATGAATGCAGCAAGTTATCAGAAATTACTGGCAGACAATTTGCTTTTGGTCTTTCCAGCATGATAATGACCCTAAGCCCAAGGCCAAGTTGACCCCCCAGTGGTTACAGCAGAAAAAGGTGAAGATTGTGGAGTGGCCATCTCATGACCTTAATATCATCGAGCCATGCTGGGGAGATCTCAAAACGTGCAGTTCATGCAAGACGACCAAAGACTTTGCATGACCTGGAGGCATTTTCCCATGACGAATGGGCAGCTATACCACCTGCGGGAATTAGGGGCCTCATAGACAACTATTATAAAAGACTGGACGCTGTCATTGATGCTAAAGGGGGCAATACACAGTATTAAGAACTAAGGCTATGCAAACTTTTGAACAGGGTCATTTAATTTTTTTCTTTGTTGCCATGTTTTGTTTCATGAATATGAATCCCATAAGAAATAAAAGGACTGTGTTTTGCCTGCTGACTCAAACTTTTGAGCTGTACTGCAGTTTCAGTGGTCATTTAGTCATATATTAATAAAATTACTCTTTTTAAAAATAAGATTTAAAAATAGACTAAATGTTGGACAATGTGAAAAAATACAGTCCACTATTTTGTTTTATATTGCAATGTTTGTTTCTGCTGATTTCTTGAGGTAGGACAAGAGATTTAAGAATCCTTTTTCTGCATAGTGAAAATGTGATAGCTGCAACTGTTAGTGCTCTCATTTGCAATAAATGATACTTCATTAGTTTATAAGTATGCACTGTCAATCGAAAAGTAAAAGGCAAAATAAGCTACAGTAAAATACTTGTGCATACAAATTTAAGAGTGTTTATTTTTCTTTCTAAAATTCTAACCATTTAAAAAAAAATGTTATTAAAAATAGCATGTTGAAAAAAAAAAATATCCACAGTGGTCCATTAATGCCATCAATTTAGTAGCTATGTCAAAAAGGACACACTTTCCATTTGCCTTTCAATCCTCTGATCACAACTGGTGACTTACAGAATACTGATTTTTATCTTTACCTTCAAAAGTCAGTCTTTACTACCCTAACTACTGTATTAGTTTGTATTTTATAAGTAGGGGCCAGTCCACAAATAAAGGATAATAGGATACCTCTACAAATGTTTCCAAACCATTTTTTTTGTTGTTGTGCTTGAATAGCAGCAATAAGCATTATAAAAATGTCAATATGACTTATGCATTGGGGTTACAATAATTTGTTTTGGGGTCACTTTTACTTTAGATTAGCAACAGAAAATATTGCAGATAAAGATATATATATATATATATATATATATATATATATATATATATATATAACAATTTAACCAGTATGTTTCTCATATTTGGCAAAAGCAGATGTACCGTATTGGTCCAAATATAAGCCACACCTTTTTTCCGATTTTTGAGCTTGCGAGTTACAGGTGCGGCTTATATTTGTGACCGTAAAAAAATCCTTGCCGATTTGCGAACTTTGCTTGTTACGTGTGCGGCTTCTATTCGCGAATGCAAAATGACTGCCGATTTGCGCGATTGCGAGTTAAGGGTGCCGTTTTTCATGCTTTAGATTGCGGTATTGAATAGTGATTTACGGTTTTAGTGATTCTAACGTCCTGTAACGCCTGTAACCTGCAAAAAAAGCTACAGTGCTAATTAGAAAGCCGGTTTCCTGCAATGGCTGATCACTTTGACAGTCTTTAGCTCTCCAATTTTACAGGTGCGGCTTATATTTGAGTACTATCTTTTTTCTTTTTTTTCCCCATGAACTTTACGGGTGCGGCTTATATGCGGGTGCGGCTTATATTCGGACCAATACGGTAATCCTCTTTACTTAACTGAATGTTTCAGCAGGACAATGTCTCTGGGATGATAATGAATAATACTAAATATTTTCTCATGGTAACTGGCAAATGTTAAAAGACATCGTGGAAAGTATTCAGGCTGTTTACAATTTTACATACTTAACATAGATTTTTCACAAAAAAACCCTCAAGTTTAGAACAGAAAATAATAATAATAGTTGTCAAACTGCGATTTGCCGTCACTCTTGTGAGCCTCGCGAGCTCAGAGCAGTTAGGAGATGAGTGCTGAAGGCGCTCATTGTCCTGCAAGCCTCGCAAAGCCAGGCAAGCAGTTGAGGCATTGAGCTCGAAGCACTAGGCTATGAGTGCAAAGCGAGGGAACAGTTGAGTCACTAAAACATGTGGGACTTAGCCTGCAAGTAGTTAAGAAACGCGGGACTTACTTAGGCTGCAAGCAGTTGAAGAACGCAGGACTTAGAAAAAAAATTCCGACCTTGGAATCTCGCAGGCAAAAATATACAACCTTGCAAAAATACTAATTTAACAGCCAAACCGTGGAAATCGAAAAACAAGAAAATAATAAAAATACAAATAAAAAAAACACATGCACATACAGAATAAGGGGAATGCCAGGACGCTTGGAAGGGAGGTTGCATGCAAATTTAGGCCGAATTTGCTGAGTTTCGGCACTCAAAAATCGGCTAAGGGAGAAAAAAAATGGCGGCCGAAACAAATGAAAACGAGGCTAAAGGAGACAGATGAGTGCAAATCACCGCCAGGCATGTACGAGTTAGCCAGGAGATACAAAATATACAACAGTCGGAAAATGCTTGCGAGCCAAGTAAGAGAAAGAAAAAAGACGCCATTTTACAACACTAACTTACAAAGAATAACATTACGATTGTAAAATTATGCTTTACCCGCCTACACAAACAGTTTGACCTTGTGCACGCAGCCTATTTACACTACACACACGCCACATTGCTGACACTTTCTCCTCAGGTGATCAACTGTCCAACTGTAAATTTTCTTATGCAGGAAAATCCAAAGAGATTGTTAGCTCTTTAGGATATTGATTGCTGCATATTAATTATAAATAGGTAAAGTATATTAATTTATTAATTCACTGTAATAAAAAAATTGTATATTTTACACTGTACACTGTACTGACTTCGCGATGAGCGCCGAAGGTCATCGTTGCGAAGGAGGAAACTTGAAGTACACGAAGGGAGAGGCTCACAATGAGTGTCGAAGGTCCTCAGAGGAACAAAAGCCTTACATTGTGTGGCAAACAGCATTGCCATGGCTTTACATTTTATTGCCGTAATTTTTGACGGGCAAGTCGCTAGTAATAATAATAAACATTGCAAGGGAGGTTGTCAAAGACGGAAGTAAATTTGTTTTTTCTTCAGACTCATTATGGTTTCTGGAGGTATAGATCATTTCTGCATAAAGAAAGATATCCATTCCACACAGAGTATTCCATGCTTAAAACATAGGAGACAAACTAAAATATATTTTAAAGAAGTACTGAGGAATTATATATACTATCATATCTTACCACTGTACTCTGCTAGGGCATTTTCATGCAGAGATCAGTAGCCTCTATTAAAGTTTGGGCCATATAGATCTTAAATAATAATATGTGTATCTAGCAATTTGTACTGAGAACACTAGATGGTGCTACAACTCCACAAGATAAAAACTGGTTACCTTATGGAATATGAAAGGATTGTATTTTTGTAACGTTTTAGTTGTGTAATAACTAGATTACTGTGAAATATGGTTTCCAAAATTCTATTTGAACCATTTGTATAAATGGTTAATTAATGTGTCACAACTGGATGGACAGTTGGACATTGTGTGCATCTAGTTACGGTCATGGTTTCCTGGTTAATATATATCAGCTAATATTGATGTATTGTTGCAATGTTAATTGTGAGAAGAAAAAGTAATCCACTCTCCATATTGTGGTGGTCAGCCATCTTAACTGTTCTTTTTGACAGCAAACTGTATAAACTTCCCAGATGATACTTACACCCCTTGCTAAAGACCCCCCCCCCCCCCATGATCTAATCATAGTATGTCACAAAATATAAACATATTGTAGAAAACCAGGCCTTATCAATCAGCCCCTCTGGGTCTCCTATGTGGGATCAAAGTAAAATAAATTGCCAGACACCCTTTCATTGGTATCAGATGGGTCATAAAAGTGGACCAGCCACCCTAACAAGATAATCCCCAGGCCTGAGACAGCTGGAATCAGATAGGCATGTTTTCCAATCTGTGCATTCTCACTAAGGCAGGACGGATTGGATTGACAAGTAATTAGCCGAGAGGGGGAGCTCATGTGGGTGTGGATAAGCTCATGTGGGTGTGAATAAAGTGCTTTTTCTGTCTGAATACTCATAACGGTGTGTATTTCATTCTGTGAAAAACCCTCATCTTACCTGGGGTAGCTCTGCTGACCCTGCCTGGGATGCTAAGTTACAGTCGGTAATTGCTACAGATCCTAGTATACTGGTGCTCTTGGTAAAAGGGGTCTGTCATGACTGATTTTGGGCCCATGATGGGCTCCCCTGCACCCCACAAGTAACTCTGTTATCTGGGACTCTGACACGTCTCATTGATAACATAAAGGCTATGAAATGGACATGGGATGTGTTCTAATGATTATAACAATTTGTCTTTCATTTATGCGTCATGGTTAAAGAATTAATGTGTACAAATAATTACTGTCATGGATGTAATGTGTGCACATAGTAACTATCATGGCATCTTGCTTATGTATTTGTGCATTTATCTTGTTGTGTGAAGTATGTGGATGTGTCCCTCTCCAACTACACTATTAGTCCTTTTAGAGAGTGCAGTTTAATTTTCTCCATTATAAAGTATTGTCATGGCTATGGACTATTTTATTCTACCTGACTGGTCATCTGGTATTTCTTAATGCCCCCCACATTTATTACTTAAGATAAACAAGTGTTTGTAACTAGAGATTGTAGTTTGTAGTTGTAGTTTGTGAGGTCTGTTGATATGTTTCCCTTGTTTATTGTAAAAAACACACTACCCTCTGCCCCCCTACAGGCCTGGGATATTAGTGACCTAAGCAGATAACCTCTAGGTTCTAGCGGTGGGCAGAGGAGGTCACACTAGGAAATCAGATTCCTGATAAAGGGAGGGGCATGTGGGAGGAAGTTCTGTTGTGTTTTGATATATCTGTGAAAGGCAAGCAAGAATAAACGCTCAGTCACTGTCTACACTGAATTAATGGTGTTGCTTGTCTGATTTCTCTATGAATTAATTTAATGGCTGGGTGCTGAGATTGAACACAAATGCACAACCTACAAGCATAAAAGTATGGGGTCTGTGGCTCTGAAAATTTGGGGTCATCAAAGTGTCCTGGTACTGGTCCATATACTGTTAGCAAGGAGATAACAAATCTACGATTTGCTAAGCCGGATGAGTTTAGTGACATTTTCAAGCCCAACCAAATAGTGGATGATGACATAATGACATTTGGCACCATTTCAAAATATAAATAAAAGGTACATTCTGATGCATCAGGGAAGCAAGTTGCAGAACCACACTGGTAATACACATACACAAAATATAATAGAATCACTTGACTTCTGTGCCAGATCTGATATACAAAAGTAGCAGAGCAAAGAAAAGAAAACCTCATGGAAATAAACTGCAAATACAAGCCTATTCCTTAAAAGCCTATCAGGAGGAGCATCAGTAGTGTATGGAAAAAAAATTCTGCATAAAAAAAATGCAAAAATAAACCATTTCAAAACTTATATTGAAGTTAGCAAAATGTCTTGTAATTTATGACAGTTATTAAATTAGAGCAAACACACCCTCCAAACCCAGGCTAAATCATAATTTGTTTTCGCCAATCAGGATGAAGCAATGGCTGAAACATTTGCATGAAAATCTGGGGCTTCTGTTTGTTCTTTAAAGCAGCCTGGGATATGTAGTGTGGCACCATGTTAGAAGGTGTTATGTATTTTCATATAAGAGTCTCTCTGTGCAGCACATTCACACTCACTTGATTACCACCCCTGCAGGTTGTCCATTTCCTGCATCAACTACTGCTGCTGAGCATTCTTGTATCATTGCCACAAAAGGAAGCAGCCGTGCTGGTCACATCCCAGTAGTCACTTTGGGGCTGACATCAGTACAGCAGGTGAATAATGGGTTAAAATTGGTCCCCAAAAACTTCATGCTTGTTGGGGGGAGGGGGACAAGTGCCTGTGTAGAGACCCCATTGGCATCAACTTAATCATTAGAAAGATTTTTAGATATTAATAAAAATAAAATGTTTTATGAAATGTAATGCATATATCAAAAATGTGTTTTGCCTAAGGACTGCAGAAATGTGATAATCTAAAAAACTTTTTTTTAAAGCACTTCTTGCCCCCGTTTAAAGAGCTAATGTGATGCCCTAACAACAAGAGCTAGATATTTTATTTAATAGTTGATCTTTACATTCATAACCAATGATTCAGAAAAGCAATATTTACTATGAAACCTCAACGTCTAAACCTACAGTTAAATTTCTTGCCTCCAGCCCTTATGCGATAATTAAGGGGGGCAACTCTAATTGGAAGACTAAGGGCCAATTCAATTGGCCAAATTTGAGATACAGTAGCTCCTAAATGTGGCCGAAGGCAAATTTGCTATTCATTTGGCATCTTTTGCAGGCTCCGATCGAGTTACGAGCTTGAAATACTTGGGTCCGTCAAAGTCGTAACTTACAACCTTCAGAAGCCTTTGATCTGTCACTTTCGCAAGGCTAAAATCGCAAATCACTATTCAACTGCTCAGTTTCCCCAAGCTCGCAAATCTATCCACACTCGTAAACCGCAAATGGATGAGGAAATCCTACATGCGCTAGAGAGGACCCGCAAAGGGGTTAAACACATACTCGTAGCACTGTAAATACAAATAAAAATCAATCCTGCACTTTAAATAACGAGGAAAGAGATGACAGTCATTAGAATTACTTGCACAGCAGTCTCAAGCTCGCAAATCAACAGGAAATACAAACATTATCTTGAGTACCAATGAGTTAATACATATCAGGCCACCCATATGGTCTAGAACAGTATTGGCATTCATTTTCATAATTCTGTATTTTCCATGTTTTGCGAGTCTGATTGCATGTGGGACCCCCAAACCTAATTGAATGACAAGTAACCTCCATGTTTTACTGCTGTAATTCTGACAGTCTCATTTTCTATTGACTGATTTCAAATTAATGGTTACATGCTTGCTGAATTGATCATGTTCCCGCCCTCAGAGAGAAAAAGGAGTGAGAGAGAGAGAGAAAAAAAGGGGGGGAGAAAAAAAAAATACTCAGAAACAACCCGACCAAAAATCTTGTACTTGACATTAATTTGAAAATGTTCAGTAATTAATAGAAGGATACATACAGCCCTATTAAATTCCAAGCCCTTAAGTGCAATGTGAGACCTGCAACAGCTGCAGGCTTGAAATTTGGCTGTGTTACAGAGCTATAATATTCGAGCAGGGCTTGAGATGCAAACCCGTAAACCATTTGTCGAATGTTGGATGTGCGACTGTGAACCTGATCAATTAGTCAAACTCATAGTTACGGGTTTAGCTGGAGCCAATGGCAACAGAGGTCGTCATAATTACGTCACTGAAAAATGGAGGTGGGATTTCAAAGTCTTACAGGTTTCAATAACGAGTTACGATCGGACCCATATTCCAGAAATAATTAAATATTCATAAAGTTGTAAATATGATATTCTAGTCCATGCAAGTTCCATTATATGTATTAACACATCGATTGCCAGGATCGATATAACACGGAAATCACACATGAAATAAAGTATTATATTTTCCTACCAAGATGCATAACTGTACATTTATTTGTATTAAATGTATGTAAATCCCTTTGGAGGGAAAGTACATCATTATCTGATTTAATTACATTGCACAACACTGTCATCAGCAAAAACAAAGACACTACTTTCCAGTCCCATTTCAAAGTCATTAATAAATATGTAAAAAAGGAGAGGACCTAATACTGAACCCTAAGGAACACCACTTACCACATCAGTCCAATCAGGGTATGTTCCATTTACCACAACCCTTTGCTTCCTGTCTTTTAGCCAGCTCTTAGTCCATGAAAATATATTTACTGCAATTCCTGCATCCCTTAGTTTGCACAATAGTCTTTCATGTGGCACTGTATCAAAAGCCTTTGCAAAATCCAAAAATACTACATCTACTGAGTTGCCGTGATCCAGGTTTCTACTAACCTCCTCATGGAAAATAATTTTTTTAACATGACCTTTCCCTCACAAATCCATGTTGACTTGTACATATAATCATGTTCAAATAGACATATTATTGTCTATTATCCCTCATTACCCTTCTAAAAGCTTTCCCACTACAGAAGTGAGGCTCACCAATATATAATTTTCCGGATTTGCTCTTGCTCCCTTCTTAAATATAGGTATCACCTCTGCTTTTCGCCAGTCTGGTAGCGCCCTGTGTTGAGTGAATCTTGAAAAATGAAATATAATGGTTTGGCCGTTACAGAACCCAGTTCCCTCAGTACGCTTGGATGCATTACATCAGGACCTGAGGCTTTATTAACATTTATTGTTTCCAACCTCTTTTTGTACATGTACAAAATACATCTGTATGTACATTTTGTAATGATTTAAATTATGTCCATTTAGGTCTAGTATTTTTACCTGTCAGTTTGTTGTCCCAGTCTATACTTTGTATTGCTGCACTTAGACTGGTAAAATCTGCCATTTTAAAATTAAGAGTTTATGTTGGCTCCTTACAGTTTTGTTTTTTTAATTCAATCTTAAATGAAACTGTGTTGTGATCACCATTTTCCAAAGTTTGCCCTAATCAACATTTCACTATCAATATTATTTGTTTTAGCTAAATCCAAGATAGCTTCATATCTAGTAGGTTCTTGTATAACCTGGGCCAGTTAATGATCCCTGAGTGTACTCAAGAACCTGCTCCCCTTCGCTGAACTGCTGGTCTCATAATCCAGTTTATTTCAGAGTAGTTAAAATCTCCCATTAATAAAACTTTCCCATGCTTAGCTGCATTTCCAATCTGTAACAATAATTGCATTTCCTCACATTCAATTATATTTAGGGGTTTATTGCATACTCAAACAAATATTATTTTTTAATTTACTGCTCCGCTATTTAACTCTTCCCACAAACATTCAACATTACAGCTAGTTCCAGCATAAATATATTCTCTGACTACAGGCTTAAAATTCAGGCTTAAAATACAGACAACCCCCCCTCCTCGTTTACCATTTCCCCTATCTTTCCTAAATAGGTTATAACCATCCAGATTAGCAGTCCAGTCATGAGATTCATCCCACCATGTTTCAGTAATGCCTTTTAAATCCCATTTCTGATTAATTGCTAATAATTCTAACTTGCAAGCTTCTAGCATTAGCAAACATACACCTTACATTATGAGTTTGTATTTTTGAAGTGCCTACCTCTGTACTTGAGTTACTTAGTAATTCTTCCTATTGACTATACTACCCTCCCCCATGAGTAGTTAATTCATCCCATATCCCCTCTACACTTTCTACCCCATTACATTCATCTAGTCCCACCCCCCCACCTACTAGTTCAAAAAGTCCTCCATCCTTTCTACCATCCTATCCCCTAGTACACAAGCTCCCTCATCATTAAGGTGCAATCCATCCCTGCTATAGAGATTGTACCCAAGTGAGAAGTCAGTCCAATGCTCTAAAAACCCAAACCTCTCTGTAATGCACCACATTTTTAGCCATGCATTAACCTCCCTAAGGTCCTTCAGTCTAGCACTTTGCACAGGTACCAATATGTATCAAGACTCCCAGTTCATTTCCAGCCCCTCCCAATAATTTATATACCTGATCCACAACATGCCGAACCCGAGCACCCGGGAGACCGCAAACGGTTTGATTGCTGGGTTCTGGGTGACAAATCACCCTGTCTAGCTTCCTAATAATAGAGTCCCCTACCACCAAAACCTGTCTGTTGTTCTGCCTATTCTGCCCTCCCTCTCCTCCAGTAGACCTGTTCTCCCATCTCTATCTGGCATTTCCATTCCTGAGTGGACATCCCCAACAGTTTCACTCAATCTGGCAAATCTGTTGGTGTTTTCCAACTCAGAACTGTCCGGCCTCCTCCTACTGATCCCTCTACTTCCCCTTGTAACTTTAACCCAGCTACCTCCCTGGACATCCTTACTAGCCTCATCTCCACCCTGCATGCTAGGCCCAGCTAAACTTTGCTCAGTGAGCACCAACTCTCTTTCCAATGGAGCAATATCAGTAAGTGCTGCAATTCTCCTCTCCAGTTCTCCATGTTGAGCTTTCAGAGAGATAATGTCACAGAGTTATGGACCCTATATCATATGTTCCAGTAGTCCATACATATGACAGGAAGTACAATGAGTGAGGTTGCCACTGGACTCACTCATAGTCATCGTCTACAAAACTTCAGTGGAAAAAATAAATAAAAAATTATAAAAAAAATAATATTTTTGAGTAAAGATTTATCAAAAAAAAAAACCACTATAACTTTGCCCTCCTTTCTTTCAAGTCTCACCTTTTATTTAAACTCCTACACTTGTACTAGAACTACACTTGGGTCCTTTCCCTTTTGAAATTCGCCAAAAATTCACCAGCAGTGCCCACCAATTGCCGATTGTCAGTGAAAATACTGTTGGGGTAAGGTAAACTTTTAGGGCTACCGTGAGGGTTAGGGTAACCTTTTAAGGTTACAACTTGTGTAAAATACTGGCAGCACTACAAAATATCTGCAGCGCCATCTAGTAGCCACTTGCCAGCACTGCAGTTGTCAGTGGTGGTGATTTTTCAAATGGGATAGATCCTACACCTGATACTAGAACTGTTCACAACCTCACAAGTTTAATATTTCCCCTGTTTAAATGAGATTCTGACTACTGACCTGTACCAAATCACTGCACACAGCAAATAAACACACTACTTGCCAGACGCAATTTAGTTGCAGACAGACACACACAAAGTCAAAAACTTACATGCAAGTTTAACACAGGCAAAAACACATCCATTTTGTGTTTGTTACATAACTTCCTTGGAGCTCAATCTTGCAGATAGGTGTTGGGAATGTCATAATAGAAATATCTTTGTAAAGATATTTGGATAAGACTGAAACAACACCCACACAACATTAAGAAGAGACTGCACAGATGCCGATGCTATTCTTCAGAGCCTATGGTCCTTTTCTATTTTGGGACCGTATCCCGTCAGAACACTGGGGTGTGTGGCCGCGCCACAGCACCACCTGGTAGTGCAAAAAATGTACTGCAGGCAGAGAACTATTTCCGCCTCAGATCTGGCTCATAAGGCGCGCCGACATAAGAGGCCTTGAACTATGAGAGGCGGGGCCGAGGCCCTGGGGGCTGAGTGCCCACGCCGAACATAGCAATGGCCTTGCTGTTGACTTAGCGCCACATCGGAGGATGGAATAGTTCTTTGCCCACAGTACACTTTTTAACCAGCAGGTAGTGCTATGGCGCAGCCGCACACCCCTGTGTGCTGACAGAATGCGGTGGCGAGATCCGAGCCTATTTTTGAAGATTTGACTCCTTAATAAAAACCTTTTACAACATAAATATTTTGCAAATGTGTAAACCCTAAACGTTATTTTTTTTTTTTTTACAATAATAAAATATCTGTGGGTTTATGTTGGCAAAAAGTCCAAGTTTTGTACGTTAGGTGTACAATATCCTCAAAATTCCTTTGAGATCTTAATCACTATAATGGCAATGATGTCCAGTGTCTCTTGGGTAGTACAATGTTATTCATTGCAAACAAAGGCTTAGTAACACTACATAATCTCTTTCAGGCTGAATTCTGTCATATTTGAGCTATAAGTTCTAAATAGATCAAATATACCTACTAGATCATAAGTCATATTGTATGTGTTTTATTCCCATAAATATATACATTATTTACATTATATGAAAAAAATCACCTCTCCTACATGTAATATAGAACTGGCTATCTGGACTGAAAACAGTGTTTTATATGTTGCCAATTGCACAGTTTCCATAAAAAATTTTGATTTGATAAATATTGTCAGCCAAAGCCTATGAACATCATTTTCAGTGCCTTTAGACTTGTTTCAGTTATGTAAAGTGTATTATATTGACAGTATGAAAAGCTCTTCTTACCTTATTATGTGTTCTAAGCTGCTTTTGTAATTGAACTCCCAAAATCCTTCACCTGCTGACCGTTACATAAAAACGAAAGAAGCATTAGGGAAGGCGGGGCGGTCCTATCCTCTTATGGTAGCGCAGCACAAGGCAGCAGCAGTAGTAGCAGTGGCGGTGAGCATCCGCTAGATGGCTCTGCCGATATTCCTGTGCCATATCATAGAGTCAAGGCTTAGGTAAACTGCTAGGATTAGGGTTAGGGTTAGGCTAACATTATAAGCTTAGAACTTCTCTCACATATCGGCAGCGCTGCAAAATAACAGCAGTTCCATTTAGCGGTGGAGGCCGTACAGCAGCTGCGGACCTGTCCCGACACCATAACAGCATAAATCCGGTGGGGCTTATGGTTTATACTCCTGTAAAGAGCTAGATTTGGTAAAAAAAAAAAAATCTTTTACTTTTGTATACAGTAATTGGAGCCACCTTTGCTGTTTCTGGCAACCTATTTCTACAAATGGTAAGAGATCTTGTGTGCAGAGAAGGAATCAGCTGCTGTTAATGGAGTGTGCTACTGAAATGTGGCAATTCTTAATGCCAATTATTTCAGTATGAGTAGTGGAAGTTTTGCCAGTATACAAAACCATGTCTGTTGAGAAATCCGCTAAAAAAAACCAATTATTTGCTATCTCTAATAGAAAAGGGTTGCATACAATCTATTATAAAGTCTGTATTTTTTGAGGGGTATTACTAATTTTTGTACTCTGAAGTTTTGAAGTATATTGTCACCAAATAATTACAGTCACATTATCATGGGTGTAGGAAGCTATCTATGCTAAATGTAACAGTTCTACTTGGTTTAAAGATCTCTACATTAAAAAAAAAAAATGTAACATAGCCTTCAGTTCCCTCTGATACATTTTTGATAAAAGGTGTGTCTCAATGATATCTATCCAGGAAGACAGAAATCATGTCAAGTGTGTGTGAGTCTGACATTATTTAAGGACCAATGAAACCTAATATATAAAATATACTCTATTGAAGAACTATACTTGAAAAGAGGCAAACATTTTTTGTTTTGTAAAAAAAATGAAAATAAAAATAAAACCGTCGTCAGTTTATCACCTTTTATATGTATTTATACTGCAATGGAAGCTACCATTTTAGATTCTACTGATCTACTTCCTGAGGGGGGAGGAGAATTTAAATGCACAGGAAACGTCTATCTGGACAATGGAAATTTGGCAGCTAAAACTACCAGTGC
This sequence comes from Discoglossus pictus, assembly GCA_027410445.1. Classification (NCBI taxonomy): domain Eukaryota; kingdom Metazoa; phylum Chordata; class Amphibia; order Anura; family Alytidae; genus Discoglossus; species Discoglossus pictus. The sequence continues at coordinate 165,860,139 of CM050165.1, forward strand.
ATTTACTAAGGCTAACTGAATGTGTAGAATACACTCTCCTGAAACAGAAGCTGGATCTATCCCATTTGAAATTCGCCACCACTGACAGCTGCAATGCCGGCAAGTGGCTGCTAAATGGCACTGTGGATTTTTTGCAGCGCTGCCGATATTTCACACAAGTTGTAACCTTAGAAGGTTATCCTAACCTTTAAACTAACTCTAACCCTCACCGTAACCGTAAGAGTTTACCTAACCCTAATTCAATGGTATCAGCACTGAAAATCGGCAGCAGCTAATTTTTGGCTAATTTCAAGAGGGAAAGGACACAGAAGCTGTAAGAAGCAGCCAAGTAAAGGAAATGTAATCCTGAAGGGAAATGATTTGCATATAGTAAAATAAAAATGTAAATGCTGTGTTTATTTCTTTTTCTTTCTAAAACATTTTGCACATTATCAAGTTTAGTTATAAGACCATACAGAAATATGTGACCACTGTTGTGATTTAAGCTAAATTTATCCCACAGTAGTGAAAGATGGATCAAACGTAATCTAGACCTGTAGTACTGCACAGCTAATCAATTAAGAATGCAGTACCACCCTCAATAATGGGATGGTTAACCTATAATCCATTTCTCCATTGGTATAAAAAAGAATAATAGAATAAAAGAAGAACCAGTCAATACATTTTCTCTTCTTGCCACTACTTGCCTCCATTTGTAGTTCATGGACCTTATATTAACATAGAAAGCAATATTTTCTATACCAGTTGGATACATGAAACTGTATTAAAAGGTTTGACAAAAGTTTATATAGTTAAAAGGCTACTGATGTTTTAAGCATTTTTCTTTAAAGAAACTGATTGACTCATTGTGTTATAAGGAATTCCGTCTTGCACTGTTACATAGTTACATAGTAATTGAGAGCGCACACCTCTTCCTAGTGCAATTCAGTAAAATCTTTAATATGGAAACACACTTGAATAAAAAATGCACACTCACATTCAATATCCTCTACATAAGAGGTATTCCATGTCATATAGTTGTACAGATGAACACCTTCCTTATTCTTTTATTCCTTTAGGCCATATACACTGTGTACAACTCTTGAGGATATATCACTATACAATCTTCTGATAGAACAGAAAATGAATGAAGCAAAACTCTGTCCGATACCCTGGTAGGACCTATCACCTACAAAAAGGGGTGCACAGTCTGCCTAAAAGAGTCTTGCAAAACTCTTGTCTCTAGCACAAACACCAGGAGATGTACCACCTCAAAAAAATATGAGGCCTGGGATAGGTTAATAATACTCAGTGGAGGGCATAAATCCAGATCTATAAATCCAGGTAATATTACATCAAAAAAAGTGTGTATATGGACACAAAAGGTACAATAAATATAGTAGATACACTAAAATTATTTGTGTCTACAAAAAAAAATGTATATACCATACACAAAATACAAGACTGCAAGAGCGAATATGTAGTATATGTAATTACATGTTCTTGTGGTATGCAGTACACAAGTCGTACTAGTAGATCATTAAAACAACGGTTTTATTAACATCTATATAATGTGGATAAAGGAGTACTTACCAATGTTTTTTTATTGCATGTGGCTCAAACAGACAATAAGAACATTGAGGGAATTATTATCCAGGCTATTGATTATATACCACAAAATAAGAGACAAGGGAATCATATTTTACAGTTAAGGAAAACAGAGACGTTCTGGATTCACAAGTTAAACACCTTGGAACCACATGGATTGAATAGGAATATAGACTTGGCAGCATTTTTAGAGAAATAATCATATGGAGGAGTCAATACCCCTAGTGGTCTGTGGGAATACTACTTGAGTATGTGATTTTACCTATAATAGACTGTTTATGTAAATCTAGGTGTTACTTAAATTTATAATCAAGTTAACACAAACAATATAGAATATCTGTCTTTTATTGGGACAATTGATACTATGGAAAGTGGTATTGGTTTTGCGAGGTAGTCCTTACATGTATGTCGGGGGAGATTTATGTATAGATATAGATGTTTCTAGGTGCATACATGTACTAAAATATATGTGTGTATTTAGGTTATGGTATTTGCATTTATTTTGGCTAGTCTATCAGTATCAGTACTTTTGGTAATATTATCAGTAAACGAAGTGGGGCTATACCCACCGTATTATTATTATTATTATTATCACATATAATAGTTGTCAAACTAAGAATTCGTCAAGCTTTGTGAGCTGCCGAAGCGAGCTTGCAAGAACTGCATCTTTCGCGAAGCACTATACCCCCCCAATAAAACATTAAATATAAACTAAACACCCTCTACACTAACCTATTAACACCTACACTAATAACCCCCACCACTCTAATTACAGAAAATAAAAAAGCCTGAAGTCACAAAAAATAAAAAATCTACATTACAGAAAATAAAAAACCTAAGTCACAAAAAATAAAAAAAGGAACATTATAGAAAATAAAAAAAACACATTACAGCCCCCCACTACAGAAAAAAATAAAAAATTACACACCTAAAAAGGAAATACATACAATACAAATACATACAATACAAATGCATACAGTACAAATGAAATACAATACAATACACCCCTATCTAATATACAATACATCCTATCTATCTAATATACATCCCCCAATCTATCTAAACAAATACCATAATCTAATATACATCTTATCTATATAATATACATCACACAATCTATGTAATATACAATAAATACTATCTATCTAATATACATCCTATCTATCTAATATACTTCCCCCAATCTATCTAAATAAATACCACAATCTAATATACAATATATATATCTATATAAAACACATACCCCTAGCTAACATATAATAAATGCTATCTATATATAAAATAATCTAATTCTAAGCTAAAATAAAATAATTAAGACCACTTACCTTTGCAGATGTCCATTCAGATCAGCCACCTAGGGAAAAATTAAATAAAAAATTACTACAACACATTTACAGTAAATAAATAAACATTCTAAATATTCTAAATATTCTACTCACCTTTCCAGCATGTCCCGTCCTTATTCTTTTACTCTTCTCCGGCGCAGCCCCTGTTGAAAAAAACATAACATTAATAAACATACATAAACATAAAAACAAAATAAAATAAACATAATCTACATTGTATTTACCTCCCCGCGATGTCTTCGGCCTCCTCCTCTTCTGCCCGGCCCTGGAACCTGGCGCTCTAAAAAAAAAAAAAAAAAAAAAAAGAACACATATCCGCACTCACGGACATCCCCAATGCTAATGAGACTCCCGGAGACTTTTCCAGGAGAAAATAGGCAATGGCGCCTTCTGATTGGTTGAAAACGCTGTCTATCAAATTCACCCAATCAGGAGGCGGCAATGTGTGAGCCAATCAGAAAGGGATACACCCTAAAAAATGCACCTGTCAATCTTTATTTAAACCAAGCACAAGGCGCAGATGCCTTCAGCCAATCACAATGGAATACACCCCCACAGGGTGATTGGTGAAGGCATTTGCACCTTCTCATTGGCTATTGTCAATGTCAATCAGTATTACAGCCAATGGGAAGGCGCAGATGTCTTCAGCTAATCACCGCGTGGGGGTGTATCCCATTGTGATACGCTGATGGCAATAAAGCCTTTGGATTGGTTCAAATAAAGATTGACAGGTGCGTTATCCAATCAGCGTGGGATTTTGAGGTGTATCCCTTTCTCATTGGTTCACAATTGGCGTCTTCTCATTGGCTGAATTCGATAGACAGCATTTTCAGCCAATCAGAAGCCGCCATTGCCAATTTTATTCTGGAACACTCCGTAGGAAGCTCATTAGCGTCGGGGACATCTGCCAGGGCGGATGTGTGTTGTTTTTTTAAACACATTTTTAAAGAGCGTGGATGCTTCCAGGGCCCATCAGGGGCAGAACACGAGGAGGCCGGAGACATCACGGGGAGGTAAGTACAATGTAGATTGTGTTGATTTTACTTGGTTTTATGTTTATGTATGTGAACTAATGTAAGTTTTTTTTTTAACAGGGGCCGCACCGGAGAAGCAAAGATGGACGGGCCATTCTGGAAAGGTGAGTAGAATATTTAGAATGTTTAGAATGTTTATTTATTTTCTGTAAACGTGTTGTAGTAATTGCTTTAATCTTTTTTACTCTAGGTGGCTGATCTGAAGAAACATCTGCAAGGTAAGTGGTCTTAATTATTTTATTTTAGCTTAGAATTAGGGTTGCTATATAGAGATAGCATGTATTGTATATTAGATAGATTGGGGGATGTAAAGTACATAGATAGTATTTATTGTATATTAGATAGATAGGGGGATGTATATTAGATAGATAGTATTGTATATTAGATAGGGGGATGTATATTAGATAGGGGATTGTATATTAGATAGGGGTGTATTGTATTGTATTTAATTGTATTGTATTGTATTGTATTGTATTGTATTGTATTTAACTGTATGTATTTAATTGTATTATATTGTATTGTATGTATTATATGTATTTCCTTTTCAGGTGTGTATTCTTTTTTTCTGTAGTGGGGGGGGGGGGGTTTAATGTATTTTTTTTTCTGTAATGTTCCTTTTCTTATTTCTATGTGACTTAGGTTTTTTTTTCTTCCTGTAATGTACATTTTTTACTTTTGGTGATTTAGGTTTTTTCATTTTATGTAATGTAGATCTTTGATTTTTGATGACTTTAGTTTTTTTGATTTCTGTAATTACAGTGGTGCAGAGGGGGTTATTAGGGGGTAGGTAGGTAGGTAGTGTAGGTGTTAATAGGTTAGTGTAGAGGGTGTTTAGTTGATATTTAATGTTTTATTGGGGGGTATAGTGCAGTGTAGTGTTTATACTTAGTATCATAATGGTCCTTGAGGACCGTCATGGCACTTATGTGGTTAATGTTGGGTTGTAACAGGCCCATAATGGTCATAATATACCCTTATGGGACTGATGGGGTTAAATAGAGGCTTATGAGGGTCTGGATAGACCCCCATAAGTTACCGGGTTAAAATGGTGTGGTGCTTACACTTTGGGTCATGAGGGTCCTGGATGACCCTAATGGCACTTATAGTGTTATTACATGCGTTCATTGGTGTGTTAGAAGGGTCTATATAGTTGAGGCACACAGTACACTCACATTGTGTGGCAAACAGCATTTCAACACTTTCTTTTATTGACCGTCATTTTTTGACGGGCAAGTCGCTAGTACTATTATAATTATAGAATTGTACAGTTTTAAGGGTGGATATAGGATATTTAAAAATAGAATATTACATTATCTCAAATATAATACTACATTTTTCATCTATTGGATTTAACCCCAAATCTTATATGTTTTTAATGGATTCTGTGGTTAGGTAACATGCTACACATGTATTTTAGACGCATTTCGTCTGTCTCCAGGGCTTTCTCAATGGATAAAACTAGGAATTTGTATTTTGTGCATATACATTTTTTATTTGTAGACACAAATAATTTTAGTGTATCTACTATATTTATTGTACCTGTTGTGTCCATATACACACCTTTTTAGATGTAAAATTACCTGAATTTATACCTGGATTTATACATCTGGATTTATGCCCTCCACTGGGTATTATTAACCTATCCCAGGCCTCACATTTTTTTGAGGTGGTACATCTCCTGGTGTTTGTGCTAGAGACAAGAGTTGTGCAACACTCTTTTAGGCAGACTGTGCATTCCTGTTTGTAGGTGATAGGTCCTACCAGGGTATTGGACAGAGTTTTGCTTCATTCATTTTCTGTTCTGTCAGAAGATTGTATAGTGATATATCCTCAAGAGTTGTCCCCGGTATATATGGCCTAAAGGAATAAAAGAATAAGGAAGGTGTTCATCTGTACAACTATATGACGTGGAATACCTCTTATATAGAGGATATTGAATGTAAGTGTGCATTTTTTATTCAAATGTGTTTCCATATTAAAGATTTTACATAATTGCACTAGGAAGAGGTGTGCGCTCTCTTTTGTTTCCCTTTTTTGCATAATTTAGTTGTGCTCTGCTGTGACCAGAGCATTGGAGTAAGCTGCCCCACCTCGTGAAGAAGAAGAAATGAAAAGATAAGAAGAAAATAAATATCATATTTCTCAAGAGGATTAGATTGGAGACTACAAGGACTGGACATCATGCTCTACAAGGACTGGACTAACTTAAGTACACCTTATTTCATTTTTCATATTTTAATTTGGACAATATATCTTTACAAGTGTGGAGTTTCAGATAGCATTCTTTATTATCTAGTAATTTTTGAGTAGTTGCTAAATAGTCTGTGGTTTTTAAGACCACTATATATATATGAACAACAACATTCTGGAATACAAAGAGTTAACTAATTGCCATAGAAACTATAAATAGCTCCACAGAGAAGGCAGCACTGTGCCCCTGATGAGTGAGAGACTGATAGAGCCTCACGAAACGCGCATCGGGAGATTGTGACATCATCGGTAAGCGCGATCACATCGCAGACCAAGCCAACATAGCGTGGAGCATGATAGATATAGCTGTATAGCTCCAGGACCACTACTAACTTAAAAGAAAGATAGGAAGCCAATTCTTTCACCACAAATTTACAATATGGTAACAACAGAGTAATATACAAGAATAAGAAAATATAAAAGCAAGAAAAAGAAAAAAGAAGTAAAAGCATAATTAAAGCAAAATACGGAAGAAAACGGAGGACACAACCTCCTTTTAAAAAACGAATAGACAGAAGCATTAATAAAACATACAGTTTAAGATTCAGCATAAAATCAGGAGTGTATACATTTTAAAAAATAGCACAGCACCAGCACTTTAAATTAATAAGGTAAAGTAGTGACTGTGACAAACTAACAGTCACAAGGTAAAAGGTTAATTTAACAATATAAGAATAAATTAGCACTAAGTCACAAGCACTTTAAGATAACAGTTTTGAATAGCACAATTTGAATTAAAATGCACTTTAAGTAATAGAATCACAAAATTAACATAAATAAACAGGAACATAAAGGCACCTAAAGCATATACTCAAGTGAAGTGCTGTATGAATAAACAAAACTATAAACAGATAAAAGGATTATAAAATCTTATCTTAATCTTATGTAAAAATCTTAATCTTACGTAAATTAAAATTCAGGGTACCAGCTAAGGATTTGATCAAGGAAAAATAACCAAAAATACACAAATACAGTTGAATTGAAAAACAAAATCTTTTATTGACTGGAGCATAATAATGTAATTAAGTAAAAAAGCTGTGATCAAAGCAAAGAATATAATAACAACGAAAATAAATCGTAAATAAACCTTTAATAATTTGCTGGACGTTAAAAAACCTAAAGGATTAAAAACCTTGGGTTTAACATGATTTTTTTAATCGTTTAATTTTTAACAATATTTTAAATGTACAAATAAAGATTGCATTTTTTTAAATTAGTATGTGGCAATAATAATTAAAATAAAGGCTGCATAAAAGGTGTTTCTGTACAACCTTGGTTGGTTGTTCAAGGATTCCTAAATAGGATCCATAGGACAATTTTAATATAATACCTAGATAAGAGATCTTATTTTCTTGTCAATCATATAGGAATTGTTTGCTCAATGATTCTAATACTTGTTTATCTAAATTTAACCATAGGGTCTCCTTTTTTTCCATAATAACCTTATAATAGGAAACTTTAGAGAAGAAGTCTAATTCTTGATGTAAAAATGTTAAGGATTTCCGTAGATTAGTTACAGTAACCAAGATATCATCAGTGAATAAAATTATTTTATTTATATGTCTTGATATTTGTATACCTTCTATTTGTTCATTTATCCTAATACTTTCTGCCAGTGTTTCTATCAACAAAGTAAATATCAACGACTGAGGATGTTCATGGAGGTAGCTGTGTTATAGTTACAAGTGGAAGCAGGGGGAACAGGAGTAGGAGGCAGGCCAGTTCTGAGCTGGCAAGCACCAACAGATTTGTCAGTTTGAGGGAAACTGTTGGGGAAAAAATGGCAATGCCAGATAGAGCTGTTCCCTTTAACAGCCGGGAGAAAACTTCTACTGGAGGAGTGGGAGGGCAGAATAGGCAGAGCAACAGGCAGGTTTTGGTGGTTGGGGACTCCATTTTTAGGAAGGTAGATAGGGTAATTTGTCACCAAGATCCCAGCAATCGAACAGTTTGCTGTCTCCTGGGTGCTCGGGTTCGTCCTGTGGTGGATTGGGTAGACAAATTATTGGGATGGTCTGGAAATGAACCGGAGGTCTTGGTACATATTGGTACCAATGACAAAGTTAGTGGAAGATGGAGTGTCCTAAAGAATAATTTTATAGAACTATGTAATAAGCTGAAGGCAAGGACCTCCAAGGTAGTATTTTCTGAGATACTACTACCAGTGCCACATGCTAGACCAGGGAGGCCGAAGGAGCTTAGGGAGTTTAATGCATGGCTAAAAATGTAGTGCATTAAGGAGTGGTTTGGGTTTTTAGAGCACTGCACTGACTTCTCAATTGGATATGATCTCTACAGCAGGGATGGATTGCACCTTAATGATGAGGAAGCTTTTGTGCTAGGGGATAGGATGGGGAGTTTTTAAACTAGTAGGTGAAGGGGGGGGGGTGAGACAAGATAAAAGTAATGGGGTAGAAAGTGTAGAGGGGGTAAGGAACGCATTAACCAGTCATGGGGGAGGAGATGGGGGAGGGTTAGTACAGTCAATAGGGAGGTATTGCTAAGTAACTCAAGTACAGTGGCAGGCACTTCAGAACTACAGATTCATAGCATAGGGTGTATGCTTGCTAATGCTAGAAGCTTGCCAGGAAAAATTGGAGAGTTAGAATTATTAGCAATTAATGAGACATGGGATTTAATAGGCATTACTGAAACATGGTGGGATGAATCTCATGACTGGACTTTTAATCTGAATGGTTATAGCCTGTTTAGGAAAGATAGGGGCAATAGTAAAAGAGGAGGAGGGATTTGTCTTTATGTTAAGCCTGAATTTAAGCTTATAGTCAGAGAAGATATTTATAGTGGAACTAGTGGTAATGTTGCATGTTTGTGGGTAGAGTTAAATAGTGGAGCAGCAAATTCTAGTAGGAGTATGCTATAAACCCCCAAATATAATAGAAAGTGAGGAAATGCAATAATTGTTACAGATTGGAAATGCAGCTCAGCATGGTCAAGTTTTAATAATGGGAGATTTTCATTATATAGACAAAAATATATATTGAAAGGTGGCTCTAGGCTTGTAAACCAAGGGGAATAGTATATATGGGTGCTACCAAGGATCAAACTATGAAATGTATGAGTAAATAGTGGACAGAAAAAGGCATCCTTTTATTGTGGTGCACTCCATTGGAATCCAATGTTACTTCAGCAGCCAAACATTAAAACGTAGCATTTATTGATTTATCATATTAAAACCTATGTACAACAATAAAAACTAAAACAAGACATCACGTGGTCCATGTCAATATAAAATTATATAGCCCCTCTTGGTGAATGTGTATTTGCTTGATTCAATACAATCAATATATTGGATGTATCTAGGGTAAGGAATATGAAAGTGCTATGGTGTTCAAAAAAGAGGCAAGATGCTTGAGAAGTGAAAGGCAGGAATTAATATTATGCTCAAAAGGTGCTGGTGACTTAAAGTGACAGCTGTGCAAAATCTATATTCAAAGTCCTAATTTGCCAATTATAGGAATGGTTGATATAGCTACTAGAATTAATAAAGATTTGTTAAATAAAACATCCAATATTTTTATATTGAGGTAAGATTAACATCAATTTACAGAGGACCTCCTTATAGCTACAGTGGATATAAAAAGACAACACACCCCTGTTAAAATGTCAGGTTTCCGTGCTGTAAAACAATGAGACAAAGATAAATCATTTCAGAACTTTTTCCACCTTTAATGTGACCTATAAACTGTACAACTCAATTGAAAAACAAACTGAAATATTTTAGGTGGAGGGAAGAAAAAATATATAAAAATAATGTGGTTGCATAAGTCTGCACACCCTCTTATAACTGGGGATGTAGCTGTGTTCAGAATTAAGCAATCACATTCCAAATCATGTTAAATAGGAGTCAGCATACACCTGCCATTATTTAAAGTGCCTCTGATTAACCCCAAATAAAGTTCAGCTGCTCTAGTTGGTCTTTCCTGAAATGTTCTTAGTCGCATCCCACAGCAAAAGCCATGGTCCACAGAGAGCTTCCAAAGCATCAGAGGGATCTCATTGTTAAAAGGTATCAGTCAGGAGAAGGGTACAAAAGAATTTCCAAGGCATTAGATATACCATGGAACACAGTGAAGTCATCATCAAGTGGAGAAAATATGGCACAACAGTGACATTACTAAGAACTGGAGCTCCCTCCAAAATTGATGAAAAGACGAGAAAAAAACTGGTCTGGGAGGCTACCAAGAGGCCTACAGCAATATTAAAGGAGCTGCAGGAATATCTGGGAAGTACTAGCTGTGTGGTACATGTGACAACAATCTCCCGTATTCTTCATATGTCTGGGCTATGGGGTAGAGTGGCAAGACAAAAGTCTTTTCTTACGAAGAAAAACATCCAAGCCAGGCTACATTTTGCAAAAACACATCTGAAGTCTCCCAAAAGCATGTGGGAAAAGGTGTTAGGGTCTGATGAAACCAAGGTTGAACTTTTTGGCCATAATTCCAAAAGATATGTTTGGCGCAAAAACAACACTGCACATCACCAAAAGAACACCATACCCACAGCGAAGCATGGTGGCAGCATCATGCTTTGGGGCTGTTTTTTTTTCAGCTGGAACTGGGGCCTTAGTTAAGATAGAGGGAATTATGAACAGTTCCAAATACCAGTCAATATTCGCACATAACCTTCAGGCTTCTGCTAGAAAGCTGAACATGAAGAGGAACTTCATCTTTCAGCATGACAACGACCCAAAGCATATATCCAAATCAACAAAGGAATGGCTTCACCAGAAGAAGATTAAAGTTTTGGAATGGCCCAGCCAGAGCCCAAAACCTGAATCTGATTGAAAATCTGTGGGGTGATCTGAAGAGGGCTGTGCACAGAAGATGCCCTCGCAATCTGACAGATTTAGAGTGTTTTTGCAAAGAAGAGTGGACAAATCTTGCCAAGTCAAAATGTGCCATGCTGATAGACTCATACCCAAAAAGACTGAGTGCTGTAATAAAATCAAAAGGTGCTTCAACAAAGTATTAGTTTAAGGGTGTGCATACTTATGCAACCATATTATTATACTGTAGGTCACATTAAAGGTGGAAAAAGTTCTGAAATGATTTATCTTTGTCTCATTTTTTTACAGCACAGAAACCTGACATTTTAACAGGGGCGTGTAGACATTTATATCCACTGTACACTCTCTAGCTGATTATCCCCTTATAAAACGCCTGTCCATCACCTCCTTTGTAACCCTCTCAAAATGAGTCTGTGACTATATAATGACACTCAAGGGTATATGACAAGCATATGGTGATCGCATGAGGGAATCAGAAAATCGGAGCTAGTGTCTGATGCTAAGGAGCTGCTAAACGTGTATACTGCCTGGCGTCCTATAGTAACGTCATCAGGCTGAGACGCGTGGACGTGGCCAGCGTGGCGTCAACCCGACGCACGTTTCCTATTTACATCAGGGGTTACTGATAGTCCTACTGGCCTCAGTATTTATGCATTTCGATTGCCATAGTAATAGAAAAACAATACGATAATGTGCACTTAAAAAAAAGAATATATTGCTGAATATAATCAGAGGGCAAAAGATTGAACAGTGGGTTCTGTATGTTACAGAGGGAAGACAAATACCTGCTGAAGATAAAGAAATACAAAGAGTCATGATACGCATCAATTGAAAGAGATGGTTGGGAGTGTACTTATAGATCATAAAAGGATATGATACATTAAAATAATGTATAGCAAATTGTGTTATGAAAGGTCTTAAATATCCAATATGTATATACTTGTTAATCAAACACATAATAGTATATGTCAAAAATATGATGACACTCCTAGATGACATTAGGATAACATGGTAGAATGTAGATATAACTATTCAGAATGGGATGCCAATAAATTAGTTATCATATGATAAGCAATTGCTTATGTTAATCGAACATTATTGGTCAGACCATAAGATAAGTGAATAGATGAATCATAGTCTATAACTGATAAATATAAAAATGTAAAAATTGCAGTGATAAAGTGAGATAATATAATCATCCCTCTTATAGATCTTATAGTATTATTATCACTAGAAGATGTATCTAACTATTATTTGGTCATTGCTGCTCCAAACGAACTTGCTTGTAATCATAATTCATACTTTCCAACCCTTTCTATATACCTTGTTTAATTTAACCAGCAAGTATGGTATTACCTAATGACACTAATCAGTAAGGAGTAAAATGAAATTTGACAGTATTGTACACATATAACAATCAACATATATTCCACAGTAAATATAATATAAAAAAGTCAAATAGGAAAATAAAATCAATAAAGTTCACAGGATTTGATCATTTAATTAGGACAAGAAAAGTTTCCAATACATAGGGATGACATATGATATTTTGATATGAAAACTCAAATACAGAAAGCAAATAGAATGAGAGAAAAAAAGAAAAGGAAAGAGAAAAAAGAATAATAAAAATGTATATTATGCACAATAATCAATATTACAATAATACATTATCAAATTCACATTTAGTAAAGCATTGCACAATTCACTTTATTTATTTTTAATGAACAATGGAAGAAAAGAAAAGGGACCCTTTTAATAGTGCACACCTATGAATCTCAATGTTGTAAGAGACCCAGTTGATTAAAACTTAGCTTTTAATAATTTACTTTAAAAAAATGCTACAAAAGCTAAAAATATGGACGCTGCAATTAGAACAGGAGGTGGGAAAGGATATGAGGATATGATATGACTGGACTTATAAAAATGGGCATTAATACTCCTTTAAATGTTGTCTTTAAGGTGCTGTGAATATAAAGTGCTATATAATGTGCTATAATAAGGTGCTATAATAAAGTGCTGAAGGTGCTTGCAAAACAAGTTGTGTTTTGCCCTATTAAATGAATTTGCTTATAACTTGTGTTGTCTTAAATTCAATCGTAATGAATTTATAAGGTGCTAAGTTGTGCTATATTGCAGGAGTACTGCCTATTGCTTGGTTCTGGTATATCCCCTATATCATTCCTTGAATTCCCTTTTTGTTAAACTCCTGTTAGGAGTGACTGGATTGTTGAGGAACCTTTGCTTAATATTCTTTTGGCTTTTAGATATATCACTGTGTCCCTGACCATTAGTTTGTATCGCTGTGTCCCTGACAATTTGTTTGTCTCCTAAAGCATGGAGATCGCGGTTAGGACGCCTCGCGATGACATCACTTACACGCGTCTCACGTTGCAGCGTCTCTCCCGACGCACGTTTCTCAATTTCCTCAGGGGTTACCGCCATGACACTAAGACATCCCTCTTTATAGTCTCTGTTGTCATGGGAACCAATTTTGATTAAAACCAACCGCGATCTCCATGCTTTAGGAGACAAACAAATTGTCAGGGACACAGCGATACAAACTAATGGTCAGGGACACAGTGATATATCTAAAAGCCAAAAGAATATTAAGCAAAGGTTCCTCAACAATCCAGTCACTCCTAACAGGAGTTTAACAAAAAGGGAATTCAAGGAATGATATAGGGGATATACCGGAACCAAGCAATAGGCAGTACTCCTGCAATATAGCACGACTTAGCACTTTATAAATTCATTACGATTGAATTTAAGACAACACAAGTTATAAGCAAATTCATTTAATAGGGCAAAACACAACTTGTTTTGCAAGCACCTTCAGCACTTTATTATAGCACCTTATTATAGCACCTTATATAGCACTTTATATTCACAGCACCTTAAAGACAACATTTAAAGGAGTATTAATGCCCATTTTTATAAGTCCAGTCATATCATATCCTCATATCCTTTCCCACCTCCTGTTCTAATTGCAGCGTCCATATTTTTAGCTTTTGTAGCATTTTTTTAAAGTAAATTATTAAAAGCTAAGTTTTAATCAACTGGGTCTCTTACAACATTGAGATTCATAGGTGTGCACTATTAAAAGGGTCCCTTTTCTTTTCTTCCATTGTTCAATATGTATTTTTGACCCTTAGTAGCACCCTAAGTAAAAGGTCATTACACCCAATTACATCTAGAGCCACCAAACCTATCTCGTTTTTATTTATTTTTAATCATGATTATTTAATTCACAAGCACTTTTTAAAAATTATATTGGAATCAAATTTAATTTAAGCAATTTTGAACAATGGAGATACTGACTTGTTTTGCCCCAATGCACTAATCATGGGATATCATATAAAATTTATCACATATTAATTTGTTCACATCAACATCACAAGAGCATGTTACTGACTAATTATCAAAATTTAATTTTGATATTTTATCACATATTAATTATATATATATATATATATATATATATATATCACATATATAGTTGTGAGCGTACGAGTCGTTGCTCACGCTTGCGGGCTCGCGTAGCGAGCCCGCAAGAACTGCGTCCCTCGCGAAGCGAGGGACGCAGTTCCCCGCAAATGCGGGTCCTCGCGAAGCGAGGGCCCGCATTTGCGGTGGTGGAGGCTCAACATCGGCTGTGTTAACACACACATACACACACACAACTTTTTAACAGAATAAACCCAACCGCCCAGCCAACAAAAACCCAACAACGTCCCCGCAAATGCGGATCCTCGCGAAGCGAGGGTCCGCATTTGCGGTGGTGGGAGCATCCCAACATCGGCTGTGTTAACACACACACAACTTCATAACAAAAAAAAACTCAAAGTCGCCTCACACCCGCTTACACCCAGACACACAGACGCAAGACTTAACAAAAAAACAGTAAAAAAGGCCCTTCACACGCTCTTAACACACATACGCACGACTTAGAAACAAATACACTGCGTCGTACACGTAAAAGCTAACTGCGTATATCGCAAAAAAAATACGGCAACATCGCAACAAAATACGGCCGCATCGGAAAAAAATACGGCCGCGAAAGACCCATTCCAACCGCCGCGCATCAAAACATCACAAACACAAGAAATAAACACAACAAACACATAAAAAGCTTACTTACAGCACGGGGGGGGCATCCGGCACCTCCAAAAGTTCATTTACACGTCCATTTAAGTCCAAAACAAAGAGTTTAAACGACCGAAAATCGGCTAAGCGAGAGAAAAAATGGCCGCCGAACAAAACGAAAACGAGGCTCCAGACGTAACTACACTACACTTACTCGCAATAATGAAACACATACTATGCGGAACGGATCACACTCATATTAAACACCATTTTAACCACTACTACGCACAAAATGGCGGATGGAACGCAAATTGTAAGCTGGAACGCAAATAGCGCATGCGTATTGCGTTCTAACGGTCTAACTTTCCAGAATGTTCTACAAGTTTATAAATACTGTCTATTTCACAGAGAAAAATACATTTCTCCTCAGGTGATGAACAGAGTGACTTCTGAGATAACTGCTGCTAAAACTTGAGAAGATAATTCTTTCCTAATTTACTACTTTACATTGTGCAAATTACAACTGAGAGGTAAGCTATAATATATTACTTATTTTATTATCAAGACAGGACATCAAAAAAAAAAATTAAAGAAGACAAAGAGGTTTATGTATACTGACACGCACATATATGCGTATAATGTATACTGACATGTGACACGCACATATATGCGTATAATGTATACTGACAAGTGACACGCACATTTATGCGTATAATGTATAGTGACATGTGACACGCACATTTATGTGTATAATGTATAGTGACATGTCACACGCACATTTATGCGTATAATGTATAGTGACATGTCACATGCACATTTATGTGTATTGCCCCTGCAACAAACTAATTAAACAACTACATTTAAATTACATTAGAAAAAAATAAGTTGGGACTATTAAAATACTATTAAAATATGAGTCATGTATACTGATATGTGACACGCACATATATGTGTATCATCTATAGTCACATGTCACACACACATTTATGTATGTTGACCAAAAATAAAAATAAGGTTAATTTAACAATTAAAATATGATTCATGTATAGTGATATGTCACACGCACACAAAAAAATTACTTTCAACTATGGAAATGTGCTTCATGTATGTGACATATGTGTGTAGACCACACCAAAAAATAATGTTAATTCAAATTAATTACAGAAGTATATTTCAATGAAATTAATTTACTGCAATTTAATAGATCACCTAAAACTCAATCTTTCTACTTTTTTTAATATTCAAACAGACTCGGCATCAACAGCGTCTCTCAACAATTTGCACCGTGCACTGTGAAGCACAATCCCTTTTAAAGAACACCAACAAAGAACAAGAGGTAAGATACAAAAATACTTTAAATGCTGAAAAGGCCATGGTTTGTTAAATACAAATAAAAAATTCTATAATTCACTATTTCACTTTATTTTTCAAACAGACACTACAAGAAGACCGGCGGATTAAGATTGGCAGGAGGGGACCCTCTGTCATTCCACACTTCAATCAAGGTACAGTATTAAGTATAAAAAACAACCGAACTATGAGCCTTATTCAATTGTGAGTTGGCTAATTGAATAGGGCTTTATATAAGCACATAATAGATTTTTTAGACAGACATTTTTAGTTACTGAACTTCTAACCACAATCAAGGTCTTCACTAACTAAAAACTTCTGTCAAAAAATATTTTATGTGCTTATATAGAGCCCTATTCAATTGGTCAAAACGCAATTCATTCAGGACTTAAATATGTTTAATGGCCGAGGGCCTCATTCAAATGTGATTTGCCCATTTCAATAGGGCTCTATATAAGCACATTTGGCTCAATTTAACTAAAAACTTCTGTTCAAAAATATGCTCTGTGCTTATATAGAGCCCTATTGAAAAACCAAATTCAATGAGGCCCTCACAATATAACAAATCCAGCAAACAAAGGCCCTCATTCAATTGATATTTTGGACAATTCAATAGGGCTCCAAATAAGCACATTTAGAACCCTATTGAATTGGCCAAACTGCAATTGAATGAGGGCCAAAGTATGCAACATATGGTACACACAAACTGGTACACACAAAACAGGATTGTAACAAACACATAGCAAACTAAATTTATATTCTTTTTGTTTAACAACCTATAACCATTAGAAAAAACACTACATAAGTATAACAAAAGTGGTGCCCATCAAACAGGATTGTACGAAAACTCACACAAACACATAGCAAACTACATTTAAGTTCTTATTTTAATGTTTAACAACCTATAAGCCTTAGAAAGAAGCCTAAATAAGCATACCAACATTAGTGCCCACCAAACAGGATTGTATGAAAACTCACACAAACACATAGCAAACTACATTTAGATTCTTATTTTATGTTTAACAACCTATTAGCATTACAAAACTACATTAATAAGCATACCAACAGTGGTGCCCATCAAACAGGATTGTACGAAAACTCACACAAACACATAGCAAACTACATTTAAGTTCTTATTTTAATGTTTAACAACCTATAAGCCTTAGAAAGAAGCCTAAATAAGCATACCAACATTGGTGCCCACCAAAAGGATTGTATGAAAACTCACACAAACACATAGCAAACTACATTTAGATTCTTATTTTATGTTTAACAACCTATTAGCATTACAAAACTACATTAATAAGCATACCAACAGTGGTGCCCATCAAACAGGATTGTATGAAAACTCACACAAACACATAGCAAACTACATTTAGATTCTTATTTAATGTTTAACAACCTATAAGCCTTAGAAAGAAGCCTAAATAAGCATACCAACAGTGGTGCGCACCACACAGGATTGTATGAAAACTCACACAAACACATACCAAAGTACATTTAGATACTTATTTTATGTTTAACAATCTATAAGCCTTAGAAAAAGGCCTAAATAAACATACCAAAAGTGGTGGACACCAAACGGGATTGTAGAAAAACAAAGAAATAATGTCATTTTTTAGTTCATACAAATACATTCAAATAAAATTACATTTTCATTTTTATTTTATATCAGATACTGCGTCAAGAACATCGGAACAGGAGTTTCAACTGAGGACCACACCAGCGGACGAGGACTTTCAACAGAGGACCAGACCATTGGACGAGGACTTTCAACAGAGGACTACACCATCGGACGAGGACTTTCAACAGAGGACCAGACGATTGGACGAGGACTTTCAACACAGGACCAGACCATCGGACGAAGGCTTTCAACACAGGACCAACAAAGAATTTTGCTTGAAATCAAACTTCAACCAAAGTACAGTATAAAAAGTAATATCTATCATCTATCTCTTATTTGTCTTTTAGGGCCAATAATCTTTAACACTAAATACAAACTTCAATGTAAACTTAAACAATAAATTGGCATAGTCCAAAAAATTCTAAAAACACAGAATCTATACAATTTGTCATTGTAACATTCCAGTCCTAAACCATAATTTAATTGCCATTTGACAAATTGAATAGTGCTGTAAATAAGCACATAACATCTTATTGAAAATACCTTTTTAGTTACTGAAACACTTGCTTTTGGATACATGTTTAAGAAATAAAAATTTCTTTAAATAATTATCTGATGGCCTTATTTAGACTTTTATTCAATTGACCGCATTGAAATTGATTAAGTATAAAATGTTAACACACTATTGATAACTATTTGTCATGAAAAACAACTTAACATCTCAAAATAAACTAATGGTACATTATTTTATTTTTACAGATTAACATGGCTGATAACGAGAGTAAACAAGAAAAGAAAAGACGCCAAGCTAGAGAACGACGACAGAGAGCAGACAGCCAGCAGACACCGGAGAAGAAGGAAATTCGACGAGAAAAAGAACGCAAAAGAATTGCAAGCAAAAGACTGTCACTTGCAGAAATTAAAGATATGTCAAAAAAAACAACAAAGAAAATAAAGCATTTACAACCTGTTGCTCAAACATCAGATGACATTTTACCAGAAAAAATACAAGAGATACCAAAAAAAGCAACAAAGAAAACAAAGCATTTAGAACCGTTTCATGAAACATTACATGACATTTTACCTCAAACAATACAACATATACCAAGAAAAGCAACGAAAAAAACAAAACATTTAGAACCTGTTGTTGAAACATTATATGACATTTCACCTGATGAATATGAAAGTCAAAATCCTATATGCTTTGCAAATTGTCCTCTACTCAAGTCTTTAGCAGTAGAGGTTCATAGTTGTGGGGACATGACTACTCAATGTCAGTTTTGTGAGGCTTATTATTTTAAACAGGAGAGACCCAGAGATGGACAATTTATTAGTTGTTGTCAAAAAGGCAAGTTCAAACTTCCAGAAAGGAAAGAATTTCCAATTTATTTACAAAATATTATGACTGAACCTACTTTTCCAAACTACAAAAATTTTAAGACAAACATAAGATCCTACAATAGTGCCATATCCTTTGCATCCATGGGGGCAACATTAGCTGCTAATGTACCAGGACATGGTCCTTACTGTTTTAAAGTCCAAGGACAAATTTATCATCGCACTTCCCATTTACATCCAGAGGAAGGAAATAAAAGAAAATTCGCTCAACTATATGTCCTAGATACAATGGAAGCTGTTGACCAACGTATGCAGATGGAAGAAAATAAAAAATGCTTACCCACTGTTTTCATAGAGCTAAATAACATTATGGACAACAATCCCTACAGTAAAGCTTATAAAAAATTGGCAGAAGTAGAAAATGAACAACTATTTCATTCACAAACACATCAATTACCAATGCCGAAGGTTAATATGGTGCTTAAAAGAGACAGACATACTGATAAACGTCGTTATAACTTGCCAACAACAAATGAGGTTGCAATGGTGTTTCAGAATGATGAAGGAGAACCACCATTTCAAAGAGACATTCGAATATATCCTAGAAATGAGGACCAACCGTTTATTAATATGAGTATCTTAAGTCCAAATTTAGATCCAATGACATATCCCATCTTTTTCCCACACGGAGAAGCAGGTTGGCAACCAAAATTAACTCTTCCCAGTTACCCAAATGCTAAAGCCAGAATCCGAAATAATGTTTCTATGCTTGAATTTAAAGTAGCTCAAATTGCCATTCGCAATGTATTTAATCCAATTTTATGTGGTGGGAAACTAACACAACAATGGATTATTGATTCATATTTGCAAGTTGAGGCAAATAATTTAAACTTTATCAAATATCAACAAGATAAACTCTGTGTAGAACAATATTCTGGACTCATGGACTATGTTGCTGACGTGGCTACAAGCAGAGACATGACAGCTGGCAAAGCCATCATTTTACCATCTTCCTTTCAAGGATCTCCTCGGAATATGAGAGAAAGATACAATGATGCTATGGCTATTGTGACAAAATTTGGCAAACCCGATCTATTTGTGACATTTACATGTAATCCACAATGGCCAGAAATTACACTAAATCTACTTCTTGGACAAACTGCTTCAGATCGACCAGATTTAGTAGCCAGAGTTTTTAAGATTAAATTAAATGAATTAATACGTGACTTCACTATAAATCAGTTATTTGGCAAATGTCTTGCTTATGTATATACCATTGAATTTCAAAAAAGAGGCCTTCCACATGCACATCTTCTAATAATACTTCAAGAAAAAGATAAATTAGATACTTCAGACAAAGTGGATGCAGTCATTGTTGCTGAACTACCAGATCCAGAACTATATGGTAGACTATATGAGATTGTTACTCATCGCATGATTCATGGACCCTGTGGTGACCTTAATCCACAATCACCATGTATGGAAAATAATAAATGTTCCAAAGAATTTCCAAAAGATTATAGAGACAAAACCTATGCCAATTGTGATGGATATCCACTTTATAAAAGAAGAGAAGGAGATAGTGCCATTATTCGTGGAAAAAAAGTGGACAATAGATATGTAGTACCCTACAATCCACATTTACTCATGAAGTACAACGCCCACATCAACGTAGAAGCCTGCACTTCCATCAAATCCATTAAATATGTCTACAAATATATTTACAAAGGTTACGATGCAGCTACTGTAGTCGTCAAAAGTGCAGACAACCCTGAAAGTAGTGAGTTAGTACATGATGAACTTGCATCTCATGTAGATGCTCGCTATGTCAGTGCGCCAGAAGCTATGTGGCGGCTTTTAAAATTTGAAATGCATGATAGATCACATGCAGTATATAGGTTAGCAGTACATTTGCCACAACGACATTTAGTCTATTTCCATGCTGGAAATGAAATGAATGCATTGGCCCAAAGTGAAGATCGTCACACTACACTAACTGCATGGTTTGCATTAAATTCCACTGATGCTGAAGCAACACAATACTTATATATTGAAATTCCATATCACTATGTTTTTGTGAATGGATTATGGAGACCAAGAAAAACCAGAGGCAATAAAATTATTCCAAGAATTTACACAGTCAGTCCAAGAGATGTGGAACGTTTTTGCTTACGGATATTACTTTTAAATGTTCCTGGAGCACAAAGTTTTGAACACTTAAGAACTGTTAATGACATTGTATATGAATCCTTCCATTTAGCTGCAAGACATAGAAACTTACTCGCTGATGATACAGAGTGGGAAAGATGTTTAGAAGAAGCAGCACAATGTCAAATGCCACGACAGATGAGAGAACAATTTGCTTTTATTTGTATCTTCTCAAATGCTCCAAATGCATTAGCTTTGTGGGAGACTTTTAAAAGTAATATGGCTGAAGACTTTATGCGACGATACAATGAACCCATTGCACACTTAAAAGCGTTAATGGAAATCCAAGAAGTCTTTTTAACTCATGGATTAAGTTGTGCAAGTTTTAATTTGCCTGATCCAGGTCTTATAGATGACATTAACTTTGAAGACTATGACATTCAACTACAAGCAGAAAGAACAGAAGAAAGACTTGCAACTTTAAATACACTACAATTGCAAGCATTTCATGCCATTAAAAATGCTATAGATGATGACATGGTGACAGAGCGTTATTTCTATCTTGATGGACCTGGCGGATCAGGAAAAACATATTTGTACAATTTATTAATGAGTTCAGTACGAGCACAAGGAAAAATAGCAATGGCGTTTGCCACTACTGGAATTGCTGCACTTTTATTAGAAGGTGGAAGAACTGTTCATAGTGGATTTAAACTGCCAGTGCCTATTTTAGAAAATTCTGTGTCAGATATTCGCATGACATCCTTACAAGCAAAGAAATTGAAGAAATGTAAATTAATTATAATAGATGAGGCCACAATGATGTCATGCTATGCCCTCCAATGTATTGACCGTTTGCTTCGTGAAGTCATGGAGAATACTTTTCCATTTGGTGGAAAGGTAATGTTGTTGGGTGGCGATTTCAGACAAACATTACCTGTCGTTGTACATGGAAATCGAACTGACATTATCGAAACATGTATAAAGTCAAGTATAGTATGGAAACATTTTACCCATCTTCAACTGCAACAAAATATGAGATCAGAAGGCCAAACTGATTTCAATGATTGGCTTATTAAAATTGGAGAAGGCAGAACAGAAAAAATACTACATTTACCTGACGACACTGTAGAGATCCCACCTCATATGATTTGTCAACAAGATATTATATCGGCTATATTTGAAGGGAGCATAAATAACGAAGAATATTCCGAGCTTGCCAACCAAGTCATACTGACGTGTAAAAATAAAGATGCATTAATCCTCAATAATGAAATCTTAAAAAAAATTTATGCACCACAAAGAAATTATCACAGTGCTGATTCTGTACTTGCTGATGACAATGAAAGTCAGGCTAACTTTTCGACTGAATTCATAAACTCTTTAACTCCTTCTGGAATGCCACCACATATTTTGCAGCTAAAGAAAGGTGCAATTATCATGTTACTGCGAAATATGAACCCCAAAAAAGGCCTATGCAATGGCACAAGATTAATTGTTCAACAATTAAAGGACCATTTTATAGATGCTGAAATTTTAACTGGGACCCATAAAGGAGAGAGAGTTTTCATACCAAGAATAGATTTAGCACCAAGTGAAAGTAGTCTCCCTTTTATACTTCAAAGAAGACAATTTCCCATTATTATGGCATTTGCCATGACCATTAATAAATCACAAGGTCAAACTTTCAAATCTGTGGGTATTTTCTTGGAAGAACCAGTTTTTGCACATGGTCAATTGTACGTTGCGTTGTCACGGTGCAAAAATCCACAGGCTATTAAAGTTTACTTTGAAAACAATGAAAGTCAAGGTGATTTATTAGAAGATGGACGTATTTTTACTAAAAACATTGTCTACTATGAAGTACTATAACTTTGAAGGATACAAATTAACGATGCCAAGATTTTTTTAAAGCATTGCAAAATACATAACAATTGGTTGTTTAATTCAGTCATAATTAATGGAAGTCATGTTTATGAATGATTTGCCTCACAAAATACTTGCCTTGCATTGTTAGTAAAAATTATGTTAAAATGTTAAGTCACTATGTTAATGTTTCTAATGTTACAAGTTTAAAAAATATATTTTCAAGTTATTTCATTCAACAGATTACAAAGTGGATGTTAAGAGGTCAAGCACCTTTTAAGTCACAATGTAAATATTGTCTGTTATCTTAAGATTACTACCTACATTAATGTTTATCGCCAGTTTATGTGCTCAGTAATAAATTACTTTAATTACGTACGTTTTAAGAAGAGTTTTACTGTATGCCTTCCTCTACATTCAATGTATATTCAAGTTAACAATTATTGTGATAGAAATTGAATTTTAATACTGATTAATTTAAATGTCAATTGTTTTTACATTCAAATGTTAATACTTTTAATAAAAAATTAGGTTACAAAATGTATTCACTATGTTCCTGTTTATAATGTTCAAAATTATACCAATGTTTTGTCAACTTCTAAACTTACATAAAAAATAAAGTTCAAGTTTAAAAATATATACTTTGAAGGTTATTGCTTACATATATTTTAAAGTTCATGTTAAAATTTGCGACGTTTAAAGAAGGCTTTTTACTTTTTGCTTTCCTATTCATTCAATGTATATTAAAGTTAACAATTCTTCAGATACTAATTACATTTTAAAAAACCATTACATCAACATTTTACAAAAATACACGTTCATATTAAAATACTTACAAGTGTCAAAAATATATGTTAATAACTAAACAACTTGACAAACATATACATCACATTGCCGTCATTTTTTGACGGGCAAGTCGCTAGTATATATATATATATTTTTTTTTTTTTTTTTTTTTTTATTAATAGTCACTGAGTGTGTTTAGGATGTCAAATTCAATTATTTATTTATTTACTTTTTTTTTTTTTAAATATACATATAGTATATTTTGCTTAACTCTGGATTTATAATGCTAATATTAATGTTTGTTTAAGGCTGAATTCAATATACATGTCTTATACAGGACTAAGCAGTACTTTATCCCAGTGTTCCATTTTTAATAATTGTCATGACAACGGCATAGTTTCGCCTATAAAAAGTATAGATCATTTGTATATATTGATCAATAGTTAGCTGATCCCCTTATCAGAGAACTATAAGAGAACTATAAGAAGTAGACTAATTATAAGATAAATATGAATCAAATCTCAGATTATTGGAAAATGATTGCCATGATAACATCACCTTTAAAAGAGGCAAGGCTAGCCACCTACGCCTCCCTTCCCTTTGAGAAAGATGCATCAGCGTAGAAACGTGCGTTAGGGTCAAAGGACGCATAGCGTGACGTCACACGCCGGCTTCGGAAGAGACAAAGCCGAGAGAAAGGGGAATCTGGCTTAGTTTATGGGAAAAGAAGTAGATCTAAACTAGATTGTGATCCCAAAGTATACAGGGTAATTCTGTAAGCACTGGGAAGTAAACACATAGGACTTTACAGTACCTTACGATTATGAAATAGATCGATGGGCAACTAAAGGGCACAAAACTATAAGAGGTGCCAGAAATCCCGCCAGGGAGGATAGAACTCACATCCCAAATATATCCCCTAATAAAGGGATTCAATGAATTAAAGCTGAGAAAGGATATTATTCCGCATGTGCATAGAAGAGGGAATTTGTCAGCCAGCTATACATCTTGCCCAATTGATCAATATTGAAATAAAAGGGCATAAGATGCTTCTATAGGCATAATAATTCCTATAGATAAAAGGAGCATAAAAACAAACAAAGAAGCATATGGAAACTATATACAAAGCCTATAATGAAACTACATCACATCTAATAGTTGTCATACTATGAAACATCGTCACGATTGCGAAGCGAGGGATGCAGTTTGGTCTGCAAATGCCAGCACTTAGTCCTACGGCGCCCCAAACCACCCCACACAACCGTTAACTCGCAGCACTCCCCTGTGTCTCGCAAAACACCGCACTAACCCCCGGAACCACGCAAACACAAAAACAGTAAAAACACACTAATAAACCCAATAAGGATAAAAAACACTCACCCACAGCATGGGGGGGCGGGGGAGCAAGGACATCTGGAAGTGAGGTTACACGCACATTTAACACCAAATTCCACCGTTTCGGCACTCCAAAAACTGATAAGTGCCGAAAAAAATGAAAACGAGGCTCCACGACTCCGGACCACCCAGCCACGTAAAACTTACACAAGAAGGGATCCAAGATAAGCTTGGAAACCCGCATTAACCCCACGGGATCTGAGATAAGCTCGGAAACCTACATTAACCCCACATTAACCCTCGCAGTGGGGGTCCCTGATCGCATGGGGATCAATTCAGACCCCCATAAACTGTTAATTAACCCTGTCACTCAATGGGGTCAATTCAGACACCCATAAACCAATAATTAACCCTGTCACTCATGGGGGTCAATACAGACCCCCATAAGCACTTAATTAACCCCGTCACTCATAAGGGTCAATACAGGCACCCATAAACCTATAAATAACCCTGTCAATCATGGGGGTCAATACAGACCCCCATAAGCACTTAATTAACCCCCTCATGCATGAGGGTCAATAAAGACCACCATAATACATTAAATAACTCTGTCACTCATGAGGGTCAATACAGACCCCCATAAACTGTTAATTAACCCTGTAATTCATAAGGGTCAATACAGACCCCCATAAGAACTTAATTAACTCCGTCACTCATGAGGGTAAATACAGGCACCCATAAACCTAAAATTAACCCTGTCACTCATGGGGGTCAATAAAGACCCCCATAAGCCCTTAATTAACCCCGTCACTCATGAGGGTTATTACAGACACCCATAAACACATAATTAACCCCGTCAATCATGGGGGTCAATACAGAACCCCATAAACTGTTAATTAGACCTGTCACTCATGGGGGTCAATACCGACCCCCAAAAGCACTTAATTAACCCCGTCACTCATGAGGGTAAATACAGGCACCCATAAACCTAAAATTAACCCTGTCACTCATGGGGGTCAATACAGACCCCCATAAGCCCTTAATTAACCCCGTCACTCATGCGGGTCAACACAGACACCCATAATACATTTATTAACTCTGTCAATCATGGGGGTCAATACAGACCCCCATAAACCCTCAGTTAACCATGTCACTCATGAGGGTCAATATAGACCCCCCACAATACATTAATTAACTCTGTCACTCATGGGGGTCAATACAGAACCCCATAAGCACTTAATTATCCCCATCACTCATGAGGGTCAATACAGGCACCCATAAACCTATAAATAACCCTGTCACTCATGGGGGTCAATACAGACTCCCATAAGCCCTTAATTAACCCCGTCACCCATGAGGGTCAACATAGACACCCATAATACATTAATTAACTCTGTCACTCATGGGGGTCAATGCAGACCCCCATAAACCCTTCATTAACCCTGTCAATTATGGGGGTCAATAATAACCCCCATAATACATTAATTAACTCTGTCACTCATGGGGGTCAATACAGACCTCCATAAACTTTTAATTAACCCTGTCACTCATGGCGATCAATACAGACCCCCATAAGCACTTAATTAACCCCGTTACTCATAGGGTCAATACAGACACCCATAAACCCATAATTAGCCCTGTCACTCATGGGGGTCAATACAGACCCCCATAAGCACTTAATTTACCCCGTCACTCATAAGGGTCAATACAGACACCCATAAACCCATAATTAGCCCTGTCACTCATGGGGGTCAATACAGACCCCCATAAACTGTTAATTAGCCCTGTCACTCATGGGGGTTAATACAGACCCCCATAAGCACTTAATTAACCCCGTCACTCATGAGGGTCAATACAGACACCCATAAACCTATAATTAACCCTGTCACTCATGGGGGTCAATACAAACCCCCATAAGCACTTAATTAACCCCATCATTCATGAGGGTCAATACAGAACCCCATAAACCCATAATTAACCCCATCACTCATGAGGGTCAATACAGACACCCATAAACCCATAATTAACCCCATCACTTATGGTTGTCAATACAGTCCGCAAAAACTGTTAATTAACCCTGTTACTCATGAGTATCAATACAGACCCCCATAAACTGTTAATTAACCCCGTCACTCATAAGGGTCAATACAGACACCCATAAACCCATAATTAACCCTGTCATTCATGGGGATCAGTACAGACCCCCATAAGCCCTTAATTAACCCTGTCACTCATGGGGGTCAATACAGACCACCATAAGCACTTAATTAACCCTGTCACTCAATGGGGTCAATTCAGACACCCATAAACCAATAATTAACCCTGTCACTCATGGGGGTCAATACAGACCCCCATAAGCACTTAATTAACCCGGTCACTCATAAGGGTCAATACAGGCACCCATAAACCTATAAATAACCCTGTCAATCATGGGGGTCAATACAGACCCCCTTAAGCACTTAATTAACCCTGTCACTTATGAGGGTCAATACAAACCCCCATAATACATTAATTAACTCTGTCACTCATGGGGGTCAATACAGACCCCCATAAACTGTTAATTAACCCTGTAATTCATAAGGGTCAATACAGACCCCCATAAGCACTTAATTAACCCCGTCATTAATGAGGGTCATTACAGACACCCATAAACCTATAAATAAGCCTGGCAATCATGGGGGTCAATACAGACCCCCATAAGCACTTAATTAACCCCCTCACTCATGGGGGTCAATACAAACCACCATAATACATTAATTAACTCTGTCACTCATGAGGGTCAATACAGACCCCCATAAACTGTTAATTAACCCTGTCACTCATGGGGGTTAATACAGACCCACAAAAGCACTTAATTCACCCCATCACTCATGTGGTCAATACAGACACCCATAAACCCATAATTAACCCCATCACTCATGAGGGTCAATATAGACCCCCATAATACATTAATTAACTCTGTCACTCATGGTGATCAATACAGACCGCAAAAACTGTTAATTAACCCTGTTACTCATGAGTATCAATACACACCCCCATAAACTGTTAATTAACCCCGTCACTCATAAGGTACAATACAGACACCCATAAACCCATAATTAACCCTGTCATTCATGGGGATCAGTACAGACCCCCATAAGCCCTTAATTAACCCTGTCACTCATGGGGGTCAATACGGACCCCCATAATACATTAATTAACTCTGTCACTCATGGGGATCAAAATAGACCCCCATAAGCACTTAATTAACCCTGTCACTCATGGGGGTCAACACAGACCACCATAAACCCTTAATTAACCTTGTCACTCATGGGGGTCAATAGACACCCATAAACCTATAATTAACCCTGTCACTCATGGGGGTCAATACAGACCACCATAAACCCTTAATTAACCTTGTCACTCATGGGGGTCAATTCAGACTTCCATAAACCCTAAATTAACCCCGTCACTCATGAGGGTCAATACGGACCCCCATAATACATTAATTAACTCTGTCACTCATGGGGATCAATACAGACCACCATAAGCACTTAATTAACCCTGTCACTCATGGTGGTCAACACAGACCACCATAAACCCTTAATTAACCTTGTCACTCATGGGGGTCAATACAGACTTCCATAAAACCTCAATTAACCCCGTCACTCATGAGGGTCAATACGGACCCCCACAATACATTAATTAACGCTGTCACTCATGGGGATCAATACAGACCCCCATAAGCACTTAATTAACCCTGTCACTCATGGGGGTCAACACAGACCACCATAAACCCTTAATTAACCTTGTCACTCATGGGGATCAATACAGACTTCCATAAAACCTCAATTAACCCCGTCACTCATGAGGGTCAATACAGACCCCCATAATACATTAATTAACTCTGTCACTCATGGGGATCAATACAGACCCCCATAAACTGTTAATTTACCCTGTCACTCATAGGGGTTAATACAGACCCCCATAAGCACTTAATTAACCCCGTCACTCATGAGGGTCAATACAAACCCCCATAATACATTAATTAACTCTTTCACTCAATTCAGACCCCCATAAACTGTTAATTAACCCTGTCACTCAATGGGGTCAATTCAGACACCCATAAACCAATAATTAACCCTGTCACTCATGGGGGTCAATACAGACTCCCATAAGCACTTAATTAACCCCGTCACTCATAAGGGTCAATACAGGCACCCATAAACCTATAAATAACCCTGTCAATCATGGGGGTCAATACAGACCCCCATAAGCACTTAATTAACCCCCTCATGCATGAGGGTCAATACAGACCACCATAATACATTAATTAACTCTGTCACTCATGAGGGTCAATACAGACCCCCATAAACTGTTAATTAACCCTGTAATTCATAAGGGTTAATACAGACCCCCATAAGAACTTAATTAACTCCGTCACTCATGAGGGTCATTACAGACACCCATAAACCTATAATTAACCCCATCACTCATGAGGGTCAATACAGACACCCATAAACCTATAATTAACCCTGTCACTCATGGGGGTCAAAACAGACCCCCATAAGCACTTAATTAACCCCGTCATTCATGAGGGTCAATGCAGACCCCCATAAACCCATAATTCACCCTGTCACTCATGGGGGTCAATACAGACCCCCATAAGCACTTAATTAACCCCGTCATTCATGAGGGTCAATACAGACACCCATAAACCCATAATTAACCTTGTCACTCATGGGGGTCAATACAGACCCCCATATGCAATTAATAAACCCCGTCAATCATGAGGGACAATACAGACCCCCATAAACTGTTAATTAACCCCGTCACTCATGGGGGTTAATACAGACCCCCATAAGCACTTAATTCACCCCATCACTCATGAGGGTCAATACAGACACCCATAAACACATAATTAACCCCATCACTCATGAGGGTCAATACAGACCCCCATAATACATTAATTAACTCTGTTACTCATGGTGGTCAATACATAGTACAATAGTCAATACAGTAGTACAGTAGTCAATACAGACCGCAAAAACTGTTAATTAACCCTGTTACTCATGAGTATCAATACAGACACCCATAAACTGTTAATTAACCCCGTTACTCATAAGGGACAATACAGACACCCATAAACCCATAATTAACTCTGTCACTCATGGGGATCAATACAGACCCCCATAAACTGTTAATTAACTCTGTCACTCATAGTGGTTAATACAGACCCCCATAAGCACTTAATTAACCCCG
The DNA here is from genome assembly GCA_027410445.1 of Discoglossus pictus. Classification (NCBI taxonomy): domain Eukaryota; kingdom Metazoa; phylum Chordata; class Amphibia; order Anura; family Alytidae; genus Discoglossus; species Discoglossus pictus. The sequence goes on from CM050165.1 coordinate 165,890,934, forward strand.
TCACTCATGAGGGTCAATACAAACACCCATAATACATTAATTAACTCTGTCACTCATGGGGGTCAATACAGACCCCCATAAACTGTTAATTAACCCTGTAATTCATAAGGGTCAATACAGACACCCATAAACCCATAATTAACCCCATCACTCATGAGGGTTAACACAGAAAAACAGACCCCATAATACATTAATTAACTTTGTCACTCATGTGGGTCAATAAAGACCCCCATAAACCCATAATTAACCCTGTCACTCATGGGGGTCAATACAGACCCCCATAAGCACTTAATTAACCCCGTCTCTCATGAGGGTCAATACAGACATTCATAAACCAATAATTAACTCTGTCACTCATGGGGGTCAATACAAACCCCCATTAGCCCTTAATTAACCCTGTCACTCATGGAGGTCAATACAGGTCCCCATAAGCACTTAATTCACCCCATCACTCATGGGGGTCAATACAGACCCCCATAATACATTAAATAACTCTGTCACTCATGGGGGTCAATACAGACCACCATAAACCCTTAATTGACCCTGTCACTCATGAGGGTCAATACAGACTTATATAAACTCTTAATTAACCACGTTACTCATGAGGGTCAATACAGACCCCCATAATACATTAATTAACTCTGTCACTCATGGGGTTCAATACAGACCCCCATAAACTCTAAATTAACCCTGTCACTCATTAGGGTCAAAACAGAACCCCTTAAGCACTTAATAAACCCCGTCACTCATGAGGGTCAATACAGACACCCATAAACCTATAATTAACCCTGTCACTCATGGGGGTCAATACAGACCCCGTTGAGTACTTAATAAAACTGTCACTGATGAGGGTCAATGCAAACACCCATAAACCCATAATTACCCTGTCACTCATTGTGGTCAATAACGACCCCCATAAGCCCTTAATTAACCCTGTCACTCATGGGGGTCAATACAGACCCCCATAAGCACTTAATTAACCCCCTCACTCATGGGGGTCAATACAGACCACCATAATACATTAATTAACTCTGTCACTCATGGGGATCAATACAGACCCCCATAAACTGTTAATTTACCCTGTCACTCATAGGGGTTAATACAGACCCCCATAAGCACTTAATTAACCCTGTCACTCATGAGGGTCAATACAAACCCCCATAATACATTAATTAACTCTGTCACTCATGGGGATCAATTCAGACCCCCATAAACTGTTAATTAACCCTGTCACTCAATGGGGTCAATTCAGACACCCATAAACCAATACTTAACCCTGTCACTCATGGGGGTCAATACAGACCCCCATAAGCACTTAATTAACCCCCTCACTCATGGGGGTCAATACAGACCCCCGTAATACATTAATTAACTCTGTCTCTCATGGGTTTCAATACGGACCCCCATAGAACCTTAATTAACCCTGTCACTCATGTGTGTCCATAGAGACCCCCATAAAACCTTAATTAACCCTGTCACTCATGGGGGTCATTACAGACACCCATAAACCTATAATTAATGCAGTCACTCATGGGGGTTAATACAGACCCCCATAAGCACTTAATTAACCCCCTCACTCACTAGCGTCAATACAGACCCCCATAAACCCTTAATTAACCCCCGTCACTCATGACGGTCAATACAGACCCCCATAATAAATTAATTAACCCTGTCACTCATGAGGTTCAATACAGACCCCCAAAAGGACTTAATTAACCCCGTCACTCATGAGGGTCAATACAAACCCCCATAATACATTAATTAACCCTGTCACTAATGGGGGTCAATACAGACCCCCATAAGCACTTATTTAACCCTTTTACTCATGAGGGTCAATACATACATCCATAAACCCATAATTAACCGTGCCACTCATAGGGGTCAATACAGACCCACATAAGCCCTTAATTAACCCTGTCACTCATTGGGGGCATTAAAGACCCCCGTAAGCAATTCTTTATCCCCCTCACTCATGGGGGGTCAATACAGACCCCCATAATACATTAATTAACTCTGTCACTCATGGGGTCAATACAGAACCCCAAAATACATTAATTAACCCCGTATCTCATGGGTATCAATACAGACCCCTATAAACCCTTAATTAACCCTGTTACTCATGGGGGTCAATACAGACCCCCATAAACCCTCAATTAACCCCATCACTCGTGAGGGTCAATACAGACCCCCCATAAGGACATAATTAACCCCCTCATTCATGGGTGTCAATACAGACAACCATAATACATTAATTAACACTGTCACTCATGGGGGTCAATACACACCCCCATAAACCCTTAATTAACCCTGTCACTCATGGGGTTCAATACAGACCCCCATATTACATTAATTAACCCTGTCACTCATGATGGTCAATACAGACCCCCTTAAACACTTAATTAACCCTGTCACTCATGAGGGTCAATACAGACACCCATAAACCTATAATTAACCCTGTCACTCATGGGGGTCAATACAGACCCCCATAAACTTATAATTAACCCTGTCACTCATGTGGGTCAATATAGACCGCCATAATCCCTTAATTAACACTGTCACTTATGGGGGTCAATACAGACCCCCGTAAGCACTTAATTATCCCCCTCACTCATGGGGGTCAATACAGACCACCATAATACATTAATTAACTCTGTCACTCATGCGGGTCAATACAGACCCCCATAAACCCTTAATTAACTCTGCCACTCATGGGGGTCAATACAGACCCCCATAAACCCAAATTAACCCCATCACTCATGATTGTCAATTCAGACCCCCATAAACCTATAATTAACCCTGTCACTCATGGGGGTCAATACAGACCCCCATAAGCACTTAATTAACCCGGTCACTCATGGGGGTCAATACAGACCCCCATAATCCCTTAATTAACCCTGTCACTTATGGGGGTCAATACAGACCCCCATAACCCCTAATTATCCCCCTCACTCATGGGGGTCAATACAGACCACCATAATGCATTAATTAACTCTGTCACTCATGGGGGTCAATACAGACCACCATAATGCATTAATTAACTCTGTCACTCATGGGGGTCAATACAGTCCCCCATAAGCACTTAATTAACCCGGTCACTCATGGGGGTCAATATAGACCACAATAAACCCATAAGTAACCCTGTCACTCATGGGGGTCAATACAGACATCCATAAGCTAATAAATAACCCTGGGACTCATGGAGGTCAATACAGACCCCCATAATACATTAATTAACCCCGTCACTCATGAGGGTCAATACAGACCCTCATAAGCCTATAATTAAGCCTGTCACTCATGGGAGTCAATACAGACCCCCATAAGCACTTAATTAACCCTGTCACTCATGGGGGGCAATATAGACCCCCATAATACATTAATTAACTCTGTCACTCATGTGGTCAATACAGACCCCCATAAACCCTTAATTAAGCCTGTCACTCATGGAGGTCAGTACAGACTTCCATAAATCCTTAATTAACCCTGTTACTCATGACGGTCAATACAGACCCCCATAATACATTAATTAACTCTTTAACTCATGGGTGTCAATACAGATCCCCATAAACTCTTAATTAACCCTGTCACTCATGGGGGGTCAATACAGACCCCATTAAGCACTTAATTAACCCTGTCACTCATGGGAGTCAGTATAGACCCCCATAAGCACTTATTTAACCTCCTCACTCATAGTGGTCAATATAGACCCCCATAATACATAAATGAACTCTGTCACTCATGGGTGTCAATACAGACCCAGATAAACCTTTAATTAACCATGTCACTCATGTGGTTCAATAGAGACCCCCATAAACCCTTAATTAACCCTGTCACTCATGAGGGTCAATACAGACCCCCATAAACCTACAATTACCCCTGTCATTAATTGGGATCAATACAGACCCCCATAAGCACTTACTTAACCCTGTTACTAAATGAGGGTCAATACAGATCCCCATAAACCTATAATTAACCCTGTCACTCATGGGGGTCAATACAGACCCCCATAAGCACTTAATTAACCCCGTCACGCATGGGGGTCAATACAGACCCTCATAAGCCTCTATTTATCCCCATTAGTTCCATTAGGGTATATTATGACCGTTATGGGGCTGTTACTACCTTAACATTAACCACATAAGTGCCATGACGGTCCTTAAGGACCGTCATGACACTAAGTACAATCACTACACTACACTATACCCCCCAATAAACTGTTAAATCTAAACTAACCCCCCTCTACACTAACCTATTAACACCTACACTACCTACCCCCTAATAAACCCCCCACCACTCTAATTACAGAAAAAAAAATCTACATTACAGAAAATAAAAAAACCTAACTCACAAAAGTAAAAAAAGGAACATTACAGAAAAAAAAAAAACATTACAACCCCCCCCCAACAGAAAAAAAAAATTACACCTCTGAAAAGGAAATACATAGAATGTATACAATACAATATAAATACAATCAAATATAATACTCCCCTACCTAACATACAATCAATACTATCTATCTAAAATACATCTCCCAATCTATCTAATATACAATAAATCTTAACTATCTAAAATACATACCCCTATCTAACATACGATACTATATAATATACAATACATCCTATCTATCTAAAATACATCCCCCAAGCTAATATACAATAAATCCTAACTATCTAAAATACATACCCCTATCTAACATACAATACTATATAATATCTAATAAATCCTAACTATCTAAAATACATACCCCTAACATACAATAAATCCTTAGGCCCTCATTCAATTGCAATTTTTTTTAAATAAGTTTTTAGTTAGTAAACATCTATCCAAAAGCAAGGTTTTCACTAACTAAAAACTTATTGAAAAAAAATATGCTATGTGTTTATTTAGAGCCCTATTCAATTGACCAAGTCGCAATTGAATGAGGGCCTAACTATCTAAAATACATACCCCTATCTAACATACAATAAATCCTAACTATATAAAAATACATACCCCCATCTAAAATACATACCCCTAACATACAATAAATCCTAACTATAAAAAATACATACCCCCATCTAAAATACATACTCCTATCTAACATATAATACTGTATAATATATAATAAATCCTAACTATCTAAAATACATACCCCTAACATACAATAAATCATAACTATCTAAAATACATACCCCTAACATAAATAAATGCTATCTCTATATACAAACCCTAATTCTAAGCTAAAATAAAATAATTAAGACCACTTACCTTTGCAGATGTCCCTTTAGATCTGCAACCTAGGGAAAAAAATAAAATAAATTAGTCCAACACATTTACAGAAAATAAATAAACATTTGAAATATTCTAAATATTCTACTCACCTTTCCAGCATGTCCCGGCCCTTCTTCTTTTCTTCTTCACCGGCGCGGCCCCTGTTAAAAAACAACAACATTACATTAGTAAAACATACATAAACATAAAAAATAAACATAATCTACATTGTACTTACCTCCCTGCGATGTCCACGGCCTCCTCCTCTTCTGCCTCGCCCTGGAACAATCCGCGCTCTAAAAATAAATAAATAAAAAATAACAGAGAGCCGCACTCGGGGACCTCCCCGACGCTAATGAGCCTCCTAGAGACTTTTTAGGAAGAAAATAGGCAATGGCATCTTCTGATTGGCTGAAAACGCTGTCTATCAAATTCAGCCAATCAGAAGTCGCCAATGTGTGGGCCAATCAGAAAGGTATACACCCCAAAATCCCACTCTGATTGGATAATGCACCTGTCAATCTTTATTTAAACCAATCACAAGGTGCAGAGGTCCGCGAGTGCGGATCTCCGTTCGTTTTTATTATTTTTTTATGTTTTTAGAGCGCTGATTGTTCCAGGATGGGGCAGAAAAGGAGGAGGCCGAGGACATTGCGGGGAGGTAAGTACAATGTATATTATGTTTATTTTTTATTTTTTTTTATGTTTATGTATGTTGTAGTAATGTAATGTTTTTTTTTTAACGGAGAAGAAGGATGGGGACCAGCTGGAAAGGTGAGTAGAATATTTAGAATATTTAGAATGTTTATTTATTTTCTGTAAATGTGTTGTACAATTTTTTTTTCTTTTCCCCTAGGTTGCTGATCTGAAGGGACATCTGCAAAGGTAAGTGGTCTTATTTATTGTATTTTAGCTTAGAATTAGGGTTTGTATATGTAGATAGCATTTATTGTATGTTACATAGGGGTATGTATTTTAGATAGTTAGGATTTATTGTATGTTAGGGGTGTGTATTTTAAATAGTTAGGATGTATTGTAAATTATATAGTATTTATTATATGTTAAATAGGGTTAAGTATTTCAGATAGATAGGATGTATTGTATATTATATTGTATTGTATGTTAGATAGGGGTATGTATTTTAGATAGTTTGGATTTATTGTATATTAGATAGATTGGGGGATGTATTTTAGATAGATAGGATTTATTGTATATTACATATTACATAGTTACATAGTTACCTAGGCCCTCATTCAATTGTGATTTGGCCAATTGAATAGGGCTCTAAATAAGCACATAACATATTTTTTTAGCAGAAGTTTTTAGTTAGTAAGCATCTATCCAAAAGCAAGATTTTCACTAACTAAAAACGTATTTAAAAAATATGTTATGTGCTTATTTAGAGCCCTATTCAATTGGCCAAATCGCAATTGAATGAGGGCCATAGTATTTAAGGTTGAAAAAAGACTTTCAGTCCATCAAGTTCAACCTTTTAAGATCTCCTCTGATCTGCAATATGCGGATTAACTATTAATTAATTAGTTGTATATAAATAAAAAAATAATAATAATCAATTCCCTCCTGATCCCAGACACCGGCGACCGGCCTTCTCCCTGGATCAATACTGCCTCTCTAATTATCCATGATATCCCTGAATTCCCTTTTTAATTAGAAAAAAATCCAGTCCCCTTTTAAAGTTATCTATCGAATCCGCTGTCACCACCTCCTCTGGTAGAGAATTCCACAGATTAACCACCATTTATTTGTTATAAAGGAGAGGACCTAATACTGAACCCTGAGGAACCCCACTTACCACATTAGTCCAATCAGAGTATGTTCCATTTACAACAACCCTTTGCTTCCTGTCTTTTAGCCAGCTCTCAATCCATGAGCAGATATTTACCGCAACTCCTGTATCTCTTAGTTTGCACAATAGTATGCTTTATATACATACTATGGGCCTCATTCTATTATCGGCCGTAGGAGATGCGGGTCCGCAAGGACCGGCCGCAAGCTATTCGGCTATTCTATTACTCTCCGGCCGGGGATTCCGTCAGGCTTGCGGCCGGCACCTTGCTATCCCTTGCGGCCGCTCGCGCCGGAGGAAAGCCTTTGATCTAAAACGGCCGCAAGAGTTTCGGCCGCAAGAAAATCCCGGGTGCTATTCAATTGCTCCGGGAACCCTCTCTGCAAGGCTAAAACCGAGCCGCAGCTTACTTGCAGGAAAAAGGTCCCGCTGGCACCAATTAAGCACATTATAAAGCCGAAATAAAGCCATCCTGCACTCTGAGGAGACTATAAAGTGATTGTAGTTGTTAGCAAAAATAGCACAACATTCCCCTACACTCAAATCCGTAAATAAATTATTTTTTTATTTATGTCAAAAATCCATGTAAAAAGTCCCGAGGGCTTGGAGCACCTCAGACCCGCCCACGCTGCGGCCGGAAAATAAACAGTTAATGTAAACTCGGATTTGGGCTGATGTGCAAGCTTGAGAGGGGGTTGCTATTAATCCTCATGTCCCCCAATATGATCCCTAGCATTTACAGAGCTGTACAGTGCCGTCTTGAATTTATTTTTGCGTTTAAAGTTTTCAGAGTTTAAAGTTTGCAAGATATACGGCCGGCCCCGTATAATTGAATTGCAAGATAACGGAACCCCCGCAAGGAATCGCAGCCTTGCGGCCATTTTACGGCCGATAATAGAATGAGGCCCTATGTATATAGTGCATTCTTATACTTTCCCTACGAATATCCATTTCACTTAAATGTTGTACTTCAACATATGCTGTTTCAAAAAGCCTTTGCAAAATCCAAAAAGACTACATCCACTGAGTTGCCTTGATCCAGGTTCCTACTAACCTCCTCATAGAAACTAATTAGATTTGTTTGACATGACCTATCCCTCATAAATCCATGTTGACTCCTACTTATAATCCTGTTCAAATAGACATATTCTTGTATATTATCCCTTATTAACCCTTCTAAAAGCTTCCCCACTACAGAAGTGAGGCTCACTGGTCTATAATTCCCCGGATTTGCTCTTGCTCCCTTTTTAAATATAGGTATCACATCAGGTTTTCTCCAGTCATCTGGTAGAGACCCTGTGTTGAGTGAATCTTGAAAAATTAAATATAATGGTTTGGCTATTACAGAACCCAGTTCCCTTAGTACCCTTGGATGTATTCCATCAGGACCCGGGGCTTTATTAACATTTATTTTTTCCAACCTCTTTTGGATTACTTCCTGTGTTAACCAATTATTTGGCAAAGGGAGTGTAGCCCCATTATGTTGCCGTGTCCCAACCACTGGTACCTCCCTTGTGTATACCGAAGGAATAAATTTTGATCTCTACTGACCAAACTACAAAAGGTATTTTTACAACCTTTTTTTAAATGTTTTTAAATGTTTGTATGTGCGACATTGTCTTAAGTGTAAATAAAGTGTAAATTAGAAAATATTCACAATCCCCCACTTTTCTCCCTATATGTATATAGAAAAGGGGACATAAATTATCCAGTGTAATAACACTAAATATATTAGGTCATGGAATCACAGTGGCAATAATACTGTTAAATCGCAAGAAAATAGGCCTCAGTCTACCTATTCCACATATATATCAAGTCTCATTGGACAAATATTAAACACAAAAATATCCAATAAGTATGTTATAAGACCTGATCCTTATGTTATAGGATCTGATGTAAAAATACACTCAAAAAACATTTATAAGATATTCTAAATTGGATATAATATGAAGTTGCTATATAAAAGGGGAAAAGGTAAAACCTTCATTTAGGCCTATAGTTTTTTTTGGTTTTCAGGGTGTAAATCCATTGAGCTTCATTCTTAAGGAGTTCAACACTTCTGATTGTTTTGTGAATACTATCAATAGCTATAAATGTTATAGCAGTCAAATCTCTTTTGTGTTTGTTGTTGACATGATTCGCCACTGGTGTGTCATATTCTCTTATGATGCTACAGACATGCTCCAAGACTCTTCTTCAGAATTCCCTACATGTTTTTCCAACGTACCTCATACCACATTTGCAAAGCATCAGGTACACCACCCCTTCTGACTTACAGGTTAACAATTGTTTAATTTTAAAGTGCTTATTTTTTTCAAAAGCTGGAAAATACTTTGGGCCTCATTCTATTATCGGCCGTAAAACGGCCGCAAGGCTGCGATTCTTTGCGGGGGTTCCGTTATCTTGCAATTCAATTATACGGCCCCGCAAGGATCTCCCCTTACGGCCGGCCGTATATCTTGCAACCGGCCGTAAGCTCAGAAAACTTAAAACGCAAAAATAAATTCAAGACGGCACTGTACAGCTCTGTAAATGCTAAGGATCATATTGGGGGACATGAGGATTAATAGCAACCCCCTCTCAAGCTTGCACATCAGCCCAAATCCGAGTTTACATTAACTGTTTATTTTCCGGCCGCAGCGTGGGCGGGTCTGAGGTGCTCCAAGCCCTCGGGACTTTTTACATGGATTTCTGACATAAATTAAAAAAATATTTTTTTACGGATTTGAGTGTAGGGGAATGTTGTGCTATTTTTGCTAACACCTACAATCACTTTATAGTCTCCTCAGAGTGCAGGATGGCTTTATTTCAGCTTTATAATATGCTTAATTGGTGCTAGCGGGACCTTTTTCCTGCAAGTAAGCTGCGGCTGCTTTTAGCCTTGCAGAGAGGGTTCCCGGAGCAATAGAATAGCAACCGGGCTTTTCTTGCGGCCGAAACTCTTGCGGCCGTTTTAGATCAAAGGCTTTCCTCCGGCGCGAGCGGCCGCAAGGGATAGCAAGGTGCCGGCCGCAAGCCTGCCGGAATCCCCGGCCGGAGAGTAATAGAATAGCCGAATAGCTTGCGGCCGGTCCTTGTGGCCCCGCATCTCCTACGGCCGTTAATAGAATGAGGCCCTTTGTATTTTTAACATACTTGCATGCTTTGCATTGTAGACATTTATAACATCCTATGGTATTATTTAGCCAGTTGGATTGATGTTTCCTCTTTATTTCCAAGTGGCTATGTTACAGCATGTCCCTTAGGTTTATGGACCTCCTGCTGGTTATTTGTACATATTTACTTAGGTGCGGTCGTAGGTCTTCATCATGAAGTAGAGTTGGCCAATGATTACAAAGAATTTGTTTCAATTCATGCCAATGACCAATATATGTACCTATGCACCTAACCATATCATCAGGGTTTTTTAATTTGGTCCATCAATAAATGTTCTCTATCAATGCTTTTAGCTCTATGATAGGCTTTAGTTAGAAGTTTATTCTTGTAACCTCTTTCTTTGAAACGGAGTTGAAACTCCTTAGCTTCTTGTTCAAAGTCAGTTGGTCTGGAACAACTTCTTTTAATCACATATATAGTTGTGAGCATGCGAGTTGTTGCTAACGCTTGCAAGAACTGCGTCCCTTGCGAAGCGAGGGACGCAGCAAGCCTGCAAGAACTGCGTCCCTTGCGAAGCGAGGGACGCAGTTCCCCGCAAATGCGGGTCCTCGCAAAGCGAGGGGCCGCATTTGCGGTGGTGGAGCATCCCAACGTCCCCGCAAATGCGGATCCTCGCGATGCGAGGGTCCGCATTTGCGGAGGTGGAGGCTCCAACGTCGCCTGTGTTAACACACACATACACACACACGACTTTTTAACAAAAAAACCCTCAAAGACGCCTCACACCCGCTTACACAAACGCAAGACTTAAAAAAAAAAAACACCTCAAAGGCGCCTCACACGCCGTTAACACACATACGCACGACTTAGAAAAAAAAACACTGCGTCGTACACGTAAAATCCAATTGCGTCTTTCACAAAAAAATAAGGCCGCATTGCAAAAAAATACGGCCGCATCACAACAAAGTACGGCCGCGAAACGACCCATTCAAAACGCAGCGCATCAAAACATCACAAACACAAGAAATAAACACAACAAACACATAAAAAGCTTACTTACAGCAAGGGGGCACCTGGCACCTCCAAAAGTTAACTTACACGTCCATTTAAGTCCAAAAAAAAGAGTTTAAAGTCGCAAAAATCTCCTAAGCGAGAGAAAAAATGGCCGCCGAACAAAACGAAAACGAGGCTTCAGACGTAACTATACTACACTGACTCGCAAGAATGAAATTCATACTATGCGGAACGTACCACACTGATATTAAACACCATTTTGACCACTACTACGCACAAAATGGCGGATGGAACGCAAATTGTAAGCTGGAACGCAAATAGCGCATGCGTATTGCGTTCTAACGGTCTAACTTTCCAGAAATTTCTACAAGTTTATAAATACTGCCTACTTTCCACAAAATTCTACATTTCTACGCAGGTGATGAACGGAGTGACTTCATAGTTAACTGCTGCTGTTACTTGAGAAGAGAATTGTTTCCTAATTTACTACTTTACACTGTGCAAATTACAACTGAGAGGTAAGCTATAATATATTACATTTCATTATGAAGACAGGATAAGAAAAAAAAAATTTTTACGGATGAAAATGTGATTTATGTATAGTGACATGTGGCATGCACATTTATGTGTATAGCCCCTGCAACAAACTAATCTTTAAATGACATTACAAAAAATTAATAATTATATATTAAAATAGGATTCATGTATAGTGATATGTGACATGCACACATATATGTGTATCATGTATAGTCACATGTCACAAACACATTTATGTGTGTAGGCCCAAAAAAAACAATTATGTTTATTTAACTATTAAAATATGATTTATGTATAGTGATATGTGAGACGCACAAAAAATAAATAAATTTAACTATCAAAATGTGGTTCATGTATAGTGACATGTCACACGCACATTTCTGTGTATAGCCCCTGCAAATAACTAATCTTAATCCAAACTAATTAAACAACTAATCAAAACTAATTAAACAACTATATTTAAATGACAGTAAAAAAAAATATATATATATTAAAATCTGATTTATGTATACTGATATGTGACACGCACATTTAGGTGTGTAGCCCCAAAAACTAAGTAATGTTAATTGAAAGTAATTACAGAAGTATATATTTACATCACATTAATTTATTGTAACTCAATAGATAACATAAAGATCAATCTTTCTCCTTTTTTTTACTATTGAAACAGACTCTGCATCAACAGCGTCACTCAAGAATTTGCACCATGCATTGTGACCCACAATCCCTTTTAAACAACTTCAAGAAAGAACAAGAGGTAAGATAGAAAAATACATTACATGCTGAAAAAGACCATGCTTTGCTAAATCAAAAAGAAGAAATATACAATTAACCATTTCACTTTCTTTTTCAAACAGACACTACAAGAAGACCGGCGGATTAAGATTGGCAGGAGGGGACCCTCTGTCATTCGACACTTCAATCAAGGTAAAGTATAAAGTACAAAAAAGAAACCAACTATGAGCCTCATTCAATTCCGAGTTGCCCAATTGAATAGCGCTCTATATAAGCACATACAAAAAATGTTCACAGAACTTTTTAGTTATTGAACTTCTATCCAAAAGCAAGGTTTTCACTAACTAAAAACTTCTGTCTAAAAAAATATGTTATGTGCTTATATACAGCCCTATTCAATTGCCAAAATTCAAATTCAATGAGGACCTATATATGTTTAATGGACGCCAATATAACAAATGCAACAACCAAAGCCCCTCATTCAATTGCTATTTTGGACAATTGAATAGGGGTCTAAATAAGCACATAACATATGTTTTAAAAATAAGTTTTTGGAGCCTCAATCAATTGTGAGTTGCACAATTGAATAGGGCTCTATATAAGCACATAGAATATTTTTTGACAGAACTTTTTAGTTAATGAACTTCTATCCAAAAGCAAGGTCTTCACTAACTAAAAACTTCTGTCAAAAATATATATTATGTGCTTATATAGAGCCCTATTCAATTGGCCAAATCACTATTGAATGAGGGCCTAATTAAGTAAATCAAGGCCCTCATTCAATTGCAATTTGCACAATTGAATAGGGCTCTAAATAAGCACATAACATATATTTTTTAAAGAAGTTTTTATTTAGCAAGCATCTATCCAAAAGCAAGGTTTTCACTAACTAAAAACTTCTTTAAAATATTCGTCTTTAATGTTTAACAACCTAGAAGCCTTACAAAGAAGGCTAAATAAGCATACCAAAAGTGGTGGCCACAAAACAGTATTGTACAAAAAGTCAGACAAACACATAGAAAACATTCACCATAACAGATACAATACACCAAAATTAAGACATTTTTGCTTTATTTCAAAGACATTTAACTCAAAGAACTTTTTCATTTTTCTTTTACAACAGATACTGCGTGAAGACAATTGGACGAGGACTTTCAACACAGGACCAGACCATCGGAAGAGGACTTTCACCAGAGGACCAGACCATCGGACGAGGACTTTTGAACAGAGGACCACAACATCGGACAAGGACTATCATCAGAGGACTAGACCATCGGACCAGGACTTTCAACAGAGGACCAGACCATCGGACGAGGACTTTTAACAGAGGACCACACCATCGGACTGAGGACCAACAAACATAATAAGTACAAAAGGAGAAAACTAAAGAAACATGTTTCATCTGCATCCGTTTAAAAAAAAACAAAAAAAAAAAACAATAACTATGTCCCTTATTCAATTCCAATTTGCACAATTCAATACATGTGTAAATAACAACATCACTGTTTTTTTGGGAAAGAAGTTTTTACTTGGTAAACATCTATCCACAAACAAGGTTTTCAATAACTAAAAACTTCTTTCAAAAAAATATCTTACCTGCTTATTTACAGCAGTATTCAATTGCCCAAATTGCTATTCAATGAGGCCAGGCCCTATAACTTTTAACAAAATAGAACTGATACATTAATGATTTACCTCTTATTTCTCTATTATGGACAATAATGTTTAACAGTCATTACAAATTTCAATATACCCAATTACATTTCTTTTTTTGCCTTTACAGATTAACATGGCTACTAACGAGAGCAAACAAGAGAAGAAAAGACGTCAAACTAGAGAAAGACAAGAGAGATGGGCCCACCAGCAGACACCAGAGGAGAAAGAAATTAGACGAGAAAAAGAACGCAAAAGACTTGCAAACAAAAGACTATCAGCTGCAAAAATGAAAGATACGCCCCAAAAAACGACCAAGCAAATAAAGCATTTACAACCTGTTCCTCAAACATCAGATGACATTTTACAAGATCAAATTAAAGACAAACCAAAAAAAGCAACTAAAAAAACAAAGCATTTACAACCTGTTCCTGAAACCTTACATGACATTTCACCAAAACCAGGACAACATTTACCAAGAAAAGCCACGAAAAAAACTAAGCATTTAGAACCTGTTGTTGAAACATTACATGACATTTCACCTGATTAATATGAAAGTCAAACTGCTATATGCTTTGCAAATTGTCCTTTACGCACGTCTTTAGCAGTAGAGGTTCATAGTTGTGGGGACATGACTACTCAATGTCAGTTTTATGAGGCTTATTATTTTAAACAGGAGAGACCCAGAGATGGCCAATTCATTAGTTGCTGTCAAAAAGGCAAGTTCAAACTTCCACAAAGAAAAGAATTTCCAATCTATTTACACAACATTATGACTGAACCTACTTTTCCAAACTACAAAAATTTTAAGACAAACATAAGATCCTACAATAGTGCCATATCCTTTGCATCTATGGGGGCAACATTAGCTGCTTATGTACCAGAACATGGTCCTCACAGTTTTAAAGTCCAAGGACAAATTTATCAACGTACTTCCCATTTACATCCAGAGGAAGGAGAGCAAAGAAAATTCGCTCAACTATATGTCCTAGATACAATGGAAGCTGTTGACCAACGTATGCAGATGGAAGAAAATAAAAAATGCTTACCCAGTGTTTTTATAGAACTAAATAACATTATGGACAATAACCCCTACAGTAAAGCTTATAAACAATTGGCAGAAGTAGAAAATGAACAACTACTTCATGCACAAAGACATCAATTACCAATGCCAAAGGTTAATATGGTGCTTAAAAGAGACAGACATACTGATAAACGTTGTTATAACTTGCCAACATCAAATGAGGTTGCAATGGTGTTTCAAAATGATGAAGGAGAACCACCATTTCAAAGAGACATTAGAATATATCCCAGAAATGAGGAGCAACCATTCATTAATATGAGTATCCTAAGTCCAAATTTAGGGCCCTATTAAATTCTCCCTCGTAGTTCTCTCGGTGCTCGCAAAAGGCAGTTTTCCTGCTGTTTGCGAGAACCGAATCTCTCGCAGCCTGCTTTACGATATGACTGCGAGAAAATGGCCGAGAATAGGCTCCGAGAGAGCTACGTAGCCTTAAATCTATGCACGAGTCTCGCATATCGTAAGAATCCCTACGTGGACAAAAAGTCCACGCAAGGGATCCGAAAGCCTCTACGTGCTGCCTCGGAACAGCCTGAGACAGCAGTGTGAGGCTCCCCCCTGCACCCTATACACATCCCCATGCTGCAGGGGTCTCTATCAGGACCCCTGCAGCACCCCCACATTAACCCCTTGCAGCGGGGGTCCCCGATCTGCATAGATCAGGCCCCCCGCTGCATTTAAAACTTTTAAATTCCCCGCCGCGGCTCCTTAAAGGGACCGCGGCACACTATTAGCCAATCCCGGCCGCGGCACTTAAAATTAACCCCCCTCTATGCTGGGGGTCCCCATCGGGACCCCCGAAGTGTCCCCACATAAACCCATTGCAGGGGGGGTCCCCGATCTGCATAGATCAGGCCCCCCGCTGCATTTAAAACTTTTAAATTCCCCGCCGCGGCTCCTTAAAGGGACCGCGGCACACTATTAGCCAATCCCGGCCGCGGCACTTAAAATTAACCCCCCTCTATGCTGGGGGTCCCCATCGGGACCCCCGAAGTGTCCCCACATAAACCCATTGCAGGGGGGGTCCCCGATCTGCATAGATCAGGCCCCCCGCTGCATTTAAAACTTTTAAATTCCCCGCCGCGGCTCCTTAAAGGGACCGCGGCACACTATTAGCCAATCCCGGCCGCGGCACTTAAAATTAACCCCCCTCTATGCTGGGGGTCCCCATCGGGACCCCCGAAGTGTCCCCATATAAACCCCCTGCAGCGGGGGGCCCCGATCGGCACCGATCGTGACCCTGCTGCAATTCAATTTTAAATTTCCCGCCTCGCGGGTCCTCAAAGGACCGTAAAGGTCCTGAAAGGACTCGCACTAAAAATAATAACCCCAGGCAACTATAATTACCCCATTAACTCATGATGGTCAATCCAGACCACCATAAGGCCTAAATTAACCCATTAACTCATGGTGGTCAATCCAGACCACCATAAGACCTAAATTAACCCATTAACTCATGATGGTCAATCCAGACCACCATAAGGCCTAAATTAACCCATTAACTCATGATGGTCAATCCAGACCACCATAAGGCCTAAATTAACCCATTAACTCATGGTGGTCAATCCAGACCACCATAAGACCTAAATTAACCCATTAACTCATGATGGTCAATCCAGACCACCATAAGGCCTAAATTAACCCATTAACTCATGGTGGTCAATCCAGACCACCATAAGACCTAAATTAACCCATTAACTCATGGTGGTCAATCCAGACCACCATAAGACCTAAATTAACCCATTAACTCATGATGGTCAATCCAGACCACCATAAGGCCTAAATTAACCCATTAACTCATGGTGGTCAATCCAGACCACCATAAGACCTAAATTAACCCATTAACTCATGATGGTCAATCCAGACCACCATAAGGCCTAAATTAACCCATTAACTCATGATGGTCAATACAGACCAGCATAAGGCTCTATTTAACCCCATCAGTCCCATAAGGGTATATTATTACCATTATGGGCCTGTTACAACCCAACATTAACCACATAAGTGCCATGATGGTCCTCAAGGACCATCATGACACTAACTACAAACACTACACTATAACCCCCAATAAACCATTTAATCTAAACTAACCCCCCTCTACACTAATCTATTAACACTTACACTACCTACCTACACTACCTACCCCCTAATAAACCTCCCCAACACTCTAATTACAAAAAACAAAAAACCTACAGTACAAAAAACAAAAAAACCTACAGTACAGAAAACAAAAAAAAATTACAACCCCACCCCCCACTACAGAAAACAAAAAAATACATTACAACCCCACCCCCCACTACAGAAAATAAAAAAATTACACACCTGAAAAGGAAAGACAGATAAACACAATACAATAATACATATAATACATTACATACATTACATACAATACATGACATTACATATAATATATTAAATATAATATATTAAATATAATATATTACATATAATACATTACATACATTACATACAATACATGACATTACATATAATATATTAAATATAATATATTAAATATAATATATTACATATAATACATTACATACATTACATACAATACATGACATTACATATAATATATTAAATATAATATATTAAATATAATATATTACATATAATACATTACATACATTACATACAATACATGACATTACATATAATATATTAAATATAATATATTACATATAATATATTACATATAATACATTACATACATTACATACAATACATGACATTACATATAATATATTAAATATAATATATTAAATATAATATATTACATATAATACATTACATACATTACATACAATACATGACATTACATATAATATATTAAATATAATATATTACATATAATATATTACATATAATACATTACATACATTACATACAATACATGACATTACATATAATATATTAAATATAATATATTAAATATAATATATTACATATAATACATTACATACATTACATACAATACATGACATTACATATAATATATTAAATATAATATATTACATATAATATATTACATATAATATATTACATATAGTCCTAATCAAATACCCCCTATCTATCTAACATACAATCTATTTAATTTAAAATAAATCCTAACTATATCAAATACATCCCCCTATCTATCTAATATACAAAAAATCCTAACTACATACACAGACCCTTATTCTAAAATAAAATAAAATAATTACAGTCCTAACTACATACACAGACCCTAATTCTAAGCTAAAATCAATAAATTAAGACCACTTACCTTTAAGATGTTGCTTCAGATCACTAACCTATGGGTCAAACAAAAAAAAAAATTAGTACAAAACATTAACATCAAATAAATAAACATTATATACATTCTACATATTCAACTCACCTTTACAGCATGTCCAGTCACTGTTAAGCTCTTCCGGCGCGGCCCTGTTAAAAAAAATAAACACAATACATGAATACATGAATACAATATATAAACAATAAATAAAATACACAAATAAACATCTAAATATACATTTAACTTACCTCCCCGCGATGTCCCCGGCCTTCTCTCCTTCAGCCCCGGCTGGGCCGCGGAACCATCCGCGCTCTAAAAAAAAAAAAGAAAAAAAACTAACGGAGGTCTGCACTGGCAGACCTCCCCGACGCTACTGAACCTCCCGGAGTCGTTTCCGGGAGGAAATTGGCATTGGCGGCTTGTGATTGGCTGAAAAAGCTGTCTATCAATTTCAGCCAATCAAAAGTCGTCAATGTGTGAGCCAATCAGGATGGGATACACCCCAATATCCCACCCTGATTGGCTAAAACACTTGTCTATCTTTATGGGAACCAATCACAACGCTCAGATGCCTTCAGCCAATCACTATGGGATACACCCCCACGGAGTGATTGGTAGAAGACATCTGCGCATCCTGATTGGCTCCTACATTGACGACTTTTGATTGGCTGACAGCTTTTTCAGCCAATCACAAGCCGCCAATGCCAATTTCCTCCCGGAAACGACTCCGGGAGGTTCAGTAGCGTCGGGGAGGTCTGCCAGTGCAGACCTCCGTTAGTTTTTTTTTTATTTTTTTTTAGAGCGCGGATGGTTCCGCGGCCCAGCCGGGGCTGAAGGAGAGAAGGCCGGGGACATCGCGGGGAGGTAAGTTAAATGTATATTTAGATGTTTATTTGTGTATTTTATTTATTGTTTATATATTGTATTCATGTATTCATGTATTGTGTTTTTTTTTTTTAACAGGGCCGCGCCGGAAGAGCTTAACAGTGACTGGACATGCTGTAAAGGTGAGTTGAATATGTAGAATGTATATAATGTTTATTTATTTGATGTTAATGTTTTGTACTAATTTTTTTTTTTGTTTGACCCATAGGTTAGTGATCTGAAGCAACATCTTAAAGGTAAGTGGTCTTAATTTATTGATTTTAGCTTAGAATTAGGGTCTGTGTATGTAGTTAGGACTGTAATTATTTTATTTTATTTTAGAATAAGGGTCTGTGTATGTAGTTAGGATTTTTTGTATATTAGATAGATAGGGGGATGTATTTGATATAGTTAGGATTTATTTTAAATTAAATAGATTGTATGTTAGATAGATAGGGGGTATTTGATTAGGACTATATGTAATATATTATATGTAATATATTATATTTAATATATTATATTTAATATATTATATGTAATGTCATGTATTGTATGTAATGTATGTAATGTATTATATGTAATATATTATATTTAATATATTATATTTAATATATTATATGTAATGTCATGTATTGTATGTAATGTATGTAATGTATTATATGTAATATATTATATTTAATATATTATATTTAATATATTATATGTAATGTCATGTATTGTATGTAATGTATGTAATGTATTATATGTAATATATTATATGTAATATATTATATTTAATATATTATATGTAATGTCATGTATTGTATGTAATGTATGTAATGTATTATATGTATTATTGTATTGTGTTTATCTGTCTTTCCTTTTCAGGTGTGTAATTTTTTTATTTTCTGTAGTGGGGGGTGGGGTTGTAATGTATTTTTTTGTTTTCTGTAGTGGGGGGTGGGGTTGTAATTTTTTTTTGTTTTCTGTACTGTAGGTTTTTTTGTTTTTTGTACTGTAGGTTTTTTGTTTTTTGTAATTAGAGTGTTGGGGAGGTTTATTAGGGGGTAGGTAGTGTAGGTAGGTAGTGTAAGTGTTAATAGATTAGTGTAGAGGGGGGTTAGTTTAGATTAAATGGTTTATTGGGGGTTATAGTGTAGTGTTTGTAGTTAGTGTCATGATGGTCCTTGAGGACCATCATGGCACTTATGTGGTTAATGTTGGGTTGTAACAGGCCCATAATGGTAATAATATACCCTTATGGGACTGATGGGGTTAAATAGAGCCTTATGCTGGTCTGTATTGACCATCATGAGTTAATGGGTTAATTTAGGCCTTATGGTGGTCTGGATTGACCATCATGAGTTAATGGGTTAATTTAGGTCTTATGGTGGTCTGGATTGACCATCATGAGTTAATGGGTTAATTTAGGCCTTATGGTGGTCTGGATTGACCATCATGAGTTAATGGGGTAATTATAGTTGCCTGGGGTTATTATTTTTAGTGCGAGTCCTTTCAGGACCTTTACGGTCCTTTGAGGACCCGCGAGGCGGGAAATTTAAAATTGAATTGCAGCAGGGTCACGATCGGTGCCGATCGGGGCCCCCCGCTGCAGGGGGTTTATATGGGGACACTTCGGGGGTCCCGATGGGGACCCCCAGCATAGAGGGGGGTTAATTTTAAGTGCCGCGGCCGGGATTGGGTAATAGTGTGCCGCGGCCCCTTTAAGGAGCCGCGGCGGGGAATTTAAAAGTTTTAAATGCTGCGGGGGGCCTGATCTATGCAGATCGGGGACCCCCCCCTGCAATGGGTTTATGTGGGGACACTTCGGGGGTCCCGATGGGGACCCCCAGCATAGAGGGGGGTTAATTTTAAGTGCCGCGGCCGGGATTGGGTAATAGTGTGCCGCGGCCCCTTTAAGGAGCCGCGGCGGGGAATTTAAAAGTTTTAAATGCAGCGGGGGCCTGATCAGTGCCGATCGGGGACCCCCGCTGCAAGGGGTTAATGTGTGGGGGCTGCGGGGGTTCCTATGGACCCCTGCAGCAAGGTGTTCATGTGAGGACACTTCGGGGGTCCCGACAGGGACCCCCGCATTGAGGGGGGGTTCATTTTAGGTGCCTGGGGGGGGTTTGGAGTACCCCCCACGGCAATGCTTATGTGGGGGACTGCCGCGGAGGTCCCTTTTAGGACCCCCGCAGCACTTGATGAGGAGTGGGAGCCTGCGATATCATCTCGCAGGCTGTCACTCCTCATGTACATTTACGCAGTGTAGATACGTACGGGCCTGCTGCGTAGCTCATACGTTGCTCGCAGCAGGGCTAATTTAATAGCATTGTAAGTTAGAGAAACTTTGCAGTACGTAGGGCTTAAGTAGAAGCCTCTTATTTACGAGGCTGGAATTTAATGAGGCCCTTAGATCCAATGACATATCCAATTTTTTTCCCACACAGAGAGGCAGGTTGGCAACCAAAATTAACACTTCCAAGTTACCCAAATGCTAAAGCCAGAATCCGAAATAATGTTTCTATGCTTGAATTTAAAGTAGCTCAAATTGCCATTCGAAATACATTTAATCCAATTTTATGTGGTGGAAAACTAACACAACAATGGATTATTGATTCCTATTTGCAAGTTGAGGCCAATAATTTAAACTTTATAAAATATCAACAAGATAAACTACGTGTAGAACAATATTCGGGACTAATGGACTATGTTGCTAACGTGGCTACAAGCAGAGACATGACAGCTGGCAAAGCCATCATCTTACCATCTTCCTTTCAAGGATCTCCTCGAAATATGAGAGAAAGATACAATGATGCTATGGCTATTGTCACCAAATTTGGCAAACCCGATTTATTTCTGACATTTACATGTAATCCACAATGGCCAGAAATTACACAGAATTTACTTCTTGGACAAACTGCTTCCGATAGACCAGATTTAGTAGCCAGAGTTTTTTAGATTAAATTAAATGAATTAATACGTGACATCACTATCAGTCAGTTATTTGGCAAATGTCTTGCTTATGTATATACCATAGAATTTCAAAAAAGAGGACTTCCACATGCACATCTTCTGATAATACTTCAAGAAAAAGATAAATTAGATAGTTCTGACAAAGTGGATGCAGACATTGTTGCTGAACTACCAGATCCCGAACTATATGCTAGACTATATGAGATTGTTACTCATCGCATGATTCATGGACCCTGTGGTGAGCTTAATCCACAATCACCATGTATGGAAAATAATAAATGTTCGAAAGAATTTCCAAAAGATTATAGAGACAAAACTTATGCCAATTGTGATGGCTATCCACTTTATAAAAGAAGAGAAGGAGATAGTGCCATTATTCGTGGAAAAAAAAGTTGACAATAGATATGTAGTACCCTACAATCCACATTTACTCATGAAGTACAACGCCCACATCAATGTAGAAGCCTGCACTTCCATCAAATCCATTAAATATGTCTATAAATATATTTACAAAGGCTACGATGCAGCTACTGTAGTCGTCAAAAGTGCAGACAACCCTGAAAGTAGTGAGTTAGTACATGATGAACTTGCATCTCATGTAGATGCTCGCTATGTCAGTGCGCCAGAAGCTATGTGGCGGCTTTTAAAATTTGAAATGCATGATAGATCACATGCAGTATATAGATTAGCAGTACATTTGCCACAAAGACATTTAGTGTATTTCCATGCTGGAAATGAAAGGAATGCATTGGCCCAAAGAGAAGATCGTCACACTACACAAACTGCATGGTTTGAATTAAATTCCAAAGATTCACAAGCAACACAATTCTTATATATTGAAATTCCATATCACTATGTTTTTATGAATAGATTATGGAGACCCAGAAAAAGCAGAGGAAATAAAATCATCCCAAGAATTTACACGGTCAGACCAAGAGATGTTGAACGTTTTTGCTTACGGATATTACTTTTAAATGTTCCTGGAGCATAAAGTTTTGAACACTTAAGAACTGGTAATGACATTGTTTGAATCCTTCCATTTAGCTGCAAGACATAGAAACTTACTCGCTGATGATACGGAGTGGGAAAGATGTTTAGAAGAAGCAGCACAATGTCAAATGCCACGGCAGATGAGAGAACAATTTGCATTTATTTGTATCTTCTCAAATGCTCCAAGTGCATTAGCTTTGTGGGAGACTTTTAAAAGTAATATGGCTGAAGACTTTATGCGACGATACAATGAACCTATTGAACACTTAAAAGCGTTAATGGAAATCCAAGAAGTATTTTTAACTCATGCATTAAGTTGTGCAAGTTTTAATTTGCCTGATCCAGGTCTTATAGATGACATAAACTTTGAAGACTATGACATTCAACTACAAGCAGAAAGAACAGAAGAAAGACTTGCAACTTTAAATACCTTACAATTGCAAGCATTTAATGCCATTAAAAATGCAATACATGATGACATGGTGACAGAGCGTTTTTTCTATCTTGATGGACCTGGCGGATCAGGAAAAACCTATCTATATAATTTATTAATGAGTTCAGTACGAGCACAAGGTCAAATAGCAATGGCGTTTGCCACTGCTGGAATTGCTGCACTTTTGTTAAAAGGTGGAATAACTGTTCATAGTGGATTTAAACTGCCAGTGCCTATTTTAGAAACTTCTGTGTCAGATATTCGCATGACATCATTACAAGCAAAGAAATTGAACAAATGTAAATTAATTATAATAGATGAGGCCACAATGATGTCATGCTATGCCCTCCAATGTATTGACCGTTTGCTTCGTGAAGTCATGGATAATACTTTTCCATTTGGTGGAAAGGTAATGTTGTTACGTGGCAATTTTAGACAAACATTACCTGTCGTTGTACATGGAAATCGAACTGACATGATCGAAACCTGTATAAAGTCAAGCACACTGTGGAAACATTTTACCCATCTTCAACTGCAACAAAATATGAGATCAGAAGGCCAAACTGATTTCAATGATTGGCTTATTAAAATTGGAGAAGACAGAACAAAAAAATACCACATTTACCGGACGACACTGTAGAGATCCCACCTCATATGATTTGTCACCAAGATATTATATCGGCTATATTTGAAGGTAGCATAAATAACGAGGAATATTCCGAGCTTTCCAACCAAGTCATACTAACGTGTAAAAATAAAGATGCATTA
Source organism: Discoglossus pictus (assembly GCA_027410445.1). Classification (NCBI taxonomy): domain Eukaryota; kingdom Metazoa; phylum Chordata; class Amphibia; order Anura; family Alytidae; genus Discoglossus; species Discoglossus pictus. The sequence continues at coordinate 165,915,391 of CM050165.1, forward strand.
ATCCTCAATAATGAAATCTTTAAAAAAATTAATGCACCACAAAGAAATTATCACAGTGCTGATTCTGTACTTGCTGATGACAATGAAAGTCAGGCTAACTTTTCTACTGAATTCATAAACTCACTAACTCCTTCTGGAATGCCACCACATATTTTGCAGCTAAAGAAAGGTGCAATTATCATGTTACTGCGAAATATGAACCCCAAAAAAGGCCTATGCAATGGGACAAGATTAATTGTTCAACAATTAAAGGACCATTTTATAGATGCTGACATTTTAACTGGTACCCATAAAGGAGAGAGAGTTTTAATACCAAGAATAGATTTAGCACCAAGGGAAAGTAGTCTCCCTTTTATACTTCAAAGAAGACAATTTCCCATTATTATGGCATGTGCCATGACCATTAATAAATCACAAGGTCAAACGTTCAAATCTGTGGGTATTTTCTTGGAAGAACCAGTATTTGCACATGGTAAATTGTACGTTGCGTTGTCATGGTGCAAAAATCCACAGGCTATTAAAGTTTACATTGAAAACAATGAAAGTCAAGGTGATTTATTAGAAGGTGGACGTATTTTTACTAAAAACATTGTCTACTATGAAGTACTATAACTTTTCATTAAAGAAATAAAACCCATGCAAAACAAATTTAAAAGCATTCAAAAATACAAAACAATAAACAATTCAGTCATAATTAATGGAAGTACTGTTTATGGATGATTCGCCTCACAAAATACTTGCCTTGCATTTTTTGGCTAAATTATGTTAAAATGTTAATTCACTATGTTACTGTTTCTAATGTTACACGTTTGAAAACAATATTTTCAAGTTCTTTACTTCAACATATTACAAAGTTCATGTTAAGAGCTCAAGCACGTTTTAAGTCTCAATGTGTCTGTTATCTTAAGATTACTCCCTGGATTAATGTTTATCGCCAGTTCATGGGGTCAGGAAGGAATTAATTTCATTGGGTACGTTTTAAGGAGAGTTTTTACTGTATGCCTTCCTCTGCATTCAATGTATATTAAAGTTAACAATTATTCTGATAGAAATTGCATGTTAATACTGATTACTTTAAAGTTCAACTGTTTTTACATTCAAATGTTAATACTTTTAATACAAAATTATGTTTAAATATTAATTCACTATGTTACTGTTTATAATGTTCCAAGTTGTCAAAATGTTTTGTAAAGTTGCAAAGTTACACACATAAGAAAATTCAAGTTTAAAAAAATATTATGTCAAGTTTCTGACTTAAAAATATTACAAACTTCATGTTAAAATTGGGTTAGTTTAAAGGACGGTTTTTATAATGTTTCTCTTACTCTGCATTAAATGTATATTCAAGTTAACAATTCTTCAGATAGAAATTGCATGTTAAAAAACCATTACCTCAAGTTTACAATAATGATTACTTTAAAGTGCAACTGTTTTTACATTCAACTGTTAATACTTTTAATACAAAATTATGTTAAAAAATGTATTCACTATGTTACTGTTTATAATCTTCCAAATTCTACAAATGTTTTGTCAAGTTCCAAAGTTACACAGATAATAAAGTTCAAGTTTAAAAAAATATACTTTCAAGTTTATTACTTACATATATTTCAAACTTCATATTACAATTGTGTACGTTTGAACAAGGCTTTTTACTCTTTGCTTTCCTCTGGATTCAATGTATATTGAAGTTAACAATTCTACAAATTTCATGTTAAAAAAACATTACCTCAACATTTTACAAAACTATACGTTCATATCACAATACTTACAAGTGTCAAATATGTATATTAATAACTAAACAACTTTACAAACATATACATCACATTGCCGTCATTTTTTGACGGGCAAGTCGCTAATTCTTAAATATTGACCAACTGGGATTCCTGAAATCATGGCCTTGGGGTGGCTACTGTATGCTTTTAACAAACTATTATTGGCAATGGGTTTACGATATGTTTGTGTCTGGAGTTTTCCATTGTCTGTCTTCTCTATTTGTTTTTTGTTTCAATAGTTTTTATTGTCACAGAGTTGTAAATCTTATACAGTATTAATGTTTCAGCGATGGCTCGCAGGCCAAATTTATGTTGTAGATTGCTTAACCGTAAACTTATATGATGGGGACATTTTCATTTAGTGACAGTTCCATTACATTTTCCTTTTTCTTAAACTTTTTAAGTAACAATTAACTGGTAGCAAGGTTGTTTGCCTGTTTTTGAGATTTCTGATGGTTGTAGTATGATATGCTACCTCTTGTTACAGTTTTTAACATACAAAATAAAATGAACTGGATATAACAACTTTAACTACAGTGTCATTCGTGTGCTTGTGTCTAATGATTCTTCTTTCCGTCCTTTCATGTAGAGGGACCGTGTTTGTATGTATACTAGACAGTAGTTTGAAGTAGGTCACTCACCTCTGAGTCTTGCCGTTTGGCGCTGGTCTGTGGAGTCCGGCAGGGGGGGGGGGGGGGCCCAGTTCACTTTTCTTGAATTGGTTTATCTCCTAGTTTGTCTGCTATCTGTGTTTATGTTTGTTATATTTCTATTGCCTGTGTGGAGGTTGTCCATGCCCCCCATATTTCTAGAAATTTTGGGTATGTGTTGTTAGTCGTGTGTGTGAATCTGTTAAACAACATTATGCCATTTAATTTGTGTATTACCTCTTGTATCCTGAGGTCTGGGGTTCGCCATTTTTGAGCTATGTGGTTTTTTGCTGATAGCATCAGGTACTGAAACCATTTATTCTGGCTTTTCGAAATATGTGTAATAGGTCCTCCTAGGAGGCATGTGTCAATTGACCAAGGGATTGGTGTATGCAGTGTCTCTGAGGCTAGTTTTAGCACTTTGTTCCAGAGGTTTAGTGCTATGGGGCATTCCCACCATATATGTTCGAATGTCCCCCTATCCTGGCAGTGCCTGAAACATTGTGGGGGGATTCGCGTGTTAATGGTGTGTAGTTTTGCAGGTGTATAATATGCTCTATGGAGGAATTTTATCGATGTTTCCCAAGTTTGAGGCAGGTTTTCTCCCAGGCCTTATCGTCTTTTGGGGTTCCTATGTTTTGATCCCACTTCCACTTAAAGGGAGCTGTGTTGTTGTTGTGCTTCTCTCTAATTGCTGCATATAGTGTGCTTATGATGCCTTTTGTGAGTGGGGCTTTTTGGCAGATCACGCTTAGCCAGTTTGGTCTGGGGGCTCCCCATTTCCTAATAAGTGTTGTTATGTAGTGTTTTATCTTACAAAAGTTGAAATGTTCTCTTAATGGGATGTTATGGTTATGTGGGAGCTGGTCAAAGGTAAGGACCTTATCATTTTGTATCCATTTGTCTAGGGTGTCTAGTTTGTTCAAGGACCACCAGTTAATTGAGTCCTTGTCTAATGTATCCCATATCGTTGGGATTGTTAAAGTGGGTGTTAAGTTTGATAGGCCTCTTGTTATGTGGTGTGCCTTGTTGGTTTTGTACAAGGTGTGTAATATATGTCTGATGATTGGGTTGCTGTGTTTCTCGCATGCGTGTGGTATGGTGGGCGACCATGTCACATTGTCCCATTTATGTGGGTGCATTTGTATGTTCTCCACAAATACCCAGATTGGCTGGTGCTCCACGGAGTGGGATTGGGGAAGGAATGCTAGTTGGGCTGATGTATAGTAAGCTTTTAGGTCCAGGCACGCTATGCCCCCGGTGTTATAATTGCTATATAGCAGCTTCTTTGAAATTCAAGGTTTTTTGTTGCCCCATATGAATCTTGTTAGATGCCTTTGAAATTTGTCTAAGTCTTTTCGTTTTATGGGAATAGGGAGGGTCCTAAACAAGTACAACAGCCTTGGTAATATGTTTAATTTGATGGAATTTATGAGTCCCGTCCAGGAGATCAGGAATTTACTCCAATTTTTTGTGTCTGCATATAGGGTTTTGGATATAGGTGGATAGTTGGCCTCATACAGCCCAGACAGGTCGGGGGTCAGTTTTATTCCCAGATAGTTGATTTGGTCTGAGGACCATGTAAAGTTATATTTTGTTTTTAGTCTGGTTAAGGTTTGTTCCGGAATGTTGGAGCCCATAGCCTCAGTTTTATTATAATTAACTTTTAATCCTGAAATCATTCCGAATTGGTCCAGGGTCTCCAGCAGGGGGGGTATAGAGAATTCTGGCTCGGTCACAGTGCATAGAATGTCATCTGCATACATGCAGCATTTGAATTGGTGGGACCCAACCCAAACCCCTTTGATACCCCCATCCGCCCTGATTCTCTGTGCAAGAGGTTCTATCGCCAAAGCAAATAGTAATGGTGACAAGGGGCACCCCTATCTCGTCCCTCTTTCTATGTCGATGTAATTTATGTTTTTCCCTTCTAGTTTCAGTAATGCTTTCGGTTTATTGTATAGCGTGTTAAAGACGTTGAGAAAATTTCCCCTGATCCCCATTTTGTGTAGCACTCCTTTCAGATAGCCCCACTCTAGGGAATCAAAGGCTTTCTCTAGGTCAAAAGCGATGGGGCAGAGTGATTTGTTGTTTGCCTTAGCTATATGCATAACATTCATTATCCTTCTGATGTTGTCCCCCGCCTGTCTGTGCGGCACGAAACCAACTTGATCTTTGTGTACCAATTTTGGGAGAAATTTTGAGATTCTGCAGGCCATAATTTTTGCTAGTATCTTAAGGTCGCCGTTTAATAGGGAGATGGGTCGATAGTTCTTGGCTTCTATGAGATCGCGGCCTGGCTTGGGGAAGAAAATGAGGCTTGCTTGTGTGAATTCGTGAGCTATCTGTTCCCCTTTGAGTATGGCGTTGAATAATTTGGCTAGGTATGGTGACAGGTGAATGTCTTGTAATAAATATTTGGGTACCATCTGGTCCTGGCGCCTTTCCTAGTTTCATTCCTTCAATTGTTTCCCTGACTTCATTTAGTGTAATTTCTGTATTAAGGGCTTCTAGATCTGTGGTTGATATTTCTGGTAAATCTAGGCCGCTTAGATAGTTTTGGATCTGGTGTGTTGTAGAGGTTTTCTCTGATGTGTAGATTTTCTGGTATAAGTTTTTAAAGGTTTCTTGTATTTTAGATTGGCTTTGGGTTATATGGCTATCTGCTGTTTATATTTAGAATATTTGATTGTTGTGTTGTTTTGTTTTCAGTTTCCTGGCGAGCATTGGGGAGCATTTGTTTGCCTGCTTCAGGAATGTGTTTTGGGATCTGCGCATTATTCTTTCTGTTTTAATTGTTAGAATGTTATCTAATTCTTGTCTTGTTTTTACTATTTCCGCTGTCCTTGTAGGGGTCAGTTTCATTTGGTTTAAGGTCTCTAGTTTGTGTAATTTTTTAGTTAAGTCTGCCTCTTTTTGATTAAGGGTCTTTTTGTAAGTGGTGGCTATCCTTATAATGGATCCTCACATATAGGCCTTATGGGCTAGCCAGAGCCAGCCTATTCCTGTCTCTGGTTTTTCATTTTGTTCAAAGTATTGTGTCAGTTCTGATTGTATTTGCATTTTTGTTTCTGGTATGGCAATAAGGGACTCATTTACTCTCCAGTTAAATTTGGATTTTAACCCCGTGTTCAGGTTCAAAGTGATGGCCACCGCAGAGTGATCGGACCATGGACAGCGGATTATTTGTGCGTTGCTAGAGTGGTCAAACAACCCAGAGTCCAGAAATATCATATCTATTCGGGAGTACGTTTGATGTGTGGGGGAGAAGAAGGTGTATTGCCTTTCCAGGGGGTGATGTCCCCTCCATGCATCTATTATGTTATTATTTTGCATTAGCATTTGAGTCTTTTGTAGTTGCTTACTAAATCTTAAGTCTGATTTATTTCCCGACCTGTCCAGTGTGGCTTGTAGAGTGAGATTGAGGTCTCCCCCCAAAATTATCTTCCCTGTGTCAAGAGGGATTAAGGTATTCAGTAGTTTGATTAGGGATTTGTGTGGTGCAGTGGTGGGTGCATAGAGGCTTATTAGGGTGATTTTTTTCCCTAGTATCGATCCAATTAAGATAATGAAGTCCCCTTCCTTATCCACGATTTTACGTTCTAATTGAAATGGGAACAATTTATGTATTATTATTGTGGCCCCTGCTCTCTTTGTTTTCTGTGTGGCTGAGTAAAAGGTAGGGTATTCCCTGTGAAGGTATTTTGGTAGTTTGTCTTGGGCAAAATGTGTCTCCTGTATGAAGAGCACCGCCGGTTTATACTTTTTGTAAAAGAGGAATGCCTTCCTTCTTTTGAAAGGGGTATTAAAACCCTTTACGATATGGGAAATGAGATTAAATGTGACCTCTGCCATGTGTGTGTCGTGGTTTTTGTCTGTGTAGGTTGTTCTCACCTGTCTGTTGTTCCTGGTCCCGGGGCCCTCCCCCTGCGGAGTCCAGTTGACCTTGAGGCTCGTGACCTTGTGTAATTGTGTGGAGCCGCTTGTAATGTAAGCAAACACAAAATGACTTTAGTAACATGCATAACATAAATACATAACATTCGTTTAACGTAATAAGCAACCATGGTTAACAACAAATTCTCCTGGCACTTTAGTAGAAGTACCCTTAGTTTAGAGAGTAAAGGGGATCTGTTCTCCGCTTTCCCTCTGGGAGAATAACCGTGACCTAGTGCCTATTCTGTATGTCTTTGGTGTTTTCTTGTGTTATTTGTTGCAGTTGTATAGTATCTGGGATGATCTTTGTTTTGTTTGTTGTTCATTATTCCTAGAAGTGATTCCACCAGTTTTGTCATAATGATGAGTTTGTACGGTTATTTTGTTCAGGTGACTCTCTCCTGATTTTTATTTGCTGTGTCTCTTGGAGGTGTGGGCTTTTCTTGCCAGGTTTTCTTTATGCTTTTACTGTTGGTAGTCTCCGTCCAGGCCCTAATGGGCCTTTGGCTTGCGTCGTTGTTGGTACGTGGTTCTTGTCCGGGCGGTTGTTTTAGTTGTAGTTGTTGTAAAAGTTTGTGTCCTTCATCTGGGTTATTGACTTTATGAAATGACCCGTTCGCCTGGAAGATTAGGGCGAATGGGAATCCCCATCTGTAGGAGATTCTATGTGAAATGAGAGTTTGCAGTATTGGTCTCATTGCTCGCCTTTTTTCCAAAGTTATGGGAGAGAGGTCCATGAAAATTTGCAGGTCACTGCCATCCGGGCCTTTGATAGCTCTTATCTTCCTTTTTGCTGACAGAATGAGATCTCTAGTGCTTTGTTTTAAGTATCTGACAATGACGTCTTTTGGTGTGTTTGTGTTTCTAGCAGGTCCTAGGGCTCTGTGTGCCCTCTCAATCTCATCTTCTTCTATTCCACCCTCTGGTAGTAGTGTGTGGGTTACTGCTGTTATATATTGCTTCAGTTCCGTGACTTGGGAGGAGATGCCTCTGTATCTTAAATTGTATCTACGGGACCTGTTTTCCAGGTCCTCGTATTTGCTTTCCATTTCTGCTATCTTATCCGTGTTGCTGGTGATGTCTTTTCTGTTTTTGATTTGTGTTTCTATTATTTTATCTGTTATCTCCTCTAGTTGGTGGGTCCGTTGTCCGATATCGTGGATCTCTTTCCTGATGTCCCTCACTGCCGAAGTTATGTAGTCCTTTAATAATTTAATAATAAATCAAATTTCTCCATTGATTTTTCTGAGACATCCATGTGTGGAGATAGAGGAGTGGCGCCATCTTCTGGTTCCGAGGTTTCTGGTGGATCCATGGCTGTCTGTGTTGTTGTCAGGTGAAAGTGCTCTGTGGGTTTGAAGTGTTCCTCTATACTTTTGCTTGGTACACTTTTCCTGCTTTTCCCCATCTTGTATCTGGGAGGGTGTGGTTTTGTAGAGCTTAGGTAGTCGCTAGGTGTAGTTGCCCTTTGGCTTGTGACCCTTTGCTGTTTGGTTATGTTTTCCTTTGCATCTTGTTGATTTGGCTTTAACCTGTCATTTCTGGTTGGTTATCTGTTTTTGGAGTTCCTGCTGTTTCTCCCCTTTTTTAGCCGTCTTTCATGGTTTCTTTTGTCTTGTTATCTTCCTTGGGGTTGTTGAATGAGTTGGGCTCCTTTTTGATAGTGCCCGTTCTTGCTCATGGGCATTAATTTGACCCCTTGTCTAGTCCGTGAGTATAGTGTTGAGGTTGTTCCGCTTCTGTTTTATCTTCCCACCTTGTTAGGGATATATTATCAGGAGTTTGCCTTTTACTGTTTTTGGGTTGATAACCCTCAGTTTAGGTCTCTGTTGTTGCAGATAGGTTTTGTTGAAGTCTGGATTGTAGATATAGCTTTTGGCCACAAGGTGGCAGTGGAGCCCTTTGGGTTGAATCCCTTGGGTCACTGGCTTGATGCCGCCGTGCTGCTCCACCTTATTTTCTGGTTGTGTTCTGTCCGGTTGGGCCCGGCTGCGCGCCGCTCCACTTCCCTCTGTTGGGGCTGTGTCGGCCCCTCTCACCGGGGAGGCCTGATGAGGTAGGCCTCGACCACGCGGTGGGGGTAGTGATACCTTTGTTATAAATTTTGTATTGGTGGGATCGGCTGTGTCCCCTGAGTGTGGGGATGATGTTTGTTTGCAGTTGTGGGGTCTTTCTGGGGTCGATTCCCCCAGATTTATCTGTGCTTTTTGAGGAGCTAGTGCTGAGCACTTCTTGTTCCCTTTCCAGCTCGACCCCAGTGATTTTGAGTTGCAGCTCTGGAGTTTGTATGAATTTCCAAATTGTAATGTTCTGTTATTAGCTGCAGTGGAAGTGGTAAGACAAAAGGTGGCTTTGTAGTCTCTTTCACCTAAGTCAGTCTCTATAATGCTGCTGCAATAAGTGTGAATGGACACTAGGTGGCAGTGCTGGGTTGGAGTTTAGGTTTCAGTTGCAGGTTATGCTGCTGCTGGAGAAAATAAAACGTTTGAGGAAAATTTCTTTAAGCTCAAGGACTTTTCACAACATAAGGGGAAGATCCCTGTGCCCCCTGCTTTTTTTTAACCCTTCTTCCAAAGGCCCTTTTATGTAGTACTGGCCCTTTAAAAACGTCTGGCAGGGATATCATGCAAACAGGCTTTTCCCCTTTCCCTCTGGAGGTGAGCAGGGTCTTATTATCTCCCAGGGGAGGGTGTAGAGTAGTGGGTCTCAGTACCCTGCAGCCCCTTAGTGTTAGGATGCCCCTCCACACTAATTTACTGTCCTGCTATTCTCTGCAGTACTCACTGTGCAGGCAGAGCCCCAAGATGGCTGCCAGTCAGGCACTGCTCCGGTGTGCAGCCTGCCTCTTCAGCCTCCTGCTCCACGCTTCCGCAGTTTACCCTCCGGCTGATGAGTTGGAGGATCTGGGTAGGTGAGGGAGAGTTAGTCACCCCCGTGTGTCGGCGCCCAGGGGTTGCAGATGGAGTTGAGGGAGCACGTGGCCCACTGTGCCTATGCAGGCACCCGGCCAAGTAGGCCCGAAGGGCTCAAAACAATTGTTGTGCTCCAATTCTGGAGCTCTTGCCGCTCCTAATCCTCAAGGGGGTCTTTAATATCCCCACAAAGCTGTTTGGGGTTAATTTAGGCTTAATAGCCCCAGATTGTCTCCCTTTTTCCCCCTAGATGATGAGGAGCAGTTGCACCAAGTCTTCTCTATTTTTGAATCCAAAAAGGTGATCACCTTTTCATTAATTTCAGACGTTAGGTATAGCCCCATTTCATTATCATTTACAGACCCACAATTCAATGTGTTCAGTGTATTTATTTAATCGATGAAAACCCTTTGTTCCTCCCACCAGCTTAAATAAAGATTTGCGTATTTGGGAGCACAGGCTGTGCCCATCGCAGTCCCACATACTTGCTGGTAATAATTATTGAGGAAAACAAAGTAATTATGTGATAGGACAAATTCTAAAAGCGCCAATACAAATCCATTATGGTTTGTAAGATGCTATCCTCTTTTAGATTAAAAGTATAGGATAGCATTTAGTCCTCGCTCATATTAAATACTGGTGTATAAGGACTCCACGTCCAAAGAAATTAGTAGAGCTTCACTACTCACTTCAATGTCATTAAGCTTAGCCAAAACATCTTTTGTGGCCTTTACATAGGATGCTAGAGTGGGAACAAATTCCCTAAGGATAATATCCACATATTTGCTGGAATTTTCTGTTAGGCATCACATGCCAGACACTATGGCCCTCATTCAATTGTGATTTGGCCAATTGAATAGGGCTCTAAATAAGCACATAGCATATTTTTTTTAAAGAAGTTTTTAGTTGGTGAAAATCTTGCTTTTGGATAGATGCTTACTAACTAAAAATGTATTTGAAAAAAATATGTTATGTGCTATTTTAGAGCCCTATTCAATTGGCCAAACTGCAATTGAATGAGGGCCTATAGGTCTACCTGGAGGTTTTTTTTTTGTATATTTTTGGTATTATATAAACGGTGGCTATCTTTGGACAGGTTGAATTTAAAAAGTCAAATTCTGTTCTTTTAATGACTTTAGTGTTTAGGCCCTTTAGGAGTATTTCATTAAGATCTCCTATAAATGTATCTGTAGGATCTTTTTCTAATTTCAAGTAACTCTTTTTATCTTTAAGGAGTCTAATACATTCTGAAACATAGTCATTTTTACTCATTATGACTATATTACCTCCTTTATCTGAGTTACGAATGACTATGTCTTTATTTTGCTGTAATTCTCTCAGGGCCTTTTGTTGATCTTGGGTTAAATTATGACCTGCTATTTTTTGGTGTGATAATTTCTCTAAATCATGAACCACCTAATTGACAAAATTTCAATGTTTGGGCTAATTGATAATGGAGGAGTGTATTTACTCTTAGGTTTTAAAGTTGAAAAAGGGCCTTGTGATTGGAATCCCACACTTTCTAATTATAATTCCTCCAAATCACTTAACATTTTAAGGTCAGATGGTTCAAAGGTATTGCCTCTTTCTACCTATTGGAACACATTAAGAACCCCAGTTGGGGAAAAATGTAGACCCTTTTGGAGGACTGATATATGATCACGAGACAGAGCAAATGTTGAGAGATTGAAGATCTGCATAGAGTTTAGGTCTTTCTTGACCTCTTGGAGGGTTTGTAAACATCTGTGTTTGTCTTTTTTCTTACCCCTCCTGGTTCTATTCTTTGTTCTAAAAAAGACTTGTGAGATATTTTATCTCTTGGGGGAGTGGTAGTCTGTTTTGGTCTATCTGTTGATTCAATATCAGACCACTCTGATTCAGATGTAAGGGAATTTTCCGGATGATTTTTTGGTTTATTATACATTTAGATCTCCGAAATATATTTCCCATTTGGAAATCATTCAAATCTATTTGGAATTTTTGATGTTTCCTATACATCAGTATTTTCTCTATCAAAATTCTCAATATCATTTTGAAGTTTCTTTTCTAGTTCTGAAAATGTTGGATCATCAATATGTAATTACAATGTAATAAAATCCTCAGAAAGGTTCTTATCCTTAGTCCCCCTCTTATATATTTTGTTTAATTCCATAAACTGATTTTTTAAATTGGGTTCACTTTTAGTACCCTGGTTTAACTCTTTACTAAAAATAGTTTTGGCTTCATTTAGCCATATTTCCTGATTCCAATCTTGGGATAGGAATCCAGTAGGAGCTTCCATTATACCTTTCTTAAAGGAGGCTATATCTGTATGGCCAAGCTTAACACCTAAAGAAAGAACTTAGTTAAAAAATAAACATATAGACAAAAAGATATATTGAAAAGTGGTCTAGGCTTGTAAACCAAGGGGAATAGAATCTATGGGTGCTACCAAGGATCAAACTATGAAATGTATGAGTAAATAGAGGACAGAAAAAGGGATCCTTTTATTGTGGTGCACTCCATTGGAATCCAATGTTACTTCAGCAGCAAAACATTAAAACTTAGTATGTATTGATTTATCATATGAAAACCTATGTACAACAATAAAAACTAAAACAAGACATCACGTGGTCCATGTCAATATAAAATTATATAGCCCCTCTTGGTGAATGTGTATTATCTTGATTCAATTAAATCGATATATTGGATGTATCTAGGATAAGGAATATGAAAGTGCTATGGTGCTCAAAAAAGAGGCAAGGTGCTTGAGAAGTTAAAGGCAGGAATTAATATTATGCTCAAAAAGTGCTTGTGACTTAAAGTGACAGTTGTGCAAATTCTATATTCAAAGTCCTAATTTGCCAATTATAGGTGTGCTTGATATTGCTACTAGAATTAATAAAGATGTGTTAAATATAACATCCAATATTTTTATATCGAGATAAGATTAACACCAATTTATAGAGGACCTCCTTATAGCTATACTCTCTAGCTGGTTATCCCCTTATAAAACGCCTGTCCATCACCTCCTATGTAACCCTCTCAAAATGAGTCTGTGACTATATAATGACACTCAAGGGTATATGACAAGCATATGGTGATCGCATGAGGGAATCAGAAAATCGGAGCTAGTGTCTGAAGCTAAGGAGCTGCTAAACGCGTGTACTGCCTGGCGTCATCAGGCTGAAACGCATGGACGTGGCCAGCGTGGCGTCAACCCGACGCACGTTTCCTATTTTCATCAGGGGTTACCAATAGGCCTGCTGGCCTCAGTATTTGTGCATTTCGGTTGCCATAGTAATATAAAAACAATACAATAATGTGCACTTAAAAAAATAATATATTGCTGAATATAATCAGAGGGCAAAAGATTGAACTGTGGGTTCTGTATGTTACAGAGGGAAGACAAATACCTGGTGAAGATAAAGAAATACAAAGAGTCATGATACGCATCAATTGAAATAGATGGTTGGGAGTGTACTTATAGATCATAAAAGGATATAATACACTAAAATAGAAATAATATCTATATCAGACGGATGTCATATGTCAAATTGTGTTATGAAAGGTCTTAAATATCCAATATGTATATACTTGTTAATCACATAATAGTATATGTAAAATATATGATGACATTCCTAGATGACATTAGGATAACATGGTAGAATGTATATATAACTATTCAGAATGGGATGCCAATAAATGAGTTATTATATGATAAGCAATTGCTTATGTTAATCGAACATTATTGGTCAGACCATAAGATAAGTGAATAGATGAATCATAGTCTATAACTGATAAATATAAAAATGTAAAAATTGCAGTGATAGAGTGATATAATATAATCCTTATGGTTTGAGAGCTGGCTAAAAGGCAGGAAGCAAAGGGTTTTTGTAAATGGAACATACTCGGATTGGACTAATGTGGTAAGTGGGATTCCTCAGGGTTCAGTATTAGGTCCCCTCCTTTTTAACATATTTATTAATGACTTGGAAGTGGGATTGGAGTGTGGTGTCCCCATTTTTGCTGATGACACAAAGTTGCGCAAGGTAATTAAATCAGAAACTGCATAAATTAAAGGAATTGGCATCTAAGTGGCAGATGACATTATATATGAATAAATGTACAGTTATGCATCTGGGAAGGAAAAATAGCCATGCAATTTATAATCTCATTGGAGCAAATCTAGGGGTATCAGATATTGAAAGGGATTTGGGAGTACTTGTGGACAACCGCTTAGCATCAAGCAGCAAGCAGCATCTGCAAAGGCAAGTCAAATATTAGCATGTATTAAGAAGGGTATAGAAGCAAGGGAAGCAAATATAATTCTCCCACTATACAAATCTCTATGCGTTCCAGACTTCGGGCTGTAATTGACTGCACAGGATTTGCAACCAAGTATTAAAAAGTGAAAGTTTGATTTATGACTGTTAATCTGTCCCATTACTTTTGGTCCCTTAAAAAGTGGGAGGCACATATACAAACTGTTGTAATTCCTACACCGTTCACCTGATTTGGATGTAAATACCCTCAAATTAAAGCTAAAAGTCTGCAGTTACAGCACATCTTGTTCGTTTCATTTTAAATCCATTGTGGTGGTGTATAGAGCCAAAAAGATTAGAATTGTGTCGATGTCCCAATATTTATGGACCTGACTGTATAAGTTCCTTAATGTGCAAGTGCCAAACATATTTTAACTCATTAATAATCTCTTATTTAGTTAATACGTTCTAATATTCACTCTTACATTTTAAATAGTATCAAATTATTTCCATATAAATTCAGTGATTTTAAAGTGCTTTTTGTCCAAAATGTAACTCTCAAATTTAGATATATAAAGTGCAATAATACCAATTATGCAATATATACTAATATTCATATTCCATTTCACCATTTTTCAACTAAATTATTATTATTTTAAGGTTTATACATTATCACAAAAATTATATAAGTTCCTTAAAGTGCCAGTGCCAATCATATCCCCATATAAATTCTTTGATTTTAAAATATTTTATATCCCAAAAAATTTCTTTACTATCATTATTTCTCAATTTGTTTTTCTAGTTATATGATAGTGTAACTGTTACTCTTGTATATAAACTGTAATAGGTCAAGTCTTGCAACGAAAAAAATACTCTCTCTATTTTGTTCTTTATCTACTGTATATTTAATATTATATTTCCCAATTAACCTAATTTATTTTCAATAACATAAGGAGAAAGGGAGAAAAAAACTTACATCAAACTCCAAAACCATGGAAATGGGAGACCAAGGGGAGGTCATTAGATGTCCATTATTTCTATTTAAGTTGTTGTTCTTGATCCAATGTTGTTTTGAAAGGAAGTTGCCATTCTTTTAAATGTTTTTCTGATTCACTTAAATGATTAAAGGTAAATATTTGGTTATCCATACTTACAAATAGTTTGGTAGGGAATCCCCATCTGTATAGTATATTTGCATTCCTTAATGCTTTTGTTATTCTACGAAATTCTCTTCTACCATTCAGCGTATCACATATATAGTTGTGAGCAACTGCGGACCTCGCAAAATTTACGTAGTTACGAAAGCAAAATACGAGACACGTTACGACCCATTACGACCTCGCAAAAATCGTCCGAAACCTGCACACATGAAAACATGAAAAACACAATAAATACACACAACAAATACATAAAAAGCTTACCTACAGCAAGGCGGGGGGGCCACCCAGGACCTCGAAAACTGAAGTTACACCTCAATTTAACTCCAAATAAAAGAGTTTAGACACTCAAACATCCCAAAAGCGAGGGAAAAAATGGCCTCCGAAAAAAACGAAAACGAGGCTACAGCAGTCTAAAGATGCAAAACACCACCAAACACCTACGGATTTCCCGAAAAAGACATACAAGATCCAAAAACAAGGATGCAACCCGCGCGACCCCAAAAACATTACAAACACACTAAATACACACAACAAACACATAAAAAGGTTACCCACAGCAAGGGGGTGCACCCAGGACCTCTGCAAGTGAAGTTACACCTCAATTTAACTCAAAATCAGAGTTTAGACACCCGAAAATAACCTAAGCGAGAGAAAAAATGGCCGCCGAACAAAATGAAAACGAGGCTAAAGGACCCTAAACACGCGAAACACCACCAAAAAGCTACAGATATTCCGAAAAAGTCAGACGACATCAACACAATGCTTCCTGCATATATTACTTCACAATAGGTAAAGTATATTAATTTCTTATTTTATTAATTATTCATTGCCATGCCAAAAAAAAACACCAACGCTGCTCATAGGACACAAACAACCAAGAGCCACCAACAAAATTAATTTTGCACCCAAACAACATTACCTGCCTTACAATCTTATTGCCGTCATTTTTTGATGGGCAATTCGCTAGTTACTTGATAAATCTGAGAAAATTAACAATTTCTCATATGGGGTTTGAAATTGTTCAATGGTTCTGGAAGTTCATTGGATTGCTTCTTTATAAATAATTGAGTGAAGTCACACTATTATATCTCTTGGTATATCTTTCACAAGACCTCCTGACAATGGGAGTCCTTGAACTTTATCTTTTCTCTCCTCCCCCGGGAATTCTGGTTTCACCATAGATGGGAAAAAACTTGAGATATAGGAGGGCAAGTTCAAGTTCTTCCTCCTAGAGCAGTCTTCACTCTGTGTTTGTTTATTTTTGAGTTTTTTTAATTAATTTTCAATAGATTTTACATAGGTTGTCATAGATATTTGATCATTAATTTGTTTCTCATTTTAAATTTCTACTTCTTGCAATATATCCTCCAAACTTTTTATAGTTTTAATATTATTTAGAATTTCTTGTGTCAGTTTGGACCTAAGGAAATTTGAAATTCCTTAAATATTTTTTTCATAACTGATATCGTTATTAGTTTGAGGAATTTAGTGATATTTTTTCTGCCAGGTCTGGATCTGACAAAGAAAGATCTATTTGTGAAGGAGTATTAGTTTGGGAGGTATTAGTTTTTCTTTTAGGGGAAAAAAAATCTGTATTAGTTCTTGTATTTACTTACCTATCTTTTCCCATTTTTTTAGATGAAATTTGTTTAATTTTTAGTCTTGATCTTGATATTTATTATTAATCCAAAGTCTACTATAAATTATTGTAATAATATTTGTCAAACGTTGAATTTATACAACAAACCCAGATTAAATTTGTAAAATTTATAGCAAATCCAAATTCCTCATATAATGTTGTAATAGTACTTATCAAACATTCAATTTATGCAATAGACTTTGTATATAATATTTTAGCAAATTTCTACCCTTTCTTTTAATCAGTATACTCTTCCTCTCCTTATACTCCCTGTTTTTATCCTTAACTATTAACTCTTTTTTTTCTTTCTCCCCTCTCTCCTTTTCTTTTTTTCCCCCCTTTTCTTCTTTCCTCCCTTTCTTTTTCCCTCCTTCCTTACCTTTTCCTCTACTCCTTTCTTTCCCTTATTTTTCTTACTATTCCTCTTCCCTCCCTTTTTCTTTCTCCTTCTTAACCTTCTGTCTTCTCCCCTATTTCCACTCTTCCTTCCTCTCTCCTCACCTCTCACCGATCCTCTTGTGGCTTTAAATATAACATTTCTATTATTAAAATGCTAATCAATGGTGGGGATATCATTCATTTATTATGGACACACTAAACAAAGGTGGTGTCGGAGTCTGCTTGTACTAATCAAAGGTACATGGTGTGTGATTCTTAGATCCTAAGAAAAGGGGTCTGATGGTGCCTGCTTCTTCAGAAATGATGCTGTCATTTGAAGTGTCTGCTGGTGTTGAGATCTGAACAAACGGTTGCGACCCGTAGAGAGAGAGAGAATTGGGGTGAGCCTAGTCCCCGAAATTTGGGCGGGCGTGTCAGCTGGTGGCAATGGTGGGATATCTCACGCATTTTTACCAGCAGCCAGGATGGCTACTTACAAAGAGAGAGAGAAAGAGAGCCAGGTGAGAGGCAAACGACTGCAGAGGAATGGCCCTTCTAAAACAATGGATGGCTTTCCTGGGATTGTGCCTGTGCCATGAATTGTCAGGCTGGCTGAAGAAACTGGTATGGAAAGAGATTGCCTTGGAGAAACAGTATCATGACAGGATAAGGCCTGTTGGTGCCCTTGGAGAGGATCTCTATGTTCGAATGGAGCTAATAGATGGGCTCTGGGAGATTGTGTATGGTGATACGGAATGTGGCATGGGGACTGTAAGGAGGCAAAATAACTTGTTTCTTAAACGCTGTCAAGGTCTGGGACTAGAACCATGGTCCCCAGAGGCTAATTTGCTGAAACCCCTGATTCAGCAAGAGCTGCAGCTGGAGGCTGAGTATGTTGAATTGCTGGATGAGACATCCATGGAGGGGTTTTGGCCATCCAGTTGGGGAGAAACCCTGTCAGACAGACAGGGAGGAAGAGGACTGGTTACCAGAGGTCTGGGGAGAGGATATTATGGACTCTGACCAGGACTATACCAATATGGAGGTACAAATGGGCCAGGCCCAGTTGAATGTGTTGCTACAACTGGGACAGATGAGGATGGTACCATACATTATGGGTACATCTCAAAAGCAGTGGTGTCTGAGTCTCAGACAGGAATAGCAGGCCAGATGGAGGGCTTGGGAGAGTGCTGGAAGGAACCAGAGATGGATTGTGAACCTAGCATGGGGCAAACACAGAGAATAATATTGGGACTGTGTCAGACCAAGGGGGCCAGCCATACCCAAATGGCTGGGGCACAATTGCTAATCACAAGGCAGTTGAGAAGATAGAGAATGTCTGTCACACTGATGGCCCAAGGGGAAGTCTGGATGAGAGCTGTGAGGTCCTGCCAGGGAACACTGTGGCCATGGACTCAGATGGAGTTGCGTTCTGTGCCCAGGCGGTGGTTCCAGAGAGAGGGGGATGTGACATGCTGATCCAGACGCAACCTAGAGGAGTGGAGTCTTTAGACCAGGCCACAACATTGGGTGCCGGCTTCCAGATCCGTCTAGTACATTCCCCCTTGGAATTACTGTTTTTCTGGGACCCCAGACATGTCAGGGATCCCAACCAACTGCAAGTAGCTTGTTCTGAGCACTTATATACTCATATTATAGGGCATCAAAGACATAATTCAACGTTTATTTATATAAAACTTTCTTCATTGGGGAAATTTCCCTTGCTGGCTTTAAGAAGCCTCTTCAACCAGAGTCTGTGATTCAGTTTATCAAATGTAATAGTTGTTTCAACTAGTGGACATTGCTTCAAATGAGAATTATGGAGCATTTATAATGTATCATAACCAAAAGAAGATGGCTTTAGGCTTCTGGTCCTCTAATTCAATAATCTGAATTGAGTTATCATTTCACATCTGGTATTTCAATGTATACTGTTTCCATAAATGGAGCATCACTTATAAATAATAAACTGATTCAGCTTAATACCATACCAGCCTTCAGTCGCTGAGCCATCTGCTAACTACAGATATGTTGTCTCAGCGTCTATGATGCTCTCACCATCAGGGCGCCACTCATTCGAGCATTAGACCGCTCGGCTTGGGATGCTCTCTTCAGCCTCCATGTCAAGCCGCAAAATAGCAGCTCCTCTCCACAGCATTTCATAAACTGGGGACAACTCAGCATCACACCATATTCAAAGGAGAGGTAGCTGTCCTTCGTCCTCCGATCTTTTATACCAGGGTCTATACTGTGCCGCCTACTGAACTATACTGCAACTGAGCATCATATTAAAGGATTTTTAGTTTAAATGAACGGAGATATAGAAGGTCTCAGTAGTCTACCTGAGTTATAGGTTTGGTAGTCTATGCTGCAGGGGAAAAAAATCAGGCCTATTTTTGTTAGGAAGATAATTTACTGTTTTTAGATATCATAACCTTATGAGCAGATTATTAAGAGTGGCTCTAATGACTACATGTAGTAATTTAATAAAATAATTTAGCAATGTCGGGGATGTACTGATGAGCTATTCAAATAGTAGGAATCTGCTTCCACATGGATATGGGTGTTGGATTGGGAAAGAGTTTAACAAATGTTCAATTCCCTCTCACAATCATAAGGAGACAAATTTGTGAGTTTTGATGGCAACGTTTAATAAATATGTATATGTTTTACAGTGTTTTTTTAGAATCAAAATGCTATTTTTGGTGTAACAGTAACTTGCATCATTTGAAGTAACCAAATACCTAGAGCAATGCATACCCTAAAATCGGTCTGACATATTATGATATCCTTGCCTGGAATTAAACCTATAGTGACCTAAAATGATTAAAGACTGAAAGTCTTGAATTGTCCAAAATGTTAAAACTATGTGAATAGATGCTTCTGGATTGTTACCTTGCTGTGAGCTATTTCATGTAGGGTCACCCAAGATGGGCATTTCATACCAGAGAGGTCAGATAAATGACGGTCCACTGGAGAAGGAGCTGGCAACCCACTCCAGTATCCTTGCCAAGATAATCTTATAGATAAGCAATGCAAGAGACATATTGATATGGCAACGAAATATGAGCCCCTCAGGTCAGAAGGTATCTACCACATTACTGGGGAAAAGCAGAGTACGAGTACCAGATCTAATGAAGTGGTTGGGCCAAAGTTGAGCAGATGCCCTGTAATGTTAGAATTATGAGCCAAGGCAAACTAGATGTGGTCAAACATGAGATGACAAGATTAAACATTGGTGAACTCAAATGGACTGGAATGGGATATTTCATATCAGACAACAACCAGATTTAAAAAACTCAACAGTGACCAATATACTGAAAAAAGGTCAGTCTACATACCAATAGATAAAAAGTCAGTGCCAAAGAGTACCGCAATTATTGAACAATTGCATTCATTTTACATACCAGTAAGATAATACGTAAGATTTTGCAAGCTTGACTCCAACAAAATATGGACTGGGAACTACCATATGTGCAACCTGAATTCCGTAGAGGAAGAAGCACAAGAGATTGACTGTGTTAATCACAATAACATGTGGCAAGTTCTTAAAGAGATGGAAGTACCCGACCACTTCATCTGCCCAGGAGAAATCTGTATGTGGGCCAAGAAGGGTCAGAACCAAACATGTGTAAGAAATTTAAAATAATTAATTAATTAATGTATAATTTCTACAAGTAATGAGTTTTTTTGGACAAATCAATAAACTAACATACGCATACGTTTATAATTAAAAGATATATTTTACATAAAACAAGATACCGTTACACAATGGGTTTTAGACAAAACAGATAACAGACAAGAAGTATTAAGACAATATTTACAAATATAATACTGATATGAATTCTACATTATGTAATTTAAAGATACAAAATACTACCACTTGTGGTCAGTTTTGGAAGTTCAGCCTCCATCAGGTTTCTCTTTGGTCAGGATCAGGCTCTGCTCAGCTGGGCTCATCTGGCACACTTCCCTCTCTTGACTGCATGAAGGCTCCTTCAAACTGGGCCAGCTGGTGCTTGTGCCGGGTGCCATCTCTTCCATAAATTCTTGGCTTTTTATATCATATTGTAGCTCATGACCCACCCTCTCTATACGTCATACATGGCTATAAGTTAAATTAGACTGTTGGTTTCTATACAGGTGGAAACATTACACTCATATACACCCATCTAGAGTCTCGTATTCAGCTGTCTAAAAATGTACACTTAAGGCTTGCTGTTTTTACTGTAAATAAGACCTTTGTGATCCTCTCAGTTATTTTGGGCGGGGTTACTCACACCTGTTGTCTTTTCCCACACACAGACTTGGTTTTTAGCTAATTAAATACACATATAGCTAGCTAATTTATACATATTTATAATATATATATATATATATTTGTGGGTATTATAAAAAGACCTGAGGTATAATGTCTTAATACATAGTTACATTACATAGTTACATAGTATTTAAGGTTGAAAAAAGACCTTCAGTCCATCAAGTTCAACCTTGCAAGATCTCCTCCGATCTGCAATATGCGGATTAACTATTAATTAATTAGTTGTATAAAAAAAAACACAAAAAAATTAAATAAATAAAAATCTAATCCCTCCTGATCCCAGACACCGGCGACCAGACTTCTCCCTGGATCAATACTGCCTCTCTAAATATCCATGATAACCCTGAATTCCCTTTTTAATAAAAAATAAATCCAGTCCCCTTTTAAAGCTATCTATCGAATCCGCTGTCACCACCTCCTCTGGTAGAGAGTTCCACAGATTAACCACCCTTAATGTGAAGAACCCTTTTCTTTCTTTAAGGTGGAATCTTTTTACTTCTAACCTGAAGGGATGTCCTCTTGTCAGTTGAAAACCTATTGGCACAAAAAGCTCCCTTGACAAATCTTTATACCGACCCTGGATGTATTTATATAAGGTGATCATATCTCCTCTTAGACGCCTTTTTTCTAGAGAAAATAAGTTTAATTTGGTTAGTCTTTCTTCATAACTTAGCCCCTCCATTCCCCTTAGTTTTGTTGCCCTCCTCTGTACCTTTTCCAGCTCTAAAATGTCCTTTTTATGAAGTTTTGCCCAAAATTGTACTCCATATTCCAAATGAGGGCGTACTAGAGAATTGTATAGTGGCATAATTATATTTGCTTCCCTGGCTTCTATACCCTTCTTAATACATGCTAATATGTTATTTGCCTTTGCAGCTTTTGTTATAACAAATTATTAACACTAGATTTCTTACAGTTGTACACAAGTTATACTGTATATATATATAAAATACACATTGAAGCCATATTTTACACATGGAACAACGGAATGGTTCAAGATCAGGAAAGAAGAGTGACAAGGTTATATATTGTAATCTTATTTATTCAACTTATAATGCATAATAACCTCACTCAGGCCCTCATTCAATTGCGATTTGGCCAATTGAATAGGGCTCTAAATAAGCACATAGCATATTTTTTTTAAAGAAGTTTTTAGTTAGTGAAAACCTTGCTTTTGGATAGATGTTTACTAACTAAAAATGTCTTTAAAAAAAATGTTATGTGCTTATTTTGGCCCCTATTCAATTGGCCAAATTGCAATTGAATGAGGGCCTCAGTGTACATCCTGCCATATGTATGCAATACTGGAACAGACGATCCAGGGTCCATACCTCTGTGAGAGGTATGAGCATGTTGCCTCTCTGGAAGCTCAAATTGGACACCTGGAGCAGAGAATTTCAGCACTTAGTGATATTGCTCCACTGGAAAGAGGGTTGTGCTCACTGAGCACAGTTTAGCTGGGCCTAGCATGGAGGGTGGAGCTGGGGCTAGTGAGGATGTCCAGGGAGGTAGCTGGGTTACAGTTACAAGGGGAAGAAGGGGGAACAGGAGAAGGCAGGCCAGTTCTGAGTTGGCAAACACCAACAGATTTGCCAGATTGAGTGAAACTGTTGGGGATGTCCATTCAGGAATGGCAATGCCAGATAGAGCTGTTCTCTCTAACAGCCGGGAGAACAGCTCTGCTGGAGGAGAGGGAGGGCAGAATATGCAGAGCAACAGACAGGTTTTGGTAGTAGGGGACTCTATTATTAGGAAAGTAGACAGGGTGATTTGTCACCTAGATCCCAGAAATCGAACAGTTTGCTGTCTCCCGGGTCCTCGGGTTTGTCATGTTGTGGATCGGGTAGACAAATTATTGGGAGGGGCTGGAAATGAACCGGCGGTCTTGATACATATTGGTACCAATGACAAAGTTAGTGGAAGATGGAGTGTCCTAAAGAATGATTTTAGAGAACTAGGTAATAAGCTGAAGGCAAGGACCTCCAAGGTAGTATTTTCTAAGATACTACCAGTGCCACGTGCTAACCCAGGGAGGCAGAAGGAGCTTAGGGAGGTTAATGCGTGGCTAAAGATGTGGTGCACTAAGGAGGGGTTTGGGTTTTTAGAGCACTTGGCTGACTTCTCACTTCGGTACAATCTCTACAGTAGGGATGGATTGCACCTTAATGATGAGGGAGCTTTTGTACTAGGGGATAGGATGGTAGAACGACTGGAGGAGTTTTTAAACTAGTAGGTGGGGGGGAGGGACTATATATAAGTAATGGGATAGAAAGTGTAGAGGGTATAGGGATGAATTAACAACTCATAGGGGAGGAGATGGAGTGAGGGGTAGTATAGTCAATAGGGAGGTAGTACTAAGTAATTCAAGTACAGTGGCAGTCACTTCAGAACTACAGACTCATAACATAAGGTGTATGCTTGCTAATGCCAGAAGCTTGCCAGGAAAAATGGGAGAGTTAGAATTATTAGCAATTAATGAAAAATAGGATTTAATAGGCATTACCGAAACTTGGTGGGATGAATCTCATGACTGGACTGTTACTCTGGATGGTTATAACCTATTTAGGAAAGATAGAGGCAATGGTAAACGAGGAGGAATGATTTGTCTGTATGTTAAGTATGAATTTAAGCCTATAGTCAGAGAAGATATTTATGGTGGACCTAGTGATAAAGCTGAATGTTTGTGGGTAGAGTTAAATAGCGGAGCAGCAAATTCCAAAAGAATATTAGTAGGAGTATGCTATAAACCCCCAAATATAACTGAAAGTGAGGGAATACAATTATTGTTACAGATTGAAAATGCAGCTAATCATGGGCAAGTTCTAATAATGGGAGATTTTAATTACCCTGAAATAACAACATTTAAATCCTTACTAAATATACATATACATCAGCATATACCTTGTGGGAATAAAAGTAAAAGGAGTAAATCCCATCCAATGTGGTTTAACAATGATTTAAAGATCAAGATACAGAGTAAAAAACAGGCATTTAAATTATACAAACAAGATAGGACAGAGACTGCTTTACAGGAATACAAGGAAATCAACAAGGCTTTAGTTCGCCCGCGGACTATTCGCGGCGATTTTGGCATGTTTGCGTTCGCAGCGAACGGCAAACGCATGCGCTTTTCGGTCCGCCCCCTATTCTTTATCATTGAGGAAACTTTGACCCTGCACCTTACAGTCAGCAGACACATTCCAGCCAATCAGCAGCATACACTCCCTTAAAGAGCCTTCCATCTGAAGGACAGCCTCCATTTTAGAATCATTCTGAAGCTACATTCATTGACAGAGGACATATATTTTAGCTACTGCTGATTTAATAGGGAAATAGATAGCCAGGCTGTGTATTTAGCTTCCACTACAGACCTGAAGGACTCATCTGATATCTGCTGCAAGGAGAGCAACCCAAAAAGCCCTTTTTAGGGCTAGAACATCATTTATTTT
The DNA here is from genome assembly GCA_027410445.1 of Discoglossus pictus. Classification (NCBI taxonomy): domain Eukaryota; kingdom Metazoa; phylum Chordata; class Amphibia; order Anura; family Alytidae; genus Discoglossus; species Discoglossus pictus. The sequence goes on from CM050165.1 coordinate 165,939,852, forward strand.
ATTTTATTATTTTTTTCTGTGTAATCTAATTGCATATACCTGCCTGCCAGCGTGTGTGACAGGCTAACACCTAACAGCTTCTATTGTGCTCAGTGAAATAAAACAACACTTTTTTTGACTGTAATAGATTGAATAGCAATTGCCTGCCTTCAGGCGTGTGTGTGAGGCCTATTGCATCTACTCTGCCAACTTTTGCCAGTGCACAGTGACACTCATATCTGGTGCAACCTAGTGTACAGTGACATTTAAGAACCCTTTTTTGACTGTAATCGATTGAATATCAGTTGCCTGCCTACAGGCGTGTGTGTGAGGCCTATTGCATCTACTCTGCCAACTTTTGCCAGTGCACAGTGACACTCATATCTGGTGGCACCTTAGATTGCACAGGCACTGCCCCAAATTTGAAGTAGGAGGTCCGACCAAGCATCTTTTTCCATCTCCCTGTTCCAAAAATCAATGCCATATACACGTCCCCTAATAGTGGACGTTAGAGGGATTAAACCGATAGGAATAGTACTACTTAACAGTACACACCTTATAATAACGCAGACAGAGGCAACGCAGAGAGAGGAGTCTGAAGAAGAGGAGTCAGAGGAGGAAGGTGGCTTTGAGGAGGTGGAAGACCAAACACAGCAGGCGTCCCAGGGGGCTTGTTGTCACCTTTCGGGCACCCTTGGTGGCTGGGTGGAGGAAGAGACCTTCAATGACATCAGTGAGGACAAGGAACGGGACATGGCTAGCTTGGTATCCAACCTTGTGCAAATGGGGAGTTTGCAGTTGTGCAAAGGGACTGTTTGCGGTTGTTTGCGGTGCATTAAACGGGGAGATTGGTCTGTTACTGTGAAGCGGGTGTAACCCTTACACTACCTGATAGATACAACATCATACCTGATGTTTTAAAGCATGTTATTCCAAACAATTTAGGAATGTTAGGTGATTTATGCACTTTATGGCTTAAAACCAGACTCTGCATCAACTATGTAATTTTCCGTGGGAGTTTTGCCATGGATCCCCCTCCGGCATGCCACAGTCCAGGTGTTTGTCCCCTTGAAACAACTTTCCCATCACTATTGTGGCCAGAAAGAGTCCCTGTGGGTTTTGAAATTCGCCTGCCCATTGAAGTCTATGGCGGATTTGCCGATGTTCGCCCGTTGGCGAACATTTGATGAAATTTGCGTCCGCTGTTCGCGAACTGAAAATTTGATGTTCGCGTCATCACTACAAGGCTTGCAAAAGCGCGATTAGACTGGCGAAAATAGAAAATGAAAAATGTATTGCAGAAGAGAGTAAGACTAACCCTAAAATATTTTTTAAGTATATTAATGGGAAGAAGGAGAGGAAGGAAGCTATAGGAAAAATTACAATGTGACATAGGCCGTCTTATAATTAGTGACCAGGAAAAGGCGGTATACTCAAGGGAGGTACCAGTGTTTGGACACGGCAACATAATGGGGCTAAACTACCATTGCCAAATAATTGGTTAACACAGGAAGGAAAAATACATTTTAATAAAGCCTTGTGTCCTGATGGTATACATCCAAGGGTACTAAGGAAACCGGGTTCTGTAATAGCCAAACCATTATATTTAATTTTTCAAGATTCACTTAACACAGGGTCTCTACCAGATGACTGGAGAAAAGCTGATGTGATACCTATATTTAAAAAGGGAACAAGATCAAATCCGGGGAATTATAGACCAGTGAGCCTCACTTCTGTAGTCGGGAAGCTTTTAGAAGGGTTAATAAGGGATAATATACAAGAATATGTCTATTTGAACAAGATTATAAGTAGGAGTCAACATGGATTTATGAGGGATAGGTCATGTCAAACAAATCTAATTAGTTTCTATGAGGAGCTTAGTAGGAACCTGGATCAAGGCAACTCAGTGGATGTAGTCTTTTTGGATTTTGCAAAGGCTTTTGATACAGTGCCACATGGGAGTCTATTGTGCAAACTAAGAGATACAGGAGTTGCAGTAAATATCTGCTCATGGATTGAGAGCTGGCTAAAAGACAGGAAGAAAAGGGTTGTTGTAAATGGAACATACTCCGATTGGACTAATGTGGTAAGTGGGGTTCCTCAGGGTTCAGTATTAGGTCCTCTCCTTTTTAACATATTTATTAATGACTTAGAAGTAGGATTGGAGTGTGGTGTCTCCATTTTCGCTGATGACACAAAGTTGTGCAAGGTAATTAAATCAGATAGTGATGTGCTTTCCCTCCAAAGGGATTTACATAAAATTGAGGAATGGGCATCTAAATGGCAGATGAGATTTAATACGAATAATTGTAAAGTTATGCTTCTGGGAAGGAAAAATAGCCATGCAATTTATAATCTTAATGGAGCAAATCTAGGTGTATCAGATATTGAAAGGGATTTGGGAGTGCTTGTGGACAACCACCTAGGTAACAATGCTCAAAGCCAAGCAGCAGCTGCAAAGGCAAATAAAATATTAGCATGTATTAAGAAGGGTATAGAAGCCAGGGAAGCAAATATAATTCTGCCACTATACAAATCTCTAGTACGCCCTCATTTGGAATATGGAGTACAATTTTGGGCACCACTTCATAAAAAGGATATTTTAGAGCTGGAAAAGGTACAGAGGAGGGCAACAAAACTAATGAAGAAAGACTAACCAAATTAAACTTATTTTCTCTAGAAAAAAGGCGTCTAAGAGGAGATATGATTACCTTATATAAATACATCCAGGGTCAGTATAAAGATTTATCAAGGGAGCTTTTTGTGCCAAGAGGTTTTCAACTGACAAGAGGACATCCCTTGAGGTTAGAAGTAAAAAGATTCCACCTTAAAGAAAGAAAAGGGTTCTTCACAGTAAGGGTGTTTAATCTGTGGAATTATCTACCAGAGGAGGTGGTGACAGCGGATTTGATGGATAACTTTAAATGGGACTGGATTTATTTCTAATTAAAAAGGAAATTCAGGGTTATCATGGATAATTAGAGAGGCAGTATTGATCCAGGGAGAAGTCTGGTCGCAGTGTCTGGGATCAGGAGTGATTTTTTTTTTTTTATACAACTAATTAATTAATAGTTAATCTGCATATTGCAGATCAGAGGAGATCTTAAAAGGTTGAACTTGATGAATTGAAAGTCTTTTTTCAACCTTAAATACTATGTAACTATGTAACTATGTAACTATGTAACTATAATGCCAGACTGGACAAATCTAAAGCCAGAATTAAAATTGTTGGCAAAAATATGAACAACCTCAGATATGCAGATGATACTACGCTGATGGCTAAAAGTGCAGTGCAACTAAAGGATCTATTGAGGAGGGTGAAAGATGAGAGTGTAGAAGCTGGCCTGCTGCTCAATGTTAAAAAGAAAAATATTCTGGTCATCCAGAATCTCAATTCTTTGGAAGAAGTGGAGGCAGTGACAGATTTTATTTTCTTGGACTCCAAAATCTCTGCAGATGGTGCAGCCATGAAATTGAAACATTTCCTTCTAGGAAATTAAAGCATTTCCTTCTGGGGGAAATCTATGCCAAATCTGGAAAAACTTTTAAAAAGCAAAGAAATGACACTACCAACCTATGTGCACATAGTTTTAATTATGGTATTCCCAGCAGTAGACTCCCCTGGACTGCAAGAATATCCAATAAATCAATACTACAGGAAATCAAGCAACAATTTTCACTGGAATGTTTGATCATGAGGGTGAAACTCACATATTGTGGCCATATCATGTGGCTGGCACATAAAAAATGGGAGTTAAAGATGGATAGACACTGTCATTGAAGCAATGAAGATCAGCTTAAGGGAGCTCAGAGGGGCAGTGGATGATGGATATACTGCAGTCCATAGCGTCACTACACAACTCAATGATTAAACAACAACATGTAAAGAATAGATGTTATGATTATAACAATATGTGTGCAAACTATAATATTAAAAAAGAAAGATATTTACAGTACCCATTTTGACGAGCAGTTTGGAGCTTGCCTATGACCACTGAAAACCTCTCACTGAAAAAGCTATGTCCTCTCCATTTTTCCTGATAATTTTACATTGGGAGGTAGGCAAATCTGTGATGGCTCACCTGGAGACCCTTCCCCTACACTTTTGTAAATAGGTTATTTGCTATTCCTCTCCCTAATTACATTTTTCAGTCCCTGCTAATTCCCCCACCAGAGATAGAAAATGTAAGTGAATTAACTAGTTTAGAAAGGCACTTTGAATGTATTTATGTTTGTGAAATTATTACATCTGGTGATGGCACTAACTCCCACACTCCCCAGTGAGGTACAACAGAGAGCTGATTGAGTAAACTGGTTGAGGGCAGTTAATTTAATCACGTTTGTGGATTGAACCAAAGTTGTATTTTTCTGGTTGCCTATAAATGTTTTTTTCAACATAACGTGAAAAGTACCCTCTTGGGACAGAATAAAAGTTTCTTACCTGTATATCTGGGCATCTAATGGATGGAAAGGGACTTTATTATAAGGTCTTGGTGGAAAGACTATATGCCTTAGAGCTGTAACTCTTCCCTGGGAAGACAAGGGAATTCTTCCCTGTTAAACCAGCTGACTCCAATGTTACCGTGTTTCAATGTTCCAACAATCCAGTGTTCATGTGTTCCAACTTTTGTCTAGCATCATCCAAGAGGCTGAGTGCTGCATACCCCCTCACAGATCTTGAACCACAGCTCAACCATTTGGAGTTCCAGAGTGTTGCCGGGTCAGCAGGCTAGATCTCATGACAGGGAGATCCTAAAATTCAGCAGCCATCAACGTCTGGTCCTGAGGCTGACCGGAGGTTGCCACTAACTTGAACATGGTAAGAGAATCCTCACTGGTGACTGTTGGAGGCCTTGGGGATTGTATCGTGACAGCCGTATTCTGTAATAGTTTTAATTATAGTTTTGCTTTTCAAGAAACGAATTACACTGTGATATACATCTCAGAAGAACTGACAATGCATAATTTAGGAATAATATCATTAATATTTTTAATTAATGTTGAAATCTTTTGTATAATTTATTAATTGTTTGCATTAGGAAAGTTTTTTGAATCAGGCATCTAAGATCAGGAAGTAACCAATATATTTTTGCAAATATAAATGCAAATTCGAGACTGAGAGCAACATATGGGAATCTGAAAAACAAATCCTTTCTCATATCATGGTGACAGGCAACCAGATGTAATCTTTTTTATTTTAGTAATATTTGAGTTTAGAAGAGAAAAACATTTTTAAACCAAACTTCTGTTTAGTTTATGTACTTGCTTAAGTAAGACAGAATGAGGTTATAAAGAAATTGCTCTAAAATCTAGACATTAATGTTGTGCATTGTGAACGCTACTAAGCTTAGCAATTTGAAGAATTTCTCATTAGTGAAAGTGGCTATTTTTGGCTTCTTAGGAGAATCATGGGAATAATTTCCTTGCATGAAATCATCATCATGCAATTATTACCAAACATTACTTTGGCTTATTTGTGTGATCAATGTACTTAATTAGATAAGATTAAGATACAAGGAGATAAACTAGATTAGGTTTAAACAACCATGGCTTATCTAATTTACCAGACTACAACATTTAAAAGACAAACGCGTCAAAGCTGACATATGCTTTGATCCCAAGGCTGATGAGTTGTTTAGTCTGCAGAAAATAGGACTTACCTATGTTTTATCTGCATACACTGCTCAAGACTAAATTATGCTAATTTTATACATGCAAGGATTCATCAAAGTTTAAAAAAAATATTACACCTGAACACCATGAACTCACCTGTAATTTATTAGGACTCTGTAATAAGTAATCAGAGCAGCATCATAACCACCACCCAATCAGAGCATACATAATCTGCCCTTTGCAGGGCTGTTCACGGATTTTTACGTGGCTCACAGTGAGATGTGAGTGGTGTGTTCCACTAATAATGTGCCTCTAGCTAAGAATGAAAATAAAACGAACCAAAGATAAAGTGAATCTTGTCAGTGCTGAGTAGAGTAAAATATACTTACAGATAGAGAGCATTTACAGAAAGCAATGTTGCTAAAGAAAAGTTAGATCGTCGACCTAGTGTTAATAGGATGTTTATTGTATTTAGAATTAATGGAAAATTAACACGGAAATATAATTATATCCATATTTATGTCCTTATATAGAACAATGAAGTTAATTAAGTTTAATATTTGCTTTTAGATATATAGTTAAAATGAAGATGAGAAAATACTTTTAGTCCATTAAGCTAAACCTTTTAAAATCTACTCGGATATCTATATTATCTACATTTTGAATAGATCCAGGGTAAGACAAATAAGAAAACAATAGAAATATTGCCAATTGTCTCTGTAGGGGTAAAGAAAATGACTTGCTGATTCTTGGGTGTATTTGTATAAAGTAAGCATTATCACCTTGTAAGAGCCATTTTTTCCTGGAGAAACATAAATCTAATTTGGTAACTCTCTCTTCATAGCTCAATCCCTCCAATACCCTTATTTATTATTCTGCCCTTCTCTCAACATTTTCAAGGTGCTTTTTTTATTTGATGCCACAAACTGTACTACTCATTCCAAATACAGAATATTATTTATATAATTGCAGAATTTAAATTGCTTCACTTGCTTATTTACTCCTCTTAATGATGCTAGTATTACACATGCCTCTGCAGCATTGTAATTTAGGTGGTTGTCTTCAAGCAGTCCAACATCATTTTCTGCCCCTGATACATCCAGATTTGATTTATTCAATTTGGAAGATAACTTCTGTGTTTATTATATTTTCAAAACTGAGTATTTTTACATGCATAATGGTTATACACTACTCATTATTTTGATGGGTATGGGTGTAATGTGATATAGAGTCTTCTTCTATGTAAGACTATCGGTTCCACCCAAGAAATGGACTTGGAGATCTGCAGTTGTAAGCAAGAAAACAATCCAAAATCGCAATCTTGCAAACATTTTTGTAATTAGGTCCCTAGCAGTAGTAAAGGTACATATAGTGATGAATGTAACAGAAATTCAGGAATGGCTACAGACAAAATCATAGTTATGAATAAAGGCTAGGGACCTTTAGTGGGTCAGGATGTGGCTTTGTAAATGATAGGAAGTGTCCTCCAATATATATTCACATTCTCTCTATCTGCCCAGTCTTACGTATATGTATGTAGAATTGAAATTACAGCTTGCTGTCTATTTTCTTGACATAGTGACACATTGGACATGCTGACACATACCTACATTGGCCACCAACAGTGAAGGATTTGATTCTGTTGCTCTCTCTGTTTGAGTCCAGGTGGATTAATCAGAATGAAAATGAGTAACTAAGGAAGAGAGAACCTGAATACAGAGATATACTGAAATCTTGGACTGCTAGTGGCCTTCATTGGATCCAGTTGCCTACCACTGCTTTAAGGAAAGGGGGGAAAGGGGGGGATAGGCCAACATGACAGTCCATTGGAGGAACATTTTTATTATAAAAACATTATTTTATTATACAAACATTTTATTTTGACTTAGGAAAAGTTAGCTTTTGCTTAGTGAAAAGTAAAAAATGCTGAGGCATCATAATTACAGCAATAGATCAATAGATTAACATAATTAACTATTTTGCAGTAAAATACTAAAGTAACAAATACTATGTTTACATATATACTAGCGACTTGCCCATCAAAAATAACGGCAATAAAATTTGAAGCCTGGCAATGCTGTTTGCCACACAATGCGATGTTCTGCCCCCTCTGAGCACCTTTTGAGCTCATCGGAAGCCCAGTGCTGAGAGCCTCTGGCAGCTCATCTCGTGGCTCGCAATCCACTTCACCGCTCATTACAGGCCTCTGCAACTTGCAACTTTTGTGCTTGGGAATGCCATGTGTCTCTTTCCACCATCTCCCCCCTGTCCCTTCCCTGTGTCTTTCTCCTCTGTGTCTCTGCGGAATCTTTGTGTGGCGCGCAATGGCTGCCGTTGGTTTTCTTTTCAAAGTTTTGCATGCCTGGCGTCGTTGGTGTAAGTGTTACTGTCTTTTGCATTGTGTATTTTCTAAGTTCTGCATGCCTGGCCTTGCTAAGCCTCAATTTCATCTTGTTTTAGAATTTGTAAGTTTTTCGGCCGCCTTTTTTCCCCCTGCTATGGCGGATAACTTGCAACCTCACTCACAGGTTCTCCCCCTGTGCTGTGTGTGATTGTGTAAGTGAATTTGAGGCATATTTGTGTTTTGCGGATAACTTGCAACCTCACTCACAGGTTCTCCCCCTGTGCTGTGTGTGATTGTGTAAGTGAATTTGAGGCATATTTGTGTTTTTGCAGTCTTTTCCAGTTCGGTGGTTTGGCCGTTAAAGTTGTATTTTTTGCGAGGCTCGCAAGCGTGAAGACAAATTGCAGTTTGACAACTTTTATATGTGATATATATATATATATATATATATATATATACTAGAGACTTGCCCATCAAAAATTACGGCAATAAAAAGTGAAGCCTGGCAATGCTATTTGCCACACAATGCCTCTCCCCCTCTACTTTACTGGCCTTGCGATGAGTGCTTTTGGCGCTCATTACAGGCCTCACAATAAGTGCCTTCGGCGCTCATCACGGGCCTCGCATTGATGATCCCCTCTCCCTCTGTTTCTCTTTCCCCCCTTTCCCTCTGTCTCTCCCCCCCTCTCTCTGAGTCTCTCTCCCCCTCCCTCTGTGCCTCTTCCCCCCCCCTCTCTGTGTCTCTCCCTCCCTCCCCCTCTGTGTCTCTTCCCCCCCTTCCTCTGTGTCTCTTCCCCCCTCTCCCTCTGTGTCTCTTTCCCCCTCTCCTTCTGTGTCTCTTTCCCCCCTCTCCATCTGTGTCTTCCCCCTCTCTCTGAGTCTCTCCCCCCTCCCTCTGTGCCTCTTCCCCCTCCCTCTGTGTCTCTCCCCCCTCTCCATCTGTGTCTCTTCCCCCCTCTCCCTCTGTGTCTCTTTCCCCCTCCCTCTGTGTCTCTCCCCCTCTTCTCTCTCTGTTTCTCTCCCCCATCTCTCTGTGTCTCCCCGATGTCTCTTCCCCCCTTTCCCTCTGTGACTCCCCCCCTCCCTCTGTGTCTCTTCCCCCCTCTCCCCCGTGTCTCTTCCTCCCTCTCCCCCCGTGTCTTTTGCCCCCTCTCCCTCTGTGTCTCCCCCCCACCCCCTCTGTGTCTCTTCCCTCTCCTTATGCGCCACGCATGCGCAAATGCACGGAGCGCAATGCACCTGCGCGCAATCCAATCGCCTTTGCGGTCGGATCATTGTCAAACTGCGATTCGTAGCAAGCGTGGCGATGAATCGCAGTTTGACAATTATAATATGTGATATATATATACTAGCGTATTGCCCGTCAAAAAATGACGGCAATCAGATGTGTATGTTTTAAAAGTTGTTTAGTTATTAATATAATATGGAATTGTAAGGTAGCTAATGTTGTTTTCTGTGTACTACTGAAATATAGAATTCAAATTAATAAATTAATTTACGTATTTTTATGCATTGTGTTGAAGAGCTGGCAATCTGTGTTGATGTTGCTGCAGCATTAGTGGTGTGGAGGTGGTGTGTAAGCATGATGAACTTGTGCAGTGTAATAGTGTGCGTGCACGATCCGAAACCGTTAACGTAGCTGTGTACTTCCGCATTATCCTAAAATGGTGGATAATGTGTGGTATGCGTCTTAGCGGATTATCGGTACGTGTTTTCCGTGGTTATAGTGCTGTAGCCTCGTTTTCGTTTTGTTCGTCCGGCATTTTTTCTGCGGTGCTCATTGCGAAAGTACTACGGTTTAACGGCTCGCCTCGCTGTGCGAGGCTCGCCGGGCGAGGATCGCCTGCGGCGCTCATCGCTAACCCCGCTAAAGTACTACGGTTTAACAGTAAATATGTTAAAACGGTCAAATGACGGTCAATAAAAATTAAATGTTGTGAAATTTGTTTGCCACACAACATGACGCTTCATTTGTCCCTTTTTTTTTTCTGAAATAAATACAATTTTTTTTTTTAAATTTTTTTTTTTGTAACTTGCAATTTATATTTTATCAAATGCGTTGGTTTAGGCGGGAAATCCGATGTTGCGCGAGACAAAGGCGTTAAATCTGTGTTAATGCGTAAATCTGTAATTGGGTTTTGTAAAATGTACTCGCTACTGTCTTTTTACTCATTGCGTGGTTAATCCGCATCCTTTATCTCATTGTTTTTTAAACACATGCGTCGGTGGCTGTGTTTTACGCAGTTCGTAGTAGTATAGCCTAGTTTTAATTTTTTTCGGCGGCCATTTTTTTCTCGCTTAGCCGATTTTCGATCTTTGTAACTCGGATAAATCGCTGTAAATTGGAGTTCCAACTCACTTCCAGACGTCCTGCCTGGTTCCCCATGCTGTAAGTGACCTTTATTTTATTTTTTAGTGTGTATTTAGTGTTTTTTTTAGTGTTTTGGTTCCGCCTCTTATCTCGTAATTTTTTTCATCTCGTATTTTTTTTGTAAGTGCTACGGTTTAACGGCTCGCCTCGCTATGCGAGGCTCGCCTTCAATGAGCGCCTGCGGCGCTCATTGCCAAAGTGCTACGGTTTAACAAAACGGCTCACCTCGCTACGCTAGGCTCGCCTGCAATGAGCGCCTGTGGCGCTCATTGCCAAAGTGCTACGATTTAACGGCTCGCCTCGCTGCGCGAGGCTCGCCAGGCAATGAGCGCCACAGGCGCTCAACGCTAAGTCGTACGCACTACGCAACGCAGCGTGACGACGAATCGTAGTTAGACAATTATAATATGTGATATATATACTTACAGTGCATAGATGTATTTATTTTACTCCAACACAAGCAGTATGAAATTTAAGACATAGTAATAATTAACCAATATTGTGGCCAATAAGGCTTTTAGCATGCTAGATGAAACTTACACACAGAGCCATGACATATTTTACTACTACAGGGGTAATGAAAAATAATGTGTTAAGAATGGAAGGTGTCTATCAGTGGCATTAAAAAATGTAGCACAGGACCTTTATAAGACAATTCACCATTGAAAATATAATCACTGAACAAACCAATGCATTTTATTACATAGTTACATAGTATTTGAAGCTGAATAAAGACTTTTAGTCCATCAAGTTAAACCTTTTTAGTTCTTTTCTGAGTCTTTTAATATGTGGAGTATTTGTTAATAATTGATAACTGATCCAGAGAAAGGCAAACAGAAAAAAAAAACCATTGAAACTTTTCTAATTGTCTCACAAGGGGAAACAAATGCCAAATTCCTTCCTGACCCCAGATACTGGTGACTGAATTTCTCCCTGGATCAATATTCCTTCACTAGTTATCTAGGATAACCTTGAATGCCCTCTTTATTCAAAAATATATCTAACCCCTTTTTAAAGTTATCTATCGAATTCACTGTCACCACATCCTTTGGTGGAGAATTCCATAGTTTACCCACCCTAACTGTGAGAAGAACCCTTTTCTTTCTTTAAGGGGAAATCTTTTTAATTCTAACCTCAAAAGATGTCCTCTTGTCAGTTGAAAACCTCTTGGCACAAAAATTTCACTTGACAAAACCTTATATTGACCCTGGATGAATTTAATAATCATATCCCCTCTTAGACACCTTTTTTCTAGAGTAAATAAGTTTAATTTGGTTAGTCTTTCTTCATAACTTAGCCCCTCCATTCCCCATTTTATATTACTGTAGTGTATTCTTTACAAAAAATAAAATTGACAATGTTTCACTGTTTTTTTTCTGTTTGCCTTCCTCTGGGTCAATTATCAATTAACGATGAAGCTGCATATTACAAAGATCAGAGGGGAACTAACAAGTTTGAACTTGATATACTAACAGCCCCGTTAAATTCCAAGCCCGTAGTGTCAACGGCACACCCGCAACCTGCAGGCTTGAAATTCTGCTGCGTTACAGAGCTATTACATTCAACCATGCCGCGAGTTATGGGCTGTAGACCCAACCCGGTAAACCCTTTCCGTGCATACAAGCTGTTAAGGGGCTGGCCGAGCCACGATCGGCAGTTACTATCCAATTGTGGTATAGCGTAGTGCGACACAGGCGTCTCCGCCAATAGAAAACAATCTAGCTGAAGATGATTGAAAGAGGGAGATTATACATTTGCTTTCCTCCCGCCCATGCATTGACTGTGTTGTATTTTCTTTCAAAGTAAGCACGCAGGTCCTGTAGTTGGTGGTTTTGGAGAATCAGAGTTAGCATAAGTTATTTGAGAGCAGTAATATGCGGTTTTGTTCATTTATCTTCTACTATTTAATATTTTACACTTAACCCTTGATTTCACATATTTACAGATTACACATAATTGCAATACACATAATTTAAAGAACATACATAGAGACATATAGAGCTAGGTCATTCCGTACACACACCCCAATCCCATCCCCCATCCCCCAACAGTTATTAATTACACATTTTTTCACCTTCATATATTAACAGTTGCACTTATTTTAATTTATCGTTCTATTATTTTTTGGATTGAGATGGAGGGAGGAGAGAGGAGGGGAGAGGAGTGGAGAGGTGGGGAGGAGGAGAAAAGGAGTAGCGAGGAAGAGAGAGAGAGGTGGCCATGGGAAGTAGTATTGGAGAGGAGGAGAGGGGTGGTGGGGAGGAGGAGTGGAGGAGAGGAGGAGGAGAGGAGTGGTGGGGAGGAGGAGTGGTGGGGAGGAGTGGCGGAGAGGAGGAGGAGAGGAGTGGTGGAGAGGGGGAGGTGGAGGAGGAGGAGAAGAGGAGTGACAGAGAGGTGAAGGAGGAGGTGGAGGAGGAGTAGCATGAGGAGGAGGAGGGGAGTGTAGAGGAGGAAGTGGGTGGTGTCAGGGGGGCCCGAGAAGCAGGCACACATAGAAGAGGGAAAGGGGAGTGGACTGATCCCAGGGGGTGGGTGGTAGTTCAGGGGAGGGACCGGTCTCTGGGATAGGTCAGAGAGGCAGGGATCCCTGTCCACAGTCGGGAAGGCAAGGTGCTAAGGGCAAGCACAGGGCCCACAATTACACACACCGGGAGAATGTGGTCCTGCTCTATGCTATCCATGGCCGCCCCGTGATTCTTGTAGGGGGGAGGGAAGTCAGTCCAGGGACTAGGGCTAAGGCCGGGAAGGAGGAATGACAGAGGCTGAGGTTACAGCAGTTTGCACAGCGCCAAGGAATGTTACACAGTTACATAGTTACAAAGCAATTTAGGTTTAAAAAATACTTTAGTCCATCAAGTTCAACCTTTTTAGATCTCCTCTGATCTCTAATACGCAGATTTATTGTTAATTGATCCAGAGGAAGGAAAACAGAAAAAAAAAAACCAGTGAAACTCTGACAATTGTCTCAACAGGGAAAAAATATATCAAATTCCTTCCTGACCCCAGATACTGGCGATCGGATTCATCCCTGGATCAATACTCCCTCTCTTTTTATCCAGGATAGCCCTTAATGCCCTTTTTATTTAAAAAACATATCCAATCCCTTTTTAAAGTTATCTATCTAACCTGCTGTCACCACCTCCTTTGGTAGAGAATTCCACAGATTAACCACCCTTACTGTGAAAACATTTTACTTCTAATCACAAAGGATGTCCCCTTGTCAGTTAAAAACCTCTTGGCCCAAAAAGTTCCCTTGACAAAGCCTTGTATTGACCCTGGATATATTTATTAATCATATCCCCTCTTAGACGCCTTTTTTCTAGAGTAAATAAGTTTTATTTGGTTAGTCTTTCTTCATAACTTAGCCCCTCCATTCCCCTTATTAGCTTTGTTGCCCTTCTCTGTACCTTTTCCAGCTCTAAAATGTCCTTTTTATGTAGTGGTGCCCAAAATTGTACTCCATATTCCAAATGAGGGTGTACTAGGGATTTGTATAGTGGGAGAATAATATTGGCTTCCCTTGCTTCTATACCCTTCTTAATACATGCTAATATTTTACTTGCCTTTGCAGATGCTGCTTGACATTGAGCACTGTTACCTAGGTGTTTGTCCAAAAGTACTCCCAAATCTCTTTCAATATCTGATACCCCTAGATTTGCTCCAATGCATGTCTATTTTGCCTTCCCAGATGCATAACTTTATTCGTATTAAATCTCATCGGCCACTTAGAAGCCCATTCCTCTAATTTAGGCAAATCCCTTTGGAGTGAAAGTGCATCATTTTCTGATTTAATTAACTTGCACAACTTTGTGTCATCAGCAAAAATGGAGACACCACACCATCCAATCCCACTTCCAATAAATAATTATGTTCAAAAAATAAATATGTTGAAAAGGAGGGGACCTATGACTGAACCCTGTGGAACCCCAATTACCACATTAGTCATATCCGAGTATTTTCCATTTACAACAACCCTTTGCTTCTTGTCTTTTAGCCAGCTTTCAATCCATAAGCAAATATTTATGACAATTCCTGTATCCCTTAGTTTGCTCAATAGTCTCCCATGTGGCACTGTATCAAAAGCCTTTGCAAAATCCCAATAGACTACATCCTCTGAGTTTGACATGACCTATCCTTCATAAATCCATGTTGGCTCCTACTTATACTCCTTTTTGAATAGACATATTCTTGTATATTATCCGTTATTAACCCTTCTAAAAGCTTTCCCAGTACCGAAATGAGACTCACTGGTCTATAATTCCCTGGATTTGCTTTTGCTCCCTTCTTAAATATAGGTATCACCTCTGCCTTTCTCCAGTCATCTCGTAGAGACCCTGTGTTGAGTGAATCTTTAAAAAATAGATATAATGGTTTTGCTATTACAGAGCCCAGTTCCCTCAGTACCCTTGGATGTATTCTATCAGGTCCCGGGGCTTAATAAACATTTATTTTTTCAAAGGATTTGCAGCAGCGGAGTTCAAATTTCAACATCCCGTAGGGTTTTTACACCTGTAACCCGCAGGTCGTTTGTGGGTAGCTTTAACAGGCCAATTTAGTAGCCGTAAGTCTTGTGGGCTACATTACGGGCTACAGTTTTACACGTTGGGAGAATTTAATGGGGCTGTAAAAGTCTTTTTTCAACCTTATTGGCAAATACTAGTAAACATGCAAAGCATGGCTGAAAATCATATACATCAACCATGTACCATGGGGAACCAATAGTAAAACAAAAGTACATCAAATTCTACATGGCTACATCAAATTCTAATACTGGCTCATTTCCATCCATAATTTCACCCTCCTCTGATTCTGATTCTGCATCTAACTATCTCTCCACTTCTCCTGGCTTCCAAACTACTCGAGTGGCGTGTCTACAATCGCCTTTCCCAATTTATTTCCTCCAACTCCCTTCTTGACATTTTCCAAAAAGGCTTCAGGCTCCAACACTCCACTGAGACAGCTCTCACAAAAGTCACTAATGACTTGCTTCCATCTACACATCCTCACTT
Source organism: Discoglossus pictus (assembly GCA_027410445.1). Taxonomy (NCBI): domain Eukaryota; kingdom Metazoa; phylum Chordata; class Amphibia; order Anura; family Alytidae; genus Discoglossus; species Discoglossus pictus. The sequence continues at coordinate 165,955,168 of CM050165.1, forward strand.
GGTAACCTAATAAAAACATTTGGATTTCAGTATCATCTATATGCAGATGGCATTCAAATCTACTGTGCCTCTCAGCACCAGATCTATTCCCCTCTCTTCTAACAAATGTTTCCAACTGCTTTTAAAGTATATCATTCAGGATGTCAACCCACCACCTCAAACTCAACATATCCAAGACCAAACTTCTAATCTTTCCACCCTCTACTTCAGCTTCAATTTCTCACATCTCTCCCAATGTCGACCATTCCATCACCACTCCCACCTCCCAAGCCCATTGTCTTGGGATTCTACTGGACCCCGGCCTCTCTTTCATTCCTCACATACAGTTAGTATCAAAATCCTGCATTCTTCATCAAAACATTTCCAAAATATGTCACTACCTCATATAAGACACAACTAAGATTCTAATACACTCTCATCATATCTCACCAGTCCCCTCTTCAATCCATATTGAATGCTTACGCTAGACTCACCTACAGTAGTCAAAATTCAGTGTCTGCATCACCTCTCTGTCAATCACTCCACTGGCTTCCTGTACCCTCCAGAATAATGTTTAAAATAATCACCCTACCTTACAAAGTCTTCAACAACGGTGCACCCCCTTATATCTCTTTCCTCATCTTCAAATACTTCCCTACCCGTCCTCTTCATTCTGCTAACAACCTTCTTGTTTCCACCTCTCTTATCACCATCTCTCATTCCAACCTTCAGGACTTTTCTCATGCTGCCCTTATTCTCTTAAAACAAAATTTTAAGGGGCCCAAGAAAATTCTTAATTTTAAAAGGGCAGATTTTAACGGTCTAAGGGCAGCAATACAAAGTATAGACTGGGACAGAGAACTGATAAAAAGAGAGAACAGGTAAAAACACTGAACATAAGTGGACAACATTTATACCTTACTAAATATACATACACATCGGCATATACCGTGTGGGAATAAAAGTAAAAGGAGTAAATCCCATCCAATGTGGCTTAACAATGATTTAAAGATCAAGATACATAGTAAAAAAAGGCATTTAAATTATACAAACAAGATGGGACAGAGACTGCTTTACAGGAATACAAGGAAATCAACAAGGCTTGCAAAAGCGCGATTAGACTGGCTAAAAAAGAAAATGAAAAATGTATTGCAAAAGAGAGTAAGACTAACCCTAAAATATTTTTTAAGTATATTAATGGGAAGAAGGCGAGGAAGGAAGATATAGGAACATTACAATGTGACACAGGCCATCTTATAATTAGTGACCAGGAAAAGGCAGGTGAGCTAAATAGGTTCCTTTCTTAGGTATACACAAGGGAGGTACCAGTGGTTTGGACACGGCAACATAATGGGGCTACACTACCATTGACAAATAATTGATTAACACAGGAAGTAATCCAAAAGTGGTTGGAAAAAATAAATGTTAATAAAGCCCCAGGTCCTGATGGAATACATCCAAGGGTACTAAGGGAAATAGGTTCTGTAATAGCCAAACCATTATATTTAATTTTTCAAGATTCACTCAACACAGGGTCTCTACCAGATGACTGGAGAAAAGCTGATGTGATACCTATATTTAAAAAGGGAGCAAGAGCAAATTCAGGGAATTATTACATAGTTACATAGTTACATAGTTACAAAGGGCCCTATTAAATTCGAGCTGCGGATGAAATCGTATCTCGCAAAGGCCCATCGTAACTCGATTTACGTTATCCGAGTCGACTTGCGATTGACTTGCGATTTACTTGCGTAATTTCGGACTACTTTGCCGAGATTTGCCTCCGATAAGCGCTACGTAGTAAGTAGCGGAAAAGAATTCCTTGCAGACGCTCCTATCTCGCAAATTCGCTAAGTGCACAAAAAACCCACGTAAAATGGTTTACGCATTACGTACAGACAACTTAAAAATCTAAAAGTGAGTTTAACAGAGGAAAAGCATGGAAGGCCATTACAATTGATTTCACCATCCCCTCCCCCCACCAAAGCAGGCATTATACAACCAATTAGTTGTTACATTTTGAATGAAAAGCCATGCTGCAGCTTACATAAAGCAAAATTAAAGACACACTACCTGATTACATAAAAACACAAAAACATCCAAATAATGCCATATTAACCCTGTTATTTTGTATACATGTTGCTCATCACATCTACATTTGGGAACACAAATATGGGGCACATGGAGTATGTGAATATGTCCTGTTCAGTCTCGGTCGGGTCTGACTGTGACCCTCTGTCACTGCTTTCTTACAAGGTTCCTATGCTGGTGAGACCGGAGTGGGTTGTCAGTTCCTTCCCCAGTGGTTTGGGATTTGGCCCTGCATTCTGCTTTCACTCTCACCCCCACAATGACCCTTAATGGGATAGCTCACAGCTTCATTGAAATATACAATACCTCTTGTTTGGTCTTTCGGTCGGGTCTGACTCTGACCCTCTGTCACTGCTTTCTTACAAGGTTCCTATGCTGGTGAGACCGGAGTGGGTTGTCAGTTCCTTCCCCACTGGTTTGGGATATGGCCCTGCATTCTGCTTTCACTCTCACCCCCACAATGACCCTTAATGGGATAGCTCACAGCTTCATTGAAATACACAATACCTCTTGTTTGGTCTTTCGGTCGGGTCTGACTCTGACCCTCTGTCACTGCTTTCTTACAAGGTTCCTATGCTGGTGAGACCGGAGTGGGTTGTCAGTTCCTTCCCCAGTGGTTTGGGATTTGGCCCTGCATTCTGCTTTCACTCTCACCCCCACAATGACCCTTAATGGGTTAGCTCACAGCTTCATTGAAATACACAATACCTCTTGTTTGGTCTTTCGGTCGGGTCTGACTCTGACCCTCTGTCACTGCTTTCTTACAAGGTTCCTATGCTGGTGAGACCGGAGTGGGTTGTCAGTTCCTTCCCCAGTAGTTTGGGATTTGGCCCTGCATTCTGCTTTCACTCTCAACCCCACAATGACCCTTAATGGGATAGCTCACAGCTTCATTGAAATACACAATACCTCTTGTTTGGTCTTTCGGTCGGGTCTGACTCTGTCCCTCTGTCACTGCTTTCTTACAAGGTTCCTATGCTGGTGAGACCGGAGTGGGTTGTCAGTTCCTTCCCCAGTGGTTTGGGATTTGGCCCTGCATTCTGCTTTCACTCTCACCCCCACAATGACCCTTAATGGGATAGCTCACAGCTTCATTGAAATACACAATACCTCTTGTTTGGTCTTTCGGTCGGGTCTGACTCTGACCCTCTGTCACTGCTTTCTTACAAGGTTCCTATGCTGGTGAGACTGGAGTGGATTGTCAGTTCTGCTGTCACTCTCCCACCCACAAATGCAGCAAACACACACAGAGGGTTTGCAGAGGCACAATGAGCACCAGCCAACTCACCTCCATCAGGGGTAATCGCCACTACTCTTATCCAAGGAAGTCCCACGCCATTGCTGGTGGCCATGTGCCAAGGTGACCATTCATTCCCATTTGCTGACCTCCCATTATGTTCTGCTATTCATCAATTTACATTAGTTTCGATGGCTAAGTGATGTTGGGGAAGTGCGTGTGAAAGCAGAATTGACGGACAAATCCAAAATCACTGGAGAAGGAACTGACAACCCACTGCAGTATCACCTATCATTATCCTTTTAGGCCCACAGGGGAATGTTCCTACTCCCCAGTCCCGCTAATTGTACTTGGCCTGTGCATTAACCCTTTATTATGCCTAGATTGTAGATCAATTAGATGCATTATATGATATCTAATGCTATTGTTATGGATAAGGATCAGTACAAAATGTATAAATGTATTCGTGCACCTACTTATATATCTTATCTTTGCAGTATTATCGTATAACCAAGTTTTACTAGTAAATGCTGAATCATTGGGAGACTCTAAAATGGAGGATTTGACACTCCCCTTTTCTTATAAGATGGAGACAGCACTATTTCCGGTCTGTTAAGGATGACGGGTCTTAACACACACAGGACACGAGGAGGAGAAGCACCATCTTGTCTTTGTCTTCAACTTCTTACCAATGAGAGTAAGACCCATCCTCTTGTGGGATGGGTCTTGGAGACTCCTTAATGTTTTAATCCAATGTCTGATCGTAACTTTGTAGAAGCAGACTTCTCAGAACCAATGAATTACTGAATAAACCTGATGTTTTACTTAATGTAACTTTTTATCTGATTACTAAAAAACTATATAAATGAGGACTGACTTAATAAAGACAGTACCGAGAAACTTTATACCAGAACTCTGTGTCGGTGTATTATTTCTCTACAGTGTGCACACTATATAAATACTGATAATTTGGACAGGGACAGATATCTCCTGGTAAATACTTTGATATTTACTCTTACAAATGGCACCCCAGATGGGACTTGAGGTTTAATCGAACTACAACGGACAAGAGGAGTTCGGACAGACTTCATGAGAACAGGCGGAGCCTGATCACCTCCGGTACACGGTAAGGACATGATTAGTACCTTATCCGTGTAGACCTGTTCTTGGAATTCTGCCCGTTGTCTAGCTCTGTTGTAAGTGACGATTACAAAAGTACAGGTGATATTTTGCCTCAAGTCCATTAAGAACCCTGTACAAAATATAGTGATATCTGTCGCCTGTGTATGTCTGTTGAAGTGCATGTCTGTCGATATTGTGAATTTGAATTCTTTAGACATATGGTTCAGGACCCACACACATGAGTGTGTTTGTGACTATCTGGAAGACGGATGATTTGTACCCAGTGACGTACAGATACATAAAAACCAGAGGTCGCAAATACGAACTTGCATATGTGTGCCCTGGGGAAATAGATATTTGTTTCCCTGGGAAATGTCTATGCATGTTGGATAGACGATATCCCTTGAGGGTCATGATGTTCGGGCCGGAAGAAGTAGCTTGAAAACTTTAAGGGACGTCTGTCATTCACTGCGGGTGTTTAAAAACGTGTGTGTGACGTATATGCGCATGGTCTTGAAATCATATGTCTTTTGAATCTGAAGTTTTCTGCAGAAAAGGTTTGATGATTATAACGTTATATGCTATGTCATTGCTGGTTGTGATGCATGTTTTGATGAAAAATACAGCGTAATACTTCTCCCCCTGGCGCCACTATTTACTTCTCTCCCTCAAAGTGCTGGAGTTGAGACACTGCTCTGTGTGTTTTTGACCTTCAGGTCACACAGCTGCAGTGAGATCGAGAGAGAAATCCCTCACTCCCCCCCCCTGCCATTTTCATTTAACTCATTCAAAGAATGTGTCCTGGTTGAGACAACTATTTCTATACCAAATATTTAAGGTTGTATAAACTACAGGGGGAGATTGATTTAAGAAGTAAATAGTACAGGATATAAATGTAATACAACTATGTTCTGTTGATTCATATGTATCTGTCCATTATCTTTGTTTCTATCAGTTCCCAGTGGTTAAGTGGTTAAGTGGTTAAAAAAAAAAAAAAAAAAAAAAAACCATTGCAAGGTACTGGGAGGGCGTTTACTGAGTATAGAGAAGACGTACGGATTAACCCTCCGTAACCAGTCGACCAAATTAAGATCTCTCTCTCTCTCTCTCTCTCTCTCTCTCTCTCTCTCTCTCTCTCATACATATATATTACTACCTCGTTAAACACTTGCTGCTAAATACGTGTTTATTTCACATAAATATGGGACAGAATCAGGTGAAATTGTCTGAGGGCATGTTAGCTCGTGACATAGTTAAAAACAGGGGTGGTGAAGCCGCAATAAATCGATGTACAAAAATGTTTAAGATCTGTGGTATTACCAGTGTCGTAGGAGGGCATTTGAAGGCAGAAGAGTGGCGTAAAGTGTTGAGAGATAATAAAGGACAGTTACAAGATTGTGGTTTATTGCCTAGTGCAGAGATGTGGTACAAAGTGGCTAGAGCAATTACACAGGAAGGGTGGATAGAAAAGGAAATTGAATTAAAAGGAAGGAAAATGTATGTGTATCATGCTCCGTGTGAAGTTGTCAGTCCTCTGAACTCACCCGAACAAAGAGATTCAATAAAATCACAGTCCAAAGATGGCGCTCACACACACACGAAGGAGGAGCTGCACTCACCCCTGAATACTGCCCAACATAACGTGATGTCACACGTCACACCATCTGTCCAAAGGGCTCCGCCCCTTACTCCCACTGCACCAGAAACACATCCCACTTGCTTGTATCCAGTATTGACTTCAAACGGAACACTGTATTCTCCATACCCGATATTCCCATCTGTTGAGGTACCAATTATAACGGAACATCCATCAGCCAGTACTGGCACCCATAGTGTGCACAGTTCACATACCTCGGCAAAGAGCCCCCTGTTTAAAACACTGCCTAATCAGACCACAACACTGGAAACACAAGCTCTGCCTATCAATCACCCACAAGATAGCTCAGACGAATCCAGTGACGATATAAGGGGAGGAGAGAGTGTCGTAGAGTGGACAAATAGAAACTCTGATTCAAAAGTGAAATCCAAGAGGAGGAACAAGAAAAGGGGAAGTCTAATGTACGTTGCATTTACCCCAACACAAGCCACCTCCCTTATTAACACATTACCAGATCCTGAAAAACAACCTATGCCTTTTTATAGGAAAATTGTACAAATTCAAAAGACATACTCGGCAGCTTGGGAGGATCTCATCAGCTTATGTGAGATTAAAGCAGGAGATTCATACTGGCCTATCATGCGGAATGCCATAGATCCTTATGATACACACTGTTCAAAACATGACTTTACATCAGGCATACAATTCTGCGACCTGTTAAGATACTGGGCCAAAGATAAACTCGCAGATCAAGCTGTCAGTTTACAGGATATCAAACAAGACAGAGACGAATCTGTAGAAAAATACCATGCACGACTCACACAAGTGTTTACAGATCTTGGCTTCAGTCCACATAATAAAACACATACGCAGATGTTAAGTACAGCCTTCGTGCTGGGATTACATGAGACAATTCAGAAGGGCCTATTGACGTCTAGACCAGAATATAGAGTGTTACCTTTAGATACCTTACTGTTGGTTGCTAAAGGGCTGGAGACAGCAGCGGCTAAACAACCTGTATCATCAGCATCCAAAAAGACGGCTGTACTTATGGTGAATTCTGAGCAATCACCACGGAAAGAAACAAGACAGTGTTATAATTGTGGGAAAACAGGACACCTTAGCAAGAATTGCAAGGCACCCAGGAAGGCAAGACCTAGACAGCAGACAGATGGTAACAATGCAGCACCTGTGCTTCAAACTACAGCATAGGACGGGGGTGAGCCTGTGTCAGTGTCCCCTATTCTGGCAGTTTCTTCAGGGGATGGCGAGGTAGGACCACAAGCTATTGTGACACTACCAATAGAGGGGACGCCCACAACCTTTCTCATAGACACAGGTGCAGCCAGAAGCGTTCTAAGAACACAAGATCTGCCCGATATATCTTACCTGTCTGACATTGATGTCGCGTGTGTAGGAGTAGATGGTGTCCCCATCTCCAATCATTTAACCCAACCTATGCAAATAGGCCCATTTCCAGATCTACTTGCAAGATTTGTAGTATCCTCTACTTGCCCTATAAATCTGTTAGGTGCAGACGTGCTTTCCCGACTACAAGCATCCATCTCATTCACTCCAGATGGAACTGTACAAGTGTCTACACCTCTACAAGTCACTGACACGTCAGCACTTTGCTCACTGCCCATATTACTACACATAGATGTCAATAGCATCTGTAATACAGGGCCAGATGATATCTTGGACAAGATTCCAGCAACACTCTGGTCACAAGGACCGGAAGATATCGGACACCTAAAGGTGCCACCAGTCACAGTAAAACTAAAACCTGGAGTAGAGCTACCACGCAAGCCACAGTATCCTCTGAAGCCAGCACAAATAGATGCAATCTCTCAACAGATAGAAAAATTGGTGCAGCAAGGGGCGTTGATCCCATGCACGTCACCTTGCAACACGCCCCTCTTTCCAGTAAAGAAGAAATCCAAAAAGGGAGAACCAGTAAAATATCGTATGGTACAGGATTTGCGAGCAGTCAATGAAGCAACCATATTAGACACTCCTATAGTGCCTAATCCGAACACTCTCCTCTCTGGAATACCTCCAGCAGCTGCATACTTTACCGTAGTGGATTTAGCAAATGCTTTCTTCAGTATTCCCCTTGACCCTTCTTGCCAGTATCTGTTTGCTTTCACACATGATCATAATCAATACAAATGGACTGTAATGCCTCAAGGAGCACAGAATTCGCCCAGCCAGTTTGCCAAGGCTATGAGCCATATCCTAGACTCCTGGCAACAAGCGAATCCTGACATTGTATTGCTGCAGTACGTTGATGATCTCTTATTGTGTGCAGAAGATCTTCCCACAGCTACAAGGACATCAGAAAGCCTGCTGAGACACTTGGCAGAACAAGGATGTAAAGTATCCAGAGACAAACTACAGTGGTGTAAGCAGACAGTCATATTTTTGGGACACTGCCTGTCAAAAGGTGTGCGTCATCTTACACGCGCCCGTGTGCAAGCAATAGAAGACATGTCAGTCCCTGAAGGACATAGACCCCTGCATGCTTTCCTAGGTCTAATATCTTACTGCAGAGCGTGGATCCCAGAAGCATCCCTTCTAATGCAACCCTTGTATGATGTATTAAAGACTGAACCATATGAGATGACACAGACAGCCCTGGATAATTTCTACACCCTGAAGAAAGCTATCTCATCAGCACCAGCACTAGGATTACCAAACTATGATCTCCCATTCAAACTCTTTGTATCAGAAAGAGAAGGACATGCAATGGGAGTCTTGACACAGTCCCATGGAAACAGACAACGACCTATCGGCTATTTCTCATGTCAATTAGATGCCGTGGCAAGAGGAGGACCGTCTTGCCTCAGAGCAGCACTGGCAGCACATGCCTTACTGGACAAAACAAATGACATAGTCCTTGGCTACGCTCTGACAGTTCTTGCACCACATGACATTGCGGCCATCATACAGCAGACTCAACCTAAGCATATGACTACAGCCAGACATCTCCGTCTGCAATGTTCCCTCCTTCTACCAGACAATGTTACCTTACAGAGATGTTATGTTCTTAATCCAGCCACTCTCTTACCATTTCCAGAGGGGGGAGATGAGGAAGATGGATACTTTTGGTATAGCCTGATTTTGAACCCAAACTCAGGAATAACCAATTTATATGTAAAAAGACGTCTACTGGAAGGTGGTGGAAACGGCCAGACGCTCACAGATGAGACACAAGACCCTTTATATTGCACACTGTGGAATAAACAATCTCCAGGCCGAGATTTCCAATATGAAGCAAGCCTCACTAAATTGAAGCAGGTCACCTTAACACTAAAGACATTGTACAACAATGCAGCAGGTGATAGTGCATTTACGGTGGAGCTCCCACAAGAAGCAGAAGCGCTCTACAAGCATTGGGATACAGAAATTCCACATGTTGCAGTATCCAAGTTCGCACCGGATGGATGGAAGACATTGGGAGCTGCATTAAAATGGTGGGAATCTGCGGAGGAAGAGGAGTTGGAAGAGGAAGGAGTGGGAAAGAAGAATCTCCACTGGCTAGCAGACAGCACTCCCAGTATACAAGCCAGAGACCCATATGCAGTCCCAGGACTCACAAATCCACCCCATGACTGCCTTCAACAAATGGAAATGGAGACCTCACACCTCACGAATGTAAAAGACCTTGCCCTGACAGACCCAAACATCACTCTGTATGTGGATGGATCAAGGTATGCTGACGAGAATGGAAAATATCACACAGGATATGCTGTGACTACAGAAAAAGATGTGATACAAGCCTTCTCACTACCTCCCTCCATGTCAGCACAAGAAGCAGAGTTGATTGCATTGACCAAGGCTTGTGAGGTTGCGACAGGAGTCCGAGCCAACATCTATACAGACTCAAGATATGCTCTAGGAGTGACTCAAGACTTTGGAATAATCTGGAGAGCTAGAGGATTCATGACAGCCGCAGGTACTCCAGTGAAGCATGACAAAGCCATCCGTGAACTACTAGATGCTTTAGCACTACCGAAGGAAGTAGCCATACTGAAAGTGAAGGCACATGGGAAGCTAAATTCAGACGAAGCACGAGGAAACCATCTAGCAGACCAGACGGCTAAGAAGGCAGCAATGATATCACAGGAAATGGAAAGGAGAGAGGTGGATGGAGAAATAAACATCTATACAATGCAGACTCTGCCAACAGATTTAAAACTGCTCAAAGAATTGCAAAAGACGGCAATTCCAGAAGAAGTGAACAAATGGAAAGCAAAAGGGAGCAGGTTTGAAAGATGGACTATATGTTGACAATCTAAGATTGTGCTTGCCAAGGAGCTTGTACCCAGCAACAGTACAATGGGCACATGGGCCAGCACACCTGTCAAAGACTCTCAAGAATAACTTAATAAATAAGTATTACATGGCCCCAGGCATCACTACTCTGACAAGCACCTATTGTAAATCGTGCAGTATTTGTGCCAAATGCAACGTAGGCCGCACCGAGAAACCACCACAGAGACACTTGGCAAAATCATTGTATCCATTCCAGAGGATACAAATTGACCACATACAGATGCCAAAGAGTGGTCGGTATGAATATGCGTTAGTCATTGTGGACATGTTCTCAGGATGGCCAGAGGCCTACCCAGTCGCAAACATGACAGCGAAAACAACTGTGAAACGTCTATTAACAGAGGTCATTTGCAGATATGGGGTCCCTGAAGTGATAGAGAGTGACCAGGGACCAGCTTTTACAGCAGTATTGGCCAAAGAAATATGGACAGCCCTAGGAGTCACCCTCTCCTTTCATACGCCTTACCATCCTCAAAGTAGTGGGAAGGTGGAACGTATGAATGGTACCTTGAAATCTAGGATGTTGAAAATGTCACAAGAAACTGGTATGCCATGGCCTGAAAGTCTCCCCATAGCCTTGTTCAGTGTCAGGTATACCCCTAGAGGGAAACATGCATTGTCTCCCCATGAAATCCTGTTTGGGTCTGCTCCTAGGCTAGGGTGCTACTTTCCTCAGCAATTGCAACTTAAATCTGATGTACTTGTTGACTATGTAATTGCATTGTCCACCGCATTGACTAAAATCCATGCACAAGTGTTCTCTTCTATTCCAGATTCGGAAGTAATCACTGGTACTCATCAACTACTCCCTGGGGATTGGGTCCTAGTTAAGAAATTTGTGAGGAAAACCCCTTTGGAACCCAGATACGAAGGCCCATTCCAAGTACTACTGATCACAGCTACATCAGTAAAGCTGGAAGGGAAAACTACTTGGGTCCACGCATCCCATTGCAAAAAGGTTCCTCCTCCTGATGATCAGGAACCAACACAATGAGTACACTTCAGTGGTTCGTCTTGTCTCTCATGACAATTTCAAATATTGCTCAACAGGTAACCATTACAAAAGGTAAAGATGGTATTACATTTTGGTATAATTCTCGTAATACACATGTTGCCACATACACCTTTGACTTTTGCGACATCGTTTCTTGCCCTCCAATCCCTGAACAATGTGATATATACAAGAGAGATATTTACATATGTCTCATTGATGAAACTGTTGGAAAACGCTGTGAAACATGGCAGGCAGTGGGATGGGGCACTGGAACACTTTGGGGGTACAGACCTCAAAGCGCCGCAGATAAGAAAGATGACCAAGGTAGATCCCTCCTCGACCGAATGACTCTAATAAAGACTGGTCGATGTCTGAATAGTGGGGTATCTGGTTCTGATATGCAATTGACTCTGACCATACAAAACCCTTGTCCCATGGATGCTGACACATATATACTGAGGTCTTGGGCTAGAGGACAAGGTGTTAAGATAATGGGCGAGTTTAAGATAGCAGATTTATATAAGCACCCAGATTTACCTCTGGCATTACAGACATTGAAGCCAGGGCCCCAGATCATTGGCACAATGACTGCTGCTGGAGACCCAACCTATGAGGACACGTTGGCTACTGAGACTGGATTCTCAGACCTTAATGTATGGTTGGAATGGATGAAATACAATGTACAGGAAAGTAATAAGACCAATTGTTATGTGTGTGGCCATGCTAGGCCTCACTTAGGTACTGTTCCATTTATTATACCTTTGAAGGAAGAGACATGTTTTCTAAAATTGTTCAAAACATATAGTCATACGGATGAGTGTGAACAATGGAGGAAAACGTACCCTGTGATGACTGGTAATCCCCACCCAGGGAGAGGTATAACTATATACCCTGGAAATTATACATGTTACAGGAGAAACATTTCTCAGGGGTTCAACCTGCAGAAGTTCCCAAGTGGGTTTTGTCACAAATATAGAGATGGGTCATCTACACTGTTAATCAATCAGACCCGATCTTTGGGGGACATATATTGGTTGTGTGGAGATATGAAACTCAGGGTAAGACTGTCAGGAGTATGGCGTGGGGAATGTACCTTGGCTAAAGCCATAATGCCGTTACACATTGTTCCAACCTATTATGGTGATCCAGATGGTATTCCTCAGACACAGTTCAGAAGGAAGAGACATACATCATCATCTGAGCCTAGAGAAAGTTTTGACTCCCATGTGTACATAGACTCTATTGGAGTCCCAAGGGGGGTGCCCAATGAATTTAAAGCCCGTAACCAAGTAGCAGCAGGATTCGAGTCACTGATACCCATGATTGGAGTAAATAAGAACGTTGCCTGGATCAATTATATTTACTATAACCAGCAACGATTTGTTAACTACACTAAGGATGCCTTAAAAGGCATTGCAGAACAGTTAGAGGCTACATCACACATGGCCTTCCAGAATCGCATGGCATTAGACATGATCCTTGCAGAAAAAGGTGGAGTATGTAAAATGCTTCCTGACACTAGCACATGTTGTACATACATCCCTGATAACACAGGTCCAAATGGTAAGATCACACTGGCAATCCAGAAATTGGCTAATCTTGGTCAAGAATTAAAAGAAAATTCTGGCACTATAGACTATTGGGAATCATGGTTTGGTTGGATGAATGGTTGGCAGAAAGTGTTATTGCAGATAGGGATGGCTATCTTTATTGTCATAATTTTGTTAGCCTTCCTCTTATGTTGCATTATCCCCTGTATACGCAACTACCTTCAGAAAGCTATGGACAAGGCTTCTCCCACCTTTATCCACCAAGATTTAGACATAGATCTACATGGACAAAATGATGATTGTAAGACATCCCGTCTTCTGTTGCAGACTGTAACTGGCTCTAAGGAGAGTGTTTTCTGAGCTGAACTACACTATATCTGAGTACTATGGTCCCTCTCCAAGCCTAGCTACACTATTAGATATTAGAGGCTTGTTAGGTCTTCCCCATGCCACATAGGTCATAGGGTAGGTGTGACGTCAGGTCATGGCAAGCCCGATCGAACGAAGATATGTACCTATGACTTACACACATGCAATGCTTTCAACATCCGGAAATAGAAGACACAAAGAATAGTGCTCCGGAAGGACCATAGTTGAGACATATATCTATTATAACAAGATATTTAGTTTTAGACATCCGTTATAAGAATATGGTGTTATACTTATAATCAGTAAGGTTTACTAATAGCTGTGAGTGTGACGAATATATTATGTCATTTTAGGGGGGACTGTTATGGATAAGGATCAGTACAAAATGTATAAATGTATTCGTGCACCTACTTATATATCTTATCTTTGCAGTATTATCGTATAACCAAGTTTTACTAGTAAATGCTGAATCATTGGGAGACTCTAAAATGGAGGATTTGACACTCCCCTTTTCTTATAAGATGGAGACAGCACTATTTCCGGTCTGTTAAGGATGACGGGTCTTAACACACACAGGACACGAGGAGGAGAAGCACCATCTTGTCTTTGTCTTCAACTTCTTACCAATGAGAGTAAGACCCATCCTCTTGTGGGATGGGTCTTGGAGACTCCTTAATGTTTTAATCCAATGTCTGATCGTAACTTTGTAGAAGCAGACTTCTCAGAACCAATGAATTACTGAATAAACCTGATGTTTTACTTAATGTAACTTTTTATCTGATTACTAAAAAACTATATAAATGAGGACTGACTTAATAAAGACAGTACCGAGAAACTTTATACCAGAACTCTGTGTCGGTGTATTATTTCTCTACAGTGTGCACACTATATAAATACTGATAATTTGGACAGGGACAGATATCTCCTGGTAAATACTTTGATATTTACTCTTACACTATTATGACTATTATTCCTCTTAGTATGTATGGATCTATTGCAGGTTAACTAGGGCTCATTAGTTTACAGCTATAGTAATGTGACACTAATGTGATGCATGTGGATGTCCCCTAACCCCAACCATTGAAAACACACCGACATGGGGAGAACAGCTTTATTTTTGGACACAGACCACAATCAGCAGTGGTCAAGACTGTGCATTCACAGAACGGTATAACAAAACTTTATTTTTGGACACAGACCACAATCAGCAGTGGTCAAGACTGTGCATTCACAGAACGGTATAACAAAACTTTATTTTTGGACACAGACCACAATCAGCAGTGGTCAAGACTGTGCATTCACAGAACGGTATAACAAAACTTTATTTTTGGACACAGACCACAATCAGCAGTGGTCAAGACTGTGCATTAATATCATGGGTGTGGTGTGGGCGGGTCCCGAGAGAGCAAGGGGCTAAATAAAAAAAAGGGGATACCTACAGGGGTCAATCTAATAGTCTAGAATAAGCATGATGCAGCGCACCTACTAGGGTCACATGCAGCAACCGGAACCAGAAATCTCTCCATTTAACTGAAGAAACCATTAGAGTGCACGGCACTTACAACTTGTCTGGATCTGTTCAATTGAACAAATGATTCAACCTCTGGACTGTGTAATCCAATCCAGTTTCACACATACAGTATGGTGTGTGAAATTGCCCACAAAAATGAATGGTCAACAAAAAACAAAAAAGGGGGAGGAGGATAAAAAAAAATAATGACAATGCATGTACAGTAAAGTGCTAAATACTGTACCAATATACCAACTCACCTGATTCCCATCTGCAAGCATTACTAACTATTAGCTACAGTAGGTCTCTGGATAATGAGTAATATGGGCAAATACCCATTAATATGGACAGGACACAAAGGTCAGCAGCCACATTCACTGTTTCTTACATCAGACCCAAGGATCTGTTCTCAGACCGATATTGAGGTCAGGATCTAATGCTTTATTGGTGCATATATTAATGCTGGCTGTCATTAACATGCCATTGTGAGACTTTGCAAGTCCACCGCCAAAGCGGTATAAGTCTACATTTCAGCTAACAATAATCATGTCTGAGATATCTGGCAATATGATAGCTTTAAGATTGTGGGAGCTACATGTTAAGGAGGGGGCTGTCATTGGAGTAATGTCTACCTGGGAGGCACTGGGAAAACCTTACGCCTCATATAATTCCTCCACAATGCTTGTAGATGCAGGAGATGCCTTCATGGGCCTGAATTGTACCTAAAACAAAACAAATGGAAAGAAAAACAAAGAGAAAACATAAAATTTAAGGGCCTAAAAAAAAGGGGACTGCAGCATCCCTTCCCAACAGCATTCCCCAGTGACCATCAATTGGTGGCATGTTCAACCGAACCCTACGTGTCCACAGAGAAGAGGATCATGGACCATGTGATGGGAGGTAGCCATCTGCATACAAAATATCACCATCACATAGGCAAAGATCCAAAACTCTGTAGCCAGGCTAGATGAGGTCATCATTGTGACCAATAGATTGTCACTGAGGAGTGCTGTCGAGAAGGCACAATTATGTCCACAGCCCCTAGGTCCTCCTCCGCCTGGGCACAGGACCTGCCTCGTCCGCGGCCGGACGCCGTCTCCTTGTTGGTGGTGGGGGAGCGGGAGGAGGTAGTGGCACCACGGGTGGTGGTGGCGGCGGAGGCATGGTGGAAGGAGAGGAGGGGCCAGGCTGCTGTTGGCTGGTGACCTGTCCCGTTCCCAGCAGCCTGACCAAATGCTGCTCCAGCCTCCGATGATGGCTCCTCTCCTCCCTAAAGCGCCTGTCCAGGCTGCGCCTCATGCCAGAGATGTTGGCATCAATCCTCCTCACGACGGCCAACAACTCGAGCAGCGCAGCCTCGGTCGTTGGTGGTGGTGGTGGGGGGCTCGGGTCCTGCTGGCAGGGCCGGGTGGGAAGATGGCGGGGACAGAGTGGGGAGGATCTGGGACCCGGCTGGAGACAGGGTCTCTGACATTGGTGTCCCCGGTGGCTCAGTGTGTGGGGAAGGAGGAGCTGTGGCATATTCCACTACTTCTGAGGGCCCTGGCGAGATGGCAAGTCTTTGGAGGAGGGGGACAGTCGGGCTCTGGACAGGGGGGCTGTCATCGACCACGACCTCCCCCTCCGAAAAGCCAGGGCCCTCGGATGAGCCTGTAGCCTCCTCCCCCTGAGCGGTCTCCTGCGGGGCGGGGGCTGACGGCCCCGCTCGTGGCTCATCACTGGACCCAGACCTCCTACTGGATGCTGAAAAAGAGAAAAGAAAGGTACATGTCATTAGTATGCTGATCAATACATTGATATGTTTTCACTCCTAACTATCTGACATCTAGGCCTGAACATGGATGATTCTCCTAATTGCAACTCCCATTAGCTCTCATTTGCTAGATTGGATCTATTCTTTGGTTTCTTGTCTTGACCTCTCCTGGCTCCTAACACTGTCTGTGTTTCTTCTGCGGTCTGTAACTGCATAGGGCGCACCAGTACATGGACTCTATTGCTTAATTACTCTTGGGGTGGCCAGGAATGACAGTGATTTGTCAGCTTCATGGATTTAATGACACTTCCATCCATCCCTTGTTAATTCCATGGAGCTGACATGTCAGTGTCCTTGTTGGTCACCATGTGTAGTGTGTGTGATGCACATGTGGTGGCATGTTGGTGTATGTGATATTCACCTGAACTGGAGGCTGGGTCCTGCTGGGCCACCGGGGATGAAGCTCCAGCTGCGAGCGATGGTCCTAGAAAGTCCCTTGCGATCCTCTCCCACTCCTTATAGGTGACACTGTGTCCCTCAGCTTCTCTGGCCATCTTCCTCTTCACTGTGGCCCTGATATCCACATATCTGTGCTTCAAGGACCTCAAGCCCCTAGGAACCTTGGACACCTCCTTCATCACTTGCACTACCTCCTTCCAAGCATGAGCCTTAGGCCCAGGCTTCGCTTCCCTTGCAACAAGGATGACGGGCCGGTCAAGGATCGCACCCAGGAGGACCATATTCTCCTGGGGCGTATAATTACGGGCCCTGCACCTGCCCTTGCCAATAGCCCCTTGCTCTCTCGACTGTGCTCGGGGACCCTGGCCTCCCTGCACTCTTCCTGAGGCCTGTCCCTTCCCCAAACTACCCCGCCACCTGGGAACAGGCCCCTTCCCCTCTGTCCCTCTTCTTTTCGTGCCTGTGTCTCCCTCCTCCTCCTCCTCCTTCTCCCCCCCCCCCTCTGGGGACCACTCCTCCTCCTCCAGGGACACCTCCTCCTCCTCCGGGGACACCTCCTCCACCCCCTCCGGGGACACCTCCTCCACCCCCTCTGTGGACACCTCCTCCACCCCCTCCGGGGACACCTCCTCCCCCTCTCCTCCACCCTCCACTACACTCTCCTCACTCTCCTCACTCTCCGCTCCTCTCCTCTCCTCCTCTCTCCACCTATCTCCTCCCTCCATGCTTAAATAATAACAAAATAAGAATAACTCAAAATAAGTGTAACTGTTATATAGGTGATGAAAAAAAAAGTGTATGTTCTATGTGTTTTTAATAACTGTTGGGGGATGCGGTGCAAAGGTTGGTGGGGGGGGGAGGTGTGTGGTGTGTGTCCTAACGCTATGTATGTCTCTATGTGTCTTTAATCTATGTGTCAGGCAAATATGTGTAATGTGTAAATATGTGTAACTCTTACGTGTAAATATGCTAGTAATAAAATACAAAACAATCAAAAAGAGTGCGCCTACAAATCAAAAGAACGATAAAGAAATAAAAGTATTACTGGAATGTCTGTTGGAAAGAAAAGATGTGTGTGCTATGTGTATTTAATAAGTGGTGTGGATGGGGTGTGTTGGGGGATGGGGTGTGTTGGGGGATGGGGTGTGGTGGGGGGATGGGTGTGTGGGGTGTGTGTCCTAACTATATATATGTCTCTATGTGTGTTATTTAATCTATGTGTCTTGCAAATATGTGAAATCTGTAAATATGTGTATTGCTTAAATGGAAGGACTTATGAAATAGACAATGAAAAAAGAAAAAATAACTAATCTCCCTCTCTCCAAAGTACTAATCAAACTCTCTCCCACCTGCTCCTGGAACTGCGTGCTAACTCCAATGGCTCTTACAACACAGTCAGCGCATGGGTTTGTATCAATCACATTTATAAGCTCATACTGTCAATCAAATTCTTAGCTCGTACGTGATTGGCTGAGAGGCGTGTCTCGCTAGGACGTCCCCTTATCAGCTTGAGAGCGCTCCAACAGACTCAGCCAATTACATACGCACTTATAGTGTCAGGCCGCCAAGTGCGTATGTAATTGGCTGAGAGTCCCAATGCGGGCCGCCAAGTGCGTATGTAATTGGCTGAGAGGCTTTTGGCGGGTTTTTGCGCCATCGCCATTGCCACGTTGGCCCGCAAAAAGCCTCTCAGCCAATTACATACGCACTGTGCGGCCCGCGTTGGGACTTTCAGCCAATTACATACGCATTGGGCGGCCCGCGTTGGGACTCTCAGCCAATTACATACGCACTTGGCGGCCCGTGTTGGGACAGCCAATTACATGCGGCCAAGTGCGTATGTAATAGGTTGAGAGGCTTCTTGAGGTAAAATCATCAGCTGGAATGGCATGTAAAGATCCACAGGTGACCAATGGCAAAGCAGAAATTAACGTGCCTAATACCAGGTCATGCAATCAACAAGCTATATAACCCCATCCCCAACAAGTCATCAGCATGTCTGAAACAGCATGGATGATCATGTGAGAGGGATGATGGACAGGATGAGTGGGCGGATGAGGTTGAGATGCTTTTGTGCAGCTCACCTAGCACAGTATGAAGACCAGGAAGCAAGGTGTGTGATTGAGGGGGTGATGGGGAGTGGCAGAGAGGAGTGTCTGGGAGTGAATGAGGGTGTGAGTGGTGATGTGATCCATGCTGGGGCAGAACCAAGCCAGGCAAGGGAATTACCACAGGCCATGCCTAGTATCGTGGGGGTGGATCAGGGAGGAGAGAGAGCTCCAGTAGCACAGGGACAGAGGGATATAGGGCCACCTGCACACAGGGAGGCTGACAATGTTGTCGGTGATTATCTGCTGGGGGGAGTACAGGATGTGGTGGCTCAGGCAGAAGGGGGGGGGAGCCTGACCAGGAGCCTGACCAGGAGCCTGTGAGGAGGCGAAGGGCACCCAATGTGTACAGGGAGAGACTCACATTAGAGGGGTTAACTGATGGGGAGGTGTATGAGCATTTCGGCTGACCCGTGCCAGTCTTGGGGAGCTCTATGAGGT
The DNA here is from genome assembly GCA_027410445.1 of Discoglossus pictus. NCBI lineage: Eukaryota > Metazoa > Chordata > Amphibia > Anura > Alytidae > Discoglossus > Discoglossus pictus. Next base: position 165,974,716 of record CM050165.1, read on the forward strand.
TCTCAGAGCGGACCTTGAGCCTCGCTCAGGGGCAAATAGAGCCATCCCAGGAATGACACGGATGTTAGTTGCAATACACCTCCTTGCTTCTGGGAGCTTTCAGACCACCCTGAGCATAGCTGGAGGAATGTCTCAGCCAAGCCTCTCGAATTCTCTGAGTGCATTCCTCCGTGCTATTGGTCGGAGAGCTGCCAGATACATCAGTTACCCTAACACTGCTGAAGAGATCTCGAAGGTGAAGTTCGATTTCTTCCAATTAGGAGGTATCCCCAATGTGCATGGTGCTATTGACTGTACACACGTGGCACTGATACCTCCTAGAGAGCAAGAAGCGCTGTACAGAAATCGTAAGCATTATCATTCAATCAATGTCCAGGTTGTTTGCGATGCGAACATGCGCATACAAGGTGTGTATGCAGGCTTCCCGGAAAGTGCTCACGACACCTATATCCTGCGTGCATCCGGAATATGTGACATCTTTGAGTCCGGCAGATTTCCATCCGGATGGCTACTGGGTGAGAGTACACATTAGTAATGGCAGTCAACCATATCTTACTATGACTGGATACAATAACACATCCGGTACATCATGTTTCCCTCTATTGCTATGATGTTCACATGTGCATTACGGAGTAATACTCCCAAAGCCAGAACATAATAGCTCATTGCTGGCCATAACCCTGTGTTAGCTTGGCCAAACAGTATGCAGTTCACAACAACATATGACAAAAACCACAATTGATTAATCATTAGGTATATGTTCTGATGCATTCCCTTGTATCCTGTGACATGGACATCTCTAGCCTACATAACGTGTTGTGTGTTATTGTAAGGGCTATGTAAGTGAGATGACTTCAGAATTCATCTGATAGAGGAGAATTAATATTGTTTGGCAAACTTTTTATTGCATGAATATATCCCGGAATAAACATGAATTAGCTTACCTTGAAGTTATCAAAATCTCAAAGGTCTTTTGGCCTTTGCGTTTGATCGTGTACGCCCCTGGGAAATTCCACCTGAATTAGCATCACATTTACGTTCACAAGAATACACTATCACGCTTCACCTCAGACCTCTGGCATGTGCTCGGTACAAGAACTGCAACAGTGACTTCCTGCTCTCTACCAGAAGGGTCGCAATATGTACCCTGTTTTATTTCCCTTGTATCTCCGCCTCATGTAAGCGTACTGTGGGTGTGAACATCTGGATTTTACATTTGTGGAAATCGCATTGTAATTGATCTGAAGCTTCATATAGAATACATGTGTTAATACACTACTAATTATCCTATCAGATGCATTCATGATCCATCTCCCTTACATATATCTTTAACTGTGTATTAGCCACAGGGATGTGTTGATAGGTCATGATGACGATATTTCGCCATATGCTTTGTCAAACATCACAACATCCTATTCATATCAACATCATATTTTATTTCCACCAGGTGATGCAGGATATGGCTGTTTTCCGTGGTTGTTGACCCCTGTGAGCAATCCCCATACTCGGGCAGAGGCGCGGTATAATGCTGCGCATAAAACCTGCCGGAATGTAATTAAGCGCACCTTTGGTGTACTAAAGATGCGCTTCAGATGTTTACATTCCACTGGGGGGGCTCTACAATATAAGCCCCAGAAAGTTTGTCGCTCATCGTTGCCTGCTGCTGTCTGCACAATATAGCAGTACAGGCCAACTGTCTGGGGGACATTGATGCGGCTCCGCTACATGGGGAGGAAGAGCCTTTATTTCCCCCTGAAGTGGATAATCTGCAGGGGTTACAACAACGTGCCCGCCTGATTCGTGAGTACTTCACATGTAAGTACATACCCAATATGCATGGAACACAGTCTAATGTATCTGGATTATGCCTAACTCCCAAATCAACCTTTATTCATCGCCCTTGTCATACAGAATTCCAACCAGTCCACAGTAGAGGAGAGTTCCCTGATGTTGTCGATGTTTGTACCCTGGAACAAGCCACATGATCAGTTATAGGTAAGTAAGCACACATTCCCATACACATCTTAAGTACTGACGGTTATAAACATCAATGGCATAGATAATTTGAGTGGATTATATATCCCACTATGTCAATGTATATATGCCGCACGTTACATTGTTATCTAGTAATTTAGATGGAAAAAAGACTTTAGTCCATCAGGTTCAACCTCTATAGATCTATGATCTGCAATACGCAGATTTATTGTTAATTGATCCAGAGGAAGTCACCGAACAACAAAATGTGAAGCTTTGCCAATTGTCTACACAGGGCAGAAAAATATAACATTCCTTCCTGAGCCCAGATACTGGTGATCGTATTCATCCCTGGATCAATACTCCCTCTCTATTTATCCAGGATAGCCCCTAATGCCTGTTTGGTTTTGTAATGTAAAAAGATACCCAATCCCTTTTTAAAGTCACCTACAACCTCTACGGACCAGGATTGTTCACATTGTCTGATCCTGCCAAACCACATGAAATGGGATCAAAATGTCGTAGATAAATACCATACACACATACTTTGTCTAATTTGTGACTGTAATCCTAACATCATATTAACTTTACAGAGCTGCTGTCGTGTGTCAACTCTTCTTTCAACAACCTAGACATGGAAAAACATGACCAGCAACAGAACTGCTACATCAATGTGAGCTACATAGTGAGTATTTGTGTAATAATATGGCCACGTATGCTGAAGGACACAAATAACACATCAATCACTTTATTAATATCGGCCTATCTCTTTCCAGAATACAGCAGATAGGTAAGCGGTGATAACTAATGACGATCCACAGCGCACGTGTCTTGGTGGAACAAATCACCTCGTGGATGAGCTTGGGACTGCGTCCAAGGTAAAACACCACATTTGGCTCTCCAAAGATGCATTAATGTGTAATCTATGTGATATTCCTACATCATTAGCCAGATGAGTAGCTCGTTTCATATGTAGGGAAAGAACAGTGAAGACATTTGTCTGAAATGAGCAACATATATCGGTACAGTGGATCGAAAAGGTCTAAAGTCTACACACCCCTGTTAAAATGTCATGTTTCTGTGCTGTCAAAAAATGAGACGAAGATAAATCATTTCAGAACTTTTTCCACCTTTAATCTGACCTATAAACTGTACAACTCAGTTGAAAAACAAACTGAAATCAGTTAAGTAGAGTGACGAAAAAATCAAAAAAGAAAATCACATGGTTGCATATGTATGCACACCCCTAAACTAATACTTTGTTGAAGCACCTTGTGATTTTATTACAGCACTCAGTCTTTTTGGGGATGAGTCTATCCGCATGGCACATTGTGACTTTGCAAGATTTGCCCACTCTTCTTTGCAAAAACACTTCAAATCTGTCAGATTGCGAGGGCATCTCCTGGGCACAGCCCTCTTCAGATCACAATTGGATTCAGGTTTGGGCTCTGGCTGGGCCATTCCCAAACTTTAATCTACTTCTGGTGAAGCCATTCCTTTGTTGATTTGGATGTAGAAAGATAAAGTTGTAGAAAGATGAAGTTCCTCTTCATGTTCAGCTTTCTAGCAGAAGCCTGAAGGTTTGGTGCCAATATTGACTGGTATTTGGAACTGGTCCTAATTCCCTCTATCTTAACTAAGGCCCCAGTTCCAGCTGAAGAAAAACGTCCCCAAAGCATGATGCTGCCACCACCATGCTTCACTGTGGGTATGGTGTTCTTTTGGTGATGTGCAGTGTTGTTTTTGCGCCAAGCATATCTTTTGGAAATATGGCGAAAAAGTTCAACCTTGGTTTCATCAGACCATAACACCTTTTCCCACATGCTTTTGGGAGACTTCAGATGTGTTTTTTGCAAAATGCAGCCTGGCTTGGATGTTTTTCTTTGTAAGAAAAGGCTTTCATCTTGCCACTCTACCCCATACGCCAGACATATGAAGAATACGGGAGATTGTTGTCACATGTACCACACAGCCAGTATTTGCCAGATATTTCTGCAGCTCCTTTAATGTTGCTGTCGGCTTCTTGGTAGCCTCCCAGACCAGTTTACGTCTGGTCTTGTCATCAATTTTGGAGGGAGCTCCAGTTCTTGGTAATGTCACTGTTGTGCCATATTTTTTCCGCTTGATGATGACTGGCTTCACTGTGTTCCATGGTATATCTAATGCCTTGGAAATTCTTTTGTACCCTTCTCCTGACTGATACCTTTTAACAATGAGATCCCTCTGATGCTTTGGAAGCTCTCTGTGGACCATGGCTTTTGCTGTGGGATGCGACTAAGAACATTTCAGGAAAGACCAACTAGAGCAGCTTAACTTAATTTGGGGTTAATCAGAGGCACTTTAAATGATGGCAGGTGTATGCTGACTCCTATTTAACGCGATTTGGAATGTGATTGCTTCATTCTGAACACAGCTACATCCCCAGTTATAAGAGAGTGTGCAGACTTATGCAACCACATTAGTTTTCTTAGGTTTTTGCTTTCTTCCACCTTACAGATTTCATTTTGTTTTACAATTGAGTTGTACAGTTTATATGTCACATTAAAGGTGGATATAGTTCTGAAATGATTTTTCATTGGCTAATTTGTTTACAGTAGTGTGTAGACTTTTTATAACCACTGTAAGTGACGAAGTAAGCGCTCCGGGAGCATGTGCAATGTAAATATTGACATGTTCCTTTTATGTTTCAGATCGCAAAGATGAGTCCCTTTCCACGGTCAGAACAAGGAATGATGAGCATTCCCACGTTCCAGGACTATGCTATTGTCACATTGCATCATGTATGTTCATATGTCAGTCATCATGTGTTGCATCGGGTGTGATATCACATCCTCTACATCGATTTATATGTACCTATTGCTTTAGATCTGCCATTCTCTCCTCTACTTGGACTATTGGGAAGCCTGTATCATACTTCCTTCCAGATCTCTTCCTCAGTGCTGATGTGATCCTCCCTGTACATATGGGGAAGAGTAACTCTAGCCTTGGAACATAACTGTTAATGAGGTTCCGTTTACCTTCAGTTATGAATATGCAACAGCAGATAATAGAGATGCTCATTCACAGAACAGAATACACCTCGAACTGGCCAGTTTGTTGGTAGTTATGCTAACACATAAAATTATTTGGAACACACTGATATGGTCCTGGTCAGGTTCCCATCTGAGTGTCCAAACTTAGGTATGTAGAGTCTTCTCTCATAGTGCCATTTCCAGTGACATGACCTACGGGGGTTCTAACATTGACTGATTGAGCACTTCTACCTCTGCAGTTGCATAGGAGTGTGTGTTGCGCGCACACACAAGACTACAGATTACTTCTCCCCATGAGCATATCTCCTTCTGTATTGTTGGGTTTGAATATTGAATGTTAGCCTGATATATATAATAATATAACTGATATTGCCTCACGTTGGATGATGCACTGTATCTCCCCCCCTCAACTGATCATCTATACCAATGTCACCCCCCCTGGGTGCATTCTGGCCCCATGTCCCTATTTCCGTGTGTTACTGGAACTCTGTATCCTACCCACCTCCACCATGATACTGAGCAGGCCTGTGGTAATTTGTCACTGTGTGGCTTTGTGAACAATTAAACCGTTTTTTTTCACTCAATGTTTGTGTAATCCTGGATATTTACCATGTAACAAGTCAATTACCCTGAAAGTCAGATGTGCTCAGCACCATCAGTTAGTGGTGTAACTATTCGGGTCAATCTGCGTTGACATTACTACATAATCATGAATGTCGATTCATATCATTCAAGTTGAGCCCTTCAAGTCATTATATACAACCCTGCATGTCTAGAGACATGATTTCAGAATTCACACCCCTCCGACTTGCACCTACATGTATATTGGCAAGGTACAGATTAATGTAGCATATGTATCTATGTAAACACACACAGATATATGTATTGAACAATGACACTTCATTCTATCTGTATTCTCGCAACTAGAAAGCATGATATGGTACAAACACACAGAAACAGTGATAACAGTATAACATAATCATACTTTATTTCATACACAGAGTACAAACAGAAATGGACAAGACTGTGCATTAATATAATGTGTGTGTTGTGAAGAGATCCTAGTATGGCAAGGGGCTGTGGCAAATCTGAGGACATCTGAAGAGGAAACAGACAACATCATCAGGGTAATGCATAGCATCTCCTAGGGTCACATGTGGTCAGGACCCCACAGTAACCAACAGCATATAACACGACATTTAATCAACATAACCATTAATGCGCATACAACAACCATATGGTTGCCCGAATAAACAGACACTATAAAACAGGGATCATGTGATACTAAGCGATTTCACACACAGTGTGAATTGGTCAATAGATGATGTGAATCTGGAAAACAGAGGTAGGAGGTGTTAGAACAATCATAAGCTGTTATTAGAATACATTGTTTTTGCTTTTGACACTACTATAAACCAACTAACATGAACATCATCTCCGAGCAGTAAGAACCATATTTAATCTATCCTGTTCAGTCAGCCTGCAAGGAATATGCTTATGATGTGGAATACGACAAGGCATGCTTCACTGTGAACACAATCCTTCAGCAAAATGTACTATCACTATCTATATGGAATAGTTGTGCCATGCTGATATCACATCTCACTTCTAAATGGGTGGTACCAAGGCCAGACAGATTACACTGTTCACATTACCCCTAAACACATGCACATTGATCATGATGTCAAACCAAGGAAATTGCCACTTTGGTGTGGATGACATGAAAAAACTGAATCCAATTTCATAATGTTAACGGGATGGAATGCTACAAAAACCTATGTGGAATTGCTGGTTTGGATTAGCAGATAGTAATGGGACTGTGCAACTCTATAGCCTGGACACTGATCATTATAATGGAAGATCACACAGTCATGTTTCTTAGTGAAAAGATATGTAGTCCTATATTTAATTTCCGAGCCATCTGCAGTGGGGAATAATCCTGATAGAATGCCCGTTGTGAACTGGGTTGAGTGTTTACTCACATGATGGTTTTGTACTGCTCGAAGATGAAGAAAATGTCTTCATAGTTGTGAGAGTTGGCTATTAACACCTACAAAGACAAAAACAATGTCTCATTCCGAACAATATTATGATTAAATACAGCATTTAAGCTCAAGGTCAATCCACATTGAACATCAATTGTTAAAATGTTAAACATAACCAGACATGTACACACTCTGTAGCCAATATTATGTCAATATCTATAACAATCAGTATTCTGTGAGGAGTGGTCAGGAGGCCCTCTCGGATGGTCCTAACACCTCCTACTCCGAGTTAGCGGGCCCCCACCGTCTGTGCCCGCGGCCCGTCTCCCTCTTCCACGACCTGGTGTGGGATCAGGGGGTGCCACTACAGCACGTGGCTGTGGTTCCAAAGTGGGCGATGTCTGAGATGAGGAGGCAGACATCTCAGGTTGAGATTGGACAACCGAAGGCTGGAGAGGTATGGGCTGGCGACGTAGATTACGCAACAATGCGCGTCTCTCCTATATATCTCCATCCTTCGGTTGTGCCTCCTCATCTCAGCATATATAGCACGTGTGGTGGCTGAGATCACCCTATTTCCAGCCAGGATGGCCCTGCTAACAGCCAATTGTCTTTCGCTAATGTCCAGCATTTGCCTTGCTCTCTGGCTTTGGGCCTGGTCCTCTTGTTCTATATGAGCCATGATGTGCCGTAATTGGCCAGGGAGATGTGGCAGAGGGCCTGGAGGTCTGGCGGCTGGCGACTGGGCGGCCGGCGACTGGGCGGCCGGCGACTGGGCGGCCGGCGACTCCCCGGCCGGCGACTCCCCGGCCGGCGACTCCGCGGCCGGCGACTCCGCGGCCGGCGACTCCGCGGCTCTTCCTCTCGGGGCACTTGTGGCCGGGGCACTTCCTCCCGGGGCACTTGTGGCCGGGGCACTTGGGGCCGGGGCACTTCCTCCCGGGGCACTTGTGGCCGGGGCACTTCCTCCCGGGGCACTTGTGGCCGGGGCACTTGGGGCCGGGGCACTTCCTCCCGGGGCACTTGTGGCCGGGGCACTTCCTCCCGGGGCACTTGTGGCCGGGGCACTTGGGGCCGGGGCACTTCCTCCCGGGGCACTTTTGGCCGGGGCACTTTTGGCCGGGGCACTTCCTCCCGGGGCACTTGGGGCCGGGGCACTTCCTCCCGGGGCACATGGGGCCGGGGCACTTCCTCCCGGGGCCCATGGTGGAGCCCAGGCTGAGTGCGGTGCCCAGGATGAGGGCGGTGCCCCGTATGAGGGCGGAGCCCAGTATGAGGGCGGAGCCCAGGGTGAGGGCTGTGCCCAGGGTGAGGGTGGAGCCCATGATGAGGGCTGTGCCCATGATGAGGGCGGAGCACCAGATGAGGGTGGAGCCCATGATGAGGGCTGTGCCCATGATGAGGGCGGAGCCCCAAATGAGGGTGGAGCCCATGATGAGGGCTGTGCCCATGATGAGGGCTGTGCCCATGATGAGGGCGGAGCACAAGATGAGGGTGGAGCCCATGATGAGGGCTGTGCCCATGATGAGGGCGGAGCCCCAGATGAGGGTGGAGCCCATGATGAGGGCTGTGCCCATGATGAGGGCGGAGCCCCAGATGAGGGTGGAGTCCATGATGAGGGCTGTGCCCAGGATGAGGGCGGAGTCCCAGATGAGGGCGGAGCCCCAGATGAGGGTGGAGTCCATGATGAGGGCGGAGCCCCAGATGAGTGCGGAGCACATGATGAGGGCTGTGCCCATGATGAGGGCGGAGCCCAGGATGAGGGTGGAGCCGCTGAGGGTGGAGCCGCTGAGGGAGGCACAGGATGGTGTGGCTGGTGCAGGCCCTGAGGTGTCCACGCCCACGAGGGCCCGGGCATCACTTCCCGCTCCGTATGAGCCAGTGATGTGGATGGTCCCGGGCCCTCCTGAATGTCCTGGCCCACTTCAGCCCTTCCTGCCTCCTCCTCTTCTGAATCTGTGGATACTGCAATGGAATAAACATATATTTCAGTTGGTTGCCATACACAATTGCCAGCTATGCATTTACATATCATTGACATCATGGTCACCTGTGAGTGACTGTGGTGCTTGTGTTACACAGATGAGCCACGGGCTGCATAATGAGCATTGTGGATCATGGCTCATATGAATGTGTACTGCATGTGCCTCAGACACGTGCTCTGCTGCATCTGCTGTGCAGTGTGTGAGACTGACCAATCTGACAAGTTTCCAGCAATGGTTGTTAATATGCAGCTGAGACATGGGCCAGGTTAGGACAGTATATGACACACACGCAGTGCTACAGAGTCTGTATCCACATATGCCGCACAGCCAAATTTTTAGTCTCGATCGCAGTGGAGGCCAAAGTCAGGCCTGCATTTGGGGATAGCCATGCTGCATCCAGATGAGAATATCATTCTCCAAGTCATTAAGTCTAATTGACTCATCTGTTCACATAAAGGAAATCCACATATCCAGGCCTGTGCGCAGCTCAGCAAGTTTGACTTTGGACACCCTGCTCTATTGCAATCAATCTGGATATAATTAGAAATTGACATATCAGGGAGACAAATTATGAACATGATAGGTTTGCTACCAGGACTGAAATGGTTATTGTCGCCCCATAAATTTTTAGTCAACCATAGGGCTTATAGTGCTATTGTATGTGAATTATCCCTGTGTGTGGGCAGGGGTGTAGGAGGCCATATAATTCTTGAGCAAGGGTGGGCAGGTTCGGGCCTGGAGGGCCACACAGGTGAGCCAATCGCCTTTTCAGTCATCCGGATTGACTCACCTGTGCCCAAAAAGGATATCTTGTAAGTCCGGCATGTATGTGGCCCTCCTTACCCACCACTGTTCTAGAGGGATACAGCTCATTATATACAACAGCCAGAACACAAGCCTATTTATACATACAAACATACATACATACATACATACAAACAGCATGATATCTTGAAAGGCCGGCATATATGTGGCCCTCCTTACCCACCCCTGTTCTAGAGGGATACAGCTCATTATATACAACAGCCAGAACACAAGCCTATTTATACATACATACATACATACATACATACATACATACAGCATGATATCCTGAAAGTCCGGCATGTATGTGGCCCTCCTTACCCACCCCTGTTCTAGAGGGATACAGCTCATTATATACAACAGCCAGAACACAAGCCTATTTATACATACAAACATACATACAACATGTTATCTGCAGGCTTTTGGACAGCCCATCCCCCCACAATCTCAGCCAACTATGTGTGTGATATGATACTCACGTTGCAGGGTGTTAAGACAATCTGTGTCCATCTGTCCTGGTATTCCCACCACAGATTCAGAAGGGATGAAGCGCATCACTGTCCTCTCCCATTCCTTGTAAACAAAAGGGACCGCGGGCCCACCACCAGTCTGACGTGCTACTGCTGCCTCCTCGGACATCTTTTTTTTCACAGCAATCTTTAAATCATCGAACTTGTGCCGCACTGCCCTCCAGTCCCTATTAGTGACCCCTACTGCCGACACAGCTCTGCCAATTTGGGACCAGGCCTGCTGCCTCTGGCTGGCATTAATGTCTCTGCCACCACATATAATTCCCTGGCGGGCACAGATTTCCCTGAGGAGAACCTGGATCTCTTGTAGGTGTGCAGTGGCCTACCACTAGGTGTAGCTATGTGTACGTATTAATCTATGTGTGTGAATTATGTGATATCAGTAATTATGTGTATTGTAAACAAAGGGTTAAATTATCTGCTAGTTCAAAAGATCAAAAATTGAAATTCTCTCCTCTCTCTTCTCTCTCTCCTTGCTCACCAAAAACCCACCAACGCCTAGACCTGTGTGTCTACTTGCTAAAGCTCCAGCACAGTCAATTATGTTCTGTTTTGGCTCCCTTTTAAAGGCATACTGCCGTCAGGTTAAGTGGTACGTATCACGTATTTCGCACTCTTTTCATACGCAAAGTGATCCGAGATATCGTACCTCATGCGCAAATACGAACGTGTACGCATTCGCATCCATCGCTCGTATCTCTGAGCACTTTGAATTTAATAGCGTCGGAAATGGTTTCATTTTTAAACTACGTAGGACATGCGTTTTCACCTATTATTTCCGCAGCTCGAATTTAATGAGGCCCATAGTATTTAAGGTTGAAAAAAGACTTTCAGTCCATCAAGTTCAACCTTTTAAGATCTCCACTGATCTGCAATATGCGGATTAACTATTAATTAATTAGTTGTATAAAAAATAAAAAATAAATCAATTCCCTCCTGATCCCAGACACCGGCGACCGGACTTCTCCCTGGATCAATACTGCCTCTCTAATTATCCATGATAACCCTGAATTCCCTTTTTAATTAGAAATAAATCCAGTCCCCTTTTAAAGTTATCTATCGAATCTGCTGTCACCACCTCCTCTGGTAGATAATTCCACAGATTAACAGCCCTTACTGTGAAGAAACCTTTTCTTTCTTTAAGGTGGAAACTTTTTACTTCTAACATCAAGGGATGTCCTCTTGTCAGTTGAAAACCTCTTGGCACAAAAAGCTCCCTTGACAAATCTTTATACTGACTCTGGATGTATTTATATAAGGTAATCATATCTCCTCTTAGATGCCTTTTTTCTAGAGAAAATAAGTTTAATTTGGTTAGTCTTTCTTCATAACTTAGCTCCTCCATTCCCCTTATCAGTTTTGTTGCCCTCCTCTGTACCTTTTCCAGCTCTAAAATGTCCTTTTAGACCAATAAACCTCACTTCTGTAGTGGGGAAGCTTTTATAAGGGTTAATAAGGGATAATATACAATAATATATCTATTTGTACAGGATTATAAGTAGGAGTCAACATGTATTTATGAGGGATAGGTCATGTCAAACAAATCTAATTAGTTTCTATGAGGAGGTTAGTAGGAACCTGGATCAAGGCAACTCAGTGGATGTAGTATTTTTGGATTTTACAAAGGCTTTTGATACAGTGCCACATGGGAGACTATTCTGCAAACTAAGAGATACAGGAATTGCAGTAAACATCTGCTCATGGATTGAGAGCTGGCTAAAAGACAGGAAGAAATGGGTTGTTGTAAATGGAAGATACTCCGATTGGACTAATGTGGTAAGTGGGGTTCCTCAGGGTTCAGTATTAGGTCCTCTCCTTTTTAACATATTTATTAATGACTTAGAGGTAGGATTGGAGTGTGATTTAAAAAAAAAAAATAAAAAAAAAATTCCTTCCTGATCCCAGACACTGGCGATCGGATTTCTCCCTGGATTAATACTGTCTCTCTAAGTATCCATGATAACCCTGAATTCCCTTTTAAATTAGAAATAAATCCAGTCTCCTTTTAAAGTTATCTATCGAATCCACTGTCACCACCTCCTCTGGTAGAGAATTCCACAGATTAAACACCCTTACTGTGAAGAACCCTTTTCTTTCTTTAAGGTGGAATCTTTTTACTTCTAACCTCAAGGGATGTCCTCTTGTCAGTTGAAAACGTCTTGGCACAAAAAGCTCCCTTGACAAATCTTTATACTGACCCTGGATGTATTTATATAAGGTAATCATATCTCCTCTTAGACGCTTTTTTTCTAGAGAAAATAAGTTTAATTTGGTTAGTCTTTCTTCATAACTTAGCCCCTCCATTCCCCTTATTAGTTTTGTTGCCCTCCTCTGTACCTTTTCCAGCTCTAAAATGTCCTTTTTATGAAGTGGTGCCCAAAAGTGTACTCCATATTCCAAATGAGGGCGTACTAGAGATTTGTATATTGGCAGAATTATATTTGTTTCCCTGGCTTTATACCCTTCTTAATATATGCTAATATTTTATTTGCCTTTGCAGCTGCTGCTTGGCTTTGAGCACTGTTGTCCACAAGCACTCCCAAATCCCTTTCAATATCTGATACACCTAGATTTGCTCCATTAAGAATATAAATTGCATGGCTATTTTTCCTTCCCAGATGCATAACTTTACATGTGTTTGTATTAAATCTCATTTGCCATTTAGATGCCCATTCCTCAATTTTATGTAAATCCCTTTGGAGGGAAAGCACATCACTATCTGATTTAATTACCTTGCACAACTTCGGGTCATCTGCAAAAATGGAGACACCACACTCCAATCCTACCTCTAAGTCATTACTAAGTATTTAAAAAAAGGAGAGGACTCAATACTGAACCCTGAGGAACCCCACTTACCACATTAGTCCAATCGGAGTATGTTCGATTTACAACAACCCTTTGCTTCCTGTCTTTTAGCCAGCTCTCAATCCATGAGCAGATATTTACTGCAATTCTGTATCTCTTAGTTTGCACTATAGTCTCCCATGTGGCACTGTATCAAAAGCCATTGCAAAATCCAAAAATACTACTGTACATCCACTGAGTTGCCTTGATCTAGGTTCCTAGTAACCTCCTCATAGAAACTAATTAGCTTTGTTTGACATAACCTATCCCTCATAAATACATGTTGACTCCTACTTATAATCCTGTACAAATAGATATATTCTTGTATATTATCCCTTATTAACCCTTCTAAAAGCTTCCCCACTACAGAAGTGAGGCTCACTGGTCTATAATTCCCTGAATTTGCTCTTGCTCCCTTTTTAAATATAGGTATCACATCAGCTTGTCTCCAGTCAAATGGTAGAGACCCTGTGTTGAGTGAATCTTGAAAAATTAAATATAATGGTTTGGCTATTACAGAACCCATTTCCCTTAGTACCCTTGGATGTATTCCATCAGGACCCGGGGCTTTATTAACATAAATTTTTTCCAACCTCTTTTGGATTACTTCCTGTGTTAACTAATTATTTGGCAAATGTAGTGTAGCCCCATTATGTTGCTGTGTCCCAACCACTAATACCGCCCTTGTGTATACCGAAGAAAAGAACCTATTTAGCTCATCTGCCTTTTCCTGGTCACTAATTATCAGACGGCCTGTGTCACATTGTAATGTTCCTATAGCTTCCTTCCTCGCCTTCTTCCCATTAATATACTTAAAAAATATTTTAGGGTTAGTCTTACTCTCTTTTGCGATTCATTTTTCATTTTCTATTTTTGCCAGTCTAATCGTGCTTTTGCAAGCCTTGTTGATTTCCTTGTATTCCTGTAAAGCAGTCCCTCTTGTTTGTATAATTTAAATGCCTGTTTTTACTCCATATCTTGATCTTTAAATCATTGTTAAGCCACATTGGATGGGATTTACTTCTTTTACTTTTATTCCCACACGGTATATACCGATGTGTATGTATATTTAGTAAGGATTTAAATGTTGTCCATTTATGTTCAGTATTTTTACCTGCCAGTTCTCTGTCCCAGTCTATACTTTGAATGGCTGCCCTTAGACCGTTAAAATCTGCCCTTTTAAAATTAAGAGTTTTCTTTGTCCCCTTAAAATTTAGTTTTTTTTTTATTCAATCTCAAATGAGACTGTGTTGTGATCACTGTTTCCCAAAGGTTGCCATATTCCAACATTTGATACTATATCAATATTATTTGTGATGAGTAAATCTAAGATAGCTTCATTTCTAGTAGGCTCTTGTACAACCTGGGCCAGATAATGATCCCTGAGTGTACTCAAGAACCTGCTCCCCTTAGATGAACTGCTGGTCTCATTTATCCAGTTTATTTCAGGGTAATTAAAATCTCTCATTATTAGAACTTGCCCATGATTAGCTGCATTTTCAATCTGTAACAATAATTGTATTTCCTCACTTTCAGCTATATTTTGGGGTTTATAGCATATTCCTACTAATATTCTTTTGGAATTTGCTGCTCCGCTATTTAACTCTACCCACAAACATTCAGCTTTATCACTAGGTCCACCAAAAATATCTTCTCTGACTATAGGCTTAAATTCAGGCTTAATATACAGACAAATCCCTCCTTCTCGTTTACCATTACCTCTATCTTTCCTAAATAGGTTATAACCGTCCAGAGTAACAGTCCAGTCATGAGATTCATCCCACCATGTTTCGGTAATGCCTATTAAATCCCATTTTTCATTAATTGCTAATAATTCTAACTCTCCCATTTTTCCTGGTAAGCTTCTGGCATTAGCAAGCATACACCTTATGTTATGAGTCTGTAGTTCTGAAATGCCTGCCACTGCACTTTTATTACTTAGTACTACCTCCCTATTGACTATACTACCCCTCTCCCCATCTCCTCCTCTATGAGTTGTTAATTCATCCCTTATAGCCTCTACACTTTCTACCCCATTATTAATATCTAGTCCCTCACCCCCACCTACTAGTTTATAAACTCCTCCAGCCTTTCTACCATCCTATCCCCTAGTACAAAAGCTCCCTCATCATTAAGGTGCAATCCATCCCTACTGTAAAGATTGTACCAAAGTGAGAAGTCAGCCTAGTGCTCTAAAAACCCAAACCCCTCCTTAGTGCACCACATCTTTAGCCACGCATTAACCTCCCTAAGCTCCTTCTGCCTCCCTGGGCTAGCACGTGGCACTGGTAGTATCTCAGAAAATACTACCTTGGAGGTCCTTGCCTTTAGCTTATTACCTAGTTCTCTAAAATCATTCTTTAGGACACTCCATCTTCCACTCACTTTGTCATTGGTACCAATATATACCAAGACCGCAGGATCATTTACAGCCCCTCCCAATAATTTGTCTACCAGATCCACAACATGATGAACCCGAGCACCCGGCAGACAGCAAACTGTTCTATTGCTGGGATCTGGGTGACAAATCACCCTGTCTACCTTCCTAATAATAGAGTCCCCTACAACTAAAACCTGTCTCTTGCTCTGCCTATTCCGCCCTCCCTCTCCTCCAGTAGAGCTGTTCTCCTGGCTGTTAGAGAGAACAGCTCTATCTGGCATTGCCAATCCTGAATGGACATCCCCAACAGTTTCACTCAATCGGGCAAATCTGTTGGTGTTTGCCAACTCAGAACTGGCCTGCCTCCTCCTGTTCCCCCTGATTCCCCTTCTAACTGTAACCCAGCTACCTTCCTGGACATCCTCACTAGCCCCAGCTCCACCCTCCATGCTAGCCCCAGCTAAACTGTGCTCAGTGAGCACCAACCCCCTTTCCAGTGGAGCAATATCACTAAGTGCTGCAATTCTCTGCTCCAGATCTCCAATTTGAGCTTCCAGAGAGGCAACATGCTCACACCTCTCACAGAGGTATGGACCCTGGATCATCTGTTCCAGTATTGCATACATATGACAGGATGTACACTGAGTGAGGTTGCCACTGGACTGACTCATAATTATTATTATTGTCTATAAAATTCCAGTGGGAAAAATAAAGAATATAAAATAGTATATTTGTATAAAGTTTTCCTCCTTTGCACTATAAATCTGCCCTCCCTTTTCTTTGAAGGCCCTCCTTTTTTTTAAACTCCTACACTTTTACTAGAATTGCAGTTGATACTGAAAATGTTCGCAAGCTCACAAGTTCGCCCCTTCTCCTGTTTAATTTAACTTCTGCCTTCTCACCTGGACACAGTTAGTGCACTCTGCAATTTATCAGCCTTTACTTGTAAGGAAAATCCACTTGCGAACAGCCCCAAAACAGCTCACAAACCTTTTATACTAGTTTAGCAGTCAAGCCACACCCCTCTCACCTGGGCACAATTAGTGCACTCTGCAATTTATCAGCCTTTACCTGTAAAGGAAAATCCACTTGTAAACAGGCCCCAAAACAGCTCACAAACCTTTTATACTAGTTAAACAGTCAAGCCACACCCCTCTCACCTGGGCACAATTAGTGCACTCTGCAATTTATCAGCCTTTAATTAATAGTTAATCCACATATTGCAGATCAGAGGAGATCTTCAAAGGTTGAACTTGATGGACTGAAAGTCTTTTTACAACCTTAAATACTATGGGCCTCATTCTATTATCGGCCTTAAAACGTCCGCAAAGCTGCGATTCCTTGCGGCCGTCTTACGGCCCCGTGTAGAGCTACCTTTACCTTGCAATTCAAATAGACAGCGCTGCAAGGATATCCCCTTACGGCCGGCCGCATATCATGCAAACGGCCGGAAGCGTTTTTCCAGCGCGCCGTAAATCTTGTTTTCCCGCCACAAAGTCAGAAAACTGTAAATGCAAATATAAATTTTAGATGGCACTGTAAAGCTCCGTAAATGCTAGGCATCATAATGGGGGACATGAGGATTAATAGCAACACCCTCTCAAGCTTGCACATCAGCCCAAATCCGATATATCATTTACGGCAAACTTTCCGTGCCGTAGTCCCTCGGGCTCGTCCTTGTTAAAACCCGTACGGGTTCAGAGATGGAGGGCCGCAAACAAAGCATTGTAGAAGCCAATATATATTCAATACAGCACTGCAAAGCACTGTAAATGATGTGGAACATAATGGGGGGGCATGAGGATTAATAGCAAAACATTCTCAAGCTTGCACATCGCCAAACTGTACTTTGATTTTAAAATCCGTACAAGTCCCACGGACTTCAATGATCAAGCCCGTAGCTCCTTATTCAAGCCCGTGCGGGCTTGGAGAGCGCATGTCCTCCAAGCCCGTAGCTCGTTCTTAAAGCCCGTACGTGCTTGGAGGTTGAAGGTATCCATTTTGTTACGGTTTTTGCAGTCTGCATGGTTTAAGCCTGCAACCCTAAAATGGAGGCCCAAGCATTACAGCCTCCAAATTAACAATTGTTCAAATTAGTTTAATATTCCTAATATGTTTGATTGTTCAACACACATACAGGTTCCATTGTAGCCTCTAAAACAGCCCTATAATAGAATATGTCACCCCAACATTGGCGCGCACAGCAAATGTGTTTTGACAACATGTAGCTGACATGAGCGGTCCCACATCATTGCGCAGTTCTAATGTTTTTGACTACTGCGCGTCGATGAAAGGGCGCAAGTGATATGACCTAATGCCATAAACCCTACTAACCCTTGTAGCCGCAGCCTAATCCTAACCCTTACACCCCACAGCCTAATCCTAATCATTAGATCCGCTAGCCTCCTGTCGGGCCTGCTGTTGTTGATGCGCGCATGTGTCGGTGCGCAGATGACAGCGCACATTCGATGCACGCTATATAGTTGATCAACGATAGAATACACATCTCGCTTATCACATCTACATTAGAGAATACAAATAGTGGCCAAATCAGACAGCCACTTGGCATATATCAAGTACCAGGGGAATATTTCATTATATGTGGTTAAGTTCTTCAGTTGTGTCCGACTCTCTGTGACCCTATGGACTGCAGCACATTCAGCTAGGTCTCTGCCTGTGCTGTTCTCCAAAGTTTGAATGCCAAAGAGATTGGAGTGGGTTGTCAGTTCCTCCTCTAGTGGATTGGGATTTGTCTGATCTCTCTGCTATGACCTGCCCACCTACAGTAGCTCACCACTTAGCAACCCTCACCCATGTGAATTGATAAATAGCAGAACAGTTTGGAAGTTCACCAAATGGGAATAACTAGACACCTGGCACATGGCTCCCACCAGGATGGGCGTAGCAGAGATTATGCCTGATGGCGGTGAGTTTGCTATCGATCCCAGAGCTTGCTGCCTTTCCTGATGGGTCAGAGTAGATATGTGTGGTGTATGTTCCCCTAGTCCCCTTCAGCATTGCTAAGTGGTGTGAAGGGGCTTGTGTACCTGAATGAAGCTGTGAGCTATAACATGTAGGGCCACTGTAGGTGGGCACATCATAGCAGAGAGATCAGACAAGGTCCAATCCACTTGAGAAGGAACTGATAAACCACACCAGTATATTTAGCATGCAAACCGTGGATAACAGCACAGGCAGAGACCTAGCTGAATGTGCTGCAGCTCATAGGGTCACAGAGTGTCAGACACAACTGAAGAACTGAACAACATACATTACAATGTTTCCCTGCTACTTGATATATGCCATGTGGCGGTGTAATTTGCAAAATAATTGTGTTACCAAATGTAGATGTGATGAGCGAGATGTATATGCAATTAGATAGAGATTTAAGGGATCCCAATAGAGCTCATGTGCGTGGCAAAGGGTTCATATGACCTGACTCATGTTTTACTCTTGTTATTGATTTGGGTAGTGTGGCTTTAATCATATTATGCATGTTGCAGCATGGTTTGTCATATTGGCATGTGCATGGCCATTACAACATATGATAACCAAAGGATATTCAGCCAATGCATGTTCATTATTGGGCAACTAACTGTATTCACACATATGCTAAGTGATGTTGGTGAAGGGGTTTGTGTACTTCAATGAAGTTTGAGCTATACTACATAGGGCCAGTGTAGGGGGGTATGTCTTATCAGAGAGGTCAGACTAATCCCAATCAACTAGAGAAGGAACTGGAAAACCACTCCAGTGTCACCTGTCCTATTCATTGTAGGCCCTCAGGGGAATGTTCCTACTCCACAGTATCGCTAATCAGACTTGTAATGGGTATTAACCCTATATTAGTAGTAGATATGATATTTGGGATCATATGATATCTAAAGCTATTCTGACCTACAGGGGTCAATATAATAGTCTAGAATAAGCATGATGCATAGCACCTACCAGGGTCAAATGCTGCAACCGGAACCAGAAATCTCTCCATTTAACTGAAGAAACCATTTATGTGCATAGCACTTACAACTTGTAACTAGATCTGCTCAATGAAACAGATGATTCAACCTTTGGACTGTGTAATCCAATCCAGTTTCACACATACAGTGTGTTGACCAAACAAAAATCTGAAATAAGTGTTCAAATTAAAAAAGGCGGAGGAGGATCCAAAAAAAATTTAGAATCACGATGTATGTACAGTACAGTTCTAAATACTGTACCAATATACCAACTCACCTGATTCCCATCTGCAAGCATTACTAACCTTTAGCTAGGTCTGTGGATAATCAGAAATATGGGCAAATAGCCATTATTATGGAGAGGACACAAAGGTCAGCAGCCAGATTCAATGTTACTTAGATCAGACCCAAAGATCTGTTCTCAGACTGCTATTGAGGTCAGGATCACATGCTTCACTACTGCATATATTATTGCTGGCTGTCATTAACATGCCATTGTGAGACTTTGCAAGTCCACCGCCATAGCGGTATTAGTCTACATTTAAGCTAACAACAATCATGTCAGAGATATCTGGCTATATGATAGCTGTAAGATTGTGGGAGCTACATGTTAAGGGGGCTGCCATTGAAGGCATGTCTACCTGAGAGGCACTGGGAAAACCTTACACCTCATAATTCCTCCACAATGCTTGCAGATGCAGGAGATGCCTTCGTGGACCTAAAAAAAAACAAAAAGAAAGAAGCAAAAAAAGACAAAACCTAAGAAATAAGGCCTGAAAACATCATAGGGCCTGCAGCATCTCATCTCAACAGAACTCCTTAGTGACAATTTATTGGTCACACTACTAATTAACAGCCTTATTAAATTGCTATGTAACAAATTGAATAGGGCTCTATATAAGCACACAGCATATTTTTTTAAAGAAGTTTTTAGTTAGGGAACTTCTATGCAAAAGCCAGGTCTTCACTAACTAAAAACTTCTGTAAAACAATATCCTATGTGCTTATATAGAGCCCTATTCAATTGACCAAATCACATTTTAATGAGGCCCTTTGTGTTCTGTTTAACCTGTCACCAATTGATGGTCACTGAGGAGTGCTGTTGAGAAGGCAAAAACATGTCTGCAGACCCTATGGGCGTCATTCAATTGCAATTTGGCCAATTGAAAAGGGCTCTATATAAGCACAGAGCATATATTTAGTTACAGACGTTTGCAGTTAGTGAACTTCTACCCAAAAGCAAAGTCTTTACTAACTACAAACATCTGTAAAAAATATGCTCTGTGCTAAAATTGAGCCCTTAGCAATCGGCCACATTGCAATTGAATGAGGCCCTATGTCCTCCTCCGCTTGGGCCCAGGACCCACATTACCTGTGCCCATCCTCCATCTCCCCTCTGGTGGTGATGGTGGTGGGGGGGGGGGCGGGCTGTGCCAGGCAGCGGTGGTCTGGCCGGTGGCGGACACATGGGAGGAGAGGAGGGGCCAGGCTGCTCTTGACTGGGGGATTGGGAGATCCCCGTTGATGTTGGGCTGGGGACCATCGCCTGTCTAAGCAGCCTGACCTGAAGGTGTTCTGTTGTCATGTGGTGCCTCCTCACCTTCCTGGACAGCCTAGCCAGGCTGTGGGTCATATGCGACCGGAGGCCAGAGATGCTGGCCTCCATCCGGAGCTGGCTGGCTGTCGACTCCTGAATGCTGGCCTTGATCCTCTGGGAGCTTGCCAGCTGCTCCTTCATCATCTCCACCAGCACAGCCTGGCTCTGCGGCGACGACACCGCTGGGTGGGCCTGGTGAGGTGTAGTGGGGAGGTCCACAGCTGGAGCCTGGTTTGACAATGTGCCCGGTGCTGACCAGGCCAGCACACTGTGTGGGGAAGGAGGTGCTGTCCCAAGGGGGTGGGAGGGCCCCAGAGCAAGTCTTTGGAGGATGGGCATAGTCCCAGGGCTTGTGGCAGTTGAGCTGCCGAGGTTAATCCCATCCTCTGACCCAGGGCCCTCCGATCTTTCTTCCTCCTCCCCCTGTGCTGGAAGAATCTGGTACGGGGCCGATGGCCCCGCCTCCTCTGCCTGGTCACAGGACCCAGAGCTCCTCCTGGATGCTGAGAGATAGAGAAGAAAGGTACATGTCATTAGTATGTTGATTAGCGCATTGATATGTGTTCATTTCTAATTATCTGACATCTAGCCTTGAATATGGATGATTCTCCTCTTTGCAACTCTGATTAGCTATCTTATACTAGCTGTTATCTATTCTTAGTTTTCTGTTCTTGATGGTTCTCGGCTCACAACGCTATCTGTATTACGGCTGCTGTCTGTAACTGCATAGGCTGAACGGGCACACTAATACATGGACTCTCTATTACAGGGGTGTCCAAACTCTTTCCTGGATTGGAAGATATCCGTTCTGTGCACTGGTGAGCCAATCAGGATGACTGAAGAAGCAATTGACTCACCTGTGCGCAGCAGGGTTATCAAATCCAGGCATGTGTGTGGCCCACCAGGACCGAGTTTGGACACACCTGCTCTATTGCTTGATTACTGTTGTGGTGACCAGGAATGACAGTGATTTGTCAGCTTCATGAATTTAATGATGCATCCATCTATCCCTTGTTATTTCATGGAGCTGACATGTCAGTGTCATGTCCATGTGTAGTGTGTGTGATGCACATGTGGTGGCATGTTGCTGTATGTCATATTCACCTGCCATGGAGGCTGGGTCCTGCTGCTCCACCGGGCCTGAAGCTCCAGCTGCGGCGGAGGGTGAAAGTATGGCCCTTTCAACGAGTTCATGCCCCAGGTACTTGACCCTCCGTCCGTCATCCTCCTGGGCCATCTTCTTCCTCACCACGGCCCTGATGTCGTCGAAACGGTGCTTAATGGACCGCAGACTCCGTCCACGGCCCGCCACACCATTGACCAGATCGACCACCTGCTGCCAGGCATTAGCCCTGGGCCCAGCCTTGACTTCCCTACCCCCCGAGGTGATGACGGGGCGGGCCTATGTGTAGAAATCTCAATCAAACTCAATCTCTCAATCTCTCAATCTCTCAATCAAACTCAATCTCTCAATCAAACTCAATCTCTCAATCAAACTCAATCTCTCAATCAAACTCAATCTCTCAATCAAACTCAATCTCTCAATCTCTCAATCAAACTCAATCTCTCAATCTCTCAATCAAACTCAATCTCTCAATCTCTCAATCAAACTCAATCTCTCAATCAAACTCAATCTCTCAATCAAACTCAATCTCTCTCTCTCTCTCTCTCTCTCTCTCTCTCTCTCTCTCTCGAGAGAGAGAGAGAGAGAGAGAGAGAGAGAGAGAGAGAGAGAGAGAGAGATCCAGATATAATACGAAACATAAAAAACAAAATAACTTACCTCCCTCCACCAAACTCCTCTCCCCACACCAAAAAACTCTCCAAACCTATAGGCCAACCCAAACAAAAACACAATTGTACTTCTCGCCAGTGTATTCAGTAAATATAGAAATTGGCAAAACATACAAATAAAATACAGCTTGATAGGATGAAAAGCATGTACAATGCAACTTACCTCCCTCCAAACTCCTTTGTGCCGGAAACAAATCACAAACACTCCAGAAACCTATAAACAAGAAAAAAACACAATTGTACTTCTCGCCAGTGTATTCAGTAAATATAGAAATTGGCAAAACATACAAATAAAATACAGCTTGATAGGATGAAAAGCATGTACAATGCAACTTACCTCCCTCCAAACTCCTTTGTGCCGGAAACAAATCACAAACACTACAGAAACCTATAAATAAGAAAAAAACACAATTGTACTTCTCGCCAGTGTATTCAGTAAATATAGAAATTGGCAAAACATACAAATAAAATACAGCTTGATAGGATGAAAAGCATGTACAATGCAACTTACCTCCCTCCAAACTCCTTTGTGCCTGAAACAAATCACAAACACTCCAGAAACCTATAAACAAGAAAAAAACACAATTGTACTTCTCGCCAGTGTATTCAGTAAATATAGAAATTGGCAAAACATACAAATAAAATACAGCTTGATAGGATGAAAAGCATGTACAATGCAACTTACCTCCCTCCAAACTCCTTTGTGCAGGAAACAAATCACAAACACTCCAGAAACCTATAAACAAGAAAAAAACACAATTGTACTTCTCGCCAGTGTATTCAGTAAATATAGAAATTGGCAAAACATACAAATAAAATACAGCTTGATAGGATGAAAAGCATGTACAATGCAACTTACCTCCCTCCAAACTCCTTTGTGCCGGAAACAAATCACAAACACTCCAGAAATCTATAAATAAGAAAAAAAACACAATTGTACTTCTCGCCAGTGTATTCAGTAAATATAGAAATTGGCAAAACATACAAATAAAATACAGCTTGATAGGATGAAAAGCATGTACAATGCAACTTACCTCCCTCCAAACTCCTTTGTGCCGGAAACAAATCACAAACACTCCAGAAACCTATAAACAAGAAAAAAACACAATTGTACTTCTCGCCAGTGTATTCAGTAAATATAGAAATTGGCAAAACATACAAATAAAATACAGCTTGATAGGATGAAAAGCATGTACAATGCAACTTACCTCCCTCCAAACTCCTTTGTGCCGGAAACAAATCACAAACACTCCAGAAACCTATAAATAAGAAAAAAACACAATTGTACTTCTCGCCAGTGTATTCAGTAAATATAGAAATTGGCAAAACATACAAATAAAATACAGCTTGATAGGATGAAAAGCATGTACAATGCAACTTACCTCCCTCCAAACTCCTTTGTGCCGGAAAAAAATCACAAACGCTCCAGAAACCTATAAACAAGAAAAAGAACGCAATTGTACTTCTTTACATCGTAATCCGTAAATGTAGTAACGTATTCCCGTAAAAAGGACTTAAAACGCGACTTGATAATAAAGCAACTTACCTCCTCTCACCCACCAAGCTCCGGGAACCGCGTGCTACTTCGTCCGAAATCGCAACACAGTCGAGGCGTGGGCGCGTGTCATTCCTATTTATTCACTCCCACTGTCAATCAAATGGTCTATCCCGTAAGTGATTGGCTGTGAGACCTGTGGCGCGATGCGTGATTCCGCTATTGGATGGTTAGTGCCGGCCGCGGCTAGTCCGTCCCCCTTCCAGCTTGCGTGCGCGCCTAAACGTCACGGCCTTCCTACATTCTGAAGGCCGCGATTCGCGCCTGGCTAGATTAAATTTACGGCCGCATCCGTTGAAGTCCACACGATGCACTTACGGCATTGGAATGAAACCGGGCTGAAAGGGCCTTTAAAGTATAAATGAAGCAATAAAAGGCATTCAAATTACTGGAAAAACAATCCCCAATGATCAAATATGTTAATAAGAGATATATTTTTATTGTCATGTACATCCTCAATATGGCATATGCCATATTAACCCTTTAGCACTCAGAAAGGCTAGAATGTGTCCCTTAAACATATCAACATTATCTGATTTACATCTCTCTTATTACATCTACTTTTTTGAACACAAATATTGGCTATATTTCAACGCCACATTACATAGATCATGTAGCATGGGCCCAAATTCAAATGTGGGCCAGAATATTAGGGGTTACTAATTAAAATGGCTAAACCAATCCATAATCAGGGAACTTCATAACATGATGAAGCTTAGATACACCAGTGAGCTTTTCCATTTGTGAAATCCACCCGGATAATCACAGCTGTGGTAATTAGCAAGCTATATAACCACATCATCATCCATGAATTAGCAAGTCTAAACCATCATGGATAGCAGCAACCTGAGTGCGGTGTATATGTATGTGAGTAGAGTGCAGCGTCGTAGGAATGGATATTTGTTTCGAATGTTGCAGAGTGGAAACCGGGCTGTCAGGCGTGCGACTGAGGAGTGGCCGAGGCGTGACAGAGAGGGGCGGCTGGGAGTGAATGTGGGTGAGCGTGCTGATGCAATCCATGGTGGTCCGGAACCAAGCCAGGCAAGTGGCTCATCACAGGATATGCCTAGGGTCATGGTGGGGGGTCAGTTTGGGGAGAGAGCTCCAGTGGCACAGGGACAGGGGGATATGAGGGCACCTGCAGACAGGGAGGAGGACCATGATGTGGGTGATCAGCTGATGGGGGGCCAGATGAGAGACCCCTAGAGGGTGTGGCACATGAAGTGGGGGCTCCTGCACAG
This sequence comes from Discoglossus pictus, assembly GCA_027410445.1. NCBI lineage: Eukaryota > Metazoa > Chordata > Amphibia > Anura > Alytidae > Discoglossus > Discoglossus pictus. Next base: position 166,000,393 of record CM050165.1, read on the forward strand.
CCAGACCCACAGGGGGGTGAGCAGGCCCAGGAGCCTGCCAGGAGGCTTCGTGCACCCAGGGTGTACAGGGAGAGAGTCACATTAGAGGGGTTAACTGATGTGGAAGTGTATGAGCGTTTTAGGCTAACCCGTGCCAGCCTGGAGGAGCTCTATGCGGTCCTGAGGGAGGACATGGAGCCTTCCTCACGGACCAATAGAGCCATCCCAGGCATGACACGGATGTTAGCCGCCATACACATCCTATCATCTGCTAGTTTTCAGAACACTGCTAGCATAGTAGGAGGAATGTCTCAGGCAAGCCTTTCAAGGTGCCTGAGCACATTCCTCCATGCTATCGTTCCGAAAGCTGCCAGATACATCAGTTTTCCCCACACTGGGGAAGAGATCTTGAAGGTGAAAGCAGATTTCTTTCGAATGGGAGGTATCCCCAATGTGCTCGGTGCTATAGATTGTACACATGTAGCATTGATACCTCCTAGAGAGCAAGAAGCGCTGTTCAGAAATCGCAAACACTATCATTCCATCAATGTACAGGTTGTTTGTGATGCAGGCATGCGCATACAAAATGTGGTTGCAGGCTTCCCAGGAAGTACTCATGATGCCCATATCCTGCGTCAGTCAAAAATGCGCAACGACGCATGCGCCAACAGACAAAATAGAGTCCCTCAATAGCGCGCACAACATCTGCGTGCAGGAGTTGAGATAAGGACTTAAGGGTGGACTTAGGGGTTTTAGGGTTAGGGGTCTTTGGGCTAAGGCTTTGGATTCTGAGTGTTAGTGTTAGGCATGGGGTCTCAGTGGTTTGGGTTAGGTATGGGGTCTGAGGGCTCGGGTTAGAGGGTTTTGGCCCATTAGGCAATAGATTCTACAACTTGCGCTCTTTGATCGACGCACATTTTGCCACACAATTTTCAACAGTGCGCTACTGTCGCCGGCTTCTGTCAGCACCGTATTGTCCGCGATCATTTGCCGTGCGCCCTAAAGAAGGTGTGCCGACTGAGCCATTGCATCGTAGCTTGTTGCTGTGCCTAACCCGATGTGACCTGGTCATAGGAGTAGGAAGTTCCAACCCAGAGATCCTTGAACTAACGTCACATTAATCATTGTGTATATTTACAGATGCTTTAACGAGCAGCACAACCTCACATTCATATCTACATCTCCCATTTTTGTTTCCTTCAGGTGATGCAGGATATAGGTGTTTGCCGTGGTTGTTGACCCCTGTGAACAATCCACGCACAGAGGGGGAGGAGAGGTACAATGCGGCCCATGCCAGAACCCGGAATGTAATAGAGCGCACCTTTGGCCTCCTGAAGATGCGCTTCAGATGTTTTCATTCCACTGGCGGGGCGCTACAGTATACACCAGTGAAGGTTTGTCACATGATCATGGCCTGCTGTTGTCTGCACAATATAGCAGTACAGGCAAACTGTCTGGGGAACATTGCCGATGCTCCGCTTGAACCGGCGGAGCGTCCAGTACCTCCCCCTGGTGAGGATAACGTTCAGGGGTCACAACTACGTGCCCACGTCATTCGGGAGTACTTCCCATGTAAGTCTGAAACTAATAACAACCAACTATAATGTACCTTGGTTATGGTTACTAATACATCTCTTTTCTCCTTCCCCATTGTCATACAGAATATCCAACAGTCCACAGTAGAGGATAGCTTTGTGATGTAACATATGTCTCGTGACGCATTCTTAATACTGGATCAAATACAGCCTGCTCTGATATCCGTTAATAGTAAGTATGCGCACATTCCCATACACATCATATATATTGATATCTGCCAACTTCCAGAAGCTAAGCTAAATGGATGTTATGATATATTCCACAATGTCAATGGATATAGGCCTCACAATCGTATTTGAAAACATCTTCACAGAACAGTAATGTTCCCATTGTCTGATCATGCTATTCCACATCACATGGAGGTCAATGCAATTCATAGCAATCTGGATATATGAACATACCAGCATATTGTAAACCATAATAAATGTACCTCATGGGATGCAAAGAGGGGATCTCTCCAGTTCTTTGTCAGCGAATGCTGGTAAAAGCATTCTCAGTCAGATAACAGGAATAGTCTCAAGGATGTGTTAACTAGGAATCATTGTGCAATATATCATATGGATTGTGTGACTCATATCATCATATTGCCATTACAGAACTGTTGCCGTGTGCACATTGTTTACTCATACAGACATGGTAAACGACCTGTACAGCAACAGAATATCAGCTACATCAATGGCGTCTACATTGTAAGTGAGTATTTGCGGGAAACATGTGCATGTATGCATGAGAGGCAATGACTAATGACTCCATTAATGTAGGCCTAACTTTCTTTTCCCCAAGACATCCCCTATGTATTGCTGAAGCGGTCAGAAACGTTTATCGGACCATGCAGACGTGTCCTGGGGGAACAGATCTCTTCGTTGAATACTCCACTTGATCTATCCAAGGTAGAGAACCACATGTGGATGTCCGAACATGTTTCAATATGTGATAGTTGGGATCTTCCATTTCTATTACAGGCTGCACTGGTCTCTCTGTCTCTCTCTCTCTCTGTCTGTCTGTCTGTCTGTCTGTCTCTCTCCTCATCCCACCCACCCCTGTTTACCCTTAATTTATTGAGTCACACAAGTCTTCGACACATGAACAATTAGCAACTTCTGCTAACTATCCCAATTAACCCTTTACACTAGGTTTTCTCTCGTCTTCTTCCTCACATCCCCTGCCTTTTCCTCAGACTCTTCTTTACTTCTCCCCTTTTTGTCTCCAACATTTTCATTTCAACTCTCATGCCCACCTCTCTCCTTTTATTCGCCCATCAGCTAATCTTACTCAAGCTGTGGTTAAACTATGTGTCTCCTGACTGTCCCATCTGCAGATTACATTATCTGTCCACATGGGGCAGATACCTTATTACATAATAGTGCATCGCACTTTACATCTGATCCCTTTCCTCTCCGACTAATGCATATCTTGCTACTTGACACAACTTCCTTCCTATGTATCTGTCACTTACTTATTAACCTTGCTATTCCTTATCTACTCTTCCCCATGTCCATTACCTTTAGCTTGGAAGTGGTGATTTTCGAATCTTGTGGGGGCCTTTGGGAAGAAATCAGTTATCACAAGACTTTACGCTCAAAACAGGGCCCTCCATTTTCTGGCGTTGGCAATATTACATACTGTATATTTTCGTGTTCTTCTCCCCTGTACAGCGCCACGGAATATGTTTGCACAATACAAATAAATGATAATTAGACTAATCATAATATTCCCACATCAGGACAAATTAGTCTGGGCCATCATTATCATCTGACAGATGGTTAGCTTGTACGAGATCCCAATGCATAACATGTGTGCCGACATACCTGCATCTGTTGGTGGCTGCTCATATGGCATATGTAAGGTTTCCACTAATATATTATTTGTGTGTTTGTATTCCAGATCACGGTCAGAACAAGGCATGACGATAAACATCATGACATTCCATGAGGTTACGTTAATCTTCAGTTATGCATATGCAACAACAGTGAGTATAGATGCTCAATCAGAGAACAAACTATCCTTGATATTGCCTGGTTTGTTGTGAGTTCTCTGCAATAAGTAACATCTGACTGATATGGTCCTGGTCAGGTCACCATCTTTTTAAACAAGGTTATCTATGTGCTGCTTATTGTTGCGTGAGAACTGACCTCATGGGCTCATAGCATTCACTGATTGAGCACTTATACTTCTGATGTTGCATCAGAGTGTCCGTTTAACACACAAGCATACATTTTGCTCTCCCCATATGTATATCACCTTATTCTGGATTATTGTGGTCTTTCCTTATTGACTGTTATGTATATGTAGTAACAATAATGAGATCTATTATATTGCCTAATGTTGGGTGATCCAACAAAGCAATGAAACGGACACATGCACATACATGAGGACATTGACATCAATGTCCTCATGTATGTGCATGTGTCCGTTTCATTGCTTTGTTGGATCCAGTTTGATATCTGATTACCTTGACTGAATAGTCGATATGTGTCACGAGACAATCTCACTATACAATGCAGATGTGATGTGACATCTGTCAGCTGATGTTCCTGGTATATCCACAGCATGTGTATGCTCATATAGTCTACCTCGATTCATATGTACCTATTGGTTTAGACATTCTATCCTCTCCTCTTCTTGGATTGTTGTGAAGCCTGCAGCACCAACCCTTCCAGATCTTTTCTTCAGTGCTGATGTGACCCTCCCTGTGCATATGGGGAAGAGTAAATCCAGGCTTGGGACTTAACAGTTAATGAGGTTACGTTAATCTTCAGTTATGCATATGCAACAACAGTGAGTATAGATGCTCAATCAGAGAACAAACTATCCTTGATATTGCCTGGTTTGTTGTGAGTTCTCTGCAATAAGTAACATCTGACTGATATGGTCCTGGTCAGGTCACCATCTTTTTAAACAAGGTTATCTATGTGCTTCTTATTGTTGCGTGAGAACTGACCTCATGGGCTCATAGCATTCACTGATTGAGCACTTATACTTCTGATGTTGCATCAGAGTGTCCGTTTAACACACAAGCATACATTTTGCTCTCCCCATATGTATATCACCTTATTCTGGATTATTGTGGTCTTTCCTTATTGACTGTTATGTATATGTAGTAACAATAATGAGATCTATTATATTGCCTAATGTTGGGTGATACACTGTAAATCCCATGATCATCTATATCAATGTAATTTCCCTTGCCTGCATTCTGCTCTCATATCCCTATTTCCCTGTGTTACTTGGATTTTGTATCCTACCCCCCTCCACCATGATCCTTTGCATACCTGTGTTGATTAGTCAACCTGTGGCTTTGTGGCAAGCTTGCTTTGTTAATTTCTGTAAATAGTAAATATGATTTATCCGAGATGTTGTTTGTGTCTGCCTCGTCAATGTTGATACCATAGCATTTCTGTAACATCAATGAAAGGACCTTCAGACTCCACATCTGTGCTCTGCACCATCAGTTAGGGGTGTCAATAGAATTCTCACACTGTGTTTGCATTACTGATTTCAACCATGAGGGAAGGTTGGTATTAACAATCTATATGACACAGAAACAGACAAATGAGACAGGTGTCCGTAAGTGGCTCACATCCTAATAGTGAACATACAGGGCCTCATTTAATTGCAATTTGGCCAATTGAATAGGGCTCAAAATAAGCACATAACATATATTTTTTTGAAAAGATTTTAGTTAGTGAAAACCTTGCTTTTGGATAGATGTTTACTAACTAAAACATTTTTCCAAGAATATATGTTATGTGCTTATTTCGAGCCCTATTCAATTGGCCAAATTGCAATTGAATGAGGGCCACAGTATCTAACAGAAGTGAGTACACCCGTCACATTGTTGTTAATATTTTAGTATATCTTTTCATGTGGCAACACTGAAGAAATGACACTCTGCTACAATGTAAAGTAAGTTTGCTGACCCATCAATAACTCAATACACAGCCATTAATGTCGAAACCATTGGCAACAAAAGTGAGTACACCCCTAATTTGAAATGTCCAAATTGACACTAAATGTCAATTATGTGTGGCCACCATTATTTGCCAGAACTGCCTTAACCCTCATGGCCAGGGAGTTCACCCGAGCTTCCCAGGTTGCCACTGGAGTCCTCTTCCACTCCTTAATGATACATCAGAGCTGGTTGATACTAGAGACCTTGCACTCCCCCACCGTCAGTTTGAGGATGCCCCACATATGCTCAATATGGTTTAGGTCTGGCGACAAGCTTGGCCAGTCCATCACCTTTACCTTCTTTAGCAAGGCAGTGTCGTCTTGGCGGTGTGTTTAGGGTCGTTATGTTATGTTGCCCTGCGGCCCAGTCTCCCAAGGGAGGGGATCATGTTCTGCTTCAGTATGTCACAGTACATGTTTGCATTCATGGTTCCCTCAATGAACTGTAGCTCCCCAGTGCCGGAGGCAGTCACGCAGGCCCCGACCATGACACTCCCACCACCAAAAGTATACATCTATACTGAGCAAAAGTAGTTGAAATAATACCTAAATTACAGATAAATGGATAAGTCACAACGAACACAAAAACATTGATATGAGATGAAACCCTCATTTTGAACCTAAACAGTGATGCAGAGAGAGGGGAGGCAGCATCTGACATCATTAGGTAAATGCATATAGGGGGAATCCACACAACATATTATATAAAACATATATAGACATGCATATATGTTTGGTCTGGGCCTGCATGCATGCTGCCAGCACTGAGGAGCTACAGTTCTTTGAGGGAACCATGCCAACATGTACTGTGACATACTGAAGCAGAGCATGATCCCTCCCTTCGGAGACTGGGCCGCATGCCAGTATTCCAACATGATAACGACCCCAAACACACCTAAAAGCCGACCACTGCCTGGCTAAAGAAGCTGAAGGTAAAAAGTTGATGGACTGGCCAAGTAGGTCACCAGACCTAAACCCTATCGAGCATCTGTGGGGGCATCCTAAAATGGAAGGTGGGGAGTGCAAGGTCTCTAACATCCACCAGCTCCATGATATCATCATGAAGGAGTGGAAGAGGACTCCAGTGGCAACCTGTGAAGCTCTGGTGAACTCCATCCCCATGAGGGTTAAGTCAGTGCATGAAAATATTTACACTTTCACTTAGGGGTGTACTCACTTTTGATATTTACCCTGAATGAATATCTCCATGTGTCAGAAACACGAATATCATGCATCACCGTTACTGGAATCAAACTCAGGAATATTACCTCCACCCTCAGCTGCACTAGTGGCTGTTACCCCAACCCTACATTAACACAGGGCTGGTATATTGAAGGAAGATGTATGTACTAATGCAATAACGTTGTTGTGTAGCATTCATCTGGTGTTTAACAATCATGGTACAGTACAAACGAAAACAAACAATGATAATGTGAGCAATACATAATATTTAATCTTATGCTTGCAAATTATAGAAACAAAAAAAGAAAATTGGAGGCAAACATTCCGTCGATTTGAACCTAAAGAGATAAGAACAAGACATCAATTAGAACAATATACGCATTGACTGCAACACCTCAACGTCAATAGATCTTGGACATCAATTGCTTCTATATGCAACATGAACATGTTCTCACCTATTTCCGCTTTCGCTTGTGTGGTTCCTGACTCTCCTGGCCTTTGGAAACCGTTGCCCTAGGCCGGCCACGACCTCGTTAAAGGGTTGGCGGCTCTTCTGGCCTTGATGCTGGGGGCAAGGTCTGGGAGGTTGAGGAGGTACCCTGTTCTTGGGGATGGCCTTCTCGGGCCATTTCGGACCTTCGGGCATACTACTCCATCACACGGTGATGCTGCCTCAACTCCTGCAATGCCTGGTCATTTTGCTGGCCAAACTCATGACCAGGTGATGCCGCCTCAACTCTTCAAACATCCGGTCATTGTGCCGTCCCATCTCCAGCATGAACTGTTGATTTTGCTCCCGCTCATGCTGGAGATGTGCGAGGAAATCGTGGCACTGGGCCGCTGACAGCGCCGGACTACCTGGCGCGGACCCAGACCATTGTGTCCTCTGGGTGGAGGCACGGCTGTGTGGAGTGTCCTGCCTGGCCGGATTGGCCTGCCGGGCTGGAGTGGCCGGAGTAGCCTGCGGGGCCGGAGTGGCCAGAGTAGCCTGCGGGGCCGGAGTGGCCAGAGTAGTCTGCGGGGCCTGTGGGAGCCACATGCCCTGCCGGGGGCCCATGCTCCAGGGCACCATTTCTTGGGGATCCAGACTGTGGGCCCAACTGGGATGGGACCACATTGGATGTCCCCACATTTGTCCAGCCCACATTGGCTGTGAGCCAGGCGGCGCCATTATCCTGGCTGGAGGGGCCATTGCTGGAGCCAATTGGTGGCATCTTGTGGATGGCCCAGGTGGACTTTCTGCTAGTGGTCCTGCTGCAGGTGGTGTTGCTGCAGGTGGTCCTGCATCTTGGCATGGTGCAGGAACCTGAGGAGGCAGGGGACGCCTGGCTGGTACTGAAATGAGACAAGACTTGTATTTGAGTATTGTTGTTTCCATATCTCTGAGATCATAGTGAAATGGAATTGGCTGTGAATGTTTGACGCAAATAAAAATTGATCTGCATCATTAGTATTGTGGATCCTGGCTGGGATCTTTCCTGTTATGTGACAGCGACTGCTGGCAGCAGCAGTTGGACCAAGGGGCTGATAGATGGCGCTGCCGCTGTTATATACATCATTTTCACCTTACACACAAGCCCAAAAGCACTAGCCCTCACCCTAATCCGAAATGCTTACCTTAACACCACCATAACCCACTAAATCTGCATGATTATATAATCTCCAGGAAAATGCTGTGACATGTAGAGGCTGCTCACTGCTGCTTCCAGCAGTCACGGTCAGATAACAGGAAAGGGCCCATGGCTCATATGACTATATGTAATGCTGGTGCGGTGTGCCAACTGCAGTTAATTAGGACACGTGCTCATCTGAATCTTTTGGCCAGTGGGTGAGACAGACCAATCTGTGACCAATCCTCAGCAATGTGAGTTAACATGTTAATGTAACATGGTCCAGATTAGGCTGTTACACGACACAAACTCGCCGTCCATCAGAGTCTGTATCCGCATATGCTGCAGTGTGCACATCCATACATGTAGTCTCATGGGGATGTACCAGCTAGACCGGACCTATCCTGTTGTATGTGCGCATCTCTGGAAGTGCACCGCCACCGACTCTAGCTACCCAGCCCAGCAGGCCGGGTAAGTGGTTATGGGTTTCTGGTTCTGGCTACAGTTAGGGGGTATGTGTTAGAGTTAGAAAGTGGGGTTTAGGGGGTTAGGGTTAGAGGGTTAGGGGCTTTTGATGTACCAACTATTTTTGACGGCTACATGGGGACGCAAGCGCAGCCGCATCCCTAGAGTCGGCGGCGGCACTCTTCCAGCACATACTGAAATGCCCACATAAAACAGGATACATCCGCTATACCTAGTTTCAAAATGTACATGGGTTCTAAGCAGTAGGAGTGTTAAGCCAAACAGCTATGAATGGGCCAGTTTAACATGGAGTAGAGTGCGACAGGGGAACTCATGACAATAAACAAACAATTGCAATGGAGTTGTCATGCATGCTTTATATGCACTCTGAACCAACAGCAAACATAACAGTAACATCAATAGATTTGCAAAACAGTATCATAATCAGTTGTGGGAGGAGGTATTGGACATATATTTCATTGCTAACAATTCTGACGAGTATATTTCTTTACACTGGATTTACATGATTTTTGCGGCCTCATATATCTGTAGTCACAACCAGATATCTTACAGTGCAATTCAACGTCAGTTATCTATCTGTGTGGGGTACATGTGCGTACATATGAGGGTGTTAAGGTGTACATGGTACTCACATTACAGGCTTTGTGACCGACCCGTGTCCACCAGGCCAAGGAGGCCCACGACTGCCGCTGGCTGGATCATGTCGCGCACTGTGGCCTCCCAACCGGGGTATGTAAATGTTTCTGGCGGCCCACCACCGGTTCCACGTACCGCATTGGCCTCATTCGCCATCTTCTTTTTTACATCAATGTGGCAGTCTTGGTACCGGTGCTGGACAGACTGCCAGGTACGATTTGCATTTCCCAGCGAAGAGACTTCAGCCGCTATTGCCCTCCAGGCATCTGTCCTTTGCCTGGGCCTCACTTCACTCCCACCGGTTAGGATGGAGTGGTGTGCTTGAACTCCTCTAACAAGAGTTTCAATTTCCTCTTGGTTGAAGTTTGCTGCCCTTTTTCGTGCAGCAGCAGCAGCTTGCTGGCCAGCCTGTGGCTGGGGGCCCTGCTCTCCCTGGCCTCTACCTTCACTGCCTTCTCCCTCCATCTCTCCTCCTCTCTCTCTCTTGCTCTCAAAACCCTCCAACTCCAAGACCTGCACAGCATACAACACAGTCACAGATTTACGAATTTCCCTCCCTTTTAAAATATTTGTGGCCTTGATTGTCATCTTCCTATTGGTTAATTGATTTCAAGTTTGATTTCAGGATTACGGGCTTGAGACTTTTGGCCGTAGCTTCTTGGTGAAGCACGTACGGGTTTGGCGGATGATTGCCCTCCAAGCCCGTAGCTCGTTATTCAAACCCGTGTGGGCTTGCATGATAGATGAAGTTAAATATCTTTATTTGCGGATTTGAGAGTAGGAGAATGTTGAGCTATTAATTCTAAAACCAAACATCACTTTCACTTCTAATAAAAGTACAGGATGGCTTTTCTATGCTACGACTTGTAAGTAAGCCCTTTACGACCCGTAGGTCTATTTTACCCATTTACGGACTTGACGGAGGCTAATCCCGCAGCCTTTGCGGGTCTGAGGTGCTCCAAGCCCTCGGGACTTTGTCCACGGATATTTGACAAGAATTTAAAAAAAAAAAATTACTGATTTAAGTGTAGGGGAACACCTACAATCACTTTATAGTCTCCTCAGAGTGCAGGATGGCTTTATTATGTGCTTATTTGTGTGCCTGCGGGACCTTTTTGCTGCAAGTAAGCTGCGGCTCGGTTTTAGCCTTGCAGAGAGGGTTCCCGGAGCAATTGAATAGCAACCGGGACTTTCTTGCGGCCGAAACTCTTGCGGCCGTTTAAGATCAAAGGCTTTCCTCCAGGGCGTGCGGCCGCAAGGGATAGCAAGGCGCCGGCCACAAGCCTGCCGGAATCCCCGGCCGGAAGGGAATAGAATAGGCAAATAGCTTGCGGCCGGTCCTTGCGGCCCCGCATCTCCTACGGCCGATAATAGAATGAGGCCCTATGTAACTATGTAACCTTGCCTCGCTTCACTAGACTATCTCCCTGCCTCAAAAAACGTTAAAATCCTCACAAAAAATACATCTGTTTAAAGAAGCCTACCACCTTTCACCTTAACTTGCACAACCTATCTTTCACTCTTCTGTACCCCACCCAAACCCTTTAAATTGTAAGTTTGTGAGTTTTCAATGTTTTGGGAAAAGCACTTTGGACATTGGATTCTAAGCTCAGAGACAGGGCCCTGAATCCTTTACAACATGTTAATATTGCCATTGTTTTTTGCCTTTATAGTAACCCATGTACAGCAATACAAAATATGTTGGCACAATACCAATAAACAATAATAATAAAAAAATGGCTTAATTAGAATTTAAAAAAAAAATAAGAAAATGATTGAACTTTAGCATAATTATATGTGTACAATGAATGGAACAAGTTTTGCAAAAACAGTTGATTTGCATAAAATAGAAAATGAAAAGTTAATTGCAAAGGGAAGTAACATTAACCCTAAAAAATGTTTAAGTATATAAAGAATAAAGCCTGGCAAAGAAAACATGTCGGTGGGAGGATATGCAGACCTGTTTATATATTTACAATATATACAAATAAAGGTGGTATATACATATGGTAGACTGCTGTTATTAACCCTACCTTAATTAGTGTAGGTTACTTTGATAGAGTACCGATAACTTAAGGCAAACACGCTTTGGGTTCTTCATCCTATAGGTGGCAAGGTAGACTGCTCCCTCCAAAGTAAGGTTAGTATCTTTTATTGTTAGGCACTTCTGGCTCAGAAATAAATTATGCTATATTGTAGAAAGCACTTAGCTGTTACTCACACTGACAGTGTGTAAGAGCCAGCAACTAAAGGTGCAATTTTTGGATCCTTTATTTTACTTGTTGCCAATATACAAACATCAACAAATATTGAGGACCATTTCTCTAGCAAATAAAGCAACAATTGGGTGAATTTAGGTTTCTTCAACTGAACCTGTGCCAACCTATTGACGTTTAGAATATATCCTCTAGTACTTTGCTAATGCAGACATTAGAATTTATGATATTCAAGGTAACCTACACTTATTAAGGAGGGTTAATAACAGCAGTCTACCATATGTATATTTCCCCTTTATTTGTATATATTGTAAATATAATTTTGTTTTCTTATATTATTAGAGGTGCATCAATATACATTATTTTTAAATAATAAAGTATACAATACTATTTAGATTTATTTTTCTTTATTTGGTTGCTACATACTAATAGTAAAGTATTTTTGCTTCTCTGAGATCGAGGCCCTTCTTAGGCATCCCAAACCCAGTTTAGCTTTATATACCGTATATACATTTATGATTTCTCTATTTTATTTAGAGGTTGGTTTTTCGATTCTCAAATTATTCCTGCACAGATCCAACAGAACTTCACACCAGTCCCACTTCTAAGCAGACATTATTCCTGCACAGATCCAACAGAACTACACACCAGTCCCACTTCTAAGACATTATTCCTGCACAGATCCAACAGAACTACACACCAGTCCCACTTCTAAGCAGACATTATTCCTGCACAGATCCAACAGAACTACACACCAGTCCCACTTCTAAGCAGACATTATTCCTGCACAGATCCAACAGAACTACACACCAGTCCCACTTCTAAGACATTATTCCTGCACAGATCCAACAGAACTACAAACCAGTCCCAATTCTAAGACATTATTCCTGCACAGATCCAACAGAACTACACACCAGTCCCACTTCTAAGCAGACATTATTCCTGCACAGATCCAACAGAACTACACACCAGTCCCACTTCTAAGACATTATTCCTGCACAGATCCAACAGAACTACACATCAGTCCCACTTCTAAGGTATATTGAAGACATTTGAATGAGCTAAATTTACTTCTGCCATCTGTACTTTTATTAATAATATTTTACATTCAACTGTTATTATTTTTGGGGACATTGTTACTTTCTTGTCCTATTTAATACTATAGTTGTATCTGTAACCCCCCCCCCCATCCTTCTTTTGTTCAAATCTTCCCTTAACTCTTCCCTATCACACTCTAATAACTTCCTGTGTACTAAAAGTGTTTCCTCTCTCAGCAGACACAATTCCTGCACAGATCCAACAGAACTACACACCAGTCCCCTACCACCCCTATTTGATCTAAATTTATTGAATGACACAAATTTATTTCAACTGATCAATTAGGAACACCTGCTAACTATTCCTAATTTAACATTTACACAATGTTTCCTCCTGCCTTCTTCTTAACCTGCTGCCTTTTCCTCAGGCTCTTCCTATCAACTTATCCACATCATGTCTCCAGCATAACCAGTTCACCTTCCATGCTCTCATCTCCTCTTTTATGCTGCCATGAGCTACACTTCTTCCTCCACCCACTATCTCCTCCCCCATCTCAAACTCATAAGCAGAAACACTTCTGTGAGTCACATTTGCATCTCCCTTACTTCTCTCTCCTTCTGGCTTCTGGAGACACATTTCCTAACCCAGGGCCTAACCTGACATTTACACTAGCAGTTACATTATCTGACCACTAGGGACAGATAACATATTACACACCTGAGCCATTCACCTCACAATGTCACATACCTTCCTACCTAAGTAAACTTTCACTTTCTTCCTCACCCTTGCTATCCCCTGTCTGTTGCTCCCCAAGTTTCTGCCTCTTCCATCCCCTTTAGATTGTAAGTAGCGAGTTTCCAATCTTGTCGGTGCTTTAGAAAAAAGCACTTCCTGCAAAAATTCTAAGCTCAAAACAGGGCACTCCATTTTTCTGCAGTTTGTTAACATTGTATTCTTCCTTGTCCTTATCCCCTGTACAGCGCTATGGAATATGTTGGAGCAATACAAACAAAAGATTAATAATAATAATATATAATAAGTGATTTTACTAGGACTGCTGCTGTGTGTACTAGAGATATATAGTAGTGATGCAGACATAATAAAGGTAGGCAGATTAAAGGTTAAACAGACAGAGGTGAGACAACAGGTAGGTAGGAAGGCACATCAAGGTGTTTACAGTATAGCTGGCATGCAACAGTGACACACAACAGGTCTTGCACAGATAGAAGGCATATACTGTAAGTATAGACTGGAGGCACATGGCAACACTCACACAGGTAGATGGAAGGACGATGCAATGCAAGGACTTAGACACAAGATGTGACTGGCTCTGAGCAAATAGCAAAAGGGAACCTGGAGTAGGCGATACAACTCATTGGACACTAAATTAGGCACTGGACAGGGGTAGGTGATTAAATATGCAGAATGGGTTGGGCTACACCTGGGGCATTAATTACATGGACACTGTAGTCTTGTGAATATCATTTGCTCTAGGTAGGAGCAGTAGGAGGATACAGGAATATGCCAGCATCACAAGACTGCTCCACACGTTAAGATGATTAGAGATGCAGGGGAGCCCTGACAGTACCCCTCCTCTATAGGCAGCCTCCGACAACTCAGGGTAGGCTTCAATGAATATCCTGTAAAATGCCCTTTGCAGAGCAGTTGAACAGATCTGCCTCTGGTACCCAAGTCCTTTCTTCAGGTACAAACTCTGAAGAAAGCTTTTTGCCTGAAAATTCTAGTAGTACAGTAATCCTTTTTGTGTTTGATACATCACATGCTGAGAAGCTGGATAATGAGGGTGCGTGTATGTTGGTTTCAGTTCAGGATTGTGGAGGTAGCAGGGAACAAGCAGATGACCAGGGCTGTTGTTTGATAATATTATAAGATTGAAATTAGCACCACACTCCTTCCACTTAAATGGCTCAGCAGCAGACCCTGTGCATCATTTAATGCAACCATTACTTCTTTAATGGTAATATGGTAAAGTGTGATTATTAGCTGTGTGCACTAATTTTGTCCCGGTGAGAGGGGAGTGGTTTACCTGTGTTAAACTTGCATATCAGTTTGTGACTTGTCTGGGGCTGTTTGCAACTAGGATTTACTTTTTTACTGCAACTAAAGTGAGATTATTTGGTGTGTGCACTAATTTTGTCCAGTTGAGTAGGCAGAAGTTATTATGCTTGCGAACACTTCTAGTGCCAAGTAAAGCTCTAGTATAAGTGTAGGAGTTTAAATAAAATGAGAGAGTTCAAAGAAAAAGGAGGGCAGACTTATAGACTTTTAAAGTTTTATACTAATATATTATTTTTTATTATTGTTTGTTTATGTTTCCCACTGAAATTTTGTAGACAAGTGTCAGTCCAGTGGCAACCTCACTCAGTGTACATCCTGTCATATGTATGCACTCCAGGGTCCATACCTCTGTGACATGTGTGAGCATGTTGCCTTTCTGGAAGCTCAAATTGGAGAACTGGAGAGGAAAATTGCAGCACTTACTAATATTGCTCCACTGGAAAGGGAGATGGTGCTCACTGAGCACAGTTTAGCTGGGCCTAGTCTGGAGGGTGGAGATGGGGCTAGTGAGAATCTCCGGGGAGGTAGCTGGGTTACAGTTACAAGGGGAAGCAGGGGGATCAGTAGGAGGGGGCAGGCCAGTTCTGAGTTGGCAAACACCAACAGATTTGCCAGATTGAGTGACACTGTTGGGGATGTCCATTCAGGAATGGCAATGCCAGATAGAGCTGTTCCCTCGGGAGAACAGTTCTACTGGAGGAGTGGGAGGGCAGATTAGGCAGAGCAACAGACAGGTTTTGGTGGTTGGGGACTCTATTATTAGGAAGGTAGACAGGGTGATTTGTCACCCATATCCCAGCATTCGAACAGTTTGCTGCCTCCCGTGTACTCGGGTTCGGCATGTTGTGTATCGGGTAGATAAATTATTCGGAGGGGCAGGAAATTAACCAGCGGTCTTGGTACATATTGGTACCAATGACAACGTTAGTGGAAGATGGAGTGTCCTAAAGATTGATTTAAAATAACTAGGTAATAGGCTTAGAGCAAGGACCTCCAAGTGAGTATTTTCTGAGATACTACCTGTGCCACGTGCTAGCCCAGGGAGACAGAATAAGCTTAAGGAGGTTAATGCATAGCTACAAATGTGGTTCACTATGGAGTGGTTTGGGTTTTTAGAGCACTGTTCTGACTTCTCACTTGGGTACAATTTCTTTAGCAGAGATGGATTGAACCTTAATGATGAGGGAGCTTTTTGTGCGAGGGGATAGGATGATAGAAAAGGTAGAAATGGTAGAAAGGGTGGAGAAGTTTTTAAACTAGTAGTTGGGAAGGGACTAGATTAATGTAATGGGTTATAAAGTGTAGAGGGGATAAGGGATGAATTAACAGCATAACGGGGAACAAGATGCGGGAGGTTTAGTATAGTCAATAGGGAGGTATTTCTAAGTAACTCAAGCACAGAGGTAGGCACTTCAAAACTATAAACTCATAACATAAGGTGTATGCTTGCTAACACCAAAAGCTTGCCAGGAAAAGTGGGAAAATTAGAATGATTGGCAATGAATGAAAAATGGGATTAAATAGGCATTATGGAAACATGGTGGGATGAATCTCATGACTGGACTGTTAATCTGGATGGTTATAACCTGTTTAAGAAAGACAGGGGAAACGGTAAAAGAGGAGGAGGGATTTGTCTGTATGTTAAGCCTGAATTTAAGCCTATAGTCAGAGAAGATATTTATGGTGGACCTAGTGATAAAGCTGAATGTTTGTGGGTTGAGTTAAATAGCGGAGCAGCAAATTCCAAAATAAAATTAGTTTAAGTATGCTATAAACTACTAAATATAATTGAAAGCGAGGAAATTAAATTATTGTTACAGATTGGGAATGCAGCTAAGCACGAGCAAGTTCTAATAAGGAGAGATTTTAAATACCCTGAAATAAACTGGATAAATGAGACCAGCAGTTTAGCTGAGGGGAGCAGGCTCTTGAGTACACTCAGGGATCATTATCTGGCCCAGGTTATAAAAGAACCGCTAGAAATAAGGCTATCTTGGATTTATTTATCACAAATAATATTGATATGGTATCAAATGTTGAAATAGGGCAACCTTTGAGAAACAGTGATCACAACACAGTCTCATTTGAGATTGAAGTAAAAAAGCAAAACTGTAAGAAACCAACAAAAACTCTTAATTTTGCTAGATCAGGTTTTAAAGGTCTAAGGGCAGCAATACAAAGTATAGACTGGGACAGAGAACTGACAGGTAAAATTACTAAACATAAATGGGCAACATTTAAATCCTTACTAAATATAAATTCTTATCACCATATACCATGTGGAAATAAAAGGAAAAGGAAAGAATCACATTCAATGTGGCTTAACAATGATTTAAAGATCAAGACATGGAGTAAAAAAAAAGCATTTAAGATATAAACAAGAGGCTTCAGAGACTGCTTTACACAAGTACAAGGAAATCAAAAAGGCTTACAAAAGGGCTAATAGACTGGCTAAAATAGAAAATTAAGAATCAGTTGCAAAAATGAGTAAGACTAACCATGAAATATTTATTTAATATATTAATAGAAATAAGGACAGGAAGGAAGCTATAGGAACATTACAATGTGACACAGGCCGTCTGATAGTTAGTGACCAGGAGAAGGCAGATATGCTAAATAGGTTATTTTCTTTGGGAAACACAAGGGAGGTACCAGTGGTTCAGAAACAGAAACATTATCGGGCTCCACTATCTTCACCAAATAATTGGTTAAAGCAGGAAGAAATCCAGAAGAGGTTGTAAAAAATAAATGTTAATAAAGCCCCAGATCCTGATGGAATACATTCAGGGGAACTGGGTTCTGTAATATCCAAACCAATTTATTTATTTTTTCAAGATTCACTCAGCACTAGTCACTACCAGATGACTGGCAAAAAGCAGAGGTGATACCTATATTTAAGAATGGAGCAAGAGCAAATCCAGGGAATTATAGACCAGTGAGCCTCACTTCTGTAGTGGTAGTGGAAAAGCTTTTAGAAGGGTTAATAAGGGATAATATACAAGAATATATCTATTTGAACAGGATTAAACATATTTATAAGGGATAGGTAATGTCAAACAAATCTAATTAGTTTCTATGAGGAGGTTAGTAGGTACCTGGGTCAAGGCAACTCAGTGGTTGTAGTCTTTTTGGATTTTGCAAAGGCTTTTGATACAGTGCCACATAGAAGACTATTTTGCAAACTAAGGGATATAGGAATTGCAGTAAATATCTGCTCATGGATCGATAGCTGGCTAAAAGACAGGAAGCAAAGGGTTGTGGTAAATGGAACATACTCCAATTGGACTAATGTGGTAAGTGGGGTTCCTCAGTGTTCAGTAATAGGTCCTCTCCTTTTTAACATATTTATTACTGACTTAGAGGTGGGACTGAAAAGTTGTGTCTCCATTTGTGCTGATGACACAAAGTTTTGCAAGGTAATTAAATCAGATAATGATTTCGTTTCCCTCCAAAGGGATTTACATACATTAGAGGAATTAGCATCTAAATGGCAGATGAGATTTAATACGAATAAATGTAAATTTATGCATCCGGAGATGGAAAAATAACCATGCAATTTTTAAGGAGCAAATGTTGGGGTATCAGGTATTGAAAATAATTTGGGAGTACTTGTGAACAACCACCTAGGTAACAGTGCTCAATGCCAAGCAGCAGCTGCAAAGGCAAATACAATATTAGCGTGTATTAAGAAGGGTATAGAAGCAAGGGAATCATAATTCTGCCAAAATACAAATCCCTAGTATGCCCTCATTTGGAATATGGAGTACAATTTTGGGCACAACTTCATAAAAAGGACATTTTAGAGCTGGAAAATGTACAGAGAAGAGCTACAAAACTAATAAGGTGCATGGAGAGGGCTAAGTTAATAAGGCAGACTAAACAAATTAAGTTTATTTTCTCTGGAAAAAAGGAATCTAAGAGGAGATATGTTTACCTTATATAAATATACAGTGGATACAAAAAGTCTACACACCCCTGTTAAAATGTCAGGTTTCTGTGCTGTAAAAAAATTAGACAAAGATAAATTCTTTCAGAACTTTTTCCACCTTTAATGTGACCTATAAACTGTACAACTCAATTGAAAAGCAAACTGAAATATTTTAGGTGGAGGGAAGAAAAAAAGAAAGAAAAATAATGTGGTTGCATAAGTCTGCACACCCTCTTATAACTGGGGATGTAGCTGTGTTCAGAATTAAGCAATCACATTCCAAATTGTGTTAAATAGGAGTCAGCATACACCTGCCATCATTTAAAGTGCCTCTGATTAACCCCAAATAAAGTTCAGCTGCTCTAGTTGGTCTTTCCTGAAATTTTCTTAGTCTCATCCCACAGCAAAAGCCATGGTCCACAGAGAGCTTCCAAAGCATCAGAGGAATCTCATTGTTAAAAGGTATCAGTCAGGAGAAGGGTACAAAAGAATTTCCAAGGCATTAGATATACCATGGAACACAGTGAAGTCATCATCAAGTGGAGAAAATATGGCACAACAGTGACATTACCAAGAACTGGAGCTCCCTCCAAAATTGATGAAAAGAGGAGAAGAAAACTGGTCTGGGAGGCTACCAAGAGGCCTACAGCAACATTAAAGGAGCTGCAGGAATATCTGGCAAGTACTGGCTGTGTGGTACATGTGACAACAATCTCCCGTATTTTTCGTATGTCTGGGCTATGGGATAGAGTGGCGAGACGAAAGCCTTTTCTTACGAAGAAAAACATCCAAGCGAGGCTACATTTTGCAAAAACACATTTGAAGTCTCCGAAAAGCATGTGGGAAAGGTGTTATGGTCTGATGAAGCCAAGGTTGAACTTTTTGGCCATAATTCCAAAAGATATGTTTGGCGCAAAAACACTGCACATCACCAAAAGAACACCATACCCACAGTGAAGCATGGTGGTGGCAGCATCATGCTTTAGGGCCGTTTTTCTTCAGCTGGAGCTGGGGCCTTAGTTAAGATAGAGGGAATTATGAACAGTTGGAAATACCAGTCAATATTCGCACAAAACCTTCAGGCTTCTGCTAGAAAGCTGAACATGAAGAGAAACTTCATCTTTCAGCATGACAACGACCCAAAGCATACATCCAAATCAACAAAGGAATGGCTTCACCAGAAGACGATTACAGTTTTGGAATGGCCCAGCCAGAGCCCAGACCTGAATCCGATTGAAAATCTGTGGGGTGATCTGAAGAGGTCTGTGCACAGGAGATGCCCTCGCAATCTGACAGATTTGGAGTGTTTTTGCAAAGAAGAGTTGGCAAATCTTGCCAAGTCAAAATGTGCCATGCTGATAGACTCATACCCAAAAAGAGAGTGCTGTAATAAAATCAAAAGGTGCTTCAACAAAGTATTAGTTTAAGGGTGTGCATACTTATGCAACCATATTATTTTATTTTTATATTTTTTCTTCCCTCTACCTAAAAGATTTCAGTTGTTTTTCAATTGAGTTGTACAGTTTATAGGTCACATTAAAGGTGTGAAAAGTTCTGAAATTATTTATCTTTGTCTCATTTTTTTACAGCACAGAAAGCTGACATTTTAACAGAGGTGTGTAGACTTTTTATATCCACTGTATCTAGGGTCAGTATAAATATTTGTCAAGTGAGCTTTTTGTGCCAAGAGGTTTTCAAGTGACAAGAGGACATTCTTTAAGGTTATAGGTCTGGATAATTACAGAGATCGTTTTTATCCAGGGGGAATCTGATCGTCAGTATCTGGGGTCACGAAGGAAATTTTTTTTTATTCCCTTTGAGATGATTGGCTAATTTTCACTTGTTTTTTTTTCTGTTTGCCTTCCTCTGGATCAATTAACAACCAATCAGAGGAGATCTTGAGAGGTTGATCTTGATGGACTGAAAATCTTTTTTCAACCTTAATTACTATGTAACTATGTAACTATGTAATATCAAATTAATCTAATACGTTTCTATAAGAATGTAAATTGGAAATTGAATCAAGACAACTCAGTTCATATAGCCTGGACATTGCACATTGACATTGTGCCACATGGGAGGCTATTTATAAAAATAAGGTCTTGACATTATAGTAAATATTGAGAAGCGGATAAAAAATGGTTAAAATATAGGAAGCCAAGGATTGTTGTAAACTGTTGTAAAGCAGAGTTTTTCAGTTTTTAATACTTGTTTTTATTGTTTTCTTTATAAAAGATTTAGAATCATGGTTTAAGTCTCTTTACATTTGCTGATATGTCTTAATTATGCAAGGTAATGAAATCAGACTAGAAAACTAAGCTGCTAAGTGGCAGGTGAGATTGATCACAAATACATGTAAAATCATGGGACAGGAAAATAACCATCTGATTATAATATAAATGTAAAAAATGTAGATGTATTTATGACAGAAATTATTTTGTTATACTTGTGGACATTCATCCCTAAATTATTTACCAGAGTTTAGACTAGTCAAATATTAGCACAATTTAAGAGAGGCATGGAAACCAGAGATTCTTGTATTATTCTCTAACTATATATACCGCCGGAAAGTCTTCAGTTAGAATATGGGTTGGAGTTTTGGACACCACTTCTACACATTGTAGAGCTGAGGAAAAAAAGTTGTACAAACTGAATAAGAAGCACGGAGAGCTATGATGAGAGGCTAACCATGATTATCTCATATAATTATGTTCAGGATCAATATAGGACTTTCTCAGGTGAACCTTTCATGCCACAATAGAGTTCATCCTTGAGGTTAGAAAGAGTGAGATTACATCTTAGAATTGGATCTTTAACAGTAAGAATAGTGATATTGTGAAATTATCTTCTAATAAAGTTTGTGACATCAGATTAAATTGGTATATTCTTCATTAAAAGGCCATCAGTGTTTATGATAACATATATTTGATAGGATATTAAACCAGGGAATAATTTAATCATTTGTCTTTATGGTCAGGAATTAATTAAATTTTTTCCATAATAGACAACTGGTAATTTTTAATTTTTATATTTGCCTTCCTGTGGTTTATCACATAAATCAGGGGAGATCTGAAAAGTGTGGCCTTGATTGGCTAGTATCTTTTTTCAGCCTCAGATTCTATGTTATGTTACATTATAAAATGTATCTAAAACTCTATTACTATCTCTTCAATGATCCTCTGATTTGCCTATCCTGACTAAAAGGAAACAATGATTAGCTTCAGTTATATCACAAATTCAACATATTTTAACAATGAAATTATAAACATAGAGCCTCTTTCAATTGAGGCGTAGGCAGATCTGGGCTTTGGAAATGGAGGCCGTAAATTATTTTGCTATTTAATTGGCGTCTTTTTGCGGGATCCGATCGTGTTATGGGCTCCGGCCTCCGATTCACTGCGATGGTTAACATCGCCGGTCAATGCCCCTCCAAGCCTTTGATCTTTCACGGCCGCAAAAGTTGTGAACGCTAGAATCTCAAATAGCTATTCAATTGCTCTTATTTCCCCTTGCAAAGCAAGCTGCCAAGCCTGCAAATGGCAAAGGTTTAACCCCAAGTAACAGGTACCAAGGAGGACTCGCAAAGGGCTTAAAGACATGTCCGGAGCACTTTAAATGCACATATACACATGTTATGGATGATAATTAGGAAAATGTCTTCTCATGTTATTATGTTTGTCTGCATTCCTTACTCACTTATATATAAGTAGGTCACTTAAGATGGAGGATGAACTACAAAACAACATGGCGACAGAACTACAAATGGGAGTGGCCTGATGATGCATACATCCGTGACCAAATAAGGACAAATGAACGGTTCCTCCCTAAACTGACCAGTATGATGACGACACACTGCAGCAATTTTGAATCAATCAATAAAGCTATTAATTCCTAGACAAAGGAATCATGTGACGCTTGATCAGATAACGTTTTCTACATATAAACGTGTAAACTGCCATTTTAATACAGAGCGCTTTGAGAACTACTATACAGAAACACCGTGTCTGTGTCTTATTTCTCTGGAATGTGCACATTCCACACTAATTGGAAAAGCAACAGATATTTAATACAGACTTTGAAGTCTTATCTAATTCACACACACTACTGTACTTTTAATAAAAGTGAAAGCGATGTTAGGTCTTAGAATTAATAGCACAACATTCTCAAGCTCCCAAATAGGCAATATAAAATACTTTATTTCATGTTTAGTTTACGTGTTATATCGATCCCAGCAATTAATGTGTTATAATGGAACTCACATGCAATAGAATATCATATTTACGTTTTTATCATTATTGCAATATTTCAGGAATGTCGGTCTGAACATAACTCGTAACTGAAGCCCGTAGGACTTTGAAATCCAACCACTATTTTTCATTGAAAGTTATGATGACAATCTCTGTTTTCAATTGCTGTTTCTAACTCGGGAGTTACAGCCTTGCTTAATTGATCATGTTCAAGCTTACAAATGCTACATACGATAGCATGGTTTACGATGTGTGCTATCGGGCCGGGACCTGCGGGCTTGGCCAAGTGAATAGCACTGTAAGATGCGGATGCTGCGGGCCTGCAGGAGGCCTGCAGACATACTGCCTACATCCCAGAAGTTACGGCCTCCGAATTGAATAAGGCCCTTGCAGCCTTATTAAATTGTGATTCGGTAAATTTAAAAGGGCTCTATTTAAGCACACAGCATATTTTTTTTACAGAAGTTTTTAGTTAGTGAACTTCTATCCAAAAGCAAGGTCTTCACTAACTAAAAACTTCTGTAAATAAAATATGCTGTGTGCTTAAATAAAGCCCTTTTAAATTTACCGAATTGCAATTTAATAAGGCTGATAGTGTCTTAAACATTGTGTCATAGCTGTTCCAGTATTATGGACTGAATCAGCTCCATGTGCTCTAAGGGCATCATTTAAAAAAAAAGAAAACCTTCAAGTCTATTTTATTAAATGAGTTGAATCACACAGAAAGCAATATTTAAAAGGTAAACCCTTTTGCAAGTACCTTTTTGTAATGTAAAACTTTATATAACTGGTTGCAAACTTGATGTCATGTGAAATTATAGTATAAATAATTTACAAAAGTATTTTATGCAGTTTGAAATGTAAAGCTTCTATAAAATACCTGCAGCATATTTTTTGTGACTAGATTTTTTTAAGGTTTTGTAAAATGCTTTGTATTACTATAATCAAAGCAAATTAATCAGTAACCATTATTCTATGAAACTGATTCTAACATTGATTACATGTGTAGTATTTTTTAAATGAAACTATAATTGGTTTAAACACAGTTGTAGAAAATTGTTAGTATAATGTGAAAGTGCTGATAGAATTGATTAACTGCCAGAAATGATTGGTCTACTGAAGGTTTTTATTTAGGATTTTTTCATCTTCAGAAGGCAATAAAACACAGAAATTTTAAAGGTCTTAATTTTAAGAAATGAATATGGATTTGCTGATTATACTCTCACTATAGCCATAGTTAATATATTCATAGAATGTATTGACAAGCTGTAATTCAGTTTCAGTCATTTAATTGTCTATAACATTCTTCTATTTAATCAGATTGTAGAGAATCCCAACCCCCTTAGCTGGCCTGACAACAATTTTATTATTTTGTTGCAAAAAAAAAATGCTTTCAGGAAAATATTCTATGGCCCCCATTCAATTGGCCAAATTGTAATTACTGGAGCCCGTAATGTAGACCGTAAAATTACTTATATTCAGTTGGCCTCTTCTAGCTACCCGCAATCGATTTGCGGGTTACAGGATCAAAAATACTGTGGGTTGTTAAAATCTCAACTCCAAGCCATCGCCTCCTTTGATCTTTCAAGGCTGAAAAAGTTACAACTTATAAAATCGCAAATCCAATTGCAACAATTCCACAAGGCCGCAATTGCTTTCAAACCTCTAAATGGCAAAAGTAGCAAACAATATTACAGGTTCCAAATAGGACCCTGGGCGTTTGGCTCCTCTTGCTGCCTCCTCCTCTTGAGCGGCTCCTGTTCCCCAGCATATGGCTCTGAATGAGCCGACGCCCCCAACTCTGGCTCACCACTGAACCCAGCCCTTCTGCCAGCTGAAAGAGAGAAAATAATGGAATATGTGTTAACTATGTTGAATGATGCATTGGTTTCTGTTCCCTCCTAACTATCCTAATTCACTCTATCCTTGTGTTCATTCCTATCCGACCTCTTGTCTTGAACCTGGATTTTTCCCTAATTTTCTACTATGAGCAACAATCTGTTGCTAGATGTGATCTATTCTTGGGATCATGAGCTTGACTGTTATGGCCTCATGACATTATCTTGATTCCTGGTGTGGCATGTATCTGCATACGGTGCAGTGGGCACCCCCATAGATGGACTCCCTATTGGATGATTGCTCGTGTTGTGCCTAGTAATAGTCATATGTCAGCTTCGTGGATTTAATTGCATAGTTACATAGATACATAGTAATTAAGGTTGAAAAAAGACTTTCAGTCCTTTTTTCAGTCAACCTTTTAAGATCCCTCTGATCTGCAATATGCGGATTAGTTGTTAATTAATTAGTTGTTAATTAATTATTAATCAAATATTGCATTTTTTATTTTTTATTTTTATTTTTAAATTATTAATTAATTCAGAGGAAGGCAAACAGAAAAAAAAAAAAAGTGAAACTTAGTCAATCGTCTTGAAGGGAAAAAAATTATAATTCCTTCCTGACCCCAGATACTGTCGATCGGATTTCTCCCTAGATTAATACTCTCTCTCTAATTATCCAGGATAACCCTGAATTCCCTTTTTAATTAGAAATAAATCCAGTCCCCTTTTAAAGTTGTCTATTGAATCCGCTGTCACCACCTCCTCTGATAGAGAATTCCACAGATTAACCACCCTTGCCGTGAAGAACCCTTTTCTTTCTTTAAGGTGGAATCATTTTACATCTATCCTCAAGGGATGTTCTCTTGTCAGTTGAAAACCTCATGGCACAAAAAGCTCCCTTGACAAATCTTTATACTGACCCTGGATGTATTTATATAAGGTAATCATATCTCCTCTTAGACACCTTTTTACTAGAGAAAAAAGTTTAATTTGGTTAGTCTTTCTTCATAACTTAGCCCCTCCATTCCGCTTATTAGTTTTGTAGCCCTTCTCTGTACTTTTTCCAGCTCTAAAATGTTCTTTTTATGAAGTGGTACTTCATATTCCAAATTAGGGCGTACTAGGGATTTGTATAGTGGGAGAATTATATTTGCTTCCCTTGCTTCTGCGCCCTTCTTAATACATGCTAATATTTTACTTGCCTTTGCAGCTGCTGCTTGGCATTGAGCACTGTTACCTAGGCGGTTGTCCACAAGTACTCCCAAACCCCTTTCAATATCTGATACCCCTAGAGTGGCTCTATTCACTTAGATGCCCATTCCTCTAATTTATGCAAATCCCTTTGGAGTAAAAGTACATCGTTTTCTGACTTAATTACCTTGCCCAAGATAAAAAGAGGGGTAGGGGAAAGACAGCGCACCACCTCCTAGTGCAACATGAGTGTATAATCACGTCAAAACAACAGTCATATATTGTTTCACTCACATGTGGTGACCCCAAGGTTATGAGGTATCTGTATGGTTTAAACAGGATAGCTCTGGAAGTACCCAATGTCCAATCCTTAGATCTCCATCTGTAGCTCAGGATACGATCCAGATGGTTTTATAGCAGGTACAGTTGGATCACCAATGCTATTTGGTACACTATTATATAGTGTCTATAGAATAAAATGTGATTCCAACTCCTTATGTCTACTATAGGAGACAATTGAAACACACTAATACAAACAATAGTGTGTTTATCATGTGTTTATTGCACCATATAACCCTCAATACATGCCATATATGGCCAATAGGGATAGGCACATTAAAATGAATAAAATCAATGATCAAAAAACATAAAAAATATTAAACGCGTTTCGCCCAAAGGATTCCTCAGTGATATAAAAACATAAACAGTGTAAAAATATGTGTATAAGTACTGCTCATCAGCACTTACCAACATCAAAAACTTACCTTGCCACAACCTTGAAAATGTTTACATAATGGTTTTGCTATTAAAGAGCCCAGTTCCCTCAGTACCCTTGGATGTATTCCATTATGACCCGGGGCTTTATTAACATTTATTTTTTCCAACCCTCTTTTGGATTTCTTCCTGCATTAACCAGTTATTTGGTGAAGGTAGTGTAATGTTGCAGTGACCCAAAAACTGGTACCTCCCTTGTGTATACCAAAGAAAATAACCTATTTAGCTCATCTGCCTTTTCCTGGTCACTAATTATCAGACGACCTTTGTCACATTGTAATGTTCCTATTGCTTCTTTCCTGGTCTTCTTCCCATTAATATACTGAAAACATATTTTAGGGTTAGTCTTTCTCTCCTTTGCAACCGACTTTTCATTTTACTATTTTACTTATTCTTTACTGCAGGCTTCCATCTCCTATCTACACATCCTGTAAACATGGTACATCAGCAACAGTCTCTAATTCATTTTTTTGTATGCAATTATGCTACAGTGGAAGCAACCACTTTATGTTCCATTGAATTACTTAATATAGGACAGGGAGGATAGCAATGCAGCAGTGACTACTTATTGTTAATGCTCAATGTCAATTAGTTTACAATGATACACCTTCCATATACAGAATTTGCCAGAAGCAGGCACAGTTCATTTTCTGTTTGGAAGTGTAAAAGTATGTGGTTGAGAGGATGGAAGAGACTTTCTTGGAGAAGAGAAGAATAACCTAATCTGCAGATGTCAACCCCTGGACAGTAAACATTAGCATGAAAACATCCTGATACCTGAGCTAAGTATTCTAAGTGATCAGACTGCGATGCTTGGATTTTAAATATCTGCTTAGATTAATCATTGGTGAGATCATTCAAATGTGTAACCTAAGTCAATGGTGTAAATGGAGGAGAGCAGTAGAAAAGGAATTCATGATAGGAGAGAGTTGCAGACCTAGGGCTGGGAGAGGATAAACAAAAGAGGACACAAAGGAAAGCGGTATGTGTAGAGGAGTGGGATGAAGAGCTAAGAAAACAGGAAAGGCTAGAACTTGGGGAGTATATCCTTGCATGTGCTAGAAGGGAGTAGGAGAAGCTGTGGCTAGAGGAGTATGCTCCTGTGTATGCCAGAAGAGAGCAAGAGAGGCTAGTGCCGGGGCGAATATGCTCCTGTATGTGCCAGAAGAGAGGAGGAGAAGCTAGAACTAGGCGAGTATGTTCCAGGCGTTAATTGCAGGCGAGCCTCGCGTAGCACTTTTTTACACGAGACGCAGGAAAATTACAAGATAAGCGGCGGAACCAAAACAATTAAAAAACACTAAATACACACTAAAAAATAAAAAAAGGTCACTTACAGCATGGGGAACCAAGCAGGACGTCTGGGAGTGAGTTGGAACTACAATTTACATCGATTTAGATGAGTTAGAAAGATCGAAAATCGGCTAAGCGAGAAAAAAATGGCCGCCGAAAAAAATGAAAACGAGGCTATACTACTATGAACTGCGTAAAACACAGCCACAGACGTATGTGCTTGAAAAACAATGAGACAAAGGATGCGCAATAACCACACAATGAGTAAAAAAGACAGTAGCGAGTACATTTTACGAAACGCAATTACAGATTTACGCATTAAAACAGATTTCCCGCCTTTGTCTCGCGCCACATCGGATTTCCCACCTAAAACAACGCATTTGTCTTGCGCACAAAGCCTATATATAGAGCACACTTGACACAGAACACACTTTCTCCTCAGGTGATGACTGGACGTTTTCTGATGCCGGAAAATCTCAAGAGATTGTTAGCTCTTCAGGTTACTGCTTCAGCAATATTACATTAAAAAAAGGTAAATATCATTTATAATTATTAATTAGTAAATTGGTACTTATTTAATAAATAAAAAATAGTAAATTTAATTAATAGAACAATAATATTGTGCTTACCTGTGTGAAACAATTGTTAATAACATTCATAATGTACATTAATTAATTAATCATTAATATCAAAATTAGTTAACGTTTAAGAATGTGAATAAAAAAGAAACACATTGATTCATTATTAATATACATTAATTTAATAATTAATTTGTTATATATCGTGATTACCTGTATGAAAGAATTGTAAATAACATTCATAATGTACTTTATTTAATTAATTAATCATTACTAATCATTAATATCAAAAAAGGTTAACGTTTAAGAATGTGCATAAAAAAAGGAACACATTGATTAATTAATTATTAATGTACATTATTTAAATAATTCAGTTCTTATATATTTAGTATAAAATAAACCAAAAAAAAAAGAAAGGCTATATACTCATGCTTACATCTTGATGTTAGATTTAGTCACACATTACTTTAATATTAATGAACATTAATTGATTCTTATTTCATTAGTAATGTACATTATTTTAATAATTCAGTTGTAACATACTCATTTTAAAATACCCCTAAAACAAAAAAAAAGGGACTAGACTCATGCTTACGTCTTGACGTTATATTTAGTCAGACATTAATTTAAGATTAATACACATTAATTGAGTCTTATTTAAAGACTAACAGTAATATTGATTGTATGTTTTTAATCTATGCTTACATATGTGTGTTCATGCTGATTGATTGATATATTTATTTCATGTTTTTAATCTATGCAAAAATATGTATGTTAAGCCTCATTGATTGATACAGATGAAGCAACATATTATACATTCATTTTACTATTTTGTATAATTGCAGTGAACTGTAGCTGAATGAACAGAGATAGTGACGTTTGGACACATTGAACATCATAAGGATAATTTTTTACAGGTACAGAATTTGATTTATATTACTACAGCAAGATATTAAAAAATATGCTTTTAGGTTTTTAATGTAGCCAAATATATGACTGTTGATGTTCATTTAATTATATCGATGAAGCAAAAGATTAAAAATATTCTCAATTTGATTTAACAGTTTCTTTGGATCTGCAAGGAAATCAACACACAGCGTGACGTTTGCAGCCTTTGAACAACATCAACATCATCTTCACAGGTATAACATTTAATTTTGTAGTGATGCATAGAAAAAGGCTATATTATATTTGGTGAAAATGGAGAGTACTTATTGAGTCATTAACGTATGATATTTAGTCATAACTTGAAAAAAGTTGAAAAGACAATACTAATTAATAATAATATTTAAAAAAAATAAGAAGCTTACAACACTTGCGAAAAAAAGAAATTGATGGTATGCAGTGAATTCAATCAAGAAGGAATGGAATTGAAGGATAATAATATAAATATAGATATGTGCAGCTATTTTCTATTTAATATATGCCAATAAAATACTTTGAAAAATGTTTTTTATTTATTTCATTCTAAAGTACAACGTTTTAAAATGCTTGATTAGTTTATTCATCTACTTTAATGGAACAGTACAAAAAGGAAAAAAAAATGTATACAAAACAAAGAACAAACAATAATTACATCTCTATTTACAATTACAGATTAAAATGGCGGAGAATGGAGAAGACAAAATTGAACGCAAAAGAAGATTGGCAAGGGAAAGGAAGCAAAGGTGGAGAGATGCTCAGACACCGGAAACTTCACAACGCTTGCGAGAAGAAGATCGACAGAGACTTTTAAATAAAAAAAAGATGAGTAAGAAAGCCACAAGTGAGTGTGTTGGGGCTTCCAAGAAACGTAAAAGTAAACAAAAACATCTCTGTGAACCATTGTCCAATGATTCTATTTTGCAGAATGACTTAAATGTAGACACACAAGAAAACAATGTACATATAGAAAGTGGGTCTGATATCTATGTTGAAAAAATGCATGACAATGTGTTTACTACTGCAGTACAAGTAGATACTCATTATTGTGGGTTACTTAATGTGGTTTGTCAGTTTTGTGGGGCCTATCATTTTATAAAGGAAAGACCTACTGACGGAAATGTCATTAGTTGCTGTCAGAAAGGAAAGGTGAAACTTCCACTAAGACACCCATTTCCATATTATTTAGAATGCATTATGAGCGATCCAACATTTCCAAATTATAATAATTTTAAACAAAACATAAGGTCTTATAACAGTGCAATTTAATTTGCTTCAATGGGTGCAACATTAGCCGAAAATGTATCAGGAAATGGTCCTTACTGTTTTAGAGTTCAAGGTCAAATTTACCACCGAACTTCACATTTACACCCACAAGAAGGAGAGCAAAGGAAATTTGCACAGTTATATGTCTTAGATACAATGGAAGCTGTGGAACAAAGAATGACACTTCCAGAAAACAAACAGTGTTTGCGCATAGTCTTTGAACAGCTGGATAAAATTATGCAAAAAAAAACATATAGTCAAGCATACAAACAATTAGCACAGCTTGAAAAAGAACAACAGGAACATGCTGAAAGACATCAATTGCCTACACCAAGAGTCAATATGGTGTTAAAAAGAGATTGCAACACTGATCAAAGAAGATATAATTTACCTACTGTAAATGAGGTTGCCATGGTGTTTAAAAATGAAGATGGTGAACCACCTTTTCAGCGGGATATTAGAATATATCCACGCAATGAAGAACAACCATTTATCAACATCAATATATTAAGCTGTAATTTAGATCCAATGACATATCCCATTTTCTTTCCAAATGGGGAACCTGGATGGGAACCAAAATTACGATTGGAAAGTTATCCCAATACTAAACTTCGTATTAGATCTAATATTTCCATGCTGGAATATAAAGTGGCACAAACTGCTATCCGCAATTGTTTTAATCCAATTTTACATGGAGGCAAACTCACTCAACAATGGATTATTGATTCATATTTACAAGTTGAAGCCAATAATCTAAATTTCATTAAATATCAACAAAATAAATTACGAGTAGAACAGTATTGTGGATTAATGGATTATGTGGCAGATTTAGCTTCCAACAAAGACATTCCAGCTAGAAGAGCAATTATTTTGCCATCCACTTTCCAAGGATCTCCTCGCAATATGCGAGAAAGGCATAATGATGCCATGGCTATTGTCACAAAATTTGGAAAACCAGATTTATTTATTACACTCACGTGTAATCCACAATGGCCAGAGATCAAGGAAAATTTGAATCTGGGACAAACTACTTCTGACCGACCAGATTTAGTGGCAAGAGTATTCAAAAGCAAACTCAATTCATTAATACATGACATCACTAAAGCACACTTATTTGGACAATGTGTGGCTTTTGTTTACACCATTGAATTTCAAAAAAGAGGATTGCCACATGCTCACATACTTTTAATACTGCAGGAAAAAGATAAGTTGAACACTGTAGAGAGAGTGGATTCAGTAATTTCCGCACAATTGCCAGACCAAGAAAAATATACAAAACTTTAGGAGATTGTTACACATAGAATGATTCATGGCCCATGTGGAGAGATGAATCCTAATTCACCATGTATGGAAAATAAAAAATGTACTAAAGAATTTCCAAAACAATTTCAAATGCAAACTTATGCAAATTGTGATGGATAACCTTTGTATAAAAGAACACAAGGACAAACAGCTATTATCCATGGCCAAAAGGTTGATAATAGATTTGTCGTTCCATACAATCCACATTTGCTCATCAAGTACAATGCACACATCAATGTGGAAGCTTGCACTTCCATTAAATCAATTAAGTATGTGTATAAATATATATACAAAGGATATGACGCAGCTACTGTTGTTGTACAAGGTGCTGCAAATGAAAACGAAAATCCAATTTTACTTGATGAACTATCAAATTATTTAGATGCTCGGTATGTGAGTGCTCCTGAAGCAATGTGGCGCCTTTTGAAATTTGAGATGCATGATCGGTCACATGCTATCTATCGTTTAGCTGTACATTTGCCTCAAAGTCAGTTGGTTTGCTTTACTGCAGGAAATGAAAGAACTACATTATATCAAAGTGAAGACAGAGATACCACACTTACTGCATGGTTTTAATTAAACTGTCAGGATACGCAGGCCAGACAATTTTTATACATAGAGATACCATATCACTATGTATTTGTAAATGGTCTATGGCGACAACGAAGAAGAGATGCACATAAAATTATACCACGCATTTATAGCGTCAGTCCAAGGGACATTGAACGTTTCAGCTTAAGATTACTTCTGCTACATGTTCCCGGTGCACAGAGTTCTGAGCATTTACGTACAGTGAATGACATAGTTTATGATACATTCCTATTAGCTGCAAGACATCAAAATTTCATAGCTGATGATACAGAATGGGAGAGGTGTCTGGAAGAAGCATCACTATGTCAAATGCCTAAGCAAATGAGACAACAATTTGCATTCGTTTGCATATTTTGCAATGTACCTGATGCTTTCACTTTGTGGGAAACATTTAAATTAAACATGTCAGAAGATTTCTTGAAACGTTACTGAGAACCAATAGCTCTGTTAAAAACATTGATGGAAATACAAGAAATATTGTTGGCTCATGGATTAAATTGTGCAAGTTTTAATTTACCAGATCCAGGACTTATAGATGACATCAATTTTGATGATTATGACACTGAGCTACAAAAACAAAAAACCCAAGAAAAACTGGCAACTTTAAATACTTTACAGTTAGAAGCATTTCATGCCATCACAAATGCTACAGATGATGAAATGGTCAAAGACCGGTATTTCTATCTAGACGGCCCAGGTGGATCAGGAAAAACTTATCTGTACAATTGTTTGATGAGTTATATTCGATCACAGGGTCAGATAGCTATGCCATTTGCAACAACTGGAATTGCTGCACTTTTGTTAGATGGTGGTAGAACTGTGCAAAGTGGATTTAAGCTGCCAGTTCCCATTTTGGAAACATCAGTGTCAGATATTCAATTGAATTCCTTACAAGCAAAAAAATGTAAACTAACTAAACTAATTATCATAGACGAGGCAACAATGATGTCATGTCATGCATTGCAATGTATTGACAGATTTTTAAAAGAAGTGATGGATAATAAGTTGCCATTTGGCGGAAAGGTGATGCTGTTAGGAGGAGATTTTAGGCAAACATTACCTGTTGTGCCACACGGAAATAGAACGGAGATCATTGTAACATGTATCAAGACCAGTAAACTGTGGCAAATATTTACACATCTCAAATTAGAATTAAATATGAGATCTGAAGGCCAAAATGAATTCAATGACTGGCTCATTAAAATCGAAGGAAAACATCCAGAAATACAGCATTTACCAAATGATACCATTGAAATTCCATCAGAAATGGTTTGCAATGAATCACTCATATCAGCCATATTTCTAAACACTCTTTATAATGAGGATTACTCAGACATTGCAAACAAAGTGATATTAACATCAAAACATATCGATGCCTTGAATGTAAATAATGAAATTTTAAAATACATCAATGCACCACAAAAGAATTATTACAGTGCAGATTCGATTCTGTCTGATGATAAAGACAGTGAATCGAATTTTAGTATCAAATTTATTAATTCGTTAACACCATCTGGAATGCCACCACATATTTTACAATTGAAAAAAGGACTTTGTAATGGGACCAGATTAATTGTGCATGAGTTAAAAGATCATTTTATACATGCAGAAATTATAACTGGGACCCATGAAGGTGAATGAGTTTTTATACCAAGAATTGATTTAGCTCCAAGTGAGAGTAGTTTGCCTTTTGTCCTTCAAAGGAGACAATTTCCAGTTATCATGGCATTTGCCATGACCATCAATAAATCCCAAGGACAAGTCGGTTGGGATTTTTTTAAAGGAACCAGTTTTGCACATGGACAACTCTATGTGGCTTTTTCAAGGTGCACTAAACCAAAAGAAATTAAAGTGCATGTTGAAGAAAACGAAACTCAGGGGGCCTCATTCTATTATCGGCCGTAAATCAGCTGCAAAGCTGCAATTCCTTGCGGGGCTCCCGTTACCTTGCAATTCAAATAGACGGCGCCGCAAGGATATCCCCTTACGGCCGGCCGTATATCTTGCAACCGGCCGTAAGCTCAGAAATCTTTAAAAGCAAATATAAATTCAAGACGGCACTGTAAAGCTCTGTAAATGCTAGGGATCATAATGGGGGACATGAGGATTAATAGCAACCCCCTATCAAGCTTGCACATCAGCCCAAATCCGAGATTTCATTAACTGTTTATTTTCCGGCCGCAGCGTGGGCGGGTCTGAGGTGCTCAAAGCCCTCTGGACTTTTTCCATGGATATTTGACATAAATTAAAATAAAAATTATTTATGGATTTGAGTGTAGGGGAATGTTGTGCTATTTTTGCTAACACCTACAATCACTTTATAGTCTCCTCAGAGTGCAGGATGGCTTTATTATGGCTTTATTATGTGCTTAATTGTGTGCCTGCGGGACCTTTTTGCTGCAAGTAAGCTGCGGCTCGGTTTTAGACTTGCAGAGAGGGTTCCCGGAGCAATTGAATAGCAACCGGGATTTGCTTGCAAGGGATTACATGGCGCCGGCCGCAAGCCTGCCGGAGTCCCCGGCCGGAAGGGAATAAAATAGGCAAATAGCTTGCGGCCGGTCCTTGCGGCCCCGCATCTCCTACGGGCGATAATAGAATGAGGGCCATGGTCATTTATTGGACGATAGATGTGTTTACACCAAAAACATTGTCTACTATGAGGTGTTCGAAAGATAGAGGACAATGGTTTCATTTTAATGCCAACATTTTATGGTACTCAATATGATTGCACAAAAACAATATTTCAAGTAAAACATCTAAAGAATGGACAAAAAAACAAAGAGCACAGTGGTTTGACTTCCAGTACAAAATTAAAGTACTCTGGGACTCTTTAAATAGGGGACCACTATTTCACTTATGAAAATCAATGTGATATTTGCAGAAAGGACAAACTGAAAAATAAAAAAAAATTACAACAAAAACAACAGTAAAATATCCTTAAACAGATTGGAATGGGTTCAAAGTTTCATATTAACATGATTGGCCCCACAAAACAATTAACTTAATTTTTCAGGATTTACAAGAGTTAAATGTTATTGTTTGATGTTACAATTTCAGATGTTAAATATGTGTATTTTCAATTTTTTTTAAATATTGTTAAATATATATGTGGTATAGTCAAACATGTATTGTTAGTATAAAGTTGAAGCATTTCATCATAATTGGAAATGTATTATTTAAAGACAAAGGGCCTCATTCTATTAGCGGCCGTAAATCGGCCGTAAGGCTGCGATTCCTTGCGGGGGTTCTGTTAACTCGCGATTCTAATATACGGCCCCGCAAGGATCTCCCCTTACGGCCGGCCGCATATCTTGAAACCGGCCGTAAGCTGTGAAATCTAAAAAATAAAAAATAAATTCAAGCCTGCACTGTACAGCTCTGTAAATGCTAGGGATCCTTGCGGTCCTTGCAGGCCCCGCAGCGGCTGCGGCCGATAATAGAATGAGGCCCAAAGTATTGATTCAGGGAGTAATCCGATTGCCAGTTAATGGGGTCAGGAAGGAATTATTATTTTTTCCCTCTTTGATACAATTGGCCAAGTTTCAATAGGAGGTTTTTATTGTTTGCCTTCCTCTGGATTCAATGCGAATTTAGCTTAAAAAGAGTTTAACAAAAAAGTTACAAATGATAAAAAGCATGTTATTGTTAAAAAAAATGTACTTACTCTAAGTTAATAGAGTCCGCAGTTACTCAGTGATAAATATATATTGAAAAGTGTTAGTACTGTTAAAAAAAATGTTTAACGAATGTTTAATATACAAGTTGCATGTTACAAAGTTTCATGTTAGACTTTACAATATGTATGCATTTAAAAGTAAGACATTCTTATATTGTTATTATATATATCACAATTAAAAGACTGAAGATTGAAAAAAATAATCTGTTGGTGAAATATAAATTGAAAGTAAAAAAAAAAAAAAGTAAAAAAAAAAATGTGTATTTATTTTAAGAAAAAAAAAAGGGACACATGTAGCTGAGTCATTTTGTGTTGCAAACAAATTTCACAACATTTAATTTTTATTGACCATCATTTTTTGACGGGCAAGTCGCTAGTATAATATATTATAACTAGGATACATAATAACCATGTACAGGCAACATATATCCACACAATATACAGTAACATAATCCCAAAGCAACAATGTCATGCTCCCCTGACCATATTTGTAAATTACTTGCAATACGAGTCCTTAAACAATTAAATCATGACAACCTTAAGAAGCCAGAATACAATATTCTGTCAAATTACCTGGAACAGTGACTTTCCAGAGGGTCAGAAATACCAAATTCACCAACCACACATGACTGAGTGGGATTCATGTAATAACCTTCATACATTCCACAGTTAATAATTTTAAGTACCCATTCTGGGCCAGAGTATAATATTGCATAAAAATGACCTGAGGGTCAGAAATACAGAATTCAACAGACACACATGAATAGGTGGGATTTATGTGTTAAGCATAAAATATCCCATGCAAACTAGTTTCAAGTACTTTCTCTGGGCCAGAATACTAAAGAAGTGGAATGGTGACTTCCGAGAGTGTCGTAGATAACAGTGTTATAGATTATTTGTTCAGGAGTGGAGAGGGACTTGCATTGTCACTGAATGATTCAGATTAGCCTTCAATACATGGTACTCATCCACAAAGATAATGAGAAGGAGAAAGTTATACTTAATACTGATTTTCTGCTTTGCATGTTCTGTACCCCCTCATGTTTTAAGCCAGAAGCAGTTCAATAATATTGTTAGTTTGTTTCATATTTAAAAGACATGAGACGTGTTTCATAAACTAGGAGGATCTTTTAAGACATTTAGGTTAAACATTTTGAATGTATTGTAGTTAAAACAGAGTTGGTACCATTCCAATCTTTTACACAGGCACCTATGGTGCAAATTGCTATGTAACTCACAAACCTATCTATACCAATCATTCTAAATATTAGTGCTGCATGACTGCATCGCTGAATAGCCTAAAATGAGCTGCATTAGCAAGTTACTGTGACCTGTCACATTCAAATTTTCCTCCAAGCCATTCCAATGTCTTATAACGGGTCTTCATATTATAGTTAAGCCCTTTTTCCTCCCCAATCCTTTGCATACTGATGACCACACATAGAGGCATAAAAATGTCTCTAAAAATTATTCAAGTATCAGATCTGACGCTATCACTAATATAACACATCAAAGCAGTCGGATATTAGGCTTTGTCACATATATAGTTGTCAGTGTGGATGTTGGTCATGCTGTTGCGCATGCACAATGAGTGGCGATGGCACTCATTTCGCCTAGCACATGAGCTATAAGCAGCGAAGCCGCTCATTGCGGGGCCCCCTTCCTCCTCCCCACAGCTCATCCTCTTCCTCAATGCTCCTCACCCCGATGGGAGCTGCAATGAGCGATGAAGGCAAGTCATTGCAGGGCTGGCGATGAGCCCCAGAGGCACTAATCAGGAGGCCCCCAGGGCACTCATAACCTTCAGCTGCAGGCCCACTGTGTCTCCTTCCCCCTTATCCTCCACATCCCCCCTTATCCTCCCCCTCCCCCTCTTATCTTCCTCCTCCCCCCTTATCTTCCTCCTTCCCCCTTATCTTCCTCCTCCCTTTCCACCTCTCCAATTCCCCCCCCCCCTCCCCTCCAATTACTGTGATGAGCTTATGCTGCTCTCTCCCCTGATGCGCGTCTTCTGGCTGTGTCTGACTGACATATGCTAATGACGTGACATCACATGTGGGTCACTTCATTAGCATATGCCGGTTGGACACAGCCAGAAGATGCGCTGCAGGGGAGAGAGCAGCAGGAGCTCATCTGATCACAGTAAGAGAGGGGATGGGGATGTAATTGGATGGAGGGGAGGGGGTTATTGGAGAGGGGGAAAGGGAGAAGGAGGATTAGGGGGGAGGACGAGGATGAGGGGAAGAAGGATAAGGAGGAGGATAAGGGGAAATGGAGGAGGAGGATAAAGGGGGAAAGGGAGGAAGAGGAGAATAAGGGGGAAGGCGGGAATGAGGGGGGAAGAGGGGGGAGATACACGGGGAGGGAGAGGGGGGAAAGATACACAGGGGAGGGAGAGGGGGAAAGAGACACAGGGGAGGGAGAGGGGGAAGAGACACAGGGGAGGGAGAGGGGGAAAGAGACACAGGGGAGGGAGTAGAGGGGGAAAAGACAGGGGAGGTAGAGGTGGGGAAGAGACACAGGGGAGGGAGGAGAAGAGACAGGGAGAGGGGAAAGAGACACAGTGGAGGGAGAGGGGGGAAGAGACACAGGGGAGGGGAAAAGGAGACACAAGGGAGGGAGAAGAGTGGGAAAAGGAGACACAGGGGAGGGAGAGAGGAGGGGGGAAATGAGACACAAGAAAGAGTGAGGAGGGGGAAAGAGACACAAGGGAGGGAGGGGAGGGGGGAACAGAGACACAAGTAAGGGAGGGGGGCAATGAGACAGAGAGGAAGTAGACAGGGGAGAGAATCCCAATGTGCGCAGAAGGTGTCACATTGGGTGGCAAACAGCATTGCCAGGCTTAAAATTGTATTCCATAGTTACATAGTATTTAAGGTTGAAAAAAGACTTTCAGTCCATCAAGTTCAACTTTTTAAGATCTCCTCTGATCTGCAATATGCGGATTAACTATTCATTAATTAATTGTCATCCATGATAACCCTGAATTCCTTTTTTAATTAGAAATAAGTCTAGTCCCCGTTTAAAGTCATCTATCGAATCCGCTGTCACCACTGCCTCTGGTAGAGAATTCCACAGAATAACCACCCTCACTGTGAAAAACCCTTTTCTTTCTTTAAGGTGGAATCTTTTTAAATATAATGGTTTGGCTATATAATGCTTTGGCTTTATTTTTTCCAATAACTTTTGGATTACTTCCTGTGTTAACCAATTATTTGGCAAAGGTAGCGTAGCCCCATTATGTTGCAGTGTCACAACCACTGGTACCTCCCTTGTGTAAGAAAATAACCTATTTAGCTCATCTGCCTTTACCTGGTCACTAATTTTCACACGGCCTGTGTCACATTGTAATGTTCCTATAGCTTCCTTCCTCGCCTTCTTCTCATTAATATAGTTAAAAAATATTTTAGAGTTAGTCTTACTCTCTTTTGCAATTAATTTTTCATTTTCTATTTTAGCCAGTCTAATTGCGCTTTTGCAAGCCTTGTTGATTTCCTTGTATTCCTCTAAAGCAGTCTCTGTCCCCTCTTGTTTGTTTAATTTAAATGCCTGTTTTTTGCTCCGTATCTTGATCTTTAAATTATTGTTAAGCCACATTGGATGGGATTTACTCCTTTTACTTTTATTCCCACACAGTAAATGCCGATGTGTATGTATATTTAGTAAGGATTCAAATGTTGTCCATTTATGTTCAGTGTTTTTACCTATCAGTAGAGATGTCGCGAATAGTTCGCCGGGGGACTGTTCCCGTCGAACATAGCATGTTCGCGTTCGCATCGAACTGCAAACATATGCAATGTTCGATCCGCCCCCTATACTTTATCATTGAGCAAACTTTGACCCTGCAACTCACAGTCAGCAGACACATTCCAGCCAATCAGCATCATACCCTGCCTTCCAGACCCTTTAACCTCATGGACAGCAGCCATTTTGGAATCATAACTAACTTGCATTCTTACTGAGAGGGGGCTGAGTGTAGGTGATACTGCATCAATAGGGAAAACCATAGCTAGGCTACTGTACACAGTGTGCAATACAATCCTGAAGGACTCTTTTGATCTCTGCTGCAAGGACACCCCTGTGTCTCTCCCCCCCCCCCCTTATCATCATCCTCCCCTCACCTTAGCACCCAACCCTAACACCCCTCACACTTATCCATAACACCCATCAACCTAACACCTAACCCTAACACCCCTCACACTTATCCCTAAGACATAAAACCCCTCACACTTATTCCTAACATGCCTCACCCTAACACCCCTTACACTTATCCTTAACACCCCTCACCCTAACACCTAACATTAATACCCCCTCACACTTATCCCTAACACCCCTTACCCTAACACCTAACCCTAACATCCCTTACCCTAACACCCATCACACTTATCCCTAACACCCCTTACCCTAACCCTAACACTCCTCACACTTATCCATAACACCCATCAACCTAACACCTAACCCTAACATTTTCACACTTATCCTTAAGACCTAACACCCCTCACACTTATTCCTAACATGCCTCACCCTAACACCCCTTACACATATCCCTAACACCCCTCACCCTAACACCCCTCACACTTAGCCCTAACACCCCTCAACCTAATACCTAACCCCCTCACCCTTATCCCTAACACCCCTTACCCTAACACCTCTCACACTTATCCCTGTGTCTCTTCCCCCGCTTATCATCAAGGGAGGGGGGAGGAGGATGAGGGAGGGGGGAAGAGACACAGAAGAGGATGATGAGAGAGGGGGAAACTGACACAGGGGAGGATGATGAGGGAGGGGGTAAAGACATACAGGGGAGGGTGATGAGGAAGGGGGGGAAGAGACACAGGGGAGGATGATGAGGGAGGGCGGAAGAGATACAGGGGAAGATGATGAGGGAGGGGGGAAGAGATACAGGGGAAGATGATGAGGGAGGGGGAAAAGAGACACAGGGGAGGATGATGAGGGAGGGGGGAAACAGACACAGGGGAGGATGATGAGGGAGGGGGTAAAGAGATACAGGGGAGGGTGATGAGGAAGGGGGGAAAGAGACACAGGGGAGGATGATGAGGGAGGGGGGGAAGAGACACAGGGGAAGATGATGAGGGAGGGGGAAAAGAGACACAGGGGAGGATGACGAGGGAGGGGGGAAAGAGACACAGGGGAGGATGATGATGGAGGGGGGAAGAGACACAGGGGAGGATGATGAGGGAGGGGATAAAGAGATACAGGGGAGGATGATGAGGGAGGTGGGAGGATGATGAGGGAGGGGGGATGAGACACAGGGGAGGGTGATGAGGAAGGGGGGAAAGAGACACAGGGGAGGATGATGAGGAAGGGGGTAAAGAGATACAGGGGAGGATGATGATGGAGGGGGATGTTAGGTTATTTATGCCCTTTATGGATTAAAACCAGACTCTGCATCAACTATGTAATTTTCCATGGGAGTTTTGACATGGATCCCCCTCCAGCATGCCACAGTCCAGGTGTTAGTCCCCTTAAAACAACTTTTCCATCACTATTGTGGCCAGAAAGAGTCCCTGTGGGTTTTAAAATCCGCCTGCCCATTGAAGTCTATGGCGGTTCGCCGGGTTCGCTGGTTCGCGAACATTTGCGGCGGTTCACGTTCGCGATTCGTGAACCAAAAATGTTATGTTCGCGACATCACTACCTATCAGTTCTCTGTCCCAGTCTGTACTTTGTATTGCTGCCCTTAGACCGTTAAAATCTGCCCTTTTAAAATTAAGAGTTTTCGTTGGCCCCTTAAAATTTAGTTTTTTTAATTCAATCTCAAATGAGACTGTGTTGTGATCACTGTTTCCCAAAGGTTGCCCTATTCCAACATTTGATACTGTATCAATATTATTTGTGATGAGTAAATCTAAGATAGCTTAATTTCTAGTAGGCTCTTGTATAACCTGGGCCAGATAATGATCCCTGAGTGTACTCAATAACCTGCTCCCCTTAGATGAACTGCTGGTCTCATTTATCCAGTTTATTTCAGGGTAATTAAAATTTCCCACTATTAGAACTTACCCATGCTTAGCTGCATTTCCAATCTGTAACAGTAATTGTATTTCCTCACTTTCAGCTATATTTTAGACGGGCAAGTAGCTAGTTTCTTATATCTAATTTAATTAAAAGATTAACAATATGCACCCTAACACACTAAACACACTCAGGGAACTCATGGATCCCCACCCATATAAACCCCAGGAATCCAATTGGAGATTCTCTCACAT
Organism: Discoglossus pictus; assembly: GCA_027410445.1. Taxonomy (NCBI): domain Eukaryota; kingdom Metazoa; phylum Chordata; class Amphibia; order Anura; family Alytidae; genus Discoglossus; species Discoglossus pictus. The sequence goes on from CM050165.1 coordinate 166,043,001, forward strand.
ATTAAATGTATAACCATGGAGATCTATTGAGACCCTCATGACACCTAAACATTAATGCCTTACAGATCTTACAGGTCCTCTGTTGCATATGAACATTTACCTTGCCTTACCTTGCCTGTAATGACCTCAGTGGCATGTAAAAATAAACCTCATACCATGGGGGACCTATGGTATTCTAAGTTAACCCTAACTACCATGGGGATCCTTAAAGGAACCTCATGTTACTAAGAAATAAGATGCTAATACAATGGGGGTCTATATAGACAACTATGGTATGCTAAAAGTAACTATGTTCCATCTGGGGTCCTCAAGGATCTACCTTTTTGGAGCCCTTAGGCAGTGAAGTGGAGGAGCCCCTGTGAGTGCTTGCACAAGTTATGCACTCACTAATTTTTCTCTTTGCTGTTCTTGTATATCACTCTCTTGCTGTGTGAGCAAATCACAGATATTTCCCCATAACAGCCATTTTAACAACATAGCTACTCATACACATGCTGAACAATTACTTGTTTATTAAAAGCATTTGATGGTGGGCCAAATTATTTATATTTTTCTAAGCTAAAAAAGGGGTGCGGCTGCCTAGTTGGCGTAATGGGTAATCCGGCTATGCTTGGTACCCTAATAAAAAATTCCCCATTCAAAAAAAACACAATGACATCTAAAAATCAATTCTGATTGGCTAAATATTTAAGCAGCAAAAGCAGTTTGCTTGGGGAGCCCCTCATAGGAGGAGCTACATTAGTTTAAACATTTTTTTTATAGAACATTGTTTTTTTAGGTGGGGGGCGATTTCTAGAATATGAGGATCTGTAACATTGAAGAGGAATTGAATGTTCAATCAACACGGATAGCCTGTATGGACATTCAGAGTGGGTAAGTTTATTTTTTATTTTCTGTAGTTCATTTATTTATTGTAACTGAGTTTAATTTAATTTAATTTTTTGTAATGAAATGTCATTTTTTATTTTGTATACTTTTTATTTTCTTCTACTTTTTTTGTAATATATGTTTTTTTTTATTTTTGGTGATTTAGTGTTGTTATATTTAATATTGTAACGTTAGTGTTTTTGTTAACTTTAGGTTTATTTTATGTTTTAAGGTGCCATGGGGGGTTAACTTTGGAATACCATGGTAATATTGGGCTAATATCAGATACCATTGGGGTTCTTATATAACATGGGGGTCATTAAAGAATGCTTCTTAGGAGCAAGGGGGTACTTGCAGGACCTCCATGGATAGGTGGTTAAGTTTACAGGGCATATGATTAAATGTAGGTGCCATATAACCTTGTGATAGGTGCCATGAAGGTTATTGCATGGTCTCCATGGCATATATCTTGGATGTACATGCCATGAAGGTCTTTACCTCCAGTATTTGAAGTAATATCAGAAAATCCCGTTCACTTTCACTATGCCGAAGCTTAAGGATATTGTTGGTATAAACTTTTGATCAATTTTCCCTCTATAGTTCTCAGCAAAACGGGTTTTTGCCAATGCTTGCGGGCTCTACGAACCCCTACGACTTTTGGACCGCAAATACGGACCCTCGCGAAGTGAGGGGCCGCATTTGCGGAGGTGGAGGCTCTACGGCGCCTCACAAGTGGTTACAAACGCCCACAGAGGCAGGACGTTGAAAAAAAACACAAAACACACAATGACTAAATACGGACTTACACAAAAAAATACGAGCCATGGGACTTATAAAAAATCCATTACAGACTCGCAAAAATACAACCTTAACGGACAACCCGTGCACAGTGGAAAACATCTGAAAGACAGGTTACACCTCGATTTCAGTCCAATTTACAAAGTTTAGACACTCGAAAATCCCCTAAGCAAGAGAAAAAATGGGCACCGAAAAACACAAAAACAAGGCTACACGACCCCTAAAGGCGCAAAACACAGCCAAGCACATACGATTTTTACAAAAACATGTATGACCTACAACAGACACCATTAGCAAGGACGCTAAATCATCCACACCCGCGTACCACATACACATTCACCGCCACTTTATACCACAGTAACTAACACAATTACGGAAGTACCCAGCTACACAAACGGCTTCCCCTCGAGCATGCAGCCTATTTACGCTACACACTGCACACATTGCTGACACTTACCCCTCAGCTCAACAACACTGCAAATCTACATTGTATGCTGCAGGAACATAAAAACAGATTGTTAGCTCTTCAGCACATTACTTGCTGCATATATTAATTACAAATAGGTAAAGTATATCAATTTATGATTTAATTAATTAATTAGCATTAAAAAAAAATATACACAAAAAAAACACCACACCACAGAATCGCAAAAAAAAACAAAGACCACGGCTCACAAGGAGCGCCAACGGTTCTCATAGGACACAAAGTACACCAGGGGAGAACCTTGCAATAAGCGCCAAAAGGAGATCAGCGCGGACCTTACAATAAGCGCAAAAGCGCATATAATAACAAAAAGTATACTAACCAGGGGCTCATAAGGAGCGGCGAAGGCGCTCATTGCCAGCCACGCGATGATCACCAAAAGCGCTCAGCGTGTGGCTCGCAATGAGCGCCGAAGGATCTCAGACCACCAAAACACTTACTCTCTGTGGCAAACAGCATTACCTGCCTTACAATTTTATTGCCGCCATTTTTTGACAGGCAAGTCGCTAGTCTTTTATAATGTAATCCAACTTTGAATTGTTTTGTCAATGGCATTCACAATTACTGCTTATCTGTCTGGGGCTAAAACAAGAGAATCATTGTGGATCTGTTGCATTTATTTTCCTACAAATGAAAAAAAAAACTCATGCCCATTTGTTGTGGTATTTCTGACCCTCTGAGAAATCCGTGTTCTGGTAATTTTATGAGATATTGTATTCTGAACTGTAATAAGTACTTCAAATTAGTTTCTGTGTCATTTAGAGAATGTGTCTGGTAAATATGGCATTTCTGACTTACTGGGAAGTTGCTGTTCGGGTCATTTTACAAAATATTATATTCTGGCCCAGAATGGGTAAAACTAGTTTTTCTAAATGTTTTGAAACTTTAATCTTTTGAGACATTAATCCTGCCTAGTCATGTGTGTCTAGTGAAATTTTGCCTCATGTCCTTTTCTGTATTGCACATTCCTGGACATCCTCACTGTCACTGGCCTCCAGCCTTGTCCCATCTGCCAGTGGCCTTACAATTCTAATTACATCAGTGGTAGTCAATCTGGTCCCTACTGCCCACTATTTGGCTATTCAAGCTTTCATGGTGGGAGGCATGGTAATCGCTAGATGGCGTTGCTGACGAGTGATGCCACACACCAGAGACCTGCAGCAGCACACTTTGCCGGTTGGAAGGCTGATGAGAGAGCCTAGGAACAGCAGTCAGGACCGGATCACTATCTAGTAAGTACAGGGTGATACATAGCTAGGGTAATTTGATTTATTTCATCAGAAATAGATAGGGTAAATTAAGTTACTGTGGCACCGGTGGGCAATAAGGCAGTTTTACCATCAAAAGTGGGCAGTAGGTATTAAAAGGTTAAAAAACCCTGAATTACATCATTAGAACATCAAATGTCATGAAGAATAAGTAAGCTCACAGATGATTAGGTTTTATTAAAATGCTCAGTCATAGAGCCATTTAAAAAACATTTTTCTCAGCTTAATAGTAATTATTTTGTAAGCAGTATAGAAATTGAATAAATATTTAAAGTAAATAGATTAAAATTGCAGTTTATAAGATTTTTTTACATTAGCATGGCAATGGAGCCACTATTCCCACACCAAGAAAAATAAAACAGCAATAATATGTCAAGCATTGTGCCCATAATCTACAAAGACAGAGCCAAACTTGATAGCACTAAACTACCTGCATTATGGTTGTTCTATTGCTGTTTTTCACTCTCCTTGGTTGTGTGAGGAATTAGATAGTTCTTCTTCTTAAAATCTCAACAAGATAAAAATAAATAAATAAAATGTAATAGTTTTGTTGTATTCTGTATATGATATAGCTGCTGCCTACAAGTACTTAATACTAAATTGTGAAATAGACTTTTTTTAGTGGCACACATAGTTATCTAAAATAATTAGGAGGATAGCTTAGAAAAAACCTTCATCTATTTAAAGAAACTTATCACCTTCAACCGTGATTTATGCAATATATTGTTCCTCGCCTTTTTATACCTCAACCATACCCTTTAGACTGTAAGTTTGCAAGGTTTCAGTCTTGCTGGGTGCTTTAGAGAAAGCACTTTGTTTGCTTAACTTTAGACTCAATACCAGGGCCCTCCATTCTTTTGTAATTAGTTACATTTCTCATAATACAATACACATTATACACACATTCTTGTTTTACCTCACATGCATATACACTTATCACATATTATAATTGTCAAACTGCGATTCGTCGTCACGCTTGCGACGAATCGCAGTTTGACAATGATCCGATCGCCTTTGCGATCGGATCGCGCACGCAAGCACATGCGCAATGCACATTGTGAACTGCGCATTGCGCAGCAGCGCATGCACAATCGCAGTTTCACAATGATCCAATCGCCTTTGCGATCGGATCGCGCACAAGCGCATGCGCAATGTGCATCGTGAACTGCGCATTGCGCAGCAGCCTATGCACAGAGCGCTGCATTAACCTCGCATGCGCACAGCATGGCGTGAGCCGCGTATGCACAATGCGTGCCGTGAAACACAGAAGAGAAGAGACACAGAGGGAGAGTGGGGAAGATGCACAGAGGGAGAGTGGGGAAGAGGCACAGAGGGAGAGGGTGGAAAAGACACAGAGGGGGGGAGAGACACAGAGGGAGAGGGGGGAAGAGACACAGAGGGAGAGAGGGGAAGAGACACAGGGGGGGAGAGACACAGAGGGTGAGGGGGCAGAGACACAGAGGGAGAGGGGGGAAGAGACACAGAGAGAGGAGGAAGAGACACAGAGAGAGGAGGAAGAGGCACAGATGGAGGGGGGGGAGAGACACAGAGGGAGAGGGGAGAGACACAGAGGGAGGGGGGAAGAGACATGGGGAAGATGGGGGAAGAGACACAGGAGGGGAGTGGGGGAAAGAGACACAGGGGAGGTGGAAAGAGACATGGGAGGGAGGAAGGGGTAACAGACACAGGGGGGAGGGGGAAAGGCACAGAGAATAGGGGGGGAAGAGGCACAGAGGGAGAGGGGGGAAGAGGCACAGAGGGGGGAGAGATACAGAGGGTGAGGGGGGGAGAGACACAGAGGGAAAGGGGTGAAGAGGTACAGGGAGAGGGGGGAAAGAGGCACAGAGGGGGGAGACACAGAAGAAGGAGTGGAGAGACACAGGGGGGAGAGACACAGAGAGAGGTGGGGGAAGAGGCACAGAGGGAGAGTGGGGAAGGGACACGGGGGAGAGACACAGAGGGTGAGGGGGAAGAGGTACAGAGGGAGGGGGGAAGAGACACAGAGGGAGGGGGAGAGACACAGGGAGGGGGGGAGAGACATGGCGGAGATGGGGGAAGAGACACAGGAGGGGAGTGGGGGAAAGAGACACAGGGGAGGTGGAAAGCGACATGGGAGGGAGGAAGGGGGAACAGACACAGGGGGAAGGGGGAAAGAGACACAGGCCAGGGGGAACAGGCACAGAGAGAGGGGGGGAGAGGCACTGAGGGAGAGGGGGGAAGAGACACAGAGGGGGGAGAGATACAGAGGGTGAGGGGGGAAGAGACACAGAGGAAAAGGGGTGAAGAGTTACAGGGAAAGGGGGGAGACACAGAGGAAGGGGTGGAGAGACACAGGGGGGAGAGACACAGAGAGAGGCGGGGGAAGAGGCACAGAGGGAGAGGGGTGGAAGATACAGAGTGGGGAGAGACACAGAGGGTGAGGGGAAGGAACCACAGAGGGAGAGGGGGGAAGAGAGAGAAAGGGAGGAAGAGGCACAGAAAGAGGGGCCGGAAAGAGACACAGGGGAGGGAGGGGGGGGGGGAGACACAGGTGAGTGAGAGGAGGGGGAAGAGACACAGGGGAGAGAGTGCAGGGGGGAAGATACACAAGGGAGGGAAATGGAGACACGAGGAAGGAGGGGGAAAGAGACACAGGCCAGGGGGAACAGACACAGGGGATGGGGGGGAGACACGGGGGGGGGAGAGACACAGGGGAGGTGTTTAGAGACACGGGAGGGAGAGGGAGGTAAAAACACAGGGGGCAGGAGATACAAGGGAGGGAGAGGAGGCGGAAGGAGACACAAGGGAGGGAGAGTAGGGGGGAAATAAGACACGAGGGAGGAAGTAGACAGGGGGAGAGACTCGCAATGAGCTCCAAAGGGGCTCATTGGAAGGCCTGTGATGAGCGCCAAAGGCGCTCATCGCAAGGCCAGTAAAATAGAGGGGGAGAGGCTCCCATTGTGTGGCAAACAGCATTGCCAGGCTTCACTTTTTATTGCCGTCATTTTTGACGGGCAAGTCGCTAGTATATTATAATGATTAATTATTTTATTTATTTTCCAATTTGTAAGCGGCTAGAGGAGGGGAAGAGAGGAGGAGAGGAGGGTAGTGAGGGGAACATTGGAGGAGAGGAGAATAGGAGAGAAGGAGAGGAGGAGAGTGAGGGGAACACAGGAGGAGAGGAGAGTAGGAGCGTAGGAGAGGAGGAGAATGAGGAGAATATTTGTGGTAGAGAGGAAGAAAGGTAGAGGTATGGAGAGAGGGAGAGGAGGGGGCAGGACAGGGAGGAGAGGTAGAGGCAAAGGAGAGAAGGAGGGGGGAGGGATGTGTTCCCAGATGAAGGCACACAAATAATAAGAGCAGAGGATCAGGGGCCTGATCCCAGGGGGGGGGTAGTGGTGAGGGGGGACTCAGTGACCCAGGGAGAGATCAGGGAGGCCAGAAACCCCAGGCACAGGTGAGAGGACAAGAGATAAGATGAGGGTCCTCCTCAGTGAAATCTGTGCCCGCTATAGCATCACACATGGGGGGGGGGGGGGGAGCGAAGCCTAGCCAGAAGACACATGCCTGGAGTGAGGTTGCTTCAGCTGTTGTTTCATTGGGGTATGCCAACAGTGATGTGAGGTTGGTCACAGATATGATAGAAATATTAGCAGTACAAGAAAAATGGGGCTTAATAGGCATTACGGAAACATGGTGGGATGAATCTCATGACTGGACTGTTAATCTGGATGGTTATAACCTATTTAGGAAAGATAGGGGAAATGGTAAAAGAGGAGGAGGGATCTGTCTTTATGTTAAGCCTGAATTTAAGCCTATAGTTAGAGAAGATATTTATGCTGGCACTAACGGCATCATTGAATCCTTGTGGGTTGAGCTAAATAGTGGAGGAGCTAATTCTAAATGCATATTGGTGGGAGTATGCTATAAACCCCCAAATATAGCTGAAAGTGAGGAAATACAATTATTGTTACAGATTGGAAATGCAGCTAAGCATGGGCAAGTTCTAATAATGGGAGACTTTAATTACCCTGATATAAACTGGATAAACGAGACCAGCAGCTCAGCTAAGGGGAGCAGGTTCTTGAGTACACTCAGGGATCATTATCTAGCCCAGGTAATACAAGAACCTACTAGAAATGGGGCCATCTTGGATTTAGTCATCACAAGTAATATTGATATAATATCAAATGTAAAAATAGGGGAACCCTTGGGGAACAGTGATCACAACACAGTCTCATTTGAGATTGAATACAAAAAACAGAGTTGTAAGGGGCCAACAAAAACTCTAAATTTTAAAAGGGCTAACTTTAATGGGCTACGGGCAGCAATACAACATATAGACTGGGACAAAGAACTTACAGGGAAGAATACTGAAAATAAATGGACAACATTCAAATCCTTACTAAATAAACATACTCATCAGCATGTACCATGTGGAAATAAAATAAATAGGAGTAAATCACATCCCATGTGGCTTAACAATGACTTAAAGATCATGATGAGGAAAAAGAAATATGCATTTAAATTATACAAGAAGGAGGGAACAGAGGCATCTTTATGTGACTATAAGGAAATCAACAAGGCTTGCAAAAGGGCTGTTAGACTGGCTAAAATAGAAAATGAGAAGTCAGTTGCAATGGAAAGTAAGACTAACCCTAAAATATTTTATAAATATATTAATGGGAAGAAGGCCAGGAAGGAATCGATAGGACCATTACAATGTGACACAGGCCATCTGATAATTAGTGACCAGGAAAAGGCAGATGAGCTAAATAGGTTCTTTTCGTCGGTTTACACAAGGGAGGTACCAGTGGTTGGGACACTGCAACATAATGGGGCTACACTACCTTCACTAAATAATTGGTTAACGCAGGAAGAAATACAAAAGAGGTTGGAGAAAATAAATGTTAATAAAGCCCCAGGTCCTGATGGAATACATCCAAGGGTACTGAGGGAGCTGGGTTCTGTAATAGCCAAACCATTATATTTAAAGACTCGCTCACTACAGGGTCTCTACCAGATGACTGGAGAAAAGCAGAGGTGATACCTATATTTAAGAAGGGATCTAGAGCAAATTCGGGGAATTATAGACCAGTGAGCCTCACTTCTGTAGTTGGGAAGCTTTTAGAAGGGTTAATAAGGGATAATATACAAGAATATGTCTATTTGAACAGGATCATAGGTAGCAGTCAACATGGATTTATGAAGGAAAGGTCGTGTCAGACCAATCTAATTAGTTTTTATGAGGAGGTTAGTAGGAACTTGGATCAGGGCAACTCAGTGGATGTAGTCTTTTTAGATTTTTCAAAGGCATTTGATACAGTGCCACATGGAAGACTAGTGAGCAAACTAAGGGATACAGGAATTGCAGTAAATATCTGCTCATGGATCGAGAGCTGGCTAAAAGACAGGAAGCAAAGGGTTGTTGTAAATGGAACATACTCCGATTGGTCTAATGTGATAAGTGGGGTTCCTCAGGGCTCAGTATTGGGTCCTCTCCTTTTTAACATATTTATTAATGACATTGAAGTAGGACTCGAATGTAGTGTCTCCATTTTTGCTGATGACACTAAGTTGTGCAAGGTAATAAAATCAGATAATGATGTACTTTCCCTACAAAAGGATTTGCATAAATTAGAGAAATGGGCGGCTAAATGGCAGATGAGATTTAATACAAATAAATGTAAGGTTATGCATTTGGGAAGGAACAATAGCCAAGCAATCTATAATCTTAATGGAGCAAATCTAGGGGTATCAGATATTGAAAGGGATTTGGGAGTACTAGTGGACAACCACCTAGGTAACAGCGCTCAAAGCCAAGCAGCGGCTGCAAAGGCAAATAAAATATTAGCATGTATTAGGAAGGGTATAGAAGCCAGGGAAGAAGATATAATTCTGCCACTATACAAATCTCTAGTACGCCCTCATTTGGAATATGGAGTACAATTTTGGGCACCACCTCACAAAAAAGACATTTTAGAGCTGGAAAAAGTACAGAGAAGGGCTACAAAACTAATAAGGGGAATGGAGGGGCTAAGTTATGAAGAAAGACTAGCAAAATTAAACTTATTTTCGCTAGAAAAAAGGCGTCTAAGAGGAGATATGATTACGTTATTTAAATACATCCAGGGTCAATATAAGGCTTTGTCAAGTGAACTTTTTGTAGCAAGAGATTTTCAACTGACAAGAGGACATCCGTTGAGGTTAGAGGAAAAAAGATTTCACCTTAAACAAAGAAAAGGATTCTTCACAGTTAGGGTGGTTAAACTGTGGAATTCTCTACCAAAGGAGGTGGTGACAGCGAATTCGATAGACAACTTCAAAAAGGGGTTAGATATATTTCTGAATAAAGAGGGCATTCAAGGCTATCCTAGATAACTAGCAAGGAATATTGATCCAGGGAGAAATTTGATCGCCAGTTTCTGGGGTCAGGAAGGAATTTTGCTTTTTTTCCCCCCTTATGAGACAATTGGCAAAGTTTCAATGGTTTTTTTTTTTTGTTTGCCTTCCTCTGGATCAATTAACAATAATTAACAATTAACAATAATAATAAATAGTCCAAATTAAAAAGATCAATAGAGATCTAAAAAGGTTGAACTTGATGGACTAACTCTTTATTCATTCTCCAATACTATACTATTAATAATTATTTAATCAATAATTTAATTAATAACTAATCCGCATATTGCAGATCAGAGGAGATCTTAACAGGTTGAACTTGATGGACTGAAAGTCTTTTTTCAACCTTAATTACTATGTAACTATGTAACTATGTAAGATAAAGAGGAAGATGGCTGAGGAGGCCAGAGCAGACCGGGCAACTGTTGATGGACCAGCACCCATTATAACCTATACAGCATGAGAGAGGACCCTGAGGGAGTCGATCGAACCAGCAGGAGTTGTGGGTCTTCCAGTTGGAGGATGAACCAGATATACCCCTAGAAGTGGTGGTTGAGGAAGTCGAAACCAAATCAGTGGGCCTCGGACAGTCACAGGAAGTTGGCCTGTAAGCAGCAACATGTCCTCCAATGTATCCAGTCTGTGAATCTCCCTCCCACGCATTGTGGCCAAGTTCGCTGCCTGTTCAGCCAACTCAATCTCAACCTCACATGTATTGGAGTCAGCAACCATCCCCACCTCCACATCTGTCCTGTTACTGGAGACAACCATCAGCAGGCCCACCACAACTGCTACCTGCACCAATCCCATGGATGCCTTGCCAGGACCACACCACTCCTCCAGCCCCAACATGCACTCCCCCAACATGGGCTCCCCCAAGATGGGTCTCACCACCAACACCAGCACCACCAACACCGGCAACAGTAACACCATCTCCACAAGCAACTCCATCAACACCACTGTCATCAACTAAGCCCATCGAAAAGCCCGGCATTTCGAGAGGCAGATCTCAACCCCGCCACCACCACCACTATTCAGTTGGAGTGATATCCTTCTCCAAATGCAAGAGACAACCTATCACACCCTAGTTGGTGACTTGCCAATACAACTTGACAGGCAGACGGATAGCATTATAGCCCTCCATGACATCAACATGCAGATATATGGTGAGATGAGAAGGCACAATCTAAGGATGGAAAAGTATGGTGAAAAGAAAAATACGGACAGACAAGCCCAGAGAACATTAATGGAGCACCAAATAGAATTGGCCGAACGCCAGCTCATATCTACCCAGGCTTTGGTTTCAAAGCCTCCACCACTATCTCAACCAGAGATGGTGGTCTCCTCATCTCACAATCTTCAACCAACTCCAGCTGATACACAACCATGCAAGGTGGATGCACCCCTCACTTCAACACCTCCTCTTCGTGGTAGAGGGAGGCGGAATGCAGGCACAGAGGGTGGGGGCCCAGTGCTATGAAAGAGAAGGTAGTAGAGGATCATATATATAGTTGTGGTACAGTAGGGGGAAAAAGTATTTGATCCCGTGATGATTTTGAACGTTTGTCCACTGACAAAGAAATGATCAGTCTATAATTTTAATGGTAGGTGTATTAAAAGTGAGAGACAGAATAACGAAAAAAACAAACAAGAAAAACTCATGTCAAAAAAGTTATAAATTGATTTGCCGGTCAGTGAGGGAAATAAGTATTTGATCCCCTATCAATTAGCAAGATTTCTGGCTCCCAGGTGTTTTTTTTTCTACGTACAAAAACAAGAAACAATACAATGACAATAGTCATTCACATCTAGTCATAAACAAAAATGTAACAACAATAGCATTAATAACATTAGTAACGTCCATAAAAATAATAGCATTAAAAGAGCATTGAGATTAATGACATAACATTAAGGTGCAGAGTACTAATTCATCAACCCTGAGTTTCCTTGTTTAGAGGAATCTATGTAATTATCCCAAGGAGCCCATTTCAGAAGCTTTTTTTTCTTATAACCCCCCTTGTTTATCATGTAATCTAGTTCAAGATCTCTGTTATAAGCTACAATTGAAACAATTTCCTTCCATGAAGGTAAACAGTCAGTTTTCCTTTTTAACCAGATTAGGAGCACTCTCTTAAAGGGGGGCTCCTAATCTCAGCTTGTAACCTGTATAAAATACACCAGTCCACAGAAGCAATCAATCAACCAGATTCCGAACTCTCCACCATGGCCAAGACCAAAGAGCTGTTCAAGGATGTCAGGGACAAGATTGCAGACCTACACAAAACTGGAATAATGGGCTACAAGACCTTCGCCAAGCAGCTTGGTGAGAAGGTGACAACAGTTGGTGCGATTATTCACAAATGGAAGAGACACAAAATAACGGTCAGTCTCGCTCTGTCTGATGCTCCATGCAAGATCTCACCTCATGGAGTCTGAATGATCATGAGAACGGTGAGGAATCAGCCCAGAACTACACGGGAAGATCTTGTTAATGATCACAAGGTAGCTGGGACCATAGTCATTAAGAAAACATTTGGTAACACACTACGCCGTGAAGGACTGAAATCCTGCAGCGCCTACAAAGTTCCCCTGCTCAAGAAAGCACATGCACAGGCCCACCTGAAGTTTGCCAATGAACATCTGAATGATATAGAGGAGAACTGGGTGAAAGTGTTGTTGTCAGCTGAGACCAAAATCAAGCTCTTTGGCATCAAGTCAACTCCCTGTGTTTGGAGGAGGAAGAATGCTGCCTATAACCCCAAGAACAACATCCCCACTGTCAAACATGGAGGTGGAAACATTATGCTTTGGAGGTGTTTTTTCTGCTAAGGGGAGATGACAACTGCACCGCATCAAAGCGATAATGGACGGGGCCATGTACTGCCAAATCTTTGGTGAGAACCTCCTTCCCTCAGCCAGGGAATTAAAAATAGGTTGTGGATGGGTATTCCAGCACGACAATGACCCAAAACACACAGCCAAGGCAAAAAAGGAGTGGCTCAATAAGAAGCACATGGAGTGGTCCTGGAGTGGCCTAGCCAGTCTCCAGACCTTAATCCCAGAGAAAATCTGTGGAGGGAGGTGAAGGTTCGAGTTGCCAAACATCAGCCAAAAGTGCTCATCGCCTGCGAGCCTCGCATAGCAAGGGGAACCTTTAAGCCACTACAAAGCATGGCAGTTAGCCGAAAAACACTTCCTAAACGCGGGATCACCTGGGCGTGCAAGCGATTCACAACCGTGGGACTTAAAAAAAAAGATACGAGACGCGGGACAAAAATCAAAAAACAATAAAAACACACTAAATACACCCCCAAAAATTACAAAAACATCACAGACAGCACGGGGCAGCAGCCAGGACATCTGGGAGTGTGGTGGAACGCAAATGTAACTCAATTTAGATGATTTTCACCAATCAAAAATCGCCTAAGCAAAGAAAAAAAATGGCCGCCAAAAAAAGTGAAAACGAGGCTACATGACCCCGGACCGCGCAAAACACTGACAAACGCGTAGCACTTTATACATCACACTACGACCTACAAAATACACTATTACAAAAGCCCCAAAATACTCACGAGACGCGTAACACATTAATAACATTACGACTATACAATGCCGCTTTACAGAATAAACCAACGGCTTTACCTCGCGCACACAGCCTATTTATAATGCACACTTGGAACATTCATTACACTTTATAAGCAGTGCACTAACACTCAAACTGTATATTCTATCCTGTCGGAAAATACAGATTGTTAGCTTCAGCCTATTGCTCGCTGCATATATGAATTATAAATAATTAAAGTACTGTATATACTCAAGTATAAGCCGAGTTTTTCAGCCCTTATTTTAAGGCAAAAAAGGGCCCCCTCGGCTTATACTCGAGTCACTCCCCACCCCGTGTCTCTCTAACCCCCCCGTGTCTCTCTAACCCCCCCGTGTGTCTCTAACCCCCCGTGTGTCTCTAACCCCCTCGTGTGTCTCTAACCCCCCGTGTGTCTCTCTACCCCCCGTGTCTCTTTCTTTCCCTCCCCCCTCCTCAACCTAAACACCTATCCTCAGCATAAACCCCCCTCCTCCACCTAAACCCCCCTCAACCCCACTCCTCCACCTAAACCCCCCTAAATACCTCCCCCCTCTCCCCTCACTTACCTGCTTGTGCTCCGGCCTCCGCTCCTTTACCCGGCGCTGGCGTGCATGTGACGTCACATGCGTGCTGCGTCATTAGCATGTACCGGGTGCCGGCACCAGGTATATGCTAATGACGCGGCGCGCACGTGTGACTTCACATGTGCGCCGGCACCGGGTCAAGGAGCGGAGGCCGGAGCACAAGCAGGTAAGTGAGGGGAGAGGGGGGAGGTTTTTAGGGGGGTTTAGGTGGAGGAGGGGGGTTGAGGGGGGTTTGGGTTGAGGAGGGGGTTGAGGGAGGTTGAGGGGGGAGGTTGAGGGGGGTTGAGGTTGAGGAGGTGGGTTGGGGTTTAGGGGGGTTGATGTTGAGGAGGGAGGTTTAGGGGGGTTGAGGTTGAGGATGGGGGGTTGAGGATGAGGATGGGGGGTTGAGGATGGGGTTGAGGATGGGGGGATTGAGGAGGGGGGTTGAGGTTGAGGGGGGTTGAGGTTGAGGAGAGGGGTTGAGGGAGGTTGAGGATGGGGGGTTGAGGATGGTGGGGGTGAGGAGGGGGTTGAGGATGGGGGGGTTTGAGGAGGGGGTTGAGGAGGAGGGGGTTGAGGATGAGGAGGGAGGTTGAGGATGAGGAGGGAGGTTGAGGATGAGGAGGAGGGGTTGAGAAGGGGGTTTGAGTTGGAGGGGGTTGAGGGAGGTTGAGGATGGGGGGTTGAGGATGAGGATGGGGGGGTTGAGGAGGGGGTTGAGGATGGGGGGGTTTAAGGAGGAGGGTTGAGGATGGGGGGTTTGAGGAGGGGGTTTGAGGAGGGGGTTGAGGATGAGGAGGGGGTTAAGGATGAGGAGGGAGGTTGAGGATGAGGAGGGAGGTTGAGGATGAGGAGGAGGGGTTGAGGAGGGGGGTTGAGGAGAGAGGATGAGGATGGGGGTTTGAGGATGAGGATGGGGGGGTTGAGGATGAGGATGGGGGGTTGAGGAGGGGGTTGAGGAGGGAGGTTGAGGATGAGGAGGGAGGTTGAGGAGGAGGAGGGAGGTTGAGGATTAGGAGGGAGGATGAGGAGGGAGGTTTAGGATGAGGAGGGAGGTTGAGGATGAGGAGGGAGGTTGAGGATGAGGAGGAGGGGTTGAGGAGGGTGGTTGAGGAGAGGGGATGAGGATGGGTGGTTGAGGATGAGGATGGGGGGGTTCAGGATGATGATGGGGGGTTGAGGAGGGGGTTGAGGAGGGAGGTTGAGGATGAGGAGGGAGGTTGAGGATGAGGAGGGAGGATGAGGAGGGAGGTTGAGGATGAGGAGGGAGGTTGAGGAAGGTGATAAGGGAGGGGGGAAGAGACACAGGGAAGGTAGAGGTTGAAAGAGACACAGGGAAGGGAGAGGGGAGAAGAGACACAGGGAAGGGAGAGGGGAGAAGAGACACAGAGAGAGAGAGGGACACAGAGGGCACAAGAGGGACACAGGGGGCAGCACATTTCCCACCCTCGGCTTATACTCGAGTCACTCATTTTACCCAGGATTTTGTGGTAAAATGGGTGCCTCATCTTATACTCGGGTCGGCTTATACTCGAGTATATACAGTATATTAATTTTTTTAACAAATCATTCATTATTACTTAACTACATATACATAGAAATATATCTCTCTCTCAGAGGACCAAAAGTACACGACAGGAGAGGCTCGCAATGAGCGCCAAAGGTTCTCACAGTCCAAAACGGTTTACATTCTGTGTCAAACAGCATTCCCATGGCTTGAAATTTTATTACCCTTCATGTTTGATGGGCAAGTCGCTAGTTACAAATTAAGCCTGAGAATGATGTATTGTCAGCATTGTCTCTGATAACCTTAACCTGCTTAAACTGAAAGCTTTTATGCGACCAGGACACACTTAACCTTCTGTACCAGTATGTATTCTATTGTCATGTTTGTTTTATGTATACCGTGTTCGTAGCACTATGGAATATGATGAGCTTTCTAGTTTGGAAATATTGTCCAAAAAGGATCATTCTACTGCTAGCCAGACCTTATTTAAGGGCTGATCTAAAATCTCTACATAATGACAAAGCGGAGTAAAATAAAATGTGGAGATACCAATTAGATCCACATCTTTTGCAATGTATTTTCTGGTAATGTTGGTTCATTTAATGTACCTAAGCCTTAATAGTTCTTGAAAAGAATTCAGAAAAGAATAAAACTAAGTATCTCAGGTGAGCTAAAAATGTGAGAACCTGAATACACACATATAGTGGCATTGAAACTGTTAGCAGATGTTAGCAGCCCTTTAGGATCAAGTTGCCCGCTACTGGGCAAGACTAAAATCAGCTTCAGAGAACAATCTCGCAGTCCCTGAGAATAGTAATTATTGTTGTGTATTACACATACCTGTTTTAGCCCTGTTGCATTTCTCTGCCCTGCTATATTTTTCTGTTGTACCACCAGTAATTTGATTCTCAGTTATTCTTCATCACTATAACTCAATTTAAATCTTTCATTCTGATATAGACAGTTCATTGCGAACACCATTTACATAAATAGTTCTCCTAATATGTCAACAATCAAGCACAAGTGAATTCATGATGCTAGAGACAATGACAATTCACAAACTGAGAGGTATTAATAGGATGCACACAAGTGTAAATTAAGCATTTCATTATGATCAATTTACCTCAGTGAATTCTAAAAGGCAATTTTATGAAAAGCTATTTCCTTTCTATCACAGCCATTTAACATTTAAGGGGCAATGCAGTAGTTTGTTAAGCATACACATATTTAAATGTGTTTTCAAATGTTGTTTGTTATTGGCAATCATTTCCTTGACATTTCTGCCTGATTTTGTTCTTTTTTTCTGTTCAGACTGTTCATTTTCTTGATTGTATTGTTTTAAGATAAAAGCATTATTTATAGAAAACAGAGAGCAAATTAAATGATTGCTATAGTTTGGGGAAATGTAACATTAGCAGCTATGTAAACCATGAGCATAAAACATTTTAGAGAAAACCATACATTTAGCTAACTCTTTTTATGGGAGCTTGGTCTGCTGGCCTCCCTTTAGTTTGATGGGTGATTATCCTACTGGGACTGAATATAACTGAATAGAGTCTAATCATGTTAGGAGTATAAAATAATGGCCCCTATTTAATTGTCCAAATCTCAATTACATGAGCCTGAAATAGAGTGAGTAAATGTTACTGATATTCAATTTCCTACTTTTAGCTACTCGCATTTCAATTGCAAGTTACAGGCTCAAAAGCACTGCGATTGTCAAAAACATAACTCTGTCATATCTCCTTTGATCTTTCAAGCCCGCAAATGTTACTGCAAAGGCAAATAAGCACACAGTACTGTACTTAAAAATACTGGGAAAGCAATGGAAGGCATTAGATTATTTTTTTTTTAAGTTTTATTTCTGTGTTATATCGATCCCAGGAGTTAATACATATCATAAAACCTGCATGGACTAGAACAGTTGCTTTATTGAATTTGATTGATTTCTACATTTCTGGATTGCGAGTCCGATTGCAAACCATACATACATAATTGATTATAGTTTAAACTCCATGTTTTACTGACATCATGATGACGGTCTCATTTACTATTGGCTTTGTCTAAAATGTAACTTACAGGCTTGCTTAAATTATCATGATCATGCCCTGAAATGCTACTTACGGGTTCATGGTTTGCCTGTTGGGGCTGTGATTGCAGGCTTGAGTCAATAGAATATATCTATATATGTAAAAACTTAGTAACCCACAGCCAAAATGTCGGTTTACATGTAATTATTAGCTGGGAATTAAATAGTGGGCAATGTCTGTCATCATTAAAGCAACATTTAATATAATATCTAAAACTTAAATGCTATATTTATTTATTTTTTACATTTCTAAAAAGATTTTGCTCATCAGGTTAAGTTTTTCATAAGAGCATATTATAAATATGATACTTACTTTCCTTTAATAGTGTCCAAACCATGTAATATTGTATTGTTATTGATTAAAGCCACAAAACCCATACTAAAATGTCACTGTGTAAACCAGATAATAGGGAATACAGGTTTGAATACAGAGACAGAACTGATTAATATGTTTTATTAGCCTGCTTATAAAGTCTTAGACAATAGTAAAGTAAATACAGTGGAAATTGCAAAATAAAACATGATGACATTGCAAAGCTGTGTAAAATAACATTTGAAAATTCCAGTCAGATCCACAACTCATTTGAAATTATCAGGTACCACTTGCAAAAGTCAAAGAAATATAGAAATAATAAAAACACTGAAAAACTGGGTTCCTCAAAGTCTAAATGCATTTTATACTTATCAAGGTATTTAATAATAAACTGTTGGATATATTCAATAAATATAGTTAGTTTAATAATAGTTTAATAAATAGTTTAACAAAATGGTTAAGTATGGTAGAACCCTCCAACTCAGACTTTATCTTATTCTGCTTCACAGCTGTGTCTCTAATAATGCAATTATATCAGTGCTTGTGCCTGGTTTGGCGCTTCTAGATTGTCTTGTATCAACCCTGCCAGATCTACCTGAATAGGAGAAAGACCCTACTGATGAGGCCCAACTAATACCAAAATGTGTGGGGTTTACTGTTGATCTTGTTCAGGGTAGAATTGCCTGGTATTTCAGGACTGGATCACACTATTGAGTGAGACTAGAAAGATATACTACAGGATATTTCTTCCTGTGAAGGATACAAATGAGCTAAAAGAATCTACTCTCAGGGTGAAATAAGGTTAAGTCATTCTCTGATTGAGCACCTCTATTTTATTGATGCTTATGTAAATTACCCTTAGGGCTTAGTCTTCCTAAGAGTGACAAGGGGTTCTAGAGGTGGACTCCTTGCTCACTGTGACTTAGAAAGTTCAGCTATACCATACCGATGACACCAAATTAGGGTTGAAATGTACTTCTGGAGTTTGCTGTTTGCCTAATCATGGAAGAATTGCCTGGTATTTTGGACCTGGATCACTCCTATGTGTGAGACCAGACTGATATACTATAGGATATTCATCCCTGTTAAGAGCACAAGTGTGCTAAAAAATAGACCATGGGCGTCTGTATGGACCCCCATATTACCTAAAAGTTAACCCCCTTTGCGCCATGGAGGTCCTCAAAGACCCCAATGGCACTCTTTGTAATATACAATAGCCCTGCAATCAAAATACAGACAAAACATAATATTGCATAGTTACATATTTACATAGTAATCAAGGTTGTAAAAAGACTTTCAGCCTATCACTTTCAACCTTTTTAGATCTCATCTGATCCTTGCATATTGTTAATTAATTGTTGATCCAGAGGAAAGCAAACAGAAAGAAAAACATGTAGATTGCCAGGGGGGTCCTTTAAAGACCTCTGTGGCATGGGTTAATTTTATGAGCCACATGGGTCCTTTAAAGACATTGTGGCATATTAGGCAAATTAGGAGCCACAGGGATCCTTACAGAACCACTGTGGATGGAGGGATACATTTACATGCCATGGAAGTTCTTACATGAACTCAGTGACATAGTGGTAGTAGTAGGTGCCAAAGAGGTCCTTACAGAACCTCCATGGCATATATCTTATAGTTAGATGCCATGTGGAAGTCCAGCTATGTCTCATAAGGGAGAAAATACTTACTGATCCGCAAAACTGACAATGAGGTTATTCCCTAGATTAATACTTTATCTATTCTAGTTAACTGCCATAAACGTGCATCCCTGTTTTTGCAAAAATATTTTTTGCAATGCTCTACAAACAAACTCTACCTACTTCTCTTTCTGTTATTCTGTAATAGTAAACCAAATCCACCAACATTCATACAGAGCAGAGAACAATGTATTGTCTTTGCTGCTCGTTTGTTGGTGTAAATTGCTGAAACTGAAATTGCTCAAGCTGACTTTTTCATTGTCCTCTGATTGTAAATATCATAACACTCACTGTGTCTGCTTATTACTGATATTGCCCCTAAATCAAGCCTCCAGGGCAAATGCCACTATTCATGTGTGTTCTGCTTCCTTTCTCAGTGTTATGCCTCCACATTTCCAAATTTCCTGGAGGTTCTCACCACAAACCCCACTCGCTAGCCTACTAAGTCTCCAAGCTTTCTATTGCTCCTTCTCTCTGCCTCCCTCAGTGGGTGCCTCTCAAATATCTAAACAGTGTAGTAATGTAGTAATGGAGACATTTCTGGTCAAAAGCGAGGGAGCTACCCAAGGGAAACCTCCCAGGGAAAAATAAAAAGACAGAGAAAAGATAAGACACTCAACCATTAATGAGGCTCTAGAAACTTTGACAACGGTAAACAATACCTCACAAACACACCTATTTAAAAAATCATATCACCTTCAGCCTTTATAATTACAACTGCACACTCCACAGCTTAATAACACTCCCACCCACAATCTACAGTACAGCTCACAGACCCCTCCAATTGACTAAACAAATTGCATTCACGTTGCCATTTTGTATTTGTCACCCTCTTGTATCACACCTAAACCCTTAGGCCCTCATTCAATTGCAATTTGGCCAATTGAATAGGGGTCTAAATAAGCACATAACATATTTTTTAAAAGAAGTTTTTACTTAGTAAACATCTATCCAAAAGCAAGGTTTTCACTAACTAAAAACTTCTTTAAAAAAAATATGTTATGTTCTTATTTAGAGCCCTATTCAATTGGCCAAATCGCAATTGAATGAGGGCCTTAGATTGTAAGTTTGCGAGTTTTCAAGTGTGTGTCCGTGTCTTGGAAACAAGCACTATGTACATTTGATTATATGCTCAAAAAAAGGGCCCTCCATTCTTTAAGGTGTTAAGTTTGTTTTTTGCCATGTACTAACCCCCTGTACAGCGCTACGGAATATGTTGGCGCGATATAAATAAAGATAATAATAATAATAATGGACCATTTCCAAAGGACCATTTCCAAAGTAGTAGAAGAGCTTGATCACTCCAGTCATACTCAGCACGATTGAGAGGATCCAACACTGAGATGAAAATCTCCATTAGAAGTATTTTGTTTTTTCAATAGCAGTTTTTTTAGGTGGAGGTCTATTTCATCAAGTCAAAGAAGAGGATACTGGCTTCAACCAAGAATGAAGAGGACAGAATCTTCAATCAACATAAATGTGCCTGCTTGAGGACCAGGGTTTCAATGGTCGTCGGTGGATGGCATCCAAGGATAGATAAGGTAAAGTATATTTTTATCCCCTTTCAGGTGTAGTGTATTTTTTTTATAGTATTCTTTTATTTTGTGTAATATTTAGAATTAGGGGGTCCTTACATTGGTCCACTGAGGACCCCATGTCACAGTGGTTAATGTTAGTTGCAATGGGGGTCCATGAAGATTGCCATGGTTATAGTTAGCAATACCATGGGAGTCCGTTGAGGACCCTCATGATATGAGGTTTACATTATACATAGTAACTGAGGTTGAAAAGAGACTTTCAGACCATCAAGTTCAACCTTTTAAGATCTCCTCTGATCTGCAATATGCAGATTAGTTTTTAATTAATTAGTTGTTAATTAATTGATCCAGGGGAAGGCAAACAGAAAAAAACTTTGCCAATCGTCTCAAAGGGAGAAAAAAAATTAATTCCTTCCTGACCCCAGATACTGGCGATCGGATTCCTCTCTGGATTACTCCCTCTCTAATTATCCAGGATAACCCTGAATGCCCTTTTTAATTTGAAATAAATTAATCCTTTTTTTAAGTTATCTATCAAATCCGCTGTCACCACCTCCTTTGGTAGAAAATTCCACAGATTAACCACCATTACTGTGAAGAACCCTTTTCTTTCTTTAAGGTGGAATCTTTTTACTTCTAACCTCAAAGGATGTCCTCTTGTCATTTGAAAACCTCTTGGCACAAAAAGCTCACTTGACAAATCTTTATACTGACCTTGGATTTATTTATATAGAGTAATCACATCTCCTCTTAGATGCCTTTTTTTTTAGAGAGAAAATAAGCTTAGTATGGTTAGTCTTTCTTCATAACTTAGCCCCTCCATTCCCCTTATTAGTTTTGTAGCACTTCTCTGTACCTTCACAGCTCTAAAATGTCCCTTTTATGAAGTGGTGCCCAAAATGTTAATGTATGCATCACAGGAGTCCTTTGAGGACCCACATTGCACAGGGGTTAATTTAAGTTAAATATACTGTCCTGATTTAATTGTTTAAGGACTCATTTTGTCAGTAATTTATGAATATGTCCAAGAGAGCATGACATTGTTACATTGGGATTATGTGTTATTGTGTGGTTATATGTTGCCTGTACATTGTTATTATGTATCCTAGTTATAATATATTGTCAGAGGGAAAATGTTATACAGAACATATGTGGAATTGGTAGAAATGCTCTGCATAGAAGTTAGCTGCAGATCCTTGCACACTCACACATACAGACCTTGGGTCAAAAAAGATGCATGTACTTCAAGTAGTCCTAAGCAAACACTTGAGTTTAACATAAAGGTTTGTTCACTAGATATCTGGTGAATTTAATCTCAAGAGCTTTGATAGCCCACGGTTGCAAGCCAGATGGGCTGACATCACGCATACACAAATGTACACAAGGGTGTGGTATGGAAGAGTATAAATATGTTGTTTTGATCATTCAATAGAGGTTGAATTATAGTTTTCACATAAACAAGGTGTGAGACTATTTCTGTGTGGTGTATCCTGACTTGGGGAGTGGTCTTGCCATGAGCCACTAAATAACCTGTATGCAGAATTCTCTGCCTGTACCTCTTCAGAAGTCATCTTTTGTGCCACAGAGAACAGGAACTACATGATTCCACTGGGTTAGGTTTGAACTAGGTTCATATCAAGCCCCCTTGAAGAAGCAGATCGGGACATATACCATGGGGGTTCATATAGTTTAATATACTCTGGTTATTGTAAAATATACCTTGGGATCCCCATTGTTATACTTTCGACTGGGGAAACCTGGGGTCATAGGGACTAGTGGGTGGAAGGGGGAATCCTAGAGGATCCCCAGGATCATAGCAGATAGGTAATTGGGGAAATAATGTGGTGCTTTGTCTGGAGACTTAAAAACTCCCCAGCATTTTATTTATATGTGAAACTACTGGCTCCTACACAGCGCTCATGTAGATCCTACCCTAGTATTTGAAACTGGATTAACAGATCAGCAGATGTATATAAAATTTGGTTCCGCACAACATTCACTGTTTGTGGGAATGTCCTTAGAAATCATAATTCTGGTCTAAAATTTTAGCACATATGCACTATTTTCCTATTGTAGCTTATAGGAGCAATCTTCAGGTTGTGACTTTTATATTCTTCTTGGCACCCAGCACCTTAGATCAAAACATCAGTCATGGAGAAATAGGACAAATCAAACCAGCAACGCCATTAGTTTAGTGTAGAGGCACTGAGCATTTAATCACATAAGATTAATGAATCTTCCCATTTATTTAAATTACCTTGAGGTCAGGGTTATTATCTCCCTACCCCCACTGAGCTTAGGAGCCTGAACGTTACCATGTGCTCTCTTTCCTGCTTCCTATTCTCTCTAGAATTAGAGAGCCATTGTCTCCCTGTTTAGCACCATACTTCTTCTGATTTATACATTCAGGGACTGACCCATGCTAATAGGTAACAATTTGCTTGTGGCACTACTTGAGGTGGCACAAGGCTAGATACATTTATGGCAGGAACATGGCCATTTTTCCATACTGTACTGGATTCCCTTATGACCAAGCACATCACAACTGATGACCTCTCTGCCCAGAGAACCTGGCATTACACCTCACTATACTCTCTAAGGAAAATGCAGCATGTGGACCCCCTTTGCATCCATAAGGCCACACACACACACATACACACTGCTCTGTATAATACACATAATTTAGTGACCCCCAACATGAATTATTGAGGCCTACCATACATTACACACAGCATCAACATGTCATATTTCTTAGAAAGTCCACAGGCTGGGATTATAAATAAACATGATTCAGGTACCAGGTTTCCCTGGTACATAGTCCATAGTCCCCCAAAAGTTCAGTGGTGGGGGGCCTCCTGGACATTACATAAGGTAACCAATTTGGCAAGGCTATAATGGTCAATATATTTGGAAGGCAGGGAGAGAGTGGTGGAGAATTTGTACACTACCTGGGAATCTTACATACCTTACCACTACAAGCCCAACTACCAAAGTACCTCTTTAATGGATGTTCTATACAGTGGAACAGCTTGGTTAATTATATGAATGCTCTCAATTTCATACTGCTACAATCCAGCAAGCACTAATGTTCTAGTAACAGCATCTAATTGATCCTAGGGAAGCATAAAACTTAAATATATCATAGAAAAGTACACAAAATAAAAAAAATATTATAAGTTGGCATACAAAGGTATAGTCCAAAATATTGTAAAATAAAGTATAAATAAACATACCATGGCTTTTAAGGAAGAACCTCATATAGATATAACCACTTTTGTACCTTCAAGCTCTGGTGATTTATGATATGTGTAAAAGTAGATATAGTCTTATTTTCATTACATAGACCATAATAGTGTAATTATTGTCTTGGCCTAGTCCTTTATGTTAGAGTTGGATAATTGGTTGTAACCAGAGAACCTAAGTAAACATCACAAACAAGGTATCCATTGTAAACCAGTAAAAGGCAGACCATGATTTATGGCTTATATCCACTTTGTCTGGAATGCAACAATGAAAAAAGTAAAAATTTGACCATGAAAATGAATTGGGGAAGGGTGGTTAAGTTATAGTTACATAGTTACATAGTTACATAGTATTTAAGGTTGAAAAAAGACTTTCAGTCCATCAAGTTCAACCTTTTAAGATCTCCTTTGATCTGCAATATGCGGATTAACTATTAATTCATTAGTTGTTAATTAATTATTAATCAATTATTTAATGTTTTTTTTTTTTTTTGTTTCTTTTTTTATTATTATTAATTAGTCCAGAGGAAGGCAAATAGAAAAAAAATAAAATAAAATAAAACAAGCGAGACTTAGCCAAATGTCTAAAGGGGAAATGTTAAAAATTTGGATCATTACTGTCTCTCTAATTATCCATGATAACCCTGAATACCCTTTTTAATTAGAAATAAATCTAGTCCCCTTTTAAAGTTATCTATCGAATCCGCTGTCACCACCTCCTCTGGTAGAGAATTCCACAGATTAACCACCCTTACTGTGAAGAACCCTTTTCTTTCTTTGAGGTGGAATCTTTTTACTTCTAACCTCAAGGGATGTCCTCTTGTCAGTTGAAAACCTCTTGGCACAAAAAGCTCCCCCGACAAATCTTTATACTGACCCTGGATGTATTTATATAAGGTAATCATATCTCCTCTTAGACGCCTTTTTTCTAGAGAAAATAAGTTTAATTTGGTTAGTCTTTCTTCATAACTTAGCCCCTCCATTCCCCTTATTAGTTTGGTTGCCCTTCTCTGTACCTTTTCCAGCTCTAAAATGTCCTTTTTATGAAGTGGTGCCCAAAATTGTACTCCATATTCCAAATGAGGGCGTACTAAAGATTTGTATAGTGGCAGAATTATATTTGCTTCCCTGGCTTCTATACCTTTCTTAATACATGCTAATATTTTATTTGCCTTTGCAGCTGCTGCTTGGCTTTGAGCACTGTTACCTAGGTGGTTGTCCACAAGCACTCCCAAATCCCTTTCAATATCTGATACACCTAGATTTGCTCCATTAAGATTATAAATTGCATGGCTATTTTTCCTTCCCAGATGCATAACCTTACATTTATTCGTATTAAATCTCATCTGCCATTTAGATGCCCATTCCTCAATTTTATGTAAATCCCCTTGGAGGGAAAGCACATCATTATCTGATTTAATTACCTTGCACAACTTTATGTCATCAGCGAAAATGGAGACCCCACACTCCAATCCTACCTCTAAGTCATTAATAAATATGTTAAAAAGGAGAGGACCTAATACTGAACCCTGAGGAACCCCACTTACCACATTAGTCCAATCGGAGTATGTTCCATTTACAACAACCCTTTGCTTCCTGTCTTTTAGCCAGCTCTCAATCCATGAGCAGATATTACTGCAATTCCTGTATCCCTTAGTTTGCCCAATAGTCTCCCATGTGGCACTGTATCAAAAGCCTTTGCAAAATCCAAAAAGACTACATCCACTGAGTTGCCTTGATCCAGGTTCCTACTAACCTCCTCATAGAAACTAATTAGATTTGTTTGACATGACCTATCCCTTATAAACCCATGTTGACTCCTACTTATAATCCTGTTCAAATAGACATATTCTTGTATATTATCCCTTATTAACCCTTCTAAAAGCTTCCCCACTACAGAAGTGAGGCTCACTGGTCTATAATTCCCCGGATTTGCTCTTGCTCCCTTTTTAAATATAGGTATCACATCAGCTTTTCTCCAGTCATCTGGTAGAGACCCTGTGTTGAGTGAATCTTGAAAAATTAAATATAATGGTTTGGCTATTACAGAACCCAGTTCCCTTAGTACCCTTGGATGTATTCCATCAGGACCCGGGGCTTTATTAACATTTATTTTTTCCAACCTCTTTTGGATTACTTCCTGTGTTAACCAATTATTAGGCAAAGGTAGTGTAGCCCCATTATGTCGCAGTGTCCCAACCACTGGTACCTCCCTTGTGTATACCGAGGAAAAGAACCTATTTAGCTCATCTGCCTTTTCCTGGTCACTCATTTTCAGATGGCCTGTTTCACATTGTAATGTTCCTATAGCTTCCTTCCTCGCCTTCTTCCCATTAATATACTTAAAAAATATTTTAGGGTTAGTCTTACTCTCTTTTGCAATTAATTTTTCATTTTCTATTTTAGCCAGTCTAATCGCGCTTTTGCAAGCCTTGTTGATTTCCTTGTATTCCCTTAAAGCAGTCTCTGTCCCCTCTTGTTTGTATAATTTAAATGCCTGTTTTTTACTCCGTATCTTGATCTTTAAATCATTGTTAAGCCACATGGGTTGTGATTTACTCCTTTTACTTTTATTCCCACACGGTATATGCCGATGTGTATGTATATTTAGTAAGGATTTAAATGTTGTCCATTTATGTTCAGTGTTTTTACCTATCAGTTCTCTGTCCCAGTCTATACTTTGTATTGCTGCCCTTAGACCGTTAAAATCTGCCCTTTTAAAATTAAGAGTTTTTGTTGGCCCCTTAAAATGTTGTTTTTTTAATTCAATCTCAAATGAGACTGTGTTGTGATCACTGTTTCCCAAAGGTTGCCCTATTTCAACATTTGATACAATATCAATATTATTTGTAATGAGTAAATCTAAGATAGCTTCATTTCTAGTAGGCTCCTGTATAACCTGGGCCAGATAATGATCCCTGAGTGTACTCAAGAACCTGCTCCCCTTAGCTGAACTGCTGGTCTCATTTATCCAGTTTATTTCAGGGTAATTAAAATCTCCCATTATTAGAATATATAATTATATATTGCTTGCTGTTGTAGTCTGGTGTCATTGATATTATTGCCGTTTATTTGCAAAGGTTCAATAGTGTTGACTAAATGTAAATGTAAACCATACATAAATACCTTTAATAGAGCTAAAGATAACAAACTTGGAGATTAGTGGCTTGAAAAATAAGTGGAGGTGGAGTGCTTATTGGGGTGGTCTGGTCTTAATGACTGTGAGCCAGTTGACTTAGTGGTAAGTAGTGTTGTGCTTCTCTAGATGAGGTGAGTTTTCAGAAAGCATTTATAGGGCAAATTGTACATAAAACTTGTATTACTTCTTATATTTACAAAGATTAACTATTTATGTAATTGTTATGGAACTTGTCTTGTTTGCCAGTTACTCTTTCACATTTCTTTGGAGTGAAAGTCATTATTGTCAAAAAAAATTGAATGCTTGGATATAAAGTTCAAGAGTCAATTCAAGAGCCAATTAAGCTACACCTGAAGTTCTAAACAGTGACAATTACCTAATATACAGATGTCTGTACTGACACTTCTATTAGTGTTTTATATAAAAGCAACATGTGTTTATGTAAAACTTCCCCATTAAAAGGTAGGAAGTTCCACAGAATGGAGGCAGCACAACAGAAACCCACTAGATGGGAGTGGGACGAGATGATGATAGCGCATGCTGTCAGAGGATTATTTAAGAACAAGAGATACATGTATGATGGAGCAGTGTTGTTAAATAATTTGTCTTTTAGAGTCAGAATTTTGAATTTTATTCTGAATATGATACTGGTAAATGTACTGGCAAAGAGGGACCTAAGAGGATGCTTACAATGCACTAAAAAAATGTATATTTTACACTGCAATTAGATATCTGGATTACTGCTCTTTAACGTATATTAGTTTATTAACTATTAATTATTAATAATTACAAAAATATATATATATTACACTGCACAAATAAAAATGTAGATTTTACACTACATTTATATATCTCTATTACTGCTCATTGCCTGAAATCCGCAAATAAAGATATTTAACTTCATGTTCAATCTTCGTGTTTTATCTATCATGCAAGCCCGCACGGGTTTGAATAACGAGCTACGGGCTTGGAGGGCAATCATCCGCCAAACCCGTACGCGCTTCACCAAGAAGCTACGATCGTAAATTACGGCCAGAAGTCTCAAGCCCGTAATCCTGGTTTTCCTGGCACCACCTGAAATCAATTAACCAATAGGAAGACGACAATCAAGGCCGCAAATAGTTTAAAAGTGCGGGAAATTCGTAAATCTGTGACTGTGTTGTATGCTGTGCAAGTGGACACACAGGTCTTGGAGTTGGAGGGTTTTGAGAGAGAGCAAGAGAAAGAGTGAGGAGAGATGGAGGGAGAGAGAGAAGGCAGTGAAGGGAGAGGCCAGGGAGAGCAGGGCCCCCAGCCACAGGCTGGCCAGCAAGCTGATGCTGCTGCTGCTGCCAGAAAAAAAGCAGCAAACTTCAATCAAGAGGAGATAGAGACTATTGTAAGAGGAGTTCAAGCCCACCACTCCATCTTAACCGGTGGGAGCGAGGTGAGGCCCAGGCAGAGAACAGACGCCTGGAGGGCAATCGCGGCTGAGGTCTCTTCACTGGGGTATGCAAACCGGACCTGGCAGTCTGTCCAGCACCGGTACCAGGACTGCCGCATTGATGTCAAAAAGAAAATGGCAAACGAGGCCAATGCGGCACGTGGAACCGGTGGTGGGCCTCCAGAAACCTTTACATACCCCGGTTGGGAGGCCACAGTGAGAGATATGATCCAGCCAGCGGCAGTCGTGGGTATCCTTGGCCTGGTGGACTCGGGTGGGTCAGAAAGCCTGCAATGTGAGTACCATGTACACCTTAACACCCTCATATGTACGCATATGTACCCTACACAGATAGATAACTGACGTTGAATTGCACTGTAAGATATCTGGTTGTGACTACAGATATATGAGGCAGAAAAAATCATGTGAAATCCAGTGTAAAGAAATATACTTGTCAGAATTGTTAGCAATGAAATATATGTCCAATACCTCCTCCCACAACTGATTATGATACCGTTTTGCAAATCTATTGATGTTCCTGTTATGTTTGCTGTTGGTTCAGAGTGCATATAAAGCATACATGACAACTCCATTGCAATTGTTTGTTTATTGTCATGAGTTCCCCTGTCACACTCTACTCCATGTTAAGCCAAATAGCTATGAATGGGCCAGTTTAACACTCCTACTGCTTAGAACCCATGTACATCTTGAAACTAGGTATAGCGGATGTATCCTGTTTTATGTGGGCATTTCAGTATGTGCTGGAAGAGTGCCGCCGCCGACTCTAGGGATGCGGCTGTGCTTGCGTCCCCATGTAGCCGTCAAAAATAGTTGGTACACCCAAAGCCCCTAACCCTCTAACCCTAACCCTCTAAACCCCACTTTCTTACTCAAACCCATACCCCCTATTTGTAGCCAGAACCCGAAACCCATAACCCCTTACCCGGCCTGCTGGGCTGGCGTAGCTAGAGTCGGTGGCGGTGCACTTCCAGAGATGCGTACATACAACAGGATAGGTCCGGTATAGCTGGTACATCCCCATGAGACTACATGTATGGATGTGCACACTGCAGCATTTGCTGATACAGACTCTGATGGACTGCAAGTTTGTGTCGTTTACCAGCCTAATCTGGACCATGTTACATTAACATGTTAACTCACATTGCTGAGGATTCGTCACAGATTGGTCTGTCTCACACACTGGCCAACAGATTCAGATGAGCGTGTGTCCTAATTAACTGCAGTTGGCACACCGCACCAGCATTACATATAGTCATATGAGCCATGGGCCCTTTCCTGTTATCTGACCGTGACTGCTGGAAGCAGCAGTGAGCAGCCTCTACATGTCACAGCATTTTCCTGGAGATTATATAATCATGCAGATTTAGTGGGTTATGGTGGTGTTAAGGTAAGGGTTTCGGATTAGGGTGAGGGCTAATGCTTTTGGGCTTGTGTGTAAGTTGAAAATGATGTATATAACAGCGGCAGAGCCATCTATCAGCCCCTTGGTCCAACTGCTGCTGCCAGCAGTCGCTGTCACATAACAGGAAAGATCCCAGCCAGGATCCACAATACTAATGATGCAGATCAATTTTTATTTGCGTCAAACATTCACTGCCAACTACAAGTCACTATGATCTCAGAGATATGGAAACACACATCAATCAATTTTCAGAACAACAATACTCAAATACAAATCTTGTCTCATTTCAGTACAAGCCAGGCGTACCCTGCCTCCTCAGGGACCTGAAGTATCGGGCCCTGCACCATGCCAAGATGCAGGACCACCTGCAGCAGGACCACCTGCAGCAGGACCACCTGCAGCAGGACATATTGCGGAAAGTCCACCTAGGTCCTCCACAAGATGCCAGCCATTGGCTCCTGCAATGGCCCCTCCAGCCAGGATGATAATGGCGCCGCCTGGGTCCAACTCAATGTGGGCTGGCCAAATGTGGGGACAGCCAATGTGGTCCCATCCCAGTTGGGCCCAGGGTATGGAGCCACAGATAATTGTGTCCTAAAGCATGGGCCCCCGGCAGGGCATGTGGCTCCAACAGGCCCCGCAGGCCACTGAGGCCCCGCAGGCCACTCCGGCCCCGCAGGCCCCGCTGGCCGCTCCGGCCCGGCAGGCCCCGCAGGCCACTCCGGCCCCGGCAGGCCCCGCAGGCCACTCCGGCCCCGGCAGGCCACTCCAGCCACTCCGGCCACTCCGGCCCCACAGGAGGCATCACCAGGTCATGGAGATGGGACACCATAATGAGCGGATGTTTCAGGAGTTGAGGAGGCATCACCAGGTCATGTAGGAATATGCTGGAAGGGCCTAAATGGCCTGAGAAGGCCATCCACTTGAACAGGCTACCTCCTCAACCTCCCAGACCTTGCCCGCAGCATCCAGGGCAGAAGAGCCGCCAACCTATGCAAGACGTCATGGCCGGCCTAAGACAAAGGTTGGCAAAGGCCAGGAGGGTCAAGACCAACACAAGCGAAAGCGTAAATAGGTGAGAACATGTTCATGTTGCATATAGAAGCAATTAATGTCCAAGATCTTTTGACGTTGAGGTGTTGCAGTCAATGCATATATTGTTCTAATTGATGTCTTGTTCTTATCTATTTAGGTTCAAATCGACACACGGAGTGGTTGCCTCACATTTTCATTTTTTTTGTTATATAATTTGCACACATAATAAATCTTATGTATTGCTCACATTATCATTGTTTGTTTTCGTTTGTACTGTACCATGACTGTTAAACATCAGATGAATGCTACAAAACAACGTTATTGTATTAGTACATACATCTTCCTTCAATATACCAGCCCTGTGTTAATGTAGGGTTGGGGTAACAGCCACTAGTGCAGCTGAGGGGGGATGTAATATTCCTGAGTTTGATTCCAGTAACGGCGATTCATGATATTCGTGTTTCTGACACATGGAGATATTCATTCAGGGTAAATATCAAAAGTGAGTACACCCCTAAGTGAAAGTGTAAATATTTTCATGCACTGACTTAACCCTCATGGGGATGGAGTTCACCAGAGCTTCACAGGTTGCCACTGGAGTCCTCTTCCACTCCTTCATGATGATATCATGGAGCTGGGTGGATGTTAGAGACCTTGCACTCCCCACCTTCCATTTGAGGATGCCCCCACAGATGCTCGATAGGGTTTAGGTCTGGTGACCTACTTGGCCAGTCCATCAACTTTTTACCTTCAGCTTCTTTAGCCAGGCAGTGGTCGGCTTGGAGGTGTGTTTGGGGTCGTTATCATGTTGGAATACTGGCATGCGGCCCAGTCTCCGAAGGGAGGGATCATGCTCTGCTTCAGTATGTCACAGTACATGTTGGCATGGTTCCCTCAAAGAACTGTAGCTCCTCAGTGCTGGCAGCATGCATGCAGGCCCAGACCAAACATATATGCATGTCTATATATGTTTTATATAATATGTTGTGTGGATTCCCCCTATATGCATTTACCTAATGATGTCAGATGCTGCCTCCCCTCTCTCTGCATCACTGTTTAGGTTCAAAATGAGGGTTTCATCTCATATCAATGTTTTTGTGTTCGTTGTGACTTATCCATTTATCTGTAATTTAGTTATTATGTCAACTACTTTTGCTGGCCATGAGGGTTAAGGCAGTTCTGGCAAATAATGGTGGCCACACATAATTGACATTTAGTGCCAATTTGGACATTTCAAATTAGGGGTGTACTCACTTTTGTTGCCAATGGTTTAGACATTAATGGCTGTGTATTGAGTTATTGATGGGTCAGCAAACTTACTTTACATTGTAGCAGAGTGTCATTTCTTCAGTGTTGTCACATGAAAAGATATACTAAAATATTAACAACAATGTGACGGGTGTTCTCACTTCTGTTAAATACTGTATGTTCACTATTAGGATGTGAGCCACTTACAGACACCTGTCTCATTTGTCTGGCCTTGTGTCATTTAGATTGTTAATACCAACCTTCCCACATGGTTGAAATCAGTAATGCAAACACAGTGTGAGAATTCTATCGACACCCCTAACTGATGGTGCAGAGCACAGATGTGGAGTATGAAGGTCCTTTCATTGATGTTACAGAAATGCTATGGTATCAACATTGACGAGGCAGACACAAACAACATCTCGGATAAATCATATTTACTATTTACAGAAATTAACAAAACAAGCTTGCCACAAAGCCACAGGTTGACTAATCAACACAGGTATGCAAAGGATCATGGTGGAGGGAGGTAGGATACAAAATCCAAGAAACACAGGGAAATAGGGATATGAGAGCAGAATGCAGGCAAGGGAAATTACGTTGATATAGATGATCATGGGATTTACAGTGTATCACCCAACATTAGGCAATATAATTGATCTCATTATTGTTACTACATATATATGGTGTCTCCATTTTCGCTGATGACACGAAGTTGTGCAAGGTAATTAAATCAGATAGTGATGTGCTTTCCCTCCAAAGGGATTTACATAAAATTGAGGAATGGGCATCTAAAAGGCAGATGAGATTTAATACGAATAAATGTAAAGTTATGCATCTGTGAAGGAAAAATAGCCATGCAATTTATAATCTTAATTGAGTAAATCTAGGTGTATCGGATACTGAAAGGGATTTGGGAGTGCTTGTGGACAAACACCTAGGTAACAGTGCTCAAAGCCAAGAAGCAGCTGCAAAGGCAAATAAAATATTAGCATGTATTAAAAAAGGTATAGAAGCCAGGGAAGCAAATATAATTCTGCCACTATACAAATCTCTAGTATGCCCTCATTTGGAATACGGAGTACAATTTTGGGCACCACTTCATAAAAAGGACATTTTAGAGCTGGAAAAGGTACAGAGGAGGGCAACAAAACTAATAACGGGAATGGAGGGGCTAAGTTATGAAGAAAGACTAACCAAATTAAACTTATTTTCTCTAGAAAAAAGGCGTCTAAGAGGAGATATGATTACCTTATATAAATACATCCAGGGTCAGTATAAAGATTTGTCAAGGGAGCTTTTTGTGCCAAGAGGTTTTCAACTGACAAGAGGATATCCCTTGAGGTTAGAAGTAAAAAGATTCCACCTTAAAGAAAGAAAAGGGTTCTTCACAGTAAGGGTGGTTAATCTGTGGAATTCTCTACCAGAGGAGGTGGTGACAGCGGATTCGATAGATAACTTTAAAAGGAGACTGGATTTATTTCTAATTAAAAAGGGAATTCAGGGTTATCATGGATAATAGGAGAGGCAGTATTGATCCAGGGAGAAGTCCGGTCGCCTGTGTCTGGGATCAGGAGGGAATTGAATATT
Organism: Discoglossus pictus; assembly: GCA_027410445.1. NCBI lineage: Eukaryota > Metazoa > Chordata > Amphibia > Anura > Alytidae > Discoglossus > Discoglossus pictus. The sequence continues at coordinate 166,077,195 of CM050165.1, forward strand.
TATTTATTTTTTATTTTTATATACAACTAATTAATTAATAGTTAATCCGCATATTGCAGATCAGAGGAGATCTTAAAAGGTTGAACTTGATGGACTGAAAGTCTTTTTTCAACCTTAAATACTATGTAACTATGTAACTATATATATAACAGTCAATAAGGATACACCACAATAATCCAGAATAAGGTGATATACATATGGGGAGAGCAAAATGTATGCTTGTGTGTTAAACGGACACTCTGATGCAACATCATAAGTATAAGTGCTCAATCAGTGAATGCTATGAGCCCATGAGGTCAGTTCTCACGCAACAATAAGCAGCCCTTACATAGATAACCTTGGTCAAAAAGATGGGGACATGACCAGGACCATATCAGTTAGATGTTACTTATTCCAGAAAACTCACAACAAACCAGGCAATATCAAGGATAGTTTGTTCTCTGATTGAGCATCTATACTCACTGTTGTTGCATATGCATAACTGAAGATTAACGTAACCTCATTAACTGTGAAGTCCCAAGCCTGGATTTACTCTTCCCCATATGCACTGTGGGGGTCACATCAGCACCAGTGGCCGCTGGTGAACTTTCAAGTTGGAGGGGCGCCAGGGCGAAACATAGCCACTCCCCTTTTTTCAAACCACACCCATTTTTATAACTCCTCCCCCTGATGTCATAATGACCTTTATAAACCCTGCCCAATGCCCTTATACTTGTAAAGCCCATTGAAATACATGATCAGCAATGCAGAAATGTCAAGAAGTAAAGTAACAATGTGTTAAATTCATTGGTATACAATATAGATTGAAAAAACTCATGTGACAAGACTACAGCAATATCATAATTGCACCTATACGCATTAACAGAAAAATTAAAGCAGTGACATCTACCATTAGTCATCTCTTCTTCTCAGGGTATTCATGTTCAGTAAGTTGACCAACGAGTACAAACAAATCTGCTGCCACATAGGGTTTGCACCTGGGGTTGAAAGAAAACAAGCAAATCAATCAGACCATTCAAGAACAAAACCATACTTAAAAAACATTAAAAGACCAAGTGGAACCATATAGGCCCCAAACATACCTTAGAAGACCAAGTGGAACCATATAGGCCTCAAACATACCTTAGAAGACCAAGTGTGACCATAGGCCACAAACATACCTTAGAAGACCAAGTGTGACCATATAGGCCCCAAACATACCTTAGAAGACCAAGTGTGACCATATAGGCCCCAAACATACCTTAGAAGACCAAGTGTGACCATATAGGCCCCAAACATACCTTAGAAGACCCTAAATAACAAAGTGTGACCATATAGGCCCCAACCGCACCTTAAAAACCCTAAATCACAAAGTGTGACCATATAGAGCCCAACCGCACCTTAAAAATCCTAAATAACAAAGTGTGACCATATAGGGCCCAACCGCACCTTAAAAACCCTAAATAACAAAGTGTGACCATATAGGCCCCAACTACACCTTAAAAACCCTAAATAACAAAGTGTGACCATATAGGCCCCAACCGCACCTTAAAAACCCTAAATAACAAAGTGTGACCATATAATGCCCAACCACACCTTAAAAACCCTAAATAACAAAGTGTGACCATATAGGCCCCAACCGCACCTTAAAAACCCTAAATAACAAAGTGTGACCATATAGGCCCCAACTACACCTTAAAAACCCTAAATAACAAAGTGTGACCATATAGGCCCCAACCGCACCTTAAAAACCCTAAATAACAAAGTGTGACCATATAATGCCCAACCACACCTTAAAAACCCTAAATAACAAAGTGTGACCATATAGGCCCCAACCGCACCTTAAAAACCCTAAATAACAAAGTGTGACCATATAATGCCCAACCGCACCTTAAAAACCATAAATAACAAAGTGTGACCATATAGGCCCCAACCGCACCTTAAAAACCCTAAATAACAAAGTGTGACCATATAATGCCCAACCGCACCTTAAAAACCCTAAATAACAAAGTGTGACCATATAATGCCCAACCGCACCTTAAAAACCCTAAATAACAAAGTGTGATCATATAGGGCCCAACCGCACCTTAAAAACCCTAAATAACAAAGTGTGACCATATAGGGCCCAACCGCACCTTAAAAACCCTAAATAACAAAGTGTGACCATATAGGCCCCAACCGCACCTTAACAACCCTAAATAACAAAGTGTGACCATATAGGCCCCAACCGCACCTTAAAAACCCTAAATCACAAAGTGTGACCATATAGAGCCCAACCGCACCTTAAAAACCCTAAATAACAAAGTGTGACCATATAGGGCCCAACCGCACCTTAAAAACCCTAAATAACAAAGTGTGACCATATAGGCCCCAACCGCACCTTAAAAACCCTAAATAACAAAGTGTGACCATATAGGCCCCAACCGCACCTTAAAAACCCTAAATAACAAAGTGTGACCATATAATGCCCAACCGCACCTTAAAAACCCTAAATAAAAAAGTGTGACCATATAGGGCCCAACCGCACCTTAAAAACCCTAAATAACCAATCAAAACCATATAGGCCCAAACTGTACATGAAAAAAAATGAAATAAAAAAAATCAATCAATATATATCAATATATCAATATATATATATATATAAATATATATATATATCAATCAATAATCAATATATAAATCAATCAATATATAAATATATATATATCAATATATATATCAATCAATATATAAATCAATCAATATATAAATATATATATATATCAATATATATATATATATATATATATATATATATATATATATATATATATATCTCAATCAATAATCAATATATAAATCAATCAATACATAAATATATATATCTCAATATATATATATATATATATATATATATATATATATATATATATCTCAATATATATATATATATATATATCAATCAATATATCTATCAATCAATATATATATATATCAATCAATATATATATATCAATATATATATATATATATATATATATATATAAATATATATATATATATATATATCTATATATATATATATATATATCAATCACACACACACACATAAAAAATATACATAAATATACATAAACATATACATAAAAAAAAATATATTAATTGATATTTATTAATTGATTAATTGATGTACTTTATTAATTATTTGATTATATTGCTCATGTATTTCTATTAGACATTATTTTTTATACATATTACAGTGCTATTTATTTGCTATACATGTTACAGGATATTATCCTGTAACATGTATATCACATAAATAGCCCTGTAATATGTATAATACATACAGGGTCACACAAGTTCACACTAACCTTTTTTCCCTTTACAGGCTTCCATACCTGCTTTGCTGATTTGCTAATTTTTAAAGACTCTCATTGGTTGAAATCAATGTCAATCAAAAATTTCAGCCAATCAGAGTCCTTCAAAAATTAGTATATAAGGAGTGAGCGTGGGAAAAAAACAATTACTCGTGGGTGGAGCACCTTGTAGGAGGAGCTCCGTTAGTTTGTTGTTATTTTATTTTTTTAGAGCGTCGTTTTTTTTTGGGTGGAGGCCTCTTGCAATGGGCCAGAATGGATGGACAATGGCTTCAATCAAGATTGGATTATTTTGACATGGGCTTCAATCAAGATTGGATTATTTTGACATGGGCTTCAATCAAGAATGGATTATTTTGACATGGGCTTCAATCAAGATTGGATTATTTTGACATGGGCTTCAATCAAGATTGGATTTTATGACATGGGCTTCAATCAAAATTGGATTATTATGCCCGACGACTATGCAGGGCAGAAGGCCAACGCTGGAGGGGTCAATTTGACAGGTAAGTATGTGCTGTTTACTTTATTTTTATTATTGTTTGTTTAGTATGTATGTGCTGTTTACTTTATTTTTATTATTGTTTTTCCCTTACCTTATTTTTATTTTATCTTTAAAAGTGACAGGCACCTGCATTGCCTGTTACTTCTAAAAATGGAATAAAAATAGGGGGGGGGGGGGGGGTAGTTGGGTCAGGGTGGGGTCACGCGGCCATGGGTCGGTCAGTGGGTAGGTCGGTGGCCGCGTAGGCCACATGGAGGCCATGATCAGGGGTGGCACAGGGCTCATGGGGGTGATCCTCCACCCCCATGTGGCATGTGCCACCCCGCTCACCGCCCGATTACCCCGATCACCGTGATCGGGGTAATCGGGCGGTGGCATAGCATAAGCCACATCGGGGTGGTGATGATCGGGCCTCGGGGGTGGCACAGGCCACATGGAGGTGATCAGGGGTGGCAGTGGCACAGGCCTCAGTCATGGGGGTGATCCGATCACCCCCATGTGGCTGGCAGCCCCGCTCACCGCCCGATTACCCCGATCACCGTGATCGGGTTCTCGGGCGGTGGCATAGCATAGGGCAGGCCACATCGGGGTGATCGGGGGTGGCACAGGCCACAGACATGGTGGTGATGGCTGGGGCGGGGGTGGCACCATTGCAGGCCAGGCCTAGGTCGGTCGTCGGTGGTAGGTAAGTTGGTGGGTGGCTGGGTAGGTGGCAGGCTAGGCAGGCATAGTGGGGTAACTGGGGGGACCCTACCTTTTATTAGGGGCACTAGGGGTTTGGTTTGGCCAGGGGCAGGGCAGGTGCCAGGTAGACTTACTGTTAGGTTGGACAGAGCAGATGTGAGTAGTTTCAGCCAGGGAGGTCTCTCTCAGTCTCAGCGTGAGCAGGGTCAGGAAACAGAAAGAGGGAAGGGACAGGCAACTGGTGGTTTTATTGACTGTAGATGTCAATCAAAAAGTAAACTCGAGGCCCTATTAGCTGGCGGGCGCTCGGAGCTAACGGTCTGGGTGGGTTTACATTGTTCTCTTGACAACTGTACAGCCTTCCATCATTGATTGGTCAATGATGGAAGACTGTCAGTCATGAAATTGATACATTTATCACCGCCCATGCATATCGTCATTGTGCTGGTGGGCGGAATGCATTAACGGTCAGGGGGCCAGGCCTCATTGAAGAGTCTAAAGGTTAGTGTACTAGTGTAATATGATCACACAGGGATGCAGGGAAAGCTACAATAGATACACAGCATTAGTTAATATATACACACAAGGGCAAGGGGTTATCTTAAAGTGACAGTGTCCCAGGGAATAGTTTGCTTCATTTATTACTGTAATAACACTTGAATGATGATGTACACATTATATTTAATTGTTTTTGGGTTATTAATAATAAATTATTGTGTTTTTTTATTGCAGGGTCACAAAAATATTTGGAAGGGTTTGTGCTGCAGGCTTCACAACAGTCCAAGTAGAGGAGAGGATAGAATGTCTAAACCAATAGGTACATATGAATCGAGGTAGACTATATGAGCATACACATGCTGTGGATATACCAGGAACATCAGCTGACAAATGTCACATCACATCTGCATTGTATATGGAAATTGTCTCGTGACAAATATCGGCTATTCAGTCAAGATAATCAGATATCACACTGGATCCAACAAAGCAATGAAACGGACACATGCACATACATGAGGACATTGACATGGCCATGGAATGTCATGATGTTTATCGTCATGCCTTGTTCTGACCGTGATCTGGAATACAAACACACAAATAATATATTAATGGAAACCTTACATATGCCATATAGTTACATAGTTACATAGTTACATAGTAATTAAGGTTGAAAAAAGACTTTCAGTCCATCAAGTTCAACCTGTTAAGATCTCCTCTGATATATGAGCAGCCACCAACAGATGCAGGTATGTCGGCACACATGTTATGCATTGGGATCTCGTACAAGCTAACCATCTGTCAAATGATAATGATGGCCCAGACTAATTTGTCCTGATGTGGGAATATTATGATTAGTCTAATTATCATTTATTTGTATTGTGCAAACATATTCCGTGGCGCTGTACAGGGGAGAAGAACACGAAAATATACAGTATGTAATATTGCCAACGCCAGTAAATGGAGGGCCCTGTTTTGAGCGTAAAGTCTGGTGATAACTGATTTCTTCCCAAAGGCCTCCACAAGATTAGAAAATCACCACTTCCAAGCTAAAGGTAATGGACATGGGGAAGAGTAGATAAGGAATAGCAAGGTTAATAAGTAAGTGAGAGATACATAGGAAGGAAGTTGTGTCAAGTAGAAAGTTATGGATTAGTCGGAGAGGAAAGGGATCAGATGTAAAGTGCGATGCACTATTATGTAATAAGGTATCTGCCCCATGTGGACAGATAATGTAATTTGCAGATGGGACAGTCAGGAGACACATAGTTTAACCACAGCTTGAGTAAGATTAGCTGATGGGCGAATAAAAGGGGAGAGGTGGGCATGAGAGTTGAAATGAAAATGTTGGAGACAAAAAGGGGAGAAGTAAAGAGGAGTCTGAGGAAAAGGCAGGGGATGTTAGGAAGAAGGCAAGAGAAAACATAGTGTAAAGGGTTAATCGGGATAGTTAGCAGAAGTTTCTAATCGTTCAGGTGTCGAAGACTTGTGTGACTCAATAAATTAAGGGTAAACAGGGGTGGGTGGGATGAGGAGAGAGACAGACAGACAGACAGACAGAGAGACCAGTGCAGCCTGTAATAGAAATGGAAGATCCCAACTATCACACATTGATGCATGTTCGGACATCCACATGTGGTTCTCTACCTTGGATAGATCAAGTGGAGTATTCAACGAAGAGATCTGTTCCCCCAGGACACGTCTGCATGGTCCGATAAACCTTTCGGACCGCTTCAGCAATACATAGGGGATGTCCTGGGGAAAAGAAAGTCAGGCCTACATTAATGGAGTTATTAGTCATTTCCTCTCATGCATACATGCACATGTTTCCCGCAAATACTCACTTACAATGTAGACGACATTGATGTTGCTGATGTTCTGTTGCTGTACAGGTCTTTTCCCATGTCTGTGTGGGTAAACAATGTGTTGACACACGGCAACAGTTCTGTAATGGCAATATGATGATATGACTCAGACAATCCATATGATATATTGCACAATGATTCCTAGTTAACACATCCTTGAGCCTATTCCTATTATCTGACTGAGAATGCTTTTACCAGCATTCGCTGACAAAGAACAGGAGAGATCCCCTCTTTGCATCCCATGAGGTACATTTATTACGGTTTCCAATATGCTTGTATGTACATATATCTAGATTGCTATGAACTGCATTGACCTCCAAGGGATGTGGAATAGCATGATCAGACAATGGGAACATTACTGTTCTGTGAAGATGTTTTCAAATATGATTGTGAGGCATATATCCATTGACATTGTGGAATACATCAGACCATCCATTTAGCTTAGCTTCTGGAGGTTTGCAGATATCAATATATATGATGTGTATGGGAATGTGCACATACTTACCATTAACGGATATCAGAGCAGGCTGTATTTGATCCAGTGTTAAGAATGCGTCACGAGACATATGTTACATCACAAAGCTATCCTCTACTGTTGACTGTTGGATATTCTGTATGACAATGGGGAAGGAGAAAAGAGAGGTATTAGTAACCATAATCAAGGTACATTATAGTTGGTTGTTATTAGTTTCAGACTTACATGGGAAGTACTCCCGAATGACGTGGGCGCGTAGTCGTGACCCCTGAACGTTATCCTCATCAGGGGCTGGTACTGGACGCTCCGCCGGTTCAAGCGGAGCATCATCAATGTTCCCCAGACAGTTGGCCTGTACTGCTATATTGTGCAGACAACAGCAGGCCATGATCATGTGACAAACCTTCACTGGTGTATACTGTAGAGCCCCGCCAGTGGAATGTAAACATCTGAAGCGCATCTTCAGGAGGCCAAAGGTGCGCTCTATTACATTCCGGGTTCTGGCATGGGCCGCATTGTACCTCTCCTCCCCCTCTGTGTGTGGATTGTTCACAGGGGTCAACAACCACGGCAAACACCTCTATCCTGCATCACCTGAAGGAAACAAAAATGGGAGATGTAGATATGAATGTGATGTCAGGCTGCTCGTTAAAGCATCTGTAAATATACACAATGATTAATGTGACGTTAGTTTAGGGATCTCTGGGTTGGAACTTCCTACTCCTATGACCAGGTCACATCGGGTTAGGCACAGCAACAAGCTACGATGCAATGGCTCAGTCGGCACACCTTCTTTAGGGCGCACGACAAATGAGCGCGGACAATACGGCGCTGACAGAAGCCGGCGACAGTAGCCCACTGCTGAAAATTGTGTGGCAAAATGTGCGTCGATCAAAGAGCGCAAGTTGTAGAATCTATTGCCTAATGGGCCAAAACACTCTGAAGTTCCCTGATTATGGAATGGTTGAGCCAGTTTAATTTGTAACCCCTAATATTCTGGCCCACATTTGAATTTGGGCCCATGTTACGACCCTCATTCAATAACATATTTTTTTTAAAGAAGTTTTTAGTTAGTAAACATCTATCCAAAAGCAAGGTTTTCACTAACTAAAAACTTCTTTAAAATAAATATGCTATGTGCTTATTTAGAGCCCTATTACATTAGCCAAATCGCAATTGAATGAGGCCCTAAGTGATCTATGTAATGTGGCGTGGAAATATAGCCAATATTTGTGTTCCAAAAAGTAGATGTGATGAGAGAGATGTAAATCAGATAATGTTGATATGTTTAGGGGACACATTCTAGCCTTTGCGAGTGCTAAAGGGTTAATATGGCCGCCATATTGAGGATGTACATGACAATAAAAATATATCTTTTATTTACATATTTGATCATTGGGGATTGTTTTGCCAGTAATTTGAATGCCTTTTATTGCTTCATTTATACTTTTAGGGCCCTTTCAGCCCTGTTTCATTCCAATGCCGTAAGTGCATCGTGTGAACTTCAAGGGATGCGGCCATAAATTTAATATAGCCAGGCGCAAATCGCGGCCTTCCGAATGTAGGAAGGCCGTGACGTTTAGGCGCGCACGCAAGCTGGAAGGGGGACGGACTAGCCGCGCCCCGCACGAACCATCCAATAGCGGAATTACGCATCGCGCCACAGGTCTCACAGCCAATCACTTACGGGATAGACCATTTGATTGACAGTGGGAGTGAATAAATAGGAATGACACGCGCCCACGCCTCGACTGTGTTGCGATTTTGCCCGAAGTAGCACGCGGTTCCCGGAGCTTGGTGGGTGAGAGGAGGTAAGTTGCTTTATTATCAAGTCGCGTTTTATGTTCTTTTTACGGAAATACGTTACTACATTTACGGAGTACGATGTAAAGAAGTACAATTGCGTTCTTTTTCTTGTTTATAGGTTTTTTGAGAGTTTGGGTATTTTGTCCAGCACAAAGGAGTTTGGAGGGAGGTAAGTTGCATTGTATATGCTTTTCATCCTATCAAGCTGTATTTTATTTTTATGTTTTGACAATTTCTATATTTACTGAATACACTGGCGAGAAGTAAAATTGTGTTTTTTTTTGGGGTTGGCTTATAGGTTTGGAGAGGTTTTTTGTGTGGGTAGAGGAGTTTGGTGGAGGGAGGTAAGTTATTTTTTTTTTTAATGTTTCGTATTATATCTTGATATATCTCTCTCTATATATATATAAATATATATATATATATATATATATATATATATATATATATATATATATATATATATATATATATATATCTTTATTCAAACTGAGGGTTCCATCTCATGTCAGTTCTGCTTCAGACTTGATAAAGGGAGGTCAACACTCTCGAAAGCTTGTCATTTATCTATGATTATGTGTGTCCAATAAAAAAAGGTATCACTATATACTGCAAAACTCTTATTATTTATCTATCTATCTATCTATCTATCTATCTATCTATCTATATATTGAGAGAGAGAGATTGAGAGCCAGAGAGAGAGAGAGATTGAGAGCAAGAGAGAGAGATTGAGAGCAAGAGAGAGAGATTGAGAGCAAGAGATTGAGAGAGATTGAGTTTGATTGAGTTTAGTGATGTCGCGAACATCAAATTTTCGGTTCGCGAACCGCGGACGCAAATTCCATCAAATGTTCGCGAACAGACGAACATCTGTGAACCGCCATAGACTTCAATGGGCAGGCGAATTTCAAAACCCACAGGGACTCTTTCTGGCCACAATAGTGATGGAAAAGTTGTTTCAAGGGGACTAACACCTGGACTGTGGCATGCCAGAGGGGGATCCATGGCAAAACTCCCACGGAAAATTACATAGTTGATGCAGAGTCTGGTTTTAAGCCATAAAGGGCATAAATCACCTAACATTCCTAAATTGTTTGGAATAACATGCTTTAAAACATCAGGTATGATGTTGTATCGATCAGGTAGTGTAAGGGTTACACCCGCTTCAAAGTAACAGACCAATCTCCCCGTTTATTGCACCGCAAACAACCGCAAACAGTCCCTTTGCACAACCGCAAACTCCCCATTTGCACAAGGTTGGATACCAAGCTAGCCATGTCCTGTTCCTTGTCCTCACTGATGTCATTGAAGGTCTCTTCCTCCACCCAGCCACCAAGGGTCCCCGAAAGGTGACAACAAGCCCCCTGGGATGCCTGCTGTGTTTGGTCTTCCACCTCCTCAAAGCCACCTTCCTCCTCTGACTCCTCTTCTTCAGACTCCCAGAGTCTGGGGGCTTCCACTGCCCAACATGGAATATTATACATAGGTCAGAGTCTGGGGGCTTCCACTGCCCAGCATGGTAGATTATACACAGGTCAGAGTCTGGGGGCTTCCACTGCCCAGCATGGAAGATTATACACAGGTCAGAGTCTGGGGGCTTCCACTGCCCAGCATGGAAGATTATACACAGGTCAGAGTTTGGAGGCTTCCACTGCCCAGCATGGAAGATTATACACAGGTCAGATTCTGGAAAAAGATGCTTGGTCGGACCTCCCACTTCGAATTTGGGGCACTGCACGTGCAATCTAAGGTGCCACCAGATAGGAGTGGTGTATTAAGTTGTACTACTCATTCCTATCAGTTTAATACCTGTTAAGTCACCTATCAGGGGACGTGTATATGGCATGGATTTTTGGAACAGGGAGATGGAAAAAGATGCTTGGTCGGACCTCCTACTTCGAATTTGGGGCACTGCACGTGCAATCTAAGGTGCCACCAGATAGGAGTGGTGTATTAAGTTGTACTATTTATTCCTATCAGTTTAATACCTGTTCCGTCACCTTTCTTCTCCTCCCAATAGCATATTCTATATGTCATCAACCGGCCTGTATGTATTTAGAGAACCAAACTTTAAGGCCCTTAACCTGGGACAAGGTGGCTTGGCTATCAGAATTGCCTCAGAGCCTTAAAAACTCGCCAAACCCCCTAATCAGACACTCACTATCATACTGGAAATGGGCCAAGAAACACACAGGTTTGTTCCCTGGATCCACCCAAATGACCCCAATTCTGGACCACCCTCAGGACCCGAAACACATGAGCACAACATCACAACACTGGTGGAGGTCAAGGAAACTAGATAGACTGGGAGACTGGTTAGTAAAGGGCCAGATGCTCACCTATGAGGAACAAGCATGAGCTACCGCTGTTAGAACATTACAATTACTGTAGGCTGAGGCATTTCACACACTCCCTGACCCAGAAACAGGGGACACCGGTCTTAAATTGGTTCTCCAAAATTTGTAAAGATAAACCTCTATCAAGGGGGATCATTGGGTCGCTTTACAAATATAAAACATTTGTTACTGGTTGAAGCGACACTGGGGGCAGGACCGGAGTGGGGGAGCCTTGGAGACCCTTCAGAAGCAACCGGCGGCAAAATCATCCCAGGAAAGGAGGGGTCGCTCACTGAAGCCTGCCCTAGGGTAACCCAAGGGTGATTGCCCAGGTTAGATATTGTAAATAATAAGCTAATATTGCTGGAGGGATGATAGCTAATAGGACTTTGGTTTTCCCTGCAGATATACTCTTTACTACTGTCTGTTTTACCATGTTTTAGGTATCTCTTAAATTGCAATCACAGTAAAAAACAAGAAAAATTATTAACCTAAAAAGTAAAAATAAGAAGGAATAACCAGCTAACTTTCACAAAATGTCTTTATTGTAAATATGTATTTTTGCACAACTGTTATGCAAGACTGTTCAAAAATGCTTTTTTTTTCATTACATGCTGTACGCCTTCTGACAATAAAATAATTTAAATGCAAAAATTAGGTATTGTTGCAACGAGCAGAAAAATTGATGTTAGTTTGTGGACCATTATTAGCTCAAGGCAGCTCATCTATCAGGCATTTTTTAAACGAATGTATTGCCCACTGTCAGTCCCTTTGGGATTCATCCCTCATTCATCTTAATAAAGGTGAGGTAATCTAGACTTTTTTGACCTAGGCGACTTCTCTTATCAGTGACAAAACCTCCTGCTGCACTGAAGGTCCTTTCTGACAGGACACTTGAAGCGAGGCAGGACAGAAGTTCTATGGCAAATTGGGATAGCTCAGGCCACAGGGCAAGCGTGCACACCCAGTAGTCAAGGGGTTCATCGCTCCTCATAGTGTCGATATCTGTAGTTATGGCAAGGTAGTCTGTTACCTGACGGTCGAGTCGTTCTCTGAGGGTGGACCCCGAAGGGCTGTGGCGATGCATAGGACTTAAAAAGCTCTGCATGTCCTCCATCAACAACACGTCTGTAAAGCGTCCTCTCCTTGCCGGCGTGGTCGTGGGAGGAGGAGGAGGATTATGTTCACCTCTTCCGCTGTTAGATTGCCTTTGTGCTGTGACATCACCCTTAAACGCTGTGTAAAGCATACTTTTTAATTTATTTTGGTAGTGCTGCATCCTTTCCGACTTGTGGTAATTCGGTAACATTTCAGGAACGACCGCATGAAAGACCTCATTTGCACAAGGTTGGATGCCGAGCTAGTCATGTCCCGTTCCTCGTCCTCAGTGATCTCACTGAAGGTATGTTCTTCCCCCCAGCCACGTACAACACCACTGGTACCAGATAGGTGACAACAAGCACCCTGGGATGCCTGTTGTGGTTAGTCTTCCTCCTCCTCCTCAAAGCCACATTCCTCCTCTGACTCCTCTTCCTCACAATCCTCTTCCATCGTTGCCGCATGTCCAGCAAGCGATGCTGATAAGGCTGTTTCTGGCGGTGATGGTGACCACAACTCCTCCTCTTCCTCTTCCCGCTCATCTATGGCCTGATCCAGCTCTCTTCGCAGGGCACGCTCCAGGAAGAAAACAAATGGTATGATGTCGCTGATGGTGCCCTGGGTGCGACTGACCAGGTTTGTCACCTTCTCAAAAGGACGCATAAGCCTACAGGCATTGCGCATGAGCGTCCAGTAACGTGGCAAAAAAATCCCCAGCTCCGCAGAGGCTGTCCTAGCACCCCGGTCATACAAATACTCGTTAACGGCCTTTTCTTGTTGGAGCAGGCGGTCGAACATTAGGTGTTTTGAATTCCAACGTGTCGGGCTGTCTAAAATCAAGCGCCTCGCTGGCATGTTGTTTCACTGCTGGATATCTGTAAAGTGCACCATGGCCGTGAAGGAACGCCTGAAATGGGCACACACCTTCCTGGCCTGCTTCAGGACGTCCTGTAAGCCTGGGTGCTTATGCACAAAGCGTTGTACAATCAGATTACACACATGTGCCATGCACGGCACATGTGTCAACTTGACCAAATTCAATGCCGCCAACAAATTTCTTCCGTTGTCACAAACCACTTTGCCGATCTCCAGTTGGTGCGGAGTCAGCCACTGATCCACCTGTGCGTTCAGGGCGGACAGGAGTGCTGGTCCGGTGTGACTCTCTGCTTTCAGGGAAGTCAACCCCAAGATGGCGTGACACTGCCGTATCCGGGATGTGGAATAGTACCTGTGGAGCTGGGGGGGTGCCGTTGATGTGGAGCAAGTCGAAGCAGCAGCAGAAGAGGACTCAGCCAAGGAGGTTATGGAAGAGGATGGAGTAGGAGGAGTAGAGGAGGTGGCAGCAGGCCTGCCTGCAAGTCGTGGCGGTGTCACCAACTCCTCTGCAGAGCCACGTATTCCATGTATGGCAGCCGTCACCAGGTTTACCCCATGCGCAGTGTAGGTGATATACCTGCCCTGACCATGCTTTGCAGACCAGGTATCCGTGGTCAGATGGACCCTTGCCCCAACACTGTGTGCCAGAGATGCCATTACTTCCTTTTGCACAATCGAGTACAGGTTGGGGATTGCCTTTTGTGCAAAGAAATTTCAGCCTGGTACCTTCTATTGCGATGTCCCAATAGCTACAAATTTTTTGAACGACTCCACCACCTTGTATGGTAAAAGTTGGCGGGCTAAGAGTTCAGACAAGCCAGCTGTCAGTTGCCGGGCAAGGGGGTGACTTTGTGACATTGGCTTCTTACGCTCAAACATGTCCTTGACAGACACCTGACTGTGGGCAGATGAGCAGGGACTGCTCAGGGCGAGACACGGAGTGGCGGATGGTTGAGAGGGGGCGAGCAGGGCAGCAGTGGTTGACGTGGCTGAAGATGCTGGACCAGGAGGAGGATGGCGGCTTTGACTTTGTGTGCTGCTTGTACTCATGTGTTGATCCCATAGGCGTTTGTGATGTGACATCATGTGCCTTCGCAAAGAAGTTGTACCTAGGTGGGTGTTGGACTTCCCACGACTCAGTTTCTTTTCGCACAGGTTGCAAATGGCATCACTGTTGTCACAGGCAGACACACGAAAAAATTGCCACACTGCTGAGCTCTGCAATGACGGCATTCTGGTGGTGGCAAAAGCATGCGTTGACTGGCGTGCTGTCTGGCTGACCCCGGGTGCCGATGCATGCTGTCTGACTGTGCCACTAGCTACTTTCGACAACCTCCCGCTGCTTCCAACTCGTCTCCTCCTCCTCTCTGTCTCCCCATCTGAACTTTCCTCCTGTTCTTCTTCTCTTATAGCGGGCACCCACGTGACATCCACGGACGCATTGTCATCATCAACCGCTTCACTTGTATCTGACAACTCAACAAAGGAAGCAGCACCGGGTACAACATCATCATCATCATCAGACCGTACGTCCATGTGTGTAATGCTGCCTGACTGGGACATATCCCTGTTATCTACATCCTCTGGCACTAATGTTTGTGCATCACTCATTTCTTCCAACGGATGTGTAAATAACTCTGCTGACGGATCAAGTGAAGCGGCTGTGGTGCTAGCGTTGGTGGTGGCAGCAGGCGCGCGAGTGGTAACTGGAGAGTTGCCCGAAGCTAAGCTGGAGGAGGATGGTGCGTCTAAGTTCCGAGTGGAAGCTGTAGAAGATTGGGTGTCCTGTGTTAGCCAGTCAACCATGTCCTCAGAACTGTTCAAGTTCAGGGTACGTTGCAGCTGAAAACTGGGCATTATTCTAGGGCCAAAGGGAATCACAGAACAACGACCACGACGGCCCCTGCGGGGTGTCCTGCCTCTGCCTGTCATTTATTTTACGATTAGTGGTACTATGCGTGCAAGCTACTGTGACACCAGATATGAGTGTCACTGTGCACTGGCAAAAGTTGGCAGACTAGATGCAATAGGCCTCACACACACGCCTTTAGGCAGGCAACTGTTAATTAATCGATTACAGTAAAAAAAGGGTTGTTTTATTTCACTGCAAACTACGGTTGCACTCGATATGAGTGTCACTGAGCACTGGCAAAAGTTGGCAGACTAGATGCAATAGGCCTCACACACACGCCTGTAGGCAGGCAACTGATATTCAATCGATTACAGTAAAAAAAGTTTTTTTTTATTTCACTGCACACTACGGTTGCACTAGATTTGAGTGTCACTGAGCACTGGCAAAAGTTGGCAGACTAGATGCAATAGGCCTCACACACACGCCTTTAGGCAGGCAACTGATATTCAATCGATTACAGTAAAAAAAGGGTTGTTTTATTTCATTGCACACTACGGTTGCACTAGATATGAGTGTCACTGTGCACTGGCAAAAGTTGGCAGACTAGATGCAATAGGCCTCACACACACGCCTTTAGGCAGTCAACTGATATTCAATCGATTACAGTAGAAAAAGGGTTGTTTTATTTCACTGCACACTACGGTTGCACTAGATATGAGTGTCACTGTGCACTGGCAAAAGTTGGCAGACTAGATGCAATAGGCCTCACACACACAACTGTAAGCAGGCTACTGATATTCAATCGATTACAGTAAAGAAAGGGTTGTTTTATTTCACTGCACACTACGGTGACACCAGATATGAGTGTCACTGTGCACTGGCAAAAGTTGGCAGACTAGATGCAATAGGTCTCACACACGCTAGCAGGCAGGCATATGCAATTAGATTACACAGAAAAAAAATAAAAATAAAAATAAAAAGGGCTTTTTGGGTTGCTGTCCTTGCAGCAGATATCAAAGGAGTCCTTCAGGTGTGTAGTTAAAGCTAAATACACAGCCTGGCTATCTATTTCCCTATTAAATCAGCAGCAGGTAGAATATATCTCCTCTCTCAACGAATGCAGCTACAGAATGATTCTAAAATGGAGGCTGTCATATAGATGGAAGGCTCTGGAAGGGAGTGTATGCTGCCATTTGGCTGGAAAGTGTCTGCTGACTGTAAGGTGCAGGGTCGAAGTTTCCTCAATGATAAAGAATAGGGGGCGGACCGAAAAGCGCATATGTTCGCCGTTCGTTGCCAACGCGTACATGCGAAAATCGCCGCGAATAGTTCTCCGGCGAACTGTTCGGGACATCACTAATTGAGTTTGATTGAGATTGCGATTGATTGAGTTTGATTGAGATTGATTGAGATTGATTGAGATTGATTAAGATTGAGATTGATTAAGATTGAGATTGATTAAGATTGAGATTGATTGAGATTTCTACACATATTTGCAATACACATAGGTGTTCCAAACTGCTTCTTCAATGGGGCTTGACAAGAACTTATTTTCAGCCTAGCCCAGCAGGACCATGTAGTTCCTACTACCTTTTGTACAGAAGATTGCTTCAGGATAGGTACCACGCCCAGGAATATGTGCAGAGTATAATGCAGATAGGATATTAGTGGCCTCAGACATGGAGCACTCCCCACACATGATAGAAGCACACAGTAAATAGCCGCATACTTTGTATATATGCAAACTGTAACTGACCCTTCCACATTGTTTAGGAAAGTATTGATCTAGCGTGTTTCATCAGCACCACTCAGGTCCAGAGTGAGAGATGCTGTACACCTCTCCCACTGCTCTGTCACAGGCTCTGTCCACTTAAGGTTGATTACTGCAGTTAGTTACAACATTGATATCCAAGCAGAAAGAGTGTTATAGGCGATCAGAATGGGGGACGAGGGGGGAGCAGGCAAACCCACTAAAACATTTCTTAATTTCTTTCTTTTCTTTTCAGGTGGTGATGGAGGGAGAGGAGCAGAGGGGAGAGGAGTGGCTGGGAGTCCCGGGTGTGGAAGTGGGGGAGGAGAGGAGGAGGAGGAAGGGGAAGGAGAAAGGAGGGAGGAGAGGAGGAGAAGGAGGGAGGAGAGGTGGAGAAGGAGGGAGGAGAGGAGGAGAGTAGGAGGAAGGAGGGAGGAGAGTAGAGGGAGGAGGGAGGAGAGTAGAGGAAGGAGGGAGGAGAGGAGAGGGAGGAGGGAGGAGAGGAGAGGAGGGAGGAGGGAGAGGAGAGTAGGAGGATGGAGGAGGAGGAGGAGGAGGGAGGAGAGGAGGGAGGAGGAGAGTGGAGAGGGTCCTCAACCCCAGTCTGGAGAGCAAGAGGCTGGCGGCAGGTCCAGGGCCCACAATTATAGCCAGGAGGAAAACATGGTCTTCCTGGAGGCCATCCGTGCCCACCCCGTCATCACCTCAGGGAGTAGGGAAGTCAAGGCTGGGCCCAGGGCTAATGCTTGGCAGCAGGTGGTCGATCTGGTCAATGATGTGGTGGGCCATGGATGGAGACTGCGGTCCATTAAACACTGGTTTGATGACATCAGGGCCGCGGTGAGGAAGAAGATGGCGCAGGAGGACTAGGGGTGGAGGGTCAAGTACCTGGGACATGAAGTCATTGCAAGGGCCATACTTGCACCCTCCTCCGCAGCTGGAGCTTCAGGCCCAAAGAACCAGCAGGACCCAGCCTCCATGGCAGGTGAATATGACATACAGCAACATGCCACCACATGCGCATCACACACACTACACATGGACATGACACTGACATGTCAGCTCCATGAAATTAACAAGGGATAGATGGATGCATCATTAAATTCATGAAGCTGACAAATCACTGTCATTCCTGTTCACCACAACAGTAATCAAGCAATAGAGCAGGGGTGTCCAAACTCGGTCCTGGTGGGCCACACAAATGCATGGATTTGATAACCCTGCTGCGCACAGGTGAGTCAATCGCTTCTTCAGTCATCCTGATTGACTCACCTGTGCACAGAAAGGATATCTTCCAATCCAGGAAAGAGTTTGGACACCCCTGTAATAGAGAGTCCATGTATTGGTGTGCCTGTTCAGCCTATGCAGTTACAGACAGCAGCCGTAATACAGATAGCGTTGTGAGCCGAGAACCATTAAGAACAGAAACCTAAGACCTATAGATAACAGCTAGTATAAGATAGCTAATCAGAGTTGCAAAGAGGAGAATCATCCATATTCAAGGATAGATGTCAGATAATTAGAAATGAACACATATCAATGCGCTAATCAACATACTAATGACATGTACCTTTCTTCTCTATCTCTCTGCATCCAGGAGGAGCTCTGGGTCCTGTGACCAGGCAGAGGAGGCTGGGCCATCGGCCCCGTACCAGGATCTTTCAGCACAGGGGGAGAAGGAAGGAAGATCGGAGGGCCCTGGGTCGGAGGATGGGCTGGTCATTGACCTTGCCGGCTCTATTGGTACAAGCCCTGGGACTATGACCATCCTCCAAAGACTTGCTCTGGGGCCCTCCCATGCCCTTGGGACAGCACCTCCTTCCCCACACAGTGTGCTGGCCTGGTCGCCCCCGGGCGCATTGTCACCCCAGGCTCCAGCTGTGGACCTCCCCACTACACCTCACCAGGCCCACCCAGCGGTGTCTTCGCCGCAGAGCCAGGCTGTGCTGGTGGAGATGCTGGCTGTCATGCAGGAGCAGCTGGCAAGCTCACAAAGGATCGAGGCGAGCATGCAGGAGATGATGGCCAGTCAGCTCCGGATGGAGGCCAGCATCTCTGGCCTCCGGTCGCATATGACCCACCCCAGGGAGGTGAGGAGGCACCACATAACAGCAGGACACCTTCAGGTCAGGCTGCTCAGACAGGAGATGGTCCCCAGCCCGACATCAACAGGGATCTCTCAATCCCCCAGTCAAGAGCAGCCTGGCCCCTCCTCTCCTCCCATGTGTCCGCCACCGGCAAGACCACCGCTGCCTGTAACCACCCCCCCCCCCACCATCACCACCAGAGGGGAGACGGAGGATGGGCACAGGTGATGTGGGTCCTGGGCCCAAGCGGAGGAGGACATAGGGCCTCATTCAATTGCAATGTGGCCGATTGCTAAAGGCTCAATTTTAGCACAGAGCATATTTTTTACAGATGTTTGTAGTTAGTGAACTTCTATCCAAAAGCAAGGTCTTCACTAACTACAAACGTCTGTAACTAAATATATGCTCTGTGCTAACATAGAGCCCTTTTCAATTGGCCAAATCACAATTGAATGACGCCCATAGGGTCTGCAGACATGTCTTTGCCTTCTCACCAGCACTCCTCAGTGACCATCAATTGGTGACAGGTTAAACAGAACACAAAGGGCCTCATTAAAATGTGATTTGGTCAATTGAATAGGGCTCTTTATAAGCACATGGCATATATTTTTAAACAAAGATTTTAGTTAGTGAACTTCTCTCTAAAAGCAAGATCTTCACTAACTAAAAACTTCAGTAATAATTTATGCTCTGTGCTTATATTCAATTGGCCAAATTGCAATAGAATCAGGCCCAAAATATACCATCACATAGGCCAAGATCCAAAGATCTGGAGCTGGGCTAGATTTAGTTAGTAGTGTGACCAATACATTGTCACTAAGGAGTTCTGTTGAGAAGAGATGCTGCAGGCCCTATGATGTTTTCAGGCCTTATTTCGTAGGTTTTTTTTTTTTTTTGCTTCTTTCTTTTTGTTTTTTTTTAGGTCCATGAAGGCATCTCCTGCATCTGCAAGCATTGTGGAGGAATTATATGAGGTGTAAGGTTTTCCCAGTGCCTCTCAGGTAGACATGCCTTTAATGGCAGCCCCCTTAACATGTAGCTCCCACAATCTTAAAGCTATCATATTGCCAGATATCTCAGACATGATTGTTGTTAGCTTAAATGTAGACTAATACAGCTATGGCGGTGGACTTGCAAAGTCTCACAATGGCATGTTAATGACAGCCAGCATTAATATATGCACTAGTGAAGCATGTGATCCTGACCTCAATATCAGTCTGAGAACAGATCTTTGGGTCTGATGTAAGTAACATTGAATCTGGCTGCTGACCTTTGTGTCCTCTCCATAATAATGGCTATTTGCCCATATTTCTAATTATCCACAGACCTAGCTAATGGTTAGTAATGCTTGCAGATGGGAATCAGGTGAGTTGGTATATTGGTACAGTATTTAGAACT
This sequence comes from Discoglossus pictus, assembly GCA_027410445.1. Lineage (NCBI taxonomy): Eukaryota > Metazoa > Chordata > Amphibia > Anura > Alytidae > Discoglossus > Discoglossus pictus. The sequence continues at coordinate 166,097,757 of CM050165.1, forward strand.
GTACTGTACATACATCGTGATTATAATTTTTTTTTTGGATCCTCCTCAGCCTTTTTTTATTTGACCACTTATTTCAGATTTTTGTTTGGTCAACACATTGTATGTGTGAAACTGGATTTGATTACACAGTCCAAAGGTTGAATAATCTGTTTCATTGAGCAGATCTAGTTACAAGTTGTAAGTGCTATGCACATAAATGGTTTCTTCAGTTAAATGGAGAGATTTCTGGTTCCGGTTGAAGCGGTGTAGTGCCCGCATGTGACCCTGGTAGGTGCTATGCATCATGGCTAATCTAGACTATTAGATTGACTCCTGTAGGCTTCCCCTTTTTTCCAGCCTCTTTCTCTTCGAGGACCCGCCCACACCACACCCATGATATTAATGCAGTTTTGACCACTGCTGATTGTGGTCTGTCTAGCAAATAAAGCTTTGTTATACTTTTATGTGAATGCACACTCTTGACCACTGCTGATTGTGGTCTGTCTAGCAAATAAAGCTTTGTTATACTGTTATGTGAATGCACAATCTTGACCACTGCTGATTGTGGTCTGTCTAGCAAATAAAGCTTTGTTATACTGTTATGTGAATGCACACTCTTGACCACTGCTGATTGTGGTCTGTGTAAAAAATAAAGCTTTGTTAGACCTTTCTGACTGTGTCCGTGTGTTATGAATATGTTTGGTTCTGTGACATCCACATGCATTACATTAGTGTCACATTCCTATAAATGTAAACTGATGAGCCATAGTTAACATGCAATAGATCAATACATATAAAACTGTTGAAGAGTCAGAATAGCTTTAGATATCATATGATCCCAAATATCATATCTACTACTAATATAGGGTTAATACCCATGACAAGTCTGATTAGTGATACTGTGGAGTAGGAACATTCCCATGAGGGCCTACAATGAATAGGACAGGTGACACTGGAGTGGTTATCCAGTTCCTTCTCTAGTTGATTGGGATTAGTCTGACCTCTCTGATAAGACGTACCCCCCTACACTGGCCCTATGTAGTATAGCTCACAGCTTCATTGAAGTACACAAACCCCTTCACCAACACCACTTAGCATATGTGTGAATACAGTTAGTTGCCCAATAATGAACATGCATTGGCTAAATATCCTTTGGTTATCATATGTTGTAATGGTCATGCACATGCCAATATGACAAACCATGCTGCAACATGCATAATATGATTAAAGCCACACTACCCAATTCAATAGCAAGAGTAAAACATGAGTCAGGTCATATGAACCCTTTGCCACGCACATGAACTCTATTGTGATCCCTTAAATCTAATTGCATATACATCTCGCTCATCACATCTACATTTGGTAACACAATTATTTTGCAAATTACACCGCCACATGGCATATATCAAGTAGCAGGGAAACATTTTAATGTTTGTTGTTCAGTTCTTCAGTTGTGTCTGACTCTCTGTGACCCTATGAGCTGCAGCACATTCAGCTAGGTCTCTGCCTGTGCTGTTATCCACGGTTTGCATGCTAAATATACTGGTGTGGTTTGTCAGTTCCTTCTCAAGTGGATTGGACCTTGTCTGATCAAACTCACCGCCATCAGGCATAATCTCTGCTACACCCATCCTGGTGGGAGCCATGTGCCAGGTGTCTAGTAATTCCCATTTGGTGAACTTCCAAACTGTTCTGCTATTTATCAATTCACATGGGTGAGGGTTGCTAAGTGGTGAGCTACTGTAGGTGGGCAGGTCATAGCAGAGAGATCAGACAAATCCCAATCCACTAGAGGAGGAACTGACAACCCACTCCAATCTCTTTGGCATTCAAACTTTGGGTAACAGCACAGGCAGAGACCTAGCTGAATGTGCTGCAGTCCATAGGGTCACAGAGAGTCGGACACAACTGAAGAACTTAACCACATATATTGAAATATTCCCCTGGTACTTGATATATGCCAAGTGGCGGTCTGATTTGGCCACTATTTGTGTTCTCTAATGGGGATGTGATGAGCGAGTTGTGTATTCTATCGTTGATCAACTATACATCGTGCATCGAATGTGCGCTGTCATCTGCGCACCGACACATGCGCTCATCAACAACAGCAGTCCCGATAGGAGGCTAGCGGTTCTAATGATTAGGCTGCGGCTACAAGGGTTAGAAGGGTTTATGGCATTAGGTCATATCACTTGCGCCCTTTCATCAACGCGCAGTAGTCAAAAACATTAGAACTGTGCAATGATGTGGGACTGCTCATGTCAGCTACATGTTGTCAATACACATTTGCTGTGGGCGCCAATGTTGGGGTGACATATTCTATTATAGGGCTGTTTTAGAGGCTACAATGGAACCTGTATGTGTGTTGACCAATCAAACATATGAGGAATATTAAACTAATTTAAACAATTGCTAATTTGGAGGCTGTAATGCTTGGGCCTCCATTTTAGGGTTACAGGCTTAAACCATGCAGACTGCAAAAACCGTAACAAAATGGATACCTTCAACCTCCAAGCACGTACGGGCTTTAAGAACGAGCACGGGCTTGAATAAGGAGCTGCGGGCTTGATCATTGAAGTCTGTGGGACTTGGACGGTTTTTAAATCAAAGTACAATTTGGCGATGTGCAAGCTTGAGAATGTTTTGCTATTAATCCTCATGCCCCCCCATTATGTTCCCCATCATTTACAGTGCTTTGCAGTGCTGGATTGAATATATATTGGCTTCTACAATGCTTTGTTTGTGGCCCCTTAAACCTCCGAACCCATACAGGTTTTAACAAGGACAAGCCCGCTGGACTACGGGACGGAAAGTAAACCGTAAATGATATATCGGATTTGGGTGATGTGCAAGCTTGAGAGGGTGTTGCTATTAATCCTCATGTCCCCCATTATGATGCCTAGCATTTATGGAGCTTTACAGAGCCATCTTGAATTTATATTTGCATTTACAGTTTTCTGACTTTGCGGCCGGAAAACAAGATTTACAGGCGCAGGAAAAACGTTTGCGGCCGTTTGCATGATGTGCGGCCGGCCTTAAGGGGTATATCCTTGCGGGCCGTCCATTTGAATAGCAAGGTAGCAGTAGCTCTACACGGGGCCGGAAGATGGCCGCAAGGAATCGCAGCTTTGCGGCCATTTTACGGCCGTTAATAGAATGAGGCCCTTAGATTGCACACAGGTGGACATCATTTAACTAATTATGTGTCTTCTGAAGGTAATTGGTTGCATCAGAGCTTTTCATGGGCTTCATAACAAAGCGGGTAAATACATATCACATGCCAATTTTCTGTTGAGTGAATCTTGTAAAATCACATATATAGTTGTGAGCGTACGAGTTGTTGCTAACGCTGCGGGCTCGCGTAGCGAGCCCGCGGCCCTAGCGAAGCGAGGGCACTGTGCCAGGTTCTCAGTTGCTGGCATGGATCGCCGAAGGCTCTCCTTGCCAGCAACTGAGGACCCTCGCGAAGCGAGGGCCTCAGTTGCTGGCTTGGAGCGCCGCCGGCGCTCCATGCCAGCACCTGAGGACCTCGCAAAGCGAGGTCTTCAGTTGCAGCAACTGCGACCCTTGCAAAAAAAAGTTTACGTCGCAACACATTACGACACTCGCAAACAACATACCACACACGTTCACACACATTACGACACTCGCAAACAACATACGACACACGTTCACACACATTACGGCCTCGCAACACTCGGAGGCAACTCGCGAACATTACAAAATTACAAACACAATACATACACACAGCACATACATAAAAACCTTACCTACACAAACAGGAAGCACCCAGGACCTCAAAAATGCAACTTACAACTTAATTGCACTCAAAATAAAAGAGTTTAGACACTAAATAGTTTGTTAAGCGACACAAAAAATGGCCGACGAATAAAACGAAAACGAGGCTACACACGCAAACACCATACGAGACACGTTACCACACATTACGACCTCGCAAACATCGGACGCAACACGCCGACATACAAACATTTAAAACTTAACAAAGACACACAACAAACACATAAAAAGCTTACCTACAGCAAGAGGAACCAGCCAGCACCTCAAAAAAACAAGTTACACCTACATTTAAATCAAAATAAAACACTTTAGACACTAATACCATCGCTAAGCGAGAGAAAAAATGGCCGACGAACAAAACGAAAACGAGGCTTCAGACGTAACTATACTACACTTACTCGCAATAATGAAACACATACTATGCGGAACGTATCACAATCATATTAAACACCATTTTGAACAGTAATACGCAGAAAATGGCGGATGGAACGCAAATTGTAAGCTGGAACGCAAATAGCGCAAGCGTATTGCGTTCTAACGGTCTCACTTTCCAGAACTTTCTACAAGTTTATAAATACTGCCTATTTCAAACAAAAAAATACATTTCTCCTCAGGTGATCAACGGAGTGACTTCTGAGATAACTGCTGCTTTTACTTGAGAAGACAATTCTTTACTAATTTACTACTTTGCATTGTGCAAATTACAACTGAGAGGTAAGCTATAATATATTACATTTTATTATCAGGACAGGTCAAACAAATAAAAAAATAAACTAGGATTTATGTAGTCATCATGGCCCTCATTCAATTTGGCCAATTGAATAGGGCTCTAAATAAGCACATAGCATATATTTTTTAAACAAGTTTTTAGTTAGTGAAAACCTTGCTTTTGGATAGATGCTTACTAACTAAAAACTTATTTAAAAAATATATGTTATGTGCTTATTTAGAGCCCTATTCAATTGGCCAAATTGCAATTGAATGAGGGCCCATGTATGGCACATTTATGTGTATAGGCTCACAAAAAAAATACGGTTCATTTAACAAAACAACAAAAAAACATAATTCAATATTAAACAGAGGTTTATGTATAGTGACATCTGACACGCACATATATGTCTATAATGTATAGTGACATGTGACACGCACATATATGTCTATAATGTATAGTGACATCTGACACGCACATTTCTGTGTATTGCCCCTTCATAGTGACATGTGACACGGACATATATGTGTATAATGTATAGTGACATGTGACACGCACATTTCTGTGTATTGCCCCTTCATAGTGACATGTGACACGGACATATATGTGTATAATGTATAGTGACATGTGACACGCACATTTATGTGTATTGCCAATGCAACAAAATTAGCTTACAACAAAATCAGTAAACAACTACATTTAAATGACATTATATGTCATGTATACTGATATGTCACACGCACATATATGTATATCATCTATAGTTACATCTCACACACAGACATTTATGTGTGTTGGGGAAAAAAAATATAAGGTTAATTTAACCATTTAAATTTGACTCATGTATACTGATATGTCACACGTACACAAAATAATTACATTAAACTATGGAATGTGCTTCATGTATGTGACATATGTGTGTAGCCCCCAACAAAAAATAAGGTTAATTGAAAAAAATTACACAACTATATTTAAATTACATTCCTTTACTGCAATTCAATAGATCATATAAAGCTGAATCGTTTTATTTCTTTGAATATTCAAACAGACTCTGCATCAACAGCGTCTCTCAACAATTTGCACCGTGCACTATGAAGCACAATCCCTTTTAAAGAACACCAACAAAGAAGAAGAGGTAAGATACAACAAGACATTACATGCTCAAAAGGCCATGCTTTGCTAGATGAAAAATTATAAATATACAAATAACTATTTCACTTTCTTTTTCAAACAGACACTACAAGAAGACCGGCGGATTAAGATTGGCAGGAGGGGACCGTCTGTCATTCAAAACTTCAAGCAAGGTAAAGTATTAAGTATAAACAAGAAATAACCATGAGCCTTATTCAATTGTGACTTCCTCAATTGAATAGGGCTCTATATAAGCACATAACATATTTTTGATACAGAACTTTTTAGTTACTGAATTTCTAACCACAATCAAGGTTTTCAATAACTACAAAATTTGCTCAATAAATATGTTATGTGATTATATAGAGCCCTCTTCAATTGGCAAAATTGCAATTCAATGAGGACCTATATATATATCTTTAATGGCCAAGGGCCTCACTCAAATGTGATTTGCCCATTTCAATAGGGCTCTATATAAGCACAGAGCATATTTTTGAAAGGAAATTTTTCTTTTGTGAACACGTTGCTTTTGGATACAAGTTCACTAAATACAAAATTCCGTAAAAAAATATGCTCTGTGCTGATATTGAGCTCTATTCCATTGGCCAAAACACAATTGAATGAGGAGCTCACAATATAACAAATGCAGTAACCAAAGGCCCTCATTCAATTGCTATTTTGGACAATTAAATATGGCTATAAATAAGCACTTTTAGGCCCTTATTCTATTTTAACAAATATATGTGATGTGCTTATTTACAACCCTATTCAAATTTCTACATTGCAATTCAATTACGGCCTTAGAGTACTATTACATTGTAAAAAATGCAATTGAATGAGGGCCAAACTATGCAACATATGGTACACACAAAGGCCCTCATTCAATTGCAATTTGCCCAATTGAATAGGGCTCTAAATAACAACATAACAATTTCTTTAAAATAAGTTTTTAGTTACTAAAAAAATATCAAAAATAAAGTTTTTCAATGACTAAAAACTTATTTTAAAAAATATGCTATGTGCTTATTTAGGGCACAATTCAATTAGCCAAATCGCAATTGAATGAGACACAAACTGCTACACACAAAACAGAATTTCTTATTCAATGTTTAACAACCTATAAGCCTTACAAAGAAGCAAAAATAAGAATAACAAAAGTGTTGTGCACCTAATAGCATTGTACAAAAAAATCACACAAACTCATAGCAAACTACATTAACATTCTTCTTTAATGTTTAACAACCTATAACCTGTACAATCAAGAAGAAATAAGTTTTGCACAAGTGCTGCGCACCAAACAGGATTGTCAAAAACTAACACAAACACATAGCAAACTACATTAATTATATTATTTCATGTTTCACTAACTAGAACCATCCCAATAAAGGTTAAATAACTATACCACAAGTGGTGTGCACAAAACAGGATTGTACAAAAAATTACATAAACACATCTTATTTAATATATCACAACCCACAAGCCTTACTAAGAACCTTCAATAAGAATAACAAAAGTTGTCGGATTGTACAGAAAGTAAAAAAAAACAAAGATAGAAAAAAATAACCATAACTCATACAATACAGTCAAATTAATACATTTTTAAATTATTTAAAAGACATTTCACTCAAAAAACATTTTCTATTTTATATTACAACAGATACTGCGTGAAGACAATCGGACGAGGACTTTTTCCACAGGACCGGACCATCGGACGAGGACTCGGACCAGACCAGCAGACGAGGAATTTCAACACAGGACCAGACCAGCAGACGAGGAATTTCAACACAGGACCAGACCATCGGACGAGGACTTTCACCAACGGACCACAACATCGGACGAGGGATATCGCCACAGGACCACAACATCGGACGAGGGCTATCGCCACAGGACCACACCATCGGACGAGGACTTCCAACAGAGGACCACACCATTGGACAACGATTTTGAACCGAGGACCAACAAACATTCGGATTTAAATCACACTTCAACCAAGGTAAAGTATAATAAGTACTAAAGTATAAAACTAAAGAAACTGCTTTCAGTTGCATCCGTGTCAACAGAAAAATAAAATAATTAATTTACTATCTCCCTTATTTTATTTAAATTGCTACTATGCAATACATAGCTCAATAACCACATCACTTTTTTTTTTAGCAAAGAAGTTTTGCAGTGGTAAATATCTAGCCACAAACAACGTTTTTAATAAATAAAACCATTATTTTACAAAAATATGTTACATGCTTATTTACAGCAGTATTCCATTGGCCAAATTCTTAGCCAGTGAGGACAGGAATTATAATTTTAACTAAATATAAATGATACATTAATGATTTGCCTTTTATTTCACCAATTGTGCACAAGAATCTTTAACAGGAATTACAAATTTAAATATACACAATTACATTTATTTTTTTTCCTTTACAGATTAATATGGCTGATAACGAGACCAAAGAAGAGAAGAAAAGACGTCAAACTAGAGAAAGACAAGAGAGATGGGCCGCCCAGCAGACACCGGAGGAGAAAGAAATTCGACGAGAAAAAGAACGCAAAAGACTTGCAAATAAAAGAATATCAGCTGCAAAAATGAAAGATACAACCAAAAAAAATAAAAAAATAATAAAGCATTTACAAACTGTTCCTAAAACATCAGATCACATTTTACAACATACCAGTCAAGACAGACCAAAAAAAGCAACTACAAAAACAAAGCATTTACAAACTCTTAATAAAAACTTACAGGACATTTCAACCAAACAAGTCCAACATATACCAAGAAAATCTACGAAAAAAACTAAACATTTAGAACCTGTTGTTGAAACATTTCATGACTTTTCATCTGATGAATATGAAAGTCAACATCCAATATGCTTTGCAAATTGTCCTTTACTGAAGTCTTTAGCAGTAGAGGTTCATAGTTGTGGGGACATGACTACTCAATGTCAATTTTGTGAGGCTTATTATTTTAAACAGGAGAGACCCCGAGATGGACAATTTATTAGTTGTTGTCAAAAAGGAAAGTTCAAACTTCCACAAAGGAAACAATTTCCGACCTATTTACTAAATATTATGACTGAACCTACTTTTCCAAATTACAAAAATTTTAAGACAAACATAAGATCCTACAATAGTGCCATATCATTTGCATCTATGGGGGCAACATTGGCTGCTAATGTACCAGGACATGGTCCTTACTGTTTTAAAGTCCAAGGACAAATTTATCATCGGACTTCACATTTACATCCAGAGGAAGGAGAGCAAAGAAAATTCGCTCAGCTATATGTCCTAGATACAATGGAAGCTGTTGACCAACGTATGCAGATGGAAGAAAATAAAAAATGCTTACCCAGTGTTTTTATAGAGCTAAATAACATTATGGACAACAATCCCTACAGTAAAGCTTACAAAAAATTGGCAGAAGTAGAAAATGAACAACTACTTCATGCACAAAGACATCAATTACCCATGCCAAAGGTTAATATGGTGCTTAAAAGAGACAGACATACTGATAAACGTCGTTATAACTTGCCAACATCAAATGAGGTTGCAATGGTCTTTCAGAATGATGAAGGAGAACCACCATTTCAAAGAGACATTAGAGTATATCCCAGAAATGAGGACCAACCATTTATTAATATTAATATCTTAAGTCCAAATTTAGATCCAATGACATATCCCATCTTTTTCCCACACGGAGAAGCAGGTTGGCAACCAAAATTAACCCTTCCCAGTTACCCAAATGCTAAAGCGAGAATCCGAAAAAATGTTTCTATGCTTGAATTTAAAGTTGCTCAAATTGCCATTAGAGATGAATTTAATCCAATTTTATGTGGTGGGAAACTAACACAACAATGGATTATTGATTCATATTTGCAAGTTGAGGCAAATAATTTAAACTTTATAAAATATCAACAAGATAAACTACGTGTAGAACAATATTGTGGACTCATGGACTATGTTGCTGACGTGGCTACAAGCAGAGACATGACAGCTGGCAAAGCCATCATTTTACCATCTTCCTTTCAAGGATCTCCTCAAAATATGAGAGAAAGATACAATGATGCTATGGCTATTGTGACAAAATTTGGAAAACCAGATTTATTTGTGACATTTACATGTAATCCACAATGGCCAGAAATTAATCAAAATCTACTTCTTGGACAAAGTGCTTCAGATCGACCAGATTTAGTAGCCAGAGTTTTTAAGATAAAATTAAATGAATTAATACGTGACTTCACTATAAATCAGTTATTTGGCAAATGTCTTGCTTATGTAAATACTATTGAATTTCAAAAAAGAGGCCTTCCACATGCACATCTTCTCATAATACTTCAAGAGAAAGATAAATTAGATACTTCGGACAAAGTGGATGCAGTCATAGTTGCTGAACTACCGGATCCAGAACTATATGGTAGACTATATGAGATTGTTACTCATCGCATGATTCATGGACCCTGTGGAGACCTTAATCCACAATCACCATGTATGGAAAATAATCAATGTTCAAAAGATTTTCCAAAAGATTATAGAGACAAAACATATGCAAATTGTGATGGATATCCACTTTATAAAAGAAGAAGGAGATAGTGCCATTATTCGTGGAAAAAAAGTGGACAATAGATATGTAGTACCCTACAATCCACATTTACTCATGAAGTACAACGCCCACATCAACGTAGAAGCCTGCACTTCCATCAAATCCATTAAATATGTCTACAAATATATTTACAAAGGTTACGATGCAGCTACTGTAGTCGTCAAAAGTGCAGACAACCCTGAAAGTAGTGAGTTAGTACATGATGAACTTGCATCTCATGTAGATGCTCGCTATGTTAGTGCGCCAGAAGCTATGTGGCGGCTTTTAAAATTTGAAATGCATGATAGATCACATGCAGTATATAGGTTAGCAGTACATTTGCCACAACGACATTTAGTCTATTTCCATGCTGGAAATGAAATGAATGCATTGGCCCAAAGTGAAGATCGTCACACTACACTAACTGCATGGTTTGCATTAAATTCCACTGATGCTCAAGCAACACAATACTTATATATTGAAATTCCATATCACTATGTTTTTGTGAATGGATTATGGAGAGCAAGAAAAACCAGAGGCAATAAAATAATTCCACGAATTTACACAGTCAGTCCAAGAGATGTTGAACGATTTTGCTTACGGATATTACTTTTAAATGTTCCAGGAGCACAAAGTTTTGAACAATTAAGAACTGTTAATGACATTGTATATGAATCCTTCCATTTAGCTGCAAGAAATAGAAACTTACTCGCTGATGATACAGAGTGGGAAAGATGTTTAGAAGAAGCAGCACAATGTCAAATGCCACGACAGATGAGAGAACAATTTGCTTTTATTTGTATCTTCTCAAATGCTCCAAATGCATTAGCTTTGTGAGAGACTTTTAAAAGTAATATGGCTGAAGACTTTATGCGACGATACAATGAACCCATTGCACACTTAAAAGCCTTAATGGAAATTCAAGAAGTCTTTTTAACTCATGGATTAAGTTGTGCAAGTTTTAATTTGCCTGATCCAGGTCTAATAGATGACATTAACTTTGAAGACTATGACATTCAACTACAAGCAGAAAGAAAAGAAGAAAGACTTGCAACTTTAAATACACTACAATTGCAAGCATTTCATGCCATTAAAAATGCTATAGATGATGACATGGTGACAGAGCGTTATTTCTATCTTGATGGACCTGGCGGATCAGGGAAAACATATTTGTACAATTTATTAATGAGTTCAGTACGAGCACAAGGACAAATAGCAATGGCGTTTGCCACTACTGGAATTGCTGCACTTTTATTAGAAGGTGGAAGAACTGTTCATAGTGGATTTAAACTGCCAGTGCCTATTTTGGAAAATTCAGTGTCAGATATTCGCATGACATCCTTACAAGCAAAGAAATTGAAGAAATGTAAATTAATTATAATAGATGAGGCCACAATGATGTCATGCTATGCCCTCCAATGTATTGACCGTTTGCTTCGTGAAGTCATGGATAATATTTTTCCATTTGGTGGAAAGGTAATTTTGTTGGGTGGCGATTTTAGACAAACATTACCTGTCGTTGTACATGGAAATCGAACAGACATTATTGAAACATGTATAAAGTCAAGTACAGTATGGAAACATTTTACCCATCTTCAACTGCAACAAAATATGAGATCAGAAGGCCAAACTGATTTCAATGATTGGCTTATTAAAATTGGAGAAGGAAGAACAGAAAAAATACTACATTTACCTGACGACACTGTAGAGATCCCACCTCATATGATTTCTCAACAAGATATTATATCGGCTATATTTGAAGGGACCATAAATAACGAAGAATATTCTGAGCTTGCCAACCAAGTTATACTGACGTGTAAAAATAAAGATGCATTAATACTCAATAATGAAATATTAAAAAAAATTAATGCACCACAAAGAAATTATCACAGTGCTGATTCTGTACTTGCTGATGACAATGAAAGTCAGGCAAACTTTTCAACTGAATTCATTAACTCACTATCTCCTTCTGGAATGCCACCACATATTTTGCAGCTAAAGAAAGGTGCAATTATCATGTTACTGCGAAATATGAACCCCAAAAAAGGCCTATGCAATGGCACAAGATTAATTGTTCAACAATTAAAGGACCATTTTATAGATGCTGAAATTTTAACTGGGACCCATAAAGGAGAGAGAGTTTTCATACCAAGAATAGATTTAGCACCAAGTGAAAGTAGTTTCCTTTTTATACTTCAAAGAAGACAATTTCCCATTATTATGGCATTTGCCATGACCATTAATAAATCACAAGGTCAAACTTTCAAATCTGTGGGTATTTACTTGGAAGAACCAGTTTTTGCACATGGTCAATTGTACGTTGCGTTGTCACGGTGCAAAAATCCACAGGCTATTAAAGTTTACATTGAAAACAATGAAAGTCAAGGTGATTTATTAGAAGATGGACGTATTTTTACTAAAAACATTGTCTACTATGAAGTACTATAACTTTGCAGGATACAAATTCAAGATGCCAACATTTTTTAAAAGCATTGCAAAATACATAACAATTGGTTGTTTAATTCAGTCATAATTAATGAAAGTACTGTTTAGGAATGATTCGCCTCACAAAATACTTGCCTTGCATTGTTAGTAAAAATTATGTTAAAATGTTAAGTCACTATGTTAATGTTTCTAATGTTACAAGTTTAAAAAATATATTTGCAAGTTATTTCATTCAACAGATTACAAAGTGGATGTTAAGAGGTCAAGCACCTTTTAAGTCACAATGTAAATATTGTCTGTTATCTTAAGATTACTAACTACATTAATGTTTATCGCCAGTTTATGTGCTCAGTAATGAATTACTTTAATTACGTACGTTTTAAGCAGAGTTTTACTGTATGCCTTCCTCTACATTCAATGTATATTCAAGTTAACAATTATTGTGATAGAAATTGCATGTTAATACTGATTAATTTAAAGGTCAATTGTTTTTACATTCAAATGTTAATACTTTTAATAAAAAATTAGGTTACAAAATGTATTCACTATGTTCCTGTTTATAATGTTCAAAATTATACAAATGTTTTGTCAACTTCTAAACTTACATAAAAAATAAAGTTAAAGTTTCAAAATATATACTTTGAAGGTTATTGCTTACATATATTTTAAACTTCATTTTAAAATTCGCAACGTTTCAAGAAGGCTTTTTACTTTTTGCTTTCCTATTCATTCAATGTATATTAAAGTTAACAATTCTTCAGATACAAATTACATTTTAAAAAACCATTACATCAACATTTTACAAAAATACACGTTCATATTAAAATACTTACAAGTGTCAAAAATATATGTTAATAACTAAACAACTTGACAAACATATACATCACATTGCCGTCATTTTTTGACGGGCAAGTCGCTAGTTAAATATAATGGTTTGGATATTACAGAACCCAGTTCCATCAGTACCCGTGAATGTAATCCATCAGGGCCCGGGGCTTTATTAACATTTATTTTTTCCAACCTCTTTTGGATTACTTTCTGTTTTAAACAATTATTCAGCAAATGTAGTGTAGCCCCATGTTGCATTTTCCCAACCACTGGTAACTCCCTTGTGTATACCGAAGAAAAGAGACAATTTTGATTATCTGCCTTTTCGTGGTCGCTAATTTTCACATGGCCTGTATCACATTGTAAAGTTCCTATAGCTTCCTTCCTCGCCTTCTTCCCATTAACATACTTAAAAAATATTTTAGGGTTAGTCTTACTCTCTTTTGCAATTCATTTTTCATTTTCTATTTCAGCCAGTCTAATAGCCCTTTTGCAAGCCTTGTTGATTTCCTTGTATTCCCGTAGAGCAGTCTCAATCCCCTCTTGTTTGTATAATTTAAATGCCTGTTTTTTACTCTGTTTATTAATCTTTAAATCATTGTTAAGCCACATTGGATCTGATTTACTCCCTTTACTTTTATTCCCACTTGCTGTATGATGATAAGTATTTATATTTAGTAAGGATTTAAATGTTGTTCATTTATATTATCAGTTCTCTGTCCCAGTTTATACTTTGTTTTGCTGCCCTTAGACCATAAAAATCTGCCCTGTTAAAACTAAGAGTTTTTGTTGGCCCCTTAAAATGTTTTTTTTTTTATTCAATCCCAAATGAGACTGTTACATAGTTACATAGTTACATAGGCCCTCATTCAATTGCAATTTGGCCAATTGAATAGGGGTCAAAATAAGCACATAACATTTTTTTTTAAATACATTTTTAGTTAGTAAACATCTATCCAAAAGCAAGGTTTTCCCTAACTAAAAACTTCTTTAAAAAAAATATGTTATGTGCTTATTTAGAGCCCTATTCAATTGGCCAAATCGCAATTGAATGAGGCCCAAAGTATTTAAGGTTGAAAAAAGACTTTCAGTCCATCAAGTTCAACCTTTTAAGATCTCCTCTGATCTGCAATATGCGTATTACCGTAACTATTAATTAGTTATATAAAAAAAATAAAAAAAATAAATAAATAATAAATAAAAAAATCAATTCCCTTCTGATCCCAGACACCGGCGACCGGAGCTCTCCCTGGATCAATACTGCCCCTCCAATTATCAATGATAACCCTGAATTTCCTTTTTAATTAGAAATAAATCCAGTCCCCTTTTAAAGTTGTCCATCGAATCCGCTGTCACCACCTCCTCTGGTAGAGAAATCCACAGATTAACCACCCTTACTGTGAAGAAACCTTTTCTTTCTTTAAGGTGGAATCTTTTTACTTCTAACCTCAAGGGATGTCCTCTTGTCAGTTGAAAACCTCTTGCACAAAAAGCTCCCTTGACAAATCTTTATACTGACCCTGGATGTATTTATATAAGGTAATCATATCTCCTCTTAGACGCCTTTTTTCTAGAGAAAATAAGTTTTATTTGGTTAGTCTTTCTTCATAACTTAGTCCCTCCATTCCCGTTATTGGTTTTGTTGCCCTCCTCTGCACCTTTTCCAGCTCTAAAATGTCCTTTTTATGAAGTGGTGCCCAAAATTGTACTCCGTATTCCAAATGAGGGCGTACTAGAGATTTGTATAGTGGCAGAATTATATTTGCTTCCCTTGCTTCTATACCCTTCTTAATAGATGCTAATATTTTATTTGCCTTTGCATCTGCTGCTTGGCTTTGAGCACTGTTACCTAGGTGGTTGTCCACAAGCACTCCCAAATCCCTTTCAATATCTGATACACCTAGATTTGCCCCATTAAGATTATAAATTGCATGGCTATTTTTCCTTCCCAGATGCATAACTTTACATTTATTCGTATTAAATCTCATCTGCCATTTAGATGCCCATTCCTCAATTTTATGTAAATCCCTTTGGAGGGAAAGCACATCACTATCTGATTTAATTGCCTTGCACAACTTCGTGTCATCAGCGAAAATGGAGACACCACACTCCAATCCTACCTCTAAGTCATTAATAAATATGTTAAAAAGGAGAGGACCTAATACTGAACCCTGAGGAACCCCACTTACCACATTAGTCCAATCGGAGTATGTTCCATTTACAACAACCCTTTGCTTCCTGTATTTAGCCAGCTCTTAATCCATGAGCCGATATTTACTGCAATTCATGTATCTCTTAGTTTGCACAATAGTCTCCCATGTGGTACTGTATCAAAAGCCTTTGCAAAATCCAAAAAGACTACATCCACTGAGTTGACTTGATCCAGGTTCCTACTAACCTCCTCATAGAAACTAATTAGATTTGTTTGACATGACCTATCCCTCATAAATCCATGTTGACTCCTACTTATAATCCTGTTTAAATAGACATATTCTTGTATATTATCCCTTATTAACCCTTCTAAAATCTTCCCCACTACTGAAGTGAGGCTCACTGGTCTATAATTACCCAGATTTGCTCTTGCTCCCTTTTTAAATATAGGTATCACATCAGCTTTTCTCCAGTCACCTGTGTTGAGTGAATCTTGAAAAATTAAATTTAATGGTTTGGCTATTACAGAAAAAAAACAACCTAAGTCACAAAAAATAAAAAAGGAACATTACAGAAAATAAAAAAATACATTACAACCCCCCCCACTACCATTTTTTTTTTTAATTACACACCTGAAAAGGAAATACATATAATACATACAATCCAATACAATTAAATAAAATCCAATACAATTAAATACAATACAATACAATACAATTAAATACAATTAAATAAAATACACCCCTATCTAATATACATGCCACTATCTAATATACATCCCACTATGTAATATACATCCCACTATGTAATATACATCTCACTATATAATGTAATATACATCCCACTATCTAATATACAATACTATCTAATAATACATACCCCTATCTATCTAATACACAATACATGCTATCTCTATATATAGCAACCCTAATTCTAAGCTACAATAAAATTAATAAGACCACTTACCTTACTTGAGATGTTTCTTCAGATCAGCAACCTACGGAAAAAAAGATTAAAACAAATTAATACAACACGTTTACATGAAATAACTAAACATTCTAAACATTCTAAATATTCTAAATATTATACTCACCTTTCCAGCATGTCCCGTTCCAGCATGTCACGTCCTCCATGTTTGCGTCTTTTCCGGCGCTGCTCCTGTAAAAAAAAACATTACATTAGTAAACATAAAACAAAGTGAAATAAACACAATGTACATTATACTTACCTGGCTGATGTCTCTGACGCTAATGACCTTCCTATGGAGTGTTCCAGAATAAAATTGGCAATGGCGTTTTCTGATTGGCTGAAAAGGCTGTCTATCAAATTAAGCCAATGAGAAGACCCCAATTGTGAACCAATGAAAAAAGTATACACCCCAAAATACAATGCTGATTGGATAACACACCTGTCAATCTTTATTTGAACCCATCCTAAGGCTTTATTGCCATCAGCCAATCACAATGGAATATAAACCCACGTACTGATTGGTGAAGACATCTGCGCCTTCCGATTGGCTGTAATATTGATTGATATTAACAGTAGCCAATGAGAATGCGCAAATCCTTCACCAATCAGTACGTGAGGGTGTATTCCATTGTGATTGGCTATTGTCAGTGCAACCAATCAGAATGCGCAGAGGCTCCAAACCAATCACCGTGTGGGGGTGTATTCCATTGTGATTGGCTGAAGGCATCTGCGCCTTGTGATTGGTTTAAAATAAGATTGACAGGTGCATTATCCAATCAGAGTGGGATTTTAGGGTGTATCCCTTTGTGATTGGTTCACACATTGGCGCCTCCTGATTGGTTGAAAACGATGTCTATCAAATTCACCCAATCAGAAGGCTCCATTGCTTATTTTCTTCTGGAAAAGTCTCCGGGAGCCTCATTAGCGTCGGGGATGTCTGGGAGTGCGGATGTAAGTATATACTTTTTTTTTTTATTTTTTTATACAGGGCGTAGCAGAAGAGGATCCGGAGGAGGCCGGAGACATCGCGGGGAGGTAAGTAGAATGTAGATTATGTTTATTTTATTTTGATGTATGTGTATTAATGTTGTGTTTTTTTTTAATAGGTGCCGCGCCGAAGAAGGTTTAAAAGAATAAGGACGGGACATGCCGGAAAGGTGAGTATAATATTTAGAATGTTTAGAATGTTTAGTATTTACTGTAAACGTGTTGCACTAATTTTTTTTTTTGTTCCATAGGTGGCTGATCTCAATGGACATCTGCAAAGGTAAGTGGTCTTAATTATTTTATTTTAGCTTAGAATTAGATTAGTTTATATATAGATAGCATTTATTGTATGTTAGCTAGGGGTATGCGTTTTACAGTATATAGATAGCATAGGATGTATTGTATATTAAATTGTGGTATTTATTTAGATAGTTTGGGGATGTATTTTTATATAGATAGGATGTATATTAGATTATGGTATTTATTTAGATAGATTGTGTGATGTATATTAGATAGGGGTGTATTGTATTGTATTGTATGTAATTGTATTGTATTGTATGCAATTGTATTGTATGCAATTGTATTGTATGCAATTGTATTGTATGTATTTGTATTGTATGTATTTCCTTTTCAGGTGTGTTATTTTTGTTTTCTGTAGTGAGGGGGGGGTTGTAATGTTTTTTTTTATTTTGTCTATATTGACCCCCATGAGTCACAGGGTTAATGAGGGGTTTATGGGGGTCTGTATTGACCCCAATGAGTGACAGGGTTGATGAAGGGCTTATGGGGGTCTATACTGACCCCCATGAGTGACAGGGTTAATGAGGGGTTTATGGGGGTCTGTATTGACCACCGTGATTGACAGGGTGACAGTGTATATTTTTTTTCTTTTACAACGGGTGGTGTAACTTCACTTTCAGAGGTCCTGGGTGCCCCCCCCCCCCCCTTGCTATGGGTAAGCTTTTTATGTAGTTTGTGTGAGTATTTGGTGTGTATTCACTGTTTTTAGTTGCCCGCGGGTCGGCCGTTATAGTCGTATTTTTAGTGCGTGTGGGTGTTTGTTACGTTAAGGTTGGTTCTGAGGTGTTTTTTTTTTACTAAGTTGTGCGTGTGAGGTGTTTACGGCTCGCCTAGCCAGCAATGAGCGACTTCGGCGCTCATTGCCTTAGTGCTACGATTTAACGGCTCGCCTCGCTATGCGAGGCTCGCTGGCAATAAGCGCCTCTGGCGCTCATTGCCTAAGTGCTTGGGTTTAACGGCTCGCCTCGCTATGCGAGGCTCGCCGGGCGATGAGCACCTGCGGCGCTCATCGCTAAGTCGTACACACTACGCAAATAGCGTGGCGACGAATCGTAGTTGGAGAATTATAATATGTGATTATTTGTGATGAGTAAATCTAAGATAGCTTTATTTCTAGTAGGCTCTTGTACAACCTGGGCCAGATAATGATCTCTGAGTGTACTCAAGAACCTGCTCCCCTTAGATGAACTGCTGGTCTCATTTATCCAGTTTATTTCAGGGTAATTAAAATCTCACATTATTAGAACTTGACCATGCCTAGCTGCATTTTCAATCTGTAACAATAATTGTACTTCCTCACTTTCAGCTATATTTGGGGGTTTATAGAATACTCCTACTAATATTCTTTTGGAATTTGCTGCTCCACTATTTAACTCTACCCACAAACATTCAGCTTTATCACTAGGTCCACCATAAATATCTTCTCTGATTAGAGGCTTAAATTCAGGCATAACATTCAGACAAATCCCTTCTCCTCTTTTACCATTGACCCTATCTTTCCTAAATAGGTTATAACCATCCAGATTAACAGTCCAGTCGTGAGATTCATCCCACCATGTTTTAGTAATGCCTATTAAATCCCATTTTTCCTTAATTGCTAATAATTCTAACTCTCCCCTTTTTCCTGGCAAGCTTCTGGCATTAGCAATCATACACCTTATGTTATGAGTCTGTAGCTCTGAAGTGCCTGCCACTGTACTTGAGCTACTTAGTACTATCTCCCTATTGACTATACTACCCCTTCCCCCATCTCCTCCACTATGAGTTGTTAATTCAACCCTTATACCCTCTACACTTTCTACCTCATTACTTATATCTAGTCCCTCCCCCCCAACTACTAGTGTATAAACTCCTCCAGCCTTTCTACCATCCTATCCCCTAGTACAAAAGCTCCCTCATCACTAAGGTGCAATCCATCCCTGTTGTAGAGATTGTACCTAAGTGAGGAGTCAGCCCAGTGCTCTAAAAAGCCAAACCCCTCCTTAGTGCACCACATCTTTAGCCATGCATTAACCTATCTAAGCTCCATCTGCCTCCCTGGGCTAGCACGTGGCAATGGTAGTATCTCAGTAAATACGACCTTGGAGGTCCTTGCCTTCAGCTTATTACCTAGTCCTCTAAAATTATTCTTTAACACACTCCATCTTCCACTAACTTTGTCATTGGTACCAATATGTAATGTAACAAAATAGGTAAAAAGTCATGGGGGGTGAATACTTTTGCAAGGCACTGTATATGTCCCAGGTACAATGAAAGCTGTTGAACAACAGATGATGCTTCCTGAAAATAAACAATGTTTATGCATAGTCTTTGAACAGCTGGATAAAATTATGGCCAACAACCCATATAGTCAAGCAAACAAAAAATCAGCATAGGTTGAAAAAAACAATAGGCACATGCTCAAATACATCAATTGCCAACGCCAAGAGTAAAAATGGTTCTCGAAAGAGATTGCAATACTGATCAAAGACGTTATAATATACCAACAGTAAATGAGGTTGCCATGGTCTTTAAGAATGATGATGATGAACCACCATTTCAGCGGGATATTAGAATACATTCACGCAATGAAGAGCAACCTTTTATAAACATAAATATATTAAGTTGTAATTTGGATACAATGGCATATCCTATTTTCTTTCCAAATGGTGAGCACGGACAGAAACCAATATTACAATTGCAAAGTTATCCCAATAGTAAAGTTCATGTTAGAAACAATATTTCTATGCTGGAATATAAAGTGGCACAAACTGCTATTCAGGAAAATGTTAATCCTATTTTATGTGGGGGGAAACTCACACAACAATGGCTTATTTTATAAAATTTCAACAAAACAAGCTTTGCATGGAACAATAATGTGGAGTGATGGATTATGTCGCTGAATTAGCTACCAACAGAGACATTCCAGCTGGAAGAGCAATAATTTTGCCAACTTCTTTCCAAGGATCTCCTCTCAATATGTGAGAAAGATAAAATGATGCCATGGCTATTGTGACTACATTTGCAAAACCAGATTTATTCATTACATTCACATGTAATCCATAATGGCCAGAGATCAAGGAAAATGTTAAACTTGGACAACATACTTCTGATCAACCAGATTTAGTGGCTAGAGTATTCAAAATAAAACTAAAGCACACTTATTTTGGAAATGTATGGCTTTTGTTTATACCATTGAATTTAAAAAAAAGGCCTGCCACATGTACATATACTTTTAATCCTACAAGAAAAAGCAAAATTGAATACTGCAGAGAGAGTGTATTCAGTGATTAGTGCTGAACTGCCACATCCAGAAAAATATTCCAAACTTTATGACATTGTTACACAACAAATGATTCATGGTCCATGTGGAGATATAAATCAAAATTCACCATGTATGGAAAATAAAAAAAATGCACAAAAGAGTTTCCAAAACAATTTCAAATGCAAACTTATGCTAATTATGATGGATACCCTTTTTATAAAAGAAGAGAAGGAAAAACTGCTATTATTCATGGCCAAAAGGTTGATAATAGATATGTAGTTCCATACAATCCACATTTGCTGATTAAGTACAACGCAAACATAAATGTTGAAGCTTGCACTTCTATCAAATCCATCAAATATGTGTACAAAATAAATATATAAATGATATGATGCAGCAACTGTTGTTGTGCAAGGTGCACAAAATAAATAATCTTAAATGGACAATCCAATTTTACAGGATGAACTTTCATGTTATTTAGATGCACCCTATGTCAGTGCTCCAGAAGCAATGGGGCGTCTTCTGAAATTTGAGAAGCATGATCAGTCACATGCTGTATATCGATTAGCTGTACATTTGCCACAAAGTTAATTTGTTTGCTTTACTGCAGGGAATGAAAGATTTGCTCTGGTCCAAAATTAAAATAGAGCAGCAACACTTCCTGCTTGGTTTGAATTAAATTTCGAGGACACTGTGGCTAGACAATTTTTATACATTGAGATTGCATATCACTATGTATTCGTAAATGGCCAATTGCGACAATGAAAAAAAAAGATACAAATAAAATTATCCCAAGAATTTATACTATTAGTCCAAGAGACATTGAACGTTTCAGTTTAAGATGACTTCATTTACATGGTCCCGGTGCACAAAATTATGAGCATTTACGCACAGTCAATGACATAGTTTATGATACTTTCCAATTAGCTGCAAGACGTCAAAACTTCCTAGCAGATGATACAAAATGGGAGAGGTGTCTGGAAGAAGCAGCACTATGTCAAATGTCATAGCAAATGAGAGAACAATTTGCATTCATTTGCATCTTTTGCAATGTACCTGATGCATTAGCTTTGTGAGAAACATTTAAATTAAATATGTGTGAAGACTTTTTGAAACATTACAATGAGACCTTTACACTATTAAAAGCATTCATGGAAATTCAAGAAATCTTTCTTTCTCATGGGTTAAATTGTGCAAGTTTTAATCTGCCTGATCCAGGACTTTTAGATGAAATAAACTTTGAAGACTATGACACTGAGCTTGAAAACCTAAGAACACAAGAAAAAATTGCAACTTTAAATAAATTACAATTGCAAGCATTTAACGCCATCAAAATGCAAAAGATTATGACATGCTCAAAGAGTGTTATTTCTATCTAGATGGCCCTGGTGGATCAGGAAAAACTCATCTGAATAAATTATTGATGAGTTACATTCGAGCACAGGGTCAAATAGTACTGAAATGTGCAACTATAATTGCCGCACTTTTGTTAGAAGGTGGGAGAACTGTGCACAGTGGATTTAAACTGCCAGTTCTCATTCTAGAAACATCAGTGTCAGATATTCAAATTAATTCTTTACAAGCCAAAACATAAAAAAAATGTAAATTAATTATCATAGATGAGGCAACAATGATGTCCTGTCATGCCCTGCAATGTATTGATAGATTATTAAAAGAAGTGATGGATAATTTGCCATTTGGTGGAAAAGATGATGTTGTTTGGAGGAGATTTTAGGCAAACATTACCTGTTGTGCCACATGGAAATAGGACTGATATTCTGTGGAAAATATTTACACAAAAAAAAAAAAAAAATCTTTAATTGGATACTGTAGATTCGAAAACTACACTGTTTCAAATGTATAAAAATATATAGTGGTGCTTTCAATATTGGAATATGTATGAGGTTTAAAAACACTTGTATCGCCTCATCATTAAATTCCTTGCTATAAACAATCCTCATAAATCAGAATATACGGATTTTCCTGTTATTACAGGATATACTGATAATAACATGATTGAAACAAGGATCAAAAAGAAAAACAATAAAAACACTGTGATGGTGTGTCACCAAAGGGCAGTAGAGAGCCCTTTAAGACTTTTCACCAGGAGTGAGATGGTTAAGAAGATGCTTAAAAAGCTTGGCTGTGGCTGCAATCAAGAGCGGCTGCTGTCTCCAGGTGGAGAGCTGTTTGACAGTGCTGGAGTGTTGTGGAAGTGTGCAGGGCCGACGTCAGAGGCCACACTGAAAAATAATGGACCAAAGGCAGAAGCATTGAAAAGCGAGCATGCAGATAAGAGGAACAGAAAGTCCCTGAAGGTGATGACCAAAGGAGGGATCTGCTTTGGAAAGAGAGGCCGGAGATACAGAGCCTAAGAGAGAGGTGAGAGGGAAAGACACCTCTGCTACCTATGTTGGACTGTATGTTTGCACTTCTATGTAAGATAGTAAGGGAACTACAGTTTAGTTATGCAGGGCTTCAAGGAGAAGCTAGGATTTATTTTCTGTTGTTTGCTGACAAATGAACAGCACAAATCTGCTAAACATTTAAAGGGCTCCTGCTTTCTCCATTTTGGTGCTGGATATTAGGGCACGGATCCTGAGAGTGACAGTGAATCTGTCACAACACTCATATATATATATATATATATATATATATATATATATATATATTTATATTAAAAACAAACAAATCTGAAGCCAAAAGAGACTTAAGTAGAACTGAAAGAGGGGCTATAATGCACTCTATACGAAAGTATGTACACAAGTATCAGTATACCAAAACAGAGCTGAAGAAAACACATAGCAGTACAAAGATATACTTGCTGTTCAACTGTCAAGCTCCAGGATATCCAGTTTGATAAAGAAATAACCCAATATATATATCCAGCTTCACTCTCAGTAGACTCTGGCTCAGATAATAGTAGAAATAAGTTTCCAATGGGCCGTTTCGTCCATCCTCGTGGACTTTTTCTGATGCTATATTACACACCTGAAATTAGAACTAAATATGAGATCTGAAGGCCAAAATTAATTCAATGATTGGCTAATTCAAATTGGAGAAGGAAAACATCCAAAAATAAATAATCTACTTGATGATACCGTTGAAATTCTATCACAAATGATTTCCAACTAATCACTAATATCGGCAATCTTTCTAAATACTATAAATAACGAGGATTACTCAGACATTGCAAACAAAGTGATATTACCATCAAAAAATATGGATGCCTTGATTTTAAATAACAACATTTTTAAATTCATCAATGCACCAATTTTTTTAAATTATAGTTCAGATTCAGTTTTGGCTGATGACAAAGATAGTGAATCCAACTTTAGTATAGAATTTATCAATTCTTTAACACCATCTGGAATGCCCCCACATGTTTTGCAATTGAAAAAAGGGGCAATTGTCATGCTACTGAGAAATATAAATCCCAAAAAAGGACCTTGTAATGGGACCAGATTAATTGTGCAGGATTTAAGAGAACATTTCATACATGCAGAAGTTAGGAATGGTACCCATAAAGGTGAACAAGTTTTGTTCCAAGAATTGATTTGGCTCCAAGTGAGAGTGGTTTGCCTTTTGTCCTTCAAAGGAGACAATTTCCCATTATCATGGCATTTGCCATGACCATAAATAAATCCCAAGGACAAACTTTTACGTCTGTGGGTATTTTTTACAGGAACATGTTTTTGCACATGGCCAATTCTATATTGCATTTTTAAGATGCAAAAATCCAGATGACATTAAAGTTTATATTGAAAAAATCCAAAGTCAGGGAGATTTATTAGATGATGGCCAAATTTTTACAAAAAACAGTGTCTACTATGAGGTGCTGTAACCTACATTACAAAAAAAAAAAAGTGCTTTCATCTCAACGACAAATTCACAAAAAAAAACTCCAACAAACATAGAGAACAGTGGTTTTATTTTGAGAACAAACTTTAAAGTCACTCGGATTCTTTTTAGAGGACCACTATTTCACTATTTCACATAGGAAACTCTATAAAATGGCTAAAAACATAGAGAACAGTGGTTTATACTCCGTGGACAAACTTAGATGTCTGCAGACTCTTTTTAGAGGACCACTGTTTCACATAGGAAACTCTATGTGCCATTTTCAATAACTACAAGAATGACAAAATACCTATGTGGTTTACCAGTAATTGAACTACAAGTTGCGTGTTACAAAGCATTATGTAATGGTTTACAATACTCATTCATACAAAGTTGACCTATTGTTATATTACTCATGCATAGATTGCAATTAAAAAGGTTAATATTGTTAAATAAATATGCTTTACCAGTTGTTGAACTACAAGTTGCAAGTTAAAAAAATAAACACATTTATTAAAATTGTTATACTTCTTTGTAGATAACAAAAAGCTTAAGAGTGTCAGATACTCAAACTGTGTGGCAAACAGCATTCCCAGCCTTACAATTTTCTAGTTGTCATTTATGATGGGCAAGTCACTAGTATATTTATATTAGGTAATAGTGATGTCACGGAACAACCGACGCAAATAACCGACGCAAATGTTCGCGAACCGGCGAACCCGGCGAACCGCCATAGACTTCAATGGGCAGGCGAATTTTAAAACCAACAGGGACACTTTCCGGCCACAATAGTGATGGGAAAGTTGTTTCAACGGGACTAACACCTGGACTGTGGCATGCCGGAGGGGGATCCATGGCAAAACTCCCACGGAAAATTACATAGTTGATGCAGAGTCTGGTTTTAAGCCATAAAGGGCATAAATTACCTAACATTCCTAAATTGTTTGGAATAACGTGCTTTAAAACATCAGGTATGATGTTGTATCGATCAGGTAGTGTAAGGGTTAGGCCCGCTTCACAGTGACAGACCAAACTCCCCGTTTAACGCACCGCAAACAACCGCAAACAGTCCATTTGCACAACCGCAAACTCCCCATTTGCACAAGGTTGGATACCAAGCTAGCCATGTCCCGTTCCTTGTCCTCACTGATATCATGGAAGGTCTCTTCCTTCACCCAGCCACCAAGGGTCCCAGAAAGGTGACAACAAGCCCCCTGAGACGCCTGCTGTGTTTGGTCTATCACCTCCTCAAAGCCACCTTCCTCCTCTGACTCCTCTGACTCCTCTTCTTCAGACTCCTCTCACTGCGTTGCCTCTCTCTGCATTATTATAAGGTGTGTTAAGTAGTTCTTCTCTTATCAGTTTAATACCTGTTACAGCACATATTAGGGGGCGTGTATAAGGCCTGGATTTTTAGAGCCAGGAGATGGAAAAAGATGCTTTGTTGGTCGTATCACTTCAATTTTGGGGCACTTTGTGACATTAGCTTCTTAACCTCAAACATGCCCTTTACAGGCACCTGACTATGGGCAGATGAGCAGGAACTGCTCAAGGCGAGAGACGCAGTGGCGGATGGTTGAGAGGGGGCAAGGAGGACAGCAGTGGTTGATGTGGCTGATGTTGCTGGACCAGGAGGAGGATGGCGGCTTTGAGTTTGTGTGCTGCTTGTACTCATGTGTTGGCCTGGAGTCACCCAAACATTAGGTCTCAACCTGTAGAGGATAAGGGAACCAGGCTACTCTAGACCTCCTTCATCATTACCGGTTTTGACAGATTGGTACTTATCGTCCAAGCTACTGTGACAACAGATATGAGTGGCACTGTGCACTTGCAGAAGTTGGCAGAGTAGACACTGTAGGTCTGACACACACGCTTGCAGACAACTAACTGCTATGCGATCTATTACAGTAGAATTTTTTTGTTTTTGTTTTAAATGTACACTACTGTTACACCAGATATGAGTGGTGTGTTAAGTAGTACTACTCCTATCAGTTTAATCCCTGTTATGTGCCTTTTTTGGGGGTTTGGTTGTTGAAGGCAAAGTGCAGCACCAGAGGCCAGAAAAATTAGGCATGTACACATGCCTGAAAAATTAAGTATTGTTGATCTTGCAGCGAGCAGAGAAGAAGGTAGGCCTGATTCAACGCCCCAGCCCCGCATACCCACACTCAGAGATTGAGGGGGGGACCTGAGGAGGCCATGGGCTGGAGATATAAAGGGGGGCCATCCCAAATAAGCACACAAGCGGGGACAAAGGTAGTGAACGGGACATAGAGGCCCATGGACTGACGGTCGCCATCTTGGCAGGAAAAGGGCCCAGCAATTAAGCCAAACTGACCCAGCACAGGCAGCTACTTGAGTCAAACGCTGTACAATTACACCTTAATAAAGCTGAAACATGCAGCAGCAGGGATTCTAAACGGCCACACAGGGACAAGGAGGCTAACAGCCCCCACAGTCTCTGCACCACTCTTTTTAACAGATAACCCAAGGGGCTAACCAGGGACCTTGCCCACATAAAAAAACAGAATTTTATTGGAGGAATTATTAGTGTCTTTACCCCCCAAGAGAGGACATAATATACGGTATCTTTAGACTACCTGATGGCCAAACCTCCTTTAGCCCCAATGCTATCCAAGAAACATTTTCAAAACTTCTATCAGACCATATATTCATCCCAATCCCAATTCTGAACGCCCAGTTCTTGGCTCAACACTATAACAACCCAGTTTGCCCTCTAGCCCTAGACATAGAGAAGGCTTTTGATACGGTGGAATGGCCATATATGTACAAAATGCTAGATAAGTTTGGATTTGAGGGACGCTTTCTCAACCTGCTCAGAAGGTACTACGACTCACCAGTAGCTAACTTAAATATACCAGGGGACCATAAGGCCAAAATCCAAGTACAGAGAGGGACCAGGCAGGGATGCCCACTCTCCCCACTGCTCTTAGCTCTTGCCATTGAACCCCTAGCGCAGGCAATCAGAACCAACCATGCCATTCAGGGGGTTCAAGTAGGACACCATCAGTTTAAGTGTTCACTTTTCGTGGACGATATGCTTTGCACCCTGACCAAGCCCCTTCTCTCTATACCAGCACTCATGTCCATTATAAAAGACTTCAGCTAAATCTCGGGCCTCCAATCCTTGCAAAAGGATATTTCTCTTTCAATGGAATCCTGCTTACTGTGGATACACATAAAAAAAAAAAAACTTCTCAATCCTAGAACAAGCTATTCCAATTAATGGCTTTAGCATTCAAAATACAAATAGCTACCCGGGCCCGGATGGATTTACAAATCTCTATTACCAAACTTTTATAGACTTGTTATTACCCCACTTAGCCACACTTTTCAATCAAATTTTAGAAGGCTCTCCCATGCCACAAGAACTAAACCATGCAAATATGATATGTTTCCTGAAAGAACGACGAGACCCATTAGAACTTAAAAATTACTGCCCCATATCACTCCTAAACGGGGATATAACATTTTTGG
This sequence comes from Discoglossus pictus, assembly GCA_027410445.1. Classification (NCBI taxonomy): domain Eukaryota; kingdom Metazoa; phylum Chordata; class Amphibia; order Anura; family Alytidae; genus Discoglossus; species Discoglossus pictus. The sequence goes on from CM050165.1 coordinate 166,126,209, forward strand.
CCAAATTAATGGCAAACAGGATTTCGCAATTTCTCCCCTCCATAATCCATAAAGACCAAACAGGGTTTATCCCCCATAGACAAACAGGGGACAATATCAGACGGACACAAAATTTAATCTCATGGTCATCCCAACATCAAATACCCACATGCCTTTTGGCGTTAGATATAGAAAAGACCTTTGATACGATGGAATGGCCTTATTTAAAAGCAGTATTACAGAAATTTGGGTTTGCAGGCAAATTTATGAACTTGATAGATACATACTACAATTCCCCGTCAGCCAGATTAAAACTCCCGGGAGATCGCTTACAACACATAAAGATTCAAAGGGGAAAAACAAATTTTTAGATTTATTTGGAATCATAAAGCCCCGAGGATCTCAAAAAATAATATGTATACACCAAAAGGGAAAGGGGGCCTATCGTGCCCGAATCTCAAACTGTATTACAAGGCAGCGCAGCTGGCTTTCATTCCTCTGGCGCATTCTCCCACACATCAGCCGCTCTGGGTATTTATGGAAAATTTAAGCATGTCACCTTATACATGGGATACAGTAATATGGATTCCAGGCCTGTATACTTTTTTGAGAAACTTGAAAAACCCGTTGATTAAGCACTCATTAAAAATATGGACGGAGATGAACTGGACACAAAAAACTGGACACTCGGGTATCAGATCTTACCCCTATCGTACCCAATCCCCACTTTAAGATACATCTTCCGGAAAGCTCTCTCAGTTGGTGGAAGTCTCAGAACCTACTAAGGGTTGGTCCATGGTGGCATGACGACAAAATAATGACCTTTGAGCGGGTGAGAGATAGATACAATTTACCCCTAACTGAACACTATAATTTTTGCAGGATACATCATTTTATATATACGATAAGTGGTAGGGGAACCCCCCATTTTTGGCTACTCAAAAAATGTAGGGATTCCCCCTTCCAGCCTGTTATTATTAGCCTCATGTATGAACTATTTAATGAAAACTCATGGGCAAACAAACCAGACTATACCAAAGCCTGGGAGAGGGATTTGGGCACCGAGTTGGCAGACAGCACATGGGATAAAAGTTGACGAGGCTTAAGTAGGGGATCTTTAAATTATAGTCTGCTTGAGACTTCAATAAAGGTCCTACACAGGACATATATTACTCCTTTTAAGCTAAATAAATGGGATCCAAAACGGAGCAGCTCATGTATTAGGAACAGTGGTAATGAGGCTACATTTATTCATGTCTGGTGGGAGTGTTCGGCAGTCATAAGACTATGAGAAGAAACATGCTTACTAGCTTCTAAAATGTTTAAGATTCAGATTTCTGCTAATATAGAAAACTGCATGCTAGGTGTTCCGCATGTCTGTCTCTTGCCCGCTCAAAATAGGCTATTAAAGTTCATCATGTTGGCCACAAAGAACCATATAGCCAGACAATGGAAATCGGATACCCTACACTTTCAGGTGGTTAAAAATAAATTAAACTTTATCCTTATAAATAAACGCCTTACCCATTTAGTAGACAACTCCATTGATACATTTTGAGATATATGGTCTCCGTGGCTGCAATTAAGGGATAGCATATCATCTGGAGACAATTAAAGAAATTTAGGTCGGGAATAGGGGCTCCCCTAAATGGGAGAGGATATTCTCAAGAGAACGGGATGGATGGAGGTGTGTGTTGATTCTTAGAGGGGCGGAGGACGGAGGTAAGTGCTATATTTTACATCATATTTATGTAAAAAAGGAGGATGTTTGTGGACCTTTCCCTTTCCCAACATGTTTAATTGGGAAAAAAATTAACTAGTTTTAACATTTTAGTCGGATTCAAGAATTAAAGGGAATCAACTTAAAACAAACTGAATTAAAGCTATATTAATAACTGAAAAGTAAAAAAAAAAAAATATATTTTTAGGCTACAGGTACAACCAAATCCAGATAACATACTAGCCCTGGATATGGTATAAGCTCCAAGATTATGGAATGGAAAGGGGTAAACTGAGTATTAATAGAGATAAGGTAACTCAGTGATGTATTAACATGTATGGATATATATGTAACATGGAAATGGTTGTTTGAATATGATATATTACCTGACCTAATAAAATATTTTTTGAAAGAAAAAATACACATAGCTAGTAGTTGGAAAACCCCAAATTAAAACTTTCAGGAATTAATAAAAAAAAATCAACTATTTACTGCTCAACGAGAGATTAAACCATGTAGTCTTGGATAGAATCACCCAGTTCCAGACAATTTGGGATCCCTGGATAACATCCCCATTTAGTGCCGCCCTAATATAATAAAACATTTGTTAATGGTTGAAGCGACTTGGGGGGAAGGACCAGAGTGGGGGAGCCCTGGAGGAGACCCTTCAGAAGCAACCGGAGGCAAAATCATCCGAGGAAAGGAGAGGTCGCCTACTGAAGCCTGCCCTAGGGTAACCCAAGGGCGATTGAGCAGGTTAGATATTGTAAATATTAAGCTACTGCTGGAGGGATGATAAATAATAGGACTTTGGTGTTAACTGCTGATATACTCTTTACTATTGTCTGTTTTACCATGTCTTAGGTTTCTCTTAAAAATTGCAATCACAGTAAAAAAAAAGAAAATTTATTAACCAAAAAAGTAAAATTAAGAAGGCCTAGCCAGCTAATTTTAACAAAATGTCTTCATTGTAAATATGTATTTTTGCACAACTGTTGTGTTATGCAAGAATGTTCAATATGCTTTTTTTTTTCATTACATGCTGTATGCCTTCTGACATAAAAATGTAAATAAAAAAATTAGGTATTGTTGGAGCCGCTGCTGTTGCAGCAGCCAGAAAAATTGACCTTTGTTCCCCAGGCAGAAAGTGCCATAAAACATTGCGTCTTCTTGAACCCTAGTTGGTGGCGGATAAGTCACGCAAGTCATCCGGCATTCACAGATAACATATAGCAGCGTGTGGACCAGTTTTAGCCGAAGGCAGCTCATCTCATCAGGCCTTTTTCAGTCGAATGTATCGCCCAGTGTCAGTCCCCTCGGGATCCATCCTTCATTCATCTTTATAGAGGTGAGGCAATCTAGACTTTTTTGCCCTAGGCGACTTCTCTTCTCGGTGACAAAACCTCCTGCTGCACTGAAGGTCCTTTCTGACAGGACACTTGAAGCGGGGCAGACCAGAAGTTCAATTGCAAATTGGGATAGCTCAGGCCACAGGTCTAGCCTGCATACCCAGTAGTCAAGGGGTTCATCGCTCCTCAGAGTGTCGATATCTGCAGTTAAGGCGAGGTAGTCTGCTACCTGTCGGTCTAGTCGTTCTCTGAGGGTAGATCCCGAAGGGCTGTTGCGATGCGTAGGACTGAAAAAGGTCTGCATGTCCTCCATCAACAACACGTCTTTTAAACGTCCTGTCCTTGCCGGTGTGGTCGTGGGAGGAGGATTACTTTCACCTCTTCCCCTGTTATATTGCCCTTGTGCTGTGGCATCACCCTTATATGCTGTGTAAAGCATACTTGTTAATTTGTTTTGGACCTGCTGCATCCTTTCTGACTTGCGGTAATTTGGTAACAAATCAGGCACTTTCTGCTTATACCGGGGGTCTAGTAGCGTGCACACCCAGTACAGGTCGTTCCCCTTCAGCCTTTTTATACGAGGGTCCTGCGACAGGCACGACAGCATGAAAGACCCCATTTGCACAAGGTTGGATGCCGAGCTACCCATGTTCCGTTCCTCGTCCTCAGTGATCTCGCTGAAGATATGTTCTTCCCCCCTGCCACGTACAACACCATGGGTACCAGATAGGTGAAAACAAGCACCATGGGATGCTTGTTGTGATTGGTCTTCCTCCTCCCCCTCAAAGCCACATTCCTCCTCTGACTCCTCCTCCTCACAATCTTCTTCCAGCGTTGCCGCAGGTCCAGCAAGCGATGCTGATAAGGCTGTTTCTGGTGGTGATGGTGACCACAACTCTTCCTCGTCACGCTCATCTACGGCCTGATCCAACACTCTTCGCAGGGCACGCTCCAGGAAGAAAACAAATGGTATGATGTCGCTGATGGTGCCTTCGGTGCGACTGACAAGGTTTGTCACCTCCTCAAAAGGACGCATAAGCCTACAGGCATTGCGCATGGGCGTCCAGTAACGTGGCAAAAAAATCCCTAGCTCCGCAGAGGCTCTCCTAGCACCCCGGTCATACAAATACTCGTTAATGGCTTTTTCTTGTTGGAGCAGGCGGTCGAACATTAGGAGTGTTGAATTACAACGTGTGGGGCTGTCACAAATCAAGCGCCTCACTGGCATGTTGTTTCGCCGCTGGATATCTGAAAAGTGCACCATGGCCGTGTAGGAACGCCTGAAATAGCCACACACCTTTCTGGCCTGCTTCAGGACGTCCTGTAAGCCTGGGTGCTTATGGACAAAGCGTTGTACGATCAGATTACACACATGTGCCATGCACAGCACATGCGTCAACTTACCCAAATTCAATGCCGCCAACAAATTTCTTCCGTTGTCACAAACCACTTTGCCAATCTCCAGTTGGTGCGGAGTCAGCCATTGATCCACCTGTGCGTTCAGGGCGGACAGGAGTGCTGGCCCGGTGTGACTCTCTGCTTTCAGGCAAGTCAACCCAAAGACGGCATGACACTGCCGTATCCGGGATGCGGAATAGTATCTGGGGAGCTGGGGGATTGCCGTTGATGTGGAGCAAGACGCAGCAGAAGAGGACTCAGCTGAGGAAGTTATGGAAGAGGATGGAGTAGGAGGAGTAGAGGAGGTGGCAGCAGGCCTGCCTGCAAGTCGTGGCGGTGTCACCAACTCCTCTGCAGAGCCACTCATTCCATGATTGGCAGGCGTCATCAGGTTTACCCAATGCGCAGTGTAGGTGATATACCTGCCCTGACCATGCTTTGCAGACCAGGTATCAGTGGTCAGATGGACCCTTGCCCCAACACTGTGTGCCAGAGATGCCATTACTTCCTTTTGCACAATCGAGTACAGGTTGGGGATTGCCTTTTGGGCAAAGAAATTTCGGCCGGGTACCTTCCACTGCGGTGTCCCAATCGCTACAAATTTTTTGAACGCCTCAGACTCCACCAGCTTGTATGGTAAAAGCTGGCAGGCTAAGAGTTCAGACAAGCCAGCTGTCAGACGCCGGGCAAGGGGGTGACTTTGTGGCATTGGCTTCTTACGCTCAAACATGCCCTTGACAGACACCTGACTGTGGGGAGATGAGCAGGAACAGCAAGAGGCGAGAGACGGAGTGGCGGATAGTTGAGAGGGGACAAGGAGGACAGCAGTGGTTGACGTGGATGAAGATGCTGGACCAGGAGGAGGATGGCAGTTTTGAGTTTGTGTGCTGCTTGTACTCATGTGCTGATCCCATTGGCATTTGTGATGTGACATCACGTGCCTTCGCAAAGCAGTTGTACTAGTTGTTCCCACGACTCAGTTTCTTTTGGCACAGGTTGCAAATGGCATCGCTGTTGTCAGAGGCAGACACACAAAAAAAATGCCACACTGCTGAGCTCTGCGGTGACGGCATTCTGGTGGTGGCAACAGCATGCGTTGATTGGCGTGTTGTCTGGCTGATCCCGGGTGCTGATGCATGCTGTCTGACTGTGCCACTAGCTCGTTGTGATGACCTCCCTCTGCTTCCAACTCATCTCCTCCTCCTCTGTCTCCCCATCTGAACTTTCCCCCTGTTCTTCTTCTCTTCTAGCGGGCACCCACGTGACATCCACGGACTCATCGTCATCATCACCCGCCTCACTTGTATATGACAATTGAATAAAGGAAGCAGCAGCGGGTACATCATCATCATCACATCTTACGTACATGTGTGTAGTGCTGCCTGACTGAGACATATCCCTGTTATCTACATCCTCTGGCAATAATGGTTGCGCATCACTCATTTCTTCATACTGATGTGTAAATAACTCTTCTGACTGATCAATTGAATCGGCTGTGGTACTAGTGTTGGTGGTGGAGGCAGGCGGGCGAGTGGTAACTTGAGAGGTGCCCGAAGCTAAGCTGGAGGATGATGGTGCGTCAATGTTCCAAGCGGAAGCTGTAGAAGATTGGGTGTCCTGTGTTAGCCAGTCAACTACGTCCTCTGAACTTTTCAAGTTCAGGGTAACTGGCCTCTGAACACTGGGCATTATTGTAGAGCCAAAGGGAATCACAGCACCACGACCACGACGGCCCCTGCGGGGTGTCCTGCCTCTGCCTGTCATTTTTTTTTTAAATGTAGACTGCTGGTACCCCAAATAGATTGGATTGGTTGAACTTGGCACAGTGTATTTTGACATTATGAGAAACATGATCTGTAAACTAAATAAAAATCATTTTAGGAGGTTAAGAGAAAAAGAAACCGAATGGGGGGATACCGAGCAGAGCACACCATCTACAGCCCACTGGGAGACAAACTCATCCATTCCCCCAGTGGACAAAGCCAGGTGGTACTCTGCCCGGATACGGGAGCGCACCAGCACCCGGAACATGGCCTCAGGTGACAAGGGAACCCCCCCTATCAAACACTGCTTCCTGGACTTATATATAGCCAATTTGGCTAATGCCAGGAGCAGGTTGACGAGGAGGTCCCTGGCCTTATTGCCCCGGGACACTGGGCGCCCAAAAATAAAAATGTGAGGGGAGAAATGCAGCCAGAACTGCAGGAGGAGGCCCCTCAAGAGTGACAAGAGGGGCTGCAGTCTGGCGCAACTAAAATAAACATGATACACGGACTCTCCCTTGCCACAGAATGGACAAGTGGAGGGAGAGTCCGTGTATTTAGCTAAGTACTCTCCCGTGCTCAGTGCACCATGGAGCACTCTCCAACTCAAGTCCCCGGTGGGTCGTGGAACTAAATCAGAATAAAGTTCCCTCCACCGGGGCCTCTTGCCCTCGTCAGCTGGTAGGACCCGCCTCCAGATGGTATCGGGACGGGTCACGAGGACAAGGAAGTGCACTGTATGGAGCACGAGAGAATATAAGCTCTTCCTCTGCATGCCGCGAAAGCATGCCGAGGGTATGTCCCTCAACTTTGAGAGGTTGGGGACAGGAGGAGCCTGAGGGGAAACACGGGGCTTGTGTCCAATGCAAACAGCCGGAGCAGGGGTGTTGAAAGGTGCATGTGGCACTCCGGCCTGCAAAGCCCCGCGAAGGAAGGTGCGCGAGTCGGGGGAGATGGCATCCCTAATCTCCTGGAGCAAGCGCCCTGAGACTTTGGGCGTCACATATCCCAAACGGAGAGCAAGCTCCTGGGGTGACACCCAATCAGAACGCCCGTATTCCAGGAGATCCCCGACTCGGGTCATCCGTGCATGACTAAGGCGGCGGATGATACAGGGGGACTGTAACATTGGAGCCCCCACTTCTGGATTAAATAGCAGGGGCTCCGTGAATATTTCATCCCCCAAAGGCACGCCCTGCCTGGTCACGGAGACCATGCTCCAGGCCTTGAGGGTTTCCTGGTAGTATGCCGGCAACACAGAGAGGTCTCTCCCAAACCCCTCGGGCACGATCAGAAATAATTGCCGGTCATACCCCAGGTTGCGCAACTGGCGATAAAAGCTGGATGCCAGTGCGCACCACTGCGGAGAGGGATCTGCATATAGGTATCTCTGCAGGTACTGAAGGCGGAAGGTGGACAACTGGGAGCACACACAAACTACTCCCTGTCCATCCTCCACCAAAGGCAGACTTGCCACCCCTGCAGAGACCCAATGCCTTCCCATCCAGAGGAAATCTAACAAATTCCTCTGGATATTGGTGACAAACTCGGGGGTCGGACTCAGACAAATCAGCCGGTGCCAGATCTGAGAAGCCACCAGCTGATTCACCACTAGAGTCGCCCCCTAAGGGAAAGCATTTTTGCTAGACCCCTCCATCGTCCCAGACGAGAGAGGACACTGCCCTCTAACTCCCTCCAGTTGTCTGGGACGGAAGCGTCCGCAGCGGACAGGTAGACCCCCAGATATTTAATGACATCTGCCTCCCACGTGATGTCACGAAACGTGGGAGGCAACGAGTCTACCTGTAAATTACCCTCTAAAAAGGCCTGTGCATTTGGACCAGTTGATCTGAGCGGAGGAGGCAGCTGAATATACCTCCTGGCACTGTTTTGCCAGCTCAAGATAAACTGGATCCTGGGCCACGAGGAGCACATCGTCAGCATAAGCTGAAAGGACAATCCGCATGTCTGGATCTTTTAGCACCAGCCCTGTGAGCCTTTTCCTCAGTAGGCAGAGGAAAGGCTCGATGGCCAGTGCATATAACTGTCCAGACAAGGGACATCCTTGACGCACCCCTCGTCCAAATACCAAAAGGTGCTGTTAGGGACCAATTGATTTTAAGTAAACACTCTGCAGAGGCGTACAGCGTTCTTATAAAGCCCACAAACTGTGGGCCAAAGCCGTACGCTTGCAGAGTGGCTATGAGGTAACCATGGTCCACCCTGTCAAACGCCTTCTCTTGATCTAAAGAGAGAAAGGCGAGTGACAGACCAGTCCTGCGAGCATAATGCAATAGATCCCGGACCAGAAAGATACTATCAAAGATAGTCCGGCCCGGGATCGCATAGGACTGGTCAGGGTGAACCAATTCTGCCAGCACAGACCCAAGTCTAAGCGAGATGGCTTTAGCTACAATCTTGTAGTCCGTGCTGAGCAGAGAGACCGGTCGCCAGTTCTTAAAAAAGCCAGAGATCCCCCTTTTTGGGCAGCAGGGCAAGTACTGCCCTGCGACAAGACAGGGGCATCTCCCCGGTCTCCAGGGCTTCCCCAAGGACCAGATGGAAATCAGGTCCCAGAGTCTCCCAGAAAAATTGGAAAAACTCTACAGTCAGTCCGTCCAGTCCTGGAGACTTCTCACAGGACATGGCACGGAGGGCTTTAAAGAGCTCTTGAAAAGATAGTGGTATATCAAGCCGCTCTCTTACACCCTCACTGACTGTGGGGAGCACCTCCCATAGCACCCTGCAGGCGTCTGGAGAAATGGGATCCGGAGAGTAAAGATCTTTATAAAAGTTCCGGGCTCTATCCTGGATACTCTCCGGATCTGTAAGGGGGGCACTGTCTTCATCTAGAAGACAGGTGATGTGCCTACTGTTACCCCCCTTTTTCTCCAGTGAGTAGAAGAGGCGCGAGCCGCGGTCTGGATCTTTGAGAAAACCTAAGCGGCTGCGCACGTATGCCCCCCTGCCTGGTGTCGTTCCAGGTCACAGAGGACACCCTTCCTCTCTACATACTCGCTCTGCAGGGATTGGTCCCTACAAGTGAACAGCCTCTGCTCCAGATGGAGTACCTCCCCCCGGAGTGACTCCAACTCAGCTTCGCGCTGCCCACTCGCACCCTTGGTATATTCCTGACACAGAAGTCGCAAATGAACCTTGCCCACGTCCCACCACAGTTTTAACGTGGCAAAGTCCCCCTTGCAACCCCTCCAGTCCGTCCAAAACTCCCGGATCAATGTCACGAGCCCCTGGTCCTTCAACAAAGCATTGTTGAAGTGCCAATAGGCGGCTCGTGGCGCTGTTGGCGTTAGCGCCACCGTCACAGACACACAGTTGTGGTCTGTGAACGGAGCCAGCCCAATGGCACAAGAACCGACTCGTGACATATAGTGACTAGATATATATAGTCTGTCGATCCGGGAGTGGGACACCAGACCGGCTCTCACCCTGACGTAGGTGAAACCGTCTGATGCCCCTGGGTTCTGCTCTCGCCAGATGTCCTCCAGGGAGAAGCGGGCGATGATCTCCCGCAGGGCTGACGCAGAAGGCGGGTACGGCTCTGGACTATTCTGGTCCAGAGCGTCGAGGGTGCAGTTGAAATCACCCCCGAGTACCAAACACTCATCTGCGTCAACCGTCTCCAAAAACTGGGACAGTCTGGCGAGGAACCTCACTCTCTCGAGCCCTCCAGCAGGGGCATATATATTAACTAGGTTAATGATGCTACCCTGCTCTCGGACCCGGAGGTGGATTAGACGGCCTGGGATAACAGCTTTCACAAGCAGCAGCTCTGGCTGAAAAGACTCTGAGAACAGGGTCACCACTCCACATGACGCCGATGTGAAGTGGCTGAAGAAGACCCTGCCTCTCCACTCCAGTTGCCACGAGGCCTCAGCCTCTGGAGTGGTGTGAGTTTCCTGCAGGAAGCTCACAGAGTACCCTCCCTGATATAAATAGGAGAGTACCTGGAACCTGCGGAAACTGTCTTGACAGCCATTGGTATTCAGCGTGCTGATGTGCAAAGCCATTACTGCGTGTCAGGAATTGTGCGTTCCTCAGACCCTTGAGACTGCTGATAGGACACGCACATTTTATAGAATTTCCGGACGCGGAGATGCTCCGCAGTCCCAGAATTCTTGGCCCTAGTGCTGACCACTAGATATTGCTGGAGAGAGTGGAGAATAAACGACATATTCTTCCACCTCTCCAAGGCCAGCCACACCTTCCTTTTCTTTTGTCCATGAAGGGTGCTCTCAAGGAATAGATCTATTTCCTTGACAGGGATAACCCACCCAGAATCTGATGTTCCTTCTAGTGGGTCACCCCTGGGCTCCTCTTGGCTGAGGGCTTTTACTCCATCCTCCCCGGCTGGAGTCAGTTTCCTCAGCTTTATTCTCAGGGACCCCCTCTTAGATGATACAGAAGGAGTCCCTTTAGCACCCTTCAAGGTAAATAATGGACCCTTGGATTGCTGCTGCACCCCTGTAGCTTCAGGAGTGCATTCAGGGGTAGCTGGCTGGACAGCAGTGGCTGGCATGGCTTCCTTAATGGAAGCCTTGGAGGCTTTATATGCCTCCTCTGCCAGTTCCACCGCTGCTTGCTCAGCTTGGATGGCACCGATGTTAGGGTCAGTGGACGGCTGAGGAGGGTAGACAGGCTCTCCTATGATGTTAACAGGAAAACCTGTTTTATCACCCTCCCCCATTTCCACTTCCCCTTGTGCCACATCCCCCCTGACAGACAAATCCATGGGGTCCTGAATGGGGGTCATGCCTATATTCCCCCCCTCCAGTAGTGACTCGGCCTGGGGCTCTAACAAAGCCCGAGGTACGTCACTAGAGAGTGACACTGGAGGAGGAGACTGACTGGTGCCCTTGAAGCTCAGCACCTCAGGGACACTGACTACCCATTCAGCAGGTGCTTTGTTGGGTCCCCCCTCAAAGGCCAGAGGCAGAACCTGATCTTTCTTGTCTACCCCTGCCTCACTTGGGAGACCCTCTTGCCCCTGCTTTTCCTCCAGACCCTTTTCCACATTAACCCCTATAGGATCTGGAGAGAGAGATGTGTGGTCTGGCACCGGCTGGCTGAGCTTAATAACTGGGCCAGACAATGTCACCGGATGAGGAGGAGATGTTTTGTTCCTCTTCTTGCTTTTAGAGGGAGGTGCTCCACTATAGAGCACTTCCCACTTATCAGCAACCTCCCTGTTGGTTTTATGCTTCCTCTTCCTGGGGACGTCACTCCTGGAAGAGGAGCTGCCATTAGCTGCCTCCCCTGCAGAGGGCTTATTATCCCTCTGCTTACACTGTGCCCCCACACTAACTGATGTAATTATGGTGGGGGCAGATTGGGACTTGGGAGATGCAGCTGTGACACTGGGAGGACCGGTGACATTCTTCCCCTTTTTCCCCGTGTCTGCAGTCTTGCTGGAGACCACAGACACAGATGGCTTTTTTGGGGAAGAAGGGGGTTTGGAGGCCGTGGTGGTGGCTTGAGGAACGGCCTCCTTGCCTGAGCTCTGTGGGGGGCTATGACCCTTGAGGTCCCCGCTGTTATGGGCTCAGCGGGGATGGGTGCCGTACTGATGGAGGTGCCATTTGCTGGGGCTGGGGCATGATGCTTTACATTAGGACAATTCCTACGTGTATGCCCCAACCCTTTGCAATGATAGCACTGCACCTCCGTAGTGCTGTAAAAAATCCTGTACAGCACCCCCTCAAATGGAACCCCAAAAGACCCCTCTATGTTTTCTGCGCCCTGAGGCAGGCACATTTGTACCTGCCTCTTGAAAGAGAGCACATGACGAAGTGCTCTCTCTCTGCACCCCAGGGGAATTTTAATAAATGGTGTTTTTACTTCCCCTAGGGTTAGCAGGTGGGGGCGCAGGAGGGAGTCTGGTAGGAAGGGGGGCTCATTAGAGAGTGTTACTTTTGTGCCCAACCCTTCCAGGGGTTCTATTGGGACATATAATCCCCCCACTGTGATGCCTCTCTGTACAAGAATGTGAGCAGCAGCCAGCGTACGGGTAAAGAAAACTGATTTCCTGTACATTTTGCTGGCTGCTACTATAACAGAGGGGCTGATGACGTTAGCTGCAGCACGCAGATAGATATCAATGCTGTAGACCCCAGACATCTGACATTTAACCCCATGCTTCCTAGTGATGTGCCCCTCAGCCCCAGCGGTGGTATTACTGGGGCCAGCAGAAACCACCTGTGACCAGGTATTAGCCACAGGGGTAGGTCTGCTGGCAAAACCACCAGGAGCTGGGGCTGCCTTATCTGCCTGGGGCCTATGCTGTGCAGTGCTGCAGCTAGGATTTTCAGGGGCCATTATTCCCCCTTTTGACCCCTGAGGCTTCTTAGTGGTCTTATCCCTCATGTTTAGACCCTTTTTTTTTTTTAGTTTATTTGTTTTATTTATTTTAATTTTTTGTTTTATGATTTTTTACTGTTTTCTTTTTTTTTTAAATATAAAAAAGTGGGAAAAAGAAACAAAAAGACAAAACTAAGGGAGACAAAACTAAGGGAGAGAGAGAGGTGATGCTTGGCAGTGGAAGGGTTAATGGTCTGTTGCAAGGTGACTAATTGCAACAACACAGAGAACACAGATGCTTTTTAACCCCTCTGTGTCTCTGTGTCAGATGTTAAAAAAAAAGCCTTAACAACAAAAAATCTAATTGTTTTCCCCCCCACTGCCTACAAAGATGTTACTTGTCTTCTCTCCCCCAAAACATAAAACCGAACACCAAACAAACAAAACTTCAACAAAACCTAATAAACTTTTTAAAAGAAAAAAAGTAAAAGTAACAAAGCTCCAGGAGTGAAGGTGTAGTGCTAAGGGAGGGGTGTGGCAAAGTATCCAGGAGACAGCTCACTCTCCTGGGATAGAGAGTTGAGCCTGACCCCCAGAAAACTAAAACTTAAATTAAACTAAGAAAAAAAAACACAAAAACTCCCAAAAATTAACAACACCGTGCACAAAGTGCTTATTAACAAAAAGGTGTTAAAATAAAACTTGTATTTGAGGGACTAAGACCCTAAAAAGCCTTTTGTTTGGAGCTCAAGCATGCACACAACATGCTCTCTGGCACAGTACTTGTAAGCCTGACACAGACACTGGCTAGCGGTCAGGCAAATGAACTTTGGATTGGCGGTCAGGCAAATGAACTTAGATTTAACAAAATAAAAGTTTGGGTTTTTTAAAAGTAGACAACTAGTAAACAAGATTGTATTAGTTGCACTGTGCACACACAGTATAAGCTGTGAGCCTGACACACACACTTGCTAGCAGGGGCTAGCAGGGAGACAGGCAAATGAAGTTAGATTACACAGAAAAAAAAAAAACAAAAAAAATGATGTTATAGCCCTAAAAAGGGCTTTTTGGGGTGCTGTGTTTACAGCAGAGATCTGATGAGTCCTTCAGCACTGCACTGGACACTGAATAAACTTGCCTAGCTATTGATTTCCCTATTCAATCAGCATCACCTACACTCTCCCTCCTCTCAGTAAGACTGCAAGTTAGTTATGATTCCAAAATGGCTGCTGTCCATGAGTTAGAAGGCTCTGGAAGGGAGTGTATGCTGCTGATTGGCTGGAATGTGTCTGCTGACTGTGACATGCAGGGTCAAAGTTTGCTCAATGATAAAGTATAGGGGGCGGGTCGAATCTCGCATATGTTCCCTGTTCGCCGTGAACGCAAACATGCTATGTTCGCCGGGAACAGTCCGCCGGCGAACTATTCGCGACATCTCTATTAGGTAATAGTATCCCATCTTGTATTCTTACTTGTACAATTGGGTTAGCCTCTCATTTTAACTTAATCGCTCCATTCCTCTTTGTAATTTTGCTGCCCTGCTCTTATCATTTTTAGCTTCACAGTTTAATTTTTTGAAGCAGTGCCCGAAATTGTACTTCAAATTCTTAATGAGGTCTTATAGCCATTTTCTATAGTAGCAGAGGTATATCTGGTTCTCTTACCTTACTATTTTACTTGTCTTTGCAAAAGTTGTCAATGCCAGCTGCTGCCTGACATTGAGCACTGTTGAGTAGGTAGGTGTCCACAAGTTCTCCTAAATCTTTTTCTATCTCAAATACCGATAGATTTTGTTCCATTTCATTTATTGGCAAGAGCTTGAGCAAAGTGTCTTTTATGCCCTCAGTGATATAATAGTAATTTGCTAGTGACTGTACCTGATATGAATGGAAATAATTATACTCAAGTGTGTAGTGAAGGTCACAGATATTTCTGTCAGGGTTTCTGACCAATTGTTGCCATGACACTACTGACAAAATAACTGCACACAGCTCTTTCCATGGTAAAGGGTGTTATGCTACAGGAATACAAATAATGTATTTCACAGCACATATAAAATATTAGCCAACCATTTTTAACAATCCCCCACGTCCTAATCATATTTTATACTGTGCATGAATAAGTATAATACAGTGCATGTCTGTATGTTAAGATCTAGTGATAATGTTGAAGTCTTTAGGTAGAAATAAATAGTGGATGAACAAATTCTAAAAAAATATTGGTAGGAATGTGCTATAAAACTCCAAATATAACATAGAGTGAGGAATTGCAATTACTAGTACACGTTGGAAATGCAACCAAACATGGTGAAACTCTAATAATGTGAGATTTTAACTAACCTGAAACCTTTGGGAACAATGATCATAGGACAGTCTCATTTAAAATAGAGTTCCAAAAACAAAGTCATAAGGGGTCAAAAAAAATCTTGAAAAGGCAAATTGTGATGGTCCTATAGCCCAATTAAATTCCAGCCCCGTAATGCAACGTGAAGCTTGCAGCGGCTGCGGGCTTGAAATTCCCCCGTGTTACTGTGCTATTAAATTAGACCGAGCTGCGAGTTACCAGTTTGAGACGCAACTCATAAACCAGTTGTCGGCCGTCGGACTTGCATTTTTGCTGGTGATCAATTAAGCAAACCCATAGTTACGGGTTTAGATGGAGCCAATGGAAACAGAGATCATCATCATTGTGTCACAGAAAAGAGGTTGGATTTCAAAGTCCTACGGGCTTCAATTAAAATATTGCATTTATAGTGCAATATTAATAAAGTCACAAATATTATATTCTATTACATGTGGGTTACATTATATGTATTAACACATTGATTGCCGGGATCGATCGAACACATACAATATACATGAAATTAAATATTTTATTGGGCCTATTTGCAGGCTTGAGAATGTTGTGCTGTTAATTCTAAGACCTAACATCACTTTCACTTTTAATAATTGTACAGTAGTGTGTTTTTATTCACAGTACAAGTGCTACATATCCACTTGCAAGTCCTCCCCAGCACTCATAGGGCTTTGGGCTACATTTGCGTGTTACGGGCTTGCCCGCGAGTGACTTTGTTGCAATTTATTATCATGATTGCATTTGTAGCGGTTACGGGTTTGACGGATCAAAGTATTTGCGGCCACAAACTTCAACGTTGCTCAGCCTGCAGGCTTTTTTCGCAGCTAACCTGTAGATCGGCAACGGCCTACATTTACAGTGCTAATTTACTAGCCGTAGGCCTTACTTTCTACATTGCGAGCTACATTTTTAAACGTAGCTCGAATTTAATAGGGCTATAAGGACAGCAATACAATAAATAGACTAGGACAAAGAACTGACAGGTAAAAATACTGAAAAACATTTTAAGCTTTACTAAATATATATATATATATATATATATCAGCATATGCCATGTGTAAATAAAAGTAAAAGGTGTATGTGGCAGAAGCAGCCACAAGAGACTTTTGCCTTGATTATTGCCTGTATTTGAGCTGTATGTTACTTTAGCATAGTGGATTTTATTAGACTGTTTTATTCCCCTCCCTCTTAGAACACCAGTTTAGAACCCTTAATAACTGTCATATTTTCAAATACTGTCTGTTTTCAACTGTCAGTTTTCTCTGTCTGAGGAGGAGTTGCTCTGGCTGTGTGAGTGCTGGTGCTTTGGGTGCTCATTAAACAGACCTGCTTGACCCTTTCTGGAAGCCTTGGCTCATGCTTGGGGAAATGTGATAAGTCGGAGTGCCAGAGGGTCCGTTACAATTGATGGCAGCGACGGGATTCAACCCTCACAGCAGACCGTTGTTTGGCAGTTACAGCCATTTGGGAAATTTGCTATTTTGTATGGAACCAAAAGGAAAGGGTATGTGAATATACCCGAACGGATAGTGAATGGGGACAGACTATACCAACTTGAAACGGGCCACGCTAAAAGAGCTATTGGAAGCAAGGGAAATTATTGCCAGCAATAAAACCAAAGCTACCCTTATTGCTGAACTCATGGAGGGAGACCGGGCAGCTGCTGCAGCACCTCTTATGGACAGCACACAGAATGAGTTTGGAAGAGAACTCCAAAGCAGACTGGCCTTTTTCCCAGGTACGCCTCCGACAGAAACCTTGGAAAGGATTATGGCAGATGTCCACGAATATATAATGGAAAAGCAGCGGGCAGACCGGAGGTCCAGAGAGGGGTCCCTAATCACACCACACATACTACCGGGGAAGCCTAAAATCCCGTACCATGCTTTTTAAAACCATGTAAAGGCCGAAGACATCGATGGCTACTTGCATGACTTTGAGAGGTTATGCCAATTACATGAGATCAACGCGCCGACCAGGTACCCCTGTTGGTGGGTAAGCTAGCGGGCCGGGCATCAGAAGCCTACCGCACCATGCCAGACGAGGATAGCAGAGACTACCAGAAAGTAAAGCAGGCGATCCTGGACAGGTATGCAATTACCCCGGAGGCATACCGGCAGCGGTTCCGAGAAAGCCGAAAGACGGAGAAAGATACTCACATGGAGTGGGCACACCGCTTAACTAGGGCGGGCAAAGGTTGGGTGCAAGCCGCACAAGCAACCACAGTGGAGGACATGCTACAATTACTGCTACTGGAGCAATTCTTCCAGGGGTTAACCCCGGATTTACAAAACTGGCTGAGGGATCGGAAACCTCGCATCTTAACCGACGCCGCCAGGTGGGCAGACGAGTACCAAGATGCCAGGAGGGCACAGGCACGGTCCATCTTGGGAGCTGCTAACCCACCTCCCGCCATTAACCCCACCCCAGCACTGCGTCCGGGTGGTGGGAACTACCAAACCCCTCCACGGTACAACAATGCCCGATCTTTTATCAGGTGCCACACGTGTAACCAGCAGGGCCACATACAGAGACACTGTCCCAGAAACAGAAACCGCTCCACGTGGAATACTCCAACTAATTCCCCTGCAAACCGGGCAGCAGTACACTGCTACCAGAGTGAGCCTCGACAACCTTTCTTCGGGACCCGGTCTAATGAAGAATCTTTGGGCACCCTCCACGAGGTTAACCCAGTACAAGCAGCTGCAGACAACCGACAGGGACACCGCCAAGGGGTACACATAGAGGGAAAACGCCTTCAGGGTCTGCGCGATTCTGGGGCCACCATAACCCTGGTTCGCAATCACCTAGTCCCCATGCACCAGCTCACTGGAGAATATGTGGCAGTCCGGGTGGCAGGGGGAGCAGTTTACAAAATTCCCACTGCTAAAATACATTTGGATTGGGGAGCGAGGTCGGGGAATGTGGAAGTGGGCCTCATGCAGGACTTACCAGCTGATGTCATCCTTGGTAACGACTTGGGGGAGCTGACCTCTGCTTTTGTTTCTCAGTACCCCGCGCAGGAAGCCTACCCGTGGTAACACGGCAGCAGGCCCGCAGCACCCGCATCTTCTGAACACTCTGAGGCTCCGGTAAGTAATAGTACTGACCCACCTTTCGTCCCCTGGGCTCCCCCCTTAGAGTTTGGTACTGAAGTAGTCACCGACCCGTCCCTGCAGGTATACCGGGATAGGGTTACACAGAATCAGGCAGGGTTGATGGGGGAAAGATACGGTTGGGAGAAAGGATTATTGTATAGATATGCTGAGAAGGTAGTAGCAGGATCTGTACCCATGACCCTCACACAATTAGTCGTGCCCCGAAAGTACAGGCAAGAATTACTACGTATTGCCCATGACATCCCTTTATCAGGACATCTAGGCGTCAGTAGGACGAAGCATCGTTTGACCCAAAACTTCTTTTGGCCAGGGGTCTCCAAAGATATTTGGCAGTATTGCCAAACTTGTGACACATGCCAGAGAGTAGGGAAGAGAGGGGACCGGTACAAGTCAAAAATGCACTCCCTACCCATAATAGATGAGCCCTTCAGCAGAGTGGCAGTAGATATAATCGTACCCCTAGCAAAACCCAGCCCGTCAGGGAAGAAGTATATACTAACCGTAGTAGACTATGCCACCCGGTACCCAGAGGCCGTAGCCCTAACTAATATCCATGCGGAGACTATAGTAGATGCCCTAATCCGGATATTCTCTAGAATGGGGTTCCCCAAAGAGATTATCTCAGATCGGGGTACCCAATTCACAGCTGAAGTCACTCATCAGTTATGGAGAACATGTGGGGTGAAACCTATTGTAAACGCAGCATATCACCCCCAGTCCAATGGGCTCTGTGAACGGTTCAACGGAACCTTAAAGCAAATGCTCCGTACCTTCATGGATACCCAGAAGGACTGGGAAAGGTTTCTTCCCCATCTGCTCTTCGCGTACCGAGAGGTACCCCAGGAGTCCACGGGGTTCTCGCCATTCGAATTACTATTCGGAAGGAGAGTGCGGGGTCCCTTAGACCTCATTAGGGAACACTGGGAGGGAACGGTCACCAGTAACGGTACCCCTATCGTCCCATATGTACTAGAGTTCAGGGAACGCTTGGAGACCCTAATCCAGACGGTACGGTCTAATCTCCAGGCGGCCCAGCAACGACAGCGCAGATGGTACGATAGGGGAGCCAGAGATCGCAGTTTTCAAATAGGACAAAAGGTGTTAATCTTGGAGCCAGTCCAAAATGACAAACTGCAGGCCTCCTGGCAAGGCCCTTATAAGGTGGTGGAACAGGTGTGTGACACCACCTATATAATTGCCCCATGTACAGGAGCAGGCGGTAGACGCATGCTCCACGTTAACATGCTGAAACCCTATCACGAGCGGATCAAAGAAGTAACTGCCATATGTGCCTCGGCCGCCGAGGACCCGGATAATCTACCCCTACCAGACCTATTAGCCCAAAGGGGGGCCAACACCGAATTAGGGGAAGTACAGCTAGGAGACAGGCTGAGCACAAGAGAGTGAGCTCAAATACTAGAGCTGATCCGGGAAAAAGGGGATACATTCTCCAACCCCGCTGGCTACCCACAGGGTAGAAACCCCAGGGCAACACCCTCTTCGACAAAACCCCTACCGCATACCCGAATCCGTAAAAGATCATATGCGGAAGGAGATTGACGAAATGTTACAACTAGGAGTGATAGAACACTCAGATAGTCCATGGGCCTCTCCGGTAGTGCTGGTACCGAAGCGGGACGGAACCACCCGCTTCTGCGTTGACTACCGGAAACTTAATGATAAAACCATTTCCGATGCCTATCCCATGCCCCGAATCGATGAGCTCTTAGATAAAATGACCAGGGGCCAGTATCTCACCACAATAGACTTGTGCAAAGGGTACTGGCAGATCCCACTAGCCGAGGATACCATCCCAAAGTCCGCATTCGTCACCCCGTTTGGGCTATACCAATTCAAGGTGATGCCATTCGGGATGAAGAATGCCCCGGCTACGTTTCAGCGGATGGTGGACCAGTTACTGGACGGATCCCAGGAATATGCTTGCGCCTATTTAGATGACATAGCAATATTTAGCAACTCCTGGGACGAGCACTTGACCCATATAGGAGCCATCCTCGACCGCATCAGGGAGGCAGGTCTCACGTTTAAACCCAGCAAGTGCCACGTAGGGATGGCCGAAGTGCAGTACTTAGGCCACAGGGTGGGCAGTGGGCAGCAAAAGCCAGAACCCGCTAAGATAGAGGCCGTAGCTAAGTGGCCAACCCCTCGCACGAAAACTCAGGTTTTAGCTTTTCTAGGGACCGCCGGCTATTACCGTAAATTTGTACCTAATTATAGTGCCCTAGCCAAGCCCCTTACTGACCTCACCAAAAAGAACTTACCCAAAGTAGTGACCTGGAGCCCAGAGTGTGAGAAGGCATTCCAAGAACTGAAAACTGCCCTAATTCATTCCCCTGTACTGGCCGCTCCCGATCCAACTAAACGCTTTCTCGTTCATACAGACGCTTCTATCTTTGGATTGGGAGCAGTGCTGAGCCAAGTTGGTGGCCGATGGCGGCGAGCATCCAGTCGCTTACTTAAGTCGGAAACTACGACCCAGGGAAGTAAGCTATACCGCCATCGAAAAGGAATGCCTGGCGGTGGTGTGGGCCCTCAAGAAACTACAGCCCTACTTATATGGACAACAATTTGCCTTGCTCACAGATCACAACCCGTTGGTGTGGCTAAACCGGGTGTCAGGGGACTGCGCTAGACTACTGAGATGGAGCTTGGCACTACAACCATTTGATTTCACCATCCAGTATCGCCCAGGAAAACAAAATGGTAACGCCGACGGGTTGTCCAGACAGACAGAACTCGAGAAATGATCTGTGAGCACTCCTCCGGACATCCCCAAGCAGATCCGTTCGGATCAGACTGTGTATGCCGGCTTGGTTCTGGGGGAGCATTGTGGCAGAAACAGCCACAAGAGACTTTTGCCTTGATTATTGCCTGTATTTGAGCTGTATGTTATTTTAGCATAGTGGATTTTATTAGACTGTTTTATTCCCCTCCCTCTTAGAACACCAGTTTAGAACCCTTAATAACTGTCATATTTTCAAATACTGTCTGTTTTCAACTGTCAGTTTTCTCTGTCTGAGGAGGAGTTGCTCTGGCTGTGTGAGTGCTGGTGCTTTGGGTGCTCATTAAACAGACCTGCTTGACCCTTTCTGGAAGCCTTGGCTCATGCTTGGGGAAATGTGATAAGTCGGAGTGCCAGAGGGTCCGTTACAGTGTAAATCAAAAAAACATGTGGCTTAATATTGGCTTAAAGTTCGAGATACAGAATAAATAGCAGCCATTTAAAGTATACAAGAAAGTGGGAATAGAGGGAGTTTTAAAAACGTATACAGAATATACATATTTTGCATGCAAGCTATTAAATTGGCTAAAATAGAAAATGAAACGTTAACTGCAAAGTAGATTAAGACAGAATGGGGATGCATACCTTCATTAAGTAATTCATTAATGCAGGAAGAGATCCAAAAGAGGAAAAAAATAAGTTAATAAAGCACCAGGTCCTAATGGAATACATCCAAGAACTGAAAGAACTGGTTTCAGTAATAGCAATGCCATTACATCTAATTTTTTAAGATTAATTTGCCACAGGCTTAATACCAGATAACTGTGGAAAACAGTGGCAGAGTTAGAAAATGGAGGGCCCCGGGTCAAAATATATTTATCACATACTATAATTGTCAAACTGCGATTTGTTGTCACACTTTGCGACAAATCGCAGTTTGACAACCGGTCTATCGCAATCGGGGGGCGCACATGGGCATTGCGTTGAGTTAGCTGTGCATGCGCACAGTGTCAGCACGCGCATGCGCATTGCACGCTGTTAGCGCGTCGAGATGCGCCTTGCGTGGCGGCTTGGGCATGCTCATTGCTCTGCGACAGCACGCCCATGACACGCGCATGCACAGTGCATTGGGGGTGCGCATGCGCATTGCGTGGTGGGGTGTGCCTGCGCATTGCTCTGCGGTTATCCGCGCATTGCATCAGAGTCCTGTGAATGCGCATTGCGCGGCTAACGCCGCCAAAGAACATTACGTAATGGGAGGCGAGGGAAGAGACACACAGGGTAGGGGGCTAAGACACACAGGGGAGGAGGGGGAGGGGGGAGAGACACAGAGTAGTGAGAGAAGGGGGAAGAGAAACAGGGGAGTGAGAGGAGGGGGAAGAGACACAGGGGAGGGAGAGGAGGGGGAAGAGACACAGGGGAGGGAGAGGAGGAGGAAGAGACACAGGGGAGGGAGAGGAGGAGGAAGAGACACAGGGAGGGAGAGGAGGGAGGAAGAGACATAGGGGAGGGGGAAAGACAAAGTGGAGGGAAATAGGGGGAAGAGACATGAGGGAGGTGGGGTAAAAGACAGGGGGGGGGGACAAAGGGGAAAAGACACAGGGGAGGGGGAAGAGACACAGAGGAGGGAGAGGGGGGAAAGAGACGCATGGAAGGGAGAGGAGGGAAGAGACAAGGGGAGGGAGAGGGGGGCGAAAGAGACACAGGGGGAAGAGACACAGGGCAGGATTTTATTTACAGGGGAGGGGAAAAGAGAAAGAGGGGAGTGGGAAAGAGACACAGGGGAGGGGAAAAGTGAAACAGGGGAAGGGGGAACAGACAAAGGGGAGGGAGAGGTAGGGAAGAGACAGGTGAGTGAGAGGAGGGGGGAGAGACACAGGGCAGGGAAATGGGGGGAAGAGACATGAGGGGGGCAGGAGGAAAGAGACACTGGGGAGGGGGAAGAGACACAGGGGAAGATGAAATAGACACAGGGGAGGGGGAAAGAAACACAGGGGAGTGGGAAAGAGACACAGGGAAGGGGGAAAGAGAAACAGAGGAGGGGGGAACAGACACAGGGGAGGGAGAGGTAGGGAAGAGACACAGGAGGGAAAGAGACACAGGGGAGGGAGAGATAGGGGAAAATACACAGGGGAGTGGAGAAAGACACAAGGGAGGGAAATGGGGGGAAAGACACAGGGGAGGGGGGAAGAGACACAGGGTAGGGTGAAAGAAATGCATGGGAGGGAGAGAGGGGAAAGAGACACAGGAGGGAAAGAGACCCAGGGGAGGGGGTTAGAGACACGGAAGGGAGAGGGGGTAAAATCACTGGGGGGGGAGACACAAGGGAGGTTGAGGAGGGGGGAAAGGAGACAGGAGGGAGGAAGTAGACAGGAGGGAGGAAGTAGACAGGAGGGAGGAAGTAGACAGGGGAGAGTCTATCAATGGGTGCCAAAGGTGTGAGGCCAGTAAATCGCGAGGCCAGTAAATTAAAGGGTGGGAGGGGTAGAGGGTGTGGCTCGCAATGAGCGCCGAAGGCTCTCATTGCAAGACCTGTGATGAGCCCCAGAGGCGCTCATTGCGATGCCAGTAAAGAAGAGGAGGGA
This sequence comes from Discoglossus pictus, assembly GCA_027410445.1. Classification (NCBI taxonomy): domain Eukaryota; kingdom Metazoa; phylum Chordata; class Amphibia; order Anura; family Alytidae; genus Discoglossus; species Discoglossus pictus. The sequence goes on from CM050165.1 coordinate 166,149,535, forward strand.
GAGGCTCCCATTGTGTGGCAAACAGCATTGCCAGGCTTCACTTTTTATTGCCGTCATTTTTGACGGGGAAGTCGCTAGTATATATATAATATAATATAATATAATATATATTTGTATATACCGTATTTATCGGCGTATAACACGAACCGGCGTATAACACGCACCTCATTTTAAGAAGGAAATTTCAGGGGGAAAAAATAAAATTTCAAATAAAGAACTTTGAAGCAAAATAAGGGTAGCTCAGAACTTTTTTTTATTAATATTATTAACACTTATAAGGTAAATAACGTAAAATGACAGTAAAAGCAACTGTTTTAAACAAAAGTTTACTCAGAAATCGCTGCTCCTCCTCAACCCCCCCATCATCAACCTCCCTCCTCATCCTCCCTCCTCAACCCCCCCATCCTCAAACCCCTCATCCTCCTTCCTCAACCCCCTCCTCATCCTCAACCCCCCTCCTCATCCTCAACCCCCCTCCTCATCCTCAACCCCCCTCCTCATCCTCAACCTCCCTCCTCATCCTCAACCCCCCTCCTCATCCTCAACCCCCCTCCTCATCCTCAACCCCCCTCCTCAACCTAAACCCCCCTCCTCAACCTAAACCCCCCTCCTCAACCTAAACCCCCCTCCTCAACCTAAACCCCCCTCCTCAACCTAAACCCCCCTCCTCAACCTAAACCCCCCTCAACCTCCTTCCTCAACCTCAACCCCTCCTCAACCCCCCTCTTCAACCTCAACCCCCCTCCTCAACCCCCCTCTTCAACCTCAACCCCCCTCTTCAACCTCAACCCCCCTCTTCAACCTCAACCCCCCTCTTCAACCTCAACCCCCCTCTTCAACCTCAACCCCCCTCTTCAACCTCAACCCCCCTCTTCAACCTCAACCCCCCTCTTCAACCTCAACCCCCCTCTTCAACCTCAACCCCCCTCTTCAACCTCAACCCCCCTCTTCAACCTCAACCCCCCTCTTCAACCTCCCTCCTCATCCTCAACCCATCCCCAACCCCCTCCTCAACCCCTCCTCAACCCCCTTCCTCAACCTAAATCCCCTTTCTCAACACCCCTCCTCAACCTCAACCCCCCTCCTCAACCCCCCTCCTCAACCCCCCTCCTCAACCCCCCTAAATACCTCCCCCTCTTCCCTCACTTACCTTCTTCTGCTCCACTCCTTCTTGACCCGGCGCGCATGTGACGTCACATGCGCGCCACGTCATTAGCATATACCAGGTGCCGGCACCCGGTATATGCTAATGGCGTGACATCACATGCGCGCCACGCCATTAGCATATACCGGGTGCCGGCACCCGGTATATGCTAATGACGTGGCGCGCATGTGACGCCACATGCGCGCCGGGTCAAGAAGGAGCGGAGGCCGGAGCAGAAGCAGGTAAGTGAGGGGAAAGGGAGAGGTATATTAATGACTTAGAGGTAGGATTGGAGTGTGAGGTCTCCATTTTCGCTGATGACACAAAGTTGTGCAAGGTAATTAAATCAGAAAATGATGTGCTTTCCCTCCAAGGGGATTTAAATAAAATTGAGAAATGGGCATCTAAATGGCAGATGAGATTTAATACGAATAAATGTAAGGTTATGCATCTGGGAAGGAAAAATAGCCATGCAATTTATAATCTTAATGGAGCAAATCTAGGTGTATCAGATATTGAAAGGGATTTCGGAGTGCTTGTGGACAACCACCTAGGTAACAGTGCTCAAAGCCAAGCAGAAGCTGCAAAGGCAAATAAAATATTAGCATGTATTAAGAAGGGTATAGAAGCCAGGGAAGCAAATATAATTCTGCCACTATACAAATCTCTAGTACGCCCTCATTTGGAATATGGAGTACAATTTTGGGCACCACTTCATAAAAAGGACATTTTAGAGCTGGAAAAGGTACAGAGAAGGGCAACAAAACTAATAAGGGGAATGGAGGGGCTAAGTTATGAAGAAAGACTAACCAAATTAAACGTATTTTCTCTAGAAAAAAGGCATCTAAGAGGAGATATGATTACCTTATATAAATACATCCAGGGTCAGTATAAAGATTTGTCGGGGGAGCTTTTTGTGCCAAGAGGTTCTCAACTGACAAGAGGACATCCCTTGAGGTTAGAAGTAAAAAGATTCCACCTCAAAGAAAGAAAAGGGTTCTTCACAGTAAGGGTGGTTAATCTGTGGAATTCTCTACCAGAGGAGGTGGTGACAGTGGATTCGATAGATAACTTTAAAAGGGGACTACATTTATTTTTAATTAAAAAGGGTATTCAGGGTTATCATGGATAATTAGAGAGACAGTAATGATCCAAATTTTTTACATTTCCCCTTGAGACAATTGGCTAAGTCTCGCTTGTTTGTTTTTTTGTTTTTTTTCTATTTGCCTTCCTCTGGACTAATTAATAATAATAAAAAATAAAAATAAAAAAAAAACATTAAATAATTGATTAATAATGAATTAACAACTAATGAATTAATAGTTAATCCGCATATTGCAGATCAGAGGAGATCTTAAAAGGTTGAACTTGATGGACTGAAAGTCTTTTTTCAACCTTAAAAACTATGGGCCCTATTAAATTATCCCTCGTAGTTCTCTCGGTGCTCGCAAAAGGCAGTTTTCCTGCTGTTTGCGAGTACCGCATCTATCGCAGCCTGCTTTGCGATATGACTGCGAGAAAATGGCCGAGAATAGGCTCCGAGAGAGCTACGAAGCCTTAAATCTACGCATGATTCTCGCATATCGTAAGAATCCCTACGTAGACAAAAAGTGCACGCAAGGGATCCGAAAGCCTCTACGTGCTGCCTCGGAACAGCCCGAGACAGCAGTGTGAGGCTCCCCCCTGCACCCTATACACATCCCCATGCTGCAGGGGTCTCTATCAGGACCCCTGCAACACCCCCACATTAACCCCTTGCAGCGGGGGTCCCCGATCTGCATAGATTAGGCCCCCCGCTGCATTTAAAACTTTTAAATTCCCCGCCGCGGCTCCTTAAAGGGGCCGTGGCACACTATTACCCAATCCCGGCCGCGGCACCTAAAATTAACCCCCCTCAATGCTGGGGGTCCCCATCGGGACCCCCGAAGTGTCCCCATATAAACCCCCTGCAGCGGGGGTCCCCGATCTGCACCGATCGTGACCCTGCTGAAATTCAATTTTAAATTTCCCGCCTCGCGGGTCCTTAAAGGTCCTGAAAAGACTTGCACTAAAAATATTAACCCCAACTATAATTAACCCTATAACTCATGGTGGTCAATCCAGACCACCATAAGGCCTTAATTAACCCATTAACTCATGGTGGTCAATACAGACCACCATAAGGCTCTATTTAACCCATTAACTCATGGTGGTCAATACAGACCACCATAAGGCTCTATTTAACCCATTAACTCTTGGTGGTCAATACAGACCACCATAAGGCCTTAATTAACCCATTAACTCATGGTGGTCAATCAAGACCACCATAAGGCTCTATTTAACCCCATCAGTCCCATAAGGGTATATTATTACCATTATGGGCCTGTTACAACCCAACATTAACCACATAAGTGCCATGATGGTCCTCAAGGACCATCATGACACTAACTACAAACACTACACTATAACCCACAATAAACCATTTAATCTAAACTAACCCCCCTCTACACTAATCTATTAACACTTACACTACCTACCTACACTACCTACCCCCTAATAAACCTCCCCAACACTCTAATTACAGAAAATAAAAAAACCTACCTTACAGAAAACCAAAAAAACCTACAGTACAGAAAACCAAAAAACCTACAGTACAGAAAGAAAAAAAAACCATTACAACCCCACTCCCCACTACAGAAAATAAAAAAATTACACACCTGAAAAGGAAAGACAGATAAACACAATACAATACATACATATAATACATTACATACATTACATACAATACATGACATTACATACATTACATATAATATATTACATACAATATATTACATACAATACATGACAATATATTACATATAATATATTACATATAATATATTACACATAATACATTACATTACATTACACACATTACATATGCTATATTACATATAATACAAATCAAATACCCCCTATCTATCTAACATACAATCTATTTAATTTAAAATAAATCCTAACTATATCAAATACAGTACCAGCCATTTTCTTCTACAATACATCTTTTCAGAACCCTAATATGCTGCTCTATGATGCTAATTTGTTGCACAGTGTAGCTGAATTGTGTAAAATAAAATATATCACTGCATGATAACATTGAGGTAGATATTGTAAATGTTGTCAGAACAAAAAACAAACAACAACAATATGCCATAAATAGCTATAATACAATTTATACCAGATCCACTCATTATCATACTAACAAATCATTGACCATCTCTCAACAACATGCTGCAATGTGCAGCTGAGACATGACCCCTGATAGTAAGTGTCAAATTAAAAAAACTCCACTCCCACCTCTCACTTCACTGTTCAGTAGATAACAAATGTCCCAGGCTTCAAGACAATATTGAAACTTACATTATACAAACTAAAGATCAGAAGTAATGTGCTGCAGTGAGCAGACCCTTACAGGGACAATTTGTTTTATTTTAGGCAGCAAAAACAGAGCTTTTAAGCATCTCTTAATACAATAAAGTACATAAAAGTAAATAGATACATTGTTGTTTTATATACCTAGTAAAATCTAGTACTAGAGTAGTAGAGAAGGCTAAACATTCCATTTAGTTACTTTGAGGTTGTTTTAATATGTCACGTATTAAAAGGCTACAGCATGAGTTTAACAAACACATGCTTATTGCACTGCTTCAATAAGCTGCCACTTCACAATAAACAGCTTGTCAACTTGACAGTTTCTTCAGTCTCTCTTGTGGCGTAAATTGTTGGATGCATGTTGCATTTTATACCTTTAGAAAAGGAATGTGTCCATTTGTTAGAGTTATTCCTTCATTCTTTTCTTTTTTACATCCAGTATTCATCTTGAGAAAGCACACTAAGGCATTTCATTATGCTACTAGAAGAGACATGATTGACAAACTGTGCCTCAATGGTAAAACTAAACCAATATCTGGAATGTGCCGGAAGAGTGGGAAGAAGTGAAATGCTTTGTTGTTTGCTTTTGGATTTGCATTAACTTGGTGTCTGATAGCCAAATAGTTAAGTCAGGAGGATTTCATATCTAATTGCTTCAACGTCGTCTTTTTTTACATTTGTGTATGATGTAAAATAGGCCATTCTGGTCTGAACACTACATTGTTTAATGCTATGATCTTCAAACAACATACATGGTGTGACAGGGCGCCCCCTTCTGACGGGGTTTGCGTCCTGCTCTTTTACGTTTTTATTCTCTTTATGGAGGACTCTGGAGCCTTTGTATGCTTTCACAGGCTTTAATATGTGGTTGGCATAACATAAATAAAAATAGCTTACGGTCAGCATGAAACAAAAATCTACTTAAACAGACTTACTATGACCTGGAACGCCCTGTCTATCCCTGAGGTCGCTACTCGGCCTGCAGGTAAAATAAACACTCCCTCACAGTCTATTCTGGAAGGAGTAGCTTTCGCACAATAGCGCCACCTAGTGGCCAGGATACGGTCAGTCTCTTAAAAAGGTTGTATTGCCTCCTTGTGGCCTGGATACAAAGAACCTCTTCTTTCAGTTATATTGCCACCTTGTGGCCAGCATACACATCATCTCCTCTTTAGTTATATTGCCACCTTGTGGCCAGGATACACATCATCTCCTCTTTAGTTATATCGCCACCTTGTGGCCGGGATACACATCATCTCCTCTTTAGTTATATCGCCACCTTGTGCCCGGGATACACATCATCTCCTCTTTAGTTATATCGCCACCTTATGGCCGGGATACACATCATCTCCTCTTTAGTTATATCGCCACCTTGTGGCTGGGATACACATCATCTCCTCTTTAGTTATATTGCCACCTTGTGGCCAGGTTACACCTACTCTTTAGTACATCTGGAAGTCTCTTCCACGGTACTCTTTACACCTTCGTGGATGAAGCATAGGGCCCGCCCGTCTCTCCCGTATGCTTCACCCCAGGTACCCTTGAATATATAACAACACCAACTTGTAGTCACTTTACTCTTCAAAACTCAGCCTCTTCCCTGGGGCATAATAAGTCTTGGTACATTCCTTCTGAGACCTCTGTCAGCTACACACACGCTAAGCCTTTAAGGCAACTCTGCCTGGGGATTCTCACTAATCCCTTCACACTTCTCTCTTCACACTCAGCCTCTTCCCTGGGGCATAATACGTCTGGGCACCCTCACTGAGGCCTCTGTCAGCTACACACACGCTAGGCCTTTAAGGCAACTCTGCCTGGGGATTCTCACTAATCCCTTCACTTACTTGGTGTCCTGAGGCTGTATTCACTCTTCCAGCTCACACGTCCCGTGACTGCAAGCAGCTCGCACGACTTCTTGCTGTACTCCTAGCCATAGTAAATCAGGTAACTCTTACAGGCTTGTTCCAAAACTCACTGTAATTCCACACAGGATCAGCCTCCACTCTGGGGCTTGCTTCTGGCAGCAGCACACCTGCCCAGAGCCTAGCCAGCCACACCCCCTTTCCATGTCTGCTTTCAGGCTTTTAAAGGGAAGTTGCACAAATTAGCAGTTCTTCAGAAGTTTTAACTCCGTCACTCCTGTCAAGAACTCCATACTCCACTTGCTTGTCATATCATCTAAGTGCCAAACGGTCACAATGGATAATTGCTAATAATCAAACTGTAAATCTTTCAAGCAATGTAATACAGAACTGCTAGTGTGTTATCTCATTTTTTAAAGTGATATTGTGTGATGTGTACATTTATCTTATTAGGAGCATTACACAACAAAATTAAATTATGCTAATTGTAATTAGATACATTAATTTCACTTACATGACATGTGGGGATAGGTAGCAGGTGTCAAATTTCCAAAACTCCAATAATTATACAGATCTTTCACCCTGTCCCTCCTCCCCCACCCCTCACTTCACTTTTTAGTAAATAACAAATGACCCACGCTCATGATAATATTGAAACATACATTATACAAAGGAAAATAATCTGTTCTGTGATATCTTCTGAGCAGTCAAGGGTGTTTGTATACTTGTCCAGTGATTTTTTTTTTGCAGCTGAGAGTGGGTGTGGTTTTCCCTGGTTGAAGCTATATCAATGTGTGGCTTATTGTGGTCTGTTTGCATCTGTTCTGTGATTTCTTTCAAACAGTATAGTGTATTTGTGCACTTTTGTAGTGATTATTGTGCAGGTGAGTGGTGAAAACCTAATATAACCAAAGAAAGAAGCAAACTTGTTAATTTGTGAACAGTTCTAATAAAAGTGCAGTTCTAGTATTATTGTGGGAGTTTAAACGTAAAAAGTAATAAAATAAAAGTAGGGAGTTTAAAAAAAAAGAGTTAATTCTAGTGCAAGAGGAAAGAAGGGAGGGGAAAAAATGTTTCGCTGTTTTTTTTCTATTGGTAATTATGAGGCAGTCCAGTGACAACCGCACTCAGTGTACATCATGTCACACGTATGAATTGTTGGAGCAGTTGATCCAGAGTCCATACCTCTGTGAGAGGTGTAAGCATGTTGCCTATCTTGAAGCTCCAATTGGAGAACTTGAGAGGAGAATTGCAGCACTTAGTGATATTGATCCCCTGGAAAGGGAGTTGGTGCTCACTGAGCACAGTTTAGCTGGGTCTAGCATGGAGGGTGGAGATGGGGCTAGTGAGAATGTCATGGTGGGTAGCTGGGTTACAATTACAAGGGGAAGAAGGGGGAACAGGAGGAGGAGGCAGGCCAGTTCTGAGTTGGCAAACCCCAACAGATTTGCCAGATTGAGTGAAACTGTTGGGGATGTAGATTCAGTTATGACAATTCCAGATAGAGCTGTTCCCTCTAACAGCCGGGAGAACAGTTCTACTGGAGGAGAGGGAGGGCAGAATTGGAAGAGCAACAGACAGGTTTTGGTTGTAGGAGACTATATTATTAGGAAGGTAGACAGTTTGCTGTCTCCCGGGTGTTTGGATTTGGCATATTGTGAATCAGGTAGATCAATTATTAGGAGGGGCTAGATGTGAACCAGCGGTCTTGGTACATATTGGTACCAATGACAAAGTTAGTGGAAGAGACCTAAAGATTGATTTTATAGAACTAGGTAATAAGCTAAAGGCAAGAACCTCCAAGGTAGTATTTTCAGAGATACTACCAGTGCCACGAGATAGGGAGGTTAATGTGTGGCTAAAAAGCTGTGCATTAAGGAGGGGTTTGGGCTTTTAGAGCACTGGGCCGACTTCTCACTTGGGTACAATTTTTACAGCAGGGATGAATTGAACCTTAATGATGAAGTGGGAGCTGGTGTGCTAGGGGATGGGATGGTAGAAAGGCTGGGGGAGTTTTTAAACTAGTAGCTGATGGAAGGACTTGATAGAAGTAATGGGGTAGAAAGTGTAGAGGTGGTAAGGCCTGCATGAATTAGTAATCATGGAGGAGATGGGGAGGGTTAGTAAAGTCAATAGGAAGGTATTGCTAAGCAACTCAATTACAGTGGCAGGCACTTCAAAACTACAGACTCATAACATAAGTTGTATGCTTGCTAATGCCAGCAGCTTGCCAGGAAAAATGGGAGTTAGAATTATTAGCAGATAATGAGAAATGAGATTTAAAAGGTATGACTGAAACTAGGTGGGATAAGTCTCATGATTGGACTGTTAATCTGAATGGTTATACCCTATTTAGGAAAGATAGATGCAATGGTAAAAGAGGAGAAAGGGTTTGTCTGTAGCAAGCCTGAATTTAAGCCTCAGCTTCAGATAAGATATTTATGCTGGAACTAGTAATAATGTTGAATGCTTGCGGATAGAGTTAAATAGCAGAGGAGAAAAATTCTAAAAGATTATTGGTAGGAGTATGCTACAAACCCCCAAATATAATTGAAAGTGTGGAAATGCAATTATTGTTACAGACTAGGACTGCAGATAAGCATGGGCAAGTACTAATAATGGGAGATTTAAACTGCCCTAAAATAAACTGAATGCATTAGACAGCAGTTCAGCTAAGGGGAACATGTTCTTGAGTACAATGTTTATCTTGCCCAGGTTATACAAGAATCTACTAGAAATGAAGCTATCATGGATTTACTCATCACAAATAATATTGATACTAGCGAATTGCCCGTCAAAAATGACGGCAATGAAATTGTAAGTGAGCTAATGCTGTTTGGTGTCTAATAAAATAAATAATAGATTAATAAATTAATATACTTTACCTATTTTCAAGTAATATATGCAGGAAGCATTCTGTTGAAGAGCTGGCAATCTGTTTTGATGTTGCTGCAGCATTAGTGCTGTGGAGCTGCTGTGTAAGCGTGATGAATGTGTGCAGTGTAATAGTGTGCATGCGCGAGGCAAATCCGTTAGCGTAGCTGTGTACTTTCGCATTGTATAAGCTATTGTTCTAAAATGGCGGCTAATGTGTGGTATGCGTCTGTGGCTGATTTCGCGTCCTTCGTTTTCTATGTCGTGCGACTTTTTCGGAATATCCATAGCTGTTTGGTGGTGTTCTGCGTGTTTATGGTGGTGTTTTGCGTGTTTAGGGACCTTTAGCCTCGTTTTCGTTTTGTTCGGCTTCCATTTTTTCTCTCGCTTAGGTGATTTTTGGGTCTCTAAACTCCGAAATGTGTGCTTAAATCGAGGTGTAACTTCACTTGCAGAGGTCCTGGGTGCCCCCCCCTTGCTGTGAGTAACCTTTTTATGTGTTTGTTGTTTGTATTTATTGTGTTTGTAATGTTTTTGGGGTCGCTCGGGTTGCATCCTTGTTTTTTAATCTCGTAGGTGTTTTTCGGCAAATACGTAGGTGTTTGGTGGTGTTTTGCGTCTTTAGACTGCTGTAGCCTCGTTTTTGTTTTTTTCGGGGGCTATTTTTTTTCTTGCTTAGAGAATTGTTTAGTGTCTAAACTCTTTTAATTTGAGTTAAATTGAGTTGTAACTTTAGTTTTTGAGGTCCTGGATGCTCCCTCTTCCTGTAAGTCAGCTTTTTATGTATTTGTTGTGTGTATTTGTTGTATTTTTCATGTTTTCATGTGCGCGTGTTGCGTCCGATTTTTGTGAGGTGATAGTAGTTTGTAACGTGTCTCGTACTTTCCTTGCGTAACAACGTAAATTTTGCGAGGGTCGCAGTTGTTGGCAAGGAGCGTTAGCAACGGCTCACATGCTGACAACTATATGTGTGACTAGCGAATTGCCCGTCAAAAAATGACGGCAATGAAATTGTAAGGTAGCTAATGCTGTTTGGTGTATAATAATGAAATATGTAATACATTACTAAATGAATATACTTTACCTATTTTGAAGCATTGTGTTGAAGAGCTGGCAATCTGTTTTGATGTTGCTGGAGCATTAGTGGTGTGGAGCTGCTGTGTAAGCATGCTGAATGTGTGCACTGTGTGGTATGAATATCCGTAGGTCGTTTGTGGCGTTTTGCGAGTTTCTTGTGGTGTTTTGCGAGTTTAGAGTGCTGTAGCCTCGTTTTCGTTTTGTTCGGCGGCCATTTTTTCTCTCGCTTACAGTTTTTTTAGTCTCTAAACTCTTTTATTTCGAGTAAAATGAAGGTCTAAGTTGCATTTTTGAGGTCCTGGGTGCTCCCTCTTGGTGTAGGTAAGGTTTTTATGTATGTGCTGTGTGTATGTATTGTGTTTTACATTTTGTAATGTTCGCGAGTTGCGTCCGAGTGTTGCGAGGCCGTAATGTGTGTGAACGTGTGTCGTATGTTGTTTGCGAGTGTCGTAATGTGTGTGTCGTGCTCTTTGGGTTGCGACGTGAACTTTGCGAGGGTCGCAGTTGCTGGCATGGAGCGCCTTCGGCGCTCCATGCCAGCAACTGAGGCCCTCGCTTCGCGAAGGGCCGCGAGGGCCGCGGGCTCGCTATGCGAGCCCGCAGCGTTAGCAACAACTCGTACGCTCACAACTATATATGTGATAGTTTGAAATGTTGATATAGTGCAACCTTTGGGAAACAGTGATCACAACACAGTCTCATTTGAGATTTAATTAAAAAACAAAACTGTAAGGGGGCAACAAAAACTCTAAATTTTAATATGGCAGAAATACAACATATAGATATACAACATATACAGTGCACATGGGAGACTATTGAGCACAGAAAGGGATACTGATTTTGCAGTAATTATCTGCTCATGGATTGAGAGCTGGTTAAAAGACAGGAAGCAAAGGGTTGTTGTAAATGGAACATACTCAGATTTGACTAATGTGGTAAGTTGCGTTCCTCAGGGTTCACTATTAGGTCCTCTCCTTTTTAACATGTTGATTAATGACTAGGATTGGAAAGTATTGTCTACATTTTTGCTGATGACACTAAGTTGTGCAAGGTAATTCAATCAAATAATGATGTACTTTCCCTCTAAAGGTATTTGCATAAATTAAAGAAATGGGCGACTAAATGGCAGATGAGATTTAATACGAATAAATAAGTAAAGTTATGCCTCTGGGAAGGAAAATAGCCATATAATTTATATTCTTAATGGAGCAAATATAGGGGTATCAGATATTGAAAGGAATTTTGGAGTACTTGTGGACAACCACCTAATAGTGTTCAATGCCAAGTAGCATCTGCAAAGGCAAGTAACATATTAGCATGTATTAAGAAGAGTGTAGAAGCAAGGGAAAGAAATATAATTCTGCCACTATAAAAATCTTGGACATTTTAGAGCTGGAAAAGGTACAGAGAAGGGCAACAAACTAATAAGGGGAATAGAGAGGCTAAGTTATTAAGAAAGCCCAACCAAATTAAACTTATTTTCTCTAGAAAAAAAGGTGTCTAAGAGGGGATATGATTACCTTATATACAGTATCTCACAAAAGTGAGTAAACCCCTCACATTTTTGTAAATGTTTTATTATATCTTTTCATGTGACAACACTGAAGAAATAGCACTCTGCTACAATGTAAAGTAGTAAGTGTACAGCCTGTATAACAGTGTAAATTTGGTGTCCCCTTAAAATAACGCAACACACAGCCATTAATGTTTAAACCGTTTGCAACAAAAGTGAGTACACCCCTAAGTGGAAATGTCTAAATTGGGCCCAAAGCGTCAATATTTTGTGTGGCCACCATTATTTTCCAGCACTGCCTTAACCCTCATGGGCATGGAGTTCACCAGAGCTTCACAGGTTGCCACTCAAGTCCTCTTCCACTCCTCCATGATGACGTCACGGAGCTGGTGGATGTTAGAGACTTGTACTCCCCCACATTCTGTTTGAGGATGCCCCACAGATGCTCAATAGAGTTTAGGTCTGGAGACATGCTTGGCCAGACCATTACCTTTATCTTCAGCTTCTTTAGCAAGGATGTGGTCACCTTGGAGGTATGTTTGGGGTCGTTATCATGTTGGAATACTGCCCTGCGGCCCAGTCTCCAAAGGGAGGGGATCATGCTCTGCTTCAGTATGTCACAGTATATGTTGGCATTCATGGTTCCCTCAATGAACTGTATCACCTCTCAAAAAAGAGCATAATTAAATCACTATTCTATGTACATGACACTATTGTATGCTGGATGTCCCACAAATACTGAAAGTAATTTTTAGTGCAAATCTGTGCAAAAATACTATCAATCCTAATATAAGTGGCAGTGGTGGAGCCCCCCAATTGCTCCCTATAAGTGAAAGAGAATAACTAAACTAATCCCTCATACAGAAATAGACCTTCTTTAAGAGAAGAAAACACCTATTAGTAAGTGGAGGTATTTGAGGATTGCCACAGATCCCCTTAATCTCAAAAAATACAAACTAAACTACTATATGTAATAACAACTAACAGTAAATTGTTGTGCAACATCAGTATATATTGAAGCGATTATATATAAATACATGTCAATATAAATTATACTTAGCCCAAAGTATGTAGATACACTTGGGTATCTCAAGGTAATTGAGTCTCCAGTCTTTGTGGGCTATTAAGATAAGTCCAGTGCTGTTTCTGTATCCATAATTGCAGCATGTACTTAACTACCTGGATTCTTCAACCACTTCTGGGTCAGCGTAATGACATCATTTCCGGGGCAAATGGGAGCAGCACGGATTAAGTTTATTAATCCGATATGATTTGTGCAATAAAGTAAAAAGTCTTTCAATAATGGAATCCATAGCAGAAGTTTTACAGTTCAGATATTAAAGTCTGTTGAATGAAAGCTTTACAATTTTGTGATTATAAAGCAGAAGCAAGAAAAAATCAAATCTTGATGGTAAAGCAGTACATCCATGAAAAAATTTGAGCACCTGTTTGACGGAATCCATATAACAGGGACTGAATGCAATGGGGTGGACGAAAACATCAACAGATGCTGTTATATTTTACCAAGAGACAGTCCAGATAGCGGTGCCATAGATATAAAAGTCCAGATATGTAAAATAAAATACAATGGTTAATGCAGAGGAAATGGCCTTACTTAATTCTAGAACCAATAACCAGTAACTAGACCATAGACTAAATTTCCCTTTATACTCAGTGTCTTATGAAGCATTTAGATAATAGATGTAATTTAATAACCAATAAAGTTTTCCCTGATATCACTAATAACCCAGAGGGTTTGCATGAATAACTTCTTCATTCCCTAATTACTATAACTTATAAGATGTCAGTACGTACTAGATCCTAGCAAGTTGATATAATAATGTGCAAAAATGTTAGAAGCCAAACAATAGTAAAAAGGAAGACAGGTATACTAAAGAGCAGAATAAAGGGAAATGACAAAACCATGAAAACATATGCTCAGACAAACTTCATACAGGCCTAGTCTTACACGTCACACTTAGGTAGGCCCCTCTTTGTTCATACGGTAAACGATAAACAGGTGGATCACTTTCTTCTGCGTGGTGAGATTCTCTGGTTAAAGCAATAGGCCATCATGTGCAGATCTTCAGGCAGAAGACAAGGAGTATGTGGCCTTCTGACAGGTCTTTACACCTTTTTTCTTTTGCAGCAGCTATATGTTTTAGCGTATTGTAATGTCAATGAGCAAGAGTTTGAATATGTCCTTCAGGGGGATGGGCCTTGATTTTAGGCATGATTCTCGTATTCCTCTTCCATGTCCTTAGGCAAGCATGTGGTGTAGAATTGCAAAGTTTCATATAGGTATTCTTTTTGTCTTTCAGGGTGATGGTCATGTCTATCCTTTTCTGTATCAGTCCTGTTGCGCAGGGAACCACACAACAATCACAAGTGACCAAAATGGCAAGCATGACACTGATTGAAGTCATCACAGAGAGTACTATGCCTTTCCATCTTCCGAAACACGACTGAAGCCAGCTAGTGAATGGGTCCACCCCTGAATTTTCTGCTAGTTCGTTTGACCGGATGGTCATTTCCTCCAGGGCTTTGGTAACTGTCCCATCTGGTGCCGTATTAATAGGGATGAAGGTGCAGCAGGCAGTGCCAAACATTTTACAAACACCCCCTTCTTTTGCTAGAAGTATGTCCAGGGCCATGCGATTTTGCCACGTCATCAAACTTGTTTCATCTAGTTGTTCAGTCAAACCTTGTACTGCATCTCTTGTATAGTTCACAAATCTTTGCTGGTTATAGCAGATGTATTTATCTAGTCATCCAAGTCAACATCCTTATTTATTGTCACCCGCCAGGTGAACATAGATTCAAATCCGGCTGTAATTTGATTTCTATCCTAGAACTTGTCTGTTAATGCACGGGTTACTCCAATGTTGTCGACGTAGACTCTGTCATAAAAGCTGCCACTTGGGGTGGATCTCTTAGATCGGGTCAAGGCCTTTGTACATTTGTCCCTTAATCTGTTTTTGTGTATTCTCCCAGATCAGGGTAGGTATTAACATAATGGCAGTGATACAGATCAAGAAGGGGTGCCACAGTCTGTGTTTGGGCATCATTCTGGGGATCCCTTCCTGCTTCTCCAAGGCCCCTCTAATCTGTCTGAACACAGCAGTATCTTCACTGGGTGTGAGACCAATGACCCTATTGGTTTCAATTATGTGTGTAGCCACATTTTGTGTAGCAAACAGCCTGACTTCTATAGTGGGAAAGATTTTAGAAGGGTTATTAAGGGGTAGTATACAAGAATATGTCTATTCAAACAGGATTATAAGTAGGAGCCAACATGTATTTATGAAGGATAGGTCATGTCAAACAAAACTAATTAGTCTCTATGAAGAGGTTAGAAGGAACTTGGATCAAGGTAACTCAGTGGATATAGTCTTTTTGGATTTTGCAAAGGCTTTTGATACAGTGCCACATGGGACACTATTGAGCAAACTAAGCGATACTGGAATTGCAGTAAATATTTGTTTATGGATTGAGAGCTGGCAAAAGAAAGGAAGCAAAGGGTTGTTGTAAATGGAACATTCTCGGATTGGACTAATGTGGTAAGTGGGGTTTCTCAGCTTTCAGTATTAGGTCCACTCCTTTTTAGCATATTTATTAAGGACTTGGAAGTGGGATTGGAGTGTGGTGTCTCCATTTTTTCTGATGACACAAAGTTGTGCAAGGTAATTATATCAGAAAATGATGTACTTTCCCTCCAAAGGGATTCACATAAATTAGAGAAATGGGCACTTAAATGGTAAATGAGATTTAATACGAATAAATGTAAGGTTATTCATCTGGGAAGGAAAAATAACCATGCAATCTATAAACTTAATGAAGCAAATCTGGGGGTATCTGATATTGAAAGGGATTTGGGAGGGCTTGTGGACAACCACCTAGGTAACAGTGCTCAATGCCAAGCAGCATCTGCAAAGGCAAATAAAATATTAGCATTTATTAAGAAGGGTATAGAAGCAAGGAAAGCAAATATGTTTCGGCCACTATACAAATCCCAAGTACGCCGTCATTTGGAATATGAAGTACAATTTTGGGCACCACTACATTAAAAAGGACATCTTAGAGCTAGAAAAAGAGCAGAGACTGACAACAAAACCAATAAGGGGGATGGAGGGGCTAAGTTATGAAGAAAGACTAACTGTATTAAACTTATTTTCTTTAGAAAAAGGGCATCAAAGAGGGGATATGATTACCTTATATAAATATATCCAGGGTCAATACAAGGCTTTGTCAAGGGAACATTTTGTGAGGTTTTCAACTGACAATGGGACATCCTTTGAGATTAGAAGTAAAAAGTTTTCACCTTAAAGAAAGAAAAGGTTTCTTCACAGTAAGGGTGGTTAATTCTCTACCAAAGGAGGTGGTGACAGCGGATTCCATAGATAACTTTAAAAAGGGATTGGATATATTTTTAAATAAAAAGGGCATTCAGGGATATCCTGGATAATTATAGAGGTAGTATTGATCCAGGGGGAATTCCGATCACCAGTATCGGCGGTCAGGAATTCATTTTATATTTTTTTCCTTTTGAGACAATTGGCAACGTTTGGCTGGGTTTTTTTTTTCTGTTTGCCTTCCTCTGCATCAATTAACAATTAACAATTAATCAGCATATTGCAGATCAGAGGAGATTTAAAAAGCTTTAACTTGATGGACTAAAAGCCTTTTTTCAACCTAAATTACTATGTAACTAATGAAGTTCTAAAATATTTTCCTAACTCATAATGTAATTCACCTCTTATCATTTTTCTTTTTTAGAGGCCTAAAAATACCTTGAAAAGATTTTCCCAGTTCTCTACTTATTTGCACCATGGCCATCATGTGAGCTGAGGATGGGCCTGGAGGAATATATGTCACAATATTATAGTATTTATCCAATAAGGATAAACAAAACATAACACAAAAAAATAATTTCACCTTTTTGAACCTTAAAAATAAATTCTATTGAACAGGTTCTTTTGCAACTAAATACTACTCCAAAATTTGTACTGCCCTACTTCAATGATCTCAGAAGAGATACAGTGGGTATTACAAGTAGTGATGTCCCGAACAGTTCCCCGGAGAACTATTCGCGGTGATTTTCGCATGTTTGCGTTCGCAACGAACGGCGAACACATGCGCTTTTCGGTCGGCCCCCTATTCTTTATCATTGAGGAAACTTTGACCCTGCACCTTGCAGTCAGCAGACACATTCCAGCCAATCAGCAGCATACACTCCCTTCCAGGGCCTTCCATCTGAAGGACAGCCTCCATTTTAGAATCATTCTGAAGCTACATTCGTTGAGAGAGGACATATATTCTACCTGCTGCTGATTTAATAGGGAAATGGATAGCTAGGCTTTGTATTTAGCTTTCACTACACACCTGAAGGACTCATTTGATATCTGTTGCAAGGACAGCAACCCAAAAAGCCCTTTTTAGGGCTAGAACATCATTTATTTTAATTTATTATTTTTTTCTGTGTAATCTAATTGCATATGCCTGCCTGCTAGCATGTGTGTGAGGCCTATTGCATATACTCTGCCAACTGTTGCCAGTGCACAGTGACACTCATATCTGGTGCAACCGTAGTGTACAGTGACATAAAACAACCCTTTTTTTTTCTGTAATCGATTGAATATCAGTTGCCTGCCTACAGGCGTGTGTGTGAGGCCTATTGCATCTACTCTGCCAACTTTTGCCAGTGCACAGTAACACTCATATCTGGTGCAAAAGTAGTGTACAGTGACATAAAACAACCCTTTTTTGACTGCAATCGATTGAATATCAGTTGCCTGCCTACAGGCGTGTGTGTGAGGCCTATTGCATCTACTCTGCCAACTTTTGCCAGTGCACAGTGACACTCATATCTGGTGCAACCGTAGTGTACAGTGACATAAAACAACCCTTTTTTTTCTTTAATCGATTGAATATCAGTTGCCTGCCTACAGGCGTGTGTGTGAGGCCTATTGCATCTACTCTGCCATCTTTTGACAGTGCACAGTGACACTCATATCTGGTGCAACTGTAGTGTACAGTGACATAAAACAACCCTTTTTTTACTGTAATCAATTGAATATCAGTTGCCTGCCTACAGGCGTGTGTGTGAGGCCTATTGCATCTACTCTGCCAACTTTTGCCAGTGCACAGTGATACGTCATATCTGGCGCAACTGTAGTGTACAGTGACATAACACAACCCTTTTTTTTCAGTAATTGATTGAATATCAGTTGCCTGCCTACAGGCGTGTGTGTGAGGCCTATTGCATCTACTCTGCCAAATTTTGCCAGTGCACAGTGACACTCATATCTGGTGCAACCGTAGTGTACAGTGACATAAAACAACCCTTTTTTTTCTGTAATCGATTGAATATCAGTTGCCTGGCGACAGGCATGTATGTGAGGCCTACAGCGCCTACTCTGCCAACTTTTGCCAGTGCACAGTGACACTCATCAAGGACATGTTTGAGCGTAAGAAGCCAATGTCACAAAGTATCCTGCGTGCCCGGCAACTGACAACTGGCTTGTCTGAACTCTTAGCCCGCCAGCTTTTACCATACAAGCTGGTGGAGTCTAAGGCGTTCAAAAGATTTTTAGCTATTGGGACACCGCAGTGGAAGGTACCCGGCCGAAATTTCTTTGCACAAAAGGCAATCCCCAACCTGTACTGGATTGTGCAAAAGGAAGTAATGGCATCTCTGGCACACAGTGTTGGGGCAAGGGTCCATCTGACCACGGATACCTGGTCTGCAAAGCATGGTCAGGGCAGGTATATCACCTACACTGCGCATTGGGTAAACCTGGTGACGTCTGCCAAGCATGGAATACGTGACTCTGCAGAGGAGTTGGTGACACCGCCACGACTTGCAGGCAGGCCTGCTGCCACCTCCTCTACTCCTCCTACTCCATCCTCTTCCATAACTTCCTCAGCTGAGTCCTCTTCTGCTGCTGCTATGTCTTGCTCCACGGCACCCCCCCCCCCAGCTCCACAGGTACTATTCCACATCCTGGATACGGCAGTGTCACGCCGTCTTGTGGTTGACTTCCCTGAAAGCAGAGAGTCACACCGGACCAGCACTCCTGTCCGCCCTGAACGCACAGGTGGATCAGTGGCTGACTCCGCACCAACTGGAGATCGGCAAAGTGGTTTGTGACAACGGATGAAATTTGTTAGCGCCATTGAATTTGGGCAAGTTGACACATGTGCCGTGCATGGCACATGTGTGTAATCTGATTGTACAACGCTTTGTGTATAAGCACCCAGGCTTACAGGACGTCCTGAAGCAGGCCAGAAAGGTGTGTGCCCATTTCAGACGTTCCTACATGGCCATGGCGCACTTTACAGATATCCAGCGGCGAAACAACATGCCAGCGAGGCGCTTGATTTTAGACAGCCCGACACGTTGGAATTCAAAACTCCTAATGTTCGACCGCCTGCTCCATCAAGAAAAGGCCGTTAACGAGTATTTGTATGACCGGGGTGCTAGGACAGCCTCTGCGGAGCTGGGGATTTTTTTGCCACGTTACTGGACGCGCATGCGCAATGCCTGTAGGCTTATGCGTCCTTTTGAGGAGGTGACAAACCTGGTCAGTCGCACCAAGGGCACCATCAGCGACATCATACCATTTGTTTTCTTCCTGGAGCGTGCCCTGCGAAGAGTGCTGGATCAGGCCATAGATAAGCGTGAAGAGGAAGAGGAAGAGTTGTGGTCACCATCACCACCAGAAACAGCCTTATCAGCATCGCTTGCAGGACCTGCGGCAACGCTGGAAGAGGATTGTGAGGAAGAGGAGTCAGAGGAGGAATGTGGCTTTGAGGAAGAGGAGGAAGACCAACCACAACAGGCATCCCAGGGTGCTCGTTGTCACCTATCTGGTACCCGTGGTGTTGTACGTGGCTTTGGGGAAGAACATACCTTCAGTGAGATCACTGGGGACGAGGAACGGGACATGACTAGCTCGGCATCCAACCTTGTGCAAATGGGGTCTTTCATGCTGTCGTGCCTGTTGAGGGACCCTCGTATAAAAAGGATGAAGGAGAACGACCTGTACTGGGTGTCCACGCTTCTAGACACCCGGTATAAGCAGAAAGAGCCTGAAATGTTACTGAATTACCACAAGTCGGAGAGGATGCAGCACTACCAAAATAAATTAAAAAGTATGCTTTACACAGCGTTTAAGGGTGATGTCACAGCACAACGGCAATCTAACAGTGGAAGAGGTGAACATAATCCTCCTCCTCCCACGACCACGCCGGCAAGGAGAGGACGCTTTACAGACGTGTTGTTGATGGAGGACATGCGGAGCTTTTTAAGTCCTATGCATCGCAACAGCCCTTCGGGGTCCACCCTCAGAGAATGACTCGACCATCAGGTAACAGACTACCTCGCCATAACTACAGATATCGACACTATGAGGAGCGATGAACCCCTTGACTACTGGGTGTGCATTCTTGCCCTGTGGCCTGAGCTATTCCAATTTGCCATAGAACTTCTGTCCTGCCCCGCTTCAAGTGTCCTGTCAGAAAGGACCTTCAGTGCAGCAGGAGGTTTTGTCACTGATAAGAGAAGTCGCCTAGGTCAGATGAATGAGGGATGGATCTCGAAGGGACTGACAGTGGGCGATACATTCGATTAAAAAAGGCCTGATAGATGAGCTGCCTTGAGCTAATAATGGTCCACACGCTGCTGTATTTTATCCCTGAATGCCGGATGACTTGCGTGACTTATCCGCCACCAACTAGGGTTCAAGACGCAATGTTTTAGGGCACTTTCTGCCTGGCAAACTAAAATAAATTTTTCTGGTCGCTGCAACAATACCTAATTTTTGCATTTAAATTATTTTATTTTAGAAGGCGTTCAGCATGTAATGAAAAATAAAGCATTTTTGAACAGTCTTGCATAACAGTTGTGCAAAAATACATATTTACAATAAAGACATTTTGTGAAAGTTAGCTGGCTATTCCTTCTTATTTTTACTTTTAAGGTTAATCATTTTTCTTATTTTTTACTGTGATTGCAATTTAAGAAATACCTAAAACATGGTAAAACAGACAATAGTAAAGAGTATATCTGCAGGAAACACCAAAGTCCTATTAGCTATCATCCCTCCAGCAGTATTAGCTTATTATTTACAATATCTAACCTGGGCAATCACCCTTGGGTTACCCTACGGCAGGCTTCAGTAAGCGACCTCTCCTTTCCTGGGATGATTTTGCCACCAGTTGCTTCTGAAGGGTCTCCAGGGCTCCCCCACTCCGGTCCTTTCCCCAGTGTCGCTTCAACCAGTAACAAATGTTTTATATTTGTAAAGCGACCCAATGATCCCCCTTGATAGAGGTTTATCTTTACAAATTTTGGAGAACCAATTTAAGAACGGTGTCCCCTGTTTCTGGGTCAGGGAGTGTGAGAAATGCCTCAGCCTACAGTAATTGTAATGTTCTGACAGCGGTAGCTCATGCTTGTCCCTCAGTTTCTCATAGGTGAGCATCTGGCCTTTTATTAACCAGTCTCCCAGTCTATCTAGTTTCCTTGACCTCCACCAGTGTTGTGATGTTGTGCTCATGTGTTTCGGGGCCTGAGGGTGGTCAAGAATTGGGGTCATTTGGGTGGATCCAGGGAACAAACCCGTGTGTTTCTTGGCCCATTTCCAGTATGATAGTGAGTGTCTGATTAGGGGGTTTGGCGAGTTTTTAAGGCTCTGAGGCAATTCTGATAGCCAAGCCACCTTGTCCCAGGTTAAGGGCCTTAAAGTGTGGTTCTCTAAATACACACAGGCGGGTTGATGACATATAGAATGTGCTATTGGGAGGAAAGATGGGTGACGTAACAGGTATTAAACTGATAGGAATAAATAGTACAACTTAATACACCACCCCTATCCGGTGGCACATTACATTGCACGCACAGTGCCCCAAATTTGAAGTGGGAGGACCGACCAAGCATCTTTTTCCATCTCCCTGTTCCAAAAATCCATGCCATATACACGTCCCCTGATAGGTGACGTAACAGGTATTAAACTGATAGGAATGAATAGTACAACTTAATACACCACTCCTATCTGGTGGCACATTACATTGCACCCGCAGTGCCCCAAATTTGAAGTGGGAGGACCGACCAAGCATCTTTTTCCATCTCCCTGTTCCAAAAATCCATGCCATATACACGTCCCCTGATAGGTGAGGTAACAGGTATTACACTGATAGGGATGAATAGTACAACTTAATACACCACTCCTATCTGGTGGCACATTACATTGCACCCGCAGTGCCCCAAATTTGAAGTGGGAGGACCGACCAAGCATCTTTTTCAATCTCCCTGTTCCAAAAATCCATGCTATATACACGTCCCCTGATAGGTGACGTAACAGGTATTAAACTGATAGGAATGAATAGTACAACTTAATACACCACTTCTATCTGGTGGCACCTTAGATTGCACACGCAGTGCCCCAAATTTGAAGTGGGAGGACCGACCAAGCATTTTTCTCCATCTCCCTGTTCCAAATATCTATGCCATATACACGTCCCCTGATAGGTGACGTAACAGGTATTAAACTGATAGGAATGAATAGTACAACTTAATACACCACTCCTATCTGGTGGCACCTTAGATTGCACGCGCAGTGCCCCAAATTTGAAGTGGGAGGACCGACCAAGCATCTTTTTCCATCTCAATATTCCAAAAATCCATGCCATATATACGTCTCCTGATAGGTGACGTAACAGGTATTAAACTGATAGGAATGAATAGTACAACTTAATACACCACTCCTATCTGGTGGCACATTACATTGCACGTGCAGTGCCCCAAATTCGAAGTAGGAGGTCTGACCAAGCATCTTTTTCCATCTCCCTGTTCCAAAAATCCATGCCATATACACGTACCCAAATAGTGGACGTAACAGGGATTAAACCGATAGGAATAGTACTACTTAACAGTACACACCTTATAATAATGCAGACAGAGGCAACGCAGAGAGAGGAGTCTGAAGAAGAGGAGTCAGAGGAGGAAGGTGGCTTTGAGGAGGTGATAGACCAAACACAGCAGGCGTCCCAGGGGGCTTTTTGTCACCTTTCGGGGGCCCTTGGTGGCTGGGTGGAGGAAGAGACCTTCAATGACATCAGTGAGGACAAGGAACGGGACATGGCTAGCTTGGTATCCAACCTTGTGCAAATAGGGAGTTTGCGGTTGTGCAAAGGGACTGTTTGCGGTTGTTTGCGGTGCATTAAACGGGGAGATTGG
The DNA here is from genome assembly GCA_027410445.1 of Discoglossus pictus. Taxonomy (NCBI): domain Eukaryota; kingdom Metazoa; phylum Chordata; class Amphibia; order Anura; family Alytidae; genus Discoglossus; species Discoglossus pictus. The sequence goes on from CM050165.1 coordinate 166,172,637, forward strand.
TCTGTTAATGTGAAGCTGGTGTAACCCTTACACTACCTGATCGATACAACATCATACCTGATGTTTTAAAGCATGTTATTCCAAACAATTTAGGAATGTTAGGTGATTTTTTCCCCTTTATGGCTTAAAACCAGACTCTGCATCAACTATGTAATTTTCCGTGGGAGTTTTGCCATGGATCCCCCTCCGGCATGCCACAGTCCAGGTGTTAGTCCCCTTGAAACAACTTTCCCATCACTATTGTGGCCAGAAAGAGTCCCTGTGGGTTTTGAAATTCGCCTGCCCATTGAAGTCTATGGCGGTTCGCCGATGTTCGTCCGTTCGCTAACATTTGATGAAATTCGCGTCCACGGTTCGCGAACCGAAAATTTGATGTTCGCGAGAACCGAAAATTTGATGTTCGCGACATCACTAATTACAAGTTTGTTTTGGCAAAAAGTAAAACAATTTAGTTTCTACCAAAACATTTTCTGTACACAACCTTGAATAGGACTAACAGTTCTGTAAACATTGGATCTTGGCCAGTATATCAGTTTAATGAATAAATAACATTTAGCTTAAATTAATTCCATATAATTTGCATATTATATGCTTTTAAAAATGTTTTAGTTGGGGGCGGAGCTAGCGTCCAAGGCAGCAGGACGTGCTGTGAGTGAGCTCCGTGATCTTGGCCGGGGTTTAGGGGTTAAATACTCCCAAAAGGGTCTGAGGACTCCCCAGCAACATCAGGGAGCATCAGGAGCAGCTGACCCGACCCTCCCAGGACGCCCCAACCTGTGGAGGAGAGACGCCGACGGAGTTACCGTCACCCTTGGCCACGAGGCTCCGGAGCAGTGAGAAGCTGCCCAGCCTGGGGCTGCGCCGGCCTGGACAGGTCACCGGACGAGCTGCAGGAGGGGGAGCGATGAGCCCGGAGTCCCCAGATGCCCAGAGCCTCAGAAGCAATGGAGGTGAGAGGAGAGGGCACTGAGAGGAGGCACAGAGGAGGCCGCCATCTTGTGAGGCTGGCGGGGAGGCACATAGAGCTGTGCGAGGTACGTGGAGCACACGGAGCAGCAGGTCAGCTGCAGGGGGGAGCCAGGAGGGCACTGGAGAGCCCTGTAGGGCCGGTGGCAGAGTCCCAAGGGGTCAGTGAAGGAGAGTCTGGGTGGAAGAAGAAAGCCCGCGAAGAGGCGGCGGCCATCTTGTGAAGCCATGAGGCGTCCTGAGCCTGGTAAGGCCTCTACATTTCGATTCCCTGCCTAGAAAGCCTAAGACAGGTTAATTGCTCTAGACACCCTGTGCTGGGGGGAGAACACGAGCATACTTGCACTAAAACTCTACTAAGCTCCCCTTTAGCAGAGAAGGCAGACACAGAACTCTAACAACTAATAGAAGGGACTGCCTTTATCTGAATCACACAGCAATAAGTGCCCACATCTGCACTCTGACTCTGACAACACCAAGCCCAGAGGTTATGTGCTTAATTGTGCCTGAAGATATTGCAACTTTACTGGCACTGAAAGCGACACTAAGGGGTGACCTCACTGCTCCCTGACTCAAGTAATATAAGGGCTTGCTCAGGACTTTAAGATTCTAAGGCCTTGATACTGACCCTAAGGGGACAAAGACTTTGCACTGCTTATAAGACTGCAGAAGGGGCCATACAACCTCTTTATCTTCATCTCCATTACTACTGCCTCATTACTAATGGTAACAAGATTTACCTTTCCTTATATAACTGCTTCAGCCGTGGCCTGTGCTCAGTATTGGTACAACAACAAACCAAACATTCTATCATCATTGGAGGGAGCAGCACTGTCACCTACTGGTGCTCAGAAAATAGTGCAGCCCAGCACTCAACAAGATACACCACCCACACCAGACAGAGCATTAACGCCATCTAGTGGGACATTGATGAAAGCAGCTTTGGCCTACTGAGAGCACTTGATTGACAGAGCTCAACAATACACTGAGATGTAACTACAGCGGCCCTACATGGTTCTAGCCGGCAAGGACCAAAAAACACCAAGACAACATTACAGGAACTGGGTGTATCCCGACAGCACCGAGCACAGCAGATCTACTTACCTGAGAGGATATAGCTGAGCGGAGGGTTCTCATCAGATCAGCTGGCTAAATGCCTAGGCATCCAACAGCCAACCCGGAGACAATTAGCGGCGCAAAAATGGGGAAAAATAAAAAATCCTTACCGTCAAAAAAATTTGACGAGCATTTTAAAACCCTGGAAGCATTAGACACACCGGCACAAGACCTCGCCTCAGAGCAATCGGACATCTGAGATTTAGACTCTCAGGAGGTAACCTTACAGCCGGAGGTATCCATCAATAGTGCCTCAATGGCAAGAATTGAAGCGCTCCTGGCCTCCCATATCAACGGAGCAGTCATGGCATTGCAAAAAGACATACAGGAGATCGGACAGAGGACCCATCAACTTGAGGAAACCATGGACCAAGTGGTAGAGGCGCAGGAGAAGGACAGGGCCAACATTGCTGGCAATTCCTCCCGTATCTCGGAGATAGAAGATAAGTTGGAGGACTTGGAGAATAGATCCAGAAGATTTAATTTGAGGATTAGAGGCGTCCCCAGGGCTATAGTCGATCTACCACGCTACCTTAAGGGCACGATAGATGAGATCCTCTCAGGATACCCGGACCACGAGTGGGAGGTAGAGCAAGCGCACAGAGCCCTTGGGGGGAGCCACAATCAAGACCTCCCTAAAGACATCATTGTCCGGCTTCTGCGCCAACAATCCAGAGACCTGATCCTTGCAGCTACCCGCAACAAGACCTCGATCAGTGGTCCTGACGGGGCTAAGCTCCAGTTTTTTGCGGATCTTTCTCCAACTACGCTACAAAGACGGAGGCTGATGAAGCTGGCCCTGGAAGTGCTACTACGCCATGGCATCAGATATCGCTGGGGATTCCCCTTTGCCCTGATCTTTTTTGTGGGAGGTATCCAATATACAACACGCTCCCTAGATGACTGCCAAGAGCTTCTTAAGCGTCTAGAACTAAATGGGGGGGACCCAGCTCCTATGGCATCTGCTTCAGTAACTTTGCCTCTTCCAAAGAGACAATGGTCTGAAGTGACCAGACAAAAGAGGCCTGCTGATCACGTCTCAAAAACTGCCAACAGATGCCCCAGCCAAAACATGGACACGTTGATGCACTAGCACAATTGTCTTTATCCTCAGGACTGTTAAAAATGAAGGTTCGACTAAAGAGGCACCATGCTATCAGAAAGTCCTGTTTCCTTTTTGCCTTTTTTGCTGCTACCTAGGGGAGACTCTCAGGAAGGTTGTTCAGAACTCAGCTGACTGTTCTGTATTGCCTTTCCCCCCTACTTCTTGCCTTTTGGGCTGGCTCCCGGAGGAACTCAGGACTTTTGCTACGAGTTGTACCCAGTTGACAAAAGACTTTTGAACTGTTATTAACCCATGTTTTGCTCTTCCTTCCTACCTAGCAGGTTGTAGTAGTTTGTTAAAGAAACACCTACTGTTGCTAATTGAGGGAATAATACTTAGCCTGGCGAGACCCCTCTGGCTGGTCTAGGTTTAGCTGCTTCTACTGTTTATAATTTATGTAAAGAGTTTTGTTATTAATGTTTGCACAAGTTATTTATAGATCTGGCTACTCTATTACGGTGACACTAATTTTACCTTATTTATAATTGTCCTTGCCGGCAGGAACTGAAGCGGAACCTGCTAGTACTTTAACGGATTGACAGGAATAGGTTAGGGCTAGAGGTCCTAAGAATGCTTGATTTTGCAATAACCACGCTATTTGTTCTTCTCACAACTTTCTTTATTTGTGCTCAACTACCATTTACTTACCAACCTTTGCTCACCCACCCTCTACTGGGTTCGGAACTAAGCAATTCATTCTTTGATTACTGTGTCCCTGCCAAAGCATACATTTTTAGAGTATATCTAAGCTGGGATCAGCTACTTTTGCTGCTTACCCGTCCTCCTAATGCCAATCACCATCCAAATAATTTAAATTACCCACATCCTATGCCTACTCGCCCCCTGTCCCCCTTTAGCATTCCCGGGGTCTCAGGGCATAAGCGTAAGGATCCTTATTTGGTGGAGGCTCTAGTGGTTGCCTGTTTGCAGGTCAACGGGCACAATCTAATCCCATTCACAATTACATTATCCAAGCCAAAATTAAGCCAACTGTTTTTTATGATAGGGCACCAGGGGGTGGCATCAAAACTCATGCACTCTTGCTTTTATATTCTAACTAGAATCAAGCCTGCTAGAACTCGCTCACCCAGGGCTCAGCCACTTCCACACCTCCAGAAGGAGAAACCGCTCCTCACTCCCTCCTCGACAGCTCGCCGGAAAGGTAAGGCTAATTCAGCATATCTGACAGACACCTTATTAATTTACCCATGCCCATAACAGTACTCACTCACAACGTGAAGGGCTTTAACTCTCCTTTCAAGCGGAGGAAGGCCTTTTTATACTATAAGACTTACAAACCATCTGTAATATTCCTACAGGAGACCCACTTCGCTAGGCATAAGACCCCTACATATCTTAATAAAGATTACCCTCAATTCTTCCATTCCACCCACACTTCAAAAAAAGAGGGAGTAGCAATATTGCTACATAGGAACCTCCAATTCCAGTTAACATCCAAACTGGTAGACCGTGAAGGGTACTTTATCATTATAAAAGGTACGATCTTGGGAAACACGATTTCTCTGGCTTCCTTTTATGCCCCCACAACGGCACCACATAAGGCCCTAATAAGATTTTTAAGGGTACTGGAAGGGGGGGACTGGGGGAACTTAGTGGTAGGAGGGGATTTCAATTTAGTCTTAGACCCAAAGGCGGACAAATCTAGGGCTCCAGTGAGTGACCGATTCTCCAACAAAATTAGACAAATTAAGAAACTCCTGCACTCTGTTAGCCTGGTAGATTCCTGGAGGGGACTTCACCCGAGAGGGAAAGAGTTTACTTTTTATTCACCCACACATGGCTCCTACTCGCGCATTGACACGATTTACATTAGTAGCTCACTCCTTGATAGCTCACACAGAGCGACCATAGTGCCTTGCACTTGGTCCGACCATTCAGCAGTTTTATTGGAAGTGGACCTGGGAAGTCAATTTAGCATACCTTACACCTGGAGGCTGAATGAATACCAAATCTCACTGCCTTCAACTCAGGAGCAGATAGAGAGAGAGTTGCTAGACTTCTTTGGGTCCAATGCGGGCAGGGAGACGGGAGCGGGATGAGTTTGGATGGCCCATAAAGCCTTTATAAGAGGAGTGTGCATCAAATTGGCTTCTCAGTTCAAAAAACAGAATCTGCAAAGGGAGAGAGATCTTGCGAGCAAATTGGCACGACTGGAGCTTCGAAATTAGCTCTCCCCCTCTCCCTCCCTGAGAACAGAGATAGACAAGACGAGGCTGGAGCTAGATAGCGTATTGTCCATAAAAACGGACAAGGCACTGAGACGGACGCAGCACTTGTTTTACAATAAAGCGAACAAACCGGATAAATTGTTAGCCAGAAGCCTGAGAGCAAAGTATGCCCAATCCAGGATTTCCCAAATTAGGAACAAAGAGGGTGACCTCATGTATAGCCAAAATGAAATACAAAAAGTTTTTAGGGAATATTACCAAAATATATACTCCACTAAACAGGTGGCCATGGAAAATAACATTGCTTCTTACTTAAACTCACTGGACCTTCCTCAGATTTCGCCCGCTGACTTACACTCTCTAAATAAGGAAGTTACTATCAGCGATTAAGCGATTAAGGAACTAAAACTAGGAAAATCCCCGGGCCCGGATGGGTTCCCCAATATTTACTATAAGAAATTCTCAGCACTTCTGGCTCCTCATTTATGTAATCTCTTTAACTCGATACTAAGAGGGGAGATTACCCCCCCAGAACTAAACCATGCTGACTTAACAATATTCCCTAAAGAGGGTAGAGATCAGAGAGATGCCAAGAACTATAGACCTATCTCACTGCTAATGTCAAGTTGCTTGCCAAGATCTTCTCTTAAAGGATCTCAATATTCCTTCCCTCCTTGATTCACAAAGACCAGTCAGGGTTCATTCCGCACAGACAAACTGGCGACAACATCAGGAGAACTCTAAATGTCATCCATTTGGCTAGGTCTAGGGGGACCCCGGTCTGCCTGCTTGCATTGGACATAGAGAAAGCGTTTGACACCTTAGAGTGACCCTTTCTATTTGCCACGTTAGCAAAGTTTGGGTTTGAAGGCAACTTCTTAAACCTATTACACACTTACTACACGCTACCCAAGGCCACTTTAAAATTACCAGGCTCCCAGACGGCTAGTATTAAGATAGAGAGAGGCACGAGACAGGGGTGCCCTCTGTCCCCGCTGCTCTTTGCTTTGGCCATAGAGCCCTTGGCCCAGGCGATAAGAGCAAACTCCTCTATAGAGGGGGTGCGGGTGGGACATCAGCATCTAAAATGTTCTTTGTTTGCTGATGACCTACTGTGCACTCTCTCGAATCCTGGCTCCTCCATAGACGCCCTACTGGGCACAATCAATGAATATAGCACTCTCTCTGGACTGAGATTGAATCATAGCAAGACAGAAGCCTTAAGTGTGGGCATTCCTGGGGACATCTTGGACCAACTGAAAAAGGTACATAATTTTCTATGGCCTGCCTCCTATATCAACTATCTAGGGATAAAGTTGACTAACTCACTAGCGGATATTTATAAAACCAATTACCCATCCCTATTTAAGACTCTTCGAAGGGACTTAGACAGCTGGACAAAAAGGCAGATTTCATGGACGGGCCGAATAGCCACGGTCAAGATGAACATCTTGCCGAGGCTGCTTTATCTGGCCAGGACTCTGCCGATCCAAATTAATAACAGGGAATTGGCACAGTTTCAAGCCCAGGTCTTTAGATTTGTTTGGAGGAATAGACCTCCTAGGATCGCAAGACATACTATGTATAAACATAAGTCTAGAGGAGGATTATCCTGCCCTAAGTTCAATACCTACTTTAAGGCAGCTCAAATTGCCTCTATACCGTTAATACATTCTACCACCCTACAGCCCAATTGGGTTTTTATTGAAGAGCTACAAATGGCCCCATTAAAATGGGAAATCATTTTATGGGCTCCGAGTTCGCACACGTTTGACTCCCAAATTCATAACCCTATAACTAAATTTACGCTGAAAATATGGAAATGGGCTAGGAAGGAACATAAACTGACTCACCCCGTATCACCTCTTACTTCAATCTTTACATCAACCTCTCTAGGGACCACCCTCACAGCTGACTCCAAAGCATTCTGGACCACACACAATTTAGACAAACTTGAGGCATGGTTTGAGGGCGACAGAATTATTTCTTGGGCAGAAATGAACAGGAAGATAGGGATACCACACCAAGAAATGTTTAACTATATCAAAATTAGACATTGGGTTGAGGAGATACATAGGATTCATGGCCCGCCCAAAGAATCGTGGATGTCAATAATATGTAAAAACACAAACTTAATTAGAGGAACCTTAGGCTCACTATACTCTGTGTTTAATGCCCCAGAGGCTTCGTGGAAGCCTGCTTACACATTGAAATGGGAGATAGACATGCAACAAAACTGGGAGGGGGACAAATGGGCGGAATCCTTTCTGAGCCTATCTAAGGGCTCATATAACTATAGCTTGCTAGAAACCTCATTGAAAATTTTACACCGGGCATACATGACTCCTGCCAGGCTAAATAAGCTATCTCCAACAACTTCAGATAGGTGCTTTAGAGGATGCCAGGGAAGGGGAGACTTTATTCATACGTGGTGGAAATGTCCTAGAGTGGCTACTATTTGGATTGAAACTACCAAATTAGCTTCACGAATTCTTAAATCTCCCCTAGAACCATCAATCTCGACTTGTCTGTTGGGAATTCATTACCAGGGGCTGGGCAATAAGGGGAACAAATTGGCCCAAATTATTTTTTTAGCCGCCAAAAATATAATTGCTAGAAGATGGAAAAGCAGTCATATCAAATTTCAGGAAGTCATAAACAAAATAAATTATCTTTGCATTAACGAAAGAATGACTTACACTTTGTTGGACACTCACCACATTTACCTAGAAATTTGGGGACCTTGGATTCAGTCTCCAGATAGCACATTGTAAGGTCTGGACAGGAAAGAACATTACATTTTGGCTGACAGCGGTGGCTTGTCCGGGGAGTGGAGTGTGGAGCGGACTGGAATGGGTAGAGCTGGGAAGCGGAGAGGCAACTCATCTAGACGACAAAAGGTACTGAGGGTTGCATGGGAGATCATAGGAATGGATGTAGTGAGGAACACTTAGGAGTGGAACTTTAATTGCGTATTTACTTACAACCATCACCAAAAAAGGAAAAATGTGAGATATCTGACTGAATGATTGTTTATTGATATAAATACTATATTTTAATAACAATAGACACAATTATCTTAATAATTTCAGTTAACAGATGTTTGCAATGTAATTGTTTGTTATGTAACATAAAAGCTGTTGAATAAAAATCTTTGAAACAAAAAAATGTTTTAGTTGTAATAATTTATAAAATGTTTAAAAAACATTATTTTTTTTAATAATCCAGTATTTTACCAATTACTGTATTTACTTACAACTAATTTTCTCAACTATTAACCTTTAAAAAAAACATTTAACACAATGTTGAACCAGATTAATAAAACCTTAATTCTGATTATCCAAAATGGCCGACAATATAAAAACCACAAATATATAAACCCAAACACATTAAAACACACCCTCCCCCTCAGCTCAACAACAGCCGTAAACAGTGCACACGGTAACCACATGACATAGATGGCACTGTAGTTCCAGGTCGACACACTGCCACTACTTGTGCAGCAGCCTCTGCATTCCGTAGAACCGTTCACCCGACAGGACCGCTCCATCATGCACATCCGACCTCCCCGGTGCCAACTGCATCAAGGCTTCATGCAGTGCCTGGAGGGCCATGTGTGGATCCTTCTTCTCTTGATGTCCAGTATTCTTCTCGTCGCTTTGGCACCAATAGGACTTTCTTAAATACCGCTCTTGCAGTCGTCTTATCCTCCATGTCTTCGTACTGCACTTTGCCAATTCTGCCTACTTCTCCATGCCGTTTCTTGTCTTTGCCAAAACATTGTGGGTAGGGCACCGGCCTGCCTGTCTCTTCGAGTGCCCTCCCCAATGGACCCTTGACAAGTACTCTTTCTACTTCCGTAGGAGAATGTGTTTATTCATACGGTCCCTTCCCTGGGGGTAAATCACAGACAATATCGGTTTCGGTTACCTTGTCTTCCACCTGATTTATCTTTTCCTGCAGAACCCGCATCCTTCTCTCACGGCTCTGATTTATCCTTTTCGTAACATGAATGAAAGGCCCAAGGTTTACCATTTCACTCTCCACCTTGGATTCTTCCTGCAAGTTCATGGCCAGATGGCATCTCTTTGTCTGTGCCAAGTCATTCTAGGAGTATTCATGCCTCATATGCAGTCCGATAGCCTGGGACTGGAGTTGCCTTAATTCAGCCTCTTCATGCTTGGCTTTCTTTTGCTCTTTTAGTCCTTCTGTTAAACATTCATTCTTTTCCAGAAGTTTATCCGCAGTTCTCTCAACCCTTCTTCTGGTCTTCTCCATCTTGAGTGTTGACTTCTGTCTCTCTCTCTCTTTCACATCACTCAGTAACTCCTTTGAGACAACGCCATTGGGGTTAGTGTCGGACTCTGATAGCAGCTTACACCCTGCTATCGCTCGGGGTAACTCTCAAAAACCACTGTGACACCTTGAGCTTGTTGGGCCCCCTTTTGCAACACTTTCTGTAGGGTCTCTGATTCTCCCTTTTTAGATGCTTCGACCTCATTGTCATCACCTGGGTCATCCTAACCTTCACTATGTAACCGCAACTTGGGTGCCCTCTCTTCTCACTCCCCTTCACAGCTGACTCCATCACTCTGCAATCGATCCTGGGTCAGCGGTTTTCAAGGATAGACAAGCCGGCTCTCTCTCTTCCAGGTGCTCCAATTGTCTGGCTGATTTTTCTCACTAAGAGGTGTCAGATTCATATGGCTATCTTGCTTCGTTTCTGGTACATGGTCCTTCGTAAACTCCAGAAGCGTGTCTTCTATCAGGGTAGCTCCTAGCCGTGGAACTTGTAGCTCATTTTTCTCACTGTTCACAGCAGTTATCCTCTGCTCCACTGTGCTTTCAATCCTGCAAGGTCTGCGACTCTCTATCTCTGTCAGGATGAATCTCTCAAACTTTTGATCTTGCTGGAACGTCTGTAGCAGTACAGCAACTTCAGGCTTACGCTCAACCCATAGGCCAGTACACATATTAGAAGCCTTTAGGATTTTCGGTTTCTTAAGAAAGCTTGTGTTTTCAGCATCCTCAGCTTTCACCCATAATTCATCTTCTTTTAACTGCTTCTCTTCATATTTGCTCTTTTTTCCTGCTTGCTTTGCCTCCAAGGCTTCCAGCTTTGCATCTTTCTTTACTCCCTTCAGCTGTATTTTCTCACCCTTAACTTGTAATTGCAGTTCACTCTGCTGACATAGCTCTGTGTTCAACAAAGCATCTGGTGTATATCGGTCCTGAAGATCAGGGTTGATCTCTTCTGGACATGCATCACCCTGTTCCAACCGTATCTCCATATCAGACTGATCGTCCATCCTCTGCTTTTGTGGACTATGCATCAGCAACTTCTACGCTATGAGAGCTGTTTTACTCTCTGCCTCTTGTAGCTGAGAGTGTAGATCATCTACTTGGCTGTGCCACGTTAATTTTTTCCTGCTCCCAGTAGAAACTCTTCTCATTTAACATGCATTCTATCCTCTTTTGGGCATCTTGCAATTTATTTGCTTGCTCCTCAGACTTCTCTTGTGCCTCCCTCTTAGAGAATACGCTCATCCTCAGAGGTAAACGATTAGGGAGTAAATTTTGCTTTTTCTGTTCACCACTGGGCAGCAGCTTCTGCATATCTTTCTCAATCGTGTTATACTTGGGCAGACCCTTCCTCTGCTCCCAACTAGACATCCGTGTCTTCTTCCTAGAGGACACTCTGTTGTCTTCAAATGCAGGCTTCCTTCATTCGGGAGTATAATCTGGCATCATCTGGATACCCTAATTTTAGTAGCCTCTTGTCTGTCTTCCATTGCAGGCTTTTCCAGTCCCACTGGTATAGAGTACATCTGTACTTCTTGCTTTACTGGTTTCCCTTCTTGCCTTTCCTTGTCCACAGCACTTTGTTTTATTGCCATCTGAGACAGAGTGCTTTTGGGATGCTTTACATTCCTTTTAGGACACATCTCCATATTCTGCTTCTCATGTCTTTTCAGTGAGGGTGGTTCGTCTTTCACCATCTCAATCTCCAGACTCTTTTCTTCTTTATCTCTCCCTTTGGTAAGGATTCCAGTTTCTTCATCATTTTAAGACACTCTTCCTTAGTAAGTACATTGGCTATATTCTTCCACTTTCTCTGGGTCAGAGATCTTTGCCAGGCACTTTCTTTCTCTAGTACTCTCCACCTCAGGAATATTCATCAAGGACAGGTGGTTGTATCTGTTCAGGTTTCTTGTGGAGGCATGTACATTGCTCTTACCCATAAGGTTGGTACATTGCGTTGAATGCAGACCTTCACCAGTGACTTGATCAGGATGCTTCTCACTGAGGCTGGTTTTGCATTAATTCACTGACAACACTTTGCCCTTTTTTCCTGGACCTTTGCTCATGTCTTTAGCTGTTTTTATCACATCATCAACTTGCTTAGGGGCAACAGTTCTTTAAATGCTCCTGCATTCTCTTTTGCCATCTCAGCAGTCTCTTTTGCCATCTCAGCGGTTTCTTTTGCCATCTCAGGGGTCTCTTTTGCCTGTTCTGCAGTCCCTCTCGCCTGCTCTGCAGTCTCTCTCGCCTGCTCATCAATTTCTTCAGTGGCTCCTGCAGTTTGTTTAACAGCTCCTGTGGTCTCTCTTGAGCTCTCTGCAGTCTTTTTTGATGTCTTGGTGGCTTCACCTCTCTCTTCTCTTACTGGCTCTGACCAAACTTAGCATCCAGTACTCTAATTTCTGCCTGCTGCATGTTCATTACTCGCTGTGCTGCAGCGGCGTCTATTAAAGCTTTAACTGCCTCCTCCATCTTCAGGTGCACGGTCCTCTTAAACTCAGACACTTTGAACCACACTCTGACACCAGTGTGACAAGGATGTGCAGTGAACAGGATTTATTATACAAACAAAAACAATATAAACAGAATGATTGAAAATAAACAATTGCAGAAATGTTCTAACTGAACTTCAGGAATGCCCTGATTATACCTGAGCAGGTTGTCTATCTCAGGGGACAAATAAATGAAGTACTGTTTTCCTATTCCTATTATATATATTATAGTCTCTGTAAGGAAGGATAACCGCGGGCAGAGCATAGACCCGGCCTCTCTCCTCCTGCTCTACCCCAGGGCCCCTTTGATACCACAGTTCCTCTTACTGTGCTGCACGTCCAAAACAGTCTCAGTCTCTGCCCTGGGGTTTGAAATAATAATTTGCATACCTTATAATCCATTGTCTCTGTTGGGCTTTGCAGCTCCTTATTGGCAAATAGGTTTGCAAATCCTCTGAATACAAAACTCTCTTTCTCTGTCTTTAGGGCTTCACAGAGGCAGCTGCACTTTCTCCGTTTGCTCCTCTGACACTCCTCCGGTAACCCCTGATGAAATTTCCAGCAACGTGCGTCGGGTTGCACGCTTTACTACGCCACAACGTCGTCCTATGACGTCACACGCAGACGCATAGGTGACACGCGGGTAGTTTGGAGCCTAGGTGTTTCAAAACAACATAGACTGACCATCTATATTAACATATATATAAGCATTATCAAAATCCATATAAAATCTATGAGCAGTTGGACTCTATATAGTAACAATGAGAAATTTGATATTATGCACCTAAGCTTCATAGTTCGATTAGTAAAAAAACAAATATATTACTATTTCAGTAGTGGACTCATACTTATAACGCATGATTGTGCACAGACCCTTATACCCTCACACTTAGCACTTAGCACTAGCACTTTACTTATATAATAGTGCAATTTACACAAAATAATCATTACTTATTATAAGTATATACTTATTCAATTATCAATAGCACTATACACTTTATTCAAGTGCAATATATAAGTTTGGTATTTATATTTATGTTTTTGTCATTTGACAATATCACATTGAACTATATGTATCACTTTGTTTGAGAGGATTTATCACTTTGAACAAGAGGATATATAGGGCCCACTCTAAAATCTTAGGCAATATACAAGTCAGTCCTCAGAATCATATATTTTCCAACTCCTATTATCTCGTCAGAGCCTCAGGATTTTAAACCAGAAGTTTTCACTATACAAATAAATGTTAAGTTTTATATTTTACTGCTCTATGTTGTTATTTGGGCAGAGGGTGTGCACTTTAACTTAAAAGGATACTTGTTCTGTCTCTTTTTCTTTAGTTTTTTTTGCCAATAGCCTGTTTTGTCACTTCAACACCATTCAAATATAGATAGCAAGTCTACACAAATATATACTATATTTTCATCTACTGCACCGCATCTCAAAAACTTTGTCTAGACATTACTCGCCTTTCTAGAGAGCCTCACCTATATTCTCTTTATTTACCCTATCTCTTTTTCAGGGAGGATCACATTTTTCTCTCGCCTTTAAATAGTAAGGCTCACCTCTATATATATCTAATTTAATTAAAATCTATAGTGCTTCTAAACATAATAACTCTTCAGGTACAATATCTCTCTATATATCCTAATCTTAGACTCAGTAACTAACATCTTTACATTTAAAAATATCTAAATCAATTCTACCTGTATTCACTTCAACTACAGTATCTGATCATATAAAAAAAAATCCATATACAGAGATACACTGAACATCTCTAAACTCTGTACTCCATACGTTAAACAAAACCCCACTTTCTCCGCTCCATCTGTCATTTGAACTCCAAACCCCTCCTCTCACTTGCCCTGGGAATTTCTAGAAGAGGTTGGGCCTTCTGACATAGAATGTGAGGTGTCAAAGGTGGAGTCAGAAGGCGTGGTTGGGTCAGTAGGCATGACTCCTTTTCCTTTCAGTTTGTTCAGCAATTTCTCTGGAAGTTTAAAGCACAAAGTTCAGAAAGATGAAAAAGCAATATTTTTCTTTAGCTATCTAACAAGAACTAAATAGCCAGCTTAGAAAACACAGCATGCCCTATACACACATAAACACACTGTGTCCTTTTTGCGGCTCATATCCATAAATATCACTAATTACAAGCCATGGACTCCCCTGGAAGGGATGTATAGCAATCAATTCTATACAGTTTTTATTTTTAATAGGCTCTGCAAACCTCTTAATTATTGTGGCCATGAATGGTTTCCAAGCATCCCCCCTATATGAAAGCCTGGGTGTATTTAAGGACATTCAAGCGCTCTCCTGACTGGCTTTGCCAAATGATTAGGAAAAAACCCATACTCACATTCCGCTTTTTTACTCTGAACCCAATCATGATAACAAAAAAATAGTCCTCTGGTAATTTTCTAATTATAAGAGTTTATTTATACAAAAATGTGGACCAGTAGCAAAAGCATCCCAAATGGCTGCCACTTACTCACTAAGGCCCTCATTCAATTGCGATTTGGTCAATTGAATAGGGCTCTAAATAAGCACATAGCATATTTTTTTTAAATAAGTTTTTAGGTAGTAAAAATCTTGCTTTTGGATAGATGCTTACTAACTAAAAACTTATTTAAAAAAATATGTTATGTGCTTATTTAGAGGCCTATTCAATTGTCCAAATTGCAATTGAATGAGGGCCTAACTGACTAGAAAATGTAAACAGCATAGCTTTTATATTTGTTTACATAAGACAATGAGATAATCAATCCTCCCCCATCTAGCAACATGGTAGTACCCACTAACAGCCAATAACATTTTATTTACATATGATATCCAATAAGAATATAACACATATAATCAAGACTTACCAAACATGTTTTGGTACATGACTCTAGATTTGCAAGAAAATACTTAGGGCCTCATTAAATTCCAGCCTCGTAAATAGGAGGCTTCTACTTAAGCCCTACGTACTGCACAGTTCAATGCTATTAAATTAGCCCTGCTGCGAGCAACGTATGAGCTACGCAGCAGGGCCGTACGTATCTACACTGCGTAAATGTACATGAGGAGTGACAGCCTGCGAGATGATATCGCAAGCTCCCACTCCTCATCAAGTGCTGCGGGGGTCCTAAAAGGGACCTCCGCGGCAGTCCCCCACATAAGCCCTGCCGTGGGAGGTACTCCAAAACTAACTCAGGCACCTAAAATTAACCCCCCCTGAATGCGGGGGTCCCCGTCGGGACCCCCGAAGTGTCCTCACATGAACACCTTGCTGCAGGGGTCCATAGGAACCCACGCAGCCCCCACACATTAACCCCTTGCAGCAGGGGTCCCCGATCGGCACCGATCAGGCCCCCGCTGCATTTAAAACTTTTAAATTCCCCGCCGCGGCTCCTTAAAGGGCCCGCGGCACACTATTACCCAATCCCGGCCGCGGCACCTAAAATTAACCCCCCTCTATGCTGGGGGTCCCCATCGGGACCCCCGAAGTGTCCCCACATGAACCCATTGCAGCGGGGGGCCCCGATCTGCATAGATCAGGCCCCCCGCTGCATTTAAAACTTTTAAATTCCCCGCCGCGGCTCCTTAAAGGGCCCGCGGCACACTATTACCCAATCCCGGCCGCGGCACCTAAAATTAACCCCCCTCTATGCTGGGGGTCCCCATCGGGACCCCCGAAGTGTCCCCACATAAACCCCCTGCAGCGGGGGGCCCCGATCGGCACCGATCGTGACCCTGCTGCAATTCAATTTTAAATTTCCCGCCTCGCGGGTCCTCAAAGGACCGTAAAGGTCCTGAAAGGACTCGCACTAAAAATATTAACCCCAGGCAACTATAATTACCCCATTAACTCATGGTGGTCAATACATACCACCATAAGGCCTAAATTAACCCCTTTAACTCATGATGGTCAATCCAGACCACCATCAGGCCTAAATTAACCCCTTTAACTCATGATGGTCAATCCAGACCACCATCAGGCCTAAATTAACCCATTAACTCATGATGGTCAATCCAGACCACCATAAGGCCTAAATGAACCCATTAACTCATGATGGTCAATTCAGACCACCATAAGGCCTAAATGAACCCATTAACTCATGATGGTCAATCCAGACCACCATAAGGCCTAAATTAACCCATTTACTCATGATGGTCAATCCAGACCACCATAAGGCTCTATTTAACCCCATCAGTCCCATAAGGGTATATTATTACCATTATGGGCCTGTTACAACCCAACATTAACCACATAAGTGCCATGATGGTCCTCAAGGACCATCATGACACTAACTACAAACACTACACTATAACCCCCAATAAACCATTTAATCTAAACTAACCCCCCTCTACACTAATCTATTAACACTTACACTACCTACCTACACTACCTACCCCCTAATAAACCTCCCCAACACTCTAATTACAAAAAACAAAAAACCTACAGTACAGAAAACAAAAAAACCTACAGTAAAGAAAACAAAAAAACCTACAGTACAGAAAAAAAATACAACCCCACCCCCCACTACAGAAAACAAAAAAATACATTACAACCCCACCCCCCACTACAGAAAATAAAAAAATTACACACCTGAAAAGGAAAGACAGATAAACACAATACATACATATAATACATTACATACATTACATACAATACATGACATTACATATAAGATATTAAATATAATATATTACATATAATATATTAAATATAATACATTACATACATTACATACAATACATGACATTACATATAATATATTAAATATAATATATTACATATAATATATTACATATAATACATTACATACATTACATACAATACATGACATTTAAAAGTTTGAAATGCAGCG
This sequence comes from Discoglossus pictus, assembly GCA_027410445.1. Classification (NCBI taxonomy): domain Eukaryota; kingdom Metazoa; phylum Chordata; class Amphibia; order Anura; family Alytidae; genus Discoglossus; species Discoglossus pictus. Next base: position 166,189,660 of record CM050165.1, read on the forward strand.
GGGGGCCTGATCTATGCAGATCGGGGACCCCCGCTGCAAGGGATTAATGTGGGGGTGCTGCAGGGGTCCTGATAGAGACCCCTGCAGCATGGGGATGTGTATAGGGTGCAGGGGGGAGCCTCACACTGCTGTCTCGGGCTGTTCCGAGGCAGCACGTAGAGGCTTTCGGATCCCTTGCATGGACTTTTTGTCCACGTAGGGATTCTTACGATATGCGAGACTCATGCATAGATTTAAGGCTACGTAGCTCTCTCGGAGCCTATTCTCGACCATTTTCTCGCAGTCATATCGCAAAGCAGGCTGCGAGAGATTCGGTACTCGCAAACAGCAGGAAAACTGCCTTTGCGAGATACGATTTCATCCGCAGCTCGAATTTAATAGGGCCCTTAATTTCTATGTTCTGCGCAAAGGGCAAATATTGACCTTGTTTATAGCTAAAAAACATATATTGTTATGACTAAGAACTTGTGTACTGTCTCTAACTGAAACTTGCTAAGTCATGCAGATTTAACCATTTCACAATACATATATCCAAAAATAGAAAATACTGCCTCACAGCTTACATCCCATCCAAATATCATACTCACTGGAATAAGTGCTAATTTTATATATATATATTTATATATATTTATATATATATATATATATATATACTAAAAATGTAAGGATATTTGTATTATTTTCCCTAACAGAAACTTTGCCAATTGCCTCAAAAGGGGAAACAATATATATATTTCCATCCTGACCCCAGATACTGGTGATTTGACTTCTCCCTGGATCAATACTCCCTCTCTAGTTATACAGGATAATCCTGAATTCCCTTTTTATTTAAAAATGTATCCAATCTCTTTTGAAAGTTATGTATGGTATTCGCTGTCACCACCTCCTTTGGTAGAGAATTCCACAGATTAACCACCCTTACTGTGAAGAACCCTTTTCTTTCTTTAAGGTGATATATTTTAAGGGTGTCCTCTTGTCAGTTGAAAACATCTTGGCGCAAAAAGTTCACTTGACAATGCTTTATTCTTATCTTCTTGATGTATTTGTGTAAGGTAAGTATATCTCCTCTTAGTCACCTTTTTTCTGGAGAAAATTAGTTTAATGTGATTAGTCTTTCTTCATAACTTAGCCCCTCCATTACCCTTATTAGTTGTGTTGCCATTCTCTGTACTTTTTCAAAATCTAAAATGTCCTTTTTATGTAGTGTGCCCAAAATTGTACTCCATACTCCATCCGTACTAGGGATTTGTATAGTGGCAGAATTATATTTGCTTCCCTTGTTTCTATACCCTTCTTAATAAACAAAATAAAAAAATAGAGGTGCTCAATCAGAGAACTAACTAACCTTAATACATTAGTTATATGGACATGATAACCCAACCTCTTTTAGCTCACTTGTGGGAGAAATATCCTGCAGTATATCAGTCTGGTCCCACTCACTACAGTGACCCAGACCCGAAATACCAGACAATTCTACCCTGAACAGGAGTTATCACCTACACCTCACTGACAAGGCCCAAAGAAGGCTGAAACGTACATCTGGGGTTTGCTGTTTCTCCTGTTCAGGGTAGAATTGCCTGGTATTTCAAGGTTGGACAACCCTAGTGAGTGGGACCAGACTGATATACTACAGGGTATTTCTCCTTGTGAAGGGCACAAATGAGCTTAAAGAGGTTGCTCTCAGAGTGGCTTATCATGTCCAACAAAATAACCTATTAAGGTTAGTTCATTCTCTGATTGAGCACCCCTATTTTTTTTGTTTTTCAAATGATCCTTAGGGATTAGTCTCCCTAATTAGTTTAGATTAAATGGTTTATTGGGGGTTATAGTGTAGTGTTTGTAGTTAGTGTCATGATGGTCCTTGAGGACCATCATGGCACTTATGTGGTTAATGTTGGGTTGTAACAGGCCCATAATGGTAATAATATACCCTTATGGGACTGATGGGGTTAAATAGAGCCTTATGGTGGTCTGTATTGACCATCATGAGTTAATGGGTTAATTTAGGCCTTATGGTGGTCTGTATTGACCATCATGAGTTAATGGGTTAATTTAGGCCTTATGGTGGTCTGGATTGACCATCATGAGTTAATGGGTTAATTTAGGCCTTATGGTGGTCTGGATTGACCATCATGAGTTAATGGGTTAATTTAGGCCTGATGGTGGTCTGGATTGACCATCATGAGTTAATTGGTTAATTTAGGCCTTATGGTGGTCTGGATTGACCATCATGAGTTAATGGGTTAATTTAGGCCTTATGGTGGTCTGTATTGACCACCATGAGTTAATGGGGTAATTATAGTTGCCTGGGGTAAATATTTTTAGTGCAAGTCCTTTCAGGACCTTTACGGTCCTTTGAGGACCCGCGAGGCGGGAAATTTAAAATTAAATTGCAGCAGGGTCACGATCGGTGCCGATCGGGGCCCCCCGCTGCAGGGGGTTTATGTGGGGACACTTCGGGGGTCCCGATGTGGACCCCCAGCATAGAGGGGGGTTAATTTTAAGTGCCGCGGCCGGGATTGGGTAATAGTGTGCCGCGGCCCCTTTAAGGAGCCGCGGCGGGGAATTTAAAAGTTTTAAATGCAGCGGGGGGCCTGATCTATGCAGATCGGGGACCCCCCCTGCAATGGGTTAATGTGGGGACACTTCGGGGGTCCCGATGGGGACCCCCAGCATAGAGGGGGGTTAATTTTAAGTGCCGCGGCCGGGATTGGGTAATAGTGTGCCGCGGCCCCTTTAAGGAGCCGCGGCGGGGAATTTAAAAGTTTGAAATGCAGCGGGGGGCCTGATCTATGCAGATCGGGGACCCCCGCTGCAAGGGGTTAATGTGGGGGTGCTGCAGGGGTCCTGATAGAGACCCCTGCAGCATGGGGATGTGTATAGGGTGCAGGGGGGAGCCTCACACTGCTGTCTCGGGCTGTTCCGAGGCAGCACGTAGAGGCTTTTGGATCCCTTGCGTGGACTTTTTGTCCACGTAGGGATTCTTACGATATGCGAGACTCATGCATAGATTTAAGGCTACTTAGCTCTCTCGGAGCCTATTCTCGGCCATTTTCTCGCAGTCATATCGCAAAGCAGGCTGCGAGAGATTCGGTACTCGCAAACAGCAGGAAAACTGCCTTTGCGAGATACGATTTCATCCGCAGCTCGAATTTAATAGGGCCCTTAATTTCTATGTTCTGCGCAAAGGGCAAATATTGACCTTGTTTATAGCTAAAAAACATATATTGTTATGACTAAGAACTTGTGTACTGTCTCTAACTGAAACTTGCTAAGTCATGCAGATTTAACCATTTCACAATACATATATCCAAAAATGGAAAATACTGCCTCACAGCTTACATCCCATCCAAATATCATACTCACTGGAATAAGTGCTAATTTTATATATATATATATGTATATATTTATATATATTTATATATATATATATATATATATATATATATATATATATATATATACTAAAAATGTAAGGATATTTGTATTATTTTCCCTAACAGAAACTTTGCCAATTGCCTCAAAAGGGGAAACAATATATATATTTCCATCCTGACCCCAGATACTGGTGATTTGACTTCTCCCTGGATCAATACTCCCTCTCTAGTTATACAGGATAATCCTGAATTCCCTTTTTATTTAAAAATGTATCCAATCTCTTTTGAAAGTTATGTATGGTATCCGCTGTCACCACCTCCTTTGGTAGAGAATTCCACAGATTAACCACCCTTACTGTGAAGAACCCTTTTCTTTCTTTAAGGTGATATATTTTAAGGGTGTCCTCTTGTCAGTTGAAAACATCTTGGCGCAAAAAGTTCACTTGACAATGCTTTATTCTTATCTTCTTGATGTATTTGTGTAAGGTAAGTATATCTCCTCTTAGTCACCTTTTTTCTGGAGAAAATTAGTTTAATGTGATTAGTCTTTCTTCATAACTTAGCCCCTCCATTACCCTTATTAGTTGTGTTGCCATTCTCTGTACTTTTTCAAAATCTAAAATGTCCTTTTTATGTAGTGTGCCCAAAATTGTACTCCATACTCCATCCGTACTAGGGATTTGTATAGTGGCAGAATTATATTTGCTTCCCTTGTTTCTATACCCTTCTTAATAAACAAAATACAAAAATAGAGGTGCTCAATCAGAGAACTAACTAACCTTAATACGTTAGTTATATGGACATGATAACCCAACCTCTTTTAGCTCACTTGTGGGAGAAATATCCTGCAGTATATCAGTCTGGTCCCACTCACTACAGTGACCCAGACCCGAAATACCAGACAATTCTACCCTGAACAGTAGTTATCACCTACACCTCACTGACAAGGCCCAAAGAAGGCTGAAACGTACATCTGGGGTTTGCTGTTTCTCCTGTTCAGGGTAGAATTGCCTGGTATTTCAAGGTTGGACAACCCTAGTGAGTGGGACCAGACTGATATACTACAGGGTATTTCTCCTTGTGAAGGGCACAAGTGAGCTTAAAGAGGTTGCTCTCAGAGTGGCTTATCATGTCCAACAAAATAACCTATTAAGGTTAGTTCATTCTCTGATTGAGCACCCCTATTTTTTTTTTTTTTCAAATGATCCTTAGGGATTAGTCTCCCTAATTAGGCTCACTGTGCTTTAGGGAGTTATTACCTCACAGAAGGCTAGTGTTTGCTGTTTCTCCTCTTCAGGGTAGAATTGCCTGGTATTTTGGGGCTGGATCACTCTAGTGAGTGTGACCAGACTGCTATACTACAGGATATTTCTACCTGTGAAGGGCACAATTGAGCTAAAAGAGGTTGCTCTCAGAGTGGGTTATCATGTCTGCAGAACTAACCTATTAGGTTAGTTCGTTCTCTGATTGAGCACCTCTATTTTTTTTTTTTTATACCCTTCTTAATACATGCTAATATTATACTTGCCTTTGCAGATGCTGCTTGGAATTGAGCACTGTTACCTAGGTGGTTGTCCACAAGTACTCCCAAGTCCCTTTCAATATCTGATACCCATAGATTTGCTCCATTAAGAATATAAATTGCATGGCTATTTTTCCTTACCAGATGTATACATCCATAAAAAAATTTGTATTAAATCTCATCTGCCATTTAGTCGCCCATTTCTCTAATTTATGCAAATCCCTTTGGAGGGAAAGTACATTATTATCTGATTTCATTACCTTGCACAACTTAGTGTCATCAGCAAAAATGGAGACAATACTTCCCAATCCTACTTCTAAGTCATTAATCAATATGTTAAAAAAGAGAGGACCTAATAGTGAACCCTGAGGAACCCCACTTACCACATTAGTAAAATCTGAGTATGTTCCATTTACAACAACCCGTTGCTTCCTGTCTTTTAACCAGCTCTCAATCCATGAGCAGATAATTACTGCAAAATCGGTATCCCTTTCTGTGCTCAATAGTCTCCCATGTGCACGGTATCAAAAGCCTTTGCAAAATCCAAAAAGACTACATCCACTGAGCTGCCTTGATCCAAGTTCCTACTAACCTCTTCATAGAAACTAATTAGGTTTATTTGACATTACTTATCCCTCATCGATCCGTGTTGATTCCTACTTATAATATTGTTTAACTAGACATATTCTTGTATACTATTCATTATAAACCTTTCTAAAAGCTTTCCCACTACAGAAGTGAGGCTTACAGGTCTATAATTTCCTGGATTTGTTCTTGCTCCCTTGTTAATTTAGGTATCACAACTACCTTTCTCCAGTCATCTGGTAGAGACCCTGTGTTGAGTGAATTACAGAGCCCAGTTCCCTCGGTACCCTTTGATGTATTCCATCAGGACACAATCATGTAACATATTTCCATCAAAGTTAATAATTATAAATATGAAACAAATAAAAAATTAGGATGGATTAATAACAAAGTGGAATATTTTGCACTACATTGGATTCTGTAATAGATATTGATTTAAAAAAATATTTTATGGATGATACCAGTTGATTTTAATGTATGTGTATTTCTGAAGGTGTCTTTTTAAACAAAATATTTAAAGCACCTGAAGTTTAAGAGATTGTGTGTTTATTAGCAATTGCCTGTAATAAGTGTGATATACTCAGAGCCCTTGATACTATAACATTCACAGTGCTGTGCTTTTGGCTTCAATGAGCATTATCAATATGATGAAAACAGGAGCATGTATTCAGCCAAATCCACACTGCATGAATTTTGTTAGCAAAATGTTTTAAAATAAAAACTAGTAACTTGGTGCATTTTTTTCTCTAAAGGACTTAGACAGCCTCTAATTTAACAGGCCCTCATTCCATTGCTATTTGGCCAATTGAATAGGGCGCTAAATAAGCACATAGCATTTTTCTTTTAAAGAAGTTTTTAGTTAGTGAAAACCTTGCTTTTGGATAGATGTTTACTAACTAAAAACTTCTTTAAAAAATATATGTTATGTGCTTATTTAGACCCCTATTCAATTGGCCAAATTGCAATTGAATGAGGGCCACAGAGTTTAACACATGACAGTACTTGTAAAGAATAAAGATCTGAGCATGACAGATTTCTACACAAAAATGACTTGTTTTCTTGACGAATATTGTGAAAGAATATCACCGTACATTTCCTGACCAAAGCAACCCTGCTCTGTTTTTCCCTCTAGTAGTGTTTATTTACGCCGATTCTCAATAAGCAGAAACAATACTAAAGAATATTTTTGCTTGAGTACAGGTAGATTACTCATTATGATTAATCGGTCCTTGTCTACTTCATAGCAGTGTCCTGTCAGAAGATGGTGTAAAAAATGTACTGCAGCCAAAGAACTATTCCATCCTCCAATCTGGCTCATAAGGTGCGCCGACAGAAGTGGCCTTGAGCTATGAGAGGTGCGCCCGAGGCTCTGGGGGGTCGAGTGCCAGTGCCAAACATAGCGATGGCCTCACTGTCGACTCAGCACTGTGCCAAGTCGGAGGATGGAATAGTTGTGCCAAGTCCGAGGATGGAATAGTTATTTGCCTGCAGTAAAAGTTTCCACCACCAGGTGGTGCTGTGGCACATCTGCACACCCCAGTCTTCTGACGGGACACAGCTATGAAATAGAAGAGATCCAATTATTCTATTTGATCTGAGGTACAATACTAACAAAATATATTTGTGAGTACAGCTATATTGTTATCTAGTAGCATGGATCTCCTACTTCTCCAACATTGCAGTGATAATAAGATCAAACACTGCTGGCAGGTGAAATGCTTCAATGACCATACTGATGTTAGGAGATTTTTTTGGGGTGTTTCCTGTTACATAAATTAGGAAAAGTTATCCGAGAGTACCTGAAATTTGTAAATAAGTCCACAAATTGGACTTATGTGGTAAAATTCTATTTGAATGCTTATTGTTTATTGTTACCGCTACAAATTAATTAAAATAAGTGGATAAGAAAGCATTTGCATAGTTGTGGCTGAATGATGCAGCCTCTACTATACACAAGGCCTTTCACTCTCTCGTACTGGAACCCGCACTGCATGCAGTTGTTTGCTAAAGGTATCTACATACCCTGGGAAACCATCTCAACTTTTAATATAAGCACCTATTATCAATATGTGTATGAATGTTTCTCTGATATGATAATCTGAGAGACTATTCTTGCTATTCTTTCTCATTTTCTCTCACAGCCTCTACTATGCACAAGGCCTCTCACTCTCTCATACTGGAACCCACACTGCTTGCATTTGCTTGCTAAAGCATATACTATACACAAGGCATGTCACTCTCTCATGCTTTCTGCAATTGTTTGCTAATGCATCTACTATACACAAGGTCTCTCACTCTCTGATACTGGAACCCACACTGCCTGCATTTGCTTGCTTAAGCCTCTACCATACACAAGGCCTCTCACTCTCTCATACTGGAGCGCACACAGCCTGCAAATGTTTGCTAAAACTTCTACTATACAAAAGGCCCCTCACTCTCTCGTACTGGAACCACTGTCCCCTCTAAGCTGTGCTCGTGTTTGCGCGCACACATACCCTGAGATGAGCGCACACAAACAAAATCGTAGTTTTCCTGTTTAACTTTTTCCACACAGGGAGAAATAGATCTCCATTGATCCTTTTCCTTTTGCCCTGTATGATTCTTGTATTTGTTATGTGCATTTAAACACTGTTTACACTGCAGGGAAGGGTGAATGACACAGATGCTTCCTTTCAGAGAGAGCTGGTTAGCAGAGAAACACATTAGGACAAATCTGGATATCCGGTTCTGGTGTCAGACACTGACATCCAACATTAGCTTGCTCTCTCAAAGTGTCAGCGTAATTCACCCTTCCAGCATTTCAATGTGTGCACATAACAAATAAAAGAATCACACAGTTTAAAAGGATAAGGGTCAATGGAGATCTATTTCTCCTTGGAAGGAAAAAGTTAATGGGGAAAAGTTATGTGCACATAACAAAGAAAATAGTCATACAATGTGAAAGGAAAAGAATATTGGGTCAATAGAGATCTATCTCTCTGGGCGGAAAAAGATCATGGGAAATCTCAGATTAAATATCCACCTATAGGGAATTATAAATGAATGTTCTTTCATATAGAATAACTACCTGGTGCCAGCAGGCTGGTGGAGATAAAGACTAATACTTGGTGGGAACAAAGAACAAAATCTGTGATTAAATGAGTCACTCCCCATATTTAGAATATCTGAAGGAGATACTAAATAGTAAAAAATAAAGCTCTTTGATGGTATACTTTAATATAATAAAGGATTGTGTCCCTTGGGATATGGACTAACACTATTAAGTGTGTTCTGATATATGGACTAATACTTGCCACAGCTATCATCATTAAAATACTTAAAATGAATACAGTATAAAGGCCATTATTGTATAATTACTCCCCCCCCCCCTAATTCACAAATTAGTCCTATTAAAAGAAACAGAGTGATAGTGAAATAAAAGATGACTCTTACTGATGTGATTACAACAATTAGTACTCTCAAGCAACCAGAAAAAAATTAAATCGTGTACTTAAAAAAAAAATAAGTTTTACAGGGCTCAACAAATGCCAGGAGCCAGGTTGTCATGCCACAAAATGCTTACAGGCACCTAGATTTCATCCACTGTATGCCTCTGTAATTTAATTTTATCTGGAAGATGAAAGGCATGAGTGACTGAGCCAATGCAGTGAGGAGTGAAAGCTGCTGCTGGTGGAACCACCCTCACTGATAAATATACTTAGCAGAGCATCCTATGTGCAGCTAATCTAGTCCTCTTTTATATGTAACTCTCAAGCAACTAGAAACTAAATTTATCTGGCATCTACCAATCCCCATGGGTGCCGGATAACTGAGAGTCTACTGTTTTATAAAAGGAGTTTAAGATTTATTATAAATGCAATAACTCTGCAGCATTGTGAAAAAAGTTCACCCAATATTATTTATATACAATTAAGAAGGTTGAATTCCTGTTACATGTGGAAGTGAATTGAAACACTTAGGCCCCTATTCAATTGAGCAATTGTTAGTTACTGGAGTTTGTAATGTAGCCTGTAAACTAATTTGCTATTCAATTGGTGTCTTTTAACTACCCGCAAACAATTTGCGGGTTACAGGCTGAAAATCCCTGCAGTTGTCAAAATCGTAACTCCCAACCCATCTAAGAATTCGATCTTTCAAGCCCGTAAATGTTACAATCGCAAAATGCTATTCAATTGCTGCAATCCCTCAAGTTCACAAATGTTTTCACACCTGTAAATGGCAAATATAGAAAAGGGGTAGCTCTGTAAATGCACTATCATAGCGCTGTAAATGCAAATAATTAATCAACACTGCAATATAAAAGTCGGGGAAAGTAAGGAAAGACATTTGAATTAATTGCACAACAGTCTCAAGCTTGCAAATCTGCAATCAAAAATATTTTTTTCGTTTCATTTCAGTGTTGTATCAATCTCGGGAATCAATGAGTTAATACATATCAGGCCAACCACATGGACAATAACATTTCCTTCATTCATTTTTGTAATTTTGTACATTGCTGGATTGCGAGTCTGATCGCATATCAGACTTCTAAACGCTAATTAATTGAAGTTTAACCTCCATGTTTTACTGACATCATGATGAAGGACTCATTTACTACTGGATGTTTCTAAATCGGTGGTTATGCCCTGAAATGCTACTTACAGTTACATCGTTTATTGTTTAGGCACATTTCACTGTTGCAATATACTGTTGCATTGAAAGGGGCCTTTGTGTTTGTAATAAATCTATTTCTACATGTAAAACTTTGCTAAATTTCTTAACCCATTCTTCGTTTTATTGTAAACAAGTGCTGAATGTCAAGCAATGTATGCTATTGAGCTTAAGACACAATAACATTGATTATAACCTGACTCGCCAATGCGAACAAAAGTTTACTCTCCTTGCAAAATGTTGCACAAAATACATTTTTAGCGCACACAGATTTCAATTGTTTGCTAAAACCTCTACTATACACAAGGCCTCTCACTCTTTCATACTGGAACCCAAACTGCCTGTGCAATTGTTTGCACCTATTATCAATATTTGTATGAATTGATGGACTAACTCTTTATTCATCCTCCAATACAATTAATAATTATTTAACAACGAATTAATTAATAACTAATCCGCATATTGCAGATCAGATGAGATCTTAACAGGTTGAACTAGATGGACTAAAAGTCTTTTTTTCAACCTTAATTACTATGAATGTCTCTATGATCTGATATTCTAGGAGATAGAACATTTCACTAGGCAAATCTGCACCAATGTTTTATACTAATACCCCCTTACCCTGTCTTCATTCCCATCCTAAGTCCCTAGTTTTATTACCTCTTATCTGTGAATAGCATGTGCTATTCTTTCTTATTTTCTCTCATACTGGAAAAACTTCCCTCCCTATCACCCACCCACCCCTGGTCTGTCCTACTATATGCAGTCACAAAAATTACCCACACCTGTTAAATCAGCAACACCTGCTAACAAATCACCTTGAACATTACTACTAACCCACCTATCATGGCTACCTAGATCAAACTTCCCCCCACTCACTTCCACCTAAAAGTTGAAGTATATATGATTGAACAATTATTGAACACACTTACATTGCATCTCACTCCTGACAGGAACAATCTAAGCGAGCAAACCTTTTCTACTTTTCTTACATTTCACACTTTCTTCCTCCTTAGAACCTGCTGCCACTTTCTCAGACACTTCACTACTTAGTTTCAATGTCTCCAATAATACAATATTCCCATCCCTACTCTTCTCTTTGTTGCTCCCACAAGCTTTTCTCCTTCCTCCAGACACTATATCCTCCCTCTTCTAAGGAGCAAAAGCAGAAATGCTTCAATAAGTCCCACTCCCATCTCTTTTCTCTCTCTATCCTTCTTCTAATGGCTACTGGAGATATATCTCCTAACTCAGGCCGCACACTCATGTCCACCTGCTTTCAGCCACATATAGCCCCTAGAACACCTAACACCCGAAACTCCCATAACTTAATCCCTATAACCTGTTACAAGCCATCTACTTTGCCTTTCTTCTTTGCACTCTGGAATGCAAGGTCTGTTTCCAACAAACTTACTTGCATTCGTAACCTTTTTATTGCTCACTCTCACTGAAACCCGTCTCATTCCATCTGACTCTTTCTTCCCTGCTGCACTCTCATACAGTGGCCTACACTTCAGTCACACTCCTAGACCTGGGAAAAATCAAGGTGGAGGTGTGGGCTTACTACTTTCCTCTCACTGCACTTTTCACCACATACCACCATTCCCCTCAGTTCAATTCTCTTCCTTTGAAGTTCACACTGTCCGCCTCTTCTTACCCATCTCTCTGCGAGTCTATCGCCCACCTGGACCACCATCTCAATTTCTGGATTTTGCCATTCTTGTAGATTTTAAATTATGAGTGTAAATTATGTAAATTATGAGTCAGTCCAGTGGCAACCTCACTCAATGTACATCCTGTCATATGTATGCAATACTAGAACAGATGATCCAGGGTCCATACCTCTGTGGCAGGTGTGAGCATGTTGCCCCACTGGAAGCTCAAATTGGAGAACTGGAGAGGAGAATTGCAACACTTAGTGATATTGCTCCACTGGAAAGGGAGTTGGTGCTCACTGAGCACAGTTTAGCTGGGCCTAGCATGGAGGGTGGAGCTGGGGCTAGTGAGGATGTCCAGGGTGGCTGGGTTACAGTTAGAAGTGGAATCAGGGGGAACAGGAGGAGGCAGGCCAGTTCTGAGTTGGCAAACACCAACAGATTTGCCAGATTGAGTGAAACATTTGGGGATGTCCATTCAGGAATGGCAATGCAAGATAGAGCTGTTCCCTTTAACAGCCGGGAGAACAGTTCTACTGGAGGAGCGGGAGGGCAGAATAGGCAGAGCAACAGACAGGTTTTGGTATTAGGAAGGTAGACAGGGTGATTTGTCACCCAGATCCCAGCAATCGAACAGTTTGCTGTCTCCCGGGTGCTCGGGTTCGTCATGTTGTGGACCAGGTAGACAAATTATTGGGAGGGGATGGAAATGAACTGGCAGTCTTGGTAGATATTGGTACCAATGACAAAGTTAGTGGAAGATGGAGTGTCCTAAAGAATGATTTTAGAGAACTAGGTAATAAGCTGAAGGCAAGGACCTCCAAAGTAGTTTTTTCTGAGATACTACCAGTGCCACCTGCTAGCCCAGGGAGGCAGAAGGAGGTTAGGGAGGTTAATGCGTGGCTAAAGATGTAGTATACTAAGAAACAGTTTGGGTTTTTAAAACACTGGGCTGACTTCTCACTTGGGTACAATCTCTACAGTAGGGATGGATTGCACCTTAATGATGAGGGAGCTTTTGTACTAGGGGATAGTATGGTAGAAAGGCTGGAGGAGTTTTTAAACTAGTAGGTGGGGGGGAGGGACTAGATATAAGTAATAGGGTAGAAAGTGTAGAGGGTATAAGGGATAAATTAACAACTCATAGGGGAGGAGATGGGGGGAGGGGTAGTATAGTCAATAGGGAGGTAGTACTAGGTAATTCAAGTACAGTGGCAGGCACTTCAGAACTACAGACTCATAACATGTATGCTTGCTAATGCCAGATGCTTGCCAGAAAAGATGGGAGAGTTAGAATTATTAGCAATTAATGAAAAATGGTATTTAATAGGCGTTACCGAAACGTGGTGGGATGAATTTCATGACTGGACTGTTAATCTGGATGGTTATAACCTACTTAGAAAAGATAGGGGCAATGGTAAAAGAGGAGGAGGGATTTGTCTGTATGTTAAGCCTAAATTTAAGCCTATAGTCAGAGAAGTTATATATGGCGGAACTGGTGATAAAGTTGAATGTTTGTGGGTAGAGTTAAATAGCAGCAAATTCCAAAAGAATATTAGTAGGAGTATGCTATAAACCCCCAAATATAGCTGAAAGTGAGGAAATACAATTATTGTTACAGATTGGAAATGCAGCTAAGCCAAGTTCTAATAATGGGAGATTTTAATTACCCTGAATTAAACTGGATAAATGAGACCAGAAGTTCAGGGGACAAGGTTCTTGAGTACACTCAGGGTTCATTATCTGGCCCAGGTTATACAAAAGCCTACTATAAATGGAGCTATCTTAGATTTAGTCATCACAGATAATATTGATATAGCATCAAATGTTGGAATAAGGCAACCGTTGTGATCATTTGAGATTGAATTAAAACACTAAATTCTGAGGGGCCAACATAAACTCTTAGTTTTAAAAGGGCAGATTTTAAGGGTCTAAGGGCAGCAATAAAAATAATAGACTGGGACAGAGAACTGATAGGTAAAAGCACTGAACATAAATGGACAACAATTAAATATTTACTAAATATACATACATCACCATATACCAAGTGGGAATAAAAGTAAAAGGTGTAAATCACATCCATTGTGGCTTAACAATGATTTAAAGATGAAAATACAGAGTAAAAAACAGGCATTTAAATGATACAAACAGGAGGGGACAGAGACTGCTTTACAGGAGTACAAGGAAATCAACAAGGCTTGCAAAAGGGCTATTAGACTGGCTAAAATAGAAAATGTAAAATTAATTGCAAACGAGAGTAAGACTAACCCTAAAATATTTTTTAAGTATATTAATGGGATGAAGGGGAGGAAGGAAGCTATAGGAACATTACAAAATGACACAGGCCATCTGAAAATTAGTGACCAGGAAAAGGCAGATGAGCTAAATAGGTTATTTTCTTCGGTATACACAAGGGAGGTACAAGTGGTTTGGACACTGCAACATAATGGGGCTACACTACCTTTGCCAAATAATTGGTTAATGCAGGAAGTAATCCAAAAGAGGTTGGAAAAAATGTTTTTTTATAAAGCCTCGGGTCCTAATGGAATACATCCAAAGGTACTAAGGGAACTGGGTTCTGTAATAGCCAAACCCTTATATTTAATTGTTCAAGGTTCACTCAACACAGGGTGTAATGATATAGGAATCACAAGGTTTTGGAGACCAGCAGCCTAGGTCAGCAATAATCCAATTCAGCAACTTGTAGGTGAAACAGGAACAAGCTTTATTGAAGGGAACAGGAACCACAATAATCTGGCAAGGTACATAGACAGGAAGTGCCTTATATAGGCCAAGGACCAGAAACCTGACCAGACACAGCTGAAGAGACTAGTCACTGATACTATTGCTAGCAGAGTCAAGGTTTATCAGATCTCAAGGAAATTCACAAAGGCAGGCTGGCGCAGTGGTAGGGAAGAGGTTCAGCAGCCTGGGGACCAGGGTTCAAAACCCAGCAGAGTCAATTCCTCACACAGGGTCTCTACCAGATGATTGGAGAAAAGCAGATGTGATACCTATATTTAAAAAGGTAGCAAGAGCAAATCCAGGGGAATTATAGACCAGTGAGCCTCACTTCTGTAGTGGGGAAGCTTTTAGAAGGGTTAATAAGGGATAATATACAAGAAATGTCTATTTGAACAGGATTATAAGTAGAACATGGATTTATGAGGGATAGGTCATGTCAAACAAATCTAATTAGTTTCTATGAGGAAGTTAGTAGGAACCTGGATCAAGGCAACTCAGTGGATGTTGTCTTTTTGGATTTTGCAAAGGCCTTTGATACAGTGCCACATGGGAGACTATTGTGCAAACTAAGAGATATAGGAATTGCAGTAAATATCTGCTCATGGATTGAGAGCTGGCTAAAAGACAGGACGTAAAAGGTTGTTGTAAATGGAACATACTTCGATTGGCCTAATGTTGTAAGTGGGGTTTCTCATGGTTCAGTATTAGCTCCTCTCCTTTTTAACATATTTATTAATGACTTAGAGGTGGGACTGGAAAGTAGTGTCTCCTATTTCGCTGATGACACAAAGTTGTGCAAGGTAATTAAATCAGAGAATGATGTGCTTTCCCTCCAAAGGGATTTACATAAAATTGAGGAATGGGCATCTAAATGGCAGATGAGATTTAATACGAATAAATGTAGTTATGCATCTGGGAAGGAAAAATAGCCATGAAATTTATAATCTTAATGGAGCAAATCTAGGGGTATCAGATATTGAAAGGGATTTGGGAGTGCTTGTGGACAACCCCCTAGGTAACAGTGTTCAAAGCCAAGCAGCAGCTGCAAAGGCAAATAAAATATTAGCATGTATCAAGAAGGGTATAGAAGCAAGGAAAGCAAATATAATTCTGCCACTATACAAATCCCTAGTACGCCCTCATTTGGAATATAGAGTAGAATTTTGGGCACCACTTCATAAAAAGGACATCTTAGAGCTGGAAAAGGTATAGAGGAGGGCAACAAAACTAATAACGGAATGGAGAAAGACTAACCAAATTAAACTTATTTTCTCTTGAAAAAAGGTGTCTAAGAGGAGGTATGATTACCTTATATAAATACATCCAGGGTCAGTATAACGATTTGTCAAGGGAGCTTTTTTTGCCAACAGGTTTTCAACTGACAAGAGAACATCCCTTGAGGTTAGAAGTAAAAAGATTCCACCTTAAAGAAAGAAAAGGGTTATTCACAGGAAGGGTAGTTAATCTGTGGAATTCTCTACCAGAGGAGGTGGTGACAGTGGATTCTTTAGATAACTTTAAAAGGGGACTGGATTTATTTCTAATTAAAAAGGGAATTCAGGGTTATTCTGGATAATTAGAGAGAGAGTATTGATCCAGGGAGAAATCCGATCGCCAGTATCTGGGGTCAGGAAGGAATGTTTTTTTTCCTTTGAGACAATTGGTTTCACTTGGGTTTTTTTTCTGTTTGCCTTCCTCTGAATTAATAATTTAAAAATAAAATAAAAAATAAATAATTAAATAATTGATTAATAATTAACAACTAATTAATTAATAACTAATCCGCATATTGCAGATCAGAGGAGATCTTAAAAGGCTGAACTTGATGGACTGAAGGTCTTTTTTAACCTTAATTACTATGTAACTCTCTACTTGCCCTGACTTTAAAATTACTTCTGCCACTTGTTTACAACCGCCTTACCCAATTTATTTCCTCCAACTTCCTTCTTGAACCCTTCCAATCTGGCGTTGACCACCCTCTTCTTATCTAAATTATCTGCTCTCTTGGACACAGCTCTCTCATGGTTCTCATCCTACCTTGAAGATCAAACAGTTAGTGTCTCCTTCTCTGGCACCTCTTCTTTGCCTCACCCTCTGACTGTTTGTGTACCCCAGGGTTCAGTCCTCGGACCCCTCCTTTTCTCCATCTATACTTCTTCCGCTTGTACTCTAATATAATCATTTGAATTTTAATATCATGTATATTAGATTGTAAGTAGCGAGTTTTCAGTCTTCCAGGGTGCTTTGGGAAAAAGCACTTTCTAGAAAGACTCTAAGCTCAAAACAGGGCCCTCCATTTTTCACTTGTTAATATTGTATTTTTACCTGTTCTCTCCCCTTGTACAGCGCTACGGAATATGTCGGCGCGTTACAAATAAACGATAATAATAATAATAATAATAATATGCAGATGACACTCCAATATACCTCTCCGCAACTGATCTTTCTCCCTCTATCCTAGCATGAGTGTTCTACTGCCTCTCTAGATATCCTCTTGGATGTCGACCTGTCAACTCAATCTCACAATGTGAAAGACTGAGTTCCTAATATTTCGACCCTCTACCACAGCTGCGACCCCACATATATCTCTCACTGTTGAAAATTCCATCATCACTTCCACCACCCAGGCCTGTTGTCTTGGGGTTCTGTTGGACCCTGCCCTCTAGTTCACTCCTCACATACAATCCACAACAAAATGTAATCTTTTTCATCTAAAAACATTGCCAAAATTAGTCACTATCTTACACAAGACATAACTAAAATCCTAATACACTCTCTCATCATATCTTGCCTCAACTACTTAAACTCTCTTACTGCTAGCCTCCACATCACCCATCTCTCTTCACTCCAATCCATAATGAACGCGTCCACTAGACTCATCTACGAAACTCAACGTTCAGTGTCTGCAGCACCCCTCTGTCCGTCCAGGCACTCCACAGGCTTCCCACAGTCTCCAGAATAAAATTTAAGATTATGACGCTAGCCTATAATGCCATCAGCAAAAATGCACCCTCTTATATATCTGCTCTCATCTCTAAGTACACCCCCAACCTTCCTCTTCATTCTGCTAAAGACCTTCTTCTTTCCTTTTCTCTTATCCTCTCCTCTCACTCCCATCTTCAGGACTTTTCTTGTGCTGCCCTATTCTTTGGAACTCCTTGTCTCGCTTCACTCGACTATAACTCAGTAAAAACTCACCTGTTAAAAGAATTGTATCATATTAAGCCTTAATGTACACATCACATCTATTATCCTTCTATACCTCTCCCATACCCTTTAGATTGTAAGTCTGTCAGTTTTCTGCCTATGTGCTTTAGTGAAAGCTCTGTGTGCATTTGATTTAAAGTTTAAAGGGCCCTCCATTAATACATAGTTACATAGGCCCTCATTCAATTGCAATTCTGCCAATTGAATAGCGCTCTAAATAAGTATTTAACATATTTTTTTAAAGAAGTTTTTAGTTAGTAAACATCTTTTCAAAAGCAAGGTTTTCACTAACTAAAAACTTATTTAAAAAAAATATGTTAAATGCTTATTTAGAGCGCTATTCAATTGGCAGAATTGCAATTGAATGAGGGCCATAGTAATTAAGGTTGATAATAAGACTTTCAGTCTATCAAGTTCAACCTATTTTGATCGTCTCTGATATAATCTGCAATATACGGATTAGTTGTCAATTGATCCAGAGGAAGTCAAACAGGAAAACAAAAACATTAAAACATTGCCAATTGTCTCAAAATGGAGAAACAAAAATTAACTAAAATTAATTCCTGACCCCAGATACTGGTAATTGGAAGATTGTATGCATGTAAAATATGTTCAACAAATAAAATGTTTTAGTCACATCCAAATTGACAATAGTCATAGACCAGTATCTAACAGAGTGTTTTAACCTCTTGTCTTGTTTCCTAACCTTCCCCTTCAATGATAAAGAAAAGACACCATCATAAAAAAACTCTCAAGTAATTTAATAAAGATAAAAGGATTCCTCTTCTCATAAACAGAGCCTTCACAATGTTCTGCAAAAATTGAGGATGGTCTGACATGTGAATGCTGCTTTTTCAGATACACCAATATAAAGGATTATGCTTTTACCCTTTCAGTCTATCTTCTTCATGGAAAACTACCTAACAAAGCCTTCTAATCTCCAATCCACAAAAATAAAATATGTCCATTACAAAGTTGCTAGTTTTAGTATGTAACATATTTCACAAACAAGTACCCTTTCTCATGAAGTGCACTTGCCCTCTAAATCACTGATTTAGACTCTTCTCTTCAAAGTGTTAATATTGTTTTGACTTCAACTTACCCCTGTATAGCACTATATAATATGTGGGAGCATTACAAATAAATGAAATAATAATAATAATCAGTTCTATAACTCTAATTCATTGGTATAATCTATTGTACAGTTAGATATAGCAAACCATGTATTAGAGGACCACAGTATGAAAGTTTGTTTAAATATTACAATAAAAACAAAACAAGATAAAAACATAAAACTTTAACTTACTTATTTTTAAATTACTTTCTTTTTTATGGGACTCAATTTGCTGATTGGATTAGCAGCACATGTCCTAATTTTTGTGTGTGTCACATTTTGAGGCTTCTTTGCAAATTATAGGGGTGAGTGCATGACTGTGCACAGAGCTGCTTCTGGGCTCACTCATAAAGCCTGGAAGAAGAGTGTGCACTAATACTTGCCCCATAATTTACATGTAAGCCTCATTGCATGACCACAAAGGAGGACATGTATTGCTTGATCAGAGCTGAACATTAAAAAAAATAAAATGCTTAAAAAATAAGTACATTTAAGTTTTTTTAAATACTATGGTCAGTTTTCATTCCTTGGCATTCTGACTACACAGCAGTGTGCTTTAAAAAAACAACTTTCATACATTGCTTCTTTAAACTTTTAACACTAAACCTGGATGTTTCAATTAATGATGTCGCAAACATCAAATTTTGGGTTCACGAACAGCGAACTTCATCAAATGTTTGCGAACAGGCGAACATCTGCGAACCGCTATAGACTTCAATGGGCAGGCGAATTTCAAAACCCACAGGGACTCTTTCTGGCCACAATAGTGATGGGAAAGTTGTTTCAAGGGGACTAACACCTGGACTGTGGTATGCCGGATAGGGATCCATGGCAAAACTCCCACGGAAAATTACATAGTTGATGCAGAGTCTGGTTTTAAGCAATAAAGGGCATAAATAACCTAACATTCCTAAATTGTTTGGAATAACATGCTTTAAAACATCAGGTATGCTGTTGTATCGACCAGGTAGTGTAAGGGTTACACCCGCTTCACAGTAACAGCCCAATCTCCCCGTTTAATGCACCGCAAACAACCGCAAACTCCCCATTTGCATAAGGTTGGATACCAAGCTAGCCATGTCCCGTTCCTTGTTCTCATTGATGTCATTGAAGGTCTCTTCCTCCACCCAGCCACCAAGGGTCCCCGAAAGGTGACAACAAGCCCCCAGGGACGCCTGCTGTGTTTGGTCTACCTCCTCCTCAAAGCCACCTTCCTCCTCTGACTCCTCTTCTTCAGACTCACAGAGTCTGGGGCTTCCACTGCCCAGCATGGAATATTATACACAGGTCAGAGTCTGGGGGCTTCCACTGCCCAGAATGGAAGATTATACACAGGTCAGAGTCTGGGGGCTTCCACTGCACAGCATGGAATATTATACACAGGTCAGAGTCTGGGGGCTTCCACTGCTCAGCATGGAATATTATACACAGGTCAGAGTCTGGGGGCTTCCACAGCACAGCATGGAATATTATACACAGGTCAGATTCTGGGGGCTTCCACTGCACAGCATGGAATATTATACACAGGTCAGAGTCTGGGGGCTTCCACTGCACAGCATGGAAGATTATACGCGTTGCCTCTGTCTGCGTTATTATAAGGTGTGTACTGTTAAGTAGTACTATTCCTATCGGTTTAATCCCTGTTACCTTCACCTATAAGGGACGTGTATATGGCATGGATATTTGGAAGCGGGGGATGGAAAAAGATGCTTGGTTGGTCCTCCCACTTCAAATTTGGGGCACTGCGCGTGCAATCTAAGGTGCCACCAGATATGAGTGTCACTGTGCACTGGCAAACGTTGGCAGAGTAGGCGCTGTAGGCCTCACACACGCTTGTAGGCAGGCAACTGATATTCAATCGATTACAGTAAAAAAAAGTGTTGTTTTATGTCACTGTACACTACGGTTGCACCAGATATGACGTATCACTGTGCACTGGCAAAAGTTGGCAGAGTAGATGCAATAGGCTTCACACACACGCCTGTAGGCAGGCAATTGCTATTCAATCTATTACAGTCAAAAAAGTGTTGTTTTATGTCACTGTACACTACGGTTGCACCAGATATGACGTATCACTGTGCACTGGCAAAAGTTGGCAGAGTAGATGCAATAGGCTTCACACACACGCCTGTAGGCAGGCAATTGCTATTCAATCTGTTACAGTCAAGAAAGTGTTGTTTTATGTCACTGTACACTATGGTTGCACGCACCAGATATGACGTATCACTGTGCACTGGCAAAAGTTGGCAGAGTAGATGCAATAGGCTTCACACACACGCCTGTAGGCAGGCAATTGCTATTCAATCTATTACAGTCAAAAAAGTGTTGTTTTATGTCACTGTACACTACGGTTGCACCAGATATGACGTATCACTGTGCACTGGCATAAGTTGGCAGAGTGGATGCAATAGGCTTCACACACACGCCTGTAGGCAGGCAACTGATATTCAATCGATTACAGTCAAAAAAGTGTTGTTTTATGTCACTGTACACTACGGTTGCACCAGATATAACGTATCACTGTGCACTGGCAAAAGTTGGCAGAGTAGATGCAATAGTCTTCACACACACGCCTGTAGGCAGGCAATTGCTATTCAATCTATTACAGTCAAAAAAGTGTTGTTTTATTTCACTGAGCACACTATAAGCTGTTAGGTGTTAGCCTGTCACACACACACGCAGGCAGGCATATGCAATTAGATTACACAGAAAAAAATTATAAAATAAAATAAATGATGTTCTAGCCCTAAAAAGGGCTTTTTGGGTTGCTGTCCTTCAGATGGAAGGCTCTGGAAGGGAGTGTATGCTGCTGATTAGCTGGAATGTGTTTGCTGACTGTGAGGTGCAGGGTCAAAGTTTCCTCAATGATAAAGAATAGGGGGCGAACCCAAAAGCGCATGTGTTCACCGTTCGCTGCGAACGCGAACATGCAAAAATCAACGCGAATAGTTTGCCGGCGAACTGTTCGGGACATCACTAGTTTCAATACAATAGCCTGCATACATAAATATGTTATGCTATAATTTATTATTTATTTAAGTATGATGGTTTGCTTTAGGAAATATATAAAGTAAGCTGTGTTCTATTAAACCAGAATGCGACTGGAATATTGAAGAGAATATCTCAGTTTACATTTAATGAAATAATCATCTACACCTAAAATTATATACTTGCAAAAACATAAAACATCTTTATTTATGACAATAGTAGCAGTTTCATTCAACAGAGCATCACCATTGTTCACATAGTCAATGTGAATAAATAAAATATAAACTCGAAGTAAGGTGATCTGATACAAAGAAAATACTGTGCACAATACTACAATGGATTGTGTCATATATATTGATTATAAAGTGATTTTACAGATCATTCTAATATAATTTAATAGACATGTATTTTTAGAGTTGCCTTTTAAAAAAACAAGGGCTTACAAGACAATGCATTTTGGCCTGTTTATACTTTTCTCTCTTCCTTTCCAAATTGCCGTTCCTATAATTTCTGTATTCCCCTAAGCTTTTTATACCCTTTTCTATATTACTCATCCCCTTTGCCTACCGATATTCCATTTGTCTCTTCTAATTTTCCCTCACCCTTCCTTTCCTTGTTTCTTCCCAATCATTGCTCTCTTCCTTTTCAAATTTCCCCTTCTACTTTCCTCTTGTCTGCTTGCAATATTCTTTCACTCAAAACTTTCAGTTCTGATTTTCCCTTCTGTTATTTTATCTTTTTCTACTTCTATATTCTCTACCTTTCCTTCCCCTTCTTTCCACGCTCTCCCTCTTATACCAACTCTTGGTACTTTCAATGTAATGTGGCCTTGATAACTCAAATTATTAATCTTAGAGGATTCTTTATGACTCCTGAGACAAGGAGAGGCAAAACCACTGCATACCTCACACCTTAGGGAATCTAGGCCACAAATACCTTTTTGTAGTCAAAAATCCAGGGGCTCTGTCAACCCTGAGGAAACAGTGCTGTAGGAGAGTCAAGCTATTTGCCTGATGTATTAAGGAAAGAAAGCTACAAACTAACATTGCATTATCAACTGCAATTCTCAGCAAAAGTTAAAGTTAAAATTGCCTTACTGAAAAGTCATCTTTTGAACAAAACCAAGCATATCTTTTACATTTCCTCCTATGTACACTCTGCGTGATTATGCAGTACCTTTTAAAAAAAAAATCATTTCTATCACTGAAAAGATTAAGACATATTTTAAGTAACTGCAGCTGATAATAAACTGGAAATGTTCTCTGTTTATCACACAAGCAATATTCCATAGAATAAGCTGAAAAAATATTCAATACATTAAGAGCACAACATATTCATTTTTAATAGTTTCTTCAAGAAACTAGAACTTGTAAAGTACAGGACAACACAAGATACAGCATTTAGAAAACATTTTTAAGAAACAATGTACAAGCATCAAACCATTTTGACATTTTCAGAAATGTTTGTATTTCAACTTTGAACAGTTTTTGACATTTACCAAAATGTTAATATTTTTTTTCTATCAACAAAACAAGAAAAAATAAGATTTAATAGAAAACATTCTTATACAGAAAAACAGATGTGCAATTTCAATGTATATTTTGATATTTCACAGAATATTAAATAAAACAACATTTGTAAACCGACAATTTTATCTAACACTCCATGCTAAAGTCTATCTTCTGAAAGAGACATATAATCCACATATTTATCTAGTATGGATTGAGGAGCAGCTCCTTTAAAGCTTAAAAGGTTGGAAATGCAGCCTTACAGCACCACCGGGACTCCCTTTCACAAAATCTTATTTTGGAGTGTCAGAGGTTTTATTTGATTCATAGTTACTGATTAGCAATACAATCAGTATTTGCAAAAAAAACTTTAAACTTTAAAACTCTTAAAATATAACTTTATTGTTTTAGACTTCAGCAGATATACTTCTCTCTACTCCCCATCAGATGTCCAGGTGGTTGGATAGGATCTCCCCTATCTTCATCTGTTGAAAGCAACAATAGTCTAAAACTCAGATCAGAAAAAAATAGGATAGCCTTCTGGGTAGATTCCTCTTTCACCTGTTTGACACCTCCCTGGGGTGGAGGAAATCTGATCTGCTATCTACAAAGGTTATGTAAAATTTGTTTTAAATAGTGCATTTTTTTTAAAATGCTGATTTCATGTCTAATCAGTTATTAAATAACAGAATGAAACCCTATTGTATGAGCACTACAGATGTCTTTTAACATTGTGGAAAATGCAATATACAGGGAAAGTTACATTGTATTATATGTGCAATTTTTTTTTCTATCAATGTAATGTTCTTTTTTCACTGGATCTGCCCAAACCCAGATCTTCTATGAAGATGATGTTTTGAGTGTTTAACCACTTTGGTTTAAAAATTAATATTACTGGCTTTGAACATCAGCTTTCTTTTAATATACAGTTTTAAAACAGTATTAAAATGTTCCATTTATTGCAATAATAACAAATATACTGAATATTTATTGATATGTTGTATTGATAATCCATAAAAATATATTATGACACTTGGTTACCATACACATATCATGCAATGCAACCATGTTTAGTTTACAAGTATTATTATGTTAAATAACTTTATCTTTGTCCTACTAGTTACAGAAGCTTCAATGGCCACTCTAAACATTGCAGAACAGTAAACAATTAACAATCCTGATCTACAAACAACCACCATACTCAATTTCAAGTTTTCTTAGTTCAGAATAGAGTTTTAGTTTAATTTGTTTGAAAAGACCTGAACTTTTCTCCACCACAGAGAAGTCAACATCATAAAATATTCAATAGAGACCTCAAATCAAATCACATTTTAACAAACATCATTTTTTAGAATACTTATTGTACAAATTTCCGTGCAAAAATTGGCTTAGTCAGTTGATACTGTTTTTTGCGTCTTTTTCTCTTATCCCACTGGCACAGTAGTAATGTCTTAAAAGTAGTTCTGAAAGTTTTGTTGCAAAGTGCATAACACATTGGGTTGATTGTGCTATTGATATAACACAGCCAATACCCCAAGTTCCAAAATATTCTGGGGATACAACTTTTACAAAATATGTTGACTAAAACCATGATATTATATGGGGCCCAAGTTATGATAAAAGCCAACAAAATTGCACTGAGTGTTTGTGCAGCTTTTTTTTCTTTGATTAAAGACATTCTTTTTCGCTTAGTAATCTGATTTCGGGTTTTTGCTGCAAATCTTTTAGCTAAAGTTATCTCTTTGAATGATATAGGAAGAGGTGCAGCTGGCTTAGCAGCCAATGGCACGGCTGGTGAATTTTGTGTTGTTGATCCTACAGATTTCGATGCTGCTATTGTTTCAGAAAAGTTCTTCTTGAAGCTTCCCCTGTTTTCTAGGCTTTTCTGAGAGTTTAGATTTGTATTCTTTTTCTCCTTGTGGTTTATGTTTGATTTCTGAAGACCCTCTGGTGAAGAGTTTGGTTGATTTGCTAATGGTAATTTTGTGGAGCTTAAAATTGTATGGTGTCCTGAAAGCTTCAACACAATAGAATAAATCGCTCTTGAATTCTCAGGAGTATCTTCTTCATCTGATGTGCCTGAGTTTTCAAGTGAGGCGTTGGTGTCAACATGATTCCAGCTCTCACTGCTGCTATGGTCCTGTTCTATCTGTTTCATATCCGACTTGCAAGTTTTTGTTTTAGGACGAAAGGGACACCACCTGTATCTATTTCGGGAAGAGAGCTTCATGTTCTGCTGGATTTCATAATTACTATTGCTTCTAGAACTTCCTGTCCGGTTAGTAAGCTTCGCTATCTCCTCATTACCACCAGAAGCTTGCAATCCAGTCAATTCCTTTGTTCTTTTTTCTGTCTCTTTATAGATCCTCCAGTATAAGATGGTCATAATTGATACAGGAAGATAAAATGCAGCTATAGCAGTTCCAAAAGTAATGACAGGTTCTGTCAAGAACTGAATAAAGCATTCATCGGAAGGTACAGTACGCTTTCCAACAAAATACTGCCAAAAAAGAATAGCTGGCGCCCAAAGTATAAATGATATTACCCATGCCAAGCCTATCATAATCCCAGCTCTTTTAGTTGTCCTTTTAGTTCTGTAAGTAAGTGGTCTGGTGATAGAAAAATATCTGTCAAAACTGATAACAAGTAGATTCATTACTGAAGCGTTGCTTGCCACATAATCAATCATAAGCCAAAGGTCACATGCAAGGCTTCCCATTGCCCAGTGATCCATAATAATGTAAGTAGTGAAAAGATTCATGGAAATTATACCAATAATGAGATCAGCACAAGCAAGGCTCAAAAGGAAATAATTGTTGACTGTTTTTAATTGTTTATTTATCTTAAATGCTAAAATAACTAAAATGTTCCCTATTACAGTCACAAGGGCAATTATGCCACTAAAAGATGCTATTAGAACAACTTGCCATACACTGTGGCCACCTAAGTAATCCTTCTGTGTATTGTTGACTGATATTGACGTGTTGTTTTCCGGTGAATCATAAGAAGAATTGCACATGAACTGAGTGGTGGCATAGCCTGCCAGAGGTTGTTCAGTTCCATTTTGCAGGTCTGTTGTCTGGGGAAGTGTATTCAAAATCAAGCTTAGATTTTTTAGCAATGTGAACAATGTGATGTTACCTTGATGGATCATGTTGTCAATTATCTGAAAAAAAAGAAAAACAAGTATTTTATAGGAATTTTTATGTGATACATGTCTAATAATAATATTCTGTAATATTTAACAAAAATAGAAAGAACCACAATACCTAATCTATTTATTACAAAACTAGCACTTATCAGTTTTCAGAAAATGTGTTCATTAATAATATACAATGTGCTTATGAATACATATTTCCAGTGCACTTGAGTGAAGCTTTGTTCTCTCCATAAAATATAATTATATCCATTTCTACCTCTATAGACTTTTTTCTTTGTAGCAAAGAACATAATACATTAAAATGTTATAGCAAATATAACTTATTAATGGTTATCCCAATGAATGACTGTTAATGAGCTCTAATGGCTATCATATTTTATACCCCATGTATTTCAATCAGCTGTTCACAAGATATTGATTTTCACTGTTGCAGTCTTTAAACAAGCACTATATATAACAAAGGGTAAAGATCTTACACAAAGGGAATAATCAATGTACACTTAAAATAGTTAAATAGTGTATTTAAATAAAATATCCTACTGACTATAATGGTGGATTTGCAGGTTTCTAGAGTAGAGGAGGTGCCTTTAAATACACGAAATGCATATGTGAAACAGAAATTACACAGAATACAGAATAATAATGAAAGAAGCACATAGCATGCAGATGACTCATAGGTAAAAATAGAATTCAATTACTGGTATTAAAACAATTTAATGGGTAAAAGTTGAAAAGTCAAAGAACAGAAAAAGCATGTATAAATTGGAGCAAAAGAGTTGAGTTTGTGCATTGTCCATGTTATTAAATTTTGTGTTATAGTGTTATGCTTACTGCTGCACAATTTAATTCAGAGTGTCAGGCTGTTCAGACAAAATATTGCCATTTTTAAATGTTCCTTTATGTCATCTATCTATCTATCTATCTATCTATCAATCTATCTATGTATTAATCTATCAATGTATCTATTTATATAACCATCCCATGCAAGGTATTTTCTGTATAACGATATCCTCCATTCACTTGGAAGGGAGATTCAGAGAGTTTTCTCTCAGATAAGTGTTCTGAATAATAAACAATGAGCCACAGCAGATAACATCACAGATCTATATGTAGGATTGTCTCTGTGTGCAATTACACTGATGATGAGAACAAAGGCAAAGGTTTTGGACCCTAGGTTAAATGCCGTTTTGATTCCCTGCAAATTATAGCAGACACAATTGTTCCAGTGCATAGTAGAAAGTGATAAAATGTAAGTATTTCATAAACATAAATATTTCAAAAGTACTAACTCACAATAATTTTTTTCTGTGTAAATAAAGAGTCACTGACTTCAATAATAAAATGTATTTAGATGCTTCCTTTACAAGTTTCAATCACAATAAAAAATCAAACGTTGCAAAGTTAAAGTATATAAACACAAGCATATTTTGGACCAAAAGAGATGGCAAGGACATGTATGAATTCATTACTATTTGTTCACAAATGGTGATACACTTTGATTCTTTTTTACATATCACTACCCAGAATCCTAACACTGCTTACTGGGTAGGAAACTAGGCCTTTTGTCCTGCTTTCAATGCTTTTTTTCGTTGCATGCACTGATCGTGTTAATACATTTAGTGTTATATAATGTTATGCACATTTTCATAAAATCTCATGACTTTAATTTCTAAAGGCAAGGAACTTCCATTTGTGTGTGGATATGCTGCAGTGATATAAGGAAGATTTAGAGCTTTTTCTCTCTGAGGAGTGTTCTGAATTGTAAGTAATTAGGCACAGTGGATAACATCACAGTTTTGCAACAGCGTCTGTGCCCAAAAACAAAAACAAGGATTATGAACTCAGGCAGCCAATGTCAATTGACATTTTCACATAATAAGATAGTATATATACGTATATATCTATATCTATATATATATATATATATATATATATATATATATACATATATATATATATATACAGTTCTGCACTTAATATCTTATTATATGAAAATGACAATTGACCTTGACTAACTTTGATATTTAAAATATCCTTTCTTTTCTGATAGAACCAAAAAATAATGTTGTAAGATAGTATTTTAGCTTGCAACCAAAGCAATTACTATTCTTAAAATCACATATATAGTTCTCAGCAGCTCAACCTTGCCAAAATCCGTTGGTAACGCAACGTTAAAACTGCGGGCTCGCAAAGCGAGTGCCGCGGGTGCGACAGGCAATGAGCGCCGAAGGCACTACTTGCGCTGGTGGAGACGCTGGTGGAGATGAGCGTTGTAGATGCTCATCCCTACGACCTCGTAGGACTTAGGCAGGGAGTCCCAAAGGTGCTCACTGCGCTGGTAGAGATGAGCGCCATAGGCGCTCATCCCTACGATCCCGTAGGACTTATCACTGCGCTCATGGAGATGAGAATTGTGGGCGCTCATCCTATGACCCTGCACGCCTTGTGCATCATACCTAAAACCCGCTCATCCTTACGACACCGCACGCCTTGCGCATCATATCTAAAACTTGCAGAACTACACATCAATACAAAACTTAAATACACAGTTCAAAGGGCAAGGCACGTAGCAGTTTGAAAAAATCGTCTATAAAAATTACGGCCGTAACACATAGAAACCGCCACAGAATACGAGCCGCAAAAAATACGAACTTAACAGCCGCAACACGCACAGCAAAAAACACGAAAAACACACAAAATACAAAATAGAATAAAAGCAAAAATACACACACAGCAAGGGGGGACAGGCGGGACGTCTGGGAATAAGGTTAACCGTCAATTTAGATACAATTTAAAGATTTTCAGGACTCGAAAAATCCCCCAAGCGAGAGAAACAATGGCCGGCGAAAAAAAACGAAAACGAAGCACTGTACAGCACTGTAATTGATAGGGGCACACTGGGGGACATGAGAATTACATGTACTAACATTGGCTAGCTGGCACATTGCCGCTAGCCAATACTGTCATTTGTGGCCGCAGTCTGCCGGGCTTGAAGATTGAGTTGCTGCCTTTGAGGTCATCCAAGCCCTTGACCCCAAAGGCAGTAACCCGTTCTCCAAGCCCGGAGGACTTGTGGCCATGAACGACAGTATTGGCTAGCAGCGATAGTACTACATGTCATCCTCATGTCCTCCCTAATGTCCCCTATCAATTATAGCAGATTACAGTGCTGCATTGGATTTATATTTACCCCTAAAGATTCGCCCCAGCTCCTTAAAGGGCACACTAATTGTTACCCCAAGCAGAGGCAACTAACATTAAACCCACCATGCTTTGGGGTCCCCATCGGGACCCCCGGAGGGTCCCCACATTAACCCTTGCAGTGGTGGTCCCCATCAGGACCCCCGATGCATTAAAAATTCTAATTTCCCATTCCACACGGGTCCTGAAAACACCTTAAAGGTCCTTAAAGGACCTGCAATCAATACAACTATTAACCCCTGCCATGGGGGTACTATAAGTACCCCCCGGCACCTAAAATTAACCCCATCACTCATGGGGGTCAATATAAACCCCCATGAGACTAAAATTAACCCCCTCAGTCCAATAGGGGTCTATATAGACCCCTATAGGACACTATTAACCCCTAGGTTAACCCTATAAGTGCCATGAGGGTCCTCCAGAACCCTCATGACAAATTCTAAGCACTAATGAAGCCTCTAGCGCTTTTTCCGGTAAAAAAAAAATAAATGGCGCCTTATGATTGGCTGAAATTGCTGTCAATCAAATTTCAACCAATTAGAAAAGGCCAAGGAGTGAGCCAATCAGAATGGGATACACTCCTATATTCAATTCTCATTGGCTGATGGACCTGTCAATCATTTTTAAATCAATCAGAAGGTACTATTGCCTTCAGCCAGTCAGAATAGGATACACCCCGTGGGGGTGTATCCCATTGTGATTGGCTCCAAGCATCTGTGCCTTCTGATTGGCTGTTGTCACTGTCAATTGATTGGTTTAAAAATGATTGACAGGTCCATCAGCAAATCAGAATGGAATATAGGGCTGTATCCCATTCTGATTGGCTCACAACTTTATGCCTTCTGATCTACCTGAAATTTAATTGACAGCCATTTCAGCAAATCAGAAGGCGCTATTCTATTTGTTTTTATCCAGAAAGAGCGCTAGAAGCTTCATTAGCGTCGGGAGCTTCTCCAGGGAGGTGCTCCGTTAGTTTTTCTTTTTAGAGCGGCAGGTTTTTCAAGGGCCATCCAGGGCAAAAGAGGAGAATGACATGGACATCGCTGACAGGTACATTTAATGTATATTATGTTTATTGTGTTTTTTGTTGTGTTTATGTGTGTACTGATGTTATGTTTTATTTATTTCAAATTCTAATTCTATTTAATTCAAATTCTATTTATTTCAAGGGCCTAGCCGGAGAAGAAATAGGATGGGGACATGATAGAAAGGTACGTTTAATATTTAGAATGTGTATTGTTTTTTATGTAGTGTTTATTTTTGACTAATTTGATGTTTCTTTTTTTCGTAGGGGTGCAACAAGCGGCAGGAAACCCATCATCGCTGAAGGAGCATCTAGGCAAGGTAAGGTCTTATTTATTATATTTTAGGTTAGTTTTAGGGGTTTTAATGTAATGTAGATAGGGGGTAATGTTGTATAGATATGGGGTAATGTTTTGTAGATAGAGGGTAATGTATAGAATAATGAATGTAATTATGAATATGGCCAAGGGAGCATGACATTGTTGCATTGGGAAAATGTGTTATTGTGTGTGGTTATATGTTGCCTGTACATGGTTAATATGTATACTAGTTATTATATATTATAAGAGGAAAAATGTGTTATAGAATATATGTGGAATTGGTAAGAATTCTCTGCACGGAAATTATCTGCAGGACATTGCATCTGTACTAGTGATGTCGCGAACATCAAATTTTGGGTTTGCGAACAGCGGACGCAAACTTCATCAAATGTTCGCGAACGGGCGAACATCGGCGAACCGCCATAGACTTCAATGGGCAGGCGAATTTCAAGACCCACAGGGACTCTTTCTGGCCAAAATAGTGATGGAAAAGTTGTTTCGAGGGGACTAACACCTGGACTGTGGCATGCCGGAGGGGGATCCATGGCAAAACTCCCACGGAAAATTACATAGTTGATGCAGAGTCTGGTTTTAAGCCATAAAGGGCATAAATCACCTAACATTCCTAAATTGTTTGGAATAACATGCTTTAAAACATCAGGTATGATGTTGTATCGATCAGGTAGTGTAAGGGTTACACCCGCTTCACAGTAACATCCCAATCTCCCAGTTTAATGCACCGCAAACAACCGCAAACAGTCGCTTTGCACAACCGAAACTCAACCCATTGGCACTAGGTTCGATATCAAGCTAGTCATGTCCCGTTCCTTGTCCTCACTGATGTCATTGAAGGTCTCTTCCTCCACCCAGCCACCAAGGGTCCCCGAAAGGTGACAACAAGCCACCAGGGACGCCTGCTGTGTTTGCTCTTCCACCTCTTCAAAGTCATCTTCCTCCTCTGACTCCTCTTCTTCAGACTCCCAGAGTCTGGGGGCTTCCACTGCCCAGCATGGAAGATTATACACAGGTCAGTCTGGGGGCTTCCACTGCCCAGCATGGAAGATTATACACAGGTCAGAGTCTGGGGGCTTCCACTGCCCAGCATGGAAGATTATACACAGGTCAGAGTCTGGGGCTTCCACTGCCCAGCATGGAAGATTATACACAGGTCAGAGTCTGGGGGCTTCCACTGCCCAGCATGGAATATTATATACAGGTCAGAGTTTGGGGGCTTTACAGTCAAAAAAGTGTTGTTTTATGTCACTGTACACTACGGTTGCACCAGATATGACATATCACTGTGCACTGGCAAAAGTTGGCAGAGTAGATGCAATAGGCTTCACACACGCCTGTAGGCAGGCAATTGCTATTCAATCTATTACAGTCAAAAAAGTGTTGTTTTATGTCACTGTACATTACGGTTGCACCAGATATGACGTATCACTGTGCACTGGCAAAAGTTGGCAGAGTAGATGCAATAGGCTTCACACACACTGAGTTTTATTTCACTGAGCATAATATAAGCTGTTAGGTGTTAGCCTGTCACACACACACGCAGGCATATGCAATTAGATTACACAGAAAAAAATTATAAAATAAAATAAATGATGTTCTAGCCCTAAAAAGGGCTTTTTGGGTTGCTGTCCTTCAGATGGAAGGCTCTGGAAGGGAGTGTATGCTGCTGATTGGCTGGAATGTGTCTGCTGACTGTGAGGTGCAGGGTCAAAGTTTCCTCAATGACAAAGAATAGGGGGCGAACCGAAAAGCGCATATGTTCGCTGTTCGCTGCGAGCGCGAACATACCAAAATCGCCGCAAATAGTCCGCGGGCGAACTGTTCGCGACATCACTAATCTGTACAGATACAGGCCTTCAGTCAAGACAGTTGCCTGCACTTCAAGCAGTCCTAAGCAAACACTTGAGCTTTACATTAAGGTTTTCTGTCCTAGCTATCCATGGACACCTGCCCTATTGTTTTAGATATCTGATGAGTGTTATCTAAATTGTTATAGCAACCAGGGCTACAGGACAGATGTGTGACATTAGACACATACACAAATGTACACAAGGGTGTGATATTGGAGAGTATAAAAATGTTGTTTTGATCATTCGAAGCTTATGGGGGTCTCTATAGACCCCCATTAGAGATTAGTTTAAATAGGCCTAGAAGGGGTTAAATAGGTCCAGTTAGGGATAAATAGTCCCAGTTAGGGTTAGATATGCCCAGTTAGGGTTGTTAGTTCCAGATAGGGTTAAATAGGCCCAGTAAGGATTAGACATGCCCAGTAAGGGTTGTTAGTTCCAGATAGGGTTAAATAGGCCCAGTAATGGTTAAATAGGCTAAATTAGGGTTAGATAGGCCCAGTTAGGGTTAAATAGGTCTAGAAGGGGTTAGATAGGCCCAGTTAGGGTTAGATAGGCCCAGTTACTATTATTAGTTACAGATAGGGTTAAATAGGCCCAGCTAGGTTTAAATAGGTCTAGAAGGGGTAAGGTAGGCCCAGTTAGGGTAGGATAGGCCTAGTTCAGGTTAGAGAGGCCCAGTTAGGGTTATTACTTTCTGCTAGGGTTAAATAGTCCCAGTTAGGGTTATTAGTTCCAGATAGGGTTAAATAGATCCAGTTATGGTTAGATAGGCCAGTTAGGGTTATTAGTTCCATATAGGTTTAAATAGACCCAGTTAGAGCTAAATAGGTCTAGAAGGGGTTAAATATGCCCAGTTAGGGTTAGATAGGCACAGTTAGGGTTAGATATGCCCAGTTAGGGTTGTTAGTTCCAGATAGGGTTAAATAGGCCCAGTAAGGATTAGACATGCCCAGTAAGGGTTGTTAGTTCCAGATAGGGTTAAATAGGCCCAGTAATGGTTAAATAGGCTAAATTAGGGTTAGATAGGCCCAGTTAGGGTTAAATAGGTCTAGAAGGGGTTAGATAGGCCCAGTTAGGGTTAGATAGGCCCAGTTACTATTATTAGTTACAGATAGGGTTAAATAGGCCCAGCTAGGTTTAAATAGGTCTAGAAGGGGTAAGGTAGGCCCAGTTAGGGTAGGATAGGCCTAGTTCAGGTTAGAGAGGCCCAGTTAGGGTTATTACTTTCTGCTAGGGTTAAATAGTCCCAGTTAGGGTTATTAGTTCCAGATAGGGTTAAATAGATCCAGTTATGGTTAGATAGGCCAGTTAGGGTTATTAGTTCCATATAGGTTTAAATAGACCCAGTTAGAGCTAAATAGGTCTAGAAGGGGTTAAATATGCCCAGTTAGGGTTAGATAGGCCCAGTTATGTTTATTAGTTCCAGATAGGGTTAAATAGGTTTAGAAGGTGTTACATAGACCCAGTTAGGGTTAAATTGGTCTAGAAGGGGTTAAATAGGCTCAGTTAGGGTTAAATAGGACCAGTTAGGGTTAGGTAGGCCCAGTTAGGGTTATTAGTTCCAGTTAGGGTTAAATAGGCCCAGTTAGGGTTAGATAGGTCCAGTTAGGGTTATTAGTTCCAGAGTACTTGGGGGTAACCATTAGTGTGCTGCGGGCCCTTTAAGGACACGCGGCGGGAAATTCAAACTTTGCAATTCCCCGGACTTGAATTTTAAATTCAAGCCCGCAGCGAGAAACATTTTTGTAGATGCTGCAGGGGGTCACGATCGGTCATGATTGGGACCACTGCAGCAAGTCAATGGGTTAATGTGGGGAGCCTGCAGGGGTCACTATTGGGACCCCTGCAGCAAGGGGTTAATGTGGGGATCCTGCAGGGGTCCTGATTGGATCCCTGCAGCAAGAGTTAATATGTGCACATTGCAGAGTTCCCAGTGTTTACCCCTGTAATATAGGGTTAATGTGTGCACCCTGCAGGGGTCCCGTTCGGACCCCTGTATTATAGGGGTTGTCACAAACTGCTTCTTCAAGGGGGCTTGATGTGAACCTAGTTCAAACCTACCCCAGCAGAGTCGTGTAGTTCCTGATCTCTGTGGCACAAAAGATTCTTTCTGAAGAGGGCAAGGCCCAAAGAGAATACTGGATACAGGTTACTAGTGGCCCTAACAAGACCACTCCCCAAGCCAGGATACAAAACACAGAAATAGTTTCACACTGTGGATATGTGAAAACTATAACTGAACCTTTATTGAATGATCAAAACAACCTATTTATACTCTCCTATACGACACCCTTGTGTACATTTGTGTATGTGTGATATCAGCCCATTTGGCTTGCAACCTTGGGCTATCAAAGCTCTTAAGATCAAATTCACCAGATATATATAGCTGGCTAGTGAAAAAACCTTGATGTTAAACTCAAGTGTTTGCTTAGGACTACTTGAAGTACATACATCTGTAATGGCGCAAGGTCTGTATGTGTGAGGGTGCAATGATCTGCAGCTAACTTCTATGGAGAGCATTTTTACCAATTCCCTATATGTTCTATATAACATTTCCCACTTATAATATATTTTAACTAGGATACATAATAACCATGTACAGTCAACATATAACACACACAAAAATACATAATCCCAATGTAACAATGTCATGCCCCCTTGGCCACATCCACGTCTTTAAACACTCAAATCATGACAGGGGTGATGTAGAGACACTATAGGGAAACTACTTGAGTCCCGAGCAGGTCCCGATCGGGTCCCCTGACGCTAGTAGGGGGCTTAATTGGAGCAGCCGCAAGTAAGCTGCGGCCATTTTCGGCTGTTTTGCGGGGTTGGCAGAGGGGTTATCGGAGCATTTGAATAGGGATGGTGGTTTCATGTGGACGAATCCATTGCGGACGCTTGACATCAAAGGCTTTCCCAGCAGAAAGCTGCGGCGGGGGTGGCTGCAAGGGAACGCAGGCCATGCAGCTCCTATGGCCATCTTTAGAATGAGGCCCTATTTTTGAATGAAATATTCTGAGGTGGGAATTCTTACCTCTCTCTCTTACTTTGTTGATTGTATCCCATTATTGATTGAAGTGTTTGGAAGGATTGGATTAAAGCACTCTACTATATATGATTATACCACACACAAAAAAAGATACAGTATGTACATAGGTGTTTAACCTTTCTTTTCCAATTTTGAAATTATATGTTTGGTGCTTGAGTCATTATTGGGGGTTTCTGATCTGCTTGCCAATGATATGGGAAATGGATAAATCCCTGTTTTTAATATTAACTTAAACAACCTATGTTTTTATTTTTATATTTAAACATCATTTTATTAGCGAGTGCTTAAAACACAATGGCCCCTACTCTGTAGCTCTTCCATACAATGTATTGCATTAGATGCACTAGCCAATGAAAGAGTGTGTCTCAGCAGTAATTCAGCAACATACTTGTAAGACATAGAGTGTGACTGGCTAGTATATCTAGTTCTACAGAAACAATGTATACATAAGCTACAGCGGTCAAACCTTTGCAGTTTGGAGGGTTTAGTGAGGAAAAACAGCGCATTTAAGCTGTTAATATGTTTAAATTAAACATCCATGCCCCTTTACATAAAATCAAAACATTAATATCCAGAGGAAGGAATAGTTCAGATTTTGGCCTCATTTTTTTAGTTGCCTTATTTAATTTAATGTGCTAGTTCAGTGATGCAGATGCAAAGAAACTAACCATCCTGAAATATATTGATACCTATTTATTGAACCAAATTACAAAATGAGGAGCCAAGGTTGAAGGATTGACTTGTATTTCTTTTCTGAGGCACTAATCTTTATTGTTTAAGATTTACAAAGGGAAAAATTACCTTTCTAAAAGTTTGTCATGTAATGTTGTAAGTTGGTCCAATGCAAGGGTAGCACTATATATTTCAATAATAAACTGTTTTAGTCTAAAGTATAATCAGTGTAAATAGTGAGTTTATTTCAATGATATACAGTCTTGAATTTCTGACATTTCAAAAAGCTGCTGTTCTTAGCAGTTAACTTATAATTAATTAATAATATAAAAGGACAATTGTAGTCACACAACGTAAAATAGAACTACATGTTAAAATATGCAGCATGTTTTAGGATGTAGACAATACATCCTCTATTTTGTTATTGTTGTTTAGACGTTCAGTTTTGTCTGACTATCAGTGATCTTATGGACAGCTGCATGCCAGGCAAATCTCTCAGCTACTGCCACCCGGAGCTCTATCAAGCTCATGTTCGTTGCTTCAATAATCTCATATATCCATCTCCGTCTCTGCCTCTCCCTTCTTTCAGTGCATTTAGTCTTTCCAAGCATCAGAGTCTTTTCTAGGGAATCCTGCCTCCTCATGATATGGGTAAAATATTTGAGCTTCAGCCACATGATCAGTGAACAGTTTGTCTTGATTTTCTGTAGTACTCGTTTATTT
The DNA here is from genome assembly GCA_027410445.1 of Discoglossus pictus. Classification (NCBI taxonomy): domain Eukaryota; kingdom Metazoa; phylum Chordata; class Amphibia; order Anura; family Alytidae; genus Discoglossus; species Discoglossus pictus. Next base: position 166,227,027 of record CM050165.1, read on the forward strand.
GATCTTCTTGCAGTTCAATGGACTCTAAGCAGTTTTCACCAAAAAATCAAAGGCATTAATTTGACGACACTCAGATTACTTTATGGTTCAGTTCTCATATCCGTACGTTACTACTGGGAATGACATACTTTTTACTGTATGTGGACCTTTGTTGATAATGTAATATCTTTACATTTTACTAGCTTGTCCAAGCTTGCCATAGCTCTCCCCAAAAGCAAACATATTTTAATTTCATGGCTACAGTCACCATCTGAAGAGATCTTGGATCCCAGAAAAATTAAATCTGTCACTTCCTTCACTTCCTCCCCATCTATTTGCCAAGAACTGAGTCTGCAGTTTGCAGTGATCTTTGCAGCAGGCCAGCTTTTACACTCTCTTCTTTCACCTTCATAAATAAGCTCTTTAGCCATCAGAGTAGTTTCTCAGGTTGTTGAAATTTCTTCCCGCAATATTGATTCCGGCTTTTGATTCATTCCGTCTGGCCCAATCTGTTGTTTCATGGTTAGTTCTGACCGTGGCTTCTTGGTACATATACAGATTCCTCATGAAGCAGATGAGATGACCTGGTACTCCCATCTCATTAAGAACATGCTACATTTTGTTATGATCCACACAGTCAAAGGCTTTAGAATAGTCTATAAAACAGAAGTGTGCCTCTAACTCTGCAGAACATAGCTTATACATCTCGTAGTTGCCGGTCCATATATGGTTGGAACTCAGCTTGTAGGATCTTAAGCATTATCTTGCTTGCATGTGAAATGAGTGCAATTGTTTAATAATTGAAGCAATGTTTTGCATTGCCTTTTTTGTGATAGGGATGTAGACTGACCTTTTCCAGTCTTTTGGCCACTGTTAAGTTTTCCAAATTTGTTGGCAGAAGGCAAGCAATACTAACAGAATCATCTTGTAGAAGATCCTTTATGTTTAGAACTTCAGTGTATTCTGGCCACCTCTTCTTTTAGGTCCCTGCCATTTTTGTCTTTTATCATGCCATTTTTGTATTGAGATCCCCAAATGTCTTGAGGAGATCTATTGGACTTTCCATTCAGTTATCTTCTTCTGTCTCTTTACATTGTTCATTGTAGAATGTCTCCTTGTCTCTTCTTGCGCTCCTCTGTAATTCTACCTTTTCTTTCATTCTTTCAGACAGCCAGTTTGCTTCCTTAGTTTTCTCTCTTTTGTGGATAATCTATGTTACGGTTTCCTGAATAATGTTGCAAACTTCATTCCAAAGATCTTCAGGCATTCTATCTTCCATGTCTAGTATCTTAAATATATTCTTTACCTCCACTGCATTTTCACAATGAATATTCTTTATTTCATATCAGCGTGGTCTGATGATTCTCCCTTTTTTCTTCAGTTTAGTTCTGAACTTTGCAATAAGAAGCTCATGGTCTTCGCTGCAGTGAGCTCCAGGTCTTGTTTTTGTTGACTGTCTAGAGCTCCTCTATTTTTGACTACAAAGTATATAGTCAATCTGATTTCTATATTGTCCATCTGGTGATGTCCATGTGTAGCGTTGTCTCAGAGGCTGTGCTTGCTATGACCAGAGGGTACTAATCACTGACCTGTTTCATTGGCCAAACTTGCCAGTTATTCCAGGTATCCTTCGATTCCCTGCTTTAGCTTTCCGATATCCTATGATGAGAGTAACATCTTTACTTGGTGTTATATCTATGACGTTTTGAATATCTTAGAGGAACTGGGCAACATTAGCCTCTTCAGCATCTATTGTTGGAGCCTAGACTTGGAGCACTGTAATGTTAAAAGGCTTGCCTTCAATTTAAATAGAAAATATTCTGTCATGTATTGGGTTGTAACTGAGCACTGCTTTGGCCACTGTTTGATTGACTTTGAGGGCAACTACATTTCTTCTGTGGGATTCTTGACCACAGTAGTAGATCTGGTAGTTGTCTGATGTTACATGTCCCATTCCAGTTCATTTGCATTTACTAATTACCAAGATATCAATGTTTAACCCTGTCATCTGCAACAGTTACTTCCTGTGCTCTGTACCAGAAAGATAAAAAATTGTATATTGTTGTATTTCCTGTGGGTACACTGCTGTATTTCCTGTGTGTACCCAGCTTATGTAAGCGTCCTGTGGGTGTGAACCACTGGTTTTGACTTTTGTGCAAATAACTTTGTGTGGTAACTTGTCTTCCTTGCATGGTAATTTATCTTCCTTCCAGGACCTCCTTAAACAGGTCTAGGTAGGAGGGCTAAGAATCTTTACTTCCCTCCCACAATTGCTAAAGGAAGTGATGCATGGACAGGATGTGATGTAAATTACATCATCTCAACAAAGGGTATATAACATAAGGCCAGGCAGGAAATCGCTCTGTTGCTTCCTTTTCTTGCTTTGTGGATGTGATGTTGAACTTGCAGCAGTGAGCCATTACTAGATGTGAAGGCCTAACCGTGGGTGAGATCAAGTGTATGGGGAAGGGGATTACTATATAGATAGATAGATTTTAAAAGGGTTATTGCTCCGTGGATCTGGGCTGTGTGTTTGTGATACATTTATAGTATTGTGTTGTTGCCTTTTAATAAATACCTTTTAATGTAGACGAACCTTGTGTAATATATATATATTAATTTGGTGATACACCACATTTGGCGACCACGAATTTTAGACTTCTACAAAGGTTATTTATGAGGTAATATCACATTAATAGATAGTCAGATTATTTTTTTTGGGGGGAGAAAAAAAATAAAAAATAAAAAAAAAAGTACTTTGTCTAATTATCCTCTGCATGGGAAATCAAGTGCTGATTGTGTGTGGATCCTAGTTCGGGCCTCCATTTTAATATACAAGCTTGGGCATCAGGCCTCAATTTTGAATATATTAGTTTTGTTGTGTGTTTCAAATACCTGAGTTTGTTGTGTTTTGACTACCATAGTTCAGGCCTAGTAGTTTTTCAGGCCTTCATTTTTATTTTATTGTAATAGACTACCAGCATAGGCCTCAATTATTATTTTTAATCCTTTATATCATACTAGCTTATTTTGCTACATAAAACAAAGATATCATACAGGTTGTTTTTGTGGGTTTCAAATATCTGAGTTGAGTTTTGTTGTGCTTTGACTATCAGAGTACAGGCCTAGCACTGCATTTGAATACACTATAGTAGGCTTCCATGCGGCTTCTTTTTGTATTTGAATGCTGATTTGATTACTTTGTATCCTAGTTCGGGCCTCCATTGTAATATACAAGCGTGGGCATCAGGCCTCAATTTTGAATATATTAGTTTTGTTGTGTGTTTCAAATACCTGAGTTTGTTGTGTTTTGACTACCATAGTTCAGGCCTAGTAGTTTTTCAGGCCTTCATTTTTATTTTATTGTAATAGACTACCAGCATAGGCCTCAATTATTATTTTTAATCCTTTATATCGTACTAGCTTATTTTGCTACATAAAACAAAGATATCATACAGGTTGTTTTTGTGGGTTTCAAATATCTGAGTTGAGTTTTGTTGTGCTTTGACTATCAGAGTACAGGCCTAGCCCTGCATTTGAATACACTATAGTAGGCTTTCATGCGGCTTCTTTTTGTATTTGAATGCTGATTTGATTCTTTTGTATCCTAGTTCGGGCCTCCATTGTAATATACAAGCTTGGGCATGAGGCCTCAATTTTGAATATATTAGTTTTGTTGTGTGTTTCAAATACCTGAGTTTGTTGTGTTTTGACTACCATAGTTCAGGCCTAGTAGTTTTTCAGGCCTTCATTTTTATTTTATTTTAATAGACTACCAGCATAGGCCTTAATTATTATTTTTAATCCTTTATATCGTACTAGCTTATTTTGCTACATAAAACAAAGATATCATACAGGTTGTTTTTGTGGGTTTCAAATATCTGAGTTGAGTTTTGTTGTGCTTTGACTATCAGAGTACAGGCCTAGCCCTGCATTTGAATACACTATAGTAGGCTTCCATGCGGCTTCTTTTTGTATTTGAATGCTGATTTGATTCCTTTGTATCCTAGTTCGGGCCTCCATTTTAATATACAAGCTTGGGCATCAGGCCACAATTTTGAATATATTAGTTTTGTTGTGTGTTTCAAATACCTGAGTTTGTTGTGTTTATTTTAATAGGCACTACTGGTGTTGAAGTTAATTAGCAAGTATTACCTTCACCATACTAAGATAAGTATAATTTGCATTGTGGGTACTAGTCTATTTTTCTACATATTACACCTGGCCTACTGAATAGTCATCAACTATTGTTGGCTACTCAGAAGCGGGCTACTTTAGTCGCAAATTGATTTGGATTCTTACTTGGGTGAGTAAAAGAGTAGGAATGTCTTTTCAAGGGGCCAAATACTTTCCCACAGAAGTGCGTGAGTACTTTAGGAAACATATTCAAAAACACGATGGTCCATATGAGCTTCCAGAGCCAGCAAACCCAGACAGTGAAAAAGAGGAGAGATTAATGGATGTTCTAACTCAAATTGTAAATAACAAAAAGTATAGAACAAAGAAAAGAAAAAGTTTGGTCACACAAGCTGTTGTAGCCACAATAGGAGGTCTAATAGACTTAGTTGTAGAATTACGGCAGCATAATTTGGAAACAACAAATAAAATGGAGGAAGCAATGGACAAAAGGGATTGTTTAAAAATTGCAGCTTTGAGAACAACTACAATTGTTGGGGAACTAGAAAGGGAGTTAAGGGAAATAGAAGAGCAGAGGGATGCTTATGGAGTAAAAATAACAGAACTTCAAAACATAATAATGGACTATAAAAATAAAACAAAGTTAGAAGGGATAAAAGGAGTCAGAGACATTGCCAAAATATATCCAGATCTGGATATGTTCGTGGCACAAAATAAAGAACCAGTGCCGAAAATGAACCAAGATAGAAAAGAGTTCTTATGTTATTCTGTTCCACAAACCATACCACAAGCACCAGTTATTGTTTCAGAATGATTTAATGCAAGGCAAACACCTACAGGATTTTCTATGCAGACTCGACCGATGTCTATGGCAGATAAAGACAATTTCCAGAAATGGTGGGGAAGTATGCCAACTAACAACTTTAATACGTTTACACATTGGTTTATGAGGGGAGCAGATAGAGCTAAAAAAGGAGGTCTTAACTTAGAGGAATGGACAGAACTGTTAGAATACGCTATGGGTCCTTTGGCTAGTAGACTATTGGGACTTAATAACAGTGTGTCTGATCAGGCAGGAAGTATTGCTGCAACTAATTTCTATCTACTTAGCATAGAGAAAGAAATAGCAAATATTACCATGAGGCCAACAGATGGTCCTAGAGAGGTATCTCAAAGGATATTTTTTTGGTATACTCTACGACAACCTCAACAGCCTCTAGTGCTGGGCTCACCAGAACATATAGCAAAAGTAATGGAAGCCCTTCCCCGAGAATTTGTCAGGCTTTTTGATCCAACACCAACAGACTTGGAAATGGTACTAACTAGAGCTGATAAGTGGTGGATCAAGCATCCTTTCACAGAACAGGCCTGCTCTGTTTCAGCTGTAAGAACATTTAAGGTCGAGTCTGGTAGAGATATAGAAGGTAAATGGAGAAACCAGACGTGGGATGTACCCCAGAACAAGAAGGATGATCAAAACTGGAGACCAAAACAGAACCTTGACAAAAGATGAAGAGATCAACCTAGGGACTATAGGAATAGGGATGGCAGCAACTGGAGGGCTAATCAGGAGGGAGAGAGAAACGGTAACATGGGCTATTGGGAACTCAGGAGACAGAAGGATAGGATAGAAGAGGAAAATCACATACTTAAAAACAAGGTAGCTGAGTCAGAGAGGAAATTGAAGGAAAGTGAGGCAAAGATGCAATATAGTGTTATAAAAGAGGGACAGAGTAGAAGTGAGTCACAATGACAAATCCCAACCCCTGCGCCTCAGCATCTCATTCACTCAGCTAATTTAACCATGGATGATATGTTGGTAGATACAGGAGCAGCAGTTACAATGACCAACAGGGTCAAAAATGGGGATTCTTCAGTAAGTATTATGGGAGTTACTGGGAATCCACAGGAGGTTAGAGCAGGTCCAATTGATGTAGCAGTTGGAGGAAAAACAATACAAGTAGAAGCAATAGTGGGTTGGCCAGAGGAAATATTGGGAATAGAAGCTTTAAAAAAAGGAAATTTCATTGTAGATCTTGCCAATTTTTTTTGTGGAAGACAGAAAAGGTGAATCAGGTAAGTACAGAGTTGACGAAAGGGGTTGTGCTCCCAATGGCATATATTGTCTCTCCGATAAAAAGTCTGGAAAAAAACAAACTGAAACTAGACGGACAACCAGAATGGCTGCAGAAGCTAGTCCAAGACATACCTGTTTGGGCTACAGATAAATTAGACTGTGGAAGAATGAAAGGAATGGTCTTGTTGGAAGGAGGAGACCCACAATGGCAAAAGCAATATCCAGTCCCAAGAGAATCAGTGGCATCAATCACCGAGATGATAGAAATGCTGGAGAGACGTGGAATAATTAAATCTGGAAATGGGTATGCATGTAACTCACCATGTTGGCCTGTGAGAAAAGCTGTGTTAAAAGGGAATGGAGATGAAAAAGCAGCCTCATCATGGAGACTTACCATTGATTACAGGGCCGTGAACAAACTTGCAAAAAGAATGGCCCCTGTTGTTTCTGTTTATTGTGAAATGATGTCCAAAATTTCACCAGAAATGAAAGTATTCAGTGTAATAGATGTGGCCAATGGATTTTGGTCAATTCACTTAGTAGAAGAATGCCACTACCGGACGGCGTTCACCTGGGAGGGCCGACAATATGCATTCACAGTATTACCACAGGGATATTGTGACTCCCCAGCTATTTTTCACACATACATGAAAAATGCATTGACAGCTTTCCCACGTCCAGATCGTATCATTCAATATGTTGATGATGTCCTCTTACAATCCCCGAACATGGAAGAACACAAAGAAGACCTGGCAATATTATTACAATGCATACTGGAAGCTGGACTTAAGCTAAATGGGGCAAAGGCACAATTGGCATGCCAGAAAGTCAACTTCTTAGGAGTAACCATATCAGGAGATGGACGATCAATTGATCAAGACAGGGCCAAAGTTATTGCTCAGTTACCCATTCCTACAGACCGTACAGCGCTCCAATCATTGCTTGGAATAATGGGATTTTGTCGTGAATTTAACCCACGATATGCTCAACTGGCACAACCCCTTTATGAACTCCTGAGAGCACAGAATTGGGATTGGACAGAGGAACACACATCAGCAGTACAAAAATTGAAGGCTGAACTAGGGAGTGCACCAACTCTGGCATCTCCAGACCATGAAAAAGAATTTAGACTATATCCGATTACAATGCCAGATTCACAAGGAGCAGTCATCACTCAACTGTGGGGACATGCAGAACGTCCAGTGGCTTTTGGATCTCAGATGCTGTCTGCCGTAGAGCTGAAATTTGGATGGTGTGAGAGATTGATCTTAGCAGCATACTGGGCAATTAGAAGATTTAAATACCTATTTGGCACACAAACAATAATAATCTGTACACATCATACTCCATTGCAGATCCTCAGACAAGGCAGCCTGGCAATCAGCCACATCAACAATGCCCGCATTCAGAAATGGACTATGGCACTGCTCGCTGATAACATTTCAATTCATGCCTTAAGAGAACCAAAAGAATGGGTGGCTGGAATTTGCATAAAGGGAGAAGCTCATGAATGCCAGATCTATCCTGAATCAACATGCCACGCGGTGTTCAAAGATGCCACTCATCTTGTGATGACCTCAGATCCTGTATGGTATACTGATGGCAGCTGTCACTATGCACAAGGAAAAAGAATATCAGGAATGGCCGGAGTAAAAATGTTTGGTAAAGATATCATAAAAGAATTTGGATTTAGAATCAAAGCATATTCAGCACAATATGCAGAACTGGCTGCAGTCATTGAAGTACTTCAGCAAGAGTCTGGAAGAAGTGACATATTGACAATTGTTTTGGATAGTGACTGGGTGTTCCGAGGCACATGCCTTCTGCTAAAATGGTGGGATAGTAACCAATTCCTTGCCACAGATGGATCCCCTGTTAAGTTCCAAGATCTATGGCAGATGGTAGAAAAGTTATCACAAAATTTCAAAAGAATTAACATGATCAAAGTACGGGCACATAAAAAGACAGGGCCACACGGAGAGGGAAACTATCTTGCTGACCGGTATGCAAAAGAGGCAGCTGTCCAAGCAGAAGACTGGAAACCACCCACAAAAAACACATTACAAATAGCTTCTACTACAAGGAGCAAATCTACATTTATTTCAATTAGGATGAAGCAACTGCAGGAATTACAAGATCAAGATGAGGAACTAAAAGATATTCGGGAGAAATTACAAAAGGGAGAAGAAGTGATATACGGGGGGAAAAAAGTGATGGAGGAGCAAGGGCTAATATGTATATCAGAAACCGGGGAACCGATTTGGATTGTACCACAACAAGTAAGAAAAGACTTACTCCGATGGATACATGGATCACAAGCAGGAGGACATCCAAAGATCAGAGAAGCAAAAGAGAGGATTCGACATTTGGGATGGTGGATCGGCAAAACAAGGATCTTGAAGAGTTTGTGGATAGTTGTATTATATGTGCAAGATTTGACCAGTCCAACAGGAAAAGAAGGGGAGAATTAATGAGACAGACACTTGTAGGCCCATGGGAAAGAATTCAAATTGATTACACCGGACCATTGCCAACAACCACAAGAGGAAATAAATATATTCTCATGATAGTAGATAGCTTCTCAAGATGGATGATCGCAATCCCAACAAGAAACTGTACAGCACTAACCACAGCCAGGAAATTAGTAAGCGATGTACTGACAGTGTGGGGAATTCCAAAAGTCCTTGATTGCGACAATGGAGCGGCATTCATAGGAAATGTAATGAAGGAACTTTGTAAGATGGTGGGTATTGAACTGAAACACCATATCCTATACCATCCACAGGCAGCAGGTCAAGTTGAGCGAATGAATGGCACCATAAAAAGAGAGCTGAAAAAGCTGGTGGCAGAACATGGGCAAGCTTGGGACATATACATACCTTTAGTATGTGCCCGACTTAGATCAAGGCCCTGTAGATCAACAGGATTTTCACCATATGAAATTTTAATGGGTAGACCAATGCCCTCCTGGAAAAACTGGATGACAATACCTCCACCTGTAGCTTTACAAACCGCTGCAATCACAGATCTATGGGTAAAGGAGTTGGCAACACACTTGGAAATTGTTCATAAATCTGTGGCTGTGGAAGATGAAGAACAATACCAACATCGAAACCGATGGTATGATGCAGCAGGGGATCTGACATCATATGAGGCAGGGGACCGAGTTATGGTGCAGAATCAAGATGAACACCTTCCTTGGGGAAGAGCAAAATGGAAGGAACCATATACTGTAGTAGATAAATTAGGGACCTCTGTATACTTGATTGATCACGCAGAGAAAGGAGAAGTCTGGCTGCATGCATCACAGCTTAAAAGATTTAGGAAGGACAAAATATGGAACAGAGGTTAAGTACAAATTGAATAAATAAATACACATTGTTTTTTTTATTTTTTATTTATTAGTTTCTAATGCTGTTTTTATTTTTAATTTTTTTTGTTTGTGTATGTATATGTTTCTAATGATGGAATCTAGTGTTCCCACAGAGCAAGGCTGTATAAGAATGAAGATGCGTGTCAACAGAAGATTGTGGTGGATCCTTGTTACAGGATGGATAAGTATAAGCTGTATCACAGTAGGAATGGGGAGACAGGCAATAAGGCCAGAAGATACCGCAAATAAGGGAGAGAGTTTGAAAAGATTGGAGTTACATTACGTTCAAGCAGATAGATTTATTTGGCCCAGGGAATTGGAAGTAAAAGAGGGTGGAGGGTTACAAGTAAACATTATTTTGCCACATAATAGTACCAGGGGATTAGCTCTTAGAGCTCCAATAAAAAGTATAGAGGGACATAACTGGGAATGGGTTATAAGATATGGACAGATAATGAATACAGGAAACTTTAAAGGAAGGACTAAAATAACAACAAAGGTACAAGGGAGGTTTACAAATACTACAGTAGTAGTGAGTAACTTAACATTAGAAGAAGGTGGAGAATGGGACGCTGCAGTTATAGCTGCCCAGCCTGACCTAGAGGAATTCTGCAATTTTGATACTGGAAAGGGGTGTGTACTAACAATAGATGAAGTATTTGTCTCTGTAAAGGAGCTGCAACGTTGTAAAGATCAGAAGAAGGTACCATGGCCAATAGGCGGATTGGTGGTGGTACCAACACATGAAACAGTTGTGCAAGGGGTTGGGTGGACTTACTACCCAATAATTCTAAATTTTAATGATTTTTCTATTCCTCCAAAGTGCCCGGAATCACAGCGGCAGTGGTTTAAACAAAGTATACAAGAGACCATCATTGAGTGGACCGGAGCAGGGAGTCGAGAACAACGGGACACACTTGCAGCCCTTTTAGGAGGAGTCGGAACTGGATTGGGAGTATGGAATTCAGCAGACATCATTGGACTGAACAGCAGGATAAACTCCCTTACTGATGGCATGGGACATGCTATGAAAACAGGTGGAGTAGCTGACTCCCTTATAGTGAGTAGACTGACAGACAATGTTGATGACATACACACCATTGCCAACAACCTTCATCTAGTTGAGGAAAATATTGCTTCCATTGCTAACAGCATTAAGAATGAAATAGTGGGAACTGCCATTTTCTGTTCTATGATTGGAGGAAAGCTGTTGGCAGATTTAAAGGAAACTATTAAAGACATCCAGGAAAACAAGTGGGCAAGACAAATCAATGCAACAAGGATTATCACGTCATTGAAAAGAAAAGGAGTGGACATCACTGAGGACAATCTTAAATACAGCTATATTGAAGGCCCAGAACAATGGATGCCACATGGACTACAATCTGGGACAATAGGACTAATCCTGGCAATTCCCCGTTGGGAGGGGCAGGCAGAGCAACTGAACTTTATACATAGCATTGGCACGTTAAGTGATGGAATCTACAAACAACACTTCCCATCAAAAAGACTGGCCACTATTACAGGATTGGAGATGGATGAAAGCTGTTGCAGGAAATCTCAACACCGATGGCTGTGCAGTTGTGTTTGGGAGAAAAAAGCTGAGGAGGATGGCTGGGTGCAGTTGATAAAAGAAAACCTGGTGCAAGAGGTGATCCGCATAGGGGACATTGCATGCTTTATCGGCCACTCTGAATATAGGACAGTTGATGAAATATGTTTGGTGGAAGAAGGGTCTTGTATCATGGTAACCACTACTATACATGTAGGAACTCATACACTATTTCCATCAAGAAACCTTACTACTGAAATGATCAATTTTACTGCAAATGCAGATTGGACAAATTTGACAATGAAGCTTTTTCCCCCAATTCCAAAGCTTACCTTGGAACTTCATGAGTTAGTAAAACGTACCAAACAACAACTACACCCCATCAGCTTACTGCTGGAACCACAGAAAAAGGAAATAGAAATTACTACAAAAAACGTTGAGCATCCCTGGTGGGGAATTCTTACCAATGCAGAGACACATCCAGTCCTACGAACACTGTCGCTGGTACTCATGTTCATTCAAGTATTAACGACAATTATAATAATATACTTTTGTGTGGCAATGAAACAAATGAGGAAGAAACTTGCAAGGAGGATATATAATAATGAAATTTAAATGTTTTTTTTTGTTTTTTTTCCTCTTCTTTCTCTCTCTCATACATTCTTCAATAAAGTTTGACATTGCACATACATAAACATTTATCACACACTCTCACCTAAATTCTATAAGTTCTGTTTTTGTGTAATATGTGGATTGACAGCCATAGGAAAGTACAGGAGAACTTATGTCGCTGAGGGAACTATTCCGGAGGGACGGTGGGTTGAATTTCTTCTGTATATCAGGTTTTTGCTCCCACTAGGTTCTCCTGTACTAGAGGGATAACTAGAAAACTGAGCAACATAGAAGAAGAAAAAGTGAGGGAATGTCGTAACTTGTCTTCCTTGCATTGTAATTTATCTTCCTTCCAGGTCTAGGTAGGAGGGCTAAGAATCTTTACTTCCCTCCCACAATTGCTAAAGGAAGTGATGCATGGACAGGATGTGATGTAAATCACATCATCTCAACTAAGGGTATATAACATAAGGCCAGGCAGGAAATCGCTCTGTTGCTTCCTTTTCTTGCTTGGTGGATGTGATGTTGAACTTGAAGCAGTGAGCCATTACTAGATGTGAAGGCCTAACCGTGGGTGAGATCAAGCGTGTGGGGAAGGGGATTACTATATAGATAGATAGATTTAAAAAGGGTTGTTGCTCCGTGGGTCTGGACTGTGTGTTTGTGATACATTTATAGTATTGTGTTGTTGCCTTTTAATAAATACCTTTTAATGTAGACGAACCTTGTGTAATATATATATATTAATTTGGTGATACACCACACTTTGTAAGTAAACTGAACTTTTCTACATAACACATGTTTTCATACACTACTAATTCCCCTCTATCAGATGCATTCATAATCCAGCTTACTTGCATATACCTTTAATTAGTGTCGATAAGTACATTTTGTGATCACACTCACAATCCAGCAAAGTAGAAATCAATAAAATTCACTAAAGCATCTGTTCAAGTCCATGCGGGTTCCATGATATGTATTAATCCTTTCATTTCTGAGACCCATTTCACACAAAAAAAATCAATTGCATATTTGTGGGTTTGAGACTCTTCTGCACTTAATTCTAATGTATTCCGATGCTTTCTCATATTTTTTAAGTACAGTATTGCATTTATAATAGATGTTAAGGCTCCAATAATTGATTGAATAATGCCTTGCGACTCCTCTTGAATGCTCATATTATTTTTGACAGAAACATAATTTTTTATTCTTTTGCGTGTTTGAAAATATTTACGAATAGAGCTGCGAGTCTAATAGAAAATCTTGAGCTGTGCTAAAACCAATGGAGTTTCCAGGTAGGATTTGTGAATTTGGCTCGTCAGTAGTGATTATGGATGGTCTACTCATAATTGGTTTGCTAGTAACTAATATAATATGTAGCAATTGCAAACTGACTATACGTAGCAGCAACAATATATGTAGCAGAAAAAGGGACAATCGAATAGGGCCCTTAGTTTCCATTGATTAACTTCCTGAGGTGGGATGAAACTTTAAATACACAGGAAGTTTGTATCTGAAAAATGGGAAGGTTGGATATTCAGCTGCTAATATTCTTATTTGGTTTAATGGAAAGTCCAATAATTTACAGGAAACGTTCTGTTAAACAGAAACTGTAAGAAGCAGGCTAAGTAAAGAAAATGAAGCCTGCAGTAAAGAATAAATACAAATAAAAGTGAAAAATTTAAAAGCAATGTTTTTTTTTAAATTTATAACAACATTATATTACTGCATATATTATCGAGGTTTGTTATTTAAAATACTGTATACAAATGGTACTTTGAGTTAGCTAGATGAAAATTAAAATAATAGTTTCTTGTTTCAACACAATAATAAATAAGATTATACATGAAAAAATGCAGAGATTTTAGACAAGTTGGTTTAAAATGTGCCTGTTTTTGAGATTGATTAAATTATCTTTAATATAAAATGCATTTTTTAAATGTAATCTTTTTTGCTCTAAAAATAATACATTGGTTGATTCGACATGGGATTCAGCATGAGATTATTTGCATGAATAAAACTGGTTAATTGCATTTGTTCTAGTTGTTAAAGTCATTATATGAAATAACTGAATTATATCTTATATCTTTGATAAATGATGCAAGATACCATTTTATCATTGTCAATTTTAAGAATTAAAAATAATCTAGATGCCTGATTATTAAAGGTCTGCTGACCTGAATGATATAATGTATAATGTATTATGAGATATGAATAGACATATGTGAAGACATCAATGAAATATATACAAATGTATATAACAAATAAACATATATATGCATTGTATATATTGTGAATGTTTTGCATTAAATAAAAAATGTGAATACCAATATGTCCACTTGTAAGTTTAATTACCGTAGTTTTATTGTATTTGAAAAATGAAATTTACATCTGTTTAGATGAAAAAACAACAATACCATGGCTTTGCTTTACCATGTGTGTGATACTGGCTCCACATCACAGCTCACAGTACAATCCACTTAATATAAAAGTTAATTTTGCTAAGAAGAAATATCTTTAGAAGTATAAATATATATATTTGTATTTCCTCAAAAAAGTGAATTAAACTGTTATCCCATTGACTGACAGAACCACAATATAGTGCATGTCACATATCTCTAGCAGTGAGAAATTGTCAGATGACTAGACTTATTGTCTGTTAGACTCCAAGTGCAAGGGGGTCTTATGCTAAAGGTTTCCAAACAATTGTCCATGGACCACCAGTGGTTCATGAATTTCACTCAGTTTCCCCTATATACTATGGCAACATTCATGGGTGTAGGAACTAGGGGGGGGATAAACCAGATTTTTCAATGTGTGTGTTTATGTGTAGAGAAGCAGATGTGTGGTATTTTTATACTATATGCTGTATCCCCCCCCCCCCCCCCCCCCCAGATTTTCTTTGGTTCATGGTAACATTCCATGCCTGAAGAATATAAATCCGAGTGAATTTCACTCAAAAACAATACAGAGCAATCACATCAAACTCTTAAATATAATGTCCAAGAAATGCCATCCGACAGCTAATAATGTCCATAACTCCTGTCCCATAGATATTACATGGCTCCTAGAATGATATTCGAGCTCTCAGAAATTAAAAATATCTCTAAATGCTCCTAATTTGCAAAAAGCATCTGGGTACTTTCAAACACCAGTTAAGTCATAAAAATGCTAAATGCTAATATATAAGGCAGTCAAGGAGCTCCTACTTCCTGAAATCAGCTTTTAAAGAGGAAGAAAGTAAAGCATGGCTATTATTCAGAAGATCACCATAGCCATACATGTGGCATTATAAAACATGACAAACATACAATCCAGAGAGGTTAAAATAATTACTTAAAGCTACATGGAATTAAGCAGGTGGTGTAATGCATGTCCTATAAAAAGCACATACACAGTCAGAACCACAGTCATTACCGTTATGGAGGCTAGTTATTTGGGTGCCTTGAGAGCTGCTACTAGGCAGATGTTGAGACAGATTGTTGAAAGACATCAGAGAATTATGAATGCTAGACAACAGGGTATGATAATTGTAATAAGGGTAAGACCAATGTGTGAAAGAGAGGAGAGGATCTGTATTCTGGAGATGATAGAACAGCCTTTGTGTAGGATTATTGCAGATGTCCGGGAAAGGAAGAGATGTTAGTTACACAGGTACAGGGCGATAGAGAGTCACATGCTGACAGCGAGGATCACATTGATATGGATGTAGCTTTGGAGGAGATCCATGGAGGAATCGCAGTACGTGCACGGCCACCTGTATGAGGGACTGGCCTAGCAGCAGCAGTAGCAACAGCCCAAGGAGGCTTAACCCATTTTAATGTGTTTCTTATTGCCAGCATAAAACCCTGTAACCCTTTTTCCTTCTTCTGCCAAGAACCCTTCCCCCTTCTTACATATACAATATTTGTGTGTAATTCCCATTGTGTTTATTCTGTGAGATAACAGATATCACATATATAGTTATCATCAGTTCGGGTTTGCAAAAGTTGTTGCTAACGCTGCGGCCTCGGGAGGCCCGCCGTTGCTGGCAAGAAGCGCCCAAGGCGCTCCTTGCCAGCAACAGCGGACTTTAGGGCTGCAAATGCGGACCCTCGCAAAGCGAGGGGCCGCATTTGAGGAGGTGGAGGCTCCCACCGCCACCGCAACCTTTACAGACTTAGCATCCGCAAATACGAGCCGCGGGACTACCGCCCGAAACCCGCGCACATGAACACATTAAAAACACAAAAAATAAACACAACAAACACATAAAAAGCTTATCCACAGCAAGGGGGGGGGCAACCAACACCTCTAAAAGTGAAGTTACACCTCAATTTAACTAGAAATTCAAGAGTTTAGACACCCGAAAATCCCTAAGCGAGAGAAAAAATGGCAGCTGAAAAAAACCAAAACGAGGCTCCACGACCCAGGACCGCCCAGACACCTACAATTTACCCAAGAAGGGATCCGAGATAAGCTCGAAGTCCCGCATTTAACCCACAGGATCCCAGATAAGCTGGGAAACCCGCATTAACCCCACATTAAACCTCGCAGTGGGGGGCCCCGATCGCTTGCGATCGGGAGCCCCGCTGCAATGAAGATTCAAAATTCTAAATTCCAACCTTACGTGTTCTTAAAGGACCGTAAAGGTCCTTAAAGGACCCGTAATATAAACAAAAAAATGAACCCTATCATGAATGGGGCTCTATACAGAGCCTCATCAACCCCTAAAAAACCCTGTCACTCATGGGGGTCAATACAGACCCCCATAAGCGCTTAATTAACCCTGTCACTCATGGCGGTCAATACAGACCCCCATAAGCCAATAAATAACCCTGCCACTCATGGGGTCAAAACAGACACCTATAAACCCCTAATTAACCCTGTCACTCATGAGGGTCAATACAGACCACTATAATACATATAATTAACCCTGTCATTCATGGGGGTCAATACAGACCCCCATAAACCCATAATTAACCCTGTCACTCATGGGGGTCAATACAGACCCCCATAAGCCAATAAATAACCCTGCCACTCATGGGGTCAATACAGACACCTATAAACCCCTAATTAACCCTGTCACTCATGAGGGTCAATACAGACCACTATAATACATATAATTAACCCTGTCATTCATGGGGGTCAATACAGACTTCCATAAGCACTTAATTAACACTGTGAATCACGGGGGTCAATACAGACCCCCATAAACCCATAATTAACCCTTTCACTCATGGGGGTCAATACAGACCCCCTTAAGCACTTAATTACCACCGTCAGTCATGGGGTTTAATACAGACCCCCATAAACCCATAATTAACCCTGTCACTCATGGGGGTCAATACAAACCCCCATAAGCCAATAAATAACTCTGCCACTCATGGGGGATCAATACAGACCCCCATAAACCCTTAATTAACCCTGTCACTCATGGGGGGGGGCAATACAGACCCTCATAAGCACTTAATTATCCCTGTCACTCATGGGGGTCAATAGCGACCCTCATAAACCTCTATGTAACCCCATCAGTCCCATAAGGGTATATTATTACCCTTATTGGGCTGTTACAACCCAACATTAACCGCATAAGTGCCATGACGGTCCTCAAGGACCATCATGCCACTAAGTATAAACACTACACTGCACTATAGACCCCAATAAAACATTACATCTAAACTAACCATCCTCTACACTAACATATTACCACCTACACTACCTACCTACCTACCCTACCTACCTACCCCCTACCCCTAAACCCCACTCTAATTACAGAATAAATAAAAAAATCAAGTCACCAAAAATAACAAAAGTTTACATTACAGAAAATAAAAAAAAACTAATTGGCTGGAGGCATCTGCGCATTCTGATTGGTTGCATTGACAATAGGCAATCACAATGGGATACACCCCCACGTAGTGATTGGCCAAAGGCATTTGTGCCTTCTTGTTGACTGTTGTCAATGTCAATCAGTATTACAGTCAATGAGAAGCTGCAGATGTCTTCAGCCAATCACCCCGTGGGTGTGTATTCCATTATGATTGGCTGATTGCAATAAAGCTTTCTGATTGGTTTAAATAAAGATTGGCAGGTGCATTATCCAATCAGAGTGGGATTTTGGGGTGTATCCCGTTCTCATTGGCTCACACATTGGCGTCTTCTGATTGGCTGAATTTGATAGACAGCATTTTCAGCCAATCAGAAGCCACCATTGCCAATTTTATTCTGAACACTCCATAGGAGGGTCATTAGCGTCGGGGAGGTTCGCAAGTGCGGACCTCCGTTAGTTTTTTAACCATTTTTTTTTTAGAGCACGGTTTGTTCCATGGCCCATGCGGGGCAGAAGAGGAGGAGGCCGGGGACATCGCAAGGAGGTAAGTACAATGTAGATTATGTTTATTTTATTTTGTTTTATGTTTATGTATGTTTTATTAATGTAATGTTTTTTTTCAACAGGGGCCGCGCCGGAGAAGAAAAGTAGAAGGACGGGGACATGCTGGAAAGGTGAGTAGAATATTTAGAATGTTTATTTATCTACTGTAAATGTTGTACTATTTTTTTTTTTCCCTGAGGTGGTTGATCTGATCTGCAAAGGTAAGTGGTCTTAATTATTTTATTTAGCTTAGAATTAGGGTTTTATTATATAGAGATAGCATTTATTGTATGTTAAGGGGATGTATATTACATAATTAGAATGTATTATATATTAGATTGTGGGATGTATATTAGATAGATAGTATTTATTGTATATTAGATAGATTGTGGGATGTATATTAGATAGATAGCATGTATTGTATATTAGATAGGTTGTGGGATGTATATTACATAGATAGGATGTATTGTATATTAGATAAATTGGGGGATGTATATTAGATAGATAGCATGTATTGTATATTAGATAGATTGTGGGATGTATATTACATAGATAGGATGTATTGTATATTAGATAGATTGTGGGATGTATATTACATAGATAGGATGTAGTGATGTCGCGAACATAACATTTTCGGTTCTCGAACATCGGACGCAAACTTCAATCAAATGTTCACGAACGGGCGAACCCGGCGAACCGCCGTAGACAATGGGCAGGCGAATTTCAAAACCCACAGGGACTCTTTCTGGCCACAATAGTGATGGGAAAGTTGTTTCAAGGGGACTAACACCTGGACTGTGGCATGCCGGAGGGGGATCCATGGCAAAACTCCCACGGAAAATTACATAGTTGATGCAGAGTCTGGTTTTAAGCCATAAAGGGCATAAATCACCTAACATTCCTAAATTGTTTGGAATAACATGCTTTAAAACATCAGGTATGATGTTGTATCGATCAGGTAGTGTAAGGGTTACACCCGCTTCACAGTAACAGACCAATCTCCCCTTTTAATGCACCGCATACAACCGCAAACAGTCCCTTTGCACAACCGCAAGCTCCTCATTTGCTCAAGGTTGGATACCAAGCTAGCCATGTCCCGTTCCTTGTCCTCACTGATGTCATTGAAGGTCTCTTCCTCCACCCAGCCACCAAGGGTCCCAGAAAGGTGACAACAAGCCCCCTGGGACGCCTGCTGTGTTTGGTCTTGCACCTCCTCAAAGCCACCTTCCTCCTCTGACTCCTCTTCTTCAGACTCCTCTCTCTGCGTTGCCTCTGTCTGCGTTATTATAAGGTGTGTACTGTTAAGTAGTACTATTCCTATCGGTTTAATCCCTGTTATGTCCACTATTAGGGGACGTGTATATGGCATTGATTTTTGGAACAGGGAGATGGAAAAAGATGCTTGGTCGGACCTCCTACTTCAAATTTGGGGCACTGCGCGTGCAATCTAAGGTGCCACCAGATATGATTGTCATTGTGCACTGGCGAAAGTTGGCAGAGTAGATGCAATAGGCTTCACACACACGCCTGTAGGCAGGCAATTGCTATTCAATCTATTACAGTCAAAAAAGTGTTGTTTTATGTCACTGTACACTACGGTTGCACCATATATGACGTATCACTGTGCACTGGCAAAAGGTGGCAGATTAGATGCAATAGGCTTCACACACACACGCCTGTAGGCAGGCAATTGCTATTCAATCTATTACAGTCAAAAAAGTGTTGTTTTATTTCACTGAGCACAATATAAGCTGTGAGCCTGACACAGGCAGGCAACTGAAATTAGATTAATTGTAGTGGAAGCTAAATACACAGCCTGGCTATCTATTTACCTATTAAATCTCCAGCTGCACTATCTGTCCTCTCACAACAATGCAGCTTCAGAATAATTCTAAAATGTATGCTGTCCTTCAGATGGAAGGCCCTGGAAGGGAGTGTATGCTGCTGATTGGCTGGAATGTGTCTGCTGACTGTGAGGTGCAGGGTCAAAGTTTCCTCAATGATAAAGAATAGGGGGCAAACCCAAAAGCGCATGTGTTCGCCATCGGATGCGAACGCGAATATGCCAAAATCGTCGCAAATAGTCCGCGGGCGAACTGTTCGCGACATCTCTAATAGGATGTATTGTATATTAGATACTGTAGATTGTGGGATGTATATTAGTGTATAATAACACTTATAGTGTTATTACATGTGTTCATTAGTGTGTTATAGGGGTCTATATAGTTGAGGCACACAGTCACATTGTGTGCCAAACAGCATTTCAACACTTTTTTTTATTGGGGCTCAGCGCAAGCCTCGCAATGAGCGCTGAAGGTCTTTACAGTATAAAACGGTTTCAATTATGTCTCAAACAGCATTCCCATGGCTTCAAATTTTATTGACTCTCATTTTTTGACAGGCAAGTCGCTAGTCACATATATAGTTCTCAGCAATGCGGGTAGTTGCTAACGCTGCAAAGCGAGGGCCGCAGTTGCTGGCAAGGAGCGCAAAGGTGCTCCTTGCACTGGTGGAGATGAGCGTCGATACGATACCTACGATACCCAATGACTTTCGGACCACAAATGCGGACCATCGCGAAGGTGACGCATTTGCGGAGGTGGAGGCTCTACGGCACCTCACAATCGGTTACAAACGACCACACAAGCAGGACTTTGAAAAAAAAACAACACACAAACAATGACAAACTATGGACTTACACAAAAAATTAAGAGCAGAGGCACTTCAAAAATAAAAAATTGCGGTCTTACACAAAAAGAAAATACGACCAGCGGGACTTAGAAAATATTCATTACGGACTCGCAAAAATACGACCTTGACGGACAACCCGCGTTCAGCGGCAAACATTAAAAAACACAAAAATACACACAAAAATAAAATAAAAACCTTACCCACAGCAAGGGGGGACACCCAGGACCTTGGCAACAAAAGTTAAACCTCGATTTCAGTCAAATTTACAAAGTTTAGACACTTGAAAATCCCCTAAGCGAGAGAAAAAATGGCAGACGAAAAAAAACGAAAACGAAGTTACACGACCCCTATAGCTGCAAAATACCGCAAAGCAAATACGGCTCTTACAAAAACCTGTACGACCTACAACATACACCATTAGCAAGGAAGCTAAATCATAAAAACCCGCCTACACCATACACATCCGCCACCATTTTACAACAATAACTAATAGATTGCAGAAGTACCCAGCTACACAAACAGCTTCACCTTGCGCACGCAGCCTATTTACACTACACACTGCACACATTGCTGACACTTACACCTCAGCTCAACAACACTGCAAATCTACATTATTTGCTGCAGGAACATCAAAACAGATTATGAGCGCACAAGGATCTCAGACCACCAAAACACTTACTCTCTTTGTCAAACAGCATTACCTGCCTTACAATTTTATTGCCGTCATTTTTTGACGGGCAATCGCTAGTATACCATTTGGTTTTAGTTTATTTGTATGTTACATCAATTAACTTGTGAAGTGGTATGATTGTTAAAGATTAATATATGGTCCAGTTAGTTAGCTAATAACCCGAATAACTGGCGTGTGCTGCAAGGAGAGCAGCTCGATGGCGTGGTAGTGAGTCAATAAGATACTGGAATATTTGCAAGGGTATCTGGAGACACACAGACAGAAGTGCATCCGACAGCTGGTGAAGAGTGAGTGATGGAGGATTCATAAGGCAAACATTGCGATCCAGGTGGTTTCACAGGTGCTTGAAGGGATTCAAGTCTGGGAAATTTTTAAGCTAGGGAAGTACTTGGAAGCCTTTGTTATGCTCCTCCAACCACTTCAGGACTATTCTGGCCATATGACATGTTGCATTTTCCTGATGGAAGATCCCACCTGCTCCAGAGAAGACATTTAACATGTATGGGTGTACTTGATCTGCATGGACCCAATGCCAAGAAAACATTCCCAAGATCATCTTGCTATTGCCACCAGTGCAGAGTTTTTGTTATCTGAGGTTTTGCGCCAGACACGCCAACATCCATCCAGTCGATGGAGCAGAAAATGTGACTCATCAGAGTAGGCAACCCTTTGCCAAACAGAAGAGGTCCGATTTCTGCACAGACAAGCTATTTGCTTTGGGGCCCTGTAGGTAACAGCGTTCGCTGTACTGTTGTTTTAAACAAACATCTGTAGCGTGTCAGTTGACCCTCTGGTATCTATTCTGCATGCCAACCTGGGAGTGGGGAATGGGATTTCTAATATCATGACACTTAACATATCATATAAACTATTATTGACCTCTATCAGCATCATACAGTGCAGGATATTGTTTGTAGAATGCCTACATGTCACCTTAAATACCCACCAAGTTTGCTCACGACATGTGTCGTATTTCATTGGCTACGCGCTGCTGACGTCAAGGGTAGGTGGTGATCATAATAATGTGACTCAACCCTGCAGTTGTACAGAATATGTGTCATGATGTCACTTCTTTTAATTTTGTTGCCTAGATTGATCACTAAATTTGTATTAGAAATACAATTCGTTGCAAACAGTGTATACTAATCTGCATACACACAATATTTTCTAAATATTCTCTACCTGATATTAACTACATTGCTTGTGTCAAACTATTAGTGATCATAAGATAAAAAAGGGCAAACTGTGTTAAATGTCGTTTTAAGTTAAACAAAATAATCAACATATAATGATCTAAAAAGTTTGAACTTGATGGACTGAACGTCTTTATTCAACCTCAATTACTATGTAACTACGTAACTATGTAAGTTAGCTTTTATGTGTTTTTAGCACCTAAATGTGAGTTCTTCGAAACTGGTGCTGTTACCCGAAAAGTTAACCAGCCTTGCGTTAACACTTGTCCATTTTAACATAAATTACTAATTGATGAGTATGTAACTATGTAGGTTCCCTGGTGGCCCAGTGGTTAGGCTGCAGGTACTTTCACCACAGCATCCTGGATGTGAATCCAGCCAGGGAACCAAGAGATCACACTGGTCACAAACCACAAACCATGTGGGAATACTAGGAGCTGTATGCTGTGGTCCACTGAGGAAGGAACTAGCAACCCACTCCAGTATCTCGCCATGAAAACCAAGTGGATCCGCATGGTGTGTTGTCCATGAGGTCAGGGAGTGTCGGACACGACTGAGCGACACATTTACATTTTTTTTAACTATGTAGATAGCATAATAGACACAATTCTTAAGTAATAAAATAAATTAACACAATAAACTGTCTATAAATATATATCAATTAGCGACTTGCCTGTCAAAAATGACAGGGCAATAAACTTTGAAGCCATGTCAATGCTGTTTGCCTCACAATGTAAAGCTTTTTCTACTCTGAGGACCTTCAGCACTCATTGCGAGCCTCTCCTCTCGTGTACTTTTGCTACTCTGAGCACCTTCGGTGCTCATTGCAGGCATCTCTCCTTGTGTACTTTTGCTACTCTGAGCACCTTCGGCGCTCATTATGAGCCTCTTCCCTCGTGTCCTTACAGTTTTGTGTTTTGCAACAATCATCTTCGGCGCTCATCGCAAAGACAGAGAAATAAATAATAATTAATTAATTAGTTACTTACTTTACCTATTTCTAATTAATATATGCAGCAATCAATAGCCTGAAGAGCTAACAATATGTTGTTCTCTTCCTGCAGCATACAATGTACAGTTGGACTGTTGCTCCCCTGAGGAGAAAGTGTCATCAATCTGCCAATTGTGCAGTGTAAATAGGCTGCGAGCACGAGGACAAACCGTTGGTGCAGCACCATTTTATTTTCGTAATGTTAGTAGTTGCAAGTTAGTGTTGTAAAATGACGTTGATTGTCTATGTGTTACGCGGCTCCCGAGGATTTTCCGTCCTTTGTAATAGTGTATTTTGTACCTTGTCCCTGGGTAAAAGTGTTACGCGCCTGGTGGTGTTTTGCGCGGTTCGCTGACATGCAGCCTCGTTTTTATTTTTCGGCCGCCATTTTTTTTCTCGCTTAGCCGATTTTCGACTGCCGAAACTGGGAAAATTCGGCTTAAATTTGCGTGCAACCTCATTTTCAGACATCCTGGCTGTCCCGTTTTTCAATGCCTCAATGGCTCGCTTTGCGAGGCACGCAGGAGTGCCTTCGGCGCTCATTTCTGGCTAACTCCCATGTTTCAATGCCTCAACTGCTCGCCTTTGGCGCTCATCGGCTAAGTGCTCCGAGCTCAGACGACTTCTGTGCTTCAACGGCTCGCCTCGGTAAGTGAGGCTCGCAAGCATGACGACGATTCGTAGTTTGACAACTATTATATGTGATAAAATATTTTATCAATATATAATGTGATTTCAATAGACCTCCATTTAATGTTTTAATGTTGATATTTAGATTCAGGTGATCACTTAACCCATGATGCATTCACATCCAATATGCCTTAACACATGAGAGGTATACAAAGTATGAGCATTATGCACATATAAGATTATAACATACATTTAATGTATCACCAAAATTAAAAGGTGGAATCTTGGGTTCCAGCCACGCAGTTTCTCGAAATGCAGTTGCTCTGTTGCAACTGGAATTTACTTCTTGCAAGTAAAGTGTGATTATTCGCTGTGTGCAGTAATTTTGTCCAGGTGAGAGGGCAGTGGTTTGCCTCTGTTAAACTTGCATAAAGGTTTGTGAGTTGTCGAGGCTTGTGAGCTTGCGAACACTTCTAGTCTTATATGCAGTTCTAGTAAAAGTGTAGGAGTTTAAATAAAAGAAGGGACTTCAAAGAAAGGGGGGCAGACTTATAGTGCAAAAAGGGAAGAAATATATATATATTTTTTTTCTTCTTTTTTATAAAGCTTTATACAAATATATTATTAGTTATCATTGTTTTGGGTTTTTTTCCAACCGAAATTTTGTAAACAATAATTATGAGTCAGTTAAATAGTTACATAGTTACATAGTTACATAGTAATTAAGGTTGAAAAAAGACTTTCAGTCCATCAAGTTCAACCTGTTAAGATCTCCTCTGATCTGCAATATGCGGATTAGTTATTAATTAAATTATTGATTAAATAATTATTAATAGTATAGTATTGGAGAATGAATAAAGAGTTAGTCCATCAAGTTCAACCTTTTTAGATCTCTATTGATCTTTTTAATTTGGACTATTTATTATTATTGTTAATTGTTAATTATTGTTAATTATTGTTAATTGATCCAGAGGAAGGCAAACATAAAAAAAAAAACCATTGAAACTTTGCCAATTGTCTCATAAGGGGAAAAAAAGCAAAATTCCTTCCTGACCCCAGAAACTGGCGATCAAATTTCTCCCTGGATCAATATTCCTTGCTAGTTATCTAGGATAGCCTTGAATGCCCTCTTTATTCAGAAATATATCTAACCCCTTTTTGAAGTTGTCTATCGAATTCGCTGTCACCACCTCCTTTGGTAGAGAATTCCACAGTTTAACCACCCTAACTGTGAAGAACCCTTTTCTTTGTTTAAGGTGAAATCTTTTTTCCTCTAACCTCAACGGATGTCCTCTTGTCAGTTGAAAATCTCTTGCTACAAAAAGTTCGCTTGACAAAGCCTTATATTGACCCTGGATGTATTTAAATAACGTAATCATATCTCCTCTTAGACGCCTTTTTTCTAGCGAAAATAAGTTTAATTTTGCTAGTCTTTCTGCATAACTTAGCCCCTCCATTCCCCTTATTAGTTTTGTAGCCCTTCTCTGTACTTTTTCCAGCTCTAAAATGTCTTTTTTGTGAGGTGGTGCCCAAAATTGTACTCCATATTCCAAATGAGGGCGTACTAGAGATTTGTATAGTGGCAGAATTATATCTTCTTCCCTGGCTTCTATACCCTTCCTAATACATGCTAATATTTTATTTGCCTTTGCAGCCGCTGCTTGGCTTTGAGCGCTGTTACCTAGGTGGTTGTCCACTAGTACTCCCAAATCCCTTTCAATATCTGATACCCCTAGATTTGCTCCATTGAGATTATAGATTGCTTGGCTATTGTTCCTTCCCAAATGCATAACCTTACATTTATTTGTATTAAATCTCATCTGCCATTTAGCCGCCCATTTCTCTAATTTATGCAAATCCTTTTGTAGGGAAAGTACATCATTATCTGATTTTATTACCTTGCACAACTTAGTGTCATCAGCAAAAATGGAGACACTACATTCGAGTCCTACTTCAATGTCATTAATAAATATGTTAAAAAGGAGAGGACCCAATACTGAGCCCTGAGGAACCCCACTTATCACATTAGACCAATCGGAGTATGTTCCATTTACAACAACCCTTTGCTTCCTGTCTTTTAGCCAGCTCTCGATCCATGAGCAGATATTTACTGCAATTCCTGTATCCCTTAGTTTGCTCACTAGTCTTCCATGTGGCACTGTATCAAATGCCTTTGAAAAATCTAAAAAGACTATATCCACTGAGTTGCCCTGATCCAAGTTCCTACTAACCTCCTCATAAAAACTAATTAGATTGGTCTGACACGACCTTTCCTTCATAAATCCATGTTGACTGCTACCTATGATCCTGTTCAAATAGACATATTCTTGTATTCTGTCCCTTATTAACCCTTCTAAAAGCTTCCCAACTACAGAAGTGAGGCTCACTGGTCTATAATTCCCCGGATTTGCTCTAGATCCCTTCTTAAATATAGGTATCACCTCTGCTTTTCTCCAGTCATCTGGTAGAGACCCTGTAGTGAGCGAGTCTTTAAAGATTAGATATAATGGTTTGGCTATTACAGAACCCAGCTCCCTCAGTACCCTTGGATGTATTCCATCAGGACCTGGGGCTTTATTAACATTTATTTTCTCCAACCTCTTTTGTATTTCTTCCTGCGTTAACCAATTATTTAGTGAAGGTAGTGTAGCCCCATTATGTTGCAGTGTCCCAACCACTGGTACCTCCCTTGTGTAAACCGACGAAAATAACCTATTTAGCTCATCTGCCTTTTCCTGGTCACTAATTATCAGATGGCCTGTGTCACATTGTAATGGTCCTATCGATTCCTTCCTGGCCTTCTTCCCATTAATATATTTATAAAATATTTTAGGGTTAGTCTTACTTTCCATTGCAACTGACTTCTCATTTTCTATTTTAGCCAGTCTAATAGCCCTTTTGCAAGCCTTGTTGATTTCCTTATAGTCACATAAAGATGCCTCTGTTCCCTCCTTCTTGTATAATTTAAATGCATATTTCTTTTTCCTCATCATGATCTTTAAGTCATTGTTAAGCCACATGGGATGTGATTTACTCCTATTTATTTTATTACCACATGGTACATGCTGATGAGTATGTTTATTTAGTAAGGATTTGAATGTTGTCCATTTATTTTCAGTATTCTTCCCTGTAAGTTCTTTGTCCCAGTCTATATGTTGTATTGCTGCCCGTAGACCATTAAAGTTAGCCCTTTTAAAATTTAGAGTTTTTGTTTGCCCCTTACAACTCTGTTTTTTGTATTCAATCTCAAATGAGACTGTGTTGTGATCACTGTTCCCCAAGGGTTCCCCTATTTTTACATTTGATATTATATCAATATTACTTGTGATGACTAAATCCAAGATGGCCCCATTTCTAGTAGGTTCTTGTATTACCTGGGCTAGATAATGATCCCTGAGTGTACTCAAGAACCTGCTCCCCTTAGCTGAGCTGCTGGTCTCGTTTATCCAGTTTATATCAGGGTAATTAAAGTCTCCCATTATTAGAACTTGCCCATGCTTAGCTGCATTTCCAATCTGTAACAATAATTGTATTTCCTCACTTTCAGCTATATTTGGGGGTTTATAGCATACTCCCACCAATATGCATTTAGAATTTGCTCCTCCACTATTTAGCTCAACCCACAAGGATTCAATGATGCCGTTAGTGCCAGCATTAATATCTTCTCTAACTATAGGCTTAAATTCAGGCTTAACATAAAGACAGATCCCTCCTCCTCTTTTACCATTTCCCCTATCTTTCCTAAATAGGTTATAACCATCCAGATTAACAGTCCAGTCATGAGATTCATCCCACCATGTTTCCGTAATGCCTATTAAGCCCCATTTTTCTTGTACTGCTAATATTTCTAGCTCATCCATTTTCCCAGGCAAACTTCTTGCGTTTGCAATCATACACTTTATGTTGCTATGGCTCTGCTGATGTGAAGTGCCTACCACTGTATTTGAGGCCCCTATTAATATCTCCCTACTTTCTATTGTAACCCTCCCCCCTTCTCCTCCCCCATGGGTAAATAATTCATCCCTTTCCCTCTCTACCCTATTTACCCCAATACTTCTATATAGTCCCTCCCCCCCACCTACAAGTTTAAAAACTCCCCCAGCCGTTCTACCATCCTATTCCCTAGCACAAAAGCGCCCTCATCATTAAGGTGCAATCCATCCCTGCTATAGAGATTGTACCCAAGTGAGAA
The DNA here is from genome assembly GCA_027410445.1 of Discoglossus pictus. NCBI lineage: Eukaryota > Metazoa > Chordata > Amphibia > Anura > Alytidae > Discoglossus > Discoglossus pictus. The sequence continues at coordinate 166,255,500 of CM050165.1, forward strand.
GTCAGCCCAGTGCTCTAAAAACCCAAAACCCTCTGCACTGCACCACTTTTTTAGCCACGCATTAACCTCCCTAAGCTCCTTCTGCCTCCCTGGGCTAGCACGTGGCACTGGTAGTATCTCAGAAAATACTACCTTGGAGGTCCTTGCTTTAAGCTTATTCCCTAATTCTCTAAAATCATTCTTTAGGACGCTCCATCTTCCACTAACTTTGTCATTGGTACCAATGTGTACCAAGACCGCCGGTTCAGTGACAAACTCCCTCAGTGTATATCCTGTCATATGTATGCACTACTGGAACAGATGATCCAGGGTCCACACCTCTCTGAGAGGTGTGAGCATGTTACCTCTCTGAGAGGTGTGAGCATGTTGCCTCTCTAAAAGCTCAAATTGAAGAACTGGAGAAGAGAATTGTAGCACTTACTGCTCACTGAGCACAGTTCAGCTGGCCCTAGCATGGAGGGTGGAGTTGGGCTAGTGAGAATGTCCAGGGAGGTAGCTCTGTTAAAGTTAAAAGGGGAAGCAGGGGGATCAGGAGGAGGAGGCAGGCCAGTTCTGAGTTGGCAAACACCAACAGATTTACCAGATTGAGTGAACACAGTTGGGGATGTCCATTCAGGAATGGCAATGCCAGATAGAGCTGTTCCCTCTAACAGCTGAGAGAACAGTTCTACTGGAGGAGAGGGAGGACAGAATAGGCAGAGCAACAGACAGGTTTTGGTGGTAGGGGACTCTATTATTAAGAAGATAGACAGGGTGACTTGTCACCCAGAACCCAGCAATCAAACAGTTTGCTGTCTCCCGGGTGCTTGGGTTTGGCATGTTGTGGATTGGGTAGATAAATTATTGGGAAGTGCTGGAAATGAACAGGCGGTCTTGGTACATATTGGTACCAATGACAAAGTTAGTGGAAAATGGAGTGTCCTAAAGGGTGACATTAGAGAACTAGGGAATAAGCTTAAAGCAATGACCTCCAAGAAAGTATTTTCTGAGATCCTAGCTGTGCCACGTGCTAGCCCAGGGAGATAGAAAGAGCTTTGGGAGGTTAATGCACGGCTAAAAATGTGTTGCATTAAGGAGGGGTTTGGTATTTTAGAGCACTGGGCTGACTTCTCACTTGGGTACAATCTCTATAGCAGGGATGAATTGCACCTTAATGGTGAGGGAGCTTTTGTGCTGGGGGATAGGATGATAGAAAGGATGGAGACATTTTTAAACTAGTAGGTGGGGGGAGGGACTAGATGAATGTAATGAGTTAGGAAGTGTAGAGGGGATAAGGGATGAATTAACTACTCATGGGGGAGGAGATGGGGGAGGGTTAGTATAGTCAATAAGGGGATATTACTAAGTAACTCAAGCACAGAGGCAGGCACCTCAAAACTACAAACTCATAACATAACATGTATGCTTGCTAATGCCAGAAGCTTGCCAGGAAAAATGGGAGAGTTAGAATTATTGGATGAATCTCATGACTGGACTGTTAATCTGGATTGTTATTACATATTTAAGAAAGACAGGGGGGGATTTGTCTGTATGTTATACCTGAATTTAAGCGTATAGTGAGAGAAGATTTTTATGCTGGAACTAGCAGTAATATTTAATGTTTGTGAATTAATAGAGTTAAATTTCAGAGCAGCAAATTCCAAAAGAATATTAGTTGGAGTATGCTATAAACCCCAAAATATAATTGAAAGTGAGGTAGTACCTTTATTGTTACAGATTGGAAATGCATCTAAGCATCGGCAAGTTCTAATAATGGGAGACTTTAAATTACCCTGAAATAAACTGAATAAATGAGAACAGACGTTCAACTAAGGGGAGCAGGTTCTTGAGTATACTCAGCCAAAAGCAGAGGTGATACCTATATTTAAGTAGGGAGCAAGAGCAAATACGTGGAATTATAGACCAGTGACCCTCACTTCTGTAGTGGAAAAGCTTTTAGAAGGGTTATTAAGGGATAATATACAAGAATATGTCTATTTGAACAGGAGTATAAGTAGGAGTCAACATGGATTTATGAGGGATAGGTCATGTCAAACAAATCTAATTTGTTTCTATGAGGAGGTTAGTAGGAACCTGGATCACGGCAACTCAGTAGATGTAGTCTTTTTGGATTTTGAAAAGGCTTTTGATACAGTGCCACATGGGAGACTATTGTGCAAACTAAGGGATACAGGAATTGCAGAAAATATCTGCTCATGGATCAAGAGCAAGCTCGCAAGAACTGCGTCCCTTGGTCCACATTTGTGGAAGGTGGAGGCTCCAACGTCGGCTGCAATGAGCTGAAGGCTCTTCGCGAGGGGCCGCATTTACGGAGGTGGAGGCTCTACAGCGCCTCCCACGCGGTTACAAACACCCACACAAGCGGCACTTTAACAAAATAGATCTAACACGCAATCACTAAATACGGACTTACACAAAAAAAAAGAACCGCAGGACTTAGAACGCAAAATTTACAGACTTAGCATAAAAAAATACGAAACGCAGAACTTAGAAAAAAAAAAAAACTACGACCTTAATGGCCGAACCGCGCGCACCTCAAAACTTTAAAAACACAATACATACACACAAAAAATACATAAAAAGCTTACCCACAGCAAGGGGCGGGGGGGGGGGACCCAGGACCTCTGCAAGTGAAGTTACACCTCAATTTAAGTCCAAATTCCCGAGTTAGATACACGAAAATCCACTAAGCAAGACAAAAAATGGCCGCCGAAAAAAACGAAAACGAGGCTACAGGACCCTAAAGGCGCAAAACATCCCCAAGCACATACAGCTTTTCAAAAAAGCTGGTACGAGGTACAATATACACTTTTAGCAAGGACGCTAAATCATTCACAGCCGCGTACCACATACACATTCGCCGACATATTACAACACTAACTTACACGATGCGGAAGTACACAGCTACCCTAACGGCTTTCCCTCATGCACGCAGCCTATTTACACTGCACAAATTGCTGACACTTACACCTCAGCTCCACAACAGTGCAAAACGACATTGTATGCTGCAGGAACATCAAAACAGATTGTCAGCTCGTCAGCACAATGCTTCCTGCATATGTTGCTTCCAAATAGGTAAAGTATATTCATTTATTAATTAGTTAATTAGCATACAAAAATACATATACACAAAAAAAACACTCTCACAATAAACACAAAAGCCATTCACCACGCGACTCACAACGAGCGCCAACGCTGCTCATAGCACACAAAGCCTTGCAATAAGCGCAAAAAGCAGATCAGTGCCGACCAAACCATAACAGCAAAAGCGCCTATCAGAAAAAAAATACAACAACCAACAGCCGATGGCGCTCAGCGCAAGGCTCGCAATGAGCGCCGAAGGATCTCGGACCACCAACAAAAATGTATGTCGGGGGCAAACAGCATTACCTTCCTTACAATTTTATTGCCCGCTCATTTTTGACGGGCAAGTCGCTAGTAATAAAATATTTGCAAAAATATGAGGGGTATACTCACTTTTGTGAGATACTGTATTGATAACTAGAAAATCTTACTGTCTCATTCTAAGTCATTTCCCTTTTGAAAATAAGTAACCCCCTGCAGTTTACTCTGTAGATGCAAGACAACTTTGAATATCCCACAAAGATTGGCTGGAAAATCTGATATGTCACAAGAACCTGCCTTTGCATGTAGTTGCAAGCTACTTGTCCTACCACTGAAAACCTCTATATCTGAACTCAGAACTATTTGTGAGTGACACATAGATTACATGCTTAACAAGTGAATATAAAGCTCCAGAAGTTTAGAGCATGCGTTTATTTGGGTTTTCTGTGAGGCATGGAATAAAGGCATATGTTTTTTGTCAAAAACTACAAAAAGGATCTCTGCAATTAAGTCCACAAAGCCTGAAAACATGTCAGTATTGGTTAATGGCAGTTACACCAAGATTGAAGATTACAAGATAGACTGTACTGAAAAAAAACCTTTTTAATCCTGAAACCACCTATGTATTTGCCTGTTAGGTTTATCTTTTTATGAGCTCTCTTATCACTAGTTACCAGTGAATGATTATTGATGCTGTTTCTTTCAGCAGTCTGTTTTGGTACCTGACTTTTGCTCTACCTGTCTCCAGCAAAAATCAACACAGTAACAATACAGATATTGCGTATCAGAATGTGCAGTATTTAATCACTGGATTCACCCCTCCACCTATTGTGATAACACATTGCATATTTACAGGTTGCTCTGGCAGGAAGCAATCCATACCTGTGATTGATCACTGCACTCCTGAATGGGAATTATGAGATAGCGTATGTCAAGTTACTTAATTAGATTCCTGTCCTGGAACCAGAGGTTCTTTGTCAGTGCATCTTTCTTCACATACCTGTTATGACCAACAACCTTTCACATAAGATACAAAGCAGAATTTCCAGACATTGTTAAACAGATAATTAACAAGTTTCACTAGTATGCACATTAGCAACACCAATACAGACATATTAAAATATTTGTATTCTTATTTGAATAGTTGGTCAAATTGTACATATCTCTAGTTCAGGAATTCACGCTGTTCTGAATATCTTTTCAGTTTACCATACTTATAACACAGCATTCATCTGTACAAGGCCTATTCACAGATAGAGACCATAAATCTTACTGATTTCTCTAATACACCTATTACAGTTCTAACTGTGCTACTTAGGGATCACCATAGTTTTGTTTACCAAATAGCCATTACTAATGTTTACAAGATCTGCCTACTTGGTGCTTCTGGTTTTACAAAATATATTTACGTAATCCATATTATTTCAATATTTATCTCACCCAGTGTTTACAATTTACTGCATACATGTAAAAAACAATGGGCCCTATTACAGTTATAGATCAGGGAAGAAGGTAAAAGAGCAAGGACTGTACAGTGTTCAGCAAAGTAAAGGGGGTGTGATATGTGAGGGACGAACAAAGGAGATAGGGATGGGTGCTATGTGAGGTGGTGCTCAGAGGGGTTGGGTGCTGTGGGGAATGGATCCTGAGAGGTGAATACTGCTGACACCAAAGGGGGTCCCTTTGTTCTCTAGCTCTGCTACTATGCCCCAACTACCCTTTCAAGCAATGAGATAGACAGTGAACCACGTAAAAGTATCCATGCAAATCTAGTCACATTTATATTTATTTATGCATCAGATTTCTCACTGAGAATTGGATTATTCCAATTTTAGTTAGTTATATGGAAAAAAAATTGTTCCCATATTTATCCAATTCAGTATTCATCCGTCCCTCAGGAACAGATTAATGATGAATATAGAGGTTTCATTCTACACTCTTTTTGAATTAGCTTTTATATGCAATATGACAAAGTGGAAAATAACATGATGGAAGAAGACCCCCAAATCCACAGAAGCTGTCTTCTACTAGAGTTGAAATGTCCCAGTTTAATAATTAATATGTTCTCAAAGCAACTGACAGCCTTTTTTAAAGTAGTATTGCTGTAGATTAAATTATGTGTTTAAGCAACAACCTCTTTCAATAAGTGCTGCATTTTCAAAGGAATGCAGAATGCATTATATACAACAGTATACTTTATTATACTTTATATTATTTAGTAAATCTCAATACTTCACATTCTTTCTCTTCTATTTGCAACTGTTGTAGTGAAAAGGCACTAAATATGCTTATTGTGTGCTTTAACATGAGGCCATCTTGGATTTAGTTATCACAAATACAATTGATATAATATCAAATGTTGAAATAGGGCAACCTTTGGGAAACAGTGATCACAACACAGTCTCATTTGAGATTGAATTAATAAAACATAACTGTAAGGGGCTAACGAAAACTCTTAATTTTAAAAGGGCAGATTTTAACAGTCTAAGGGCAGCAATACAACATATAAACTGGGATAGAGAACTAAACTGCTAATCATAAATGTACAACGTTCAAATCCTTACTAAATAAACATACTTATCACCATATACCATGTGGAAATACATTTAGAAGGAGTAAATCACAACCCATGTGGCTTAACAATGAAATAAAGATGAAGATGAGGAGTAAAAAACAAGCATTTAGTTATACAAACAAGAGGGGTCTGAGACTCCTTTATGTAAGTACAAGGAAATCAACAAGGCTTGCAAAAGGGCTGGCTAAAATAGAAAATGAAAAGATAGTTGCAAAGGAGAGTAAGACTAACCCTAAAATATTTTTAAAATATATTAATGGGAAGAAAGCAAGGTAGGAAGCTATAGGGACATTACAATGTGACACAGGGCATTTGATAATTAGTGACCAGGAAAAGGCAGATAAGCTAAATAGGTTATTTTCTTCGGTATACACAAGGTAGGTACCAGTGGTTGGGTCACTGCAATATAATGGGGCTACACTACCTTCACCAAAAAAATGGTTAATGCAGGAAGAAATCCAAAAGAGGTTGGAAAAAATAAATGTTAATAAAGCCCCGGGTGCTGATGGAATATACCCAAAGGTACTGAGGGAACTGGGCTCTGTAATAGCAAAACCATTATATCTAATTGTTCAAGATTCACTCAACTTAGGTTCTCTACCAGATGATTGGAGAAAGGCAGAGGTGATACCTATATTTAAGAGGGGAGCAAGAGCAAATCCGGGGAATTATAGACCAGTGAGTCTCACTTTGGTAGTGGGAAAGCTTTTAGAAGGGTTAATAAGGGATAATATACAAGAATATGTCTATTCAAACAGGATTATAAGTAGGAGCCAACATGGATTTATGAAGGATACGTCATGTCAAACAAACCTAATTTGTTTCTATGAGGAGGTTAGTAGGAACTTGGATCAGGGGAACTCAGTGAATGTCTATTTGGATTTTGCAAAGGCTTTTGATACAGTGTCACATGGGAGACTATTGAGCAAACATAGAGATACAGGAATTGCCATACATATTTGCTTATGGATTGAGAGCTGGCTAAAAGACAGGAACCAAAGGGTTGTGGTAAAAAGAACATACTCGGATTGGACTAATCTGGTAAGTGGGGTTCCTCAGGGTTCAGTATTAAGTCCCCTCCTTTTTAACATATTTATTAATGACTTGGAAGTGGGATTGGAGTGTGGTGTCTCCATTTTTGCTGATGACACAAATTTGTGCAAGGTAATTAAATCAGAAAATGATGTACTTTCCCTCCAAAGGGATTTGCATAAATTAGAGGAATAGGCATCTAAATGGCAGAGGAGATTTATTATGAATAAATGTATGGTTATGCATCTGGGAAGGAAAAATATCAGATATTGAAAGGAATTTGGGAGTACTTGTGAACAACTGCCTAGGTAACAGTGCTCAATGCCAAGCAGCATCTGCAAAGGCAAGTAACATATTAGCATGTATTAAGAAGGGTATAGAAGCAAGGGAAGCAAATATAATTCTGCCACTATATAAATCCCTAGTATGCCCTCATTTGGAATATGGAGTACAATTTTGGGCACCACTACATAAAAAGGACATTTTAGAGCTGGAAAAGGTACAGAGAAGGGCAACAAAGCTAATAAGGGGCTAAGTTATGAAAAAAAGACTAACCAAATTAAACGTATTTACTCTATAAAAAAGGCGTCTACGAGGGGATATGATTACCTTATATAAATAAATCCAGGGTCAATATAAGGCTTTGTCAAGGGAACTATTTGTGCCAAGAGGCTTTCAACTGACAGGAAGACTTCTTTTGAGATTAGAAGTAAAAATATTTCACCTTAAAGAAAGAAAAGGGTTCTTCACAGTAAGGGTAGATAATTCTCTACCAAAGAAAGTGGTGACAGCGGATTCGATAGATAACTTTAAAAATAAATTGGATTTATTTTTAAATAAAAAGGGCATTAAGGGCTATCCTGGATAAATAGAGCAGGACTATTGATCCAGGGATGAATCCAATCACCAGTATCTGGGGTCAGGAAAGAATGTTATATTTTTTCCCTGTTGAGATAATTGGCAAAGTTTCACTGGGGTCCTTTTCCTGTTTGCCTTCCTCTGGATCAATTAACAGTAAATCCACGTATTGCAGATCAGAGGAGATCTAAAAAGGTTGAACTTGATGAAATAGTATTTTTTCATCCTAAATTACTGTGTAACTATGTAACTATGTAACAATTTATGTATCAATATCACAAAAATAGTTATGTATTCTGGTGCAATAATACACATTTACTATCATGTCTTGGTACAACCTACCTTAAGTAGACACCAAAACAGAATTTATTTTGAAGAAACAAAGCTATTCAAAGTTTTAGACTTACTTAATTGAATCTTTTATAAGTATCATTAAACAGCGCTGTCATAAAAAAGAAAAAAATCATTGGGCCCAATACACATATAATTTGGCTCTAGTTTTTCTCTCTTAATATATTTTGTGTCAATCTGGAGCCTTAAGGAGCCTCTTCTTACACCAGTACCCCTTACACATGTACCCCTAGTATCTCTTGATGGCATCTGTGTCATTAAATCTTATGCCGACCACTATATGATCTGACAATACTTAACCAAGCCCATAATTTACTTCTTAAACACTCGCAATACTTCTTAGACACAGCCAATAGTAAATGAGGCAGTCAAAATGACATCAGTAAAGCATGTAAAACATGGAGTTCATACTTAAACTTCACTCAGAGACTACAAATTAATTAGCGTTGAGAAGTAAATTTAGCGATCGGACTCGCAATCCAGCAATGTACAGTAGTGTGTGTATATTTGCATTTAAAGTGCTACAGATAGGAATTTAACCCCCTAGTGGGTCCACACATTTGCGCGTTATGGGCTTGAATGTCAGTGAATTTGTTGCAATTTAATAGCGTGATTGGAACGCAACAGTTACGGGCTTGACAGATCAAAGGATTTGCGAGCGCTCAGTTCAAATTTCCATGTCTTGTAGCTTTTTCTCGCCCTTACCCTGCAAGTCATTGGCGGGTTGCTTTACGATGCAATTTAATAGCCGTAAGTCTTGCGGTCTACGTTACGGGCTATGGTTTTCAATGTTGAGGGAATTTATTAGGACTTGGCAAATAATTGAAAATAGAAAAGAGAGTTAATTAGTGGTTAAGTTTGTGGGTGCATCAGCTGTAAAAAATGGAGTTGATAGTGCTAATTTTGCACTATAAATTACGACATACATATATACATACATACACACACATGGATTTAAAAATCTGAGCAATCCGATTGGTTCAAATAGATTGAAAATCAATGTTGAGTAGGCTGACAACTGTAAGCTCATTCTGATTGGCTGGAATATGATTGACATCTATTTTAGTGATTTTTTTAGAGCTGCTTTTTTTGAATTTTTATGGAGGAGCCTTTCCTGGCCCAGAAGATACAGGCAATGGCTTCAATCAAGAAAGAAGAGGACCAGAATCACTTCAATTAGAATGGATAGCCCACTTAGTCCAGAGCAGATGATTGAGGACTAGAGTGTCAAAGATCATCGCTATGTAATCATGAGGCCTAGGTAGCTATTACTAATTTATTTTATTTTACAGGTTGTGTTTCTTTTTTATTTTACTGTAATTTTATTATTTTAATCATAATTTTTTTATTTTTGGAAATGTTATGTTTTTTATTTTTGTAATTTAGGGTTTTTTTGTTTTGTAATTTAGAGTTTTTATTTTTGTAATGAAGGTTTTTTATGTATTGTAATTAATGGGGGGTATTTTTTATCATTTAGATTTATTTTTAATTATTAGTTCATTGGGGGGTTAATATGTTACATATAGTTACATAGTAATTGAGGTTAAAAAAAGACTTTTAGCCCATCAAGTTCAACCTTTTAAGATCTCCTCTAATCTGCAATATGCTGATTAATTGTTAATTGATCCAGAGGAACGCAAACAGAAAAAAACCCAAGTGAAACTTTGCCACTTGTCTCAATGGGAAAAAAAATAATTCCTTCCTAACCCCAGATACTGGCGATCGGATTCCTCCTTGGATCAGTACGCCCTCTCTAATTAACCAGGATAACCCTGAATCTGCTATCCCCACCTCCCTTGGTAGAGAATTCCACAGATTAACCACCCTTACTGTGAAGAACCCTTTTCTTACTTTGAGGTGGAATCTTTTTACTTATAACCTCAAAGGATGTCCTCTTGCCAGTTGAAAACCTCTTGGCACAAAAAGCTCCCTTGACAGATTTTTATACTGATCCTGGATGTATTTATATAAGGTAATCATATCCCCTCTTAGACGCCTTTTTTCTAGAGAAAATATGTTTAATTTGGTTAGTCTTTCATCGTAACTTAGCCCCTCCATCCCCCTTATTTGTTTTGTTGCCATTCTCTGTGCTTTTTCCAGTTCTAAAAATCACACCATATACATATTTATATGTGTACTAGCGACTTGCCCGTCAAAAATTACAGCAATATAATTGTAAGCCAGGCAATGCTGTTTGCCACATAATGTGATGCTTTTGCTTCTCTGAGCACCTTCGATGCTCATCGCGAACCTTTCCTCCCGCCTACTGTACAAGCCACTCATTGCAGAGTTCATTAACCTGCAAGTTTTATGCTTGGGAATGCCATGTGTTTCTTTCCAGCATCTCTGCTGATAAATGTCTGTGTGTCGCTCACTGACTGTTGTTTGTTTTATTTTCAAAGTCCTGCGTGCCTGGTGTTGTTGGTGAAAGTGTTAGTGTCTTTGCAGTTGTGTATTTTCTAAGTCCCACGTGCCTGGCGTTGTTTGTGTAAGTGTTACTGTCTTTGCCGTTATGTAAGTCCAGTGTGCCTGGCTTTGCTCAGTCATTTTCATCCAGCTTCAGTTTTTTTTACGTTTTTTGTCCGCCATTTTTTTCTTGCTTAGTCGATTTCCGAGTGACTAGTGTGAATGTCTTTTAATTTATTTTTTATTATTTTTCTTGTTTTTCGTCTTGTGCGATTTCTGTGGTTCGGCCGTTAACATCATATTTTTCCAAGGTCGGATTTTTTTGCCCCTGAGACTCCTGCGTTCCTCAACTGCCTAAGTCCCACATGATTCAATGCCTCAACTGCTCGCTTTGTGAGGCCCTGCGAGCTCGGAAGACTTCAACTCCTAAGTCCTGCATGCTTCAATGCCTCAACTGCTCGTTTCAGTGCCTCAACTACTTGTCTCTCTTTGCAAGGCTCACAGGGCAATTAGCGCCTTTGCCGCTCATGGCGTCAGTCCTGCAAGCTCGGCAGACTTCAATGCCTTAACGGCTCGCTTCGGAAGACTCGCAAGCGTGACGACAAATCACAGTTTGACATTTATAATATGTGATGTTGTGATCGGGTAGGGGGACAGGTTTTGTGTGGGGAAGGGGGTGATCGGGGATTGGGCGGGGAAGCCGTATCCCCAAGGAATCCCTCCACGTCTGTTTAAATAGAGAGAATGCCCAGGGATTCTCATTAGCATAGGTTTGCTTGTGCTCAGTAATACAAAGCAAAAAAAATGACTTCACATGCAAGTCGCTTGTTTTATGGAACTATGCAACTATAACCATTTACAAGTTCTCACACAGAATGGAACCTTAAAAGGTAAACTTTGAGATTGAGAATTCTGTGTCTGTTGCAAATGCAGAGGAGAACTGAAGGAAGAAGATATGCCTATAAATGAATGGAAGGAAAATGAGTATGAGAGAAAGAAAAGAGAGAATATGATAGAGAAAAAAAAAGGAATTAGTGAAAGAGAAAGAAAGCAAAGGTAAATGTGACGTAAAATAAAATATAGAAGTAAACTTTGAAATGCATTCAGCATACTATAAGGCTGTAAAAGTACTTCTCATAGGAAATAAGCATTGCTTATAATGAAGCTTAGTGAATTTGGGGGAAAGATAGAGAAACAAAAGTAGAGACAAAAAAAGAGGAAAAAACAAATAAAAAGAGAAAGAGACAAACAAAGAAAAGAGAAATGAGTTACAGAATTTTAAAATCCAGATTGCCCATCATTTTCCTAGGAACTACTTCCAAAAACATAGGAATTAATACTGTACGGTTGTCCTTTGCATCAAGTACCTATTTCTCAACACATATTAACTCTTCAACAATACATATTGACCCTGCAGGGAGATGTGACAGATTCCGCAGTCAGTGACAGTGGTCACCTGGAGGTATTGCGAAACACTGCCGAGCAATGAAAAGAGCTGGCAAAGTGCTGTCATGTCAGTGAAACACTGATATAGCAGACAATCTTAGTAATTACTTTTTCTCACTCTTCGTAGAAATTGAGAAATCTTAGTAAGAGAAATAGCACTTAGATGTAAAATAGGTGAACACATCCATTTACAAAGGAGCTTTTACACTGAAAGTGGAAATGTCAAATGGCCAAGTTGGTTATTAAATAGATTCAATATAAAGGGTTTGCTGCAATAGCATTAACACAACAATGTAAACTGTAACTCTTACAGGGGCAATGACATGGCATATTTCTTTATCAAAATTTAGTGAAGCTCGTTTTTTAAATTAGGGAAAATAGATCTAATGTCTGTTGGTTTTTATATTGCAACATGTCAGCAGGCAATCTATACTCCACAATTTAAAATGTAAGCTGTACTAGTCCTAGTATACAGCTCCAGATTGACTTGACACTATTCAACCAAATAAACATGAGGAAAGCTAGATGGTTGTATAGGGATAATAAATAAGGTTACAAACTACATCTCAATTGTTTTGATGAAAGAAACATTGATGCTTTTTAAAGAGAAAAACATAATCTTCAGAAAGGGGTTAGAAGTAAATAGAAACACTCATGCAAGGTATATCTTCCCAAACTGTAATGAATAATGTCCCTCATTTGGAGAGGCAGTCCCGTTATTACTGGAAAATCCATTTGTCTCCCCCAGCCTGCCACATCTCCAACACTTAGGGACACATTCCTCTCTTTCAGAGTGATTATCCCCTCCTTTCTCTATACTTATAACTCAGACATGAGTTATATGCTAGCTGTATGACAATTATTTGATACCACGCATACAGACCTGCAAAATTTTACCCAAATGGAAACTTTTTCAATGCAGTTTTGGCATTGAAATACACTGTTGAAATCCAAATTCCATTTGACTAATTAAAATACCACCATCAAAACTTCCATATTGAAATCATCAGCATTGTTTGGAACAGGGTTGTTCTCGAGGTCTGCTGTTTCACTGTATCTTGATGGATACAGTTAAATCAATTGGTGACAATTATTTTAATCTATTATGTTGAGGAATACTATGGAAATCTGTATAAAGTCAATAAGGTTTCTAAAAATGTTACATCTTAATAGCCATATATAATATTATTGTAATAGTTTTTCCAACCATAATAGTCTAGCTGTAGTAGAATGCGAAGCATGATATAGATTTTACTATGAGGGTTCCATTTTAGTTTTCTCAAAAATGGGCATGATTTAGGCACCTTAATGGCTTCACTTAAAACAATGGGAATCTTGACCCACTAAGCAATAGAGGATACCCAGAAGAGCTTGGGCTATATATTAAGGGCATTACTTAACTATGGTTAAATCTTTATGAATTTAGATAATTTTGCTTGCTGATAATATATTTTAACACTGTAAATAATAAATGTACACTGATCTCATCATTTCATATCATTACTCAGTCTATTTTTAGTGCTCATTTAACAAATACACTGGGCAGTATTTATTGCTTCTATTTCATTGTCATTCTATGTTCCCAATCTAAAAACGTCTGAAACAGAAATGTATTTTGACTCAGTTGATTTATAGCCCCTGTCACTGCCCTAGTCTTTCCTCTCATCCTTCTGCTTCTCTCCTCAACTATCAGTGAGGGAGATTAACTATGGATCACAGTATGCATCCTTGTTATTTAATGTGCATTATTTCATATGGGTGAAAATTGCCATCACAGATTATCCCAGCACATTCTAGGCACTGCAATTGTTTAGTAACCCCCCCCCTTCCTCCCCCCCCCCCCCCCACACACACAGAATATGTTGTCATTTCTTGTCAGCTTCCCCTGTCTCACTCCTCTTCTCCTCCTCATTTATCGTTCTCTCTCCTCCTATCAAATCTCTCACCTTCTGTCATTTTCCAGTGATTCAGCCTCACTCTTTTTTTCCCATACCTCTTTTCATCCATGTCAATCAATGTATCAACCATTGTCCCTTTCTCAACCCCTTCTTCAAACATCTCTCCCTCTCTCTATCATTCCTTTATTTCCTTCATTTTTTTGCATTCCTCTTCTGTCTTCCTGCTTGCTTTCCTTCACTACTAATTCCTCTCAACCCCTACTGAGATGTTCTAAGCAGACCAAACTAATGTCTATATCATAAATAAGTCATCATCATCAGCTATAGCAAATACTGTTGACATATTAATATTCCTGTATAACATTGTATTGGATATTAATACTCTCAGACATCTATTCAATGTCAGCAGATGCTTTTCATGAACTCTTGATTCAGAGGTCCACAAATGGTTAGCCTTCCTAGTGTGAGCAGGTGTTCAGATTGAAGTTTTAATTCTGGTTGCAATCCCAGCTAAAATGGTAAAAATGTTAACTAGAGAAGGGAAATAGGCTGCATGTATTATATTTGTGTTCTATGTCAATATTATTATTCTCCTATGCTTATATGCTTGTGATTTTGAGAGTTAACAATATAAATTATTTGTAGGAAACATCAACAAAACCAGCTTGAGCTTTATAGCTTCCTATTTAATCTTGCAAATTAAAACACTTTATTAGAAAACCTGTATTTTTATTATTATTGTCAAAATTCTAATGAAACTGTCAACTTTAACATATACATTTGTGCTCCTAGTTTTGTTATGTCAGAGACTAAATGTAATTAATATAACCTCATTGCAATGCAGTTTTTTTCAAAATGTTACCATCTATCCCGAATTTGATTTGATAAACATTCATCGTAAATACATTTTCATTTTTAACATAAAAAGCCAAACATCAGGGGGATTTAATTTAATGCAAACAAGCAATGCTAAATATGACTTAATTTTATAATTGTATTCATCTGATTTTTTTAGTTCAGTGACTTTTTTATGCACTCTCAGAAAAGTTGGACATATGATATCAAGCATTCAGAGATAATCTTGAGGGAGATTGTCTAAGCATCACAAGAGATGTGATGTGCATCACTGCCCTTTGTATTTATCTTCACACTTTGACATATCTTCATACTTTATTAACAGAATAACATAAAAATTAATTAGAGAAATATCTTTCTTAGTACGAACAGACCAGCATCAATAATTTATCAGATATTTGTCATAAAGCTATCTATCATCACCTTGACTGGACTGAAACATTGGCTTTCTCTGCACAATATACTTTTATTATGTGGTTTTTGCCAAATAGTAATCCTTGGAACACTGAGGTTCCATGGTGTGAACATGGACTCCTCCGAAACCATCTCTAGCAGTTTCTCTCTGTGGAAATTGGGACATTCTTGAATGTAGTCATGCACTTGAGATAGTTTGAAGTACTAAAGACAATGTGGTTGGGGTTTGGATCTTTGCAAACCATTTTGGTGTACAAATGAAAGATTATGGAGTTTCTCCGAAATAATTTTAGTCCTTAGAGTCCAATAATTGTTGTAACTAAAAGTGGTTCAATTGTTAAGTAACATTTTGAATAGATGGTTAGGGGCTAATATATATTTATTTGCTAAGAGGAAAATTGACAATCAGTAGCTTTGCAGCTCATCCTCTACCTTAGTGAATGCATTCTATTGCTGATTAACTGTCTTGGGGTCAACAGTCCACTTTCATGGGGCATCCTGGAATAACCAGTAAGTTTCTGCAGTTGACATTCCAGAAGCAGACTCAAGAAGATTTTGTGTGTTGATTAATCGATCTATTGTCCATCTGTCTATTTATCCAGGATCACACTAGATTGAGTACAGTACAAATCGACTACGCTCCATAGAATACATCAGAGTATCCAGACTACTCAACAGTATTTGAAGATTGCTTTATTTGAACACAGGAAAAATATTTATATCAAACATGGTGTATTCTGAACACCTTGTGTGATGATTTGGCCTTAGAAACCATTGTTTAAACATGCCACTTTTCAGGAAATAACTGAGCACCATAACATATTTAGTAAAAACAGCATGAGTGAAGAAAAGCTCAGGGATAAACTAGGATACAGCAATATGTAGAAGAAAAATCAAACCCTGCTAAATACTTGTACAATATGTTGCTAACAAAATTTTTACTGTGAAATATATTCTATGTGAGTATTGCTTTACTGAGCTATAGGATATGTGGAATATTAACAACAATTAACATTTGCAGATCAGGGGAGATCTTAAAAGGTTGAACTATATAAAATCCACCCAGAATAAACGGTGCAGTAGCGCTCAATATACTAAGAAAGATCATTAATATTTAAACAAAATTTGAAGAACCTCAGAGCAATAGATCAATAAATAGCCAGGGACAAATTTATATTTTGCCTAAGAAAAATTATAAAAATTAACATTTTTTGTCTAAGAAGCCTGTGTGTTAGAAGAGCAAACTGTAGATCACATAAAAGAAACAATCAATTGGGAGTTTTATTTGTTTTAGTGGGGATCAAAACATTGGTCAGAGAGATTTTGCATGTCACACTTGATAAAACTATTTCTGATCACCAACTCAACTACTAGATATCTTTGCCATTTACAGCATCGAAGGCGAGTAGGGAGAATAATTCTTACATGAGTGATAATTCAATGCAGTGTTCACAAGATTATGATGTAATGGATTTTCCATGAGCGACTAATATAAAGCTGTGACAAATCACTTAGGCCTTAAACCAAACTGACCATGAGATCACTCTTGCCACAAAATGAAATACATGGTAAATGTCCATTGATAGGTTGGAACATTGCAAAACACCTGCAGCCTCATTAAATTGCGATTTGGCCAATTGAATATTTTTTTTACAGAAGTTTTTAGCTAGTGAACTTCTATCTAAAAGCAAGGTCTTCACTAACTAAAAACTTCTGTAAAAAAATATGCTCTGTGCTTAATAAAACAAAATTAAATTATCTAAAGCACTCATGAGGACATGAAATAAACTGAACCAAAAATGTGCACATCCAAATGCTTTATTCTTGCTTAGTTAAATTCATGCAGCATAAAGCAGGGCAATACCAATAGACTATACTTATGTGTTTCGAGCCTGAATAAGCTTAGTAATAGGATCAAAGTAACATGGCCAAGTAGCTGGATTCTAAACTAGCCAAATATTGCTGCTTAACAGCTGTCTTTTACCTTTCTTTAGATCAAGGGCTTTGTGAATGGTGGGAAGGGAGAACAATTACTCTTTGAATGGAAGTCATAAAATATTATAATATTACAATATATATAGATGCACTGAAAATAACTAGTAGACATTATTTAAATCAGGTGCATATTGACATACAATGGCTATAGTGTTGGTCTGAGTTCAATTTGCAGTTGCTTCAATTACTTTCCTTCATTTAAGAAGTGTTTAAAACTAAGAACCTATTCAGTCCAGAGGCATGTTTCCCCAACTGCAGAACAAATGTATTATACCATGAATATCAACTATGACTGCATTGTGTAACATCTATTCAAAAGCATCGACAAAGGGAAAGCTTACAATAGGTTTTATTTCAAAGCACAAGAGCAATATTCAAATAATTTGTTGCATATCAATGTATGCAATGGCTTAGGAAAACCCATTGTCAAAATGCTTGCCTTACTGTTTTACTGAACCTTAATAGAGTTGGAGTTAGACCTCAAAACTTTGCATACATTGCCTAATTTAGAGCCTTTCTGAGCAAAAATAGCCAGCAACCTTTTTTTTATCAAAATCACTGAAAATAAGTTGTAAAACGTTTTATTAATAATTATAGTGAAATTCCCTATGCATATATACACACACACACACACATATATATATATATATATATATATATATATATATATATATATATATATATATATATATATATAGTAAAACTCCTGTTATCCGGTACCCACGGGTACTCTCTATTGCGGGATAACTGTAGTTGCCTGTTAATCGGGGGTCCCCGATTTTAAACGACCCTTAAAACCCCCCAAAAGGCATCAGCACCTAAACTGGGTCATTTAGGGCCCAAAAAAACAATTAGGAAGAAAGTTAGCATTTTTTTTTGCAGTCTCGAACTGCCGGATAGTGCCGGTTTAGCAGGAGTTTTTTTTTATTTGAGGAATTGATGCCGGTGCCGGTTGTTGGAGAGTCTTGGTTAGTAGGGTGCTGGATAACCTGGGATTCTCCTCTCTCTCTCTCTCTCTCTCTCTCTCTCTCTCTCTCTCTCTCTCTCTCTCTCTCTCTCTCTATATATATATATATATATAAAAAGAGTGAGGTAGCCTTGAATGTCCAGTAATCTAGATGAATAATCAGAGTATTGCAGTATTTAGTGATACCTTTTTTATTGGACAGACATATTCTGCTTCCTTTGGCAATCTATAATTAGTATTGCCTCTGACTCGAAAAAGAGAGGTGAGCTCTCGAAGCTTCTCATGAAAACTATGAATATGTCTGTCCAATGAAAATGGTATCACTATATACTGCAATACTCTGATTATTTATATATATATATATATATATATATATATATATAAACATGTATGTATGTATTTATATTTGTTTATTATCTATCTATGTTTGCATGTGTAGCTATGTGTATATATCTACCTAACAATATATCTGAGAGTATATGCCCAAACATATATATTTATTTGTATAGCTCTATTAATGTGCAAAGTGTTTCGCAGAGACATGGTACAAAACAATAATACAACAGTATAATTGTACTTAAGATAAATGGTTTACTTAGATGTCTGTTCTGAAGAGCTTATAACCTGCATATGGGGGCAAATTACATACAGAAACATTATGGTAAAAAGTAAGTGCATATGGAAGTAATAAATATAAATAAATATATATAGCTACAAACTTATTTTTCATCTCAATTATACCAAGTTATTAATCAGAATAATTAATTCTTCTGCAGCAGATTTTCAGTCCAAGCTTTTTCAGTGTTTCATCCAATGTGTCAGGAAGAGATCAATATATGTAGCATGTGTTGCTCATATTCTAGGTTTAATACACTGCCTTGTATATAGCTATACTAATATAGCAGGTCCATGTCCTTCTTGCTGCCTCTGCGCTTGTATTCTCTAGTGTGAGAGTTTCAGACTAAAGGGCGATTAGTTCAGTGCACAGAGTGGAAAAAAATCAAATTAAGAGCACAAGATTTGTCCAGTGTGATGTGTGTGCTCTGTGAAGCTCAAAATTGAAAGCAGATTACATTCGGCCATATGATATTATTTTGTTTTGCTAGGTCCATCCATAAATAAAAATGACATTCGTTTTAATATACTACTCATTCCCCAACATAAGTAGTACACAATAGAAAACAATACCATCTGTAAAATAAATAAAAAATGCATACACATTTACATTACAAATTATACAAGCAAATGCATTTAATGTTACCCTTATAATAAAATAAGCATAATTACCTGACGATGAATGCATTTTCTTCTTTAAATCGTTTATGTTGCTTTGTTTGGATTATAACACCAATTGCTCTCCATATAACATGGCAGAGACATCAGAAAAGCTTTTCATTTCATGAAATTGCTAGAATTATCCTTATCTGCTTCTTGTTTTCTTTCATCTTAATTTCTTATTAATTAGATCCAAGGTAGGATGTAGAAGGAGTAGTCAATACACGACACAGCTGCTCGATCAGTGGTGAAAGTCAAAAAACTCCAGGCTGATATGACACGAGTCACATCATCAGTAGGTAATGGCTTTTCCCCCTTGAATTTCACTGTTCAGGTAAAATGCTTAGAAAACAACGCTGCTATGTACAGAATAGAGTGTCTCCACAATCACAACCAAGCATGATAGAAAAAAAGCTACTTAAGTAATGGTTAAGTGTAAAAAAAAATATATAATTTAAATTAAAATTAGAATAATTCTTCATCTATTAAACGTTCTTCCCACAGCTTTCAGAAAATTTGCAACTGAAGTTGTAGCAAAAAATAAAGATAAATCCAATATCCCACAGAGGAACAGAAGTTTGTTGTCATTTTTTATATATAAATGCTTTAGGAAAATCATGCACTTGCGGAAGTCTACAAATACAGTTCAGTTTATGTCTTAGAATGAGATTCCTATACAAAACATATCTGTATATAGGTCATCATTATAATTACGTTTTCAGCTGCCACTAGATGGCAGTAAAGATACGAAGAAATAAAATAGTCTAGCGCTAAACACAATTCATGTGCTTTCTCAAAAAAATGTTTTTTTTTTTTATTAACAAAGCTAGCTATTTTTGTGATATCTGAGGTAAAATGCTCAGCCAGTTATTACATTTATTTTATCTTTTTTTAATGAAAGTTAATACATATTTTTGAAGGGGGCAGGAGTGAAAGACAGTAAAAAAATAATCTTTTTAAATTGCCTCTAAAATGTCAGAAATAAATGTCTTCCTGCAATACAGATAAGATATTGTCTGAAATGCAGATTTCCCCTTAAATTGGCATCTGTAGCTATGGAAACCTAAATAAAAAAATATTTTATAAATGTATTTTGTACAGATATTTAATTTATATTTTATGGTTTTTATTGTTGGAGAATAATTTATATTTGCTTGCAAAATCAGTGCAAAGATTTTAGTATTTAAATCACTAACTTAATTATAGCATGATTTTATTTATATTAAACAGATTTACATACAGATGACATGTAAGTAGCATTGCAAATGGTACAATTCTTATAATAGTATTCTTACCATCTGTAATTCTTATAGTTAAAGTACTTAAAAGTGGCATGTGAGAAAAACTAAAACAAGGTATAAATATCCTGAGCTTTAAATTCCATAAAAAAACTATCAATTTAAGAAATAAAAAGGTTTTATAAATGTATGTTAAAAAAAAATAAAAACTTTGTTAAATTGTTTAATAAAAAAATTAATGTTTTTACATGGATATTTACTATTAAATATTATAAGCAAGCATGGGTGTAGGAACGGGGAGGACAAATCCCCCACCCCCCACAGATTTTTCTATGTTTGTATGTATGTGTATATATAAGCTATTTTACGGCCTGTGTATAAAATGAGCTGTATCCTCCCCAGAATTATTTTGGCTCCTACACCCCTGTAAGCAAGGTACGGTTAATTTGTGAAATGGAAATGATGACCCCTGCCCTTCACCCAAAAAAAATGTGAGGCTGCTTGGGAATCCTGTTTTAAGTGCATGAATATCAATGTGGATGAGCTAATCTGAGTCAATAAAAGGTGTCCCTTGGGCCGGCATCACAGGCTCAGCCGATCAGTATGAATGAAAATAGAGGAGAAAGCAATGAATAAACAGAATTCCAAGAAAATGAAATTAAGGTATCTTCATGTTTTATTTTAAACCTTATCTGAATTACTAACTCCAAGTACTGCTGTACCCTCCCCCTCACTTGGCCTTCTCTCCCAATGTAACCCCAGCAGTCTTTAATAACAGCATCACTGTAGTGCATTTAATTTCCATTAGTGGCTAAGGGTTGTTTGCTTATTTCCACCACATTATTTTCTCCTAACCTTTTTAACCTTTTTTTCTCTGTCTGTGCATAGTTATTGTAATATGAAAAGCGGAAAATCAAAGAAAGAAACATCATTTTTAAATGCATATAAAATACATTATGTAAATGCAAATTACATGCTTTGGGTCTTCCCTATACAGAACACATAGATGTCAGTTAAACAACAAAAGTCAGACTATGAATTGCCTGAAAATGTGTTTTCAAACTGAACTACAAACCTGAAAGCAGATCCATGAAATCACATTGTATTCTGTTTTGAATTCCAGTGTGTGCAATACTACATAAAATACACGATCAATGTGATCACTGTTTATGTGGAAGATTAACTACACTGGAATTTTAGTGTTTCTGCTCTGTGCTCATCATTTCACGTCAACAAAGAGAAGTGTAATATTATGCATTTGGGGAGGAAAAATAAGCATGCAATTTATAATTTAAAAAGGAACAAACCTAAAGATATCAGAGATAGATTGGAGTATTGATGGACAGCCATCTTTGTAAAAGTGCTCAATGCCAGATAGCCGCTGGAAATATTAGCATTGATTTGGAGGGGAGTAGAAGCAAAGTAAGCAGATATAACTCTAAAAATACAGTTCTGAGCACCATTTAAAATAAGGATATTGTAGAGCTAAAAAAATCAGAGAAACAACAAATTAATGTGTAATGGAAAAATTGAGCTATGGAGGGAGACTAACCAAATTAGTCCTTTTTTCTCTAGAAAAAAAGGTACTGAAGAATTGATATATATATATATAATACAGCCAGGGTTAATATAAGGCTTTTTTTCAGGTGGAGTTTTCTTGCAAAGAAGTTTAAAACTGGCAAGAGTTAACCTTAGTTAAAAGAGGTAAATACAGTAAAATTATGGAATTCGCAACTGAAGAAGATTCAGATAGCAGAACAGGTAATGTGAAAAATAGCTTGTATATATATATATATATATATATATATATATATATATATATATATATATATATATATAAAATATTCAAAGAGACAATCTTAATGCATGGAGCACAACATCTCAAGAGAATTGTAAAAAAGTTATCTGACTTTAAACCAGTCTGTGGTCTCATCTCATTGTTTGTTTTTCTTACAAAAAACTACAACTCTTAAAAACCTAGCGAAGTAAAATAACCAAAACAAATGTATTAAACTGAGGACATACAAAAAAGTAAGTTTCTGATGAATATAGCTTTCTGAATAAAAATGATCATACAGAATCAGTTAGTCAGAAAGGTAAGAAATAGATTCAGGGTAGTATATAGTTGCCAGTTTTGGGGATCAGGATTTTTTTTTTATTAATAAGACAAATTGCAATGTTTCACTGGGGTTTTATTTGCTTTCCTCTGGATCAATTCACATTTTATACTGTAATAAAATAATCAGAACAGACGGACTAAAAAAACTTTTTTAACTTAAGTTACTATCTAGAGGCCTCATTCTAATGATGGCCGCATCACTGCAATCCCTGGGCCTCATTCTAATGATGGCCGCAAATTGACCGCAACGCTGAGATCCCTTACTGGGTGCTGCGGCCCCTTAGCTACTTTGCTATTCAAAGGAAAGGGGCCGCAGCACACCGCTTCCTACGGCCGATCGCAAGACAGGCAATCGGCCGTTAGCTTTGGCGGGCTTGGACCTGATTGCGGGCGTTAGCCTGCACATCAGAGTGCAAGCCCGCCAAACTAAAGAGTTAAAAATAAATTCAATGAAGCACTGTACATCACTATAAATGATGGGGGACACATTGGGGGACATGAGGATGACATGTACTACATTGGCTAGCTGGCACATCGCCGCTAGCCAATACTGTAATTTGTGGCCTCAGTCCGCCGGGGTTGAAGGTCGGGTTGCTCCCTTGGAGGTCATCCAAGCCCGGGACTACAGGCTTGGATAACCCCCAAGGCAGTAACCCGTTCTTCACGCCCAGCGGACTTGTGGCCACAAATGACAGGATTGGCTAGCGGCGATGTGCCAATGTACTAAATGTCATCTACATGTCCCCCTTAAGGCCCCCTATCAATTACAGCACTGTACAATGCTGCATTGAATATATACAGTATTTACCTCTAAAGATCCGCTGCGGCTCCAGAAAGGGACAGCGGCACACTAATGCTTACCTCAAGCCGCGGTGGTAATGTAAGTACCCCTGCAGCAACTAACATTAGCCCCCCCATTCTGTGTGGTCCTTATTGGGACCCCCAGAGGGTCCCCACATTAACCCTTGCAGTGGGGGTCCACCTCGGGGCCCCTGTTGCATTAAACATTCAAATTTCCCACCCAGAAGGGGTCCTGAAAGGAACTTAAAGGTCCATAAAGGACCTGCGATCAATAAAACTTTTAACCCCTGCCGCAGAGGTACTATAAGTGCCCCCGGCACCTAAAATTAACCCCATCACTCATGGGGGTCAATATAGATACCCATGAGACTAAAATGAATCCCCTCAGTCCACTAGGGGTTTAACCCTAAATGGCCCTATTTAACTCTAACTGGGCCTATCTAACACTAACTGGGCCTACTTAACCCTAACTGGGCCTATCTGACCCTATCTGGACCTATTTATCCCTAACTGAACCTATTTAACCCTAAATGGCCCTATTTAACCCTAACTGGTCCTAATAAACCTAACTGGGCTATTTAAACCAAACTGGCCCAATATTACCATAGCTGGCCCTATTTAACACTAACTGTACCCAATAACAATAACCGGCCCTATTTAACCCTATCTGTACCTAATAACCCTAACTGGGCCTATTTAACCCCAATTGGGCCTATTTAACCCTAACTGGCCATATTTAACCCTAACTGGTTCTATTTAACTCTAACTGGGGCTAGTTAACCCTATCTGGACCTAATAACCTTAACAGGGCATATTTATCTCTAACTGGGCCTATCTAACACTAACTGGGCCTACTTAACCCTAACTGGCCCTATTTAACCCTAACTGTACATAATAACCCTAACTATACCTAATAACCCTAACTGGCCCTATTTAACCCTAACTATACCTAATAACCCTAACTGGGCCTATTTAACCCTAACTGGGCCTATTTAACCCTATCTAGGCCTATGTAACCCCATCTTAGCCTATCTAACCCCATCCTAGCCTATTTAACCCCATCACTTATGGGAGTCTATATAGACCCCTGTAAGCCTCTCTTTAACCCAATTAACCCCATAAGTGCCATGAGGGTCCTCCAGGGACCCTCATGACAATAAGTACAAACACTACACTACACTATTCCTCCCAGTAAATCTATACTAACCCCCTCTACCCTAACCTATTAACCCCTACCTACCTAACACTACCTACCTAACCTCCTATTAAACACTGTACCCCACTAATTACACAAAATAAAAAAAGCTAAGTTACAAAAAATCAAAAAAACATGTTACCAAAAAATAAAAGGACATGACAACCACCCTCCACTACATAAAATAAAAAAGAACATTACAACCCCCCACTACAAAAAGTAAAAAAAGAACATGACAGCTCCCAATACAAAAAAAGAAAATCACAAACCCCCCCACTACAAAAAAAATTAAAAATAATTACACACCTGCAAAGAAAAGACATACACATATATACATAACATAACAGTACATCAATAAATACATTACAAATATACCCCTAACTACATACTATTGATCCCTAACTACAATACATTACCCCATATATAAAACACTAGGGACTTGCCGTCAAAAACCATGGCAATACAATTTGAAGATATGGCAATGCTGTTTGCCACACAATGTAAGGCTTTTGCTCCTCTGTGGACCTTTGGCGCTCATTGCGAGCCCCATGCTCAGCGCCTTCGGCACTCATCGCGTTGCTTGCAATGAGCACCTTCGGCATAATTTTTTCATTCAATTTTTTCAAAGTGCCACGGGTCTCGCATTCTGAATTGTGTAATTGAGTTTTGTGTTGATGTGTAGTTCCGCGGGTCGTAGGGATGAGCGCCTGGATAAAAGAAACATCACATTAGTCACACAAATACACATACACAAAACATAATAAAGTAAACATTCTAAATATTAAACTTACCTGTCTGCGATGTCCTCGTCATTCTCTTCTTCTACCCCGCCTGGGCTCTTGAGAAAAAACGCTGCTCTAAAAAAAAAAATATATATATAATAAAGCTTTTCCCTGGAGGAGCTCCATGACACTAATAAAGGCCTTTAGCGCTTCTTCCAGTAAAAAAACGGAATGGCGCCTTCTGATTGGCTGAAATGGCTTTCTATCAAATTCCAGCCAATCAGAAGGAGCCAAGTTGCAAGCCAATCAGAATGGGATACACCCCTATATCCCATTTTTATTGGCTAATGGACCTGTCAATCAGAAGGTGCAGATGCTTGTAGCCAATCACAATGGGATACACCCCCACAGGGTGCATCAATATTATTTGTGATGGCTAAATCTAAGATAGCTTCATTTCTAGTAGGCTCTTGTATAACCTGGGCCAGATAATGATCCCTGAGTGTACTCAAGAACCTGCTCTCCTTAGCTGATCTGATAGTCCAGTTTATTTCAGGGTAATTAAAATCTCCCATTATTAGAACTTGTCCATGCTTAGCTGCATTTCTAATCTGTAACAGTAATTGTATTTCCTCACTTTCAGATATATTTGGGGGTTTATAGGATACTCCTACTAATATTCTTTTGGAATTTGCTGCTCTGCTATATAACTCTATCCCCAAACATTCAACATTATCACTCATTCCGCCATAAATATCTTCTCTGACTACAGGCTTAAATTCAAGCTTAACAAACAGACAAATACCTCCTCCTCTTTTACCATTGCCCCAATTTTTCCTAAATAGGTTATAACTATCCAGATTAACAGTCCAGTCGTGAGATTCATCCCACCACGTTTCAGTAATGCCTATTAAATCCCATTTTCATTCATTGCTAATAATTCTAACTCTCCCATTTTTCATGGCAAGCTTCCCCTATGAGTTGCTAATTCATCCCTTATACCCTCTACACTTTCTACCCCATTACTTATATCTAGTCCTGCCCCCACCTACTAGTTAAAAAACTCCTCCAGCCTTTCTACCATCCTACCCCCTAGCACAAAAGTTCCCTCACTATTAAGGTGCAATCCATCCCTGCTGTAGAGATTGTACCGAAGTGAGAAGTCAGCCCAGTGCTCTAAAAACCCAAACCCATCCTTAGTGCCCCACATCTTTAGCCATGCATTAACCTCCCTAAGCTCCTTCTGCCTCCCTGAGATAGCACGTGGGCCTGGTAGTATCTCAGAAAATACTACCTTGGAGGTCCTTGTCTTCAGCTTATTACCTAGTTCTCTAAAATCATTCTTTAGGACACTCCATCTTCCACTAACTTTGTCATTGGTACCAATATGTACCAAGATTGCTAGCTTTATTTCCAGCCACTCACAATAATTTGTCTACCTGATCCACAACATGCCGAACCCGCGCACCCGGGAGACAGCAAACTGTTCAATTGCTGGGATCTGGGTGACAAATAACCCTGTCTACCTTCCTAATAATAGAGTTCCTACCACCAAAACCTGTCTGTTGGTTTGCCTAGACCCCTATATACCTCTACAGTACACTATTAACCCGTAGGTTAACCATATAAGTGCCATGAGTGTTCTCCAGGACCCTCATGACAAAGTCTAAGCACAACACTACACTATTAAGAATAACTATAGCCCATTAACCCCTTAAACCTAACTATACCCATTAGACCATACTAAACCCTATTTAACCCTAACGGTGCCTATTTAACCCATCTAGACCGATTTAACCCTAACTGGGCCTATTAAACCCTTCTAGATTTATTTAACCCTAACTGGTCCTATTTAACCTCTACTGGTCCTATTTAACCCCTCTAGAACTATTTAACCTTAACTGGGCCTATTTAATCCCTTCTAGACCTATTTAACCATAAATGGACCTAATAACCCTAACTGGGCCTATTTAACCCCTCTATGGCTATTTAACCCTAACTGGGACTATTTACCCCCTCTAGACTAGTGATGTTCTGAACAGTTCGCCGGATAACTATTTGCGGCGATTTTCGCATGTTCGCGTTCACAACGAACGGCGAACATATACGCTTTTCGGTCCGCCCCCTATTATTTATCATTGAGGAAACTTTGACCCTGCACCTTACAGTCAGCAGACACATTCCAGCCAATCAGCAGCATACACTCCCTTCCAGAGCCTTCCATCTGTATGACAGCCTCCATTTTAGAATCATTCTGTAGCTGCATTCATGGAAAGAGGAGATATATTCTATCTGCTCTTGATTTAAGAGGGAAATAAATAGCCAGGCTGTGTATTTAGCTTTAACTACACACCAGAAGGACTCCTTTGATATCTGCTGCAAGGACAGCAACCCAAAAAGCCCTTTTTAGGGCTAGAACATCATTTGTTTTATTTTATTATTTTTTATGCTGATTTAATAGGGAAATAGATAGCCAGACTGTGTATTTAGCTTTAACTACACACCTGAAGGACTCCTTTGATATCTGCTGCAAGGACAGCAAACCCAAAAGCCCTTTTTAGGGCTAGAACATCATTTATTTCATTTTATATTTTTTTTTCTGCTGATTTAATAGGGAAATAGATAGCCAGGCTGTGTATTTAGCTTTAACTACACACCTGAAGGACTCCTTTGATATCTGGTGTAAGGACAGCAACCCAAAAAGCCCTTTTTATTTTATCTTATTACGTTTTTCTGTGTAATCTAATTGCATATGCCAGCCTGCTAGCGTGTGTGTGAGGCCTATTGCATCTAGTCTACCAACTTTTGCCAGTGCACAGTGACACTCATATCTAGTGCCACTGTAGTGTGCAGTGAAATAAAACAACCCTTTTTTTACTGTAATCGATTGAATATCAGTAGCCTAACTAAAGGCGTGTGTGTGAAGCCTTTTGCATCTAGTGTGCCAACTTTTGCCAGCGTGTGTGTGAGGCCTATTGCATCTAGTCTGCCAACTTTTGCCAGTGCACAGTGACACTCATATCTAGTGCAACTGTAATGTGCAGTGAAATAAAACAACCCTTTTTTTACTGTAATCGATTGAATATCAGTAGCCTGCCTAAAGGCGTGTGTGTGAGGCCTATTGCATCTAGTCTGCCAACTTTTGCCAGTGCGCAGTGACACTCATATCTAGTGCAACCGTACTGTGCAGTGAAATAAAACAACCCTTTTTTTACTGTAATCGATTGAATATCAGTAGCCTGCCTAAAGGCGTGTGTGTGAGGCCTATTGCATCTAGTCTGCCAACTTTTGCCAGTGCGCAGTGAAACTCATATCTAGTGCAACCGTAGTGTGCAGTGAAATAAAAAAACCTTTTTTTTACTGTAATCGATTGAATATCAGTAGCCTGCCTAAAGACGTGTGTGTGAGGCCTATTGCATCTAGTCTTCAAATTTTTGCCAGCGTGTGTGTGAGGCCTATTGCATCTAGTCTGCCAACTTTTGCCAGTGCACAGTGACACTCATATCTAGTGCAACTGTAGTGTGCAGTGAAATAAAACAACCTTTTTTTTACTGTAATCGATTGAATATCAGTAGCCTGCCTAAAGTCGTGTGTGTGAGGCCTATTGCATCTAGTCTGCCAACTTTTGCCAGTGCGCAGTGACACTTATATCTAGTGCAACCGTAGTGTGCAGTGAAATAAAACAACCTTTTTTTTACTGTAATCGATTGAATATCAGTAGCCTGCCTAAAGGCGTGTGTGTGAGACCTATTGCATCTAGTCTGCCAAATTTGCCAGTGCACAGTGACACTCATATCTAGTGCAACCGTAGTGTGCAGTGAAATAAAACAACCTTTTTTACTGTAATCGATTGAATATCAGTAGCCTGCCTAAAGTAGTGTGTGTGAGGCCTATTGCATCTAGTCTGCCAACTTTTGCCAGTGCACAGTGACACTTATATCTAGTGCAACCGTAGTGTGCAGTGAAATAAAACAACCCTTTTTTTACTGTAATCGATTGAATATCAGTAGCCTACCTAAAGGCGTGTGTGTGAGGCCTATTGCATCTAGTCTGCCAACTTTTACCAGTGCGCAGTGACACTCATATCTAGTGCAACCGTAGTGTGCAGTGAAATAAAACAACCCTTTTTTTACTGTAATCGATTGAATATCAGTAGCCTGCCTAAAGGCGTGTGTGTGAGGCCTATTGCATCTAGTCTGCCAACTATTGCCAGTGCGCAGTGACACTCATATCTAGTGCAACGTAGTGTGCAGTGAAATAAAACAACCCTTTTTTTACTATAATCGTTTGAATATCAGTAGCCTGCCTAAAGGCGTGTGTGTGAGGCCTATTGCATCTAGTCTGCCAACTTTTGCCAGTGCGCAGTGACACTCATATCTAGTGCCACTGCAGTGTGCAGTGAAATAAAACAACCCTTTTTTTACTGTAATCGATTGAATATCAGTAGCCTGCCTAAAGGTGTGTGTGTGAGGCCTATTACATCTAGTCTGACAACTTTTGCCAGTGCGCAGTAACACTCATATCTAGTGCCACCGTAGTGTGCAGTGAAATAAAACAATACTTTTTTTTACTGTAATCGATTGAATATCAGTAGCCTGCCTACAGGCGTGTGTGTGAGGCATATTGCATCTAGTCTGCCAACTTTTGCTAGTACACAGTGACACTCATATCTAGTGCAACCGTAGTGTGCAGTGAAATAAAACAACCCTTTTTTTACTGTAATCGATTAAATATCAGTAGCCTGCCTAAAGGCGTGTGTGTGAGGCCTATTGCATCTAGTCTGCCAACTTTTGCCAGTGCGCAGTGACACTCATATCTAGTGCAACGTAGTGTGCAGTGAAATAAAACAACCCTTTTTTTACTGTAATCGATTGAATATCAGTAGCCTGCCTAAAGGCGTGTGTGTGAGACCTATTGCATCTAGTCTGTCAACTTTTGCCAGTGCGCAGTGACACTCATATCTAGTGCAACCGTAATGTGCAGTGAAATAAAACAACCCTTTTTTTACTGTAATCGATTGAATATCAGTAGCCTGCCTAAAGGCATGTGTGTGAGGCCTATTGCATCTAGTCTGCCAAATTTTGCCAGTGCGCAGTGACACTCATATCTAGTGCCACTGTAGTATGCAGTGAAATAAAACAACCATTTTTTTTACTGTAATCGATTGAATATCAGTAGCCTGCCTAAAGGCTTGTGTGTGAGGCCTATTGCATCTAGTCTGCCAACTTTTGCCAGCGTGTGTGTGAGGCCTATTGCATCTAGTCTGCCAACTTTTGCCAGTGCACAGTGACACTCATATCTAGTGCAACTGTAGTGTGCAGTGAAATAAAACAACCTTTTTTTTACTGTAATCGATTGAACATCAATAGCCTGCCTAAAGTCGTGTGTGTGAGGCCTATTGCATCGAGTCTGCCAACTTTTGACAGTGCACAGTGACACTCGTATCTAGTGCAACCGTAGTGTGCAGTGAAATAAAACAACCCTTTTTTTACTGTAATCAATTGAATATCAGTAGCCTGCCTAAAGGCGTGTGTGTGAGGCCTATTCCATCAAGTCTGCCAACTTTTGCCAGTGCGCAGTGACACTCATATCTAGTGCAACCGTAGTGTGCAGTGAAATAAAACAACACTTTTTTTACTGTAATCGATTGAATATCAGTAGCCTGCCTAAAGGCGTGTGTGTGAGGCCTATTGCATCTAGTCAGCCAACTTTTGCCAGTGCGCAGTGACACTCATATCTAGTGCCACCGTAGTGTGCAGTGAAATAAAACAACTCTTTTTTTACTGTAATTGATTGAATATCAGTAGCCTGCCTAAAGGCTTGTGTGTGAGGCCTATTGCATCTAGTCTGCCAACTTTTGCCAGTGCGCAGTGACACTCATATCTAGTGCAACGTAGTGTGCAGTGAAATAAAACAACCCTTTTTTTACTGTAATCGATTGAATATCAGTAGCCTGCCTAAAGGCGTGTGTGTGAGGCCTATTGCATCTAGTCTGCCAACTTTTGCCAGTGCACAGTGACACTTATATCTAGTGCCACTGTAGTGTGCAGTGAAATAAAACAACCTTTTTTTACTGTAATCGATTGAATATCAGTAGCCTACCTAAAGGCGTGTGTGTGAGGCCTATTGCATCTAGTCTGCCAACTTTTGCCAGTGCGCAGTGACACTCATATCTAGTGCCACCGTAGTGTGCAGTGAAATAAAACAACCCTTTTTTTACTGTAATCGATTGAATATCAGTAGTCTGCCTAAAGCGTGTGTGTGAGGCCTATTGCATCTAGTCTGACAACTTTTGCCAGTGCGCAGTGACACTCATATCTAGTGCAACCGTAGTGTGCAGTGAAATAAAACAACCCTTTTTTTACTGTAATCGATTGAATATCAGTAGCCTGCCTAAAGGCGTGTGTGTGAGGCCTATTGCATCTAGTCTGCCAACTTTTGCCAGTGCGCAGTGACACTCTGGTGACATATATCTGGTGTCACAGTAGCTTGCACGCAAAGTACCACTAATCATAAAAAAATTGACAGGCAGAGGCAGGCAACCCCGCAGGGGCCGTCGTGGTCATGGTGCACTAGAATAATGCCCAGTTTTCAGAATCAACGTACCCTGAACTTAAACAGTTCTGAGGACATGGATGAATGGCTAACACAGGACACCCAATCTTCTACAGCTTCCGCTCAGAACCTATACGCACCATCCTCCTCCAGCTTAGCTTATTCAATTGATTACAGTAAAAAAAGCTACTGTGACACCAGATATGAGTGTCACTGTGCACTGGCAAAAGTTGGCAGACTAGATGAGGCAGGCAGAGGCAGGCAACCCCGCAGGGGCCGTCGTGGTCGTGGTGCTGTGATTCCCTTTGGCACTAGAATAATGCCCAGTTTTCAGAGGCAACGTACCCTGAACTTAAACAGTTCTGAGGACATGGTTGACTGGCTAACACAGGACGCCCAATCTTCTACAGCTTCCGCTCAGAACCTAGATGCACCATCCTCCTCCAGCTTAGGTTCCGACACCTCTCCAGTTACCACTCACCCACCTGCCGCCACCACCAACACTAGCACCACAGCCGCTTCACTTGATCCGTCAGCAGAGTTATTTACAGATCCGTTGGAAGAAATGAGTGATGCACAAACATTAGTGCCAGAGGATGTAGATAACAGGGATATGTCCCAGTCAGGCAGCATTACACACATGGACGTACAGTCTGATGATGATGATGATGTTGTACCCGGTGCTGCTTCCTTTGTTGAGTTGTCAGATACAAGTGAAGTGGTTGATGATGACGATGCATCCGTGGATGTCACGTGGGTGCCCAGATGGGGAGACAGAAAGGAGGAGGAGACGAGTTGGAAGCAGCGGGAGGTCGTCAAAAGTAGCTAGTGGCACAGTCAGACAGCATGCATCGGCACCCGGGGTCAGCCAGACAGCACGCCAGTAAACGCATGCTTTTGCCACCACCAGAATGTCGTCATTGCAGAGCTCAGCAGTGTGGCAATTTTTTTGTGTGTCTGTCTGTGACAACAGTGATGCCATTTGCAACCTGTGCGAAAAGAAACTGAGTCATGAGAAGTCCAACACCCACCTAGATACAACTTCTTTGCGAAGGCACATGATGTCACATCACAAACGCCTATGGGATCAACACATCGGTACAAGCAGCACACAAAGTCAAAGCCGCTATCCTCCTCCTGGTCCAGCATCTTCAGCCACGTCAACCACTGCTGCCCTGCTTGCCCCCTCTCAACCATCCGCCACTCCGTGTCTCGCCCGGAGCAGTCCCTGCTCATCTGCCCACAGACAGGTGTCTTTCAAGGACATGTTTGAGCGTAAGAAAACAATGTCACAAAGTCACCCCCTTGCCCGGCAACTGACAGCTGGCTTGTCTGAACTCTTAGCCCGCCAGCTTTTACCATACAAGCTGGTGGAGTCTGAGGCGTTCAAAAAATTTGTAGCTATTGGGACACCGCAGTGGAAGGTACCCGGCTGAAATTTCTTTGCACAAAAGGCAATCCCCAACCTGTACTCGATTGTGCAAAAGGAAGTAATGGCATCTCTGGCACACAGTGTTGGGGCAAGGGTCTATCTGACCACGGATACCTGGTCTGCAAATCATGGTCAGGGCAGGTATATCACCTACACTGCGCATTGGGTAAACCTGCTGACGGCTGCCAAGCATGGAACACGTGGCTCTGCAGAGGAGTTGGTGACACCGCCACGACTTGCAGGCAGGCCTGCTGCCACCTCCTCTACTCCTCCTACTCCATCCTCTTCCATAACCTCCTCGGCTGAGTCCTCTTCTGCTGCTGCTATGTCTTGCTCCACATCAACGGCACCCCCCCAGCTCCACAGGTATTATTCCACATCCCGGATACGGCAGTGTCACGCCGTCTTGGGGTTGACTTCCCTGAAAGCAGAGAGTCACACCGGACCAGCACTCCTGTCCGCCCTGAACGCACAGGTGGATCAGTGGCTGACTCCGCACCAACTGGAGATCGGCAAAGTGGTTTGTGACAACGGAAGAAATTTGTTGGCGGCATTGAATTTGGGCAAGTTGACACATGTGCCGTGCATGGCACATGTGTGTAATCTGATTGTACAACGCTTTGTGCATAAGCACCCAGGCTTACAGGACGTCCTGAAGCAGGCCAGGAAGGTGTGTGGCCATTTCAGGCGTTCCTACACGTCCATGGGGCACTTTACAGATATCCAGCGGCGAAACATGCCAGCAAGGTGCTTGATTTTAGAAAGCCCGACACGTTGGAATTCAAAACTCCTAATGTTCGACCGCCTGCTCCAACAAGAAAAGGCCGTTAACGAGTATTTGTATGACCGGGGTGCTAGGACAGCCTCTGCGGAGCTGGGGATTTTTTTGCCATGTTACTGGACGCTCATGCGCAATGACTCTAGGCTTATGCGTCCTTTTGAGGAGGTGACAAACCTGGTCAGTCGCACCCAGGGCACCATCAGCGACACCATACCATTTGTTTTCTTCCTGGAGCGTGCCCTGCGAAGAGTGCTGGATCAGGCTGTAGATGAGCTTGAAGAGGAAGAGTTGTGGTCACCATCACCGCCAGAAACAGCCTTATCAGCATCGCTTGCTGGACCTTCGGCAACGCTGGAAGAGGATTGTGAGGAAGAGGAGTCAGAGGAGGAATGTGGCTTTGAGGAGGAGGAGGAAGACCAACCACAACAGGCATCCCAGGGGGCTCGTTGTCACCTATCTGGTACCAGTGGTGTTGTACGTGGCTGTGGGGAAGAACATACCTTTATTGAGATCACTGAGGACGAGGAACGGGACATGACTAGCTCGGCATCCAACCTTGTGCAAATGGGGTCTTTCATGCTGTCGTGCCTGTTGAGGGACCCTCGTATAAAAAGGATGAAGGAGAACGACCTGTACTGTGTGTCCACGCCACTAGACCCCCGGTATAAGCAGAAAGTGCCTGAAATGTTACCGAATTACCACAAGTCGGAAAGGATGCAGCACTACCAAAATAAATTAAAAAGAATGCTTTACACAGCATTTAAGGGTGATGTCACAGCACAATCTATTCAATCTATCAGCGGAAGAGGTGAACATAATCCTCCTCCTCCCACGACCACGTCGGCAAGGAGAGGACGCTTTACAGACGTGTTGTTGATGGAGGACATGCAGAGCTTTTTAAGTCCTATGCATCGCCACAGCCCTTCGGGGTCCACCCTTAGAGAACGACTCGACCGTCAGGTAACAGATTACCTCACCATAACTACAGATATCGACACTATGAGGAGCGATGAACCCCTTGACTACTGGGTGTGCACGCTTGCCCTGTGGCCTGAGCTATCCCAATTTGCCATAGAACTTATGTTCTGCCCCGCTTCAAGTGTCCTGTCAGAAAGGACCTTCAGTGCAGCAGGAGGTTTTGTCACTGATAAGAGAAGTCGCCTAGGTCAAAAAAGTCTAGAGTACCTCACCTTTATTAAGATGAATGAGGGATGGATCCCGAAGGGACTGACAGTGGGCGATACATTCGATTAAAAAAGGCCTGATAGATGAGCTGCCTTGAGCTAATAATGGTCCACACGCTGCTGTATTTAATCCCTGAATGCCGAATGACTTGCGTGACTTATCCGCCACCAACTAGGGTTCAAGACTCAATGTTTTAGGGCACTTTCTGCCTGGCAAACTAACATCAATTTTTCTGGTCGCTGCAACAATACCTAATTTTTGCATTTAAATTATTTTATTTTATAAGGTGTACAGCATGTAATGAAAAATAAAGCATTTTTGAACAGTCTTGCATAACAGTTGTGCAAAAATACATATTTACAATAGAGACATTTTGTGAAAGTTAGCTGGCTATTCCTTCTTATTTTTACTTTTTAGGGTAACAATTTTTCTTATTTTTTTACTGTGATTGCAATCTAAGAGATACCTAAAACATGGTAAAACAGACAATAGTAAAGGGTATATCTGCAGGAAACATCAAAGTCCTATTAGCTATCATCCCTCAAGCAGTATTAGCTTATTATTTACAATATCTAATCTGGGCAATCACCCTTGGGTTACCCTAGGGCAGGCTTCAGTAAGCGACCTCTCCTTTCCTGGGATGATTTTGCCGCCGGTTGCTTCTGAAGGGTCTCCAGGGCTCCCCCACTCCGGTCCTTCCCCCAGTGTCGCTTCAACCAGTAACAAATGTTTTATATTTGTAAAGCGACCCAATGATCCCCCTTGATAGAGGTTTATCTTTACAAATTTTGGAGAACCAATTTAAGACCGGTGTCCCCTGTTTCTGGGTCAGGGAGTGTGTGAAATGCCTCAGCCTACAGTAATTGTAATGTTCTGACAGCGGTAGCTCATGCTTGTCCCTCAGTTCCTCCTAGATGAGCATCTTGCCCTTTACTAACCAGTCTCCCAGTCTATCTAGTTTCCTTGACCTCCACCAGTGTTGTGATGTTGTGCTCATGTGTTTCGGGACCTGAGGGTGGTCAAGAATTGGGGTCATTTGGGTGGATCCAGGCAACAAACTTGTGTGTTTCTTGGCCCATTTCCAGTATGATAGTGAGTGTCTGATTAGGGGGTTTGGCGAGTTTTTAAGGCTCTGAAGCAATTCTGATAGCCAAGCTACCTTGTCCCAGGTTAAGGGCCTTAAAGTGTGGTTCTCTAAATACACACAGGCCGGTTGATGACATATAGAATGTGCTATTGGGAGGAAAGATAGGTGACGGAACAGGTATTAAACTGATAGGAATGAATACTTAATACACTTAATACACCACTCCTATCTGGTGGCACCTTAGATTGCACGTGCAGTTCCCCAAATTCGAAGTAGGAGGTCCGACCAAGCATCTTTTTCCATCTCCCTGTTCCAAAAATCCATGCCATATACACGTCCCCTGATAGGTAACGTAACAGGTATTAAACTGATAGGAATGAGTATTACGACTTAATACACCTCTCCTATCTGGTGGCACCTTAGATTGCACGTGCAGTGCCCCAAATTCGAAGTAGGAGGTCCGACCAAGCATCTTTTTCCATCTCCCTGTTCCAAAAATCCATGCCATATACACGTCCCCTAATAGTGGACGTAACAGGGATTAAACCGATAGGAATAGTACTACTTAACAGTACACACCTTATAATAACGCAGACACAGGCAATGCGTATAATCTTCCATGCTGTGCAGTGGAAGCCCCCAGACTCTTACCTGTGTATAATATTCCATGCTGGGCAGTGGAAGACCCCAGACTCTGACCTGTGTATAATATCCATGCTGTGCAGTGGAAGCCCCCAGACTCTGACCTGTGTATAATATTCCATGCTGGGCAGTGGAAGCCCCCAGACTCTGACCTGTGTATAATCTTCCATGCTGGGCAGTGGAAGCCCCCAGACTCTGACCTGTGTAGAATCTTCCATGCTGGGCAGTGGAAGCCCCCAGACTCTGGGAGTCTGAAGAAGAGGAGTCAGAGGAGGAAGGTGGCTTTGAGGAGGTGGAATACCAAACACAGCAGGCATCCCAGGGGGCTTGTTGTCACCTTTCGGGGACCCTTGGTGACTGGGTGGAGGAAGAGACATTCAATGACTTCAGTGAGGACAAGGAACGGGACATGGCTAGGTTGGTATCCAACCTTGTGCAAATGGGGAGTTTGCGGTTGTGCAAAGGGACGATTTGCGGTTGTTTGCAGTTCATTAAACGGGGATATTGGTCTGTTACTGTGAAGCGGGTGTAACCCTTACACTACCTGATTGATACAACATCATACCTGATGTTTTAAAGCATGTTATTCCAAACAATTTAGGAATGTTAGGTGATTTATGCCCTTTATGGCTTAAAACCAGATTTTGCATCAACTATGTAATTTTCCGTGGGAGTTTTGCCATGGATCCCCCTCCGGCATGCCACAGTCCAGGTGTTAGTCCCGTTGAAACAACTTTCCCATCACTATTGTGGCCAGAATGAGTCCCTGTGGGTTTTTTAATTCGCCTGCCCACTGAAGTCTATAGCGGTTCGCCGATGTTCGTCCGTTCGCGAACATTTGATGGAATTCGTGTACGCGGTTCGCGAACCGAAAAATTGATGTTCGCAACATCACTACTCTAGACCTATTTAACCCTAACATGGCCTATTTAAGCCCCTCTAGTCCTATTTAACCCTAACTGGGCCTATTTAACTCCTCTAGACCTATTTAACCCTAACTGGGCATTTTTAACCCCTCTAAATCTATTTAACCCTAACTGGGCCTATTTAACCCTTTCTAGACTATTTACCCATAACTGGACCTAATAACCCTAACTGGGCCTATTTAACCCCTCTATGCCTATTTAACCCTAACTGGGCCTTTTTACCCCCTCTAGACCTAGAATTTTATGGGGCCAACAAAAAATCTTAGTTTTAAAAGGGATTATTTTAACGGTTTAAGGGCAGCAATACAAAGTATAGACTGGGAAAGAGAACTGATAGATTAAAACATTGAACATAAATGGACAACATTTAAATCCTTACTAAATATACATACTTATCACCATATACCAAGTGGGAATAAAAGTAAAAGGAGTAAATCACATCCAATGTGGCTTAACAATGATTAAAAGAAACAGAGTAAAAACTGGCATTTAAATTATACAACAAGAGGGGACAGAGACTGCTTTACGGGAGTACAAGGAAATCAACAAGGCTTGCAAAAGGGCTATTAGACTGGCTACAATGTGAGACAGGCCATCTTATAATTAGTGAGCAGGAAAAGGCAGATGAGCTAAATAGGTTCTTTTCTTTGGTATACACAAGGGACGTAGCAGTGGTTGGGACAATGCAACATAATGAGGCTACACTACCTTTGCCGAATAATTGGTTAACGCAGGAAGAAATCCAAAAGAGTTTGGAAAAAATAGATGTTAATAAAGCCCCGGGTCCTGATGGAATACATCCAAGGGTACTGAGAGAACTGGGTTCTGTAATAGCCAAATCATTATAATAAATTTTTCAAGATTCACTCAACAGAGGGTTTTTGTCAGATGACTGGAGAAAAGCAGATGTGATACCTATATTTAAAAAGGGAGCAAGAACAAATCTGGGGAATTATAGGCCAGTGAGCCTTATTTCTGTAGTGGGAAAGCTTTTAGAAGGGTTAATAAGGGATAGTATACAATAATATGTCTATTTAAACAAGAGTATAAGTAGGAGTCAACATGAATTATGAGGGATAGGTCATGTCAAACAAATCTAATTTGTTTCTATGAGATGGTTCGTAGGAACCTGGATCAAGGCAACTCTGTGGATGTAGTCTTTTTGGATTTCGCAAAGGCTATTGATACAGTACCACGTGGGAGACTATTGTGCAAACTAAGGGATACAGGAATTGCAGTAAATATCTGCTCATGGATTGATAGCTGGCTAAAAGACAGGAAGCAAATGGTTGTTGTAAATGGACCATACTCCGATTGGACTAATGGACTAAGTGGGGTTCCTCAGGGTTCAGTATTACATTCTCTCCTTTCTAACATATTTATTTATGACTTAGAGGTAGGATTGGATTGTGTGGTCTCCATTTTTTTTTATTAAGAAGGCTATAGAAGCAATGGAAGCAAATATAATTTTGCCACTATACAAATCTCTAGTATGCCCTCATTTTGAATATGGAGTACAATTTTGGGCATCACTTCATAAAAAGGACATTTTAGAGCTGGAAAAGGTACAGAGGAGGGCAACAAAACTAATAAGGGGAATGGAGAGGCTAAGTTATGAAGAAAGACTAACCAAATTATGCTTATTTTCTCTCGAAAAAAGGTGTTTAAGAGGAGATATAAATACATCTAGGGTCAGTATAAAGATTTGTCAAGGGAGCTTTTTGTGCCAAAAGGTTTCAACTGACAAGAGGACATCCCTTGAGTTTAGAAGTAAAAAGATTCCACCTTAAAGAAAGAAAAGGGTTCTTCACAGTAAGGGTGGTTAATCTGTGGAATTCTCTACTAGAGGAGGTGGTGACTGCGGATTCGATATATAACTTTAAAAGGGGACTGGATTTATTTCTAATTAAAAAGGGAATTCAGGTTTATCCTGGATAATTAGAGAGAGAGCATTGATCCAGGGAGAGATTTGATTGCCAGTATCTGGGGTCAGGAAGAAATTGATTTTTTCCCCCCTTTGAGACGATTGGCTAAGTTTCACTTGTTTTTTTTCTTTTTGCCTTCCTCTGGATTAATTAAGAATTAATAAAAATTAAATACAAAAATAAATAAATAAATAAATAGTTGATTAATAATGAATTAAAACAAATTAATTGATAACTAATCCACATATTGCAGATCAGAGGAGATCTTAAAAGGTTGAGCTTGATGGACTGAAAGTCTTTTTTCAGCCGTAATTACTATGTAACTATGTAACTATATAGAGACCCCGATTGGACTGAGGGGGTTCATTTCAGTCTCCTGGTGGTCTCTATTGACCCCCATGAGTGATATTGACCTCCATGAGTGTTGGGGTTAATTTTATGTGCCAGGGGGGTACTTATAGTACCCCCGCGGCTTGGGGATAACCATTAGTGTGCCGCGGGCAATTTAAGGTCCCATGGCTGGAAATTCAAACCCCACAATTCCACGTGCTTGAATTTTGAATTGAAGGCCATGGCTGGAAATTTAAATGACGTAGATGCTGCAAGAGCAAGGGGTTAATGTGGGTAGATTGCAGGGGTCCCTATTGGGACCCCTGCAGCAAGGGGTTAATGTGGGAGCCTGCAGGAGTACCGTTCAGACCCCTGCATTTTAGGGTTAATGTTAGGACACTGCAGGGGTCCCAGTCAGACCCCTGCATTATAGGGTTAATGTGTGCACCTTCACAGCCCTTGCGACGGCTCCAGGGTGCAAGTAAGGTGCAGGGTTAGTGGAGGGGTTATCGAAGCATTTGAATAGGGTTGTGGGGTTTCATGCGGTTTAATCTCATGTGGCCACATGGGATCAAAGACTTTCCCTGCAGTAAGCTGCGGCGGAGGTGGCCGCAAGGGAATGCAGGGCGCCGGCTGCAAGCTGGTCGGAGCTGTTGGCCGCAGGGGATTAGAATAGGGAAGTAGCTTGTGTCCACCCCTTGTGGCCATGCAGCTCCTATGGCCATCATTAGAATGAGGCCCCAACTATGTTGAATACTCAAAGAAGGGTAACATGGAGCTCCTAGTCCTGTAAAAAATATTTATAAATGTCACCTTTAAAATTTGTTCTGAATTGTGATGTCTTTGTGATGACAGGTTTATTAAACTAGTGTGACGTACTGTAACTGGATTGCTAAATTTAAATTTAAAATGTGTTCTGTTAAGTTTTTTTCCATTGTAAGTCTTTGGTTCTAATTTAATGTCTTCCACCTGTTTGTTTTTTTAATTGACTAATTTGACTAATTTATTTATTAACACAGTTCTTGATCAATTTAATAAATATAAACAAACATTTCCACATCATTTTCCATTATCTAGCTGATGGTGCAGAGCATATACGATGACTTCAGTAACCCTTTAATGATATTCCAAAATTGCTTGTGTTTTGACATAAAACAGAAATAATATATACAAACATAACAGAAACCTAAATGTGAACTAATGAAATGATATCTGTTGTTTAATACACATTTTTGAGAAAAGTGGACATTAGGAAGTTGGGTAACTGACCTTTACATCTCTCCTATTCCCTGCACAGATTTTTCTGACATCATTCATGACATCACATATGATTTAAATTATGACATCACTCATGGCATCACATATAATATTTCAAAATGACCTCATCCATGATAGTACTCATGACCTCACACTAGACCCCTATGATGTCACTTAATGGTAAAAGATTAAAAAAATGGCATATGTAGACTATTTTATTGCCAAATTTCAAATAAATCCTGTAGCGGAACCCATCACTGTTTTAAACTGTTTTATGATTATTATGGTTAAAATATGATCCTACTATATGTATGTTGGTTGATGTTCTACAGAATATATTGGCTCAGAATATTAGCCAGACTTTTGCAGACCTAGGCTAATAGATAATCCTGTTACAGAGATTCAAGAGATAAGAAAGTTGTAAAGGATCCTTGCATTTTCCAAAGTGTTTTCATTTTCTGATAAGAACAAAGAAGAATGATCTAATTAATGTCTGATTGTATCCAAGTTGCCAGGGAGGTGTGACTCACCTATTGTCCTATATGTATATTGTATGGGGGATATGTGCAATGTCTGTGTGTTATGTGTAAAAACATACTTTTACTAACTTTTGAACCCCTGGTCTGATTCATGCCATTTTTGTATATGTTGTTCCCCTTGGTAAGAGATATTGAATGGTGCTGGACTTAAAGGTGTACCCCCTGTATTTGGGGTACATCCAGAATGTGGTTAAAATTGTGTTACCTGTTATCTGAGGGGAGGAGACGTGGGGGTTGAACCATGTATATAATTGGCTGTTGTGATAATTATGTGGGTGTAGCCCTTCAGAGGGCACCATTGCATAAAAGGAGATTCCCTGTCATTAAAAGTTAGTTCTACTTGACCCTTCAAAACGTAGCCTTGTCTCGTTATTGAAGGGATCGCTATATCATACTGGGGAATGCTATGCTTTTGCATACTCCCTTGAGCTGTAACTACTGAACGCTTGTTCCTGATGTACTATCCTTGGAGTCTGTGGTGGTTTTGGTGTCCGGTGCAGTGCTTGTAGGCCTCGACGCAAGCTAGGACGCATCCATCAACGGAGGTACCCGGTCGGGGTGCCAGTAGATCCGTTACATTGGCTGGCAGTGGTGGGATGGCGTCCTAGTAAGAGGAAAAGCAGCACGGAGACACCGGTAACGTTTGGAGTTACAAATTGAGGGCAACGCTAGTATCCGTACAGCGCCCCTGGCTACAGCAGGATGGAACCGGCTAGTTTTCAGACAGCGTTTCATGATGAGGAGGAGGAGGCGGCCGCGGACTACAGGGATGCAGACAGAAAGGAACTCTGGTATGATGCCCTGGAAGATGCCCAATGGCGGCGAGGTGAGAGTCTCCCCAGTGATGAGCAGCGGCTACAGAAGCGTGTGGCGATGCGGATGTATCTATTGGGAGAGCAGCCCCTGGATGAGTGGGTGACAAGACTAGAAACCCTGGTATGGCGAGAGCTCTGGCTAGACAACGCATACCAGGCCCTCTGGTGGCATACCGTTCGACTTACCCCCTGGACGTCTGAACACGACTTACCGGAGGGGGATGATTATGATGGCCCGGGTTTATTATGGGATGCCTTGGAGGACGATATTGATCTTGGCAGCACGGAGGGGTCTAGGTTTTGGGACATCTACGACTACCGGATGGGCATGTATGTCTGGGATGACGAAGGCGAGGTGAGCAAAGACATGACCCACCTGGTAACGAGAGAGTGGGAGCTGGAGCAGGACTACCAACACCTGCTCAGCCTTGTGCAGCCCCAACCTACTCGACAAGCAGAACCAGACTTCATTGACTGGTCCTGGGATGACCTCCAGATGGCAGGTAGAGATGGGACAGAGGTCTCTCTACCGGCCCTACAGAGGGCAGAAGGTGTCGTCCTTCCCCTCCAGCGGCAGTGTGAACCCCAGGGGGCAGAAGGTGTCGTCCTTCCCCCCCAGCAGCAGTGTGAACCCCAGGGGGCAGAAGGTGTCGTCCTTCCCCCCCCAGCAGCAGTGTGAACCCCAGGGGGCAGAAGGTGTCATCCTTCCCTCCCAGCGGCAGTGTGAACCCCAGGGGGCAGAAGGTGTCATCCTTCCCCCCCAGCGGCAGTGTGAACCCCAGGGGGCAGAAGGTGTCGTCCTTCCCCCCCCAGCGGCAGTGTGAACCCCAGGGGGCAGAAGGTGTTGTCCTTCCCCCCCAGCGGCAGTGTGAACCCCAGGGGGCAGAAGGTGTCGTCCTTTCCCCCCAGCGGCAGTGTGAACCCCAGGGGGCAGAAGGTGTCGTCCTTCCTTCCCAGCGGCAGTGTGAACCCCAGGGGGCAGATGGTGTCATCCTTTCCCCCCAGCGGCAGTGTGAACCCCAGGGGGCAGAAGGTGTCGTCCTTCCCCCTCAGCGGCAGTGTGAACC
The DNA here is from genome assembly GCA_027410445.1 of Discoglossus pictus. Classification (NCBI taxonomy): domain Eukaryota; kingdom Metazoa; phylum Chordata; class Amphibia; order Anura; family Alytidae; genus Discoglossus; species Discoglossus pictus. The sequence goes on from CM050165.1 coordinate 166,299,533, forward strand.
CCAGGGGGCAGAAGGTGTCGTCCTTCCCCCCAAGCGGCAGTGTGTACCCCAGGGAGCAGAAGGTGTCGACCTTCCTCCACAGCGGCAGTGGGTACCCCAGGGGGCCAAAGGTGTCGTCCTTCCCCCCCAGCGGCAGTGTGAAACACAGGGGGCAGAAGGTGTCGTCCTTCCCCGCCAGCGACAGTTTACCCTAACCAGGGGAGACACCAATCTCCCAGACAGCGCAGATGGGACCGTGGTCTCTGCGCCCACAGCTTGTCCAGATCCCCAACTACCGTCACTGGGACAACCGGAGGAGGGGGTAAGTACAAATTCCCCTCCCCAGCTAACTTCTAATGTGGCCCCAGGGTTAACAGAGGAAATGTTAACCCCCACTGACCCCCACGTTTCCCTGGCTACTGAGCCGGAATATGTCCCAAGTACCCCAGCAGAAGAGATGACAGCGGGGCAGAGTGCAGTCGGCCTCTGCCCTCCCTTTGTCCCTTGTACAGAGCAGGATGTCCTGCAGGTTATACCAGCAGAAGAGCTGGCATCAGGGCAGAGTGCCGCTGGCCTCTGCCCCTCAAGTCCCCTCAGCGTGTTGCCCCATCACCACAGCAAAATATCCAGGTACCTGGTTAGACTTCCCCCCAAAGGAGAGATGTGTGACGAAGTGCCCTTCGCCACTTTGGCTTGGAGAGGACTGTTTGCCAGCCTCCTGCCCTGCGACTATGGCCCTGGTACATATTGCCCTTTGGAACCAGTGTTCGGCCATACCAGAGTGTAAGTCACTCATTCTGGCCCTTTACATACAGGGGGGTCATTCTGTACTTGCCCTGTGTGAACCATGATACCCCAGATAACTGTGCCATGAAGCCCATTCATATAATGAAAGACTATGGGAAAGACTTTAGCTACATGGCAATTGAACTGTGTGAAGAGGATCTGAGCGCTATTCGGTGGTTTTGTGCGCTCAGATCCCAGCTATCTGGGGATATGGGAAATGTGAGTAAATGTGAATTGCAGTAATGCTGATGGGTTGTCAAACTAGAGAATTGACCAACAAATACTTTTGTCCGGACATCCCCAGGCCGATCCGTTGGGATCAGACCGTGTATGCCGGCTTATGGTCACGGGGGAGGTGTGTAGCGGAACCCATCACTGTTTTAAACTGTTTTATGATTATTATGGTTAAAATATGATCCTACTATATGTATGTTGGTTGATGTTCTGCAGAATATATTGGCTCAGAATATTAGCCAGACTTTTGCAGACCTAGGCTAATAGATAATCCTGTTACAGAGATTCAAGAGATAAGAAAGTTGTAAAGGATCCTTGCATTTTCCAAAGTGTTTTCATTCTCTGATAAGAAGAAAGAAGAATGATCTAATTAATGTCTGATTGTATCCAAGTTGCCAGGGAGGTGTGACTCACCTATTGTCCTATATGTGTATTGTATGGGGGATATGTGCAATGTCTGTGTGTTATGTGTAAAAACATACTTTTACTAACTTTTGAACCCCTGGTCTGATTCATGCCATTTTTGTATATGTTGTTCCCCTTGGTAAGAGATATTGAACGGTGCTGGACTTAAAGGTGTACCCCCTGTATTTGGGGAACATCCAGAATGTGGTTAAAATTGTGTTACCTGTTATCTGAGGGGAGGAGACGTGGGGGTTGAACCATGTATATAATTGGCTGTTGTGATAATTATGTGGGTGTAGCCCTTCAGAGGGCACCATTGCATAAAAGGAGATTCCCTGTCATTAAAAGTTAGTTCTTCTTGACCCTTCAAAACGTAGTCTCGTCGCGTTATTGGAGGGGATCGCTATCATACTGGGGATTGCTATGCTTTTGCATACTCCCTTGAGCTGTAACTACTGAACGCTTGTTCCTGATGTACTATCCTTGGAGTCTGTGGTGGTTTTGGTGTCCGGTGCAGTGCTTGTAGGCCTCGACGCAAGCTAGGACGCGTCTATCAACGGAGGTACCCGGTCGGGGTGCCAGGAGATCCGTTACAAATCCATTCAGTTAAACTTACACCTGCAAATAAGCAAACATTTCAATAAATGCTTATGGGAAAAATATGTCATCATCCCAAAACTCTACATAAATCAACCTTTTTTTGGTTGAACAAAATTTCATAAAAAATGACAAAAATACTCCCAATCCCTGCTAAAATACAACATTTCAAACAGATGTGTGAAACCAAACCAAAGATATAAGTTTATGAAAAATTAGTTTATAATGAACTTTTGAGAGATCCTTAATATTAGAGCCTGACTGTAATTGCAAGACAAGTAATATTGTCTCCTAGGCAGCTGTAGCACAACAATTTGTAGAAACCAAATTCAAAGAGAGTATAATTACTAAAACACCCAAAAAGAGCAATTCTCAGAGGGGAGCTTCAGCAGTGAGATTTATTTATTTATATACAAAAATCCATAAAAGCCTCTAGCAATGAACTCTCAAAGCTGCAAAAATGAAGTTACTTAGAAAATGATACTTCACTGGCATAGACTGGTGGTCACTGCATACGTTCTTACTTATGTGTCAGGATCCCCTAACTTATTCACATGTTTAGGCTCAGATTATTTATGAAAGAGTTGAACCCTATCAGGTTCACCAGGCCACACTTCTAACTTTTACACATATTCCTTTTTTTTGTGCTAAATGAAGCTCAATATTGTATACATTTTACAATGTATCATATCTATTGAAGTGCAATATCTTTGAACTAAATCCTGCCATTTTTTGCCAAAATGCAATTTATGTCATACAGTATTAAATTACTTTGACACTCAGATGCTTGTGTCTTATTTTGTGGTACAGTATTAAAGGTTGAGTTTTATATTGTTTATCTGAGGGGCATTTATAAAATATACTTTTGATTCCTTGCTATATGTCCCATTTGCCTTGCTTATTTAATTATTTACATTTCTATATACAGCCTTTTTGCAAGGCTCTTTACATAGCCTGTTTTAGAGCATAAATGAGTACATATACCGAACAAATATAAAATAGCATTAAAGTAAGGTTTGGGTTTTGTTGTTGAAATGGCGCAACAGGCTAGAGGCAAGATCAGGCTCATGGGTGAAGCCAAGATCAAGAGAAGCAGGATGAAAATGTCTAAGTTGTATTAAGGTTGGGCAGAGAGAAGATGGAACTTTAGAGAAATGCAAAGTGTATGCCTTGTTGGATAATGCAGTCTGCCAATGAAGAGTACAGGAAGGAAGATAGAAAGGCAATGGGATAAGTGTCAATAAGACTCTGGACGCTTGAGAGATCATATGGGGGAATTATACTGCAAGGTATGTAGGGACAGGCCATATAGGGATTAGTAGACAGGAAGGAATTTAAAAAAGCTATAGTAGTAAAAATGGATCCAATACAGTTGGGTTATGGGGGTGGAGGTGTTGATTTTGTTAGGTCTTGAATACAATAAATCAAAGGTGCTCTGATTAATGTAGATATTTTCAGCCTTATTAAATTGCGATTTGGCCATTTGAATAGGGCTCTATATATTTTTTACAGAAGTTTTTAGTTAGTGAAGACCTTGCTTTTGGATAGAATATCACTAACTAAAAACTTCTAAAACAAAAATATGCTGTGTGCTTATATAGAGCCCTATTCAATTGGCCGAATCACAATTTAATAGGGCTGTTTGTTTGTACTTTGAGCATTAAAGTCAGCCATAGTTGTGGGGGCTTGTGTTAGATTTGTGAATGGACGAAAAGGTGGAAAGGGAACAAAATAATGCTGTTGAGAGGGTGCTTGTTGCAAAGTCAGGAAATAAATTGGAGCTTGTAGGATTGCACATATAGAAGTAATCACAGAAGTGACAAAATATTTTGTATTGTATATGTGTGAAGTAATATCCTCTAACTTGTAGACATAGTTATCTGTAAATAACATATGTTCGAGAAAATTGAAAATTGAATTACTATAGAGAAATATAATTAGCTTAATAGTAATCTTGTGGTAATAAGTGACAACCTATTAAGAAATACCCCAATATATGTTCATATTTTTACTCTCTTTCCTTATTCTTTACCTCTGGATTTCAATTGTTTTTGTCATGTTTAGCTTATTAAAAAATATATTTTATTTTGTGAGTATACATAGTATAGTGGGCAAGTGCCTACTGTATATGTTGTATATGTGAGGGATTTATCTATGCAGAGTAAATCAAAATATGTGTATTATGAGATCAAGAGAAAGGAAGTAGTTGTAGTAGATTCAATGATGGGCAGAAATACAGATCAGATGGTTCACCAGATGAATGATAGCTTATATCAGTGCTATCCAACTTTTTATTTGTGTGGGGAGCCAGATTATTATTGGCTAGCAAACTGGGGTTAAAATAATAATGTTTCATAATGTATATGGAAACACATCAATCAATACATTGTGTGAAATTACTAAAGATATGGGGATTTATCTATCTTGTACCAAATGTATAAATTCCTCCCTTTTTTTTAAATTTTGAATCACATATATAGTTGTGAGCGTACGAGTTGTTGCTAACGCTGCGGGCTCGCGCAGCGAGCCAAGGCCCTCGCGAAGCGAGGGCACTGGGCAAGGGTCTCAGTTGCTGTCATGGAGCGCCGAAGGCGCTCCATGCCCGCAACTGCGACCCTCGCAAAGTTCACATCGCAACCCAAAGAGCACGACACACACATTACGACACTCGCAAACAACATACGACACACGTTCACACACATTACGGCCTCGCAACACTCGGACGCAACTCGCGAACATTACAAAATTTTAAACACAATACATACACACAGCACATACATAAAAACCTTACCTACACCAAGAGGGAGCACCTAGGACCTCAAAAATGCAACTTAGACCTTCATTTTACTCGAAATAAAAAAGTTAGACACTAAAAAAAGCTGTAAGCGACAGAAAAAATGGCCGCCGAACAAAACGAAAACGAGGCTACAGCACTCTAAACTCGCAAAACACCACAAGAAACTCGCAAAATGCCACAAATGACCTACGGATATTCATACCACACATTGCACACATTCATCATGCTTACACAGCAGCTCCACACCACTAATGCTCCAGCAACATCAAAACAGATTGCCAGCTCTTCAACACAATGCTTCAAAATAGGTAAAGTATATTCATTTATTAATGTATTATATATTTCATTATTATACACCAAACAGCATTAGCTACCTTACAATTTCATTGCCGTCAATTTTTGACGGGCAATTCACTAGTTATGTTATATTTGTGAGCAGACTCTTCCTGGCACGCAGCAGGAGACAGGAGAAATCATTTGGCAGGCCGCATTTCACCAAGTCAATCAAAGAGTGGGAAAAGCAGTGCTCCCTTACAACACAATAAATGACAGAATTATTTAAATTTGAATTCAAGGCAAGCCATCATAGTGATCCAAGTCTATGCTCCAGCCATGGATGCTGAAGAGGCTGAAGTTGTCCAGTTCTACAAAGACATGCAACATGTCATAGATATAACACCAAGAAAATATGGTATTATCATCATAGCAGATTGGAATGCTAAAGTCGGGAACCAAAAGGCACCTGGAATAACTGGCAAATTTGGCTTTGAAATACCAAATGAAGCAGGTCAGAGATTAGAATATTGTCAAGATAATTCAATGGTAGTACCAAACACCCTCTTCCAATAGCCTCCGACACGACTCTACACGTGGACATCACTAGATGGACAATATAGAAATGAGATTGACTATATACTTTTCAGCCAAAGATGGAGGAGCTCTATACAGTCAGAAAAAACAAGACCTGGAGCTGACTGCGACTCAGACCATGAGCTTCTTTTTGCCAAGTTGAAAATGAAACTGAAGAAAAGAGGGAAAACCATCAAGTAGATATGAAATAAATAATACCCCCTGTGAATATACAGTTGGAAGTAAAGAATAGATTTGAGGGACTAGACATTGAAGATAAAATGCCTGAAGAACTTTGGACCAAAGTTTGCAACATTATCCAGGAAAAAGCAACAAAGAATATCCCTAAAAGAAATAAAAGTAAGAAGTCAAACTTGCTGTTTGATGGGGCTTTGAAAGTAGCCCAGGAAAGAAGAAAAGTGAAAGGTAGAGGAGATAGGAAAATATTTGTCCAACTGAATGCAGAATTCCAGAGGATAGCAAGAAGATACAAGGAGATATTCTACAATGAATGATGTAAAGAGATTGAAGAAGAATACCGAATGGGTAAATCAAGAGATCTCTTCAAGACAATTGGGAACCTAAAAGGCACCTTTTATGCCAAAGGGCCATGATAAAAGAAAAATATGGTAGGAACTTAACAGAAGAAGATCAGATAAAGAAGAGGTGGCAGGAATACACTGAAGATCTATACAGGAACGATCTTAACAGCAGTGATAACGTTAATAGTTTGTCCAATAAGCTGGAGCCAGACATAGTAATTGAGGTTGAAAAAAAAACTTTTAGTCCATCAAGTTCAACCTTTTTAGATCTCCTCTGAACTGCAATATGCAGATTAATTGCTAATTGGTCCAAAGGAAGGCAAACAAAAAAAAACAACAAGTGAAACTTTGCCAATTGTCTCAAAAAAGGAAAAAATTCCTTCCTAACCCCAGATAATGGCGGTCGGATTCCTCCCTGGATCAATACTCACTCTCTAATTATAAGGGATAGCCCTGAATGCCCTTTTTATTAAAAAATATATCCAATACCTTGGTAGAGAATTCCACAGATTAACCACCCTTACGGTGAAGAACCCTTTTCTTTCTTTAAGGTGAAATATTTTCTTCTAATCTCAAAAGATGTCCCCTTGTCAGTTGAAAACCCTTTGGCACAAACAGTTCACTTGACAAAGCCTTGTATTGACCCTGGATATATGTATATAAGGCAATAATATCCCCTCTTAGACATCTTTTTTCGAGGGAAAATAAGGTTAATCTGGTAAGTCTTTTTTCATAACGTAGCCCCTCCATTTTTCTTATTAGTTTTGTTGCCCTTCTTTGTACTTTTTCCAGCACTAAAATGTCGTTTTTATGTAGTGGTGGCCAAAATTGTACTCCATATTCCAAATGAGAGCGTATTAGGGATTTGTATAGTGGCAGAATTATATTTGCTTCCCTTGCTTCTATTCCCTTCTTAATACATACTAATATTTTACTTGCCTTTGCAGCTGCTGCTTGGCATTGTGCACTGTTTCCTTGGTGGTTGTCCACAAGCACTCACAAATCCCTTTCAATATCTGATACCCCTAGATTTGCTCCATCACATATAAGAGTTGTGGATATACGGGCCATTGGTCATGTGTTGCGTGCCTCGCCAAGCGTGGCGAGCCGTTCGCAGTCCATAGGCGAGCAGTTGAGGCATGCCACTGCAAGGGCCGCGGGACTGAGGCACTCATTGCAGGCCTGGCAATAAGCGCCGCAGGCGGTCATCGCGAAGCCCGCAGGACTTACACCTAGCCTCCAATGAGCACCATAGGACTTAGGGACAATGTCCGTAGATTGACTGTGGGCCTTGCAAAAATACGACTTTAACCTCACACACAGTACAGGGGGAGAGGCAGGGAGCCAGTGAGTGAGGATGCAATTGAATTTGAGGCATATTTTGGCTTATTTGACGCTCTAAAATAACTGAAGAGAGAAAAAAAATGGCTGCCGAAAAAAATTTTAATACGCCGAAAATGAGGCAGAGACACGTAAAAACGATAACAAAGCCAGTAACACTTATACAAAGGTAGTAAAAACACAAGCAAACCCAGTAACACTTACACCAACAATGCAAGGCACGTGGGAGATAGTAAAAAAATCTGACATTTTGTAAGAAGCAAGCCTGTAACTCGGAAAACCCCAATTAACAACCTAAAATGACGGAAAAACTTTAAATTGTGCATGTGCAACTTTGTCCTCGAGCTTACACACTGTATATATACTGTAGACTTTCCAAAACTTTCTCACTTTCTCAGATAATCAACTGTGTGCCTGCACATTCTCTGTGGACACATTTTATGAAGAGATTGTTAACTCTTTATGATTTTTTTTTCAACTACATTCACAACTAATAGGTAAAGTATTATTATTTATTAAAATATTAATTGATTATTTAGATTGTTCAAAAAAAATATTAGGCTAAATATTAGTTTTAAAGATGACGCCATTTAAGATATTGTAAGCTGTAATAGGTGAATTATTAATTAATTACTGGGTGTAATACATTGTTCATTAATACAAATTTACACATGTGTAAAATAACAATTAATGTTTGACAATAAAAATACATTATAAAAAAAAATAAAAAAAAATCTTCCAATATTTATGTATAGGTTACAATAAAAATGGTTGAAATTTAAACTCAACTTTCGTTTATATTGATTAAAATACAAGTTACAAGGTAGAACAATAAACATATTTAGTAAAAAATCAATTCATTGTTGTACATTTTCACATATATGAAACATGAAATACAAAAATAACAAATAATAAGATGGAAATATCATCCAGTCAGAGGGACATAGCCTATTTATACTCTTATTTAATTAGACATATTCTTGTATACTATCCCTTATTAACCCTTCTAAAAGCTCTCCCACAACATAAGTGAGGCTTACAGGTCTATAATTTCCTGGATTTGTTTTTGCTCCCTTCTTAAATATAGGTATCACCTCTGCCTTTCTCAAGTCATCTGGTAGAGACCCTGTGTTGAGTGAATCTTGAAAAATTAGATATAATGGTTTGGCTATTACAGAACTTAGTTCCCTCGGTACCCTTGGATATATTTGATCAGGACCTGTGGCTTTATTAACATTTATTTTTTCCAACCTCTTTTGGATTTCTTCCACCGTTAACCAATTATTTGGCAAAGGTAGTGTAGCCCCATTATGTTCCACAGGTGCCTTCATTGTGTATTCCGAAGAAAAGAAGCTATTTAGCACATGTGCCTTTTCCTGGTCACTAACAGTCAGACGGCCTGTTTCACAGTGTAAGGTTCCTTTAGGTTCCTTCCTGGCCTTCTCCCCATTAATATATTTAAGTGTATCAAATCCTAGGGAGGTAGTTCCCTTATAGTGTTTGCAACTAATTTAAATAGAGGTATAATCTGGGTATATTTACAATTTGGCCAACAAGTTTATTATAATTTTATTTAATCCAAGATAACAACGGCGAATATAAAAAAAGGGAAGATTAAAAACACTTTAAAAACAATGGAAAAAGAGAAAAAGCTCCTCTGAGAAATAGTGATATGATTCCCTTTTAAACAATATATAGAGATATATACTTTCTCTTTGCTCATAGAGGAGAATTATAGTATTCCACTGAAAATAACTCTATTCCAACATATCTAAAGTCTATTGTATTATCCTTGCAATGGGAAATCCCATATAGACTATCTGTCATGCAGTTGTTGGAAATAGTATGGTGTAAAAAAAAAGGCACTTTTTTGAAGTCAATAGGCAGCCAGAAATTATAGGAGACTTAATTATAGAAATATCTCCTATTAGTTAACTATGGGATTGTAATACACCAATCCTAATACACTAGGACATTTTCTACCCACATACTGGTCTGTGTTAGGTGTAGACGATACTATTGTCTTTGTTAATAAAATAGACCCTATTATGAGTTGCTGTATCTTTGCTTATTCTTTATTTGACTGTGAAGGTATCCAATCGTGGATTACCATTACTTAAGCAGGCTCCCTATTGTTTCTCGTGGCCTATATATTGCTCCCAAGAACTTCCACAAGACCCATACTATATAGTATAAGAGTTATCTAACTAGTGCCATGCTTCTTGCTAAGAACGCTAATGCTGCATGGCTTCACTTCCTAGTTTTGCGTGGACAGCGTCGTGCGTGATGACGCACGTATGCGTGTATACGCCTATGCCTGACGCGTTTCAACGTGCTGTGACGTCTTTCTCCCCCATTATTAGAACTTGCCCATGCTTAGATGCATCTGCAATCTGTAACAATAATTGCAGTTCCTCACTTTCAATTATATTTGGGGGTTTGTAGCATACTCCCACCAATATGCATTTAGAATTAGCTCCTCCAGTATTTAACGCGACCCACAAAGGTTCCACTATAAATATCTTCTCTGACTTCAGGTTTAAAACCAGGCTTAACATACAGACAAATCCCTCCTCCTCTTCTACCATTACCCCAATCTTTCCTAAATAAGTTATACACATCCAAATTAACAGTCCTGTCATGATTCATCCCACAGTGTTTCAGTAATGCCTATTAAGTCCCATTTTTCTTGTACTGCTAATTATTCTAGATCCCCCATTTTCCCAGGCAAACTTCTTGCATTAGCAAGCATACACTTGATGTTGCTATGGCTCTGCCGTTGTGAAGTGTTTGCCACTGTATTTGAGTCACCTAGTAATACCTCCCTACTGTCTATTGTAACCCTCCACACATCTCCCCCCATGGGTAGATAATTCATGCCTTTCCCCACTACCCTTTCTATCCCAAAACTTCTATATAGTCAATCCGCCCCCCACCTTCTAGTTTAAAAACTCCCCCAGCCTTTCTACCATCCTATCCCCTAGCACAAAAGCTCCCTCATCATTAAGGTGCTATCCATCACTGCTATAGAGATTGTACCCAAGTGAGAAGTCAGCCCATTGCTCTAAAAACTCCAAACTCTCTGCACTCCACCACTTTTTTAGCCATGCATTAACCTCCCTAAGATCCTTCTGTCTCCTTGGGCTAGCACGTGGCACTGGTAGTATCTCAGAAAATACTACCTTGGTGGTCCTTGCTTTAAGCTTATTCCCTAGTTCTTTAAAATCATTCTTTAGGACCCTCCATCTTCTACTTACTTTGTCATTGGTACCAATATTTCCCAAGTCCGCTGGTTCAATTCCAGACCCTTCCAATAATTTATCTACCCAATCCACAACATGCCGAACCCGCGCACCTGGGAGACAGCAAACTGTTTGATTGATGGGATCTGGGTGACAAATAACCCTGTCTACCTTCCTAATAATAGAGTCCCCTACCAAAAAAAACCTTTATCTTGCTCTGCCTATGCTGCCCTCTCACTCCTCCAGTAGAACTGTTCTCCCGGCTGTTAGAGGGAACAGCTCTATCTGGCAATGCCATTCGTGAATGTGTTACCCCACCAGTTTCACTCAATCTGGCAAATATGTTGGTGTTTGCCAACTCAGAACTGGCCTGTCTCCTTTTCCCCCCTGCTTCCCCTTCTAACTGTAACCCAGCTACCTCCCTGGACATCCTCACTACACCATCTCCACCCTCCATGCTAGGCCCAGATAAACTGTGCTCAGTGAGCACCAGCTCCCTTTTCCAGTGGAGCAATATCACTAAGTGCTGCAATTCTCCTCTCCAGTTATCCGATTTGAGCTTCCATAGAGGCAACATGCTCAGACCTGTCACAGAGGTATGGACCCTGGATCATCTATTCCAGTAGTGCATACATGTGGCAGGATGTACACTCCATGAGATTGCCACTGGACTGAGAAAACAAAATGTAAATGTAAAATTATTGCTTTTCTACACTTTAACCCAAACAAAACAAAAAAACATAAATATTTTTGTTTTCTATTTTTCTTATAATAACCTTTTTCTTTGAACTCCCTTCTTTTATTTAATCTGCTACACACTAACGACACTTACACTAGAAATTATTTGCAAGCTCCCAAGTTCCTTCCTTTCCCTGTTAAGACCCTGCCTACTCACCTGTACAATGATTACAGAGCACAGGACAGAAAACACTGCATTGATGCACAGAACTGATTCAAACAGAACACCACACAAATGCACACAGATAAACCTTTACACCGGCAAAACCACATCCACTCTCACCTGGACACTGATTACAGCCCACAGGAAAGAAAACACTGCACTGATTTACAGAACTGATTCAAACAGAACACTGCACAAATGCACACATATATACCTTACACAGGTGGAACCACTCCCACTCTCATCTGGACACGGATTATAGCCCACAGGAAAGAAAACACTGCACTGATTTACAGAACTGATTCAAAGAGAACACCACACAAATGCACACAGATAAACATTTACACAGTCCAAACCACACCCTCTCTCACCTGGACACTGATTACAGCCCACAGGAAAGAAAACACTGCACTGATTCACAGAACTGATTCAAACAGAACACCGTACAAATGCACACAGATATAACTTACACAGGCCAAACCACACCCACTCTCTCCTGGACCCTGATTATAGCCCACAGGAAAGAAAACACTGCACTGATTTGCAGTACTCATTCCCTGTAGTAACTTATGGATGTGAGAGCTTGACCATAAAGAAGTCTGAGCACTGTATAATTGATGCCTTTGTATTGTGGTGTTGGAGAAGACTGCATAGAGTCCCTTGGACTGCAAGAAGATCCAATAAATCAAGACAAACTGTTCACTAGAAGGTTTGATCATGAGGCTAAAGCTCAAATATTTGGGCCATATCACGAGACTCAGGATTCCCTAGAAAAGACTCTGATGCTGGGAAAGATTGAAGGCACAAGAAGGGGACGGCAGAGGCGGAGATGGATAGATGAGGTCAATGAAGCAATGAACATGAACTGGATGGAGCTGAGAGGGGCAGTGACTGAGAGATGCTGTGATCCATAGAGTCCCAGAGAGTCGGAAGCAACTGAATGACTAAACAACAACAACAATGAACAGTGAGAAGGAATAAAAAACTATAAGCACTATACAATTCAATAAATATAGCCTTTAATAATGCATTGTCTTCTTTATGCATGTTGCTCTTCTTTATCTATGTTTTCCACATTTTATGATATGCTATTAAAGATTGAACTTAATATTGTTCTTCTGAGGGGTATTTTTACAATATACATTTGACTTCTCACTATCTGTCCCATTTATAGAGCCTTAATTAAACTGACCTTTTTTGTGACTTGCTGGAAATTCAGAGAATTCCTTATTGCCCGACTGTTTATTAATAGTGAAGTTCAGTTCAGTTTCTTCCATTCAAATGAAGCTGAACTCAATTAATGCATAGCACATGCAAAACATATTTACAGTCTAATAAATAATATTCTAAAGCCAGGGCACATTTCTAATTCATAGTGAGGACATAGTCCATCCCCCGGTAGCTTCTGCTTCATACGCACCCTTTTACCATTTAGATTATTAGTTCTAGTTGCACTCTATCTTTAATTAAGTCTATGTAATTTTTGTATATAAAATGCAAACACTGTTTGTCATTGAACAATAATAACATTGTGGCATTTTCGATATAAACGAGAATGAAAATCACAGATAATATGCAGCATTTTGACATTTTAAATAATTTTAACCTAAATTGAATCTTATCACAAATACAGTCTAAGAAGAAAATATGAATATGTTGAGCCATTGTTCAGCTTTTACATGATATATATTCAGACATAGCTCTTAATAGATGTTATCAAGGTAAGAACCTTAAAATCTGAACATATTAATCATTTTATAGTATGCCATGAAGTAGGAGAAATACAGTTATCCAAATAGTTCATTATCTTTATATGATTATTTCTCTCATCATTATACTTATCACATTGCTTCTCTGTGGAAGACATGTAGCTATATTTACCATATACCAGGTTGATTTACAGAAACAAATGAGAGTGAATCTTGAGAGGGAATGCTTCATTAAGGTGTGTTCATTGCTGCTGTTGAGCTGCATCATTGGAGATGGGACTATATTGCAGTTTAAGACTTGTATAAAAAAATGATTAATGGATAATTCAGACTATTTGTGCCTATTAGATCAAAAATACCTTACTAAAGTTCAATAAAGTTTAAATTCATGACTATGGTTAGTAATTTCAAACCTGCCTATATCTATGATCGATATTTGAATGAGACCAAACTGGTATTACCTTGAGCTTATTGCAGTGTCAAGTATCTGTATTTGTCCAGAGATTTAGATATAAAATTATTCAGTATTAGTGATATATAAGATCTTTTGTAATGGAATAACATTGTATTTTAACAGACAAGCTATTAAGAGGTTTCAATACAGCTGAATGGAATCCTCAATCCACTATATTAGTTGTCAGATGTGATTACAGGGAAATGCGTGGGAATTGCGCAACTGCGCATGCACAGCATTGTGCATGCACAGTGCAGCTGTGGCAATGCGCTGTATGGCGGAGAGGGGGGTGAGGGGGGTGAGGGAGAGATGGGGGAGAGGGAGAGATGGGGGAGAGTGGGAATGTGAGAGAGAGGGGAAGGCATGGTGATAGAGAGGAGGCAGACAGACAGGGAGAAGAGAGAGGGAGAGAGAGAAAGGGAGAGAGAGAGGGAGGAGAGAGAGAGAGGGAGGCAGGCAGAGAGAGAAGGAGAGAGGGGAAAAGAGAGGAAGGGAGAGAGAGGAGGAGGGAGGGAGGGAAAGAAAGTAAGAGGAAAGGGAGGGAGATCATGGAGGGAGAGAGACATAAGGTATATGGAGAAAAGAGAGAGGACACATAGAAATGGTCCAGAGAAAGACAGAGGGCGCACTGAGAGAAAGGGTGCACTCAGAGAGAGGGCACAGAGAGAGAGAGAGACAGTGCACAGAGAGACAGAGTGCTCACAGAAAGTGGGTGCACCGAGAGGATGCACAGTGAGAGGGTGCAGAGAGAGAGACAGCACAGAGAGACATAGCACAGAGAGACAGAACAGAGAATTGAACATAACATATGATACCATTAGATTAACTTCCTGCCTCAAAACCTTAAAAAAATTACTAAAAACTACCTATTTAAAAAATCATATCACCTTCAGCCTTTATAATTACAACTGCACACTCCACAGCTTAATAACACTCCCACCCACAATCTACAGTACAGCTCACAGACCCCTCTAATTGACTAAACAAATTGCATTCACGTTGCCATTTTGTATTTGTCACCCTCTTGTATCACACATAAACCCTTAGATTGTAAGTTTGCGAGTTTTCAATTGTGTGTCCGTGTCTTGGAAACAAGCACTATGTACATTTGATTATATGCTCAAAAACAGGGCCCTCCATTCTTTAAGGTGTTAAGTTTGTTTTTTGCCATGTACTAAACCCCTGTACAGCGCTACGGAATATGTTGGCGCAATATAAATAAAGATCACATATATAGTTGTGAGCGTACGGGTCGTTGCTCACGCTTGCGGGCTCGCGTAGCGTAGCCCGTAGCGTAGCCCGTAGCGTAGCCCGTAGCGTAGCCCGTAGCGAGCCCGCAAGAACAGGGACGCAGTTCCCCGCAAATGCGGGTCCTCGCGAAGCGAGGGCCCGCATTTGCGGAGATGGAGCATCCCAACGTCCCCGCAAATGCAGATCCTCGCGAAGCGAGGGTCCGCATTTGCGGAGGTGGAGGCTCAACGTCGGCTGTGTTAACACACACATACACACACACGACTTTTTAACAGAATAAACCCAACCGCCCAGCCAACAAAAACCCAACAACGTCCCCGCAAATGCGGATCCTCGCGTGGGTGCGGTGGTGGGTGCATCCCAACATCGGCTGTGTTAACACACACATACACACACACACAACTTCATAACAAAAAAAAACTCAAAGTCGCCTCACACCCGCTTACACCCAGACACACAGACGTAAGACTTAACAAAAAAACAGTAAAAAAGGCCCTTCTCTTAACACACATACGCACGACTTAGAAACAAATACACTGCGTCGTACACGTAAAAGCTAACTGCGTATATCGCAAAAAAATACGGCAACATCGCAACAAAATACGGCCGCATCGGAAAAAAATACGGCCGCGAAAGACCCATTCCAACCGCCGCGCATCAAAACATCACAAACACAAGAAATAAACACAACAAACACATAAAAAGCTTTCCAGAATGTTCTACAAGTTTATAAATACTGCCTATTTGACAGAGAAAAATACATTTCTCCTCAGGTGATGAACAGAGTGACTTCAGACATAACTGCTGCTAAAACTTGAGAAGATAATTCTTTCCTAATTTACTACTTTACATTGTGCAAATTACAACTGAGAGGTAAGCTATAATATATTACATTTTATTATCAAGACAGGACATCAAAAAAAAAAATTAAATAAGAAAAAGAGGTTTATGTATACTGACATGTGACACGCACATTTATGTGTATAATGTATACTGACATGTGACACGCACATTTATGTGTATAATGTATACTGACATGTGACACGCACATTTATGTGTATAATGTATACTGACATGTGACACGCACATTTATGCGTATAATGTATAGTGACATGTGACACGCACATTTATGTGTATTGCCCCTGCAACAAAATTATCTTAAAACAAACTAATTAAACAACTACATTTAAATTACATTAGAAAAAAATAAGTTGGGACTATTAAAATATGAGTCATGTATACTGATATGTGACACGCACATATATGTGTATCATCTATAGTCACATGTCACACACACATTTATGTATGTTGGCCAAAAATAAAAATAAGGTTAATTTAACAATTAAAATATGATTCATGTATAGTGATATGTCACACGCACACAAAAAAATTACTTTCAACTATGGAAATGTGCTTCATGTATGTGACATATGTGTGTAGCCCCCACCAAAAAATAATGTTAATTGAAAATAATTACAGAAGTATATTTCAATGAAATTAATTTACTGCAATTCAATAGATCACCTAAAGCTCAATCTTTCTACTTTTTTTAATATTCAAACAGACTCTGCATCAACAGCGTCTCTCAACAATTTGCACCGTGCATTGTGAAGCACAATCCCTTTTAAAGAACACCAACAAAGAAGAAGAGGTAAGATACAAAAATACTTTAAATGCTGAAAAGGCCATGCTTTGTTAAATACAAATAAAAAATTCTATAATTCACTTTTTCACTTTATTTTTCAAACAGACACTACAAGAAGACCGGCGGATTAAGATTGGCAGGAGGGGACCCTCTGTCATTCCACACTTCAATCAAGGTAAAGTATTAAGTATAAAAAAGAACCGAACCATGAGCCTTATTCAATTGTGAGTTGGCCAATTGAATAGGGCTCTATATAAGCACATAACAGATTTTTTAGACAGACATTTTTAGTTACTGAACTTCGATACTAAATCAAGGTCTTCACTAACTCAAAACTTCTGTCAAAAAATATTTTATGTGCTTATATAGAGCCCTATTCAATTGGTCAAAACGCAATTGATTCAGGACCTAAATATGTTTAATGGCCGAGGGCCTCATTCAAATGTGATTTGCCCATTTCAATAGGGCTCTATATAAGCACAGAGCATATTTTTGAACAGAAGTTTTTAGTTAAAAACTTCTGTAAAAAAAGATGCTCTGTGCTCATATTGAGCCAAATTCCATTGCGAAAAACCAAATTCAATGAGGCCCTCACAATATAACAAATACAGCAACCAAAGGCCCTCATTCAATTGATATTTTGGACAATTCAATAGGGCTCGAAATAAGCACATTTAGAACCCTATTGAATTGGCCAAACTGCAATTGAATGAGGGCCAAAGTATGCAACATATGGTACACACAAACTGGTACACACAAAACAGGATTGTAACAAACACATAGCAAACTAAATTCATATTCTTTTTGTTTAACAACCTATAACCATTAGAAAAAACACTACATAAGTATAACAAAAGTGGTGCCCATCAAAAGGATAGTACGAAAACTCACACAAACACATAGCAAACTACATTTAAATTCTTATTTAATGTTTAACAACCTATAAGCCTTAGAAAGAAGCCTAAATAAGCATACCAACATTGGTGCGCACCAAACAGGATTGTATGAAAACTCACACAAACACATAGCAAACTACATTTAGATTCTTATTTTATGTTTAACAACCTATAAGCCTTAGAAAGAAGCCTAAATAAGCATACCAACATTGGTGCGCACCAAACAGGATTGTATGAAAACTCACACAAACACATAGCAAACTACATTTAGATTCTTATTTTATGTTTAACAACCTATAAGCCTTAGAAAGAAGCATAAATAAGCATACCAACAGTGGTGGGCACCAAACAGGATTGTACGAAAACTCACACAAACACATAGCAAACTACATTTATATTCTTAATTTTATGTTTAACAACCTATAAGCCTTAGAAAGAAGCCTAAATAAGCATACCAACAGTGGTGCGCACCAAACAGGATTGTACGAAAACTCACACAAACACATACCAAACTACATTTATATTCTTATTTTATGTTTAACAATCTATAAGCCTTAGAAAAAGGCCTAAATAAGCATACCAAAAGTTTCAACTGAGGACCAGACCAGCGGACGAGGACTTTCAACAGAGGACCAGACCATTGGACGAGGACTTTCAACAGAGGACTACACCATCGGACGAGGACTTTCAACAGAGGACTACACCATCGGACGAGGACTTTCAACAGAGGACCAGACGATTGGACGAGGACTTTCAACACAGGACCAGACCATCAGACAAAGGCTTTCAACACAGGACCAACAAAGATTCTGCTTCAAATCAAACTTCAACCAAGGTACAGTATAACAAGTAAAAAAAGAGAAAAATTAATTAATATTCTTCTTTAATGTTTAACCACCTATAAGCCTTAGAAAAAAGCCTACAGAAGCATACCAAAATTGCGGCGCACCAAAAAGGATTGTAGAAAAACACAGAAATAATGGCATTTTTTCATTAATACAAAGACATTCAAATAACATAACATTTTCATTTTTATTTTATAACAGATACTGCGTCAAGAACATCGGAACAGGAGTTGGAACTGAGGACCACACCAGAGGACGAGGACTTTCAACAGAGGACTACACCATCGGACGAGGACTTTCAACACAGGACCAGACCATCGGAAGAAGGCTTTCAACACAGGACCAACAAAGAATTTAGCTTGAAATCAAACTTCAACCAAGGTACAGTATAAAAAGTAATATCTATCATCTATCTCTTATTTGTCTTTTAGGGCCAATAATCTTTAACAGTAAATACAAACTTCAATGTAAACTTAAAAAATAAATTGGCATAGTCCAAAAAAGTCTAAAAACACAGAATCTATACAATTTGTCATTGTAACATTCCAGTCCTAAACCCTAATTTAATTGCCATTTGACAAATTGAATAGTGCTGTAAATAAGGACATAACATCTTTTTGAAAATACCTTTTTAGTTACTGAAACACTTGCTTTTGGATACATGTTTAATAAATAAAAACTTCTTTAAATAATTATCTGATGGCCTTATTTAGACTTTTATTCAATTGACCGCATTGAAATTGATTAAGTATAAAATGTTAACACACTATTGATAACTATTTGTCATGAAAAACAACTTAACATCTCAAAATAAACTAATGGTACATTATTTTATTTTTACAGATTAACATGGCTGATAACGAGAGTAAACAAGAAAAGAAAAGACGCCAAGCTAGAGAACGACGACAGAGAGCAGACAGCCAGCAGACACCGGAGAAGAAGGAAATTCGACGAGAAAAAGAACGCAAAAGAATTGCAAGCAAAAGACTGTCACTTGCAGAAATTAAAGATATGTCAAAAAAAGCAACAAAGAAAATAAAGCATTTACAACCTGTTGCTCAAACATCAGATGACATTTTACCAGAAAAAATACAAGAGATACCAAAAAAAGCAACAAAGAAAACAAAGCATTTAGAACCGTTTCATGAAACATTACATGACATTTTACCTCAAACAATACAACATATACCAAGAAAAGCAACGAAAAAAACAAAACATTTAGAACCTGTTGTTGAAACATTATATGACATTTCACCTGATGAATATGAAAGTCAAAATCCTATATGCTTTGCAAATTGTCCTCTACTCAAGTCTTTAGCAGTAGAGGTTCATAGTTGTGGGGACATGACTACTCAATGTCAGTTTTGTGAGGCTTATTATTTTAAACAGGAGAGACCCAGAGATGGACAATTTATTAGTTGTTGTCAAAAAGGCAAGTTCAAACTTCCAGAAAGGAAAGAATTTCCAATTTATTTACAAAATATTATGACTGAACCTACTTTTCCAAACTACAAAAATTTTAAGACAAACATAAGATCCTACAATAGTGCCCTTTTCTTTTGCATCCATGGGGGCAACATTAGCTGCTAATGTACCAGGACATGGTCCTTACTGTTTTAAAGTCCAAGGACAAATTTATCATCGCACTTCCCATTTACATCCAGAGGAAGGAAATAAAAGAAAATTCGCTCAACTATATGTCCTAGATACAATGGAAGCTGTTGACCAACGTATGCAGATGGAAGAAAAAAAAAAATGCTTACCCAGTGTTTTCATAGAGCTAAATAACATTATGGACAACAATCCCTACTGTAAAGCTTATAAAAAATTGGCAGAAGTAGAAAATGAACAACTACTTCATGCACAAACACATCAATTACCAATGCCAAAGGTTAATATGGTGCTTAAAAGAGACAGACATACTGATAGACGTCGTTATAACTTGCCAACATCAAATGAGGTTGCAATGGTGTTTCAGAATGATGAAGGAGAACCACCATTTCAAAGAGACATTCGAATATATCCTAGAAATGAGGACCAACCGTTTATTAATAGGAGTATCTTAAGTCCAAATTTAGATCCAATGACATATCCCATCTTTTTCCCACACGGAGAAGCAGGTTGGCAACCAAAATTAACTCTTCCCAGTTACCCAAATGCTAAAGCCAGAATCCGAAATAATGTTTCTATGCTTGAATTTAAAGTAGCTCAAATTGCCATTCGCAATGTATTTAATCCAATTTTATGTGGTGGGAAACTAACACAACAATGGATTATTGATTCATATTTGCAAGTTGAGGCAAATAATTTAAACTTTATCAAATATCAACAAGATAAACTCCGTGTAGAACAATATTCTGGATTAATGGACTATGTTGCTGACGTGGCTACAAGCAGAGACATGACAGCTGGCAAAGCCATCATTTTACCATCTTCCTTTCAAGGATCTCCTCGGAATATGAGAGAAAGATACAATGATGCTATGGCTATTGTCACTAAATTTGGCAAACCCGATTTATTTGTGACATTTACATGTAATCCACAATGGCCAGAAATCACACAAAATCTACTTCTTGGACAAAGTGCTTCTGATCGACCAGATTTAGTAGCCAGAGTTTTTAAGATTAAATTAAATGAATTAATACGTGACTTCACTATAAATCAGTTATTTGGCAAATGTCTTGCTTATGTATATACCATTGAATTTCAAAAAAGAGGCCTTCCACATGCACATCTTCTAATAATACTTCAAGAAAAAGATAAATTAGATACTTCAGACAAAGTGGATGCAGTCATTGTTGCTGAACTACCAGATCCAGAACTATATGGTAGACTATATGAGATTGTTACTCATCGCATGATTCATGGACCCTGTGGTGACCTTAATCCACAATCACCATGTATGGAAAATAATAAATGTTCCAAAGAATTTCCAAAAGATTATAGAGACAAAACCTATGCCAATTGTGATGGATATCCACTTTATAAAAGAAGAGAAGGAGATAGTGCCATTATTCGTGGAAAAAAAGTGGACAATAGATATGTAGTACCCTACAATCCACATTTACTCATGAAGTACAACGCCCACATCAACGTAGAAGCCTGCACTTCCATCAAATCCATTAAATATGTCTACAAATATATTTACAAAGGTTACGATGCAGCTACTGTAGTCGTCAAAAGTGCAGACAACCCTGAAAGTAGTGAGTTAGTACATGATGAACTTGCATCTCATGTAGATGCTCGCTATGTCAGTGCGCTAGAAGCTATGTGGCGGCTTTTAAAATTTGAAATGCATGATAGATCACATGCAGTATATAGGTTAGCAGTACATTTGCCACAACGACATTTAGTCTATTTCCATGCTGGAAATGAAATGAATGCATTGGCCCAAAGTGAAGATCGTCACACTACACTAACTGCATGGTTTGCATTAAATTCCACTGATGCTGAAGCAACACAATACTTATATATTGAAATTCCATATCACTATGTTTTTGTGAATGGATTATGGAGACCAAGAAAAACCAGAGGCAATAAAATTATTCCAAGAATTTACACAGTCAGTCCAAGAAATGTTGAACGTTTTTGCTTACGGATATTACTTTTAAATGTTCCTGGAGCACAAAGTTTTGAACACTTAAGAACTGTTAATGACATTGTATAAGAATCCTTCCATTTAGCTGCAAGACATAGAAACTTACTCGCTGATGATACAGAGTGGGAAAGATGTTTAGAAGAAGCAGCACAATGTCAAATGCCACGACAGATGAGAGAACAATTTGCTTTTATTTGTATCTTCTCAAATGCTCCAAATGCATTAGCTTTGTGGGAGACTTTTAAAAGTAATATGGCTGAAGACTTTATGCGACGATACAATGAACCCATTGCACACTTAAAAGCGTTAATGGAAATCCAAGAAGTCTTTTTAACTCATGGATTAAGTTGTGCAAGTTTTAATTTGCCTGATCCAGGTCTTATAGATGACATTAACTTTGAAGACTATGACATTCAACTACAAGCAGAAAGAACAGAAGAAAGACTTGCAACTTTAAATACACTACAATTGCAAGCATTTCATGCCATTAAAATTGCTATAGATGATGACATGGTGACAGAGCGTTATTTCTATCTTGATGGACCTGGCGGATCAGGAAAAACATATTTGTACAATTTATTAATGAGTTCAGTACGAGCACAAGGAAAAATAGCAATGGCGTTTGCCACTACTGGAATTGCTGCACTTTTATTAGAAGGTGGAAGAACTGTTCATAGTGGATTTAAACTGCCAGTGCCTATTTTAGAAAATTCTGTGTCAGATATTCGCATGACATCCTTACAAGCAAAGAAATTGAAGAAATGTAAATTAATTATAATAGATGAGGCCACAATGATGTCATGCTATGCCCTCCAATGTATTGACCGTTTGCTTCGTGAAGTCATGGATAATATTTTTCCATGTGGTGGAAAGGTAATGTTGTTGGGTGGCGATTTTAGACAAACATTACATGTCGTTGTACATGAAAATCGAACTGACATTATCGAAACATGTATAAAGTCAAGTACAGTATGGAAACATTTTACCCATCTTCAACTGCAACAAAATATGAGATCAGAAGGCCAAACTGATTTCAATGATTGGCTTATTAAAATTGGAGAAGGCAGAACAGAAAAAATACTACATTTACCTGACGACACTGTAGAGATCCCACCTCATATGATTTGTCAACAAGATATTATATCGGCTATATTTGAAGGGAGCATAAATAACGAAGAATATTCCGAGCTTGCCAACCAAGTCATACTGACGTGTAAAAATAAAGATGCATTAATACTCAATAATGAAATCTTAAAAAAAATTAATGCACCACAAAGAAATTATCACAGTGCTGATTCTGTACTTGCTGATGACAATGAAAGTCAGGCTAACTTTTCGACTGAATTCATAAACTCTTTAACTCCTTCTGGAATGCCACCACATATTTTGCAGCTAAAGAAAGGTGCAATTATCATGTTACTGCGAAATATGAACCCCAAAAAAGGCCTATGCAATGGCACAAGATTAATTGTTCAACAATTAAAGGACCATTTTATAGATGCTGAAATTTTAACTGGGACCCATAAAGGAGAGAGAGTTTTCATACCAAGAATAGATTTATCACCAAGTGAAAGTAGTCTCCCTTTTATACTTCAAAGAAGACAATTTCCCATTAATATGGCATTTGCCATGACCATTAATAAATCACAAGGTCAAACTTTCAAATCTGTGGGTATTTTCTTGGAAGAACCAGTTTTTGCACATGGTCAATTGTACGTTGCGTTGTCACGGTGCAAAAATCCACAGGCTATTAAAGTTTACATTGAAAACAATGAAAGTCAAGGTGATTTATTAGAAGATGGACGTATTTTTACTAAAAACATTGTCTACTATGAAGTACTATAACTTTGAAGGATACAAACTAAAGATGCCAAGATTTTTTTAAAGCATTGCAAAATACATACCAATTGGTTTATTTAATTCAGTCATAATTAATGGAAGTCATGTTTATGAATGATTCGCCTCACAAAATACTTGCCTTGCATTGTTAGTAAAAATTATGTTAAAATGTTAAGTCACTATGTTAATGTTTCTAATGTTACAAGTTTAAAAAATATATTTTCAAGTTATTTCATTCAACAGATTACAAAGTGGATGTTAAGAGGTCAAGCACCTTTTAAGTCACAATGTAAATATTGTCTGTTATCTTAAGATTACTACCTACATTAATGTTTATCGCCAGTTTATGTGCTCAGTAATAAATTACTTTAATTACGTACGTTTTAAGAAGAGTTTTACTGTATGCCTTCCTCTACATTCAATGTATATTCAAGTTAACAATTATTGTGATAGAAATTGAATTTTAATACTGATTCATTTAAATGTCAATTGTTTTTACATTCAAATGTTAATACTTTTAATAAAAAATAGGTTACAAAATGTATTCACTATGTTCCTGTTTATAATGTTCAAAAGTATACCAATGTTTTGTCAACTTCTAAACTTACATAAAAAATAAAGTTCAAGTTTAAAAATATATACTTTGAAGGTTATTGCTTACATATATTTTAAACTTCATGTTAAAATTCGCGACGTTTAAAGAAGGCTTTTTACTTTTTGCTTTCCTATTCATTCAATGTATATTAAAGTTAACAATTCTTCAGATACTAATTACATTTTAAAAAACCATTACATCAACATTTTACAAAAATACACGTTCATATTAAAATACTTACAAGTGTCAAAAATATATGTTAATAACTAAACAACTTGACAAACATATACATCACATTGCCGTCATTTTTTGACGGGCAAGTCGCTAGTAATAATAATAATAATAATACCGTCATTTATGACAAACAAGTTACTAGTTTCAAATAAAACAGCAACCCATAGCCAGGAGAAATGACTAGACACTAAATGTAAAGGCATGGAAGGTGGAAGCAACATATGGTATTATTATAAAGCGCAAGAAAATAAAACCATAGCCTTGTATGGTGTTCTGATAATGAGCCAATCCAATATTTAATCCTGTGTCGTTGGTGTCAAACAAGATCATCTTCATTTTAAATATTTCCCTTTCTTTTGTGGTCTTAAGATTTATTCAAAGTATATAATGTGAATGGTGTCCAACTGGGTGCTCTTTTCTTTGTAATTTAATGACATTTTGGTGCAGATTCATCTTAAAATGTAGTTTATGGCCAATTTCTTCTATGTAGCCTCCTTTAACATTTATTGCATTATATCATGTGAATTTCATTTACAGTACGGGTATGCACCTTCAATAAGCAATAGGAATAGTTTGAGCCCATTCTATGTAAGAAAAAAAAAAGAAATGCGAGTAGTGAGAGTACATATTGTTACACACTATGCAATGATATTGTGTGCAATGAATACAGAGGTCTTGACCTTTGTGACCTTGTAGCTGCCATGCCAAGACAAAGCATTCCAAAAGCCTCAGGCCTAGTTCCTAATACTGAAATAAATTCAGTGTTTGTTGTCTGAATGAAAGTGGAATCTCCTTCCTCTTTTGTCATTTAGAAGACCTTTAACAGATGTGTTAAAAATCAAACCCATTCTCTACAATCAAATCCCAGAACCCTTTTTTGATATATATGTATAACATAGAAGGTAATTTAAAAAGGTGTTGTATACCAACATTTCCTTTTATTGACCACATATAAAAAACTATTTTTCTGTGAATAAATTGTGCCTAAATACATATCTTTAATTAATTTATTAGGAATCATTTTAAAGGAACTTCAGTCTTATATTTATCTGCGACGTAAACCAGCAATCATAATGGATACATCACTAGTGTCACCTGTGAAAAACTTATTTTAAAAAACAGAAAGAAAAGACACCTTTTCTTTAGCAATGAAACTTCTTATTACCGTAAATTCACTCTCAAACCATAAATAAACTTAAAATTGAACTTATTTAATTGTTATTTAACAAAAGACACAACAGGGTTCCCTATTCGTGTGCACTCAAAAAGAGCTAAAAAAGTAGTGTAAGATAAAACTTAGCTTTTAATAAATAGTTAAAATATTTATAAAAATATGCAGAGGCAGGATGTGCAATTATAAGTCACTTGAATACATATAATAAATATCATATAATAAATCCAGACATTTAGAAAGGGGAGTAGATACCAAGTACAAAAATATATTACTCTCAAAATGATCTAAAGGTGCTAAATCAATAGGTGCTAAAAGTGCATAAAGTGCTAATGCTTAATAATATAGAACCAAAAAAACGTTAGGTTCTATTAAAGTGCTAAAGTGAGATTGTGGAAATTAGTATATATCTAGTACAAGGATAAAAATTCCCCTATATCTGGGATGGATACTGTGTCATTTTTTGAGTTAATATAGGTGTGCACAAGAATAGGGAACCCTGTTGTGTCTTTTGTTAAATATCATTATATTATCCCTAGTAGCACCCTATTAGTTCATTCTACTTGCCTAACCTTGAGCTACCTTTTGTTCTATTTTTGATTATTAGTTATTCATAAGAACTGAGTTTTTACACTGATTACACATTTATTAAAAAGATTAAAAAGATAAAATGGCAGGATTTTTATCCCAAAATTGGGACCCTGCCATATGGACTAACAAAGTAAAATCAGTGTTCGCTAACAAATTTCAGACAAGTAAAACAAATGAACCAAATCTCAAAATAGAATTTATGGAATTGAATAGGATTTATAAGAAACAATATCAAGTGTGGTGGGAGGTAGCCAGCTTGGAAAACTAACTAACTTAACAAACTGGTACCTAGAGGGTTACAAATTAACCTATTTCCTACAATTAATGACTAGAGATGTCGCGAATAGTTCGCCGGCGGACTGTTCCCGGCGAACATAGCATGTTCACGTTCGCGGCGAACTGCGAACATATGCGATATTCGACCCGCCCCCTATACTTTATCATTGAGCAAACTTTGACCCTGCATGTCACAGTCAGCAGACACATTCCAGCCAATCAGCAGCACACATTCCCTTCCAGAGCCTTCTACCTCATGGACAGCAGCCATTTTGGAATCATAACTAACTAGTCTTACTGAGAGGAGGCTGAGTGTAGGTGACACTGCATCAATAGGGAAAACCATAGCTAGGCTACTGTACACAGTGTGCAATACAGTCCTGAAGGACTCTTTTGATCTCTGCTGCAAGGACACCCCTGTGTCTCTTCCCCCCCCTTATCATTATCCTCCCCTCACCTTAGCACTCAACCCTAACACCCCTCACACTTATCCATAACACCCATCAACCTAACCCCTAACCCTAACACCCCTCACGCTTATCCCTAAGACCTAACACCCCTCACACTTATTCCTAACATGCCTCACCCTAACACCTCTTACACTTATCCTTAACACCCCTCACCCTAACACCTAACCCTAATACCCCCTCAAACTTATCCCTAACACCCCTTACCCTAACACCTAACCCTAACATCCCTTACCCTAACACCCATCACACTTATCCCTAACACCCCTCACCCTAACACCTAACCCTAACACCCCTCACACTTATCCCTAACACCCCTCGCCCTAACCCTAACACCCCTCACACTTATCCCTAACATCCCTTACCCTAACCCTAACACCCCTCACACTTATCCCTAACACTTAACCCTAACATCCCTCACCCTAACACCCCCCACACTTATCCCTAACACCCCTCACCCTAACACCTACCCCTAACACCCTTCACACTTATCCCTAACACCCCTCACCCGAACCCTAACACCCCTCACACTTATCCCTAACACCCTTCACCCTTACCCTAACACCCCTCACACTTATCCCTAACACCCCTCACCCTAACACTAACCCTAACACCCCTCACACTTATCCCTAACACCCCTCACCCTTACCCTAAAACCCCTCACACTTATCCCTAACACCCCTCACCCTAACACCTAACCCTAACACCCCTCACACTTATCCCTAACACCCCTCACCCTAACCCTAACACCCCTCACACTTATCCCTAACACCCCTCACCCTAACACCTAACACTAACACCACTCACACTTATCCCTAACACCACTCACCATAACCCTAACACCCCTCACACTTATCCCTAACACCCATCAACTTAACACCTAACCCTAACATTCTCACACTTATCCCTAAGACCTAACACCCCTCACACTTATTCCTAACATGCCTCACCCTAACACCCCTTACACTTATCACTAACACCCCTCACCTTAACACCCCTCACACTTAGCCCTAACACCCCTCACCCTAACACCTAACCCCCTCACCCTTATCCCTAACACCCCTTACCCTAACACCCCTCACACTTATCCCTGTGTCTCTTCCCCCCCTAATCATCAAGGGAGAGGGGAGGATGATGAGGGAGGGGGCATTTCCTCTCTGCTAACTGCTAACTGCTCTTTCTCTCTCTCTCTCTCTCTCTCTCTCCCTCTCTCTCCCTCACTGTTCTATTGGTCCCTTATACCATATTTTATTGTTTTCTGTTAGCCCCAAATTTTACCTGCATCTGGTTTCAGAAGGCCTCACTGGTTACTCTGAATTCTGGGAGTTCTGTACACACCATCAGCCCCAAATTTTACCTGCATCTGGTTTTAGCAGGCCTCACTGGTTACTCTGAATTCTGGGAGTTCTGTACACACCATCAGCCCCAAATTTTACCTGCATCTGGTTTCAGAAGGCCTCACTGGTTACTCTGAATTCTGGGAGTTCTGTACACACCATCAGCCCCAAATTTTACCTGCATCTGGTTTCAGAAGGCCTCACTGGTTACTCTGAATTCTGGGAGTTCTGTACACACTATCAGGTATGGAGAAGACATTGAAAGCTGCATCTTTACAGGAGCCAATATCTTTTATTAATATTTCTACTATATGCTTGTTATTATATTTGATGACATAGAATTATTTCTAAAATTAGTTCAAACTTTTTCATGTTTACTGTATCTTGCCTGGCTTTACTCCCCCTTCCCCCTTTTATGGCCTGTATAATTTGCCTAGATCTCCTCCTTTCCACATGTCTTGGCATTTCCTCTCTGCTAACTGCTAACTGCTCTCTCTCTCTCTCTCTCTCCCTCTCTCTCCCTCTCTCTCTCCCTCTCTCTCCCTCTCTCTCCCTCCCTGTTCTATTGGTCCCTTATACCATATTTTATTGTTTTCTTTTAGCCCCAAATTTTACCTGCATCTGGTTTCAGAAGGCCTCACTGGTTAGTCTGAATTCTGGGAGTTCTGTACACACCATCAGCCCCAAATTTTACCTGCCTCTGGTTTTAGCAGGCCTCACTGGTTACTCTGAATTCTGGGAGTTCTGTACACACCATCAGCCCCAAATTTTACCTGCATCTGGTTTCAGAAGGCCTCACTGGTTACTCTGAATTCTGGGAGTTCTGTACACACCATCAGCCCCAAATTTTACCTGCATCTGGTTTCAGAAGGCCTCACTGGTTACTCTGAACTCTGGGAGTTCTGTACACACTATCAGGTATGGAGAAGACCTTGAAAGCTGCATCTTCCCAGGAGCCAATATCTTTTATTAATATTTCTACTATATGCTTGTTGTTATATTTGATGACATAGAATTATTTCTAAAATTAGTTCAAACTTTTTCATATGTTTACTGTATCTTGCCTGGCTTTACTCCCCCTTCCCCCTTTTATGGCCTGTATAATTTGCCTAGATCTCCTCCTTTCCACATGCCTTGGCATTTCCTCTCTGCTAACTGCTAACTGCTCTCTCTCTCTCTCTCTCTCTCTCTCCCTCTCTCTCCCTCTCTCTCTCCCAATCTCTCCCTCCCTGTTCTATTGGTCCCTTATACCATATTTTATTGTTTTCTTTTAGCCCCAAATTTTACCTGCATCTGGTTTCAGAAGGCCTCACTGGTTACTCTGAATTCTAGGAGTTCTGCCCTCTCTCCCTCCCACCCCATTTCTGATGAAATATATAGTGAAATGGGAATCACCTGGCTTTCCTACTTGCATATATTATCTCACCACTAGGGGCAGACAACATTTTAAATGCTAGAGCCCTCACCTCTGTTACTTCTCTCTCTCTCTAAATGAAAAACCTTTCTAACTTATTCCTTATTCCTTATTTGTTTAATCTTTCCCTGACTTCTGCCCCTTCCATTCCCTTTAGATTGTAAATGTTCTAGGATGCTTTGGGAAAAAGCACTTTCTGCAAATATTCTAAGCTCAAAACAGGGTCCTCCATTTTTGGAATTTTGTTAATGCTGTATTTTCCCTTGTTTTTATCCCCTGTATTGCGTTACGGAATATGTTGGAGCGTTACAAATAAAAGTTAATAATAAAATAATAATAATAAAAGGTGAGGAAGAGACACAGGGGAAGATGATGAGGGAGGGGGAAAAGAGACACAGGGGAGGATGATGAGGGAGGGGGTAAAGATATACAGGGGAGGATGATGAGGGAGGGGGGGAAGAGACACAGGGGAAAATGATGAGGGAGGGGGAAAAGAGACACAGGGGAGGATTATGAGTGAGGGGGGGAAGAGACACAGGAGAGGATGATGATGGGGGGGGGAGAGACACAGGGGAGGATGATGAGGGAGGGGGTAAAGATATACAGGGGAGGATGATGAGGGAGGGGGGGAAGAGACACAGGGGAAGATGATGAGGGAGGGGGAAAAGAGACACAGGGGAGGATTATGAGTGAGGGGGAAAGAGACACAGGAGAGGATGATGATGGAGGGGGGAAGAGACACAGGGGAGGATTATGAGTGAGGGGGGAAAGAGACACAGGAGAGGATGATGATGGAGGGGGGAAGAGACACAGGGGAGGATGATGAGGGAGGGGGTAAAGAGATACAGGGGAGGATGATGAGGGAGGTGGGAGGATGATGAGGGAGGGGGATGAGACACAGGGGAGGATGATGAGGGAGGGGGTAAAGAGATACAGGGGAGGATGATGATGGAGGGGGATGTTAGGTTATTTATGCCCTTTATGGATTAAAACCAGACTCTGCATCGACTATGTAATTTTCCGTGGGAGTTTTGACATGGATCCCCGTCCGGCATTCCACAGTCCAGGTGTTAGTCCCCTTAAAACAACTTTTCCATCACTATTGTGGCCAGAAAGAGTTCCTGTGGGTTTTAAAATCCGCCTGCCCATTGAAGTCTATGGCAGTTCGCCGGTTTGCGAACATTTGTGGCGGTTCGCGAACCGAAAATTTTATGTTCGCGGCATCACTATTAATGACCTCTCTGAGGATTTTTTTAAAAAATTGCTCTCAGGAATTAATGAACCTATTGTTATAATGGGGGCAAAAACAGCTAAAATATACTGAAGTGTTGCTAAAGAACAAAATTGACAAAATCAAAGAGTTTAAATCTTATAGTGATTTCACTGAATTTGAAGATAATTTAGAAAAAGATATAGACACATTCAGAAAACTACTGATGGAAAGCAAACATAATAAATTCCAAAGAGATTTTAATGATTTTGAAACAGGTAACATATTAAGAAGACCCAACAAATATAGAATTCCAAGAAATAAAGTAGATGATGCTTTAACTTCAGAATCAGAGTGGTCAGATTTTAACCAAAAAGATGGGAATTCCATCAATAAATCAGTAGAAAGAAACATGAGAACTAATAATGTAAGAAAAGGTTTTTTAGATACATAACCAAAACTAGGAGGGGTAAGAAAAGGTCCAAGCCTACCAAAACCACACAAAAGATTCAAGAAACATTAAATCCTTTACAGACTTTCAATTTATCGAGTTGTCAGCTATCTGATGATCATGTATCCTTACTAAAAAAAGGTTTAAGTTTTTCACCTACGGAAGAATATAAAATATTTGAATGGGTAAAAGATGGGAATTTATTTGCCCGGAAACTAGCACTGAAAAAGTTTTTCTCTAAAAGCAATTCAGTAGATCAATTTAGTAAAGCAGAGATCAATACACATGATGACATACCAACAGAAGACAACTCTAATGACCTATTGGCGCCTTTCTCTAAATGTAAACCTAAGAGTAAATATACCCCACCTCTATCTATTAGCCCTAATATAGAAGTGTTTGTTCAAAATGTAGTGAGGGACTTGGAAGAACTGTCCCACAAAAAAACAAGAAATTCAAATTTATCCTATGGGGTTATAAAAAAATGGTATTGAAAAAGGCCTATCACAAAGATAAAGAAGTCAAAAGAGAAAATCTGCTTATAGAGAAAACATCTAAAGAAGATAAATTTGTCCGATGCATTGGAACATATAATGAGAAATGGTTTGATGTGAAATAGATTTTCAACAAACATTGGCAGATATTACGTGATGATAAAGACATTGAACCTTACTTAAATGAGAAGGCACAAATAACAAGTAAAAGATCCAGTAATCTAAAGGACATACTATCCAAAAGCCATTTGGAGTTACCAAAAAATACTACTTGGCTCCAACCACTACATGGTTGTTATAAATGCCAAACTTGCAAAGCCTGCCAATACATTAAACCGGCTAAAATATTCACTCACCTCCCATGACAAAAAACAGATATACAAAGTAAAACACTTATTGACATGCAAAACAGAAAGAGTTGTATATCTAATATCTTGTCAATGTGGGATGAGGTACATGGGTTAAACCTACAGAGAATTCAGAAGGAGGTTTTAGAACATATTTATAGTATTAAAAATGGCTTTGATACTCCTGTAGCGTTACATGTCAATAATAAACATAATGGAGATATTAAAAAAGTATCCTTTATGGCAATTGACCATGTACAAAAGACCATCATAAGAGGGAATTTGGACAAAGAACTCTTGAAAAAGGAAGCCAAATGGATCTATGCATTAAGCAGCAAAAAACATCTAGGCCTCAATGAAGGTTTTACATTTACTCCATTCACTTAAAATCCTATATACTACTATTTATAATTCTATAAACTGGTGTGGTCTAAGATCTAGTTAAAGTATTGATCTTTGTAATTATAATGCTAAAAGCTAAAATATCCACGCATAATATATAAAAAGATGGAATATGTATACCTATACTAAAACAATTGTATTAAAAAGGATGAGATCCTATATTAAAATAGATATTATGTAGAGATTTATGGCTATATATATTTCATCAAATAGCTATCTAATGGACAATATAAGGCTATTTAATATATGGCCAAATCAATCTAGTACTATATAAATATGGACTCTGCTTAATATATATATTGCAATATACAAAATGTGCAACTACTTTTGCTATTTACTAAAATGTTAAAAGAGAGTCATATATATGATAAAAGTACAGTGACATATATAATAATAAACATGAGATATAATAAATAAAAATACAATATGTTCCAAAAAATTGTTTATTGTAATCTCAGCAGTTCTTATAATATATATTTTAGCCTGTTCAGTATCCATTAGGTCACAGTTAAAGTTTATAACGAAGTATTGGATTCGATTATATAGGAAGCTATGATCATTAGATCCTAATATAAAAGTAGTTCCTTATCAAGAGCCCATTTAAAACATTCAAAATAATTTGCCTTCTCCATTTTCTAAATTCTAAATTCCACAGTTCAATGCTCATACTTCAATTATGATGACTCTATATAGACAATTCTACTTTAAAATATAAAATTTTAAGTTAGTTAATATGTTTTTAGCTCAAAGCACACCGTTTCCATGGTAATCTGAAGGCTATAAAGGGAAGCCTTGTGAACATGGCGGTGACCCTTGATAAAATCCAGAAACGTGCGTCGGGTCAGATGCAGGAGCGTACACGCAGGCTGATGACGTCATCGCTAGGCGTCTCAACCTCATGGCACGCAGTGTAGGAGCTCCCAAACTAGTATCTCACCATTGAAGAGAATACATTATGATAGGAGTCTCTCTAGTCGCTTCAGCTATTTAGCAAAAGAACCTTATTCAGTCAAAGCCTCGGGATACATGTATATAATACGGAGCTTGCAGCCCAATAATTCATTATTTTACAATACCAAGGAAAGCAATGAATCATACGTTTATGCAATTGCACTAGTCACTTTATTGTTGCCTAAATAGCCCCATAAATCGGGGAACCTTTAGGATATATTCAATAAGTGACACAGTATCCATCCCAGATATAGGGGAATTTTTTATCCTTGTACTAGATATATACTAATTTCCACAATCTCACTTTAGCACTTTAATAGAACCTAACATTTTTTTTTGGTTCTATATTATTATGCATTACCACTTTATGCACTTTTAGCACCTATTGATTTAGCACCTTTAGATAATTTTGAGAGTAATACATTTTTGTACTTGATTTCTCTACTCCCCTTTCTAAATATCTGGATTTATTATATGATATTTATTATATACTAGCGACTTGCCCGTCAAAAAATGACAGCAATGTGATGTATATGTTTGTCAAGTTGTTTAGTTATTTATATATATTTTTTACACTTGTAAGTATTGTGATATGAACGTGTATTTTTGTAAAATGTTGATGTAATGTTTTTTTAACATGAAATTTGTATCTGAAGAATTGTTAACTTTAATATACATTGAATCCAAAGGAAAGCAAAAAGTAAAAAGCCTTGTTGAAACGTTCTGAATTTTAACATGAAGTTTAAAATATATGTAAGCAATAACCTTCAAAGTATATATTTTGAAACTTGAACTTTATTTTTTATGTAACTTTGGAAGTTGAGAAAACATTAGTATAATTTGGAACATTGTAAACAGGAACATAGTGAATACATTTTGTAAGCTAATTTTTTCTTAAAAGTATTAACATTTGAATGTAAAAACAGTTGAACTTTAAATTAATCAGTATTAACATACAATTTCTATCATAATAATTGTTAAGTTCAATACACATTGAATGTAGAGGAAGGCATACAGTAAAAACTCTCCTTAAAACGTACCTAATGAAAGTAATTCCTTACTGACCACATAAACTGGCGATAAACATTAATGTAGGTAGTAATCTTACGATAACAGACAATATTTACATTGTGACTTAAAAGGTGCTTGAGCTCTTAACATTAACTTTGTAATATGTTGAATGAAATAAATTGAAAATATTGTTTTTAAACTTGTAACATTAGAAACATTAACATAGTGAGTTAACATTTTAACATAATTTTTATAAAAATGCAAGGCAAGTATTTTGTAAGGCGAATTATCCATAAACAGTACTTCCATTAATTATGACGGAATTAAACAACTAATTGTTATGTATTTTTGAATGCTTTAAAAAAATGTTTGCATTGCTTTAATTTGTATCCTGCAAAGTTATAGTACTTCATAGTAGACAATGTTTTTAGTAAAAATACATCCATCTTCTAATAAATCACCTTGACTTTCATTGTTTTCAATGTAAACTTTAATAGCCTGTGGATTTTTGCACCGTGACAACGCAACGTACAATTGACCATGTGCCAATACTGGTTCTTCCAAGAAAATACCCACAGATTTGAAAGTTTGACCTTGTGATTTATTAATGGTCATGGCAAATGCCATAATAATGGGAAATTGTCTTCTTTAAAGTATAAAAGGGAGACTACTTTCACTTGGTGCTAAATCTATTACATAGTTACATAGTTACATAGTAATTAAGGTTGAAAAAAGACTTTCAGTCCATCAAGTTCAACCTGTTAAGATCTCCTCTGATCTGCAATATGCGGATTAGTTATTAATTAAATTATTGATTAAATAATTATTAATAGTAGAGTATTGGAGGATGAATAAAGAGTTAGTCCATCAAGTTCAACCTTTTTAGATCTCTATTGATCTTTTTAATGTGGACTATTTATTATTATTGTTAATTGTTAATTGATCCAGAGGAAGGCAAACAGAAAAAAAAAAAAAACATTAAAAATTTGCCAATTGTCTCATAAGGGGAAAAAAAAGCAAAATTCCTTCCTGACCCCAGAAACTGGCGATCAAATTTCTCCCTGGATCAATATTCCTTGCTAGTTATCTAGGATAGCCTTGAATGCCCTCTTTATTCAAAAATATATCTAACCCCTTTTTGAAGTTGTCTATCGAATTTGCTGTCACCACCTCCTTTGGTAGAGAATTCCACAGTTTAACCACCCTAACTGGGAAGAACCCTTTTCTTTGTTTAAGGTGAAATCTTTTTTCCTCTAACCTCAAAGGATGTCCTCTTGTCAGTTGATAATCTCTTGCTACAAAAAGTTCACTTGACAAAGCTTTATATTGACCCTGGATGTATTTATATAACGCAATCATATCTCCTCTTAGACGCCTTTTTTCTAGCGAAAATAAGTTTAATTTTGTTAGTCTTTCTTCATAACTTAGCCCCTCCATTCCCCTTATTAGTTTTGTAGCCCTTCTCTGTACTTTTTCCAGCTCTAAAATGTCTTTTTTATGAGGTGGTGCCCAAAATTGTACTCCATATTCCAAATGAGGGCGTACTAGAGATTTGTATAGTGGCAGAATTATATCTTCTTCCCTGGCTTCTATACCCTTCCTAATACATGCTAATATTTTATTTGCCTTTGCAGCCACTGCTTGGCTTTGAGCGCTGTTACCTAGGTGGTTGTCCACTAGTACTCCCAAATCCCTTTCAATATCTGATACTCCTAGATTTGCTCCATTAAGATTATAGATTGCTTGGCTATTGTTCCTTCCCAAATGCATAACCTTACATTTATTTGTATTAAATCTCATCTGCAATTTAGCCGCCCATTTCTCTAATTTATGCAAATCCTTTTGTAGGGAAAGTATATCATTATCTGATTTTATTACCTTGCACAACTTAGTGTCATCAGCAAAAATGGAGACACTAAATTCGAGTCCTACCTCAACGTCATTAATAAATATGTTAAAAAGGAGAGGACCTAATACTGAACCTTGAGGAACCCCACTTATCACATTAGACAAATCGGAGTATGTTCCATTTACAACAACCCTTTGCTTCCTGTCTTTTAGCCAGCTCTCGATCCATGAGCAGATATTTACTGCAATTCCTGTATCCCTTAGTTTGCTCACTAGTCTTCCATGTGGCACTGTATCAAATGCCTTTGAAAAATCTAAAAAGACTACATCCACTGAGTTGCCCTGATCCAAGTTCCTACTAACCTCCTCATAAAAACTAATTAGATTGGTCTGACACGACCTTTCCTTCATAAATCCATGTTGACTGCTACCTATGATCCTGTTCAAATAGACATATTCTTGTATTCTGTCCCTTATTAACCCTTCTAAAAGCTTCCCAACTACAGAAGTGAGGCTCACTGGTCTATAATTCCCCGGATTTGCTCTAGATCCCTTCTTAAATATAGGTATCACCTCTGCTTTTCTCCAGTCATCTGGTAGAGACCCTGTAGTGAGTGAGTCTTGAAAGATTAGATATAATGGTTTGGCTATTACAGACCCCAGCTCCCTCAGTACCCTTGGATGTATTCCATCAGGACCTGGGGCTTTATTATTCTTGGTATGAAAACTCTCTCTCCTTTATGGGTACCAGTTAAAATTTCAGCATCTATAAAATGGTCCTTTAATTGTTGAACAATTAATCTTGTGCCATTGCATAGGCCTTTTTTGGGGTTCATATTTCGCAGTAACATGATAATTGCACCTTTCTTTAGCTGCAAAATATGTGGTGGCATTCCAGAAGGAGTTAGAGAGTTTATGAATTCAGTCGAAAAGTTAACCTGACTTTCATTGTCATCAGCAAGTAAAGAATCAGCACTGTGATAATTTCTTTGTGGTGCATTAATTTTTTTAAAGATTTCATTATTGAGGATTAATGCATCTTTATTTTTACACGTCAGTATGACTTGGTTGGCAAGCTCGGAATATTCTTCGATATTTATGCTCCCTTCAAATATAGCCGATATAATATCTTGTTGACAAATCATATGAGGTGGGATCTCTACAGTGTCATCAGCTAAATGTAGTATTTTTTCTGTTCTGCCTTCTCCAATTTTAATAAGCCAATCATTGAAATCAGTTTGGCCTTCTGATCTCATATTTTGTTGCAGTTGAAGATGGGTAAAAAGTTTCCATACTGTGCTTGACTTGATACAGGTTTCGATAATGTCAGTTCGATTTCCATGTGCAACAACAGGTAATGTTTGTCTAAAATCGCCACCCAACAACATTACCTTTCCACCAAATGGAAAAATATTATCCATGACTTCACGAAGCAAACGGTCAATACATTAGAGGGCATAGCATGACATCATTGTGGCCTCATCTATTATAATTAATTTACATTTCTTCAATTTCTTTGCTTGTAAGGATGTCATGCGAATATCTGACACAGAATTTTCTAAAATAGGCACTGGCAGTTTAAATCCACTATGAACAGTTCTTCCACCTTCTAATAAAAGTGCAGAAATTCCAGTAGTGGCAAACGCCATTGCTATTTGGCCTTGTGCTCGTACTGAACTCATTAATAAATTGTACAAATAGGTTTTTCCTGATCCGCCAGGTCCATCAAGATAGCAATAACGCTCTGTCACCATGTCATCATCTATTGCATTTTTAATGGCATGAAATGCTTGCAATTGTAGTGTATTTAAAGTTGCAAGTCTTTCTTGTGTTCTTTCTGCTTGTATTTAATGTCATAGGGCCTCATTCTATTATCGGCCGCAGCCGTTGCGGGGCCGCAAGGACCGGCCGCAAGCTATTCGGCTATTCTATTCCCTTACGGCCGGGGATTCCGGCAGGCTTGCGGCCGGTGCCTTGCTATCTCTTGCGGCCGATCGCGCCGGAGGAAAGCCTTTGATCTAAAACGGCCGCAAGAGATTTGCAATTCAATTGCTCCGGGAAACCTCTCTGCAAGGCTAAAAACGAGCCGCAGTTACTTGCAGGAAAAAGGTCTCGCTAGCACCAATTAAGCACATAAAATAGCTCAAATAAAGCCATCCTGCACTTTGAGAAGACTATAAAGGGATTTTAGGTGTTAGAAAAAATAGCACATAATTATCCTGTACTCAAATCCGTAAAATATTTCATTTTTAATATCCGTAAAATATACATGTAAAAAGTCCAGAGTGCTTGGAGCACCTCAGACACACCCCCGCCGCAGCCGGCAAATAAACCGTTAATTTGAACTCGGGTTTGGGCAGATGTGCAAGCTTGAGAGTGGGTTCCTTTTAATCCTCATGTCCCCCAATATGATCCCTAGCATTTACAGAGCTGTACAGTGCAGGCTTGAATTTATTTTTCAGTTTTTATATTTCACAGATTACGGCCGGTTCCAAGATATGCGGCCGGCCGTAAGATGAGATCCTTGCGGGGCCGTATAATAGAATCGCGAGTTAACTGAACCCTCGCAAGGAATCGCAGCCTTACGGCCGATTTACGGCCGATAATAGAATGAGGCCCATAGTCTTCAAAGTTTATGTCATCTATAAGACCTGGATCAGGCAAATTAAAACTTGCACAACTTAATCCATGAGTTAAAAATACTTCTTGGATTTCCATTAACGCTTTTAAGTGTGCAATGAGTTCATTGTATCGTTGCATAAAGTCTTCAGCCATATTACTTTTAAAAGTTTCCCATAAAGCTAATGCATTTGGAGCATTTGAGAAGATACAAATAAAAGCAAATTGTTCTCTCATCTGTCGTGGCATTTGACATTGTGCTGCTTCTTCTAAACATCTTTCCCACTCTGTATCATCAGCGAGTAAGTTTCTATGTCTTGCAGCTAAATGGAAGGATTCTTATACAATGTTATTAACAGTTCTTAATTGTTCAAAACTTTGCGCTCCTGGAACATTTAAAAGTAATATCCGTAAGCAAAAACGTTCAACATCTCTTGGACTGACTGTGTAAATTCGTGGAATTATTTTATTGCCTCTGGTTTTTCTTGGTCTCCATAATCCATTCACAAAAACATAGTGATATGGAATTTCAATATATAAGTATTGTGTTGCTTCAGCATCATTGGAATTTAATGCAAACCATGCAGTTAGTGTAGTGTGACGATCTTCACTTTGGGCCAATGCATTCATTTCATTTCCAGCATGGAAATAGACTAAATGTCGTTGTGGTAAATGTACTGCTAATCTATATACTGCATGTGATCTATCATGCATTTCAAATTTTAAAAGCCGCCACATAGCTTCTGGCGCACTGACATAGCGAGCATCTACATGAGATGCAAGTTCATCATGTACTAACTCACTACTTTCAGGGTTGTCTGCACTTTTGACGACTACAGTAGCTGCATCATAGCCTTTGTAAATATATTTGTAGACATATTTAATGGATTTGATGGAAGTGCAGGCTTCTACGTTGATGTGGGCGTTGTACTTCATGAGTAAATGTGGATTGTAGGGTACTACATATCTATTGTCCACTTTTTTTTCATGAATAATGGCACTATCTCCTTCTCTTCTTTTATAAAGTGGATATCCATCACAATTTGCATAGGTTTTGTCTCTATAATCTTTTGGAAAATCTTTGGAACATTTATTATTTTCCATACATGGTGATTGTGGATTAAGGTCTCCACAGGGTCCATGAATCATGCGATGAGTAACAATCTCATATAGTCTACCATATAGTTCTGGATCTGGTAGTTCAGCAACTATGACTGCATCCACTTTGTCCAAAGTATCTAATTTATCTTTCTCTTGAAGTATTATCAGAAAATGTGCATGTGCAAGGCCTCTTTTTTGAAATTCAATGGTATATACATAAGCAAGACATTTGCCAAATAACTGATTTATAGTGAAGTCACGTATTAATTCATTTAATTTGATCTTAAAAACTCTGGCTACTAAATCTGGTCGATCTGAAGCAGTTTGTCCAAGAAGTAGATTTTGGGTAATTTCTGGCTATTGTGGATTACATGTAAATGTCATAAATAAACTGGTTTTCCAAATTTGGTGACAATAGCCATAGCATCATTGTATCTTTCTCTCATATTTCGAGGAGATCCTTGAAAGGAAGATGGTAAAATGATGGCTTTGCCAGCTGTCATGTCTCTGCTTGTAGCCACGTCAGCAACATAGTCCATGAGTCCAGAATATTGTTCTACACGTAGTTTATCTTGTTGATGTTTTATAAAGTTTAAATTATTTGCCTCAACTTGCAAATATGAATCAATAATCCATTGTTGTGTTAGTTTTCCACCACATAAAATCGGATTAAATCCATGTCGAATGGCAATTTGAGCTACTTTAAATTCAAGCATAGAAACATTTCGGATTCTGGCTTTAGCATTTGGGTAACTGGGAAGGGTTAATTTTGGTTGCCAACCTGCTTCTCCATGTGGGAAAAAGATGGGATATGTCATTGGATCTAAATTTGGACTTAAGATATTAATATTAATAAATGGTTGCTCCTCATTTCTGGGATATATTCTAATGTCTCTTTGAAATGGTGGTTCTCCTTCATCATTTTAAAACACCATTGCAACCTCATTTGATCTTGGCAAGTTATAAAGACGTTTATCAGTATGTCTGTCTCTTTTAAGCACCATATTAACCTTTGGCATGGGTAATTGATGTCTTTGTGCATGAAGTAGTTGTTCATTTTCTACTTCTGCCAATTTTTTGTAAGCTTTACTGTAGGGATTGTTGTCCATAATGTTATTGAGCTCTATGAAAACACTGGGTAAGCATTTTTTTATTTTCTTCCATCTGCATACGTTGGTCAACAGCTTCCATTGTATCTAGGACATATAGTTGAGCAAATTTTCTTTGCTCTCCTTCCTCTGGATGTAAATGTGAAGTACGATGATAAATTTGGCCTTGTACTTTAAAACAGTAAGGACCATGTCCTGGTACATTAGCAGCTAATGTTGCCCCCATAGATGCAAAGGATATGGCACTATTGTAGGATCTTATGTTTGTCTTAAAATTTTTGTAGTTTGGAAAAGTAGGTTCAGTCATAATATTTTGTAAATAGATTGGAAATTCTTTCCTTTCTGGAAGTTTGAACTTGCCTTTTTGACAGCAACTAATAAATTGGCCATCTCTGGGTCTCTCCTGTTTAAAATAATAAGCCTCACAAAACTGACATTGAGTAGTCATGTCCCCACAACTATGAACCTCTACTGCTAAAGACTTGAGTAAAGGACAATTTGCAAAGCATATAGGAGTTTGACTTTCATATTCATCAGGTGAAAAGTCATGGAATGTTTGAACAACAGGTTCTAAGTGCTTAGTTTTTTTTGTGGCTTTTCTTGATATATGTTGTCCTGGTTTTGTTGAAATGTCCTGTAAGGTTTCATGAACAGGTTGTAAATGCTTTTTTTTGTAGTTGCTTTTTTTGGTGTGTCTTTAATTGTATCTTGTAAAATGTCATCTGATGTTTGAGGAACAGGTTGTAAATGCTTTATTTGCTTTGTAGTTTTTTTTTGGCGTATCTTTCATTTTTGCAGCTGATAGTCTTTTGCTTGCAAGTCTTTTGCGTTCTTTTTCTCGTCTAATTTCTTTCTCCTCTGGTGTCTGCTGGGCGGCCCATCTCTCTTGTCTTTCTCTAGTTTGACGTCTTTTCTTCTCTTGTTTGCTCTCGTTATCAGCCATGTTAATCTGTAAAGGCAAAAAAAGAAATGTAATTGGGTATATTGAAATTTGTAATGACTGTTAAAGATTATTGTGCACAATTGAGAAATAAAAGGTAAATCATTAATGTATCAGTTATATTTTGTTAAAAGTTATAATTCCTGGCCTCAGGAAAAATAAATTTGGCCAATTGAATACTGCTGTAAATAAGCAGTTAACATCATGTTTTTAAATAATTTTGTAGTTATTGAAAACCTTGTTTGTGGATAGATGTTTACCAATTAAAAACTTCTTTGCAAAAAAAAAACATTGATGTGGTTATTGAGCCATGTTTTGCATATTGCCAATTTAAATAGAATGAGGCCCATAGTCATAATTTTTTTTTCTTTTCTGTTGACACGGATGCAGATGAAACATGTTTCTTTAGTTTTCTCCTTTTGTACTTATTATACTGTACCTTGGTTGAAGTGTGATTTCAATCCGAATGTTTGTTGTTCCTCGGTTGAAAATGTTTGTCCAATGGTCTGGTCCTCTGTTGGAAGTCCTTGTCCGATGGTGTGGTCCTCTGTTTAAAATCCTGGTCCTATGGTCTGGTCCTCTGTTGAAAGTCGTGGTCCGATGGTGTGGTCCTCTGGCGATAGCCCTCGTCCGATGTTGTGGTCCTCTGGCGATATCCCTCGTCCGATGTTGTGGTCCTTTGTTGAAAGTCCTCGTCCGATGGTCTGGTCCTGTGTTGAAAGTCCTCGTCCGCTGGTCTGGTCCTGTGTTGAAAGTCCTCGTCCGATGGTCTGGTCCTGTGCTGAAAGTCCTCGTCCGATTGTCTTCACGCAGTATCTGTTGTAACATAAAATTGAAAATGTTGTTTGAGTGAAATGTCTTTTAAATAAGTAAAAAATGTCTTAATTTTGCTGTATTGTATCTGTTATGGTTATTTTTTTCT
Organism: Discoglossus pictus; assembly: GCA_027410445.1. Classification (NCBI taxonomy): domain Eukaryota; kingdom Metazoa; phylum Chordata; class Amphibia; order Anura; family Alytidae; genus Discoglossus; species Discoglossus pictus. The sequence goes on from CM050165.1 coordinate 166,342,933, forward strand.
ATGTGTTTGTCTAACTTTATGTACAAACCTGATTTGTTTGCACGACTTTTGTTATTCGTATTTAAGCTTCTTAGTAAGGCTTGTTGGTTGTGATATATTAAAGAAGAATATTAATTTAGTTTGCTATGTGTTTGTGTGTTTTTTTGTACAATACTGTTTTGTGCACACCACTTGTGGTATACTTATTTAAGCTTCATTGTAATGGTTATAGGTTGTTAAACATTAAAGAAGAATCTTAATTTAGTTTCCTATGTGTTTGTGTGATTTTAAGTACAATACTGTTTTGTGCGTATTACTTCTGGTCTACTTATGTAGGCTTCTTTGTAAGGCTTATAGGTTGTTAAACATTAACTAAGAATATGAATTTAGTTTGCTATGTGTTTGTGGGAGTTTTTGTACAATCTTGTTTTGTGCGCACCACTTGTGGTATACTTATTTATCCTTTATTGGGATGGTTATATTTTTTTAAACATGAAATAAGAATATTAATGTAGTTTGCTATGTGTTTGTGTGAGTTTGTTACAATCCTATTTGTGCGCACCACTTGTGCTAAAGTTATTTAGTCTTCATTGTACTGGTTATAGGTTGTTAAATATTAGAGAAGAATGTTAATGTAGTTTCCTATGTGTTTGTGTGAGTTTTTGTACAATCCTGTTAGGTGCGCACCACTTTTGTCATTCTTATTTAGGCTTCTTTGTAAGGCTTATAGGTTGTTAAACATTGAATACGAAAGTTAATTTACTTTGCTATGTGTTTGTGTGAGTTTGTTATAATCCTGTTTTGTGTGTACCACTCTGTTTGTACCATATGTTGCATACTTTGGCCCTCATTCAATAGCATTTTGGCCAATTCAATAGGACTCTAAGGCCCTCATTCAATTGCAATTTTGCCAATTGAATAGGGGGTCTAAATAAGCACATCACATATATTTTTTAAAGAAGTTTTTAGTTATTAAGCATCTATCCAAAAGCACGGTTTTCACTAACTAAAAACTTCTTGAAAAAATATATATTATGTGCTTATTTAGAGCCGTATTCAATTGGCAAAATCGCAATTGAATGAGGGGCTATGGTTGCTGCATTTGTTATATTGTCGGGGCCTCATTCAATTGCATTTTGGGCAATGGAATAGAGCTCAATATGACCACAGAGCATCTTCTTTTACAGAAGTTTTTAGTTAGTGAACTTGTATCCAAAAGCAAGGTCTTCACTAACTAAAAAGTTCAGTAAAAAAATATGCTCTGTGCTTATATAGAGCCCTATTGAAATGGGCAAATCACATTTAAATGAGGCCCTTGGCCATTAAAGATATATAGGTCCTCAATCAATTGCAATTTTGCCAATTGATGAGGGCTCTATATAAGCACATAACATATTTTTTGACCGAAGCTTTTAGTTAGTGAAGACCTTGATTTTGGATCGAAGTTCATGAAGTAAAAATTTCTGTTTAAAATATATGTAATGTGCTTATATAGAGCCCTATTCAATTGGCCAAGTCACAATTGAATTAGGCTCATGGGCCCTCATTCTATTACCGGCCGTAAATCGGCCGTAAGGCTGCGATTCCTTGCAGGGGTTCTGTTAACTCGCGATTCTATTATACGGCCCCGCAAGGATCTCCTCTTACGGCCGGCCGCATATCTTGGAACCGGCCGTAAGCTCAGAAATCTAAAAACGCAAAAATAAATTCAAGCCTGCACTGTACAGCTCTGTAAATGCTAGGGATCATATTGGGGGACATGAGGATTAAAAGTAACCCACTCTCAAGCTTGCACATCAGCCCAAACCCGAGTTCAAATTAACTGTTTATTTTCCGGCTGCGGCGTGGGCGTGTCTGAGGTGCTCCAAGCACTCTGGACTTTTTACATGTATATTTTACGTATATTAAAAACAAATTATTTTACGGATTTGAGTATAGGGTAATTATGTGCTATTTTTGCTAACACCTAAAATCACTTTATAGTCTTCTCAAAGTGCAGGATGGCTTTATTTGAGCTATTTTATGTGCTTAATTGGTGCTGGCGGGACCTCTTTCCTGCAAGTAAGCTGCGGCTCGTTTTTAGCCTTGCAGACAGGGTTCCCGGAGCAATAGAATCGCAACCAGGCTTTTCTTACGGCCGATTTCCTTGCGGCCGTTTTAGATCAAAGGCTTTCCTCCAGGCGCGATCGGCCGCAAGAGATAGCAAGGCGCCGGCCGCAAGCCTGCCGGAGTCCCCGGCCGGAGGGGAATAGAATAGCCGTAAAGCTTGCGGCCGGTCCTTGCGGCCCCGCAGCGGCTGCGGCCGATAATAGAATGAGGCCCATGGTTCGTTTCTTTTTTATACTTAATACTTTACCTTGATTGAAGTGTCGAATGACAGAGGGTCCCCTCCTGCCAATCTGAATCCGCCGGTCTTCTTGTAGTGTCTGTTTGAAAAAGAAAGCGAAATATTTAATTGTATAATTTTTTTATTTTATTTAGCAAAGCATGGGCTTTTCAGCATGTAATGTATTTTTATATCTTACCTGTTCTTCTTTGTTGCTGTTCTTTCAAAGGGATTGTGCTTCACAATGCACGGTGCAAATTGTTGAGTGACGCTGTTGATGCAGAGTCTGTTTGAATATTAAAAGAAGTAGAAAGATTGAGCTTTAGGTGATCTATTGAATTGCAGTAAATTAATGTCATTTAAATATACTTCTGTACTTATTTTCAATTAACATAATTTTTTGGGGGTGGCTACACACATATGTCACATACATGAAGCACATTTCCAGAGTTCAATGTAATTTTTTTGTGTGCGTGTGACATATCACTATACATGAACCATAATTTAATTGTTAAATGAACCTTATTTTTTGTTTTTTCCAACACACATAAATGTGTGTGTGAGATGTAACTATAGATGCTACATATATGTGCGTGTCACATATCATGACTCATATTTTAATATTACAATTTTTATTTTCTAATGTCATTTAAATGTAGTTGTTTAATTATTTTGTTTTAAGATCATTTTGTTGCAGGGGCAATACACATAAATGTGCGTGTCACATGTCACTATACATGATACACATATATGTCCGTGTCACATGTCACTATACATAAACCTCTTTTTGATATTGAATTTTTTGTTTTTTTTGTTTTGTTAAATGAACCTTATTTTTTTGGTGGGCCTACACACATAAATGTGTGTGTGATATGTGATTATACATGATAGACATAAATGTGCGTGTCAGATGTCACTACATAAATCACATTTTCCTAGTTCATATTATTTGTTTTTGTCCTGTCTTGATAATAAAATGTAATATATTATAGCTTACCTCTCAGTTGTAATTTGCACAGTGTAAAGTAGTAAATTATGAAAGAATTGTCTTCTCAAGTAAAAGCAGCAGTTATCTATGAAGTAACTCCGTTCATCACCTGAGGAGAAATGTATTTTTTTGTGTAAAATAGGCAGTATTTATAAACTTGTAGAAACTTCTGGAAAGTTAGACCGTTAGAACGCAATACGCATGCGCTATTTGCGTTCCAGCTTACAATTTGCGTTCCAGGCGCCATTTTGTGTGTAGTAGTGGTCAAAATGGTGTTTAATATGATTGTGATACGGTCCGCATAGTATGTGTTTCATTATTGCGAGTAAGTGTAGTATAGTTACGTCTGAAGCCTCGTTTTCGTTTTGTTCGTCGGCCATTTTTTCTCTCGCTTAGCGATTGTATTAGTGTCTAAAGTGTTTTATTTTTATTTAAATGAAGGTGTTATTTGTTTATTTGAGGTGCTGGATGGTTCCTCTTGCTGTAGGTAAGCTTTTTATGTGTGTGTTGTGTGTATTTATTGTGTTTTAAATGTTTGTATGTCGGCGTGTTGCGTCCGATGTTTGCGAGGTCGTAATATCTGTTTACGTGTCTCGTATGGTGTTTGCGTGTGTAGCCTCGTTTTCGTTTTGTTCGTCGGCTATTTTTTGTGTTGCTTAACAAATTGTTTACTGTCTAAACTCTTTTATTCAGAGTAAAATGAAGGTGTAAGTTGCATTTTTGAGGTACTGGGTGCTCGCTCTTGATGTAGGTAAGGTTTTTATGTATGTGCTGTGTGTATGTATTGTGTTTTTAATTTAGTAATGTTCGCGAGTTGCGTCCGAGTGTTGCGAGGCCGTAATGTGTGTGAACGTGTGTCGTATGTTGTTTGCGAGTGTCGTAATGTGTGTGTCGTGCTCTTTTGGTTGCGACGTGAAGTTTGCGAGGGTCGCAGTTGCTGGCATGGAGCGCCTACGGCAGAGTGCAGAGTGCAGAGTGCACTAATTGTGCCCAGGTGAGACGGGTGTGGCTTGACTGTGTAACTAATATAAAAGGTTTGTGAGCTGTTTTGGGGCCTGTTTACAAGTGGATTTTCCTTTACAGATAAAGGCTGATAAATTGCAGAGTGCACTAATTGTGCCCAGGTGAGAGGGGTGCGGCTTGACTGTTTAACCAGTATAAAAGGTTTGTGAGCTGTTTTGGGGCCTGTTTACATGTGGATTTTCCTTTACAGATAAAGGCTGATAAATTGCAGAGTGCACTAATTGTGCCCAGGTGAGAGGGGTGTGGCTTGACTGTTTAACCAGTATAAAAGGTTTGTGAGCTGTTTTGGGGCCTGTTTACAAGTGGATTTTCCTTTACAGATAAAGGCTGATAAATTGCAGAGTGCACTAATTGTGCCCAGGTGAGTAGGCAGAAGTTAGTATAAAAGGGGGCGAACCTGTGAACTTGCGAACATTTTCAGTATCAGGTGCAGTTCTAGTGAAGTGTAGGAGTTTAAATAGGGGTAGGGACTTTGAAGAAAAGGGAGGGCAGATTTATAGTACAAAGGAGGAAAACTTTATACAAATATATTATTTTATATTCTTTATTTTTCTAACTGAAATTTTGTAGACAATAATAATAATTATGAGTCAGTCCAGTGGCAACCTCACTCAGTGTACATCCTGTCATATGTATGCAATACTGGAACAGATGATCCAGGGTCCATACCTCTGTGACAGGTGTGAGCATGTTGCCTCTGGAGCAGAGAATTGCAGCACTTGGTAATATTGCTCCGCTGGAAGGCGGGTTGGTGCTCAGTAAATGCAGTAAATGTGCGCTCATGGCTAAATAGGTTCTTTTCGTCGGTTTACACAAGGGAGGTACCAGTGGTTGGGACACCGCAACATAATGGGGCTACACTACCTTTACTAAATAATTGGTTAACGCAGGAAGAAATACAAAAGAGGTTGGAGAAAATAAATGTTAATAAAGCCCCAGGTCCTGATGGAATACATCTAAGGGTACTGAGGGAGCTGGGGTCTGTAATAGCCAAACCATTATATCTAATCTTTCAAGACTCACTCACTACAGGGTCTCTACCAGATGACTGGAGAAAAGCAGAGGTGATACCTATATTTAAGAAGGGATCTAGAGCAAATCCGGGGAATTATAGACCAGTGAGCCTCACTTCTGTAGTTGGGAAGCTTTTAGAAGGGTTAATAAGGGACAGAATACAAGGATATGTCTATTTGAACAGGATCATAGGTAGCAGTCAACATGGATTTATGAAGGAAAGGTCGTGTCAGACCAATCTAATTAGTTTTTATGAGGAGGTTAGTAGGAACTTGGATCAGGGCAACTCAGTGGATGTAGTCTTTTTAGATTTTTCAAAGGCATTTGATACAGTGCCACATGGAAGACTAGTGAGCAAACTAAGGGATACAGGAATTGCAGTAAATATCTGCTCATGGATCGAGAGCTGGCTAAAAGACAGGAAGCAAAGGGTTGTTGTAAATGGAACATACTCCGATTTGTCTAATGTGATAAGTGGGGTTCCTCCAGGTTCAGTATTAGGTCCTCTCCTTTTTAACATATTTATTAATGACGTTGAGGTAGGACTCGAATGTAGTGTCTCCATTTTTGCTGATGACACTAAGTTGTGCAAGGTAATAAAATCAGATAATGATGTACTTTCCCTACAAAAGGATTTGCATAAATTAGAGAAATGGGCGGCTAAATGGCAGATGAGATTTAATACAAATAAATGTAAGGTTATGCATTTGGGAAGGAACAATAGCCAAGCAATCTATAATCTTAATGGAGCAAATCTAGGGGTATCAGATATTGAAAGGGATTTGGGAGTACTAGTGGACAACCACCTAGGTAACAGCGCTCAAAGCCAAGCAGCGGCTGCAAAGGCAAATAAAATATTAGCATGTATTAGGAAGGGTATAGAAGCCAGGGAAGAAGATATAATTCTGCCACTATACAAATCTCTAGTACGCCCTCATTTGGAATATGGAGTACAATTTTGGGCACCACCTCATAAAAAAGACATTTTAGAGCTGGAAAAAGTACAGAGAAGGGCTACAAAACTAATAAGGCGAATGGAGGGGCTAAGTTATGAAGAAAGACTAACAAAATTAAATGTATTTTCGCTAGAAAAAAGGCGTCTAAGAGGAGATATGATTACGTTATATAAATACATCCAGGGTCAATATAAGGCTTTGTCAAGTGAACTTTTTGTAGCAAGAGATTATCAACTGACAAGAGGACATCCTTTGAGGTTAGAGGAAAAAAGATTTCACCTTAAACAAAGAAAAGGGTTCTTCACAGTTAGGGTGGTTAAACTGTGTAATTCTCTACCAAAGGAGGTGGTGACAGCGAATTCGATAGACAACTTCAAAAAGGGGTTAGATATATTTTTGAATAAAGAGGGCATTCAAGGCTATCCTAGATAACTAGCAAGGAATATTGATCCAGGGAGAAATTTGATCGCCAGTTTCTGGGGTCAGGAAGGAATTTTGCTTTTTTTTCCCCTTATGAGACAAATGGCAAAGTTTCAATGGTTTTTTTTTTTCTGTTTGCCTTCCTCTGGATCAATTAACAATTAACAATAATAATAAATAGTCCACATTAAAAAGATCAATAGAGATCTAAAAAGGTTGAACTTGATGGACTAAATCTTTATTTATCCTCCAATATTATACTATTAATAATTATTTAATCAATAATTTAATTAATAACTAATCCGCATATTGCAGATCAGAGGAGATCTTAACAGGTTGAACTTGATGGACTGAAAGTCTTTTTTCAACCTTAATTACTATGGCCCTCATTCAATTGCGATTTGGCCAATTGAATAGAGCTCTAAATAAGCACATAACATATTTTTTTTAAATAAGTTTTTAATTAGTGAAAACCTTGCTTTTGGATAGATGTTTACTAACTAAAAACGTATTTAAAAAAGATATGTTATGTGCTTATTTAGAGCTCTATTCAATTGGCCAAATCACAATTGAATGAGGGCCTATGTAACTATGTAACTATGTAAAAGACAGGAAGCAAAGGGTTGTTGATTGGACTAATGTGGTAAGTGGGGTTAATGACTTAATGACTTAGAGGTAGGATTGGAGTGTGGTGTCTCCATTTTCGCTGATGACACGAAGTTGTGCAAGGGGATTTACATAAAAATGAGGAATGGTCATCTAAATGGTAGATGAGATTTAATACGAATAAATGTAAAGTTATGTATCTGGGAAGGAAAAATAGCCATGCAATTTATAATCTTAATGGAGCAAATCTAGGTGAATTGGATATTGAAAGGGATTTGGGAGTGCTTGTGGACAACCACCTAGGTAACAGTGCTCAAAGCCAAGCAGCAGCTGCAAAGGCAAATACAATTTTAGCATGTTTTAAGAAGGGTATAGAAGCCAGGGAAGCAAATTTAATTCTGCCACTATACATATCTCTAGTACACCCTCATTTGGAATATGGAGTACAATTTTGGGCACCACTTCATAAAAAGGACATTTTAGAGCTGGAAAAGGTACAGAGGAGGGCAACAAAACTAATAAGGGGAATGGAGGGGCTAAGTTATGAAGAAAGACTAACCAAATTAAACTTATTTTCTCTAGAAGAAAAGGCGTCTAAGAGGAGATATGATTACCTTATAAAAATACAACCAGGGTCAGTATAAAGATTTGTCGGTGGAGCTTTTTGTGCCAAGAGGTTTTCAACTGACAAGAGGACATCACTTGAGGTTAGAAGTAAAAAGATTCCACCTTAAAGAAAGAAAAGGGTTCTTCACAGTAAGGGTGGTTAATCTGTGGAATTCTCTACCAGAGGAGGTGGTGACAGCGGATTCGATAGATAACTTTAAAAGGGGACTGGATTTATTTCTAATTCAAATGGGAATTCAGGGTTATCATGGATAATTAGAGAGGCAGTATTGATCCAAATTTTTTACATTTCCCTTTGAGACAATTGGCTAAGTATCGCTTGTGTTTTTTTGTTTTTTTTTTGCCTTCCTCTGGACTAATTAATAATTAAAAAACAAAACATTAAATAATTGATTAATAATTAATTAACAACTAATGAATTAATAGTTAATCCGCATATTGCAGATCAGTGGAGATCTTAAAAGATTGAACTTGATGGACTGAAAGTCTTTTTTCAACCTTAAATACTATGGCCCTCATTTAATTGTAATTCGGTCAATTGAATAGGGCTTTAAATAAGCACATAACATATTTTTTTTAAAGAAGTTTTTAGTCTGTGAAGACCTTGCATTTGGATAGATGTTTACAAACTAAAACTTCTTTAAAAAATATATGTTATGTGCTTATTTAGAGCCCTATTCAATTGGCCGAATTGCAATTAAATGAGGGCCTATGTAACTATGTAACTATGTAACAATGGAAATGCTTTTTTTCTTTAAAAATAGGATCATTGTTGCATATATTGTATTAAAATACTTGTAATATCTTGGTAACTTACATGTTAATAACTTTCATTTTAGTCTTACATCATTTCATGTCTGGAGGAGTAGCATGCATGTAAGACAAATCTAAAAGTAAGTCATCAAGGATTTGCAAGTTTTTTTTCTAATAAATGCAATGATCCTTATATGTTTACACCAGGGGAGGCTGGTGCATAGGGCAAATGGGCAGGTGCCCCCCCAAAAAATGATTAATTACTTTAATATTGTATTTGAAATGTATATAGATAATACAATTTAATTATATCTGCATATCAGCTTTCTTGTATTATTTCTGATTATTTTGTTAGAAATATGCATCTATCACTTTAAATTAGCCCTTTGTGTGCCTTTCCCATTGCCTGGCCTCTCTCTCTCCAGTTCTGCACTGCCAGATCATATTACTGTGTGAGATGGGGAGCAAAGCCTATAGAGGTTATTGTTATGTTATGACATCAGGAAGGCTTTATATAATGCCAATTATCTCACTCCCCCACTTTTTTCACTGACTGGGATCTCCCCTGCTGATCTCATCAAATAAGTAAGTTTGCACAGAAAGTGATACTGGAGTGAGTTGCCAGTTCTTTCTCCAGTGGAACTGACACAGATTAGAACCCAGGTCAATATCTGTGGAAGCACAGAGCTCTAACCCACTTATATTTTTTGAACAGTATTACCATTTTAATGTAAGAACAGGTGAACATTGTATTAATGAGTATTGTAAAGTTGACCTACGTTTTTTTAACATGCAACTTGTATATTACCAACTGTTAAACGAAATCTATATTGAATCCAAAGGAAGGCAAACAGTAAAAACCCTCCTTGAAACTTAGCCAATTGTATCAAAGGGGGGACATTTTTTATTCCTTCCTGACCCCATTAACTGGCGATCGGATTACTCCCTGGATTAATATTTTGCATTGAATGATACATTTACATTGTATACCAAAAGCTCCTTCTTCTCTTAACATGAACTTTGAAATATATGCAATTAAACAACTTTGCAGGTTTTTGTAAAAACTTGTAACATTAAAAACAGTAACATAATGAAGTAACATTTAAACTATAATTGTTGTAAAATGCAAGCAAAGTGTTTTGTAGGGCTAATCATGCAAAAAGGGTACTTCCCTAAAATTGTAATCATTTATTTTTCCGTTGTTGTTTTTTGATGGTTGACATTTTGTGGTTATTTTGTAATTTTTGAAAATGGCACAACGCCAGACATTAAAGTTCGCCCGCTGGGTGTAAACACCGTTCTCTATGTGTTTTGCCATTGTATAGAGTTTCTTATGGAAATAGTGTCAGAGTGACATAAATTAATTAAACCACTGTTCTCTATATTTTTTTTTGTTTGTTTTAGTTGTTAAATTGTCGTTGAGGTTATTTTTATTTTTTGGTTGTTGTTTCTGTGCAATGTCTTGTCTTTGTTGGAATTTAATTTACAGTACTTCATAGTAGACAATGTTTTTTTGTAAAAATGCATCCATCCTCTAATAAATCACCTTGACTTTCATTGTTTTGTAAACTTTAATAGCCTATGGATTTTTGCACCTTGAGAAGGCAACATACAGCTGGCCATGTGCATATATTGGTTGTTCCAAAAAGATACCCACAGCTTTGAAAGTTTGTCCTTGTGATTTATTAATGGTCATGGCAAATGCCATGATGATGGGAAATTGTCTCCTTTGATGTACAAAAGGGAGGCTACTTTCACTTGGTGCCAAATCAATGCTTGGTATGAAAACTCACTCTCCTTTATGGGTACCAGTTAGAATTTCAGCATCTATGAAATGGTCCTTTAATTCTTGAACAATTAATCCTGTACCATTGCATAGGCCTTTTTTTGGGTTCATATTTTGCAGTAACATGACAATTGCACCTTTCTTTAGCTGCAAAATATGTGGTGGCATTCCAGAAGGAGTTAATGAGTTTATGAATTCAGTAGAAAAGTTTGTCTGACTTTCTTTGTCACCAAAAAGTACAGAATCAGCACTGTGATCATTTTTTTGTGGTGCATTAATGCATTTAAATATTTGATTATTGAGGAGCAATGCATCCTTATTTTTGCATATTAGTATTACTTTGTTAGCAAGTTCTGCATACTCCTCGTTATTTATTGCACTTTCGAATATAGCCGATATAAGATCCTTTTTTAAAATCATATGAGCTGGGATGTGCACAGTGTCATCAGGTAAATTTTGTATTCGTTCTGTTTTTCCTTCTCCAATTGTAATGAGCCAATCAATTAGAATTAATATTCTCCTTCTGATCTCATATTTTGTTGTAATTGAAGATGGGTAAATAGTTTCCATAGTGTACTTGACTTTATACATGTTTCGACAATGTAGGTTAGATTTCCATGTACAACGACAGGTAATGTTTGTCTAAAATCGCCACCTATAACAACATTACCTTTCCACCAAATGGCAAAGTATTATCCATGACATAACGAAGCAAACAGTCCCTACATTGTAGGACATGGCATGACATCATTGTAGCCTCATCTATTATAATTAATTTACTTTTTTTTTGCTTGTAATTATGTCATTTGAATATCTGACACTGATGTTTCCAAAATAGGCACTGGCAGTTTAAATCCACTATGCACAGTCCTTCCACCTTCGAACAAAAGTGCGTCACTTCCAGAGGTTGCAAATGCCAGCGCTATTTGACCTTGTGCTCGTGCAAAACTCATCAATAAATTATATAGATACGCTTTTCCTGATCCACCAGGTCCATCCAGATAGAAATAATGCTCTTTGACCATGTCAACATCTAGGGCATTTTTGATTGCATTAAATGCTTGCAATTGTAATGTATTTAAAGTTGCAAGTCTTTCTTGTGTTCTTTCTCTTTGTAGTTGAGTGTCATAGTCTTCAAAGTTGATGTCATCTATAAGACCTGGATCAAGCAAATTAAAACTTGCACAACTTAATCCATGAGTTAAAAATACTTCTTGGATTTCCATTAACGCTGTTAAGTGTGCAATAGGTTCATTGTATCGTTGCATAAAGTCTTCAGCCATATTACTTTTAAATGTGTCCCACAAAGCTAATACATTTGGAGCATTTGAGAAGATACAAATAAATGCAAATTGTTCCCTCATCTGCCATGGCATTTGACATAGTGCTGCTTCTTCTAGACATCTTTCCCATTCTGTATCATCAGCTAATAAATTTCTATGTCTTGCAGCTAAATGGAAGGATTCATATACTATGTCATAAACAGTTCTTAAGTGTTCAAAACTTTGTGCTCCAGGAACATTTAAAAGTAATAGTAGTAAGCAGAAACGTTCAAGATCTCTTGGACTGACTGTGTAAATTCTTGGGATTATTTTATTTCCTCTGCTTTTTCTATGTCTCCATAATCCATTCACAAAAACATAGTGATATGGAATTTCAATATATAAGAATTGTGTTGCTTCTGAATCTGTGGAATTTAATTCAAACCATGCAGTTAGTGTAGTGTGACGATGTTCACTTTGGGCCAATGCAATACTTTCATTTCCAGCATGGAAATAGACTAAATGTCTTTGTGGCAAATGTACTGCTAATCTATACACTGCATGTGATCTATCATGCATTTTAAATTTTAAAAGGCGCCACATAGCTTCTGGTGTACTTACATAGCGAGCATCTACATGAGATGCAAGTTCATCATCTACTAACTCAGTGCTTTCGGGGTTGTCTGCACTTTTGACGACTACAGTAGCTGCATCATAGCCTTTGTAAATATATTTGTACACATATTTAATGGATTTTATGGAAGTGCAGGCTTCTACATTAATGTGTGCATTATACTTCATGAGTAAATGTGGATTGTAGGGTACTACATATCTATTTTCAGCTTTTTTCCCACGAATAATGGCACTATCTCCTTCTCTTCTTTTATAAAGTGGATAGCCATCACAATTGGCATACGTTTTGTCTCTATAATCTTTTGGAAACTCTTTGGAACATTTATTATTTTCCATACATGGTGATTGTGGATTAAGCTCACCACAGGGTCCATGAATCATGCGATGAGTAACAATCTCATATAGTCTACCATATAGTTGGATCTGGTAGTTCAGCAACAATGACTGAATCCACTTTCTCACCAGTATCTAATTTATCTTTTTCTTGAAGTATTATGAGAAGATGTGCATGTGGAAGGCCTCTTTTTTTAAAATTCAATGTTATATACATAAGCAAGATATTTGCCAAATAAGTATGTCACGTATTAATTCATCTAATTTAATTTTAAAAACTCTCGCTACTAAATCTGGTCTATCGGAAGGACTTTGGGCAAGAAGTACATTTTGTGTAATTTCTGGCCATTGGGGATTACATGTAAATGTAATAAATAAATCGGGTTTGCCAAATTTGGTGACAATAGCCATAGCATCATTGTATCTTTCTCTCATATTTCGAGGAGATCTTGAAAAGAAGAGGTTAAAATTATGGCTTTGCCAGCGGTCATGTCTCTGCTTGTAGCCACCTCAGCTACATAGTCCATTAGTCCACAATATTGTTCTACACATAGTTTATTTTGTTGATATTTTATGAATTTTAAATTATTGGCCTCAAATTGCAAATAGGAATCAATAATCCATTGTTGTGTTAATTTTCCACCACATAAAATTGTATTGAATGTATTTCGAATGGCAATTTGAGCTACTTTAAATTCAAGCATAGAAACATTATTTCGGATTCTGGCTTTAGCATTTGGGTAACTGGGAAGTGTTAATTTTGGTTGCCAACCTGCTTCTCCATGTGGGAAAAAAATGGGATTAGTGATGTCGCGAACATCAAATTTTCAGATTGCGAACAGCGGACGCGAGCTTCCATCAAATGTTTGTGAACGGGCGAACCCGGCGAACCGCCATAGACTTCAATGGGCAGGCGAATTTCAAAACCCACAGGGAATCTTTCTGGCCACAATAGTGATGGGAAAGTTGTTTCAAGGGGACTAACACCTGGACTGTGGCATGCCGGAGGGGGATCCATGGCAAAACTCCCACAGAAAATTACATAGTTGATGCAGAGTCTGGTTTTAAGCCATGAAGGGCATACATCACCTAACATTCCTAAATTGTTTGGAATAACATGCTTTAAAACATCAGGTATGATGTTGTATCGATCAGGTAGTGTAAGGGTTACACCCGCTACACAGTAACAGACCAATCTCCCCGTTTCATAAACCGCAAAGAACCGCAAACAGTCCCTTTGCACAACCACAAACTCCCCATTTGCACAAGGTTGGATACCAAGCAAGCCATGTCCCGTTCCTTGTCCTCACTGATGTCATTGAAGGTCTCTTCCTCCACCCAGCCACCAAGGGTCCCCGAAAGGTGACAACAAGCCCCCTGGGATGCCTGCTGTGTTTGGTCTTCCACCTTCTCAAAGCCACCTTCCTCCTCTGACTCCTCTTCTTCAGACTCCTCTCTCTGCGTTGCCTCTGTCTGCGTTATTATAAGGTGTGTACTGTTAAGTAGTACTATTCCTATCGGTTTAATCCCTGTTACGTCCACTATTAGGGGGCGTGTATATGGCATTGATTTTTGGAACAGGGAGATGGAAAAAGATGCTTGGTCAGTCCTCCCACTTCAAATTTGGGGCACTGCACGTGCAATCTAAGGTGCCACCAGATATGAGTGTCACTGTGCACTGGCAAAAGTTGGCAGAGTAGGCGCTGTAGGCCTCACACACATGCCTGTAGGCAGGCAACTGATATTCAATCGATTACAGTCAAAAAAGTGTTGTTTTATTTCACTGAGTACAATATAAGCTGTGAGCCTGACACAGGAAAAAAATGGTTGTTTTCAATGTATGGTACACCACCAGGTATGAGTAGTGAAACTAAGCACAATATAAGCTGTTAGGTGTTAGCCTGTCACACACACACGCTGGCAGGCAGGCATATGCAATTAGATTACACAGAAAAAAATTATAAAATAAAATAAATGATGTTCTAGCCCTAAAAAGGGCTTTTTGGGTTGCTGTCCTTGCAGCAGATATCAGTTGAGTCCTTCAGGTCTGTAGTGGATGCTAAATACACAGCCTGGCTATCTATTTCCCTATTAAATCTCCAGCAGCTACACTATCTGTGCTCTCACAACGAATGCAGCTTCGGAATGATTCTAAAATGTATGCTGTCCTTCAGATGGAAGGCTCTGGAAGGGAGTGTATGCTGCTGTTCGGCTGGAATGTGTCTGCTGACTGTGAGGTGCAGAGTCAAAGTTTCCTCAATGATAAAGAATAGGGGGCGAACCGAAAAGCGCATGTGTTCGCCGTCCGATGCGAATGCGAACATGCCAAAATCGCCGCAAATAGTCCGCGGGCGAACTGTTCGCTACATCTCTAAATGGGATATGTCATTGGATCTAAATTTGGACTTAAGATACTTATATTAATAAATGGTTGCTCCTCATTTCTGGGATATATTCTAATGTCTCTTTGAAATGGTGGTTCTCCTTCATCATTTTGAAACACCATTGCAACCTCATTTGATGTTGGCAAGTTATAACGACATTTATCAGTATGTCTATCTCTTTTAAGCACCATATTGACCTTTGGGATTGGTAATTGATGTCTTTCTGCATGAAGTTGTTGTTCATTTTCTACTTCTGCCATTTTTTATAAGCTTTAGTGTGGGGGTTATTGGCCATAATGTTATCTAGCTCTATAAAAACACTGGATAAGCATATTTTATTTTCTTGCAGCTGCATACGTTGGTCAACAGCTTCCATTGTATCTAGGACATATAGTTGAACAAATTTTCTTTGCTCTCCTTCCTCTGGATGTAAATGTGAAGTCTGATGGTAAATTTGGCCTTGGACTTTAAAAAAGTAAGGACCATGTCCTGGTACATTAGCAGCTAATGTTGCCCCCATAGATGCAAAGGATATGGCACTATTGTAGGATCTTATGTTTGTCTTAAAATGTTTGTAGTTTGGAAAAGTAGGTTCAGTCATAATGTTTTGTACATAGATTGGAAATTATTTTCTTTCTGGAAGTTTGACCTTGCCTTTTTGATAGCAACTAATAAATTGGCCATCTCTGGGTCTCTCCTGTTTAAAATGATAAGCCTCACAAAACTGACATTGAGTATTCATGTCCCCACCATTATGAACCTCTACTGCTAAAGACTTGAGTAAAGGACAATTTGCAATGCATATATCAGTTTCATTTTCAAATTCATCAGTTGAAATGTCATGTGATCTTTGAGGAACAAGTTCTAAATGCTTAGTTTTTTTGGTGTTTTTTTGTTGGTATATCTTTTATTTGTTCAGGTAAAATGTCATGTAATGTTTCAGGAAGAGGTTCTAAATGCTTTGTTTTTTGGTGGCTTTTTTTGGTATATCTTTTATTTTTTGAGGTAAAATGTCATCTGATGTTTCAGGAACACGTTCTAAATGCTTTGTTTTCTTCGTAGCTTTTTTTGGTGTATCTTTAATTTTTGCAGGTGATAGTCTTTTGCTTGCAATTATTTTGCATTCTTTTTCTCGTCGAATTTCCTTCTGCTCCGGTGTCTGTTGGTTGGCCCATCTCTGTTGTCGTTCTCTAGCTTGACGTCTTACCTTTTCTTGTTTGCTGTCGTTATTAGCCATGTTAATCTGTAAAAGAAAATAATGTATCATTAGTTTAGTTTGAGATGTTAAGTTTGTTTTTTAAATTTTTTATTATCAACAGTTTGTTTCTATGTGATTGTAGTTCATTGGAGCTGAACTTTCTTTGTATTGTTAAATAAGTGTGTTTTATTTTTTTGCTTTTATTTTCGTTAGGTCGTAGGTTGTAATTTTTGGCTTACATGCATAGTACACTCAAGGTAATTACATTATAGCTACTTCTTGATGTAGTAGGTGTATAGTGTTAATTTAAATGGATATTTTTTTGGTTTTGTAATTTCTTTTTTTGTTGTACTTTTGTTGTACTAGGCATAGTAGAGGGCAAAAATTAGTCTTTGTAATTTGTCCTACAGGGGATTGTTGTAATTTTATTTTTATATTTTATTTAAAGGCTTATATATTGGGGCTGTGAAAAGGTTTGTCTTGTTGTTTTTGGGGTTTTAGTACTATTTGTTGTAGTATTCTATTTTATGTGTGTGGTTAGGTTTTATGCTTAATATTGTACATTATGGCTGGTAATTTAAAATGAAAATGTTATTTAGTCTGTGTTTTGACACTTTTGTGGACTATGCTGTTTAACGTTTCTTTTTTTTTGTTGCTAGATTGAAGTTTGGGTTTACTGTAAAACATTGTTGTCCGTAAAAGACCAATAACAGGTAAATGACAAATGTGTCAGTAATATTTTGGTAAAGGTTATAATTAGTGGTTCTTATTGTTGATGGTGTTTTTTTTTGTTTCTGTTGACATGGATGCAGAGCCAACATGTTTATTTAGTTTTCTCTTTTTTTTTACTTGTTATACTGTACCTTGTTTGAAGTGTGATTTCAATCAGAATCTTTGTTGGTCCTCTGTTGAAAGTCTTCGTCCGATGGTCCGCTGTTTTCGTCCGATGCTCTTCACGCAGTGTCTGTTGTAAAAGAAAAAGTAAAATGTTATTTGATTTCAATGTATTTCTAATTAATACCATATTTCATTGTTTTGCTCCATTCTATCTGTCATGGGGAATTTTTCTGCTATGCTGTTTTTTGTGCAACTCTTTAAAATACTTTAATTGTATTTGTATATTACAGTTATCCTTTTTTTTTTTTACTGTAATTATTAATGTTTTTCCTATTTTGGATATGATTGCAATTTTTTTAGCATTATTCTGTTTTGTGTCCACCAGTTTTGGTATGCTTATTTAGGCTTCTTTGTAAGGCTTATAGGTTCTTAAACAGTAAAAAAGAATATTAATTGACTTTTCTATCTGTGTGATTTTTGGTACAATCCTGTTTTGTGTCCACCATATTTTGCATACTTTATTTGCTTAATTAGTCTTCTTTAGGAGGATTAAATGTTATTGTACAGTAGAAATGAATGTTAATTACCTTTTCTATATCATGTTGGGCTTTTTTGTTTTATCCTGTTTAGTGTTCACCACTTTTTGGTTGATGCATTTGACTTGTGGGTGATGGTTGGAGGTTATTTTACAGTAAAGAGGAGGAATACTTTTGTTTTATGTATGTTGCTAATGTTTCAAATGCTATTCTGTTTTGTGGCCACCTCTTTTTTTTTTTTTTTTTGTGAAACGGTCTTTCTTTGTAAACTGTATAGGTCTTTGTGAAGTTTGTTGAACTGTGTTGTTTTGGTTTTATTAAATTTGTATTGTTTATTTTTATTTTTTACTTAAAATCTTGATATTGGCGGCCAATCTTAATCCGCCAATCTTTTTGTAGTGTCTGTTTGAAAAATAAAGTTAAATGGTTAATTGTATATTTCTTTTTTTTGATTTTGCAAAGCATGGTCTTTTTCAGCATGTAATGTATTTTTCTATCTTACCTCTTCTTCTTTCTTTGTGTTCTTTAAAAGTGATTCTCTTTGACAGTCCATGTTGCAAATTCTTGAGTGACGCTGTTGATGCAGAGTCTGTTTGAATAGTGAAAAAAAGGGCAAACATTCAGCTTCAGGTTGCATATGTATTAGTGTCATATTATTTTTTGCTATGAGTTGCAGTAAATTAATGTCATTTAAATATACTGGTTTCATTAGTTTCAGTTAACATTAGTTTGTTGTAGGGCCTATACACATAAATGTGCGTCACATGTCACTATACATGAATCACATTTTCATCGTTAAAGTTTGGATTTTTTTGTTGTTTGTTTTTGCTGTCTTGGTAATAAAATGTAATATATTATAGCTTACCTCTCAGTTATAATTTGCACAGTGTAAAGTAGGAAATTAGGAAATAATTATCTTCTCAAGTAACATCAGCAGTTAACTATCCAGTCACTCCGTTCATCACCTGAGTAGAAATGTAAAATTTTCTGGAAAGAAGGCAGTATTTATAAACTTTGAGGTGCCTGAGACCGTTAGAAGGCAATACGCATTCGCTATTTGCGTTCCAGAGTACAATTTGCGTTCCAGTCAAAATACTTGTCAAAATAGTACTTGTCAAAATGGTGGTTAATATCAGAGTGGTACGTGCCGCATAGGATGTGTTACGTACCTCGTAAAGTTGACTGTAGCGTTGTTTCAGTTTTGCGAGTCACTGTAGTATTGTTGCGTCTGTAGCCTCGTTTTCATTTTGTTCGGCGGCCATTTTTTCTCTAGCTTAGGTGATTTTCAGCAGTTTGTTTGGACTTAAATGGACGTGTAAATTAACTTTTCGAGGTGCTGGATGCCCCCCCCCCAGCTGAAAGTAAGCTTTTTATGTGTTCATTGTGTTTATTTATTGTGTTTCTGATGTTTTCATGCGTGCCGTCTTTGGCCGTTTTTTTCACGTGTTTGGAATGGGTCATAGCGCGTCACGTATTTTTTGTGTGAGACGCAGGCTTTAGCAACAACTCGCATGCTCACAACTAAATATGTGATGTGCATGTGGAAGTCCTCTTTTTTTTTAATTCAACGGTATAAACATAAGCCAGACATTTGCCAAATAACTGAGTTATGGTTATGTCACGTATTAATTAATTAATTTTGATTTTAAAGACTCTTGCCACTAAATCTGCTCTATCGGAAGCAGTTTGGCCAATTAGCAAATTGTGTGTAATCTCTGGCCATTGTGGATTACATGTAAATGTAATAAATAAATCTGGTTTGCCAAATTTGGTTACAATAGCCATGGCATCATTGTATCTTTCTCGCATATTGCAAGGAGATGCCTGGAAAGAAGATGGTAAAATGATGGCTTTGCCAGCTGTCATCTCTCTGGTTGTAGCAACCTCAGCGACATAATCCATTAATCCACAATATTGTTCTACACGTAGTTTATCTTGTTGATATTTGATGAAGTTTAAATTATTTGCCTCTACTTGCAAATACGAATCAATGATCCATTGTTGTGTTAGTTTTCCGCCACATAAAATGGGAATGAATCCATTTCGAATGGCAATTTGAGCCACTTTAAATTAAAGCATGGAAATATTATTTCGCACCCGTATTTTTGAATTTGGGTAACTCTGAAGGCTTACAGCCTTATTAAATTGCGATTCGGCCAATTGAATAGGGCTCCATTTAAGCACATAGCATATTTTTTTTACAGAAGCTTTTAGTTAGTGAAGACCTTGGATAGAAGTTCACTAACTAAAAACTTCTATAAAAAAAATATGCTCTGTGCTTATATAGAGCCCTTTTCAATTGGCCGAATCGCAATTTAATAAGGCTGTTAATTTGGGTTGCCAACCTGCTTCCCCATGTGGAAAAAATATTGCATATGTCATTGGATCTAAATTTGTACTTAAGATACTTATATTAATGAAAGGTTGCTCCTCATTTCTGGGATATATTCTAATGTCTCTCTGAAATGGTGGCTCTCCATCATTTTTAAAGACCATTACAACCTCATTTGATGTTGGCAAGTTATAACAGTGTTTCTCAGTATGGCGATCTATTTTAAGCACCATATTTACCTTTGGGATTGGCAATTGATGTATTTCTGCATGAAGTTGTTGTTCCTTTTCTACTTCTGCCAAGTTTTTATAAGCTTGAGTGTAGGGGTTATTGTCCATAATTTTATGAAGCTCTATAAAAACAATGGGTAAGCATTTTTTATTTTCTTGAAGCTGCATACGTTGCTCAACAGCTTCCATTGTATCTAGGACATATAGTTGAGCAAAGTTTCTTTGCTCTCCTTGGTCTAGATGTAAATGTGAAGTACAATGGCAAATTTGTCCTTGGACTTTAAAGCAGTAAGGGCCATGTCCTGGCACATTAGCAGTTAATGTTGCACCCATAGATGCAAAGGATATGGCACTATTGTATGATCTTATGTTTGTTTTGAAATATTTGTAGTTGTGAAAAGCAGGCTCAGTCATAATGCTTTGTAAATATGGTGGGAATTGTCTTTCTGGAGATTTTACCTTGCCTTTTTGACAGCAACTAATGAACTCGCCATCTCTGGGTCTTTCCTGTTTGAAATGATAAGCCCCACAAAACTGACAGAATATTCATCTCACCACAATTATGAACCTCTACTGCTAAAGACTTAAGTAAAGGACAATTTGAAGAACATATATCATTATGAGTTTGTAAGTCATCATTGCAAATGTTAACTGATTTTTTTTAACAACTGCATCTTCTTTTTGTGAAACCAATGAATTAGCATTTTTCCTTTCTTTGTTGTGTCTAAAATAGTGCAGATTTGACAGTGTGTGTGAAACCGTGCAGCTCTACAAATTATTTGGTACTATTCTGTTTTGTGTACACCACTGGTGTAATTCGATTCTTGGTTTAGTGTTGTAGTTTAGGGCACAGAAAACAGGATTAATATTTTGTTCAATTGTGTATATGCTATCAATATTTATACTATTGTGTTTTGTGTCCTCCACTTTTGGGATGATAGATTTAGGTTATGGGTTAGGGTTAGAGGTTCTTGCAGACTAAACAGGAATCATTGTTCCATTTTCTATATGTTACCAATATTTGTTATAGTATCCTGTTTTGTGTCAGCCACTTTTGGGATGTTAGATTTGGATTATGGGTTAGAGGTTCTTGCAGACTAAACAGTATTTATTGTTTCATTTTATATGTGTTACCAATATTTCTTGAAGTATGGTGTTTTCTGTTCCCCATAATTGGTAGTAGGGGCTTCTTATTTGTTTTTAATTTTATTTTGACATTGGCGCCCAGCAAACAGGATATATATATATATATATATATATATATATATATATATATATATATATATATATATATTTTTTTTTTTTTTTTTTTTTACTTGTTATACTATACCTTTATTGAAGTATTTTTGGCATATCAATGACTGGGGTCCCCTACTGCCAATGTTGCTGCGACAGTCTTCAGACAGTGTCTGTTGAAAAAGAGAAAGATAAATTGTTTATTGATTTATTTATTTTTGTTTTTTGTAAGAGCATGGTCTTTTTCTGAATGTAATGTATTTTTGTATCTTACCTGTTCTTCTTTCTGTGTGTTCAAATTTCACAGTCCACACTGCAAATTCTTCAGTGATGCTGTTGATGCAGAGTCTGTTGGAAATGTACAGAAAAGGAAAATATTGAACTGCAGGCTAAGGGCCTCATTCAATTGAGATTTGGCCAATTGAATAAGGCTCTAAATAAGCACATAGCATATTTTTTTAAAGAAGTTTTTAGTTAGTGAAAAGCTTGCTTTTGGATAGATGTTTACTAACTAAAAACGTCTTTAAAAAATATATGTTATGTGCTTATTTAAATTTTAACACATGATTTTTTATTTATTTTTTGTAGTTAAATTCAGCTTCTTATAGGGCACATACACATATATGTGTGTTTGAAATGTTACTATTCATGAATACAGTTGTTGGCAATATTTTAAATCCCAATTTTTTTTTTCTGGATTTTTTAATTAATTAAATGTATTATAGCTTACATCTTTGTTGTAATTTGCAGATTGCAAAGTTGTATATTGGTAAGGAATTATCTTCTGAAGTAACGCCAGCAGCGAAATGTCCAGTCACACTGTTCATCACCTGAGGAGAAATGTAGACATTTCTGGAAAGTGTGCAGTATTTATAAACTTTGAGGTGAAGTTGAAACCGTTAGAACGCAATACGCATGCGCTATTTGCGTTCCAGCCTTCAATTTGCGTTCCAGCCACCATTTTGCGGCTAATAGTTATGTGTTGCATGTGAAATGGTGGCGACATGCAGCATAGTGTGTGTTACGTGCAGCATGAAGTGTTCTTGAGTGTTTGTTCTCCGTTTTGCAAGTAAGTGTAGTAATTTTACGTCCTTAGCCTCGTTTTCGTTTTTTTCCGTCGGGAATTGTCGAGTGTGTAAAGTGTGTAAATGTTATTGAAATCAAGGTGTAACCAGCCTTGCAGACGTCCTGGGTGTTCCCCCTTGCTTTGGGCAATGTTTTGAAATTTTTATTTTTTTATTTTTTGTGTTTTGAGTATTTTCCGCTGTGCGCGGTTAGTCCGTTAAGTCTGTATTTTTGCGAGTCCGTAATATTTTTACGGGTTGTATTGATAATGTTGTAAGGATGCAATATTTTTTTTTCCGTAAGTCCCACGGCTAATCTCCACCAGCGCAAGGAGCGCAAGGAGCCCGTAAGCGTTAGCAACAACCCGCATGCTCACAACTATATATGTGACTAGCGACTTGCCAGTCAAAAATGACGGCAAGAAAATTTGAAGCCTGGCAATGGTGTTTGCCACAAATTGCAAGCCTCTCCCCCTCTACTTAACTGACCTTGCGATGAGCACCTTTGGCGCTCATTGCGAGCCTCTCCCCCTCAACCTTTTCCCCCCTCTACTTGACGGTAGGCGCTCAATGAGAGCCACTCCCCCATCTACTTTACTAAGCCCCTTTGAATCTCATCATGGGCCTCGCTCATTGCGAGCCTCTCCCCCATGTGTCTCTTCCCCCCTCTCCACCCCTGTATCTCTTCCCACCTCTCCCTCCCATGTGTCCCCTTTCCCCTCTCTCCCTCCCGTGTCTCTTCAACCCCTCTCCCCCTCCCCTGTGTCTCTTCCCTCCCTCCCATTTCTTTTCCCTTCTCTTCCTCCCTGTGTCTCTTCCCCCATTTCCCTTTCCTGTGTCTCTTCCCCGCCTCTCCCTACCCTGTTCCTTTTCCCCCCTCTCCCTCCCCTGTCTCTTCCACCCCTCTCCCTTCCCTCTTTCACCCTGCTCTCCCTTCCCTTGTTTCTTCTACCCCGCTTTCCATCCCCTGTCTCTTCCACTCCACTTTTCTCATCTCTCTGTTCCTCCTTCCTGTCTGTCTCTCTGTCCCTCCTTCATGTCAATCTTTTTCTCTGTCCCTCCTTCCTGTCAATCTTTCTCTCTGTTCCTCCTTCCTGTCTCTCTCTCTCTCTATCCCTCCCTCCTGTCTCTCTCTCTCTATATCCCTCCCTCATGTCTGTCTCTCTGTCCCTTCTTCCTGTCAGTCTCTCTCTCTGTCCCTCCTTCCTGTCTGTCTCTCTCTCTATCCCTTCCTCCTGTCTGTCTCTCTGTCCCTTCTTCCTGTCAGTCTCTCTCTCTGTCCCTCCTTCCTGTCTGTCTCTCTCTCTGTGTCTCTCCTGTCTCTCTCATGTCTCTCTCGCTCTGTGTCTGTGTCCCTCCTGTCTCTCTCTCTGTCCTCCTGCCTCTCTCTGTGTCCCTCCTGTTTCTCTCTCTGTCCCTCCTGTCTCTCTCTCTCTCTCTATCTGTCCCTCTTGTCTCTCTATCTCTGTCTGTGTCCCTCCTGTCTCTGTCCCTCCTGTCTCTGTCCTTCCTGTCTCTCTCTTTGTCTCTCCTGTCTCTCTCTGTGTCTCTCCTGTCTCTCTCTCATGTCTCTTCTATCTGCCTGTGTCTCTCCTGTCTCTCTCTCTATGTGTCCCTCCTGTCTCTCTCTCTATGTGTCCCTCCTGTCTCTCTCTCTCTGTGTCCCCCCTGTCTCTCTCTCTGTGTGTCCCTCCTGTCTCTCTCTCTGTGTACCTCCTGTCTCTCTCTCTCTCTGTGTGTACCTCCTGTCTCTCTCTCTCTCTCTCTCTCTCTCTCTGTGTACCTCCTGTCTCTCTCTGTCTGTGTTCCTCCTGTCTCTCTATCCGTGTCCCTCCTGTCTCTCTATCCGTGTCCCTCCTGTCTCTCTTTGTCTGTGTCCCTCCTGTCTTTATCTGTCTGTGTCCCTCCTGTCTTTCTCTATCTGTGTCTCTCCTGTCTCTCTCTGTGTCCCTCCTGTCTCTCTCTCATGTCTCTTCTATCTGCCTGTGTCTCTCCTGTCTCTCTCTCTCTCTCTATGTGTCCCTCCTGTCTCTCTCTCTGTGTGTCCCTCCTGTCTCTCTCTCTGTGTGTCCCTCCTGTCTCTCTCACTGTGTGTCCCTCCTGTCTCTCTCTCTGTGTACCTCCTGTCTCTCTCTCTCTCTCTGTGTACCTCCTCTCTCTCTCTCTCTCTCTCTCTCTCTCTCTGTGTACCTCCTGTCTCTCTCTGTCTGTGTTCCTCCTGTCTCTCTATCCGTGTCCCTCCTGTCTCTCTATCCGTGTCCCTCCTGTCTCTGTCTGTGTCCCTCCTGTCTCTATCTGTGTCCCTCCTGTCTCTCTCTATCTGTGTCCCTCCTGTCTCTGTCTGTGTCCCTCCTGTCTCTCTCTGTCTGTATCCCTCCTGTCTCTCTCGATCTGTGTCCCTCCTGTCTCTCTATCTGTGTCCCTCCTGTCTCTATATATGTGTCCCTCCTGTGTCTCTCTCTCTGTCTGTGTCCCTCCTGTCTCTCTCTATCTGTGTCCCTCCTGTATCTCTCTATCTGTGTTCCTCCTGTCTCTCTCAGTCTGTGTCCCTCCTGTCTCTCTATCTGTGTCCCTCCTGTCTCTCTGTCTGTGTCCCTCCTCTCTCTCTGTCTGTGTCCCTCCTCTCTCTCTGTCTGTGTCCCTCCTGTCTCTCTCTCATGTCTCTTCTATCTGCCTGTGTCTCTCCTGTCTCTCTCTCTTTGTGTCCCTCCTGTCTCTCTCTCTATGTGTCCCTCCTGTCTCTCTCTCTGTGTGTCCCTCCTGTCTCTCTCTCTCTCTGTGTCCCTCCTGTCTCTCTCTCTCTGTACCTCCTGTCTCTCTCTCTCTCTCTCTCTGTGGACCTCCTGTCTCTCTCTCTCTCTCTCTCTCTCTCTCTCTCTGTGTGTGTACCTCCTGTCTCTCTCTGTCTGTGTTCCTCCTGTCTCTCTATCCGTGTCCCTCCTGTCTCTCTATCCGTGTCCCTCCTGTCTCTCTCTGTCTGTGTCCCTCCTGTCTCTGTCTGTGTCCCTCCTGTATTTCTCTATCTGTGTCCCTCCTGACTCTCTCTGTGTTACTCCTGTCACGCTCTCTCTGTCTGTGTCCCTCCTGTCTCTCTATCCGTGTCCCTCCTGTCTCTCTCTGTCTGTGTCCCTCCTGTCTCTGTCTGTGTCCCTCCTGTCTTTCTCTATCTGTGTCCCTCCTGACTCTCTCTGTGTTACTCCTGTCACGCTCTCTCTGTCTGTGTCCCTCCTGTCTCTCTGTCTGTGTCCCTCCTGTCTCTCTGTCCCTCTTGTCTCTCTTTCCCTCCAGGCTGTCTCTTTCACCAGTCCCCAGCATGTCTGCCGGTCCCTACCCAGGGAGGAGTTTAGAGCAGCAGGGGGGAGGAGTTTGAGTGCAGCTGGGGGGAGATGTTGAGAGCAGCCGGGGGAGGAGTTAAGCACAACAGGGGAGGAGTTAAGAGTGACGGGGAGGAGTTAAGAGCGCGAGCGAGCAGGAGGAGTTGTGAGGCTCGTATGCTCACAACTATATATGTGATATATGTGATATATATCTGTATATATAATCTGCCTCTAAATGGTATTCCTATAGACACAGAGGAGGGAGAGGGGGGGGAGATACACACAGGGGAGGGAGATGGGGGGAGAGACACAGGGGAGAGATATGGAGGGAGAGACACAGAGGGGGAGAAGAGACACAGGGGAGGGAGAAACACAGAGGGGGGAAGAAGTAGGGGAGGGAGATGGGGGAAGGGAACACAAGGGAGGTAGGGAAGGTGGAAGAGACACAGAGGGGTAGAGGGGGGAAGATATATAGGAGGGGAGAGGTGGAAAGGGTCACAGAGGAGGGGGAAAGAGACACAGAAGGGGGAGTGGGGGGAAGAGATACAAAGGAGGGGAAGAGGGGGGAGAGAAAAAGAGGAGAAGGGAGAGGAGGAGAAAAGAGACACAGAGGAGGGGGAAAGGGGGGGAAGAGACACGGGGGAGGAGGCAAAGAGACACAGAGGAGGGGAGAGGGAAAGAGATACAGAGGAGAGAGGGAAAAGGCAAAGGGGGGGAAGAGGGGGAAGAGACACAGATGAGGGGGGAAGAGTCACAGGAGGGGGAAGAGATACAGAGGAGGGGGCAGTGACAGAGAGGAAGGGGGAGAGGGAGGAAGAGATATAGAGGAGGAGGGAAGAGACACAGGAGGGGGTGAAGACACAGAGGAGGGGAGGAAGAGACACAGAGAATCGGGATTGGGGGAGAGAGATACAGAGGAGGGGGATAGGGGGGAGAGACACAGAGGAGGGAGGGGGAAATACACAGAGGAGGGAGGAAGAGACACAGAGGAATGGAGGAAAGGCAGGCAATGAGCGCCAAAGGCACTCATTGCGACGCATGTGATGAGCGCTCATCAAAGGGCCAGTAAAGTAGAGGGGGGGGAGGAATAGAGGAGGGAGAGGTTCGCAATGGACCCGCTTGATGTAATGTGGGTTAAAAAAGGTCCGGTTGGGGCCTATATGGTCCCGCTTGGTGTAATGTGGGGTTTTAAGGTCCGGTTGGGGCCTATATGGTCCCGCTTGGTGTAATGAAGGTTTTTTTGGTACGGTTGGGGCCTATATGGTCCCGCTTGGTATTTTAATATTTTAAAGTTCCGGTTGGGGCCTATAGGGTCTCGCTTGGTGTAATGTGGGTTTTTGGGGTCTGGTTGGGGCCTATATGGTCCCGCTTGGTATTTTAAGATTTTAAAGGTCCTGTTTGCGCCTAAAAGGTCCCGCTTGGTATTTTAAGGTTTTAAAGGTCCGGTTGGGGCCAATATGGTCCCGCTTGGTGTAATGTGTGTATTTAAGGTCCGGTTGGGGCCTATATGGTCCCACTTGGCGTAAAGTGGATTTTTAAGGTCTGGTTGGGGCCAATATGGTCCCGCTTGGTGTAATGTGGGTTTTTAAGGTCCGGTTGGGGCCTTTATGGTCCAGCTTGGTGTAATGTGGGTTCTTAAGGACCGGTTGGGGCCAATA
The DNA here is from genome assembly GCA_027410445.1 of Discoglossus pictus. Lineage (NCBI taxonomy): Eukaryota > Metazoa > Chordata > Amphibia > Anura > Alytidae > Discoglossus > Discoglossus pictus. The sequence goes on from CM050165.1 coordinate 166,370,431, forward strand.
TGGTCCCACTTGGTGTAATGTGTGTATTTAAGGTGCGGTTGGGGCCTATATGTGCCCGCTTGGTGTAACGAGGGTTTTTAAGGTCTGGTTGGGTCCTATATAGCCCTGCTTGATATTTTAAGGATTTTTTAGGTATGGTTGGTGCCTATTTAGTCCCGCTTGATGTAATGTGGATTTTAAAGGTCCGGTTGGGGCCTATATGGTCCAGCTTGGTGTAATGTGGGTTTTTAAGGTCTGGTTGTGGCCTATATGTTTGCAAGTAGATTTACCTTGCAAGTAAAGGCTGATAAATTGCAGAGTGCACTAATTGTGCCCAGGCGAGAGGGATGTGGCTTGACTGTTAAACTAGTATAAAAGGTTTGTGAGCTGTTTTGGGGCCTGTTTACAAGTGGATTTACCTTACAAGTAAAGGCTGATAAATTGCAGAGTGCACTAATTGTGCACAGGTGAGAGGGATGTGAATTGACTGCTAAATTAGTATAAAAGGTTTATGAGCTGTTTTGGGGCTGTTTACAATTGGATTTACCTTACAAGTAAAGGCCGATAAATTGCAGAGTGCACTAATTGTGCCTAGGTGAGAGGGGTGTGGCTTGACTGTTAAACTAGTATAAAAGGTTTGTGAGCTGTTTTGGGGCCTGTTTGCAAGTGGATTTACCTTACAAGTAAAGGCTGATAAATTGCAGAGTGCACTAATTGTGCCCAGGTGAGAGGGGGTGGCTTGACTGTTAAACTAGTATAAAAGGTTTGTGAGCTGTTTTGGGGCCTGTTTGTAAGTGGATTTACCTTACAAGTAAAGGCTGATAAATTGCAGAGTGCACTAATTGGGCCTCATTCAAATGCAATTTGGCCAATTGAATAGGGCTCTATATAAGCACATAGCATATTTTTTTACAGACATTTTTAGTTAATTAACTTCTATCCAAAAGCAAGGTCTTCATTAACTAAAAACTTCTGTAAAAAAGATATGCTTTGTGCTTATATAGAGCCCTATTCAATTGGCCAAATTGCAATTGAATGAGGCCCATTGTGTCCAGGTGAGAGGGGTGTGGCTTGACTGGTACATTAGTATAAAAGGTTTGTGAGCTGTTTTGGGGCCTGTTTGCAAGTGGATTTACCTTACAATTGAAGGCTGATAAATTGCAGAGTGGACTAATTGGGCACAGGTGAGGGGTGTGGTTTGGCTTTTAAACTAGTATAAAAGGTTTGTGATCTGTTTTGGGGCCTGTTTACAAGTGGATTGACCTTACAAGTAAAGGCTGATAAATTGCAGAGTGCACTAATTGTGCCCAGGTGAGAGAGGTGTGGCTTGACTGTTAAACTAGTATAAAAGGTTTGTGAGCTGTTTTGGGGCTGTTTGCAAGTAACCTTAAAAGTAAAGGCTGATAAATTGCAGAGTGCACTAATTGTATCCAGGTGAGAAGGCAGAAGTTAATATAAACAGGAGAAGGGGCGAACTTGTGAGCTTGCGAACATTTTTAGTATCAAGTGCAATTCTAGTAAAATTATAGGAGTTTAAATAAAAGGAGGGACTTCAAAGAAAAGGGAGGTGAGATTTATAGTGCAAAGGAGGAAAACTTTATACAAATATATTGATTTATATTTTTTATTTTTCCCACTGAAATTTTGTAGAAAATAATAATAATTATGAGTCATTCCAGTGGCAACCTCACTCAGTGTACATCCTGTCATATGTATGCAATACTGGAACAGATGATCCAAGGTCCATACCTCTGTGACAGGTGTGAGTGAGCATGTTGCCTCTCTGGAAGCTCAAATTGGAGATCTGGAGAGGAGAATTGCAGCACTTAGTGTTATTGCTCCACTGAAAGGGAGTTGGTGCTCACTGAGCACAGTTTAGCTGGTCCTAGCATGGAGGGTGGAGATGGGGCTAGTGAGGATGTCCAGGGAGGTAGCTGGGTTACAGTTAGAAGGGGAATCAGGGGGAACAGGAGGAGGACGGCCAGTTCTGAGTTCGCAAACACCAACAGATTTGCCAGATTGAGTGAAACTGTTGGGGATGTCCATTCAGGAATGGCAATGCCAGATAGAGCTGTTTCCTCTAACAGCCGGGAGAACAGCTCTACTGGAGGAGAGGGAGGGAAGAAAAGGGAGAGCAACAGACAGGTTTTGGTTGTAGGGGACTCTATTATTAGGAAGGTAGACAGGGTGATTTGTTACCCAGATCCCAGCAATCGAATAGTTTGCTGTCTCCCGGGTGCTCTGGTTCGTCATGTTGTGGATCGGGTGGACAAATTATTGAGGGGCTGGAAATGAACATTGCGGTCTTGGTACATATTGGTACCAATAACAAAGTTAGTGGAAGATGGAGTGTCCGAAAGAATGATTTTAGAGAACTAAGTAATAAGCTGAAGGCAAGGACCTCCAAGGTAGTTTTTACTGAGATACTACCAGTGCCACGTGCTAGCCCAGGGAGGTAGAAGGAGCTTAGGGAGGTTATGCGTGGCTAAAGATGTGGTGCACTAAGGAGGGGTTGGGGTTTTTAGAGCACTGGGCTGACTTCTGACTTCGGTACAATCTCTACAGCAGGGATGGATTGCACCTTAATGTCAGGGAGCTTTTGTGCTAGGGGATAGGATGGTAGAAAGGCTGTTGGAGTTTTGAAACCAGTAGGTGGGGGGAGGGACTAGATATGAGTAATGGGGTAGAAAGTGTAGAGGGTATAAGGGATGAATTAATAACTCATAGGGGAGATGGGGGAGGGGTAGAAAAGTCAATAGGGAGGTAGTACTAAGTAAATCAAGTACAGTGGCATGCACTTCAGAACTACAGACTCATAACATAAGGTGTATGAGTGCTAATGCTAGAAGCTTGCCAAGAAAAATGGGAGAGTTAGAATTATTAGCAATTAATGAAAAATGGGATTTAATAGGCATTACTGAAACGTGGTGGGATGAATCTCATGACTGGACTGTTATTCTGGATGGTTATAACCTATTTAGGAAAGATAGAGACAATGGTAAAAGAGGAGGAGGGATTTGTCTGTATGTTAAGTCTGAATTTAAGCCTATAGTCAGAGAAGATATTTATGATGGACCTAGTGATAAAGTTGATTGTTTGTGGGTAGAGTTAAATAGCAGAGCAGCAAATTCCAAAAGAATATTAGTAGGTGTATGCTATAAACCCCCAAATATAGCTGAAAGTGAGGAAATACAATTATTGTTACAGATTGGAAATGCAGCTAAGCATGTCAAGTTCTAATAATGGGAGATTTTAATTACCCTGAAATAAACTAGATAAATGAGACCAGCAGTTCAGCTAAGGGGAGCAGGTTCTTGAGTACACTCAGGGATCATTATCTGGCCCAGGTTATACAAGAGCCTACTAGAAATGAAGCTATCTTAGATTTAGTCATTACAAATAATATATAAATATTTATCAAATGTTGGAATAGGGCAACCTTTGGGAAACAGTGATCACAACACATTTGAGATTTAATTAAAAAAACAACATTTTAAGGGGCCAACAAAAACTCTTAATTTTAAAAGGACAGATTTTCATGGTCTAAGGGCAGCAATGCAAAGTATAGACTGGGACAGAGAACTGATAGGTAAAAACACTGAACATAAATGGACAACATTTAAATCCTTACTAAATATACATACACATCGGTATATACCTTGTGGGAATAAAAGTAAAAGGAATAAATCCCATCCACTGTGGCTTAACAATGATTTAAAGATCAAGATAAGGAGTAAAATGAAGGCATTTAAATTATACAAACAAGAGGGGACAGCGACTGATTTACGCGAGTACAAGGAAATCAACGAGGCTTGCAAAAGCCCTATTAGACTGGCTAAAATAGAAAATGAAAAATTAATTGCAAAAGAGAGTAAGACTAACCCTAAAGTATTTTTAAAGTTTATTAATAGGAAGAAGGCGAGGAAGGAAGCTATAGGAACATTACAATGTGAAACAGGCCATCTGAAAATTAGTGACCAGGAAAAGGCAGATGATCTAAATAAGTTCTTTTCTTCAGTATACACAAGGGAGGTATCAGTGGTTTGGACACTACAACATAATAGGGCTACACTACCTTTGCCAAATAACTGGTTAACACAGGAAGTAATCCAAAAGAGGTTGGAAAAAATAAATGTTAATAAAGCCTTGAGTCCTGATGGAATACATCCATGGGTACTGAGGGAACTGGGTTCTTTAATAGCCAAACCATTATATTTAATTATTCAAGATTCACTCAACACAGGGTCTCTACCAGATGACTGGAGAAAAGCAAATGTGATATCTATATCTAAGAGGGAAGCAAGAGCAAATCCGGGGAATTATAGACCAGTGAGCCCCACTTCTATAGTGGGTAAGCTTTTAGATGGGTTAATAAGGGATAATATACAAGAATATGTCTATTTGAACAGGATTATAAGTAGGAGTCAACATGGATTTATGAGGGATAGGTCATGTCAAACAAATCTAATTAGTTTCTATGAGGAGGTTAATAGGAACCTGGATCAAGGCAACTCAGTGGATGTAGTCTTTTTGAATTTTGCAAAGGCTTTTGATACAGTGCCACATGGGAGACTATTGTGCAAACTAAGAGATACAGGAATTGCATTAAATATCTGCTCATGGATTGAGAGCTGGCTAAAAGACAGGAAGCAAAGTGTTGTTGTAAATGGAACATACTCCGATTGGACTAATGTGGTAAGTGGGGTTTCTCAGGGTTCAGTATTAGATCCTCTCCTGTGATACATATTTATTAATGACTTAGAGGTAGGATTGGAGTGTGGTGTCTCCATTTTCGCTGATGACAAGAAGTTGTGCAAGGTAATTAAATCCGATAATGATGAGCTTTCCCTCCAAAGGGGTTTACATAAAATTGAGAATTGGAGCAACTCTAGGTGTATTAAATATTGAAAGGGATTTGGGAGTGCTTGTGGACAACCATCTAGATAACAACCATCTAGGTGCTCAAAGCCAAGCAGCAGCTGCAAAGGCAAATAAAATATTAGCATGTATTAAGAAGGGTATATAAGCAAGGAAAGCAAATATAATTCTACCACTGTACAAAGCTCTAGTACGCCCTCATTTGGAATATGGAGTACAATTTTGGGCACCACTTCATAAAAAGGACATTTTACAGCTGGAAAAGTTACAGAGGAAGGCAACAAAACTATTAAGGGGAATGGAGGGGCTAAGTTATGAAGAAAGACTAACCAAATTATGCTTATTTTCTCTCGAAAAAAGGTGTTTAAGAGGAGATATAAATACATCTAGGGTCAGTATAAAGATTTGTCAAGGGAGCTTTTTGTGCCAAAAGGTTTCAACTGACAAGAGGACATCCCTTGAGGTTAGAAGTAAAAAGATTCCACCTGAAATAAAGAAAAGGGCTCTTCACAGTAAGGGTGATTAATCTGTGGAATTCTCTACCAGAGGAGGTGGTGACAGCGGATTCGATAGATAACTTTAAAAGGGGACTGGATTTATTTCTAATTAAAAAGGGAATTCAATTATCATGGATAATTAGAGAGACAGTATTGATCCAGGGAGAAATCCGATTGCCAGTATCTTGGGTCAGGAAGGAATTTCTTTTTTTCTCCCTGTGACACTACTGGCTAAGTCTTACTTTTTTTTTTTTTTTTCTGTTTGCCTTCCTCTGGATTAATAATAAAAAAAAGATAAAAAAAAGATTAATAATGCATTTTCAACTAAGTAATTAATATTTAATCTGCATATTGCAGATCAGAGGAGATATTAAAAGGTTGAACTTGATGGACTGAAAGTCGTTTTTCAACCTTAATTACTATGTAACTATGTACGGTTGGTGCCTATATAGTCCCGCTTGGTATTTTAAGGTTTTAAAGGTCCGGTTGGGGCCTATATGGTCCCACTTGGTGAAATGTGGGTTTTTAAGGTCCGATTCGGGCCCATATGGTCCCGCTTGGTGTATTGTGGGTTTTTAAAGTCCGGTTTGGGCCTATTTTGTCCCGCTTGGTATTTTAAGGTTTTAAAGGTCTGGTTGGGGCCTATATGGTCCCGCTTGGTGTAATGTGGGTTTTTATGGTCTGGTTGGGGTCTGTATGGTCCCCCTTGGTGTAATGTGTGTATTTAAGGTCCGGTTGGGGCCTATATGGTCCCGCTTGGTGTAATGTGGGTTTTTAAGGTCTGTTTGGGGCCTATATAGACCTGCTTTATATTTTAAGTTTTTTTTTAGGTAAGGTTGGTGCCTATATGGACCCGCTTGGTGTAATGTGGGTTCTTAAGGTCCGGTTTGGGCCTATATGGTCCCGCTTAATGTAATATGGGTTTTTAAGGTTTGGTTGGGGTTTATATAGTCCCGCTTGGTATTTTAAGGTTTTTTACGTACGGTTGGTGCCTATATGGACCCGCTTGGTGTAATGTGGGTTTTTAAAGTCCAAATGGGGACTATATGGTCCCGCTTGGTGTAATGAGGGTTTTTAAGGTCCGGTTGTCGCCTATATAGTCCCGCTTGGTGTAATGTTGTTTTTTAAGATCCCGTTGGGGCTTATATAATCGCGCTTGGTGTAATGTGGGTTTTTAGGGTCCGGTTTGGGCTTATATGGTCCTGCTTGGTATTTTAGGGTTTTAATGGTCTGGTTGAGTCTTATATGGTCCTGCTTGTTGTAAAGTGTGTTTTCAAAGTCCAGTTGGGGCTTATATGGTCCCGCTTGGTGTAAAGTGGGTTTTTAAGGTCCGATTGGGGCCTATAAAGCCCAGCTTGATATTTTAAGGTTTTTTTAAGTACGGTTTTGGCCTATATAGTCCCGCTTAGTATAAAGAGGGTTTTAAAGGTCCGGTTGGGGCCTATATGGTCCCGCTTGGTGTAATATGGGTTTTTAAGATCCGGTTGGGGTTTATATAGTCCAGCTTGGTATTTTAAGGTTTTTTAGCTACGGTTGGTGCCTATATAGTCCCGCTTGGTATTTTAAGGTTTTAAAGGTCTGGTTGGGGCCTATATGGTCCCACTTGGTGAAATGTGGGTTTTTAAGGTCCGATTCGGGTCCATATGGTCCCGCTTGGTGTAATGTGGGCTTTTAAGGTCCGGTTTGGGCCTATTTTGTCCCGCTTGGTATTTTAAGGTTTTAAAGGTCCGGTTGGGTCCTATATGGTCCCGCTTGGTGTAATGTGGGTTTTTATGATCTGGTAGGGGTCTGTATGGTCCCGCTTGGTGTAATGTGTGTATTTAAGGTCCGGTTGGGGCCTATATGGTTCCCCTTGGTGTAATGTGGGTTTTTAAGGTCTGGTTGGGGCCTATATAGCCCTGCTTGATATTTTTTTTTTTTTTTTAGGTACGGTTGGTGCCTATATGGACCCGCTTGGTGTAATGTGGGTTTTTAAGGTCCGATCGGGGACTATATTGTCCCGCTTGGTGTAATGAGGGTTCTTAAGGTCCGGTTTGGGCCTATATGGTCCCGCTTAATGTAATATGGGTTTTTAAGGTTTGGTTGGGGTCTGTATGGTCCTGCTTGGTGTAATGTATGTATTTAAGGTCCGGTTGGGGCCTATATGGTCCCGCTTGGTGTAATGTGGGTTTTTAAGGTCTGGTTGGGGCCTATATAGACCTGCTTTATATTTTAAGTTTTTTTTTAGGTACGGTTGGTGCCTATATGGACCTGCTTGCTGTAATGTGGGTTTTTAAGGTCCAAATGGGTACTATATGGTCCCGCTTGGTGTAATGAGGGTTTTTAAGGTCCGGTTGTCGCCTATATAGTCCCGCTTGGTGTAATGTTGTTTTTTAAGATCCCGTTGGGGCCTATATAATCGCGCTTGGTGTAATGTGGGTTTTTATGGTCCGGTTTGGGCTTATATGGTCCTGCTTGGTATTTGAGGGTTTTAATGGTCTGGTTGAGTCTTATATGGTCCTGCTTGTTGTAAAGTGTGTTTTCAAAGTCCAGTTGGGGCTTATATGGTCCCGCTTGGTGTAAAGTGGGTTTTTAAGGTCCGATTGGGGCCTATAAAGCCCAGCTTGATATTTTAAGGTTTTTTTAAGTACGGTTTTGGCCTATATAGTCCCGCTTAGTATAAAGAGGGTTTTAAAGGTCCGGTTGGGGCCTATATGGTCCCGATTGGTGTAATATGGGTTTTTAAGATCCGGTTGGGGTTTTTATAGTCCAGCTTGGTATTTTAAGGTTTTTTAGCTACGGTTGGTGCCTATATAGTCCCGCTTGGTATTTTAAGGTTTTAAAGGTCTGGTTGGGGCCTATATGGTCCCACTTGGTGAAATGTGGGTTTTTAAGGTCCGATTCGGGGCCAATATGGTCCCGCTTGGTGTAATGTGGGCTTTTAAGGTCCGGTTTGGGCCTATTTTGTCCCGCTTGGTATTTTAAGGTTTTAACGGTCCGGTTGGGTCCTATATGGTCCCGCTTGGTGTAATGTGGATTTTTATGATCTGGTAGGGGTCTGTATGGTCCCGCTTGGTGTAATGTGTGTATTTAAGGTCCGGTTGGGGCCTATATGGTTCCCCTTGGTGTAATGTGGGTTTTTAAGGTCTGTTTGGGGCCTATATAGCCCTGCTTTATATTTTATTTTTATTTTTAGGTACGGTGGGTGCCTATATGGACCCGCTTGGTGTAATGTGGGTTTTTAAGGTCCGATTGGGGACTATATGGTCCCGCTTGGTGTAATGAGGGTTCTTAAGGTCTGGTTTGGGCCTATATGGTCCCGCTTAATGTAATATGGTTTTTTAAGGTTTGGTTGGGGTCTGTATGGTCCCGCTTGGTGTAATGTGTGTATTTAAGGTCCGGTTGGGGCCTATATGGTCCCGCTTGGTGTAATGTGGGTTTTTAAGGTCTGGTTGGGGCCTATATAGACCTGCTTTATATTTTAAGTTTTTTTTTAGGTACGGTTGGTGCCTATATGGACCCGCTTGGTGTAATGTGGTTTCTTAAGGTCCGGTTTGGGCCTATATGGTCCCGCTTAATGTAATATGGGTTTTTAGGTTTGGTTGGGGTTTATATAGTCCCGCTTGGTATTTTAAGTTTTTTTAGGTACGGTTGGTGCCTATATGGACCCGCTTGGTGTAATGTGGGTTTTTAAGGTCCAAATGGGGACTATATGGTCCCGCTTGGCGTAATGAGGGTTTTTAAGGTCCGGTTGTCGCCTATATAGTCCCGCTTGGTGTAATGTTGTTTTTTAAGATCCCGTTGGGGCCTATATAATCGCGCTTGGTGTAATGTGGGTTTTTAGGGTCCGGTTTGGGCTTATATGATCCTGCTTGGTATTTGAGGGTTTTAATGGTCTGGTTGAGTCTTATATGGTCCTGCTTGTTGTAAAGTGTGTTTTCAAAGTCCAGTTGGGGCTTATATGGTCCCGCTTGGTGTAAAGTGGGTTTTTAAGGTCCGATTGGGGCCTATAAAGCCCGGCTTGATATTTTAAGGTTTTTTTAAGTACGTTTTTGGCCTATATAGTCCCGCTTAGTATAAAGAGGGTTTTAAAGGTCCGGTTGGGGCCTATATGGTCCCGCTTGGTGTAATATGGGTTTTTAAGATCCGGTTGGGGTTTATATAGTCCAGCTTGGTATTTTAAGGTTTTTTAGCTACGGTTGGTGCCTATATAGTCCTGCTTGGTATTTTAAGGTTTTAAAGGTCTGGTTGGGGCCTATATGGTCCCACTTGGTGAAATGTGGGTTTTTAAGGTCCGATTCGGGCCCATATGGTCCCGCTTGGTGTAATGTGGGCTTTTAAGGTCCGGTTTGGGCCTATTTTGTCCCGCTTGGTATTTTAAGGTTTTAAAGGTCCGGTTGGGTCCTATATGGTCCCGCTTGGTGTAATGTGGGTTTTTATGATCTGGTAGGGGTCTGTATGGTCCTGCTTGGTGTAATATGTGTATTTAAGGTCCGGTTGGGGCCTATATGGTTCCGCTTAATGTAATATGGGTTTTTAAGGTTCGGTTGGGGTTTATATAGTCCCGCTTGGTATTTTAAGGTTTTTTAGGTACGGTTGGTGCCTATATAGTCCCGCTTGGTATTTAAAGGTTTTAAAGGTCCGATGGGGCCTATATGGTCCCGCTTGGTGTAATGTGGGCTTTTAAGGTCCGGTTTGGGCCTATTTTGTCCCGCTTGGTATTTTAAGGTTTTAAAGGTCCGGTTGGGGCCTATATGGTCCCTGTAGCGGAACCCATCACTGTTTTACCCTGTTTTATGATTATTATGGTTAAAATATGATCCTACTATATGTATGTTGGTTGATGCTCTGCAGAATATTGTCCCAGACATTTACAGCTACTTGGCATGGGAGATAATCTTGTTACAGCGACTCCGCATAAGATAAAGGAAGTCTATTGTATACAGTGTTTTCATTCTCAGATAAGAACAAAGAAGTGTAATTGAATCAATGTCTGATTGTATCAAAGTTGCCAGGGAGGTGTGACCCCCCTATTGTTCTCTTTATGTGTATTGTGTGTGGCCAAATATGGGCATGGGTATTACCTGTGGCCAAAGAGATGTATAAATATTTCTGCAATAACAAAATAAAGTCAGTATTCATTTGACTCCCAAATTGTGTGTCGTCCAATATGGGAGGTCGGGGATGGTGAAACTGTAGTGCCTCTTGGGTATTTTATTGTATACCAGCGGAGATTTTGGACTGCGTGTTCCTGCTCCGTTACATTTGGTGGCAAGTGTTGGAATTGTTCCCACGGTCAGAAGGACAGCTACAGGAGACACCATTCCTTGGAGTACAAATTGAGGGCAACGCTAGTATTCGTACAGCGCCCCTGGCTACAGCAGGATGGAACCGGCTAGTTTTCAGACAGCGTTTCATCATGAGGAGGAGGAGGCGGCCGCGGACTACAGGGATGCAGACAGTAAGGAACTCATGGTTACAGTACCTCTTATTACCCCACAGACTGAGTTTCAAAGAGAACTCCAAAGCAGACTGGCCTTTTTCCCAGGTACTCTTCCCATGAAAACCTTGGAATGGTTAATGACAGATGTCCACAAATTCATAATGGAAAAGCAGCGGGCACGGGAGCGGTCCATCTTGGGAGCTGCTAATCCACCTCCCACCATTAACCCCCCCCCCCAGCACTGCGTCCGGATGGTGGGAACTACCAAACCCCTCCACGGTACATCAGGTGCCACACGTGTTACCAGCAGGGCCACATGCAGAGAGACTGTCCCAGAAATAGAAACCGCTCCACGTGGAATACTCCAACTAATTCTCCTCCCCAGCGACAGTGTGTACCCCAGGGGGCCGAAGGTGTCGTCCTTCCCCCCCAGCGGCAGTGTGAACCCCAGGGGGCAGAAGGTGTCGTCCTTCCCCCCCAGCGTCAGTGTGAACCCCAGGGGGCAGAAGGTGTCGTCCTTCCCCCCCAGCGGCAGTGTGTACCCCAGGGAGCAGAAGGTGTCGTCCTTCCCCACAAGCGGCAGTGTGTACCCCAGGGGGCCGAAGGTGTCGTCCTTCCCCCCCAGCGGCAGTGTGAACCCCAGGTGGCAGAAGGTGTCATTCTTCCCCCCCCCAGCGGCAGTGTGAACCCCAGGGGGCAGAAGGTGTCGTCCTTTCCCCCCAGCGGCAGTGTGAACCCCAGGGGGCAGAAGGTGTCGTCCTTCCCCACCAGCGGCAGTGTAAACCCCAGGGGGCAGAAGGTGTCGTCCTTCCCCCCCAGCGGCAGTGTGAACCCCAGGAGGCAGAAGGTGTCGTCCTTCCCCCCCAGCGGCAGTGTGAACCTCAGGGGGCAGAAGGTGTCGTCCTTTCCCCCCAGCGGCAGTGTGAACCCCAGGGGGCAGAAGGTGTCGTCCTTTCCCCCGTCGTCCTATTTTAAGGTTTTTTTAAGTACGGTTTTGGCCTATATAGTCCCGCTTAGTATAAAGAGGGTTTTAAAGGTCCGGTTGGGGCCTATATGGTCCCGCTTGGTGTAATATGGGTTTTTAAGATCCGGTTGGGGTTTATATAGTCCAGCTTGGTATTTTAAGGTTTTTTAGCTACGGTTGGTGCCTATATAGTCCTGCTTGGTATTTTAAGGTTTTAAAGGTCTGGTTGGGGCCTATATGGTCCCACTTGGTGAAATGTGGGTTTTTAAGGTCCGATTCGGGCCCATATGGTCCCGCTTGGTGTAATGTGGGCTTTTAAGGTCCGGTTTGGGCCTATTTTGTCCCGCTTGGTATTTTAAGGTTTTAAAGGTCCGGTTGGGTCCTATATGGTCCCGCTTGGTGTAATGTGGGTTTTTATGATCTGGTAGGGGTCTGTATGGTCCTGCTTGGTGTAATATGTGTATTTAAGGTCCGGTTGGGGCCTATATGGTTCCGCTTAGTGTAATGTGGGTTTTTAAGGTCTGGTTGGGGCCTATATAGCCCTGCTTGATATATATATTTTTTTTTTAGGTACGGTTGGTGCCTATATGGACCCGCTTGGTGTAATGTGGGTTTATAAGGTCCGATTGGGTACTATATGGACCCGCTTGGTGTAATGTCGGTTTTTAAGGTCCGGTTGGGGCTTATATGGTCCCGATTGGTGTAATATGGGTTTTTAAGTTCCGGTTGGGGTTTATATAGTCCCGCTTTGTATTTTAAGATTTTTTAGTTATGGTTTTGGCCTCTATAGTCCTGCTTGGTATTTTAAGGTTTCATAGGTACTGTTTTGTCTTATATGGTCCTGCTTAGTGTAAATAGGGTTTTTAAGGTCTGGTCGGAGTCTATATGGTCTAGCTTGGTATTTTAAGGTTTTAAAGGTTTGGTTGGGGCATTTATAGCCCAGATTGATATTTTAAGTTTTTTTTAGGTACGGTTGGTGCCTATATGGTCCCGCTTTGTGTAATGTGGGTTCTTAAGGTCCAGTTGGGGCCTATATGGTCCCGCTTAATGTAATATGGGTTCTTAAGGTTCTGTTGGGGTTTATATAGTCCCGCTTGGTATTTTAAGGTTTTTTAGGTACGGTTGGTGCCTATATAGTCCCGCTTGGTATTTTAAGGTTTTAAAGGTCCAGTTGGGGCCTATATGGTCCCACTTGGTGAAATGTCGGTTTTTAAGGTCCGGTTGGGGCTTATATGGTCCCGCTTGGTGTAATGTGGGTTTTTAAGGTCTTGTTGGGGCCTAGATAGACCTGCTGGATTTTTTTAAGTTTTTTTTTAGGTACGGTTGATGCCTATATGGACCCGCTTGGTGTAATGTGGGTTTATAAGGTCCGATTGGGTACTATATGGACCCGCTTGGTGTAATGTCGGTTTTTAAGGTACGGTTGGGGCTTATATGGTCCGGATTTGTGTAATATGGGTTTTTAGGGTCCGGTTGGGGTTTATATAGTCGCGCTTGGTATTTTAAGATTTTTTAGTTATGGTTTTGGCCTCTATAGTCCTGCTTGGTATTTTAAGGTTTTTTTAGGTACGGTTTTGTCTTATATGGTCCTGCTTAGTGTAAATAGGGTTTTTAAGGTCTGGTCGCAGTCTATATGATCTAGCTTGGTATTTTAAGGTTTTAAAGGTTTGGTTCGGGCATATATGGTCCCGCTTGGTGTAATATGTGTATTTAAGGTCCGGTTGGGGCCTATATGGTTCCGCTTAGTGTAATGTGGGTTTTTAAGGTCTGGTTGGGGCCTATATAGCCCTGCTTGATATATATATTTTTTTTTTAGGTACGGTTGGTGCCTATATGGACCCGCTTGGTGTAATGTGGGTTTATAAGGTCCGATTGGGTACTATATGGACCCGCTTGGTGTAATGTCGGTTTTTAAGGTCCGGTTGGGGCTTATATGGTCCCGATTGGTGTAATATGGGTTTTTAAGTTCCGGTTGGGGTTTATATAGTCCCGCTTTGTATTTTAAGATTTTTTAGTTATGGTTTTGGCCTCTATAGTCCTGCTTGGTATTTTAAGGTTTCATAGGTACTGTTTTGTCTTATATGGTCCTGCTTAGTGTAAATAGGGTTTTTAAGGTCTGGTCGGAGTCTATATGGTCTAGCTTGGTATTTTAAGGTTTTAAAGGTTTGGTTGGGGCATTTATAGCCCAGATTGATATTTTAAGTTTTTTTTAGGTACGGTTGGTGCCTATATGGTCCCGCTTTGTGTAATGTGGGTTCTTAAGGTCCAGTTGGGGCCTATATGGTCCCGCTTAATGTAATATGGGTTCTTAAGGTTCTGTTGGGGTTTATATAGTCCCGCTTGGTATTTTAAGGTTTTTTAGGTACGGTTGGTGCCTATATAGTCCCGCTTGGTATTTTAAGGTTTTAAAGGTCCATTTGGGGCCTATATGATCCCACTTGGTGAAATGGCGGTTTTTAAGGTCCGGTTGGGGCTTATATGGTCCCGCTTGGTGTAATGTGGGTTTTTAAGGTCTTGTTGGGGCCTAGATAGACCTGCTGGATTTTTTTAAGTTTTTTTTTTAGGTACGGTTGATGCCTATATGGACCCGCTTGGTGTAATGTGGGTTTATAAGGTCCGATTGGGTACTATATGGACCCGCTTGGTGTAATGTCGGTTTTTAAGGTACGGTTGGGGCTTATATGGTCCGGATTTGTGTAATATGGGTTTTTAGGGTCCGGTTGGGGTTTATATAGTCGCGCTTGGTATTTTAAGATTTTTTAGTTATGGTTTTGGCCTCTATAGTCCTGCTTGGTATTTTAAGGTTTTTTTAGGTACGGTTTTGTCTTATATGGTCCTGCTTAGTGTAAATAGGGTTTTTAAGGTCTGGTCGCAGTCTATATGATCTAGCTTGGTATTTTAAGGTTTTAAAGGTTTGGTTCGGGCATATATGGTCCCGCTTGGTGAAATGTGGGTTTTTAAGGTCTGGTTGGGGCATATATAGCCCAGATTGATATTTTAAGTTTTTTTTAGGTACTGTTGGTCCCTATATGGTCCCGCTTGGTGTAATGTGTGTTCTTAAGGTCCGGTTGGGGCCTATATGGTCCCGCTTAATGTAATATGGGTTTTTAAGGTTCGGTTGGGGTTTATATAGTCCCGCTTGGTATTTTAAGGTTTTTTAGGTACGGTTGGTGCCTATATAGTCCCGCTTGGTATTTAAAGGTTTTAAAGGTCCGATGGGGCCTATATGGTCCCGCTTGGTGTAATGTGGGCTTTTAAGGTCCGGTTTGGGCCTATTTTGTCCCGCTTGGTATTTTAAGGTTTTAAAGGTCCGGTTGGGGCCTATATGGTCCCTGTAGCGGAACCCATCACTGTTTTACCCTGTTTTATGATTATTATGGTTAAAATATGATCCTACTATATGTATGTTGGTTGATGCTCTGCAGAATATTGTCCCAGACATTTACAGCTACTTGGCATGGGAGATAATCTTGTTACAGCGACTCCGCATAAGATAAAGGAAGTCTATTGTATACAGTGTTTTCATTCTCAGATAAGAACAAAGAAGTGTAATTGAATCAATGTCTGATTGTATCAAAGTTGCCAGGGAGGTGTGACCCCCCTATTGTTCTCTTTATGTGTATTGTGTGTGGCCAAAATATGGGCATGGGTATTACCTGTGGCCAAAGAGATGTATAAATATTTCTGCAATAACAAAATAAAGTCAGTATTCATTTGACTCCCAAATTGTGTGTCGTCCAATATGGGAGGTCGGGGATGGTGAAACTGTAGTGCCTCTTGGGTATTTTATTGTATACCAGCGGAGATTTTGGACTGCGTGTTCCTGCTCCGTTACATTTGGTGGCAAGTGTTGGAATTGTTCCCACGGTCAGAAGGACAGCTACAGGAGACACCATTCCTTGGAGTACAAATTGAGGGCAACGCTAGTATTCGTACAGCGCCCCTGGCTACAGCAGGATGGAACCGGCTAGTTTTCAGACAGCGTTTCATCATGAGGAGGAGGAGGCGGCCGCGGACTACAGGGATGCAGACAGTAAGGAACTCATGGTTACAGTACCTCTTATTACCCCACAGACTGAGTTTCAAAGAGAACTCCAAAGCAGACTGGCCTTTTTCCCAGGTACTCTTCCCATGAAAACCTTGGAATGGTTAATGACAGATGTCCACAAATTCATAATGGAAAAGCAGCGGGCACGGGAGCGGTCCATCTTGGGAGCTGCTAATCCACCTCCCACCATTAACCCCCCCCCCAGCACTGCGTCCGGATGGTGGGAACTACCAAACCCCTCCACGGTACATCAGGTGCCACACGTGTTACCAGCAGGGCCACATGCAGAGAGACTGTCCCAGAAATAGAAACCGCTCCACGTGGAATACTCCAACTAATTCTCCTCCCCAGCGACAGTGTGTACCCCAGGGGGCCGAAGGTGTCGTCCTTCCCCCCCAGCGGCAGTGTGAACCCCAGGGGGCAGAAGGTGTCGTCCTTCCCCTCCAGCGTCAGTGTGAACCCCAGGGGGCAGAAGGTGTCGTCCTTCCCCCCCAGCGGCAGTGTGTACCCCAGGGAGCAGAAGGTGTCGTCCTTCCCCCCAAGCGGCAGTGTGTACCCCAGGGGGCCGAAGGTGTCGTCCTTCCCCCCCAGCGGCAGTGTGAACCCCAGGTGGCAGAAGGTGTCATTCTTCCCCCCCCCCAGCGGCAGTGTGAACCCCAGGGGGCAGAAGGTGTCGTCCTTTCCCCCCAGCGGCAGTGTGAACCCCAGGGGGCAGAAGGTGTCGTCCTTCCCCACCAGCGGCAGTGTAAACCCCAGGGGGCAGAAGGTGTCATCCTTCCCCCCCAGCGGCAGTGTGAACCCCAGGGGGCAGAAGGTGTCGTCCTTCCCCCCCAGCGGCAGTGTGTACCCCAGGGAGCAGAAGGTGTCGTCCTTCCCCCCAAGCGGCAGTGTGTACCCCAGGGGGCCGAAGGTGGTCGTCCTTCCCCCCCAGCGGCAGTGTGAACCCCAGGTGGCAGAAGGTGTCATTCTTCCCCCCCCAGCGGCAGTGTGAACCCCAGGGGGCAGAAGGTGTCGTCCTTTCCCCCCAGCGGCAGTGTGAACCCCAGGGGGCAGAAGGTGTCGTCCTTCCCCACCAGCGGCAGTGTGAACCCCAGGGGGCAGAAGGTGTCGTCCTTTCCCTCCAGTGGCAGTGTGAACCCCAGGGGGCAGAAGGTGTCGTCCTTCCCCCCCAGCGGCAGTGTGAACCCCAGGGGGCAGAAGGTGTCGTCCTTCCCCCCCAGCGGCAGTGTGAACCTCAGGGGGCAGAAGGTGTCGTCCTTTCCCCCCAGCGGCAGTGTGAACCCCAGGGGGCAGAAGGTGTCGTCCTTTCCCCCCCAGCGGCAGTGTGAACCCCAGGGGGCAGAGGGTGTCGTCCCCCCCCCCCCCCAGCGGCAGTGTGAACCCCAGGGGGCAGAAGGTGTCGTCCTTCCCCCCCAGCGGCAGTGTGAACCCCAGGGGGCAGAAGGTGGCGTCCTCCCCCCCCAGCGGCAGTGTGAACCCCAGGGGGCAGAAGGTGTCATCCTTCCCCCCCAGCGGCAGTGTGAACCCCAGGGGGCAGAAGGTGTCATCCTTTCCCCCCAGCGGCAGTGTGAACCACAGGGGGCAGAAGGTGTCGTCCTTCCTCCTCAGGGACCATTTACCCTAACAAGGGGAGACCCCAATCTCCCAGACGGCGCAGATGGGACCGTGATCTCTGTGCCTGACCTACCGGGATGCTGGACAGCCTGTCCAGATCCCCAACTACTCTCACTGGGACAACCGGAGGAGGGGGTAAGTACAAATTCCCCTCCCCAGCTAACTTCTAATGTGGCCCCAGGGTTAACAGAGGAAATGTTAACCCCCACTGACCCCCACGTTTCCCTGGCTACTGAGCCGGAATATGTCCCTAGTACCCCAGCAGAAGAGCTGACAGTGGGGCAGAGTGCAGTCGGCCTCTGCCCTCCCTTTGTCCCTTGTACAGAGCAGGATGTCCTGCAGGTTATACCAGCAGAAGAGCTGGCATCAGGGCAGAGTGCCGCTGGCCTCTGCCCCTCAAGTCCCCTCAGCGTGTTGCACCATCACCCCAGCGAAATATCCAGGTGCCTGTTTAGACTTCCCCCCAAAGGGGAGATGTGTGACGAAGTGCCCTTCGCCAAATTGTGTGTCGTCCAATATGGGAGGTCGGGGATGGTGAAACTGTAGTGCCTCTTGGGTATTTTATCGTATACCAGCGGAGATTTTGGACTGCGTGTTCCTGCTCCGTTACAGTCCCGCTTGGTGTAATGTGGGTTTTTATGGTCTGGTAGGGGTCTGTATGGTCCCGCTTGGAGTAATGTGGGTTTTTAAGGTCTGGTTGGGGCCTATATAGCCCTGCTTGATATTTAAAAACATTTTTTAGGTACTGTTGGTGCCTATATGGACCCGCTTGGTGTAATGAGGGTTTTTAAGGTCCGGTTGTCACCTATATGGTCCCGCTTGGTGTAATGTGGGTTTTTAGGGTCTGGTTTGGGCCTATATGGTCCTGCTTGGCATTTGAAGGTTTTAATGGTATGGTTGAGGCGTATATGGTCCTGCTTGTTGTAATGTGTGTTTTCAAGGTCCTGTTGGGGCTTATATGGTCCCGCTTGGTGTAATGTGGGTTTTTAAGGTCCGATTGGGGTTTGTATAGTCCCGCTTGGTATTTTAAGGTTTTTTAAGTACGGTTGGTGCCTATATAGTCCCTTTTGGTATTTTAAGGTTTTAAAGGTCCGGTTGGGGCCTATAAAAAATAAAAATAATTAGTTAATAATACATTTTCAACTAAGTAATTAATATTTAATCTGCATATTGCAGATTAGAGGAGATCTTAAAAGGTTGAACTTGATGAACTGAAAGTCTTTTTTCAACCTTAATTACTATGTAACTATGTAACTATGTAATATGGTCCAGTTTGGTGTAATGTGGGTTTTTAAGGTCCAGTTGGAGCCTGTATGATCATGCTTGGTATTTTAAGGTTTGAAAGGTCTGGTTGGGGCCTAAATTGTCCTTCTTGGTGTAATGTAAAATTGTAAGGTCCAGTTTGGGGCTATATTGTCCCGCTTGGTATTTTAAGGTTTTAAAGGACCGGTTGGGGCCTATATGGTCCCGCCTGGTGTAATGAGGGTTTTTAAGGTCTGGTTGGGGCCTATATGGTCCCGCTTGGTGTGATGGGGTTTTTTAAGGTTTGGTTAGGGCCTCTATGGTTCCGCTTGGTGTAATGTGGGTTTGAGGGGTCCGTTGGGGACTATATGGTTCCGCTTGGTGTAATGAGGGTTCTTAAGGTCCGGTTTGGGCCTATATGGTCCCGCTTAATGTAATATGGGTTTTTAAGGTTTGGTTGGGGTTTATATAGTCCCGCTTGGTATTTTAAGGTTTTTTAGGTCCGGTTTGGGCCTATATGGTCCCGCTTAATGTAATATGGGTTTTTAAGGTTTGGTTGGGGTTTATATAGTCCCGCTTGGTATTTTAAGGTTTTTTAGGTTCGGTTGGTGCCTATATAGTCCCGCTTGGTATTTTGAGGTTTAAAGGTCCGGTTGGGGCCTATATGGTCCCACTTGGTCTAATGCGGGTTTTTAAGTTCCGATTGGGGCCCATATGGTCCTGCTTGGTGTAATGTGGGTTTTTAAGGTCCGGTTTGGACCTATTTTGTCCCACTTGGTATTTTAAGGTTTTAAAGGTCCGGTTGGGGCCTGTATGGTCCCGCTTGGTGTAATGTGGGTTTTTATGGTCTGGTTGGGGTCTGTATGGTACCGCTTGGTGTAATGTGTGTATTTAAGGTTTGGTTGGGGCCTATATGGTCCAGCTTGGTGTAATGTGGGTTTTTAAGGTCTGGTTGGGGCCTAGATAGACCTGCTGGATTTTTTAAAGTTTTTTTTTAGGTACGGTTGGTGCCTATATGGACCCGCTTGGTGTAATGTGGGTTTATAAGGTCCGATTGGGGACTATATGGACCTGCTTGGTGTAATGTCGTTTTTTAAGGTCCGTTTGGGGCTTATATGGTCCCGATTGGTGTAATATGGGTTTTTAAGGTCCGGTTGGGGTTTATATAGTCCCGCTTGGTATTTTAAGGTTTTTTAGTTATGGTTTTGGCCTATATAGTCCTGCTTGGTATTTTAAGGTTTTATAGGTACGGTTTTGTCTTATATGGTCCTGCTTAGTGTAAATAGTGTTTTTAAGGTCTGGTCGGAGTCTATATGGTCTAGCTTGGTATTTTAAGGTTTTAAAGGTTTGGTTGGGGCATATATAGCCCAGATTGATATTTTAAGTTTTTTTTAGGTACGGTTGGTGCCTATATGGTCCCGCTTGGTGTAATGTGGGTTCTTAAGGTCCGGTTGGGGCCTATAAGGTCCCGCTTAATGTAATATGGGTTCTTAAGGTTCGGTTGGGGTTTATATAGTCCCGCTTGGTATTTTAAGGTTTTAAAGGTCCGGTTGGGGCCTATATGGTCCCACTTGGTGAAATGTCGTTTTTTAAGGTTCGGTTGGGGCTGCTTATGTGGTCCCGATTGGTGTAATATGGGTGTTTAAGGTCCGGTTGGGGTTTATGTAGTCCCGCTTGGTATTTTAAGATTTTTTAGTTACGGTTTTGGCCTATATAGTCCTGCTTGGTATTTTAAGGTTTTATAGGTACGGTTTTGTCTTATATGGTCCTGCTTAGTGTAAATAGGGTTTTTAAGGTCTGGTCGCAGTCTATATGGTCTAGCTTGGTATTTTAAGGTTTTAAAGGTTTGGTTGGGGCATATATAGCCCAGATTGATATTTTAAGTTTTTTTTTAGGTACTGTTGGTGCCTATATTGTCCCGCTTGGTGTAATGTGGGTTCTTAAAGTCCGGTCGGGGCCTATATGGTCCCGCTTAATGTAATATGGGTTTTTAAGGTTCGGTTGGGGTTTATATAGTCCCGCTTGGTATTTTAAGGTTTTTTAGGTACGGTTGGTGCCTATATAGTCCCGCTTGGTATTTTAAGATTTTAAAGGTCCGGTGGGGCCTATATGGTCCCACTTGGTGAAATGTTGGTTTTTAAGGTCCGATTCGGGCCCATATGGTCCCGCTTGGTGTAATGTGGGCTTTTAAGGTCCAGTTTGGGCCTATTTTGTCCCGCTTGGTATTTTAAGGTTTTAAAGGTCCGGTTGGGGCCTATATGGTCCCGCTTGGTGTAATGTGGGTTTTTATGGTCTGGTAGGGGTCTGTATGGTCCCGCTTGTTGTAATGTGTTTATTTAAGGTCCGGTTGGGGCCTATATGGTCCCGCTTGGAGTAATGTGGGTTTTTAAGGTCTGGTTGGGGCCTATATAGCCCTGCTTGATATTTAAATTTTTTTTTTAGGTACGGTTGGTGCCTATTTGGACCCGCTTGGTGTAATGAGGGTTTTTCAGGTCCGGTTGTCACCTATATGGTCCCGCTTGGTGTAACGTGGGTTTTTAGGGTCTGGTTTGGGCCTATATGGTCCTGCTTGGCATTTGAAGGTTTTAATGGTCTGGTTGAGGCGTATATGGTCCTGCTTGTTGTAATGTGTGTTTTCAAGGTCCTGTTGGGGCTTATATGGTCCCGCTTGGTGTAATGTGGGTTTTTAAGGTCCGATTGGGGTTTATATAGTCCCGCTTGGTATTTTAAGGTTTTTTAGGTACGGTTGGTGCCTATATAGTCCCTTTTGGTATTTTAAGGTTTTAAAGGTCCGATTGGGGCCTATAAAAAATAAAAATAATTAATTAATAATACATTTTCAACTAAGTAATTAATATTTAATCTGCATATTGCAGATTAGAGGAGATCTTAAAAGGTTGAACTTGATGAACTCAAAGTCTTTTTTCAACCTTAATTACTATGTAACTATGTAACTATGTAATATGGTCCAGTTTGGTGTAATGTGGGTTTTTAAGGTCCAGTTGGTGCCTGTATGATCATGCTTTGTGTAATGTGTGTTTTTAAGGTCTGATTGGGGTCTATATGATCAGGCTTGGTATTTTAAGGTTTCAAATGTCTGGTTAAGGCATATATGGTTTCGCTTGGTGTAATGGGGTTTTTAAGGTCCAGTTGGGGCCTATATGGTCCCGCTTGGTGTAATGAGGGTTTTTAAGGTCTGGTTGGAGCCAATATAGTCCTGCTTATTGTAATGTGGGTTTTTAAGTTCTTGTTGGGGCCTATATGGTCCTGCTTGGTGTAATGTCGGTTTTTAAGGTCCGGTTGGGGCTTATATGGTCCCGATTGGTGTAATATGGGTTTTTAAGGTCTGGTTGGGTTTATATAGTCCCGCTTGGTATTTTAAGGTTTTATAGGTACGGTTTTGTCTTATATGGTCCTGCTTAGTGTAAATAGGGTTTTTAAGGTCTGGTCGGGGTCTATATGATCTTGCTTGGTATTTTAAGGTTTTAAAGGTTTGGTTGGGGCATATTTGGCACTGCTTGGTGAAATGTGGGTTTTTAAGGTCTGGTTGGGGCATATATAGCCCAGATTGATATTTTAAGTTTTGTTTAGGTACTGTTGGTGCCTATATGGTCCCGCTTGGTGTAATGTGGGTTCTTAAGGTCCGGTTGGGGCCTATATGGTCCTGCTTAATGTAATATGGGTTTTAAGGTTCGGTTGGGGTTTATATAGTCCCGCTTGTTTTTTTAAGGTTTAAAAAACCGGTTGGGGCCTAAATGGTCCCACTTGGTCTAATGTGGGTTTTTAAGGTCTGATTGGGGCCCATATGGTCCCACTTGGTGTAATGTGTGTATTTAAGGTCCGGTTGGGGCCTATATGGTCCCGCTTGGTGTAATGTGGGTTTTTAAGGTCTGGTTGGGGCCTATATAGACCTGCTTGATATTTTAAGTTTTTCTTTAGGTACGGTTGGTGCCTATATGGACCCGCTTGGTGTAATGTGGGTTTTTAAGGTCCGATTGGAGACTATATGGTCCCGCTTGGTGTAATGTGGGTTTTTAGGGTCCGTTTTTTGCTTATATGGTCCTGCTTGGTATTTGAAGGTTTTAATGGTCTGGTTGAGGCGTATATGGTCCTGCTTGTTGTAATGTGTGTTTTCAAGGTCCTGTTGGGGCTTATATGGTCCTGCTTGGTGTAATGTGGATTTTTAAGGTCCGGTTGGGGCCTATATGGTCCCGTTTAGTATTTTAAGGTTTTTTAGGTACGGTTGGTGCCTATATAGTCCCGCTTGGTATTTTATGGTTTTAAAGGTCCGGTTGGGGCCGATATGGTCCCACTTGGTGTAATATGGGTTTTTAAGGTCCGGTTTGGGTTTACATAGTCCCACTTGTATTTTAAGGTTTTTTAGGTACGGTTGGTGCCTATTTAGTCCCGCTTGGTATTTTAAGGTTTTTTAGGTACGGTTGGTGCCTATATAGTCCTGCTTGGTATTTTAAGGTTTTAAAGGTCCGGTTGGGGCCTATATGGTCCCACTTGGTGTAATGGGTGGTTTTAAGGTCCGGTTGGGGCCTATATGGTCCCACTTGGTGTAATGTGGGTTTTTTAGGTCCGGTTTGGGCCTATTTTGTCCCGCTTGGTATTTTAATGTTTTAATGGTTCTGTTGGGGCCTATATGGTCCCACTTGGTGTAATGTGGGTTTTTAAAGGTACGGTTGGGGCCTTTATGGTTCCGCTTGGTGTAGTGTGTGTTTTTAAGGTCCGATTGGGCACTATATGGTCCCGCTTGGTGTAATGAGGGTTTTTAAGGTCCGGTTATAATCCCGCTTGGTATAATGTGGGTTTTTAAGATCCCGTTGGGGCCTATATGGTCCCGCTTGGTGTAATGTGGGTTTTTAAGGTCCGGTTTGGGCTTATATGGTCCTGCTTGGTATTTGAAGGTTTTAATGGCCTTGTTGAGGCGTATATGGTCCTGCTTGTTGTAATGTATGTTTTCAAAGTCCTGTTGGGGCTTATATAGTCCCGCTTGGTGTAATGTGGGTTTTTAAGGTCTGGTCGGGTCCTATATGGTCCTGCTTGGTATTTTAAGGTTTCAAAGGTCTGGTTGGGGCCTATATAGTCCCATTTGGTATTTTAAGGTTTAATAGGTATGATTTTGTCTTATATGGTCCCGCTTAGTGTAAAGAGGGTTTTTAAGGTCTGGTTGAGGCCTATATGGTCCCGCTTGGTGAAATGTGGGTTTTTAAGGTCCGGTTGGGGCCTATATGGTCCCGCTTGTTGTAATATGGGTTTTTAAGGTCCGGTTGGGGTTTATATAGTCCCGCTTGGTATTTTAAGATTGATATAGCCCAGATTTATATTTTACGTTTTTTTTAGGTACGGTTGGTGCCTATTTGGTCCCGCTTGGTGTAATGTGGGTTCTTAAGGTCCGGTTGGGGCCTATATGGTCCCGATTGGTGTAATATAGCTTTTTAAGGTCCGGTTGGGATTTATATAGTCTCTCTTGGTATTTTAAGTTTTTTTATGTACGGTTGGTGCCTATATAATCCCGCTTGGTATTTTAAGGTTTTAAAGGTCTGGTTGGGGGCTATATGGTCCCACTTGGTGTAATGTGGGTTTTTAAGGTCCGGTTGGGGCCTATATGGTCCCGCTTGGTGTAATGGGGGGTTTTAAGTTCTAGTTGGGACCTATATGGTTCCGCTTGGGGTAATGTGGGTTTTTAAGGTCTGGTTCGGGACTATTTGGTCCTGCTTAGTGTAATGAGGTTTTATAACATCTGGTTGGGGCCTATATAGCCCTGCTTGATATTTAAAGGTTTTTTTTAGGTACGGTTGGTGCCTATATGGTCCCGCTTGGTCTAATGTGGGTTTTTAAGGTCCGGTTGGGGCCTATATGGTCCTGCTTGGTGTAATGTGGTTTTTGAAGGTCCGGTTGGGGCCTATATGGTTCCGTTTGGCGTAATGTGAGTTTTTAAGGTCCGGTTTGGGTTGATATGGTCCTGCTTGGTATTTTAAGGTTTTAATGGTCTGGTTGAGGCGTATATGGTCCCGCGTGTTGTAATGTGGGTTTAAGGTCCGGTTTGGGCCTATATAACCCCGCTTGATATTTAAAAAAAAAAATTATATCAGGTTACTGCAACAGGAAAGAAAACAGTGCCGTGTTTTCTGTCCTGTTGCAGTAATCAGTGTACAGGTGAGAGTGGGTGTGCATTTGTGTGAGCTACTGTTTGAATCAGTTCTGTAAATCAGTGCAGTGTTTTCTTCCTGTGGGCTTTAATCCGAGTCCAGGTGAGAGTGGGTGTGGCTGGGCCTGTGTAAAGGTATATCTGTTTGCATTTTGTCGTGTTCTGTTGAATCAGTTCTGGGAGGCAGGGCAGTGTTTTCTGTCCTGTGCTCATTTATAATTGTACAGGTGAGTAGGTGGGGTCTATTTTAACAAGGGAAGAGTGAGCTTGTGATCTTGCAATAATTTCTAGTGTAAGTGTAGTTAGTGTGTAGGAGATTGAATAAAAGGAGGAAATCCAAAGGAAAGGGGTATTCTAAAAAAAAAACTGAAAACAAACGTATATATATTTTTTCTGCTTTGTTTGGGTTAAGGTGTAGAAAAGCAATCTTTATACAAATACATTGATTTGTTTTCTCACTGTATTTTTGTAACTGATAATCATGAGTCAGTCCAGTGGCAACCTCACTCAGTGTACATCCTGCCAAATGTATGCACTACCGGAACAGATGATCCAAGGTCCATACCTCTGTGACAGGTGTGAGCATGTTGCCTCTCTGGAAGCTCAAATTGAAGTTCTGGAGAGGAGAATTGCAGCACTTATTTTTTTATTATTAAGTTTTATTTGTAATGCGCTAACATGTTCCGTAGCGCAATACAGGGGATAAAAAAAAGGAAAAATACAGCATTAACAACCTTCCAAAAATGGAGGACCCTCTTTTGAGCTTAGAATATTTGCAGAAAGTGCTTTTTCCGAAAGCATCCTAGAAGACTGAAAACTCTCCACTTAAAATCTAAAGGGAATGGAAGGAGCAGAAATCAGGGAAAGATTTAACAGATAAGGAATAAAAAGGGTCAGAAGAGAAGTGAAAGTTAGAAAGGTTTTTCATTTAGAGGGCGAGAGAAGGAACAGAGGTGAGGGCTCTAGCATTTAATATGTTGTCTGCCCCTAGTGGTGTGATAATATATGCAAGTAGGAAAGTCAGGTGATTCTCATTCCACTATAAATTTTATCAGAAATGGGGTGGGAGGGTGAGGGGCAGGGAGGGAGGGCAGAACTCCCAGAATTCAGAGTAACCAGTGAGGCCTTCTGAAACCAGGATGCAGGTAAAATTTGGGGCTAAAAAGAAAAAACAATAAAAATACGGTATGAGGTAGGGGGAGAGAGAGGGAGAGAGAGAGGGAGAGAGGGGAGAGAGGGAGGGAGGGAGAGAGGGAGAGAGGGAGGGAGAGAGGGAGGGAGAGAGGGAGGGAGGGAGGGAGAGAGGGAGGGAGGGAGGGAGAGAGGGAGAGAGGGAGGGAGGGAGGGAGAGGGAGGGCAAGGGGAGGGAGAGAGGGAGAGCATTTAGCAGAAAGGAAATGCCAAGACATGTGGAAAGGAGGAGATCTAGGCAAATTATACAGGCCATAAAAGGGGGAAGGGGGAGGAAAGCCAGGCAAGATAAAGAAAACATTTGTAGGAGTTTGAACTAATGTTGTTAGAAATAATTCTATGTCATCAAATATAATAACAAGCATATAGTAGAAATATTAATAAACGATATTGGCTACTGGGAAGATGCAGCTTTCAGGGTCTTCTCCATACCTGATGGTGTGTATGAAACTCCCAGATTTCAGAGTAACCTGTGAGGCCTTCTGAAACCAGGATGCAGGTAAAATTTGGGGCTGATGGTGTGTATGAAACTCCCAGAATTCAGAGTAACCACTTAGTGATACTGCTCCACTGGAAAGGGAGGTGGTGCTCACGGAGCACAGTTTAGCTGAGCCTAGTATGGAGGGAGGTGCTGGGGCTAGTGAGGATGGCCAGGGAGGTAGCTGGGTTACAGTTAGAAG
Source organism: Discoglossus pictus (assembly GCA_027410445.1). Classification (NCBI taxonomy): domain Eukaryota; kingdom Metazoa; phylum Chordata; class Amphibia; order Anura; family Alytidae; genus Discoglossus; species Discoglossus pictus. Next base: position 166,397,103 of record CM050165.1, read on the forward strand.
GTTAATCAGGGCAAACAGGAGGAGGCAGGCCAGTTCTGAGTTGGCAAACACCAACAGATTTGCCAGATTGAGTGAAACTGTTGGGGATGTCCATTTAGGAATGGCAATGCCAGATAGAGCTGTTCCTGCTAACAGCCGGGACAACAATTCTACTGGAGGAGAGAGAGGGCAGAATAGGCAGAGCAACAGACATGTTTTGGTGTTAGGGGACTCTATTATTAGGGAGGTAGACAGGGTGATTTGTCACCCAGATCCCAGCAATCGAACAGCTTGCTGTCTCCCTGGTGCTCGGGTTCATCATGTTGTGGATCGGGTTGATAAATTATTGGGAGGGGCTGGTAATGAACCGGCAGTCTTGGTACACATTGGTACCAATGACAAAGTTAGTGGAAGATGGAGCGTCCTAAAGAATGATTTTAGAAAACTAGGGAATAAGCTTAAAGCAAGGACCTCCAAGGTAGTATTTTCTGAGATACTACCAATGCCACATGCTAGCCCATGAAGGCAGAAGGAGCTTAGGGAGATTAATGCGTGGCTAAAAAAGTGGTGTGGTGCAGAGGGTTTTGTGTTTTTAGAGCACTGGGCTGACTTCTCACTTGGGTACAATCTCTATAGCAACGATGGATTGCACCTTAACGATGAGGGAGCTTTTGTGATAGGGGATAGGATGGTAGTACGGCTGGGGGAATTTTTAAACTTGTATGTGGGGGGGAGGGACTATATAGAAGTATGGGGTTAAATAGGGTAGAGAGGGAAAGGGATGAATTAGTTACCCATGGGGGAGGAGAAGGGGGGAGGGTTACAATAGACAGTAGGGAGGTAGTAATAGGGGCCTCAAATACAGTGGCAAGCACTTCACAATGGCAGAGCCATAGCAACATAAAGTGTATGCTTGCTAATGCAAGAAGTTTGCCTGGGAAAATGGACGAGCTAGAATCATTAGCAGTACAAGAAAAATGGGGCTTAATAGGCATTACTGAAACATGGTGGGATGAATCTCATGACTAGACTGTTAATCTGGATGGTTATAACCTATTTAGGAAAGATAGGGGAAATGGTAAAAGAGGAGGAGGGATCTGTCTGTATGTTAAGCCTGAATTTAAGCCTATAGTCAGATAACATATTTATGCTGGAACTAACGGCATCATTGAATCTTTGTGGGTTGAGCTAAATAGTGGAGGAGCTAATTCTAAATGCATATTGGTGGGAGTATGCTATAAACCCCCAAATATAGCTGAAAGTGAGGAAATACAATTATTGTTACAGATTGGAAATGCAGCTAAGCACAGGCAAGTTCTAATAATGGGAGACTTTAATTACCCTGAAATAAACTAGATAAATGAGACCAGCAGCTCAGCTAAGGGGAGCAGGTTATTGAGTACACTCGGGGATCATTATCTGGCCCAGGTAATACAAGAACCTACTAGAAATGGGGCCATCTTGGATTTAGTCATCACAAGTAATATTGATATAATATCAAATGTTAAAATAGGGAAACCCTTGGAGAACAGTGATCAAAACACAGTCTCATTTGAGATTGAATACAAAATACAGAGTTGTAAGGGGCCAACAAAAACTCAAAATTTTAAAAGGGCTAACTTTAATGGGCTAAGGGCAGCAATACTACATATAGACTGGGACAAAGAACTTACAGGGTAAAATACTGAAAATAAATGGACAACATTCAAATCCTTACTAAATAAACATACTCATCTGAATGTACCATGTGGAAGTAAAATGAATAGGAGTAAGTCATATCCCATGTGGCTTAACAATGACTTAAAGATCATGATGAGGAAAAAGAAACATGCATTTAAATTATACATGAAGGAGGGAACAGAGGCAGCTTTATGTGACTATAAGGAAATCAGCAAGGCTTGCAAAAGGGCTATTAGACTGGCTAAAATAGAAAATGAGAAGTTAGTTGCAAAGGAAAGTAAGACTAACCCTAAAAAATGTTTTAAATATATTAATGGGAAGAAGGCGAGGAAGGAAGCTATAGGAACATTACAATGTGACACAGGTCATCTGATAATTTGTGACCAGGAAAAGGCAGATGAACTAAATAGGTTATTTTCGTCAGTATACACAAGGGAGGTACCAGTGGTTGGGACACCGCAACATAATGGGTCTACACTACCATCACTAAATAATTGGTTAACACAGGAAGAAATCCAAAAGAGATTGGAGAAAATAAATGTTATTAAAGCCCCAGGTCCTGATGGAATACATCCAAGGGTACAGAGAGAGCTGGGTTCTGTAATAGCCAAACCATTATTTCTAATCTTTCAAGACTCACTCACTACAGGGTCTCTACCGGATGACTGGAGAAAAGCAGAGGTGATACCTATATTTAAGAAGGGATCAAAAGCAAATCCTGGTATTTATAGACCAGTGAGCCTCACATCTGTAGTTGGGAAGCTTTTAGAAGGGTTAATAAGGGACAAAATACAAGAATATGTCTATTTGAACAAGATCATAGGTAGCCGTCAACATGGATTTATGAAGGATAGGTTGTGTCAGACAAATCTAATTAGTTTCTATGAGGAGGTTAGTATGAACTTGGATCAGGGCAACTCAGTGGATGTAGTCTTTTTGGATTTTTCAAAGGCATTTGATACAGTGCCACATGGAAGACTATTGAGCACTGCCACCTAGGTAGCAGTGCTCAATGCCAAGCAGCAGCTGCAAAGGCAAGTAAAATATTAGCATGTATTAAGAAGGGTATAGAAGGAAGAGAAGCAAATATAATTCTACCACTATACAAATCCCTAGTACGCCCTCATTTGGAATATGGAGTACAATTTTGGACACCATTTCATAAAAAGGACATTTTAGAGCTGGAGAAAGTACAGAGAAGGGCTACAAAACTAATAAGGGGAATGGAGGGGCTAAGTTATGAAGAAAGACTAACAAAATTAAACTTATTTTCGCTAGAAAAAAGGGCGTCTATGAGGGGATATTATTACCTTATTTAAATACATCCAGGGTCAATATAAGGCTTTCTCAAGTGAACTTTTTGTAGCAAGAGATTTTCAACTGACAAGAGGACATCATTTGAGGTTAGAGGAAAAAAGATTTTACCTTAAACAAAGAAAAGGGTTCTTCACAGTTAGGGTGGTTAAACTGTGGAATTCTCTACCAAAGGAGGTGGTGACAGCGAATTCGATAGACAACTTCAAAAAGGGGTTAGATATATTTTTGAATAAAGAGGGCATTCAAGGCTATCCTAGATAACTAGCAAAGGAATATTGATCCAGGGAGAAATTTGATTGCCAGTTTCTGGGGTCAGGAAGGAATTTTGCTTTTTTTTTCCTTATGAAACAATTGGCAAAGTTTCAATGTTTTTTTTTTTTCTGTTTGCCTTCCTCTGGATCAAATAACAATTAACAAATAATAATAAATAGTCCACATTAAAAAGATCAATAGAGATCTAAAAAGGTTGAACTTGATGGACTAACTCTTTATTCATCCTCCAATACTATACTATTAATAATTATTTAATCAATAATTTAATTAATAACTATTCCGCATATTGCAGATCAGAGGAGATCTTAACAGGTTGAACTTGATGGACTGAAAGTCTTTTTTCAACCTAAATTACTATGTAACTATGTAACTATGTAACTATGTAAGGTCTGGTTGGGGCTTTTATGGCCCCACTTGGTGTAATATGTGTTTTTACCGCTTGGGGTTTATATAGTCCCGCTTGGTGTTTTAAGGTTTTTTAGGTATGGTTTTGGCCTATTATAGTCCCGCTTGGTATTTTAAGGTTTTAAAGGTATGGTTGGGGCCTATATGGTACCGCTTAGTGTAATGAGGATTTTTAAGGTACGGTTGGGGCCTATATGGTCCTGCTTGGTATTTTAAGGTTCTAATGGTCTGGTTGGGGTCTATATGGTCCCGCTTGGTGTAATGTGACTTTTTAAGGTCCAGTTTCTATATGGTCCTGCTTGGTATTTTAAGGTTTTATAGGTGTGGTTTGGGCCTATATGGTCCCGCTTGGTGAAATGTGGGTTTTTAAGGTCCGGTTGGGGCCTATATGGTTCCGCTCGGTGTAATGAGGGCTTGTAAGGTCTGGTTGGGGCCTATATGGTCCCGCTTGGTGTAATGTGTTTTTTTTAGGTCCGGTTGGGTTTATATAGTCCCGCTTGGTATTTTATAGTTTTTTAGGTACGGTTTTTACCTATTAAGTCGCGCTTGGTATTTTAAGATTTTAAAGGTATGGTTGGGGCCTATATGGTCCCACTTGGTGTAATGTGGGGTTTTAAGGTCCCGTTGGGGACTATATGGTGCCGCTTGGTGTAATAAGGATTTTTAAGGTCTGGTTGGGGCCTATATGGTCCCGCTTGGTGTAATGTGGGTGTTTAAGGTCTGGTTTGGGCCTATATAGTCCAATTTGGTATTTTATTTATTTTTTAGGTACAGTTTGAGCCAATAATGTTCTGATTGGTGTAATGTGGGATTTTAAGGTCTTGTTTTGCCCTATATAGTGCTGCTTGTATTTTTTATGTTTTTTTAGGTGCGGTTTGGGCCTAAATAGTCATGATTGGTGTAATGAGGGTTTTTAAGGTCCGGTTGTGGCCTATATAGTCCTGCTTTGTATAATATGGGGTTGTTAGGTATGGTTGGGGTCTAGATAGTCTTGCTTGGTCTTATAAGTGTTTTAAGTACAGTTGGGGTCTTGCACTCTCTGATTTGTTTGCTGGTTTTATATCACACCCAGGTCCAAACACTCTGCGGCCGCACTCTTTTGGACTACTACATTTAAAGACACCCCAAGAAGGAGAGTCATGGAGAAATGTTATTTGCCTGAATCAAAAAGTTCTAGAATTTTTGAACAGTATTAAAAAAACTGTAGGTAAAGTTTATTTTAATGGGCAGGGCAATTATAAGGTCATTGGGCGGGGCATATAAAGGTCAATATGACAACAGGGGGAGGAGTTTAAAAATAGGTGGGGTCTATGTAAGGGCAGGAGCCAAGTCTTGCTCTGGCGCCCCTCCAACTTTAAAGTTCACCAGCCGCCCCTGTTTTACACATTATCTTTAAGTGACTGCAAAAAAAAAAAATATAAATTAAAGAGACCTTTAAGTTAGAGGATAATTTTTTTTTTTATTGCAAAACAAGCAACTAAACAGATTGTTAATAAGCTGATATTGGAAATGTATAATCCATTATTATTTTCATGGTGCTATAATGAATGGTGCTATTTACAGGTTATTCTTAAAGGGCCTAATTATTACATGCAAATATATATCAGGTAAGTTATACACTCAATTTTGCTTATGGCATGATTTCGCCTTATATCAGAGAATAGATTGCAATTGGTTGTTATCTTAGCTTCTCCTTTTACTTAATTTAGCTTTGTATCAGAAAATAGATATTAACAGTCTTAATAAATTGCAATTTGGCCAAATAAAAAGGGCTCTTTATAAGCACATAGCATATTTTTTTACAGAAGTTTTTAGTTATTGAATTTCTATCCAAAAGCAAGGTCTTCACTAAGTAAAAAGTTTTGTAAAAAAAATATGCTGTGTGCTTATAATGCCGAATTGCAATTGAATATGTATGTAGTGCATGGCAGGTAAGTTATAGCTTTGTTGATCCAGTGGATTAATTTATCCTTATCACAAGATAAATATCAAGAAAGTTGTAGATATTATTGTGTCAGAGAATAAAAATCAAGTAAATTGTGATTTTCATTTCTCATGTAGCTTAATTTATAAACAATTTCTGAGCCACAAATTTCCATTGCCTAACACTACTCCAAAATCTTAAAAAAAAAGAAGAAAAATTAGGAAACTTTATTATGTGGATTCATTTAGCATTATATAATAAAACTAGTGACTTGCCCATCAAAAAATTACGGTCAAAAAAAATTGAAGCCATGGTAATGCTGTTTGGCACACAATGTTAAGCTTTTTATACTCTAAGGACACTCGGCGCTCATTGCGAGCCTCGCGCTGAGCGCCTTTGGCGCTCATTGCGAGCCTCTCCTTGCGTGTCCTTTGGCTCCTCTCTCTATTTTTTTAAATACTAATTAATTAATTAATTGAATAATGAATTAATATAGTTTACCTTTTTCTAATTAATATATGTACCAATCAATAGCCTAAAGAGTTAACAATCTCTTTTTGTTGTCCTGCAGCATATAATGTCCAGTGGGACTGTTGCTGGCCTGAGGAGATAGTTTTATGAATGTCCCAACCGTGCATTAGATATAGGCTGCGTGCGCGAGGGCAAACCGTTGGTTTATTTGTGTAAAGCCCTAGTTTAGATGCGTAATGTTGTTTGTCTATGTGCTACGTGGTTCGTGAGGATTAGCTGTCCCTTGTAATAGTGTATTTTGTGCCATGTACGTTCCTAGGTGAAAGTGGTACGTGGTTGGTGGTGTTTTGCGTAGTCCAGGGTCATGTAGCCTCGTTTTCATTTTTTTGGGCCGCCACTTTTTCTCTTGCTTAGACGTTTTTTGAGTGCCGAAACTCGGCAAAATCAACTTAAATTCGCGTTTCACCTCACTCCCAGACGTCCTGGCTGTTACCCTGTGCTGTGTGTGATGTTTTTGTTGTATTTTTTAATTTTTTGTGTGTTTCGTGTTTTTTGCTTTGCGCGGTTCGGCTGTTAACTTCGTATTTTTCCTATCTCGTATTTTTTTTTCTAAGTCCTTTTTTTTCTAAGTGCTTGCAGCCTAAGTCGATCCTGCGTTTCCTAAGTGTTTGGAGGCTAAGTCCCACATGTTTCATTGCCTCGCCTCACTTATAGCCTAAGTGCTGCGAGTTACCTGCTCGCCTCCCTATGCGAGGCTAGCAGGAGATAAGCACCTTTGGCGCTCATTGCCTAAGTGCTCCGAGTTAAAGGCTTGCCTCACTTCGCGAGGCTCGCAATCGAAGAAAACCTTTGTTGCTCATCGCCTAAGTCGTACGCACGACGCAACGTATGACGACGTCTCATAGTTTGACAATTATAATATGTGATCGATATCAGGTGATACATGACATGTAAGTTATGACTTTATTTATCTTATCACTGGATTTGGCCTTGTATAGATAGATAAGAGTATAGATATCAGGTAGTTGCCTCTGTGATACATAGCAGGTCATTTATAACGGTACCTATCTGATGGCTTGACTTGTCCTTGTATTAGAGAATAGATATCAAGTGGTTATCTCTCTGATGCATAACAGGCATGTTATAATATTATTTATCAGATGGCTTGATTTGCCCTTGTATCAGAGAATAGATATTATATAGTTGTCTCTCTGATGCATAAAAAGTAAGTCCAGTGACAACCTCACTCAGTGCACATCTTGTCACATGTATGAATACCTGGAACAGCTGATCCACAGTCCAGGTGTGAGCATGGGGCCTATCTTGAAGCTCAAATTGGAAAACTGGAGATGAGAATTGCAGCACTGAGTGATATTGCTCCACTGGAAAGGGAGTCCTGTTTAGCTGGGCTTAGCATGGAGGGTGGAGATGGGGCTAGTGAGGATGTCCAGGGAAGTAGCTGGGTTACAGTTACAAGGGGCAGCAGGGGGAACAGGAGGAGGAGATGGGCCAGTTCTGAATTGACAAACACCAACATAATTGCCAAATTGAGTGAAATTGTTGGGGATGTCCATTCAGGAATGGCAATGACAGATAGAGCTGTTCCCTCTAACAGTCGGGAGAACAGTTCTACCGGAGGAGTGGGAGGGAAGAATAGGTGGAGCAACAGATAGGTTTTGGTGGTAGAGGACTATATTATTAGGACGGTAGGAAGGATGATTTGTCACCCAGATCCCAGCAAGCGAGCAGTTGGCTTTCTCCCGGGTGCTCGGTTTCGGCATGTTGTGCATGGAATACATTAATTATTGGGAGGGGCTGGAAATGGGAGAGTTAGAATTATTAGCAATAAATGAAAAATGGGACTTAATATGCATTACCAAAACATGGTGGGATGAATCTCATGACTGGAATGTTAATCTGGATAGTTATAGGCTATTTAGGAAAGATAGGGCCAATGGTAAAAGAGGAGAGGGGATTTGTCTGTATTTTAAGCCTGAATTTAAGCCTATAGTAAGAGAAGATATTTATGGTGGAATTAGCGGTAATGTTGAATGTTTGTGGGTAGAGTTAAATAGCGGAGCAGCAAATTCCAAAATAATATTAGTAGGAGTATGCTTTAAACCCCCCAATATAGCTGATAGTGAGAAAATACAATTATTGTTACAGATTGAAAATGAGCTAAGCATGGGTAAGTTTTAGTAACAGGGGATTTTAACTACTCTGAAATAAACTGGATGAATGAGACCAGCAGTGATCCTAGTGGGGGCAAGTTCTTGTTTACACTCCGAAAAAATTATATGGCCCTGATTACATAGTTACATAGTTACATAGTTACATAGTAATTAAGGTTGAAAAAAGACTTTCAGTCCATCAAGTTCAACCTGTTAAGATCTCCTCTGATCTGCAATATGCGGATTAGTTATTAATTAAATTATTGATTAAATAATTATTAATAGTATAGTATTGGAGAATGAATAAAGAGTTAGTCCATCAAGTTCAACCTTTTTAGATCTCTATTGATCTTTTTAATTTGGACTATTTATTATTATTGTTAATTGTTAATTATTGTTAATTGATCCAGAGGAAGGCAAACATAAAAAAAACCCCATTGAAACTTTGCCAATTGTCTCATAAGGGGGAAAAAAAGCAAAATTCCTTCCTGACCCCAGAAACTGGCGATCAAATTTCTCCCTGGATCAATATTCCTTCGCTAGTTATCTAGGATAGCCTTGAATGCCCTCTTTATTCAGAAATATATCTAACCCCTTTTTGAAGTTGTCTATCGAATTCGCTGTCACCACCTCCTTTGGTAGAGAATTCCACAGTTTAACCACCCTAACTGTGAAGAACCCTTTTCTTTGTTTAAGGTGAAATCTTTTTTCCTCTAACCTCAACGGATGTCCTCTTGTCAGTTGAAAATCTCTTGCTACAAAAAGCTCACTTGACAAAGCCTTATATGGACCCTGGATGTATTTAAATAACGTAATCATATCTCCTCTTAGACGCCTTTTTTCTAGCGAAAATAAGTTTAATTTTGCTAGTCTTTCTTCATAACTTAGCCCCTCCATTCCCCTTATTAGTTTTGTAGCCCTTCTCTGTACTTTTTCCAGCTCTAAGATGTCTTTTTTGTGAGGTGGTGCCCAAAATTGTACTCCATATTCCAAATGAGGGCGTACTAGAGATTTGTATAGTGGCAGAATTATATCTTCTTCCCTGGCTTCTATACCCTTCCTAATACATGCTAATATTTTATTTGCCTTTGCAGCCGCTGCTTGGCTTTGAGCGCTGTTACCTAGGTGGTTGTCCACTAGTACTCCCAAATCCCTTTCAATATCTGATACCCCTAGATTTGCTCCATTAAGATTATAGATTGCTTGGCTATTTTTCCTTCCCAAATGCATAACCTTACATTTATTTGTATTAAATCTCATCTGCCATTTAGCCGCCCATTTCTCTAATTTATGCAAATCCTTTTGTAGGGAAAGTACATCATTATCTGATTTTATTACCTTGCACAACTTAGTGTCATCAGCAAAAATGGAGACACTACATTCGAGTCCTACTTCAATGTCATTAATAAATATGTTAAAAAGGAGAGGACCCAATACTGAGCCCTGAGGAACCCCACTTATCACATTAGACCAATCGGAGTATGTTCCATTTACAACAACCCTTTGCTTCCTGTCTTTTAGCCAGCCTTGATTATTCAAGAACCTACTAGACATGAGGCTACATTGGATTTAGTTATCACATACAATAGTTGTCAAACTACGATTCGTCATCCCGCTTTGCGAGCTCGCAAAGCGAGCTTGCAAGAACTGCATCCCTCGCGGAGCAAGGGGCCGCATTTGCGGAAGGTGGAGGCTCCAACATCGGCTGTGTTTGTCCGCATATGCGGACCCTCGCTTCGCGAGGGTTAGCATTTGCGGAGGTGGAGGCTTAAAGGCGCCTCACACGCGGTTAAAAACACACACACGCACGACCTCAGAACCAACCTTAATGTAATAAACAGCCTCACACACGAAAAATATGACCATAACAGCCGAACCGCGCGCACCTACAAACAGTCAAAACACACCAAATACTCACAAAAACTACATAAAAAGCTTACCCATAGCAAGGGGGGGGGGGGGGGCATCCAGGACCTCTGAAAGTGAAGTTACACCTCCATTTAAGTCCAAATTCAGACACACGAAAATTCACTAAGCGAGAGAAAAAATGGCCTCCGAAAAAACGAAAACGAGGCTCCACGACCTCGGACCGCCCAGCCACGTACAACTTACCCAAGAAGGGATCCGAGATAAGCTCAGAGAACTGCATTAGCCCCACATTAACCATCGCAGTGGGGGTCCCAATCGCTCGCAATCAGGGCCCCCCGCTGCAATGAAAATTCTAAATTCCTGCGTTACAGGTCCTTAAAGGACCGTAAAGGTCCTTAAAGGACCCTTTATAAAAGAAAACAAATTCATGGGGGTCAATACAGACACTAATTATAAACCCGAATAAACCCCTAATTAACCCTGTCACTCATGGGGGTCAATAAAGACCCCCATAAACCCTTCATTAACCCTGTCACTCATGAGGGTCAATACAGACCCCCATAAGCACTTCATTAACCCCCTCACTCATGGGGGTCAATATAGACCCCCATAAGCCCTTCATTAACCCTGTCCCTCATGGGTGTCAATACAGACCCCCATAAGCACTTAATTAACACCCTCACTCATGGGGGTCAATACAGACCCCCATAAGCCCTTCATTAACTGTGTCACTCATGGGGGTCAATAGAGACCCCCATAAGCATTTAATTAACCCCCTCACTCATAGGGGTCAATACAGACGACCATAAGCCCTTCATTAACCCTGTTACTCATGGGGGTCAATACAGATCCACATAAGCCCTTCATTTACTGTGTCCCTCATGGGGGTCAATACAGACCCCCATAAGCACTTAATTAACGCCCTCACTCATGGTGGTTAATTACAGCCCCCCATAAGCCCCTTATTAACCCTGTCATTCATGGGGATCAATAAAGTCCACCATATGCCCTTCATTAACCCTGTCACTCATGGGGGTCAATACAGACCCCCATAAGCAGTTCATTAACCCCCTCACTCATGGGAGTCCATATAGACCCCCATAAGACCTTCATTAACCCTGTCACTCATGGGGGTCAATACAGACCCCCATAAACCCCTAATTAACCCTGTCACTCATTGGGGTCCATACAGACCCTCACAAGCCTCTATTTAACCCCATCAGTCCCATAAGGGTATATTAAGATCATTATGGGCCTGTTACAACCCAACATTAACCACATAAGTGCCATGATGGTCCTCAAGGACCATCATGACACTAAGTATAAACACTACACTGCACTATACCCCCCAATAAATATCAACTAAACACCCTCTACACTAACCTATTAACACCTACACTACCTACCTACATTACAGAACCCCCCCCCCCCCCCCCTCACTACAGAAGAAAAAAAAAATACACACCGGAAAAGGAAATACATATAATACTAATACATACAATACATACAATACAATACACCACTATCTAATATACAATACATTCTATCTATCTAATATACATTACACAATTTATCTAAATAAATAACACAATCTAATATACATCCTATCTATATAATATACATCCCCAATCTATCTAAATAAATAACACAATCTAATATACAATACATTCTATGCTATCTATATAAAACACATACCCCTAGCTAACATACAATAAATGCTATCTATATAGAAAATAATCTAATTCTAAGCTAAAATAAATCATTAAGACCACTTACCTTTGCCGATGTCCATTCAGATCAGCCACCTAGGGGAAAAAAAAAAAATATTAGTGCAACACGTTTACAGTACATAAATAAACATTCTAAATATTCTACTCACCTTTCCGGCATATCCCGTCCTTCTTCTTCGGCGCGGCACCTGTTAAAAAAAACATAACATTAATACAATATACATAAACATAAAAACAAAATAAAATAAACATAATCTACATTGTACTTAACTCCCCGCGATGTCTCCGGCCTCCTCCTGCTCCTCTTCTGCCACGCCCTGTAAAAAAAAAAAAAGTACTTACATCCGCACTCACGGACATCCCCGACACTAATGAGGCTCCCGGAGACTTTTCCGGAACAAAATAGACAATGGCGCCTTGTAATTGGTTGAAAACGCTGTCTATCAAATTCACCATCAGGAGGTGCCAATGTGTGAGCCAATCAGAAAGGGATACACCCTAAAATCTCACTCTGATTGGATAATGCACATGTCAATCTTTATTTAAACCAATCACAAGGCGCAGATGCCTTCAGCCAATCACAATGGAATACACCCCCACAGGGTGATTGGCTGAAAGGCATCTGTGCATTCTGATTGGTTGCACTGACAATAGCCAATCACAATGGAATACACCCCCACGTACTGATTGGTGAAGGATTTGTGCATTCTCATTGGCTATTGTTAATGTCAATCAGTATTACAGACAATGGAAAGGCCCAGCCCAGGGCCCATTCGGGGCAGAACACCAGGAGGCCGGAGATATCGCGGGGAGGTAAGTACAATATAGATTGTGTTTATTTTACTTTGTTTCATGTTTATGTATGTGTATGTGTGCAAATGTAATATTTTATTTTTAACAGGGGCCGCGCCGCAGAAGCAAACATGGAGGACGTGACATGCTGGGACGGGACATGCTGGAAAGGTGAGTATAATATTTAGAATGTTTAGAATGTTTAGTTATTTTATGTAAACATGTTGTATTCATTTTTTTTAATCTTTTTTACCCTAGGTTGGTGATCTGAAGAAACATCTCAAAGGTAAGTGGTCTTAATTATTTTATTGTAGCTTAGAATTTGGGTTGCTATATAGAGATAGCATGTACTGTATATTAGATAGATAGGGGGATGTATAGTATATAGAAAGTATTTATTGTATATTAGATAGGGGATGTATAGTACATAGATAGTATTTATTGTATTAAGATAGATAGGGGGATGCATATTAGATAGATAGTATTGTATATTAGATAGTGGGATGTATATTACATAGGGGGATGTATATTAGATAGGGGAATGTATATTAGATAGGGGTGTATTGTATTGTATTTAATTGTATGGTATTGTATGTATTATATGTATTGTATGTATTTCCTTTTCAGGTGTGTATTTTTTTTTTACTGTAGTGTGTGTGTGGGGGGGGGGGGGTTGTAATGTATTTTTTTATTTTCTGTAATTTTCTGTAGATTTTAGATTTTTTATGACTTTAGTTTTTTTTATTTCTGTAATTACAGTGGTGGGGAGGGGGTTATTAGGGGGTAGGTAGGTAGTGTAGGTGTTAATAGGTTAGTGTAGAGGGTGTTTAGTTGATATTTAATGTTTTATTGGGGGGGTATAGTGCAGTGTAGTGTTTATACTTAGTGTCATGATGGTCCTTGAGGACCGTCATGGCACTTATGTGGTTAATGTTGGATTGTAACAGGCCCATAATGGTCATAATATACCCTTATGGGGGCGTGGAGTTAAATAGAGGCTTATGAGGGTCTGGATAGACTGCCATAAGTGACCGGGTTAAAATGGTGTAGTGCTTACACTTTGGGTCATGAGGGTCCTGGATGACCCTCATGGCACTTATAGTGTTATTACATGCGTTCATTAGTGTGTTAGAGGGGTCTATATAGTTGAGGCACACAGTACACTCACATTGTGTGACAAACAGCATTTCAACACTTTCTTTTATTGTAATTTTTTTTTTTTTTCAAACATCTTTTTATTAAATGGAGTTTGCGTCAGAACAGAAGTGGATTAATACATTTCAACCATTGGTGAGCAAATATATGCAATGTTCATAGTAGCCATACTTTGTTGCATCATATTTATCTAGTACATATAGGAATTCCTTTATAATTTTTGTGCTTGGAATTGTACCACATTGCTTAACATCACCTAGATATCCTTTGGTGTTCTCCAATTTATTTTTATTTTTTTATATTGTCTTCTAACATTTTATTCTTTACACAAGTTAAAACAAAAATACAATCACTTATCAACTGGGGAGAGAGGAGGGGGGGGGAGAAAGGGTAGGTGGGGAAATAGCACACTCAAGTCTCGAGTAACACTGGTCGCAAGTAGGCTCTGGGGCCCCATCCGTGGCCCCCGCGGCCCTCCAGCCCATCCCCACCCCGAGGCTGGGGTCTGAGCTAAACTGTGGCACTATGTGGGGAGTCCAGCCAGGGAGAACAGATATCCAGAAAGCTAGGATAGCTGTGTTGCATGTAATGTGTCAATTTTTCATTAATCATTATAAAGTTTATCCTGGCAATGACATCATTTAGATTTAGTGTAGGGGTTCTCCAGTGTCTGGCAATAGTATGCTTAGTGGCTAAAGTAAAATACTGTAAGAGTGCATTACACTTGGGGGATATGTTCTCTGCCTTCCCTCCTAACAGGTAAACCTGTATTGTGGGTGTTAGTGGGCTATGTATTAGTTGTGAAAATAGTTGGAACACCTTCCTCCAGAGAGCTTGTGCCTTTGTGCAGTGCCACCAAATGTGGCTAAAATCTCCTGTAGCTTGGCAGCCCCTAAAGCAAAGTCTATTTATCGTCGGGTTAATTTGGTGCATTCTGGGTGGGGTGAGATAGGTTCTGTGGAGGACTTTGATTGAGACCTCTAGTAGGCTATGGGTAAGTGAGCCCTTGGTCAGATTTCGGCTAATCCTATGCCAAGTTTCTATAGTCAGTTCCCTGCCTAGGTCTTGTTCCCAGTGTGCCATACAGGCGGGTTTCTGTTTTTGTTTGGTATTGTTAAAGCTGGAATACAAGAGACCCAGGGTGCCTCTAGAGTTGGGAATATTCTTACAAATTGTTGATAGCCAGCACTGTTTCGGTGGGCCCAAGTCTTTTGTCAGGGATTCTAACCAATGTCTGATTTTCCTATAATTCCATAGTTCCCCTGTTGGTATGTTAAAGTTAGTTACCAGTTGTTCGTGATTTACCACTCTATCGTCGTGATACCACGCCCCTATTCTGTTAAGGTCACTAGAGAGCCACCACCTTTTTGAGATTGAGCTCAAGGTCGTCTCAAAGTCTGGGAAAGATTTTATAGAAGTCATAGGGGTGATTGGTGGTGCTAGTTGGTGTTTGGTACAAGCCCAGATCCACACCGATGCCGTGAGTTTGATCATCGGGTTGGTGAGGTACTTTTTGTTTTTGATTTTATGAATCCCCGGGTCCCAGATCAGCGTGTCCCAGGAGTGGGGTCTAAGTTCCCAGTTCTCCATAAAGACCCATATGGGTTGATGTGTCTTTGTGTGGGTTAATGGCAGGAAGGCCAACTGGGATGCTTTGTAGTAAAGCCTGAGGTTTGGGCAGGATAATCCCCCTTGGTTTTTGTGCTTATACATCATCTGCCTAGCAATCCGCGGGGCTTTATTGCTCCAAATAAATTTAAATATTATATCCTGCAATCTGTCTAGATCTTTGAGATCTAGCAGTAGGGGAAGGGTCCTGAAAAGGTACAATATTTTGGGCAGAATATTCATCTTGATGGCCGTGATGCGGCCCGTCCATGAAATGTTTAGGTTTGACCAGCTTTGTATATTCTTTGTTAATTTCTGAAGCAATGGGGGGGTAGTTTGCTTTGTATATTCCTGCTTCCCTCCTTGTAATATGAACCCCTAGATATTTGATTGATGTTTTTGGCCAGGAAAAGTTATAAGTCCTTTGCAATTCTGTAAGATCTGTCAATGGTATTTCTACATCTAAGGCCTCGGTTTTCTCCAGGTTAATTTTTAGCCCTGATATCTCCCCAAAGTCACGGGATCGAGCTCTTGGGGTATGTCAGAGTGCATAGGAGGTCATCCGCAAACAGGGAGTATTTGAGGTCTTGGAGGCCGATTCTCAGGCCCCTTATGTTTGAGGTGCATCTGATTTTTTGGGCCAAAGGTTCCATGGCCAGCGCAAAGAGTGATGGAGACAGGGGACACCCCTGTCTTGTTCCTCTCCGTATGTCTATAGTCTCCCTGTTTGGCCCTGGTAGTTTTAGAGCCGCCTGGGGCAGATGATAATAAGAGCGTACCAGATTTATGAAGCGTCCTTTGAAGCCAAATTTGGCCAGTGTCGCGTGTAAGTAGGGCCACTCTACCGTGTCAAAGGCCTTTTCAATGTCAAGGGCCAAGACACAAAGCGGGATACCATCCCTTTGCGCTAGATGTAGTACATTTAAAGTTCGTCTAAGATTGTCTGCTGCTTGTCTGAATGGGATAAAGCCCGTCTGGTCTTTATGTACTAGTTCCGGTAGGAACTTGGAGATCCTGTCCGCCATTATCTTTGCTAGCATCTTAACATCGCCGTTTAGGAGGGATATTGGGGGGTAGTTTTTGGCCCCCAGGGGCTTCCTGCCCTCCTTAGGGAACACCACCAAGTCAGCCCTATTGAGTTCAGGTGGCATGGCTTCTCCATTCAGAATGGAATTGAAAAGCCTGCATAGATAGGGGGCTAGAAGCCCAGCATATGTTTTATAGTAGGAGTTTGGGAACCCATCTGGGCCCGGGGCTTTACCTAATTTGAGATTTTCAATAGCTCTGAGTACCTCCTCTATTGATATGTCAGAGTTAAGCATGCTTTTGTCCTGTTTCGTGGCCTTGGGTAGATCTAAAGATGTCAGATAGGATTGGGCCTTGTAGGATAGTTGCCGCATAGATTTTTTGATAGAAAGCCGCAAAGGTCTGTTTAATTTCTGTTTGGCTTACTGAGGGATACCCATTTGCGGTGTTAAGCTTTAAAACTTTTTGCTGAAGGGGTCTAGGGTTCAGTCTCCTAGCTAGAAGGGAGCTAGGTTTGTTCGCCTTCGTATAGTATAGGTGGGTGGTGAGCCTCAATGCTTTGTCTGTCCGCATTGAGAGAGCATTGTCGAATTCCAGTCTACATCTATCTATTTGATGTCTTGTTTGAGGAGAGGGGTTAGTCTGGTTATGTCTCTCTAGTCTTTGGAGTTCTTTTCTGATCTTTGTTTCCCTCTGCAGGCATTGCTTCTTAAAGGCCGAAGCAAGCTTAATATAGGTGCCACGTATATACGCCTTATGGGCAGTCCAGATCCAGCCCATCCCTACGTCTGTAGTGTCATTGATGTCAAAGTATAGTCATAGGTCTTTCTCTACTTGGCTATTGAATGTGGGGTTGTGTAGTAAAATTTAATTTATCCTCCAGATAAAAGGGCTTTTCTGGGTCTCGCCAAAGTCTATTGTCAGGGTCACTGCCGAATGATCTGACCATGGGCATACATTAATTTCGGCTGATCTAATCATATCAAAAATTGGCGCGCTTACTAGTATTGTATCGATTCGGGAATAAGATCCATGTACATGAGAGTAGTGAGTATATTGCCGTCTGGTTGGGTGATGCCCTCTCCAGGCGTCCACTAAGCCTATAGCGTTTAATAATCTCTTAATTTGTTGCATTTTATTTGTGTACCGACCACAGTCTAGGCCCCTAGATCGATCTAAGAGAGAATCTAATGTCAGATTGAGGTCTCCCCCTATTATCAGTTTTTCATGGGCGTTAGATTCAAGTACTCTCAGGATTTTTAAAAGAGTTTTGTGTGGAGATGTCGTCGGGGCATAAATGGATACTAGCTCAGCTCTGAACCTAGAATTGTGCCGGATAGAATAATGTAGTGTCCCTCTTTGTCAATTATTTTAGAGGTGATCTGGAATGGAAAATTGCGGTGTATTAGTATTGATGTCCCCGCTTTTCTGGTGGGTTGCGTAGCTGAGTAATAGTTTGGGTATTCTTTATCCAAGAATGAGGGGATTTTGTGTTGGGCAAAATGTGTTTCCTGCAAGAACAGGACAGAAGGCTTTATATGCTTGTAATAAAGGAAAGCTTTTCTCCTTTTGTACTGTGAATTGAACCCTTTTACATTGTGTGTGGTAAAAGCGTATTCTACACTGGCCATCGGGTAAGACTGAGTATGTGTTGTTGAGAGCCTGTCAACTCACCCCATGTCCCGGATTGTGCAGGAGGGACCAGAGAGCCAGGGAGCACCAGAAGGAGCCTCCAGGCCTTGTTGCGGGCCAATGTCTTCTCATGCCGGATAGAGCGTGCTGGGGTGGGAGGGGGAAGGGAAAAAAGAAAGTTCATAAACAACATTAACCGTAATACATATACACTTACTCCTACGCCAGTCAAAAATTCTGGCATCTGTCGGGCGTAGGACTATGGGAGGCAATCGTCCTATAATCCCCTGTTGGAGGGGTATATATAAGGAACCCATTACATAAAAGTAGTTCCTTGTAGCCACTGAGGGGCAACTCATTTAGATCTAACTATAGAGTCTAATAGTCTGGTAAGAGATGAAGGGAAAGTGTCATGGTCTTATCTATAAAAGCTAGTTGGCCTTCTACACTCAGATTGTCTCTTGGATTATGATAAGGTTTTTGAAGGTTCTTTTTTTGTTTGTCACCCTACGTTTCTGATTTGAGTGGTAACCTGCCTCAAATTTTAGGTTTTCAGTGGGCCTCTATTTCCCCTAGTGTCGTCTTCTTTTGGTTTGGGTGGTTCCCTGCTAGTTCATCAATGGGGGCTTCAGTATGGTAGTAAAAAGAGCTCTTGTGAGGCCTGCCTTTATGTTATGTCCTCTGTAGGGGGGGTAATAGGTCTCTAATTTTCAAGTGGGTAGCCATCTTTCCCTATTTACTTCGTCCTTTATTAAAAATAAAAAAAAAGGCTTCCCATCGACTCTTGCCTTAGTGTTTAAGTTTGGTGAGTGTCAGTGTTGTCTTCCTTTCAAGTCTAGTTATGGGAAGTTTTGTAGCTATATTCTCAGGCTAAGACATTTGTAAGGAACAGTAACAACCAGCAATGACTTTTGAACTGTGCTTAAAATGAGCCTTAAATTCAAATTAGCCTTAAATTCAACAACAAATGGAAATCCCCTTCTATATGGGATTTTATGTGTGTTCAGAATCTCTAGGGCTGGCTTCATTTCCCTGCGCCTGGTCAGTGTGATCAGAGAAAGATCTGCGAACAGCAGTATTGTTGCATTGTCTGGGCCCCTGATGTTTTGCTTTTTTCTGGCTGCCGCCAGGATCAGGTCCCTGGCTTGTTGTCTCAGGAATCTAGGGATCCCATCTTTCGGTACGTCTGGGTTTCTGGGTGCCCCTAGAGCTCTGTGGGCCCTCTCTATCTCCCATAGTGACTCTGGTATTTCCGGAATAATGCCCTTGATGGTGTCTTTCAGGTAAGGCTTCAGGTCTTGTACTGCCTTTGGAATCCCTCTCAGTCTTAAATTATGGCGTCGCAACCTGTTTTCTAGGTCCTCAAATTTATCTTTGAGGGTTTCCACTCTGGAGTAGGTCTGCGAGTGTAGCGCTCTGTCCCTCTCCTGGGCTTCAGCAATCTGGTCTACCATTTCTTCCAGAAGGTGGGTTCTCTGACCCAGGTCATTTATGTCCTTTCTGATAGCATTCACAGTCTTTTCAGTATATGCCTGGAACATTCGTTCTATAAGGGCTATGGATCCCGGTGAGAGGTCCATGTTGCTTTGGGTTGCACCCAGGTCCTCCTGGTCCTCAGAGTTGTCTGAGTGCTCTGTGTTTGCTTCTTGGGTGGTTTCTGGTGTTTTAAAATGATCTGTGATCCTTCTGGTTGCAGTGCCTTTTTTGCATTTCCCCATGTTGAAGCCCAAGGATTAAAGTTACTATTGCATGGGCAGTCTGTGGCTGATGGTCAGTAGTAGTTGCTGAGGGATCAAAGTGGTGGTGCAGATAAATGAATGGGTTTAATGCAAATCACATTTTAGTCATGGTCTTTGGTTGCTTGTGGTCTATCGTGCATGGCTTTTAGAGAGTTGACCCCTCATTTGTGACGCAGGGGGCGGTCAGGGATTTCTCGCCATTTCAAGGTTTACATATAGTGGTTCTGTTTGCAGTCTCTGTTTTTTTGTGTTGAGTGCCACCTGTGTTTTGTCTTGGGCAGGGTCCGTCCTTTAGGGAGTGATTGAGGGGCTTTTCTGTGCAGGGTAGATTGTAGAGTAAACCCTTCCTCTTTACTGATCTATGTTTCCACTTTTACCTTTGTGTAATACCCCTGCTTGACAGTTGGAGTGCTTTGGGGAATAGTGTTGAATCGTTTCTGTCCACTAGGTGTCAGTGAGCCTCCATTCTCTGTCTGCCAGTTGCATAGAGTCAGTGTTACATATGCCAGTTTCTCACATATGGGGCCCTGATTCGCAGGGCTGCCAGAATAAAGGTAAGAAGGATGCAATCCAGCCTTATGTGTTGGTGTGTAAGTTGAATAGTGAGTCTTTATAATTCCAGTTCTCAAAGGTTTAAGTACCCTAAGTTCAGTGTGGGTTTTCCTTGTTTGTACTTGTTTGTTAAGGATAGCAGGCTAGTTAGATGAGGGGTGTATTATAAACAGTGTTGTGCTTGTTTTATACTTGTGGAGGAGATGGGGTTAGGGCTGACATGTATCCCTTCTTCTGCGTGCGCAGTCCTGTCCTATGCCCCTAAAATGGCCGCCTCAGAGCTCTTTTTTTTAGGAGTGACACTCCAACAGCAAGGGCCTCTCTGACCCCCCTAATGCAGGTAAAGATATAGCCACCCTCTATCTTCCTGCTTCTTTCCTCCAGCCCCACCAGTACTCACTTTACAGTTGTGTCTCCAGGCATAGGGTCACAGGGTTAATGGGTAAAGCTCCTGAGGTGATCCTGTGCACCCACAGGCGCCTGGGCCTCCACCTCAGACCTTGCCTCATGCAAATCCAAGATGGCCGCCACCCGATCTTGGGGTCTCTGTAGCTTCCACTGCCTCCTGTGTTGCTCTGACCAGGCCCTTCTGCAGTGTTGCAATTTCTGGCAATGGGTGCCTGTAGCAGGCTCAGGGCCTCTGAAGCTCTCACCTCCCGGTAAGTCGCTGCAGGAAGGCAGTCTTCTAGTGAGATGGCCGGGTGCAGGTTTCTCTGCAGCTGTGCCTTCAGGGGTATATTTTGAGGGTCCCACGGGGGAAATGGGTCCCCCCTCCTCTTCCCCCAGTTGTTTTGAGGGTATGCAGTTTAGTTATGATAACTAGGGCAATTTATAAGCCCACTTTTAGTGCTTTAAGCAGGAGCTCACACTAAACACGTCTAGCTCCAGCATATGGAAGCTCCAGCCCCTATTGTCATTTTTTGACGGGCAAGTCGCTAGTCACAAATAATATTAATATGGTATCAAATGTTGAAATAGGGCAACCATTAGGAAACAGTGATCACAACATAGTCTCATTTGAGATTTAATTAAATAAACAAAATTGTAAGGGGCCAACAAAAATTTTAAGGGTAGATTTTAAGAGCAGCAATACGAAGTATAGACAAAGAGCTGACAGGTAAAAATACTGAACATAAATGGAAAAAGTTCAAATCCTTACTAAATGTACATATTTATCCCCATATACCATGTGAAAATAAAAGTAAAAATAGTAAATTGCATCCCATGTGGCTTAACAATGAATTAAAGATGAAGATGAAGAGTAAAAAACAAACATTTAAATTAGACAAACAAGAGGGGAAAGAGACTGCTTTACGTAAGTACAAGGAAATCAACAAGCCTTGCAAAAGGGCTATTAGACTGGCTAAAATCGAAAGCGAAAAGTTAGTTGCAAAAGAGAGTAAGACTAACCCTAAAACATTTCTTAAATATATTAATGGTAAGAAGGCCAGGAAGGAAGCTATAGGAACATTTCAATGTGACACAGGCCGTCTGATAATTAGTGACCAGAAAAAGGCAAATTAGCTAAATAGGTTATTTTCTTTGGTATACACAAGGGAGGTACCAATGGTTGGGACACTGCAACATAATGGGGCTACACTTCCTTCACCAAATAACTGGTTAATGCAGGATGAAAAATGTAATGTTAATAAAGCCCCAGATCCTGTTGGAATAAATCCAAGGGTACTGAGGGAACTGGGTTCTGTAATAGCCAAAGCATCACATATTATAATTGTCGAACTACCAGACGTCGCCGAAGGCGCTTATCGCCTGCTGTTAAGGCTCATGGCCTAACATTAAATTGCCATTCGCCAAATTGAATAGGGCTCTATATAAGCATATGTCATATTTTTTAAATAACTTTTTACTTAATGAAGAGATTGCTTTTGCATACAAGTTCTCTAACTAAATATCTATGTGTTTAGATGAAGCCATAATCAATTGCCCCATTCGCAATTCAATAAGGCTGTTAGGCTGAAAGCAGTTGATGAACGCCTGACTTAGAAAAAAAAAACATTACAAGACGCAAGAAAAAAAAGGGCGGCCCAAAAAAATGAAAACGAGACTACACAACCTCGGACCGCGCAACACACCACCAAGATCATACCACTTTCACACAGGTACGTACGAGGTACAAAGTACACTACAAAGGACACCAAATACTCGTGAGCCGCGTAGCACAAAGACAAAATACACTACTTTACACTCTTAACTTGCACATCACAACATTACGAATCTACAGTAGCGCTTTACACAAATACACCAACGGTTTGCCCTCACGCACGCAGCCTATTTCTAATGCACAGTTGGGACATTCATACAAAAATCTCCACAGACCAGCAACAGTACAACTGGACATTATATGCTGTAGGAACAGGAAAAAAAGATTGTTAGCTCTTTAGCCTATTGATTGATGGATATATTAATTACAAATAGGTAAAGTAAATTAATTCATTAAGTAACTAATTAATTTATTATTTTTTCTAAAAATAGAGACATATGTATCTGTCTTTGTGATGAGCGCAGACCAGAGGAGAGGCTCGAAATGAGCACCGGAGGTGCTTAGCGGGAGGCTCGAAATGAGTGCCGAAGGTCCTCACAGTACAAAAACATTCATATTGTGTGGAAAACAGCATTGCCATGGCTTACAATTTTATTGACCGTCATTTTTTGACCGGGAAGTCGCTAGTTATATATACTTTTTTAAGATTCACTTAACACAGGGTCACTACCAGATGACTGGAGAAAAGCAGATGTGATATCTATATCTAAGAGTGAAGCAAGAGCAAATCCGGGGAATTATAGAATGTTTATCAAGAGATAATATACAAAAATATGTTTTATGTATATTTGAACAGGATTATAAGTAGGAGTCAACATGGATTTATGAGGGATAGGTCATGTTAAACAAATCTAACTAGTTTCCAATGAAGATGTTAGTAGGAACTTGGATCAAGGCAACTCAGTGGACGTAGTCTTTCCAGATTTTGCAAAGGCTTTTGATACAGTGCCACATGGGAGTCTATTGTTCAAACTAAGGGATAAATATATACACATGGATTGAGAGCTGGCTAAAAGACCGGAAGCAAGGTTTATTATATTTATTAATGACTTAGATGCTGGACTGGAAAGTATTGTCTCCATTTTTGCTGTTGACAAAAAATGGTGCAAGGTCATTTAAGCAGTAAAGGATGTACTTTCCCTCCAAAGGGATTTGCATAAATTAGAGAAATGGGTAACTAAATGGCAGATGAAATTTAATATGAATAAATGTAAAGTTATGCATTTAGGAAGGAAAAATAGCCATGCACTTTATAATCTTAATGGAGTAAATCTAAGGGTATCAGATATTGAAAGGAATTTGGGAGTGCTTGTGGACACCACCTAGGTAACAGTGCTTAATGCCAAGCAGCAGCTGCAAAGGCAAATCAAATATTCACATGTATTAAGAAGGGTATAGAAGCAGGGGAAACAAATTAAACTTATTTGATCACATTATATAAATACATCCAGGATCAATATAACTCTTTGTCAAGTGAACTTTTTGTGCCAAGAAGTTTTTAACTGAAAAGAGGACAACCTTTGAGGTCAGAAGTAAAAAGGTTTCACCTTAAAGAAAAGGGTTTGTCACAGTAAGTCTTGTTCATCTGTGGAATTCTCTAGAAAGGGAGGCAGTGATTCTATACTTAACTTTAAAAAAGGATTGGATATTTTTTTTTCAAAAACATACAAAATACATACAAAAATATGCACAAAAAATGTTAGCAATAACATCTGAATTAATACTTCTCAATGATTCAACAAAACAATATAACCCCTTACACACCACATTCACACCATACAAACTTTTACCCAGTGGTAATACAGGGTACAGCCAATGTATACAGACAGGACAGTAAATGTTTTTAAGAGAACAAAAAACTGTAATTTTCAAAATGCGTTAGATTGTTTAATAGAGTTCCAAATCGACCATTTGAAATTGTCTTGCTTAATAATTTTACCTGTCTCATAAAAATGTTCTAAATCTCTAATATATTCAATTTTGTGGAGAATTTCCAACCAGCAAGGGGGATTTACTTGTTTCCATCTGCTCAGGATTGCTGACTTAACAATGGTACAGATCTGAGCAATAAATGACATTTCCTTCTTATTAGGATCTTCCAAAAAAGTGTGAAGTAGGCAACCATAAGGAGTCGGTATTATTGACTTCTTCAAAATCTTGTCTTTGGGACCTTGAGAAATTTGATAAACTCTAAATGGAACCATATACCATCTATTTAAATTTTTAAAATAAACTTCTCTCTGACCAGCGTTTTTGATATATTTGTTAGTGTTTCTAATGCTTTTTCCCAATTTTCTAATGGAAATGTTTTATTTATATCGTTCTCCCATATTGTCATACTAGTAGATTTTATTTTTTCATAATTGGGTACAATAATATAGACACATTTAGATATAAGATGGGAATCATCCTTCTTTTTAATGAGTGATTCAACTCGAGTAAATTTAGGCCTAATCATTTTATTAAATTTATGTTTAACAATGATCTCAACTGTTGAAAAGTTAACCAGGAATGTGGAGAGATATTAAATTTGGTTCTGAGAAGGTCAAAAGAAGCAAGATCTCCATTAAAAAATAAGTCCCCAAGGGAATGTATATATTTACCTATATCATTAATATTCAGAGGGCTTTGTAAAATGTTCAAAATTGTGTTGAGTGGAGTTAATAAACTTGGGAATGGTATATATCCTTGTTTTTTATTAATACATTGCCAATATTTCAAAATATTCTTAAAAATAAACAATCCTTACATTTATGACTGGATATTTTCTGCAAAAATCAAGGAACCCAGATCTTGTTCTGGTATAAAAGATTTTTCTATCTGTATCCAAGTGTAATTATTTTTATGATCCAACCATTTCAAAATATGTGATAACAAGATAGCATCATAGTAAAATTCAATAAGTGGATATGCAATACCACCATTACTAAATCATCTGGCCATTATCAATCTTTTCAATCTAATTTGTTTACTGGAATGTATACATTTATCAATAAAAAATTGAAATCGGGTAATCCAAACCGCTGGGAAGGAATTCATTCTTGGTAGAATAATCATTTTGATACTAGCGATTCTACCCGTAAACGATAAACACAGATCTTTCCAATATTTAATTGTGTCTTCACATTTATCAAAGGTCTTTCTAGAGTTAATTGAAATCATTTGGCTTATATTTTCACTAAAGGTTATACCCAAATGTGTGAATGTATTTACATTACATTAAAATGTGAAATTAGCCTCAAGAGATTTTTTAGCTTCACTAGAAATAATAATCGTCAAGATTTCTGATTTTAAAGAGTTTAATTTATAGTTGGAAATAAAGCCAAATTTAATAATCAAATTCTGCAATTGAATAAGTGATTCCCTGGGTTGGGTGAGTGATAACAATAAGGTGGTTTTGTACTCTCTCTCTCCCACCCTCACAGCGCCTATAAGATTTACACTTCTAATCGCTTCTGCGAATGGTTTCACTAACAAAGAGGATGGGAGAGAGAAGACACCCCTGCCTCGTGCCGTCACAAATATCAAAACCCAGGGAGTTAAACGTAATTCCTGCAACCGAAGCCGATGGCCTAGAATGTAAAGCCCCTATGGCGTGTGTGCCAAATCTTCCCAGATCCATTTCGGACAATGCCAGTTTCATGTACTCCCACCCTATCCTGTCGAAAGCTTTCTCAGCATCCAAATACATGAAAAGGGTGATAGTAACTGAATTTTTTGCAAAAGCTATTAGGTTCATCAATTTTCTGACATTGTCAGAACCCTGTCTACCAGGCATAAACCCTGATTGATCTATAGATATCAGGTTATCCACTATTTTCCCCAATCTGCTAGCTACATTTTTTTAATATAATTTAAAATCAGCATTAATCAGTGAAATTGGTCTATAGCTAGAACATAATTGTACATTTTTATTTTTTTTAGGGATAACAATAATTGTAGCCTTTGGCATTTCATCTGAGAATTTTCCTTCCTCCTTAATTTCATTAAATAGATCTTTTTAAGACCGGTGTCAAGATTGGGCTGCATAGTTTATAGAATAGATTACTGTAGCCGTCTGGTGTGGGGTTGTACATTTATAATGATGTCAATAATGAGATTGGTTCATTCAGCAAATCTAAGTCGGCCACAGATATCTTTGGTAATTTGTATTCCCCCCAACAATTTTGAATATCTTCAACTGAAGGCCTTTTAAAAGAAGGATCTTGTGAAAGGTTGTATAATTTTTTATAAGCAGCAAAGGCATTAGCGATTTTATTGGGTTTAGTAACCCATTCTCCTTTACCGAGCAAACCCTCAATTCTAGTATTTTGATGTTTCTTTTTAATCTTATTTACCAATAATTTACTTGATTTATTATCATAATGATGACATTTTTGCTGTAATTGCCAAATGGCTTTATCAGAGATTAATTGATTAATGTTATTTATTTGAATTTGTATGTTTGTAATCTCCCTAGAAATTGTGTCATTTGGGTTTAATTTGTTTGTTTTCTCCAAATGATACAATTGTATTAATATTTTGCGCAATGGTGTGCCTCTTTGTTTTATCGACTGGCCTTTCATTTTAATTAGAATGCCTCTAGTAATTGCTTTAAAAGCCGTCCATAACATGCTTCTAGATGGGGCTGAACTTTTGTTAAGGTCAAAAATTCCCTAATTTTGGAAATTAGATAATTCCTGTTCTTATCATTAATAATTAAAGAGTCATCCAATTTCCATAATGGTTTTAGCCTCTACTCCGTTTCAGATTTGATCTTTATGGTAACATAAGCATGGTCAGATATTGTAATAGGACCTATTTCAGCCTGTACTATTAAATTCATAGTCAATGTATCTATAAGAAAAAAAATCTAATCTGGAATACATTTTATGAACTGGAGAAAAGAAAGAGTAATCAGCCCGATTAGGGAACAGAATCCTCCAAGCATCAAATAATTTATTATCAGAGATTAGTTTCAAAAACTGATCAGATTTGCTTTGGATATTAATGAGGTTTTTGATTGGTTTCTGGGCTTTTCTATCAAGATTGGGGTTTAACTATTAGGTTAAAATTAATTTGACCAAAATTGGATATCTTATTCCTATCCCAATTAGTTCCTTGGAGGATTGTTTCATCCATCTTAATATAGAATTCCTTTTGCTGGGAGAATTTAAACATTTTACATTGAAACTTATACATTTAATTGACATGATTTTTTAGATTTTTTTATGATAAAGTGTTACCATTCCATTGGTATTTATGTATATGTATTTATATAATAATTTAGGACCATATAAGAAAAAAGAAAATGTCTAATCTTAACAATCTCAAAGTTTGAATTTCCTTTACTAAACGACTAAACAATTTGATGTTCATACACACAGCCATACTTTTGAAAATCTTAAAAAACATTAGTAAAGACCTTTAACTAGGCTATACGCTATAGGCTATAATAGGATTGGATATATTTTTTTAAATAAAAAAGACATACAGTGCTATCCAGGTTGATTAGAGAGGGAGTATTGATCCAGGGAGGAATCTGATCAGCAGTATCTGGGGTCTGTAATTTACTGTAATTTATACAGTATGTATACACCAGAATATCTGTGGATTTCTATTTTAAAAATAACTCTATTAAAGATAGTATTTGGGGAAAAAAAACAATAGTGTCATATTTCAGGGATGCAAATATGCATGAGGATAAGAAGTGAGTACTTTGGTAGTAGTCAGGCTTTGCAGAGAAACTTAAGAAGTCATTATGACAACCTAGTGATGGTCTAAATCTCTAGGAGGTTATGTTTATTATTTGTCATAAAGGTTATGTTTATTATTTATTTTGCTGTTGCTGTGTACAGAGAGACCGTATGTATTTATATAGAGTGAACACAGTGATTTTGTTAAATAAAAACCAGAATATAGGGAAATTAAAAATTGTGAGATCTGCAAAGGAAAGTAAAATATTAGCATGTATTAAGAAGGGTATAGAATCATGGGAAGCAAATATAATTTTACAACTATACAAATCACTAGTACACCCTCATTTGGAATATGGAGTACAATTTTGGGCACCACTTCATAAAAAGTAAATTTTAGAGCTGTAAAAAAGTACAGAGAAGGGCAACAAAACTAATAAGGGTAATGGCGGGGCCAAGTTATAACGGAAGACTAACCAAATTAAGCTTATTTTTTCTAGATATGATATGATTACCCTATATAAATACATCGAGGGTCAGTATAGAGCTTTGTTAAGTAAACTTTTTGTATCAAGATGACATCCTTTGAGATTATAAGTAAAATATTTCACCTTAAAGAAAGAAAATACTTCTTTACAGTAAGCACGGTTAATCTGTGGGATTCTCTACGAAAGAGGTGGTGACAGCGGATTCGATAGATAAATTTAAAAAAGGATTGAATATATTTTTTAAATAAAAAGGGAATTCTGGGTTATTATGGATAATTAAAGAGGGAGTATTGATCCATGGAGGAATCCGATCGCCAGTATCTGGGGTCAGGAAGGAATTTTAGTTTTTTTCCCTTTTGAGACAATTGGCAATGTTTCAAGGTTTTTTTTCCTCTTTGCCTTCCTCTGGATTAATTAACAACTAATCTGCATATGGCAGAGGAGATCATAGGAGATCTAAAAAGGTTTAACTTGATGGTATAAAAGTCTTTTTTCAACCTTAATTACTATATAAATATGTAAGTATGTAATACAGATATAAACTACACAAGCAAAACCATAACGCTCACTTTCATGCAGACTGATTATTGTATACTTACAGCAAGGCTAGAGCATATAGCCTTTCACTTCCAGTAACTTATTCACTAACCAGATGCAAGCAGTTTCGGATTAGTTTTAGTGATTTACGTGTCAACTGAGGAATGGAATGTAGCACAATGATAGCAGTAGACATATATGGGTAAGGTATATGCAGTACTTTTTGAATACTGGCTTCTGACCATAGGCAAATTATCCCTCACCATTTAGAGTATTCTGTGACAATAAGGGTCACAATCGCCCACCTCTGCACTTGCCACACCAGTGGTTACGCTATTGGTGCCTCTATCAATGAGCTGGTATCACTAGAGAGACAGCTGTGGGCTTAGGACTATTGAAAACCCACATAACCCTGCCACCTGCTTACCCACTAAGGGGCCTTTCTCCTCTTAATGACATCAGCTTCGATGGTCAAGAAACTACAAAGCTAGGAGACTTTATATTGAAAAACTTTATATAAAATACTTTATATTAAAAAATAGGAATTTAAATTTTACAGAGAAGAGGGGACAGAGACTGCTTTACGTAAGTACAAGGAAATCCTCAAGGCTTGCAAAAGAGCTATTAGACTAAAAGAGAAAATGAAAAATTAGTTGCAAAGGAAAGTCAGACTAAAATATTTTTAAATAAATTAATGGGAAGAAGGCCAGGAAGGAAGTTATAGGAACATTACAATGTGACACAGGCCATCTGATAATTAGTGACCACGAAAGGGCAGATGAGCTAAATAGGTTATTTTCTTCGGTATACACAAGAGAGGTACCAGTGGTTGAGTCACTGCAACATAACGGGGCTATACTACCTTCACCAAATAATTGGTTAATGCAGGAGGAAATCCAAAAGAGGTCCTTCCAAGGGTACTGAGGGAACTATATTTAATTTTTCAAGATTCACTCAACACTGGGTCGCTACCAGATGACTGGCGAAAAGCAGAGGTGATACCTATATTTAAGAAGGGAGCAAGAGCAAATCTGGAAAATGATAGACCTGTAAGCCTCACTTCTGTAGTGGGAAATCCTTTAGAAGGGTTAATTAGGGATAATATACAAGAATATGTATATTTGAACAGGATAAGTAGGAGTCAACATGGATTTATGAGGGATAGGTCATGTCAAACAAATCTAATTAGTTTCTATGAGGAGGTTAGTAGGAACCTGGTTCAAGGCAACTCAGTGGATGTAGTCTTTTTGGATTTTGCAAAGGCTTTTGATACAGTGCCACATGCAGACTATTGTGCAAACAAAGGGATAGAGGAATTGCAGTAAATATCTGCTCAAGGATCGAGAGCTGGCTAAAAGACAAGAAGCAAAGGGTTATGGTAAATTGAACATACTCCGATTGGACTAATGTGGTAAGTGGGGTTCCTCAGGGTTCAGTATTAGGTTCTCTCCCTTTTAACATTTTTATTAATGACTTAGAGGTGGGACTGGAAAGTAGTTTCTGCATTTTTGCTGATGACACGAAGTTGTGCAAGGTAATTAAATCAGATAATGATGTACTTTCCCTCCAAAGGGATTTACATAAAATAGAAGAATGGGTATCTAAATGGCAGATGAGATTTAATACAAATAAATGTAAAGTTATGCATCTGGGAAGGAAAAATAGCCATGCAATTGATAATCTTAATGGAGCAAAAATAGGGGTATCAGATATTGAAAGGGATTTGGAAGTACTTGTGGAAAACCACCTAATTTGCTAAGGCAAATAAAATATTAGCATGTATTAAGAAGGGTATAGAAGCAAGGGAAGCAAATATACTTCTGCCACTATACAAATCCCTAGTACGCCCTCATTTGGAATTTGGAGTACAATTGTGAGCGCCACTTCATAAAAAGGACATATTAGAGCTGGAAAAGGTACAGAGAACGGCTACAAAACTAATAAGGGGAATGGACAGGATACGTTATGATGAAAGACTAACCAAATTAAGCTTATTATCTCTCGAAAAAAGGCGTCTAAGAGGAGATATGATTACCTTATATAAATATATCCAGGGTCAGTATAAAGATTTGTCAAGTGAGCTTTTGTGCCAGTAGGTTTTCAACTGACGAGGACATCATTTCAGATTAGAAGTAAAAATATTCCACCTTAAAGAAAGAAAAGTGTTCTTCAAAGTAAGGGTGATTAATCCAGGTGGTGACAGTGGATTCGATAGATAACTTTAAAAGGGGACTGGACTAATTTCGAATTAAAAAGGGCATTCAAGGCTATCCTGGATAATTAGAGAGAGAGTATTGATCCATGGAGGAATCTGATCGCCAGTAGCTGGGGTCAGGAAGTAATTTATTTTGTTTCCTTTGAGACAATTGGCAAAGTTTCACTTGTTTTTTTTTATGTTTCTCTTCCTCTGGATCAATCAATTTATTAATCAATTAATTAATGAACAACTAATCTGCATATTGCAGATCAGAGGAGATCTTAAAGGGTTGAACTTGATGGACTGAAAGTCTTTTTTCAACCCCAATTACTATATAACTATGTACAGTAACTATGTACCTCCTATGTTCCAATGAAGGATCATGAGAATTCCCTGATATACCTGAACTTGGGTAATAACTGAGGCAGTTCAGCTCAACCTACAGCTACAAAACAAGTTTCAACAATGTAGCAAGCTGCCACAATCTCCTCCAGAAACAACAGTGATTAGTTCATTAACTTACAAAGGGTTCAGACCTTGCTGCATCATGACAATGGCAAGAAATACTAATCCCTGGTAAATTAGCACAGCTGTCCATTTGACTGTGCAGATGGCAAAGTACAAAGCAGGACAGCACACTGTAGTGGAGAGAGCAATCGGTTCAAATCAAAACTAAAAGAAGCCTGTGCTCCCTATGTGCTGACAACTGATGAAACTATATGCATAGTGAGGACTCCATTGCCCTGTTACAAAAGCCTAATAGGCATCAAAATTAGTTCCATACAGCAGGAGAAAATATGAAAACTATATTCCCCTTTATCTTACATTTTATTACTAGTGTACTATAAGCCTTTTGTAGTGAGTTGTTAAAATATAGTAAAATTAACAAACTAAATTATTCACTGTTTTCCAGCATTTTAGTATTAGTTAGGCATAAATAATAATATCTTAAGAAAACACTGCTGTCAACAGTTTAACTCAATTTTGGGGAGAGAACTGATTTATATTACTCAAACCCTGGCGCCATTTTCAGGGACAGATTAACATATCTGGCACCTCTAGGCACAAACACCTTAGTCGCCGCCTGGCTACAGGTACACATGCATATAGCTCTCCCCACACCCTTCTTTGTCCTCTAACAATTATAAGACATAAACATGGGTTATATATGCTACAGTCATTATCTTGTCATATCTATTCACATACATACATGCTATGCAAGACATATGGCTATAAGGCATGAATCTTTGAGAAATATTAGAGGTGTCAGATCTTAGCATATGAGCCCCTTAATATATATTATAGACCTGCACAGATTCTATAATGTTATCCAAGGGGCTGAGTAAGCCTAGTAACTTTTACTGTGCAGGTAACTGCTGTCAAGACAATGGACCCAGTGCTAATCAGTAACTAATGGTAATTATCTCTTTTTTTACTAAACATACTAATCCATTTGTGGGTGAACCAGAAATGATGAACTTCAAAGTTAGTTTATTGTAGGAAAATGTACTTTTTAAAAATAACATTTAATTGATAACCTTCTTCTGATGACTTTTAATTTATACCATATTTGGTACTTGAGTCAATTTAATTACCATTTAATTATTGCCATTTATTATCACACAGTTGTTTGGCTCCTTTTTAAATCATAATCATAACAGAAATCATCCAAATGGCCCTGATCAAACGTTTACATACCCTTGAATGTTTGGCCTTGTTACACACAAACAAGGTGACACACATAGATTAAACTGGCAATTAAAGGTTATTTGCCCACACCTCTGGCTTTTTAAAATTGCAATTAGTGTCTGTGTATAAATACCGAATTAGTTAGTTAGCTCTGCCATGGATGAACTGTGCAGGCTATATACTGAGCCATGGGGAGAAGAAACAAACTGTCAAAAGTCCTGTGAAACAAGGTAATGGAAGTTCTTAAAGATGGAAAAGGCTATAAAAATATATCTATAGTCATGAAAATGCCAGTCAATACTGTTCAATCACTTATTAAGAAGTGGAAAATTCAGGGATCTCCTGATACCAAGCCAAGGTCAGGTAGACCAAGAAAGATTTCAGCCACAACTGCCAGAACAATTGCTCAGAATACAAAAAAAAAACACTGGTAACATCACGAGAAATACAGGCTGCTCTGAAAAGACGTGTGGTTGTTTCAATGAGCACAATATGACAATGCCAGAAAGAAGCCTTTACTGTGTCAATGCCACAAAAACAAGCCTTGTTACAATATGCCCAACAACACCTTGACACACCTCACAGCTTCTGGCACACTGTAAATTGGAGTGACGAGACCAAAATAGAGCTTGATGATCACAACCATAAGCGCTATGTTTGGAGAGGGGTCAACAAGGCCTATAGTGAAAAAAATACCATCCCCACTGTGAAGCATGGTGGTGGCTCACTGATGTGTTTTTTTTTTTTTGGGGGGGGGGGGGGTGAGCTCTAAAGGCACAGGCATTCTTGTGAAAATTGATGGCAAAATGAATGCAGCATGTTATCAGAAAATACTGGCAGACAATTTGCATTCTTCTTCATGAAGGCTGTGCATGGGACGCTCTTGGACTTTACAACATGACAATGACCCTAAGCACAAGGCCAAGTTGACCCTACAGTGGTTACAGCAGAAAAAGGTGAATATTGTGGAGTGGCCATCACTGCCTCCTGACCTTAATATCATTGAGTCACTCTGGGGAGATCTCAAACATCATGCAAGACGACTAAAGACTTTGCATGATCAGGAGGCATTTTGCCAAGACGAATGGGCAGCTATACCACCTGTAAGAAATTGGAGCCTCATAGAAAACTATTACACAAGACTGCCCGCTGTCATTGATGCTAAAGAGGGAAATACACAGTATTAAGAACTAAGGGTATGTAAACTTTTGGTCAGGGCCATTTGGGTGATTTCTGTTATCATTATGGTTTAAAAAGGAGCCAAACAACTATGTGATAATAAATGCTTCAATAAAAGACATTTTTCTGATTGCATGATCAGTCTTATTTTCAAAATAAATGCCAAAATTTCACACTTTCTGCTAGGGTATGCAAACTTTCAAGCACAACTGTAGATAGAAAGATAGATACTGTAAATAGATGGATGTACTGTCAGACAGATGGGCATGGAAATACATGGACATGGAAGATACATGGACATGGAAATTGTTCACATTAGATGTGTCACATGTATAAAAGCATTTTATCTTAAAAATCCCAATGTGGGGTGTATGTCAAACAAAAACATTTTAAGAATTGCCCTGTAATGCTGGCATTTTAAAGTACCATTTCAAGACGTAGCTAGGTAAGTTTGTTTTAATGTTTGTTTATTTATCATCAAATCTATTTTCATGAACTGATCACCTAAATGCCTTCTATATGAAAATAAAGGGTATTCCCAAAACATCTTATCATATGTAACATCATTCTTTAGCAATGGTCAATATTTCATAATAGTATTACGTATTAATTAGCATATATATATCAAACTGTCTGAAAAAAGGTTTTCTTTCTTTTAGTGTTTTTATCTTCTGGCTGGTCAGAAGCTGGTCCCTATCCATCTGTCTAACCTTTTACATAGTTTAACATAAATCTATTTCATCACAACCCTTACTCAAAATGGGTTCAAAATGGGTTTGTCATCTTCTTAGCTTGTACTTCTCAAAGTTATCATCATTTGCTCTCTTAATATAACTGACCTTTCTTAGTATTTTCTTACTACCAACAGGATAAATAGTTACATAGTAATTGAGGTTGAATAAAGATGCTCAGCCCATCAAGTTCAACCTTTTTAGATATCTTCTGATCATTAAAATATGTGTATTATTTATTACCCGTGAAATTATTTAATATAAAAGTTCAAACAAAATCTTTATTTTGAGTTGCCTAACCCGGCTTACTCATTTGTGATTAAAAAGAAGTTAAAAATAAAAGTATTGAAGAGAAACCTTGCTGGTAGATTAGATACGAGGAATACCTGTGGCAGCCTTTGAGAAAGTTACCATACTGGTAACGAAACCGGTCAGGCGACAGCCATACTACTTTGTGGACAACCAGGCACAAATATATGGACCTTGAGGCTTCATGCATCAAAGTGCAGTAAGTAATAGCCTTATGGCTTCATGTATATTTTTGCTTAGATAATTCTAAGACATGCACGTATGTCTAAGCATTGGTATCTTTTGGTCCCCTTATTAGGGTAAACACCCAGATCAATTTTTCATCACTATTTTAGTGTGATCTAAGGGGGATATCAAGACCTTTGAGATAGCTAGTGATCTGAATATTTATAATCATAATAGTACCCAAATAAAACTGGCACATGAGCCTTTATAAGTCCTCAATAGTATTGGTCTCTTTGAAGACTATATATCCTTTGAGCCCTGGTTGGTACCATTTTTAAATTTTATAAAAGTTTTTTATGAAGCCCTGAGTGATTGACACCATCTATTACATTTTTTGTTTATCCTATGATTTACAATTTTTTGTTCATATGAGGATAAACTCCTTTCTCTACTACCTTTCACTACTATAGTCTTTCATACACTTCACTTGTTATTTACCTGTACGGTTTTAGGAAGATTTTGATTTATCCATCCACCATCATATCTATACACCACCACAGGTGCCTACACATATTCCATATTCCAGGATCACAGTAGTGATTTTCCCTTTATTCGCCCCTCCCCCGCCCCCCCCCCCCCTTCTCTTTCTTCACACCTTCACTATATTCATCCTTTACCATTTAACTAACGGTCAATGCACATAGTTACACAATTTTATTCACAAACATCCCATCCCTTAGCTGCTTCTTTCTGGCTCTTTTGCATATTCTAGTTTATTTTCTAGAGCATCACATATCCACTTGGTAGTTTAGTTAGGTATTCCTCGTATTTAATCTACCAGCAAGGTTTCTCTTTAATACTTTTATTTTTAACTTTTTTTTTATCACAAATGAGTAAGCCGGGTTAGGCAACTCAAAATAAAGATTTTGTTTGAACTTTTATATTTAATAATTTAATCTATAATATTGATCAGGTGTCAGGCACCAACCCCAAATAATTGTATTATTTATTACCCGGTAATAATTGTTAATGGCTAAATATTAATTATTAATTGATCCAAAGGAATGCAAACAGGAAAAAAACAAAAAACATTTGACAATTGTCCCATAAGGGAAAAAAAACATAAATTCCTTCCTGACTGGCGATCAAACTCCTCCCTGGATCAATACTACCTCTCTAATTATCCGGGATAACCCTGAATGTCATTTTTATTCAAAAATATATCCAATTCCTTTTTAAAGTTATCTATTGAATCTGCTGTTTGGTAGAGTTTAACCACCCTTACTGTGAAGAATCCTTTTCTTTCTTTAAGGTGGAATTTTTTTTCTTCTAACCTCAAGGGATGTCCTCTTGTCAGTTGAAATCCTCTTGGTACAAAAAGTACACTTGGCCAATTCCTATATTGATCCTGTATGTATTTATATAAGGTAATCATATCCCCTCTTAGGCTCCTTTTTTCTAGAGAAAATATGTTTAATTTGGTTAGTCTTTGTTCATAACTTAGCCTCTATTCCCCTTATTAGTTTTGTTGCCTTTCTCTGTACCTTTTACAGCTCCAATATGTCCTTTTTATGAAGTGGTGCCCAAAATTGTAATCCATATACTAAATGAGGACGTACTCGGGATTTGAATTGTGGCTGAATTATATCTGCTTCCTTTGCTTCTATAGCCTTTTTAATACATGCTAATATTTTACTTGCCTTTGCAGATGCTGCTTGGTATTGAGCACTGCTACCTAGGTGGTTGTCCACAAGCATTCCCAAATCCCTTTCAATATCTGATACCCCTAGATTTGCTCCATTTAGATTATAAAATGCATGACTATTTTTCCTTCTCAAATGCATAACTTTACATTTATTTGTATTAAATATCATCTGCCATTTAGTTGCCCATTCCTCTAATTTATGCAAATCCCTTTGGAGAGAAAGTACATCTTTTTCTATTTTAATTACCTAGCACAACTTAAAGTCATCACCAAAAATGCAGACAATACTTTCCAGTCCTACTTCTAAGTCATTAATAAATATGGAGAGGACCTAATACTGAATTCTGAGGAATGCCACTTACCACATTAGTCCAATCTGAGTATGATCCATTTACAACAAACCTTTGCTTCCTATATTTTAGCCAGCTCTCAGTCCATGAGCAGATATGTACTGCAATTCCTGTATCCCTTAGTTTGCACAATAGTCTCCCATGTGACACTGTATCAAAAGCCTTTGCAAAATCCAAAAAGACTACATCCACTGAGTTGCCTTGATCCAGGTTCCTACTAACCTCCTCATAGAAACTAATTACATTTGTTTGACATGACCTATCACTCGTAAATCTGTGTTGACTCTTACTTATAATCCTATTTAAATAGACATATTCTTGTATACTATCCCTTATTAACCCTTCTAAAAGCTTCCCAACTACAGATGTGAGAATGGAAGCTGTCTGCATGTAGAAGCTGTCTGCATGTTTTTATCAGTAACTTTTGCAAATTGTTTCAATATTGCCTTCTTTCAATATTACTTTTTCATCTAAAAATGTATTCATTAGAATATTGCAAAGTGAATGTATTGATATCATGAACCTCTTTGATATTTTATCCAGATAACCTATATTTCCTGTCCATAATAAAAATATGTCATTCACATATCTATAGTATTTTAAGATATTCTTAGCAAATTTCTTTGATAATAGGAACTTCTCTTCAAAGTGAGTCATAAAAAAAAAAGCCCTATTTGCCCTCATTGCCCTATCCTGTAATTGAAGGAAAAAAATATTTCCCAAATCTAATTTTTTTTTCTAATACCATATTTAATATTGTATTCATAAATGTGATAAAGCTATTGGATAATTCAATTTTTTACATCTTACCTTCAACTTCTTCTATATTTGAAATAGTTATGTAAAGACTATGGCCCCTATGCTAATCCC
Organism: Discoglossus pictus; assembly: GCA_027410445.1. Lineage (NCBI taxonomy): Eukaryota > Metazoa > Chordata > Amphibia > Anura > Alytidae > Discoglossus > Discoglossus pictus. The sequence continues at coordinate 166,435,383 of CM050165.1, forward strand.
ATCAAAATTGATTATGAGTACCATAGGGACACAGAAAATACTACCTAGCTATGTTAATCACACACCCTTAAAAAATTGCAAGTGAACTGCTATGAGCCACGTGCTATGAGTGAACTATACTACAAAGCCGAAAAGCACTGCACAAATCCCCATTGATTTTTGCACTGACAATAAATTACAAGTTACTCCCTGACACTCTGACACCCAAACCCTATGCTAATAGAAAATGTCCCCCCTCACTAATTATTACAAATACCAAAGACCACTTGTAAAGGCGTTAAAAACCTCTGCTTACTGCCCAGCAACATTTAAAGAGGCAGTAAACTGTCTCTGCCCAACTACCCTGTCCTCTAAAACCCCAGCCACTGCAAGGGGGGGGTCCATAAAGGAAGCCCCTTGCACTTAAAAGTAACCAACATGCTGTAGGGGGTCCCGATTGGGACTCCCTGGCACCTATTAACCTCTCATTGCCAGGGAGTCACAATTGCTCCATAAAGGATCTGCACCATCAATTTAACCCCTTAAAGGACCTGTGTCATCTAAATAGTTAACCCTGCCGTGGGGGTACTACAATTAGGCCCGCGGCACCTAAAATTAACCCCACATGCTGCGGGGAACCTTGCAGGGCCTAAAACATTCCAGATCAGGAACCCACAGGATTTAAAAATGAAAAGCCTCCTGCGCTATGTCTAAATTTAACCCTGCTGTGTGGGTACTATAATTATTCCATGTGGCACCTAAAAGGAACCCCTATCATCCACAGGGGTCTATAAAGATCCCCCATGTCCAATAGGTGTCTATATAGACCCCTATGGTACAATTATTAACCCATCACAACCCATGGAGGTCTATGCAGATGCACCAGGACCCCCATGACACTGTAAGTTAAATCACTAATCTACGCTACACTAATCTACCCTCCAATAAACTAATAAATATAAAATATCCTCCCACTAGTTACATAAATGAACCCCCACTAAATAACTAAATGAATCTCCCACTAACTGATTAACCCCCAATAGCTAAGCACCATTAACCAATTAAACTCCCAATAACTACCTAAACTCCACAATTAACAAACTAACCCCCTAATTAACTACCTAGCCCCATAATTAACTACCTAACCCCCAATTAACTTATCCCTCTAATTAACTACCTAATGCCTCTTACAGTGAAAATAAAAAATAATACATTAAATATAACTGTTAAAATAAAAAATAAATGTAACCTGAAAAAGAAAGAGGTTTATAATCCTACTTACCTTCTTAAAATCATCCTCCAGCGCTGATCAACGACACTCTGGTCCTCAATCTTCTGCCCTAAATAAGGCAAGCTTTCCAGCTTTATTGAAGGAGGTCCAGTCCTCTTCTTTTTCCTAGGAGGAGCTCCTCTCTGTACTTGATGCAGCTTAAATAAGGCATTGGAGCATTCTGGTTGGCTGAAATAGATGTCAATCATATTTCAGCCAATCAGAATGGGTTTTGGGATGTCACCCTGCTCATTCTCTAATTTCAGATTGCTCAGATTGAAAGATCCCTTAAATGACCCACGAGACAGGTCTAAGTTAATTTTAGGTTTCAGGGAGTCCTGATTGGCACTAGAAATTACCGATAGTCATGATGTGGCCTTTCACTATAATGGTATAGCTATGAACACAATCAGTGTGCCATTTGAACTATCACTATCTAACTGTGATGTTGTGGAGCCACAGTGATGTAGCATTTGATAGGTGTACATTTGATAGGTGTACATTTTATAGGCTATATATAGACATAATATAGGCTACTTGATAATAATCATATAATTGCATGTAAACACATAACCATTTATATTATTTGAAAACAGGGGTCTGCATCCTCAATGTGTAAAGATTTCATTAGACTAATTAATCAGTCAGATTTTTTGGAGGATGACATGTTTCAGCAATACAATAGGAAATTAATGGTTTGATCAAAATATTTAAACAGGCATATCAGCATTGGTACTAAGTGAGCATAAATACAGTCCTGTTCATTTGAACACTAAGGATAAATATGCATACACATGCCATGCAAGATCAATCTTGAGGAGGGATGACATTTAGATAACAGATGATAGCCATTGTGTCAATATATTACTTACATTTTTTGCTTACACTGCTTGTAGATGACATAATATTAATGGATCAGATTTTTCATTAAAAAGAAATAACAGGTTGATCAGTAAGAGAAAAAATGAAATGCAAAATTTGATCTGCAACATCTCTTGTCAAAAGCATTCATATGCAGCCCACTATCTCCTCCTCTTGTCCTTGTCTGGGCCTCCACCCCCTGTGCCACGACCCTTCTCCATGTCCCACAATGAGGAAGGTTTTTAGGGGGTGGTCTGCCATCTTGTGGTGGCTGGGTGGCTCAGGTATTGGAGGCAAATAGGGGGAGAAAGTGGGGCCAGCCATGGCTTCAGAAAGTTGTAGCAAATGACTCTCCAATGAAATGGCAGAAATTACAAAATCCTCAGCGCACTCTGGTTCATTGGACCGCATTTGTTGGAATCGCTCCATTTGGACATTGTGCCTCCTCCTCTCCCTATTGGCACTCCTTGGGATGTTATTTGAGGTTGTCACCTCAGCTCTTAGGAGTGATGTCTGCTAGGTTGCCAAAAGTGTGAAAATGGTTTCAACATTTGTTATGGTTTCTGTAACAATGGTTTCCTTCCACTGACTCTGAATATCCTGAGATGTGTCGAGCATACATGTGGCAACAGAAGGCAGAGGCATTGATGGTGGTGTAGGCACAGTGGGGAGTTGCTAAGGATCTGGTGTGGTGACTGCTGGTGGTGGTGGTGGACCTGTTGAATGTTGTGTCAAAGGGGTTGTTGGAGGTGTTGCTGGAGGTGGTTTGATAAAGAGAGGCATTATCTCTTGAAAGCTTGTCGCTTTATAATAAATACGTTTGTCCAATAAAAAAGGTATCACTAATCACTGCAATACTCTTATTATTCAACTACATATATATATATATATATATATATATATATATGTATTGTTACTCTATGTGTGTATAAATTATGTGTTATGATTATTATGTGTTAAAAAATGTAAGTGGGATAGAATGTACCTCTCTCGCTCCAAAACCCTCCAAACTTCTAAGACCTGCATGGTTACTTGCTCAGTTTCAACACAGTCAAATTGTGAGCCTTTGGACAAAAAGCTTTTAAAGTCTTTATCTGGCAATTAATTAGCCTTTTTGCTGTTCCCATTGGTTCCTATGGCTGCTCCCCAGCATTACTTGTGTCAGAAATCACATCTACAGTGGAAAGCATGGTTTACAGATGTTGGCTGAATTACATAATTTGGGAGCGTGAATGTTTTACATCACCAGGTAAGATAGGGAAAAAAATCTTCCACAGTCAATTTACTGCAGTGCCCTAAGTAAGAGCACTTGATTTACACGGAGGCCTATGGCACATATTCTAATCCCCTATACCGCTGATTACACCATGTTTAAAAGCAAAGCAAAAATACCTAGCTATGCTAATCACCCATCTTTGAAACATTGCGAGAGAACTGTTACGAGTAACCGTGGCAAGGCAGAGACAAAAATTATGGCAAACTTTTACCTTGATTTTTGCACTGCCAAAAGATTACAAATTACTCCATTAGACGTTTACACCAAAACCCTATTTTAATCAAATTTTACAGATCACTTGCAAAATAGGGCAGTGCGTAACATCAAAAATATTACTTATACTTTAAACCATTTAAATCTATTGTATTTAAAACCATTGCGGAATGCCAAAGCAGCAGTTAAAGAGACAGTATAGCACCAAAAAACAATAGAGAATGATGCATGCATCATTATTTGCCATTTTACAGTCTATATATATCACATATTATAATTGTCAAACTGCGATTCGTCGTCACGCTTGCAACGCAGTTTGACAACGATCCGATCGCAAAGACGGGGGGGGGGGGTAGAGACACAGGGGAGGGAGAGGAGGGGGTAAATGAGACACAGGGGAGGGAGAGGAGGGGGGAAGACACACAGGGAAGTGACAGGAGGGGGAAGAGATACAGGGGAGGGAGAGGAGGGGGGAAGATACAAAGGGGAGGGAAATGGGGGGGAAGAGACACGAGGAAGGGGGGGAGCAGACACAGGGGGAAGGGAAACAAGGTGGGAAGAGACACAGGGCAGGAGGGAGACACACAGGGGTGGGAGAGGATGGTGTAGACACACAGGGGAGGGGGGAGAGACACAGAGGAGGGGGGGAGACACAGGGGAGTGAGAAGAGGGGGGAAGAGACACAGGGGAGTGAGAGGAGGGGGAGAGACACAGGGGAATGAGAGGGGGGAGAGACACAGAGGGGGGACACAGAGAAGGGGGGAGACACAGGGAAGGAAGGGGAAGACACAGAGGAGAGGGGGGAGAAACACAGTGCAGGGAGAGGAGTGGGGATAGACACAGAGCAGGGAGATGAGGGGGGAGGAGACAAAGGGGAGGGGGGAGACACACAAGGGTGGGAGAGGAGGGGGTAGACACACAGAGGAGGGGGAAGCGACACAGGGGAATCAGAGGTGGAAGAGACACAGAGGAGTGGGGAAAGACACAGGGAGTGAGAGCAAGGGGGAGGATAGACACAGGGGAGTGAGAGGAGGGGGAGAGACACAGGGGAGTGAGAGGAGGGGGGAGAGACACAAAAGGAGAAAGGGGGGAGAGACCCATGGAAGGGAGATGAGGGGAAGAGACACAGGGGAGAGGGGAGGCACAGAGGGGTGGGAGAGGATGGGGTAGAGACACAGGGGACGGGGAGGCGAAGCGAGGAGCCGCATTTGAGGAAGTGGAGGCTCCCACCGCCACCGCAACCTTTATGGACTTAGCATCCGCAAATACGAGCCGCGGGACTACCGCCCGAAACCCGCGCACATGAGCACATTAAAAATGCAAAAAATACACACAACAAACTTACCCACAGCAAGGGGGGTACCCAGCACCTCTAAAAGTGAAGTTACACGTCAATTTAACTAGAAATTCAAGAGTTTAGACACTCAAAAATCCCTAAGCGAGAGAATAAATGGCCACCGAAGAAAACAAGGCTGCACGACCCAGGACCGCCCAGACACCTACAATTTACCCAAGAAGGGATCCGAGATAAGCTCGGAAACCCGCATTAAACCCATGGGATCCCAGATAAGCTGGGAATCCCGCGTTAACCCCACATTAACCCTCGCAGTGGGGGTCCCCGATCGTATGCGATCGGTGAGCCCCGCTGCAATGAAAATTCAAAATTTCCACCTTTTGGGTTCTTAAAGGACCGTAAAGGTCCTTAAAGGACCCGTAATATAAACAAAAAAATTAACCCTATCACGCATGGGGCTCTATACAGAGCCACATCAACCCCTAAAAACCCTGTCATTCATGGGGGACAGTACAGACCCCCATAAGCACTTAATTAACACAGTCACTCATGGGGGTCATAATTAACCCTATAACCCATGGGGTCAATACAGACCCCCATAAGCACTTAATTAACCCCCTTAGTCATGGGGGTCAATACAGACACCCATAAACCCCTAATTAACCCTGTCACTCATTAGGGTCAATACAGACCCCCATAATACATATAATTAACCCTGTCACTCATGGGGGTCAATACAGACCCCCATAAACCCATAATTAACCCTGTCACTTATGGGGGTCAATACAGACACCCATAAACCCTTAATTAACCCTGTCACTCATGGGGGGCAATAAAGATCCTCATAAGCACTTAATTAACCCTGTCACTCATGAGGGTCAATACAGCCCCCCATAAGCACTTAATTAACCCTGTCACTCATGGGGGTCAATACAGACGCCCATAAGCCCTTAATTAACCCTGTCACTCATGGGGGTCAATACAGACCCCCATAAACCCATAATTAACCCTGTCACTCATGGGGGTCAATACAGACCCCCATAAACACTTAATTGACACTGTCACTCATGGGGACAATACAGACCCCGATAAACCCATAATGAACCCTGTCACTCAGGGGGGTCAATACAGACCCCCATAAACCCATAACTAATCCAATCACTCATGGGGGTCAATACAGACCCCCATAAATCCATAATTAACACTGTCACTCATGGGGCTCAATACAGACCCCCATAAACCCATAATTAACCCAAAATTTATGGGGCTCAGTACAGACCTCTATAAGCACTTCATTAACACCCTTACTTGTGGGGGGTCAATACAGAAACCCATAAACCCCTAATTAACCCTGTCACTCATGAGGGTCAATAAAGACCCCATAAACACTTAATTGACACTGTCACTCATGGGGGACAATAAGGAGCCCCATAAACCCATAATGAACCCTGTCACTCAGGGGGGTCAATACAGACCCCCATAAACCCATAATTAATCCAATCACTCATGGGGGTCAATACAGACCCCCATAAATCCATAATTAACACTGTCACTTATGGGGCTCAATACAGACACCCATAATTAACCCTGTAATTTATGGGGGTCAGTACAGACCCCCATAAGCACTTCATTAACACCCTTACTCATGGGGGGTCAATACAGTAACCCATAAACCCCTAATTAACCCTGTCACTCATAAGGGTCAATACAGACCCCTATAATACATTTAATTAACCCTGTCACTCATGGGGGTCAGTACAGATCCCCATAAGCAATTAACACTATCAGTCGTAGGGGTCAATACAGACCCTCATAAACCCATAATTAACCCTGTCACTCATCGGGGTCAATACAGACCCCCATAAACCCTTAATTAACCCTGTCACTCATGGGGGGCAATACAGACCCTCATAAGCACTTAATTAACCCTGTCACTCATGGGGATCAAAAGAGACCCTCATAAGCCTCTATTTAACCCCATCAGTCCCATAAGGGTATATTATTACCCTTATTGGGCTGTTACAATCCAAACATTAACCGCATAAGTGCCATGACGGTCCTCATGGACCATCATGCCACTAAGTATAAACACTACACTGCAATATAGCCCCTCGATAAAACATTACATCTAAACTAACCACCCTCTACACTAACATATTACCATCTACACTACCTACCTATCCTACCTATCTACCCCCTAACTCCCCCACCGCTCTTATAACAGAAAGAAAAAAAACAAGTCACCAAAAAGAAAAAAATCTACATTACAGAAAATAAAATAAAACCTAACTCACAAAAAATAAAAAAGGAATATTACAGAAAATAAAAATACATTACAACCCCCCACTACAGAAAAAAAAAACATTACACACCTGAAAAGGAAATACATACTGTATAATACATACAATACAAATGAAATGAAATAATATACAATACCCCCCAAACTATCTAATATACAATAAATCCTATCTATTTAATATACATCCCCAATCTATCTAATATACAATAAATCCTATCAATCAAATATACATCCCCCAATCTATCTAATATACAATACATCCTATCTATCTAATATTCATTCCCCAATCTATCTAATATACAATACATGCTATCTATATAAAATACATCCCCCTATCTAACATACAATAAATGCTATCTCTATCTAAAAGACCCTAATTATAATTTAAAATAAAATAATTAAGACCACTTACCTTTGCAGATGTCCCTTCAGATCAGCAATCTAGGGAAAAAAATATAAATAAATTAGTGCAACACATTTACAGAAAATAAATAAACATTATAAACATTCAAAATATTCTACTCGCCTTTTCAGCATGTCCCCGTCCTTCTTCTTTTCTTCTTCACCAGTGCGGCCCCTGTTAAAAACAACCATAACATTATGATACATACATAAACATAAAACAAAAGAAAATAAACATAATCTACATTGTACTTGCCTCCCCGCGATGTCTCCAGGCATCCTCCTCTTCTACCCGGCCCTGGAACCGCGCTCTAACAAAAAAAAAAAAAGAACAGAGACCCGCACTCGCGGACCTCCGCGACGCTAATGAGCTTTCCAGAGCCTTTTCCGGAAGAAAATAGGCAATGGCGCCTTCTGATTGGTTGAAAATGCTGCCTATCAATTTCAGCCAATCAGAAGCTGCCAATGTGTGAGCCAATCAGAAAGGGATACACCCCAAAATCCCACTCTGATTGGATAATGCACCTGTCAATCTTTATTTTAACCTATCACAAGGCGCAGATGCCTTCAGCCAATTACAATGGAATACACCCCCACATTTTGATTGGCTGGAGGCATCTGCGCATTCTGATTGGTTGCACTGACAATAGCCAATCATAATGGGATACACCCCCATGTACTGATTGGCCGAAGGCATTTGCGACTTCTCATTGGCAGTTGTCAATATCAGTAATACAGCCAATGAGAAGGCACAGATGTCTTCAGCCAATCACCCCGTGGGGGTGTATCCCATTATGATTGGCTGATGGCAATAAAGCTTTCTGATTGTGTTAAATAAAGATTGACAGGTGCATTATCCAATCAGAGTGTGGGGTGTATCTCTTTCTCACTGGCTCACACATTGGCGTCTGATGGTTGGCTGAATTTGATAGACCGCGTTTTCAGCCAATCAGAAGCCGCCATTGCCAATTTTATTCTTGAACACTCCGTAGGAGGCTCATTAGCGTCGGGGAGGTTCGCAAGTGCGGACCTCCGTTAGTTTTTTAACCATTTTTTTTTAGAGCGCTGATTATTTCAGGGCCCATCCGGGGCAGAAGAGGAGGAGGCCGGGGACATCGCGGGGAGGTAAGTACAATTTAGATTATGTTTATTTTATTTTGTTTTATGTTTATGCATGTTTTATTAATGAACCAAGATGGCCATGTCATAGAAGAGAGGTCATCTACTTGAGAAAGACCTGACAATCCACTCCAGTATCTTTGCCAAGAAAACCTTATGGAAAAGCACTACCAGAGACATAATGGTATCGCTATATCTAATCAAGTCGAGATGAAATCATGCTGTGGAGATCTCTAGAGGGAAAGAATAATCCATTGCTGCAAACAAGTCAGCATAGGATCCTTGAATGTTAGAACTATGACACAAGGAAAACTGGATATGGTCAAACATGAGATGATAAGATCATTGATATAATTGGGAAATAGCGAATTCAAATGGACTGGAATAGGTCAATTTATATCAGAAAACTACTTCTTCTGTGGTCAAGAATCTTGAAGAAAAAAAAGTATTAGGCTTCATAATTAATCAAAGCAGTGCCCGGTTACAAGCGCAAAATTTGAGTTCAAGATAAGCTATTTAACATCATATTGATCTACAGTGCCTTGCAAAAGTATTCACCCCCCTTGCCTTTTTACCTATTTTGTTACATTACAGCCTTAAGTTCCATGTTTTGTTAATCTGAATTTTATGTGATGGATCAGAACACAATAGTCTAAATTGGTGTAGTGAAATTAGAAAAATATATACATAAAACTATTTTTTAGAAATAGAAAACATTAAATTTGCACATGCGTATGTATTCATCCCCTTTGTTATGAAGCCCATAAAAAGCTCTGGTGCAACCAATTACCTTTAGAAGTCGCATAATTAGTGAAATGATGTCCACCTGTTTGCAATCTAAGTGTCACATGATCTATCATTACATGTACACACCTTTTTTGAAAGGCCCCAGAGGCTGCAACACCTAAGCAAGAGGCACCACTAACCAAACACTGCCATGAAGACCAAGGCACTCTCCAAATAAGTAACGAACACTGTTGTTGAGAAGTTCAAGTCAGGATTGGGTTATAAAAAAATATCCAAATCTTTGATGATCCCCAGGAGCACCATCAAATCTATCATAACCAAATGGAAATAACATGGCATAACAGCAAACCTGCCAAGAGAAGGCCACCCACCAAAACTTGTGGACCGGGCAAGGAGGGCATTAATCAGAGAGGCAGCACAGAGACCTAAGGTAACCCTGGAGGAGCTGCAGAGTTCCATAGCAGAGACTGGAGTATCTGTACATAGGATGACAATAATCCGTACGCTCCATAGAGTTGGGCTTTATGGCAGAGTGGCCAGAAGAAAGCCATTACTTTCATTAAAAAAAAATAGCACGTTTTGAGTTTGTGAAAAGGCATGTGGGAGACTCCCAAAATGTATGGAGGAAGGTGCTCTGGTCTCATGAGACTAAAATTTAACTTTTCAGCCATCAAAGAAAACGCTATGTATGGCGCAAACCAAACACATAGCATCACCCAAAGAACACCATCCCCACAGTGAAGCTTGGTTGGGGGCCGCATCATGCTGTGGGGATGTCTTTCAGCAGACTGGCAAATTGGTCAGAGTTGAGGGAAAGATGGATGGTGCTAAATACAGGGATATTCTTGAGCAAAACCTGTACCACTCTGTGCGTGATTTGAGGCTAGGACGGAGGTTCACCTTCCAGCAGGACAATAACAGGCAGGTTTAGGAGTACAAAATGAAGCAGGTCTGTCAAGATAATGCATCATGTGTAAGGCTGGGCTGGATGAATCCGAAGCCATAATCAATATCGCTGGTAGAAACTTCATATTTACTCTGATGGCTGAAATTGCGGAGTATCTGAAGGGACTATTGATGAGGGTAAAATAAGAGAATGCAAAATCTCAGTTCCTGGCAAACAGTTGGGGATGAAGAGGAGGCAATGACAGATTTTATTTTCCTTGGCTCCCAAATCTCTACAGCCATAACATTAAAAGACATTTGTTTCTGGGAAGGAAAGCTATGGGAAGCCTGGACAAGCTATTAAAATGTAAAGATATTTCACTATCAGTATATTTAGAACTATGGAATTCTCAGTAGTAGCATTTGGATCTGAGAGTTTGACCATAAAAAAGACTGAGCGCCTTAGAATTGACCCCTTTGAATTGTGGTGCTGGTGAAAACTGCTTAGAGTCCCTTGGACTGCAAGAAGATCCAATAAATCAATACTACAGGAAATCAAGCCAAACTGTTTAATGGAAGGTTTTATCATGTGGCTAAAGCTCAAACATTGGGCCATATTCAAAAGGACAGGATTCCCTAGAGAAGACTATGATGCTAGGAAACATTGAGGGCACACAAAGAAGGGGACAGCAGAAGCGGAAAAAGATAGATGAGGTCATTAAAGCAATGAGAATTAACTCGAGTGAGCTCAGAGGTGCAGTTGCTTCCAGTTGTGTCTGGTGTGCTGCAGTCCATAGGGTCAGGAAGTGTCATTTCCTTAAAACTAAGTGGCTTTCATTATGACAGCTAAAATTATCAGAAGTCAGTAGGTTAAATTAAATATCATATATTGGTGTGTTTTGCAAATGAGCAATATCTCTAAGAAAGTTGTCACCACTGAAATATTATCCATGGGTGCAAGTATGGTATCCTTGCTATCAAAAATGGAAACGGCTGGAGTGCAATCAAAATGTTGATCAAAGCAAATAATAATGTTGTTTTGCACACTATATACAGTATTATCCCTTCCCTATTTATACACTGGAATTCATTGGCTTTCTAATATTTCAGTGCTGGTTACATATTTGGGTGAAGCTAGGGTATATTTGATATTCTGACAACTTATTTTTGTAGATATTTTTTAGAAACTTTCAACTCTGACAGTAAATTTCTAGTTGAATGTTTTCACTGTCTCTGACCAAATTCAAGCTTATTTTAGGGTGGAGATGATCATATCAGTTTGGTTCTAAAATGAAGACCGTTAGTTTGGAAGTATTAACCTGCATTCAGTGAAGCTGCAGGGATATATATTTAAAGATTTAAAGTTAGAGAGAACTGTTGGTCCACATTAATATAGAGAAGAAGGAAAGTCATTGAAATAAATATTCAGGTGAATATTTTGAAAATTCTCTGATTCAAAATTGGGACAACAACTGCAGCAGTCAATGAGAATGAATGAAATTGAATAACTTGTGTGAGCTAAAGCAGAGAAAAACTGAAAAAACAAGTAGAGAGATCCAGAAACCCTAAACTATTGATGGCCGTCATAAGACCTAGTTGTCCACTACTGGTATATTATCTTATTGCTTTGTATTGCATTTATATTTGTGTATACCTTGTAATTTGTTCATTGAATTTATTGCACACATTCGACTTTATGGTACCTTTGTAAATAATCGGAATGTTGACAATGTATAAATAGGGTAAATATCACATATATAGTTCTCAGCATTGCAGGCTTACCAAAAAACAATGGTAACACAATGTTAAAACTGCGAGCGATGGCCGCAGTTGCAGGCTGCAACTGCTGGCCTCGCGAAGCGAGGGCGGAGGTTGCAGCCAGAAAATGAGCGCCAAAGGCGCTCATTGCGCTGGTGGAGATGAGCGCCATAGGCGCTCATCCCTACGTCCTGCAGGACAGGCAGTGCGGGCCGCAACTACGAGGTCGAGAAGTTGCGGCCGGTAACCTTGCGGAGAGAGGGCTGCGGTTGCGCTCATCCCTACATCCCGCGGGACAGGCAGTACGGGCCGCAACTGTGAGGTCAAGACATTGCGGCCCGTAACCTCGAGGCTCGCTGGACTACCTGGTTCCAGCCAGGGGAGGACTCGCATCACCCCCAGTGTCTCCTCCCTCCTTCTCCTCATCCTCTCTCCTCCTCCCTTTCCCCCCTCCAATTACCACCCTTCTCTCTACCCTCCTCTCCCCTTACTTACCTTCATCAGCTGCTTTCCATGGAGTCTTCCGGATGTGTCGGGACCCGACAAATACTAATGACGTGACGTCACATGTGCGTCAAGTCATTAGCATATGCCGGGTCCCGACACAGCCGGAAGACGCGATGTTGAGGAGCAGCTGATGAAGGTAAGTGAAGGGACAGGGAGAGGTGGGGGGGTAATGAGGAGGAGGAGGAGGGAGGAGAAGGAAGAAAGAAAGAAGGGGAGAGACAGAGGGGATGACACTGGGGAGGGGGGGGAGACACTGGGGAGGGGGGAAAAGACAATGGGGAGGGGGGGAAGAGACACTGAGGAGGGGGGAAAGAGACACAGGGGAGGGGGGTAAAGAGACCCAGGGGAGGGAGAGTGGGGGACAGACACACAGGGGAGGGAGAGGGAGGAGACACAGGGGAGAGAGAGGAGGGGAAGATAAACAGGGGAGGGGGAAGAGACAGAGGGGAGGGGGGTATAGACACCTGGGAGGGGGGGAAGAGACACAGGGGAGGGAGAGGGGGGACAGACACACAGGGGATGGAGAGGGGTGACAGCTACACAGGGGAGGGAGAGAGGGGAAGAGACACAGGGGAGGGAGAGGGGACAGACACACACAGGGGAGGGAGAGGGGGGACAAACAGGGGAGGGAGAGGGGTGAAGAGACACAGGGGAGGTAGAGGAGGGGTAAAAGGAGAGACAGGGGAGGGAGAGGGGGAAGAGACACAGGGGAGGTAGAGGAGGGGGAAAGGAGACACAGGGGAGGGAGAGGAGGTGGACGGAGGCACAGGTGAGGGAGAGAAGGGGAGAAAGTTTGCACAGGGGAGGGAGAGCAGGGGGGAAAGGAGACACAGGGGAGGGAGAGGAGGGGGAAAGTAGAAACAATGGAGGGAGAGGAAGGGGGAAGTAGACAGGGGGAGAGGCTCGCGGTGAATACCGAAGGTGCTCACATTGGTTGGCAAACAGCATTGCCAGCATTACAATTTTATTGCTGTAATTTTTGATGGGCAAGTCGCTAGTAATCACATATCACATATATAGTTGTGAGCGTACGGGCTGTTGCTCAGGCTTGCGGGCTCGCGTAGCGAGCCCGCAAGAACTGCGTCCCTCGCAAAGCGAGGGACGCAGTTCCCCGCAAATGCAGGTCCTCGAGAAGCGAGGGTCTGCATTTGCGGAGGTGGAGTCTCAACGTCGGCTATGTTAACACACACATACACACACACGACTTTTTAACAAAATAAACCCAACCTCCCAGCCAACAAAAACCCAACAACGTCCCCGCAAATGCGGATCCTCGCGAAGCGAGGGTCCGCATTTGCGGTGGTGGGAGCATCCCAACGTCGGCTGTGTTAACACACACACACACATACACGACTTTTTAACAAAAAAAAACTCAAAGGCCCCTCACACCCGCTTACATCCAGACACAGACAAGCAAGACTTAACAAAAAAACAGCAAAAAAGGCCCTTCACACGCTCTTAACACACATACGCACGACTTAGAAACAAATACACTGCGTCGTACACGTAAAAGCTAACTGCGTATATCGCAAAAAAATACGGCAGCATCGCAACAAAATACGGCCGCATCGGAAAAAAATACAGCCGCGAAAGACCCATTCCAAACGCTGCGCATCAAAACATCACAAACACAAGAAATAAACACAACGAACACATAAAAAGCTTACTTACAGCAAGGGGGGGGCATCCGGCACCTCCAAAAGTTCATTTACACGTCCATTTAAGTTAAAATCGGCTAAGCGAGAGAAAAAATGGCCGCCAAACAAAACGAAAACGAGGCTTCAGACGTAACTACACTGCAGTAACTCGGAAGAATGAAACACATACTATGCGGAACATACCACAGTCACAGTTAAACACCATTTTGAACACTACTACGCACAAAATGGCAGATGGAACGCAAATTGTAAGCTGGAACGCAAATAGCGCATGCGTATTGCATTATAACTTTCTGAGGCACTTGAAAGTTTAAAAAAATACTGCCTACTTTCCAGAAATTTCTACAAGGTTATAAATACTGCCTACTTTCCAAAAATGTCTACATTTCTACTCAGGTGATGAACAGAGTGACTTCAGAGTTAACTGCTGCTCTTACTTCAGAAGAGAATTGTTTCCTAATTTACTACTTTACATTGTGCAAATTACAACTGAGAGGTAAGCTATAATATATTACATTTTATTATAAAGACACCACAAAAAAAAAAAATTAACTATGAAAATGTGATTTATGTAGTGACATGTCACACACACATTTATGTGTGTAGGCCCACAAAAAAAATAAGGTTCATTTAACAAAAAAAAAAAAATTCAATAATTCAATATCAAAAAGGGGTTTATGTATAGTGACATGTGACACGCACATTTATGTGTATTGCCCCTGCAACAAAATGATCTTAAAACAAACTAATTAAACAACTACATTTAAATGACATTAGAAAAAAAAGAAATTGTAATATTAAAATATGAGTCATGGATACACTGATATGTGACATGCACATATATGTGTATCATCTATAGTTACATGTCACACACACATTTAACAATTAAAATATGATTCATGTATAGTGATATGTCACACGCACAGAAAAAAATTACATTGAACTCTGAAAATGTGCTTCATGTATGTGACATATGTGTGTAGCCCCCCCAAAAAAATAATGTTAATTGAAAATAATTACAGAAGTATATTTAAATGACATTAATTTAGTGCAATTCAATATATTACCTAAAACTCAATCTTTCTACTTCTCTTAATATTCAAACAGACTCTGCATCAACAGCGTCACTCAACAATTTGCACCAAGAAAGAAGAACAGGTAAGATAGAAAAATACATTACATGCTGAAAAGGCCATGCTTTGATAAATCAAAAATAAGAAATATACAATTAACCATTTCACTTTCTTTTTCAAACAGACACTACAAGAAGACCGGCGGATTAAGATTGGCAGGAGGGGACCCTCTGTCAATAGACACTTCAATCAAGGTAAAGTATTAGGTATAAAAAAAGAAACGAACTATGAGCCTCATTCAATTGCGAGTTGGCCAATTGAATAGGGCTCTATATAAGCACATAACCTATTTTTTATACAGAACTTTTTAGTTACTGAACTTCTATCCAAAATCAAGGTCTTCACTAACTAAAAACTTCGGTCAAAAAATATGTTATGTGCTTATATAGAGCCCTCATCAATTGGCAAAATTGCAATTGAATAAGGACCTATATATCTTAAATGGCCGAGGGCCTCATTTAAATGTGATTTGCCCATTTCAATAGGGCTCTATATAAGCACAGAGCATATTTTTTTACTGAACTTTTTAGTTAGTGAAGACCTTGCTTTTGGATACAAGTTCACTAACTAAAAACTTCTGTAAAAAAAGATGCTCTGTGGTCATATTGAGCCCTATTCGATTGCCCAAAACGCAATTGAATGAGGCCCCAACAATATAACAAATGCAGCAACCAAAGGCCCTCATTCAATTGCTATTTTGGCCAATTGAATATGGCTCTAAATAAGCACATTTAGGTCCTCATTCAATTTGAATTATGGCAATTGAATAGGGCTCTATATAAGCACATAACATATTTTTTTGACAGAAGTTTTTAGTTAGTGAAAACCTTCGTTTTGGATAGAGGTTCAGTAACTAAAAAGTTTGGTGACATTTTTTTGTATGTGCTTATATAGAGCCATATTCAATTGGGAAACTCGGAATTGAATGAGGCTCTTAGAGCCCTAGGCCCTCATTCAATTGCGATTTGACCAATTGAATAGGGTTCTAAATAAGCACATAGCATATTTTTTTTAAAGAAGTTTTTAGTTAGTGAAAACCTTGCTTTTGGATAGATGTTTACTAACTAAAAACTTCTTTAAAAAATATGTTATGTGCTTATTTAGACCCCTAAAGCCTCATTCAATTCCGAGTTGCCCAATTGAATAGGGCTCTATATAAGCACATACAAAAAATGTAAACAAACTTTTTAGTTACTGAACCTCTATCCAAAACCACGTTTTTCACTAACTAAAAACTTCTGTCAAAAAAATATGTTATGTGCTTATATAGAGCCCTATTCAATTGACAAACTTCTAATTGAATGAGGACCCTATTGAATTGGCCAAACTGCAATTGAATGAGGGCCAAAGTATGCAACATATGGAACACACAAAGGCCCTCATTCAATTGCTATTTTGGCCAATTGAATATGGCTCTAAATAAGCACATAATATATATTTTTTAAAGAAGTTTTTAGTTAGTGAAAACCGTGCTTTTGGATAGATGCTTAGGCCCTCATTCAATTGCAATTTGGCCAATTGAATAGGCCTCTAAATAATCACATAACATATTTTTTTTAAAGAAGTTTTTAGTTAGTAAGAATCTATCCAAAAGCAAGGTTTTCACTAACTAAAAACGTCTTTAAAAAATATATGCTATGTGCTTATTTAGGGCCCTATTCAATTGGCCAAATCGCAATTGAATGAGGGCCTTAATAACTAAAAACTTCTTTAAAAAATATATGTGATGTGCTTATTTAGACCCCTATTCAATTGCCAAAATCGCAATTGAATGAGGGCCAAAGTGGTACACACAAAACAGGATTGTAACAAACTCACACAAACACATAGCAAACTAAATTTACTTTCTTATTCAATATTTAACAACCTATAAGCATTAGAAAAAAGCCTAAATAAGCATAACAAAAGTGGTGCGCACCAAAAAGAATTGTAGGAAAACTCACACAAACACATAGCAAAGTAAATTAATATTCTTATTTAATGTTTAACAACCTATAAGCCTTAGAAAAAAGCCTAAATAAGCATACCAAAAGTGGTACGCACCAAACAGGATTGTACAAAAACTCACACAAACACATAGCAAAGTAAATTAATATTCTTATTTAATGTTTATCAACCTATAAGCCTTAGAAAAAAGCCTAAAGAAGCATACCAAAAGTGGTGCCCACCAAACAGGATTTTACAAAAACTCACACAAACACATAGCAAACTAAATTGATATTCTTATTTCATGTTTAACTACCTATAAGCCTTAGAAAGAAGCCTAAATAAGCATAGCAAAAGTGGTGCGTACCAAACAGGATTGTCGAAAAACTCACACAAACACATAGCAAGCTAAATTAATATTCTTATTTAATGTTTAAGAACTTATAAGCCTTAGAAAGAAGCATAAATAAGCATACCACTTTTGGTGCGCACCAAACAGGATTTTAGAAAAACTCACACAAACACATAGCAAACTAAATTAATATTCTTCTTTAATATTTAAGAATCTTTAACAACCTATAAGCCTTACAAAGAAGCCTAAATAAGTATACCAAAAGTGCTGAACAGAAAATAGGATAATGCTAAAACCAGTGTAATCATATACAAAATAATTCACAAAAAAATAATTACAGTATAAAAAAATTATCTATGCAATATAAAAATACATTTAAAGTATTTTGAAAAGGTTTCACAAACAAATAAATAGCAGAAAAATTCACCATAACACATACAATACACAGAAATAATGTAATTTTTTAGTTAATACAAATACATTCAAATCAAATAACAGTTTCATTTTTATTTTACAACAGATACTGCGTGAAGACCATAGGACCAGGAGTTTCAACTGAGGGCCAGACCAGCGGGCGAGGACTTTCAACAGAGGACTACACCATCGGACGAGGACTTTCAACACAGGACCAGACCATAGGACGAGGACTTTCAACAGAGGACTACACCATCGGACGAGGACTTTCAACAGAGGACCAGACGATTGGACGAGGACTTTCAACACAGGACCGGACCATCGGACGAAGGCTTTCAACACAGGACCAACAAAGATTCTGCTTGAAATCAAACTTCAACCAAGGTACAGTATAACAAGTAAAAAAAGAGAAAAATAAATAAATACCTTAGCTTTGTATCGATGTCAACAGAAAATAAAATTTCAAAAAAACCACCAGTAACTATAACTTTGAAAAAAATATAACTAACACATTTTTCAGCTATCTCTTCTTTGTCTTTTAGGGCCAATAATCTTTAACAGTAAATAAAAACTTCAATGTAGTCAGAAAAAAAAATGCATACTCCAAAAAAAGGCTCTAAACACAGACTCTATACAATTTCTCATTGGACATTTCCAGTCCTAGACCCTCATTGAATTGCCATTTGACAAATTGAATAGTGCTGTAAATAAGACCATAATATTTTTTTTCAAATAACTTTTTTGTTAGTGAAAAACTTGCTTTTGGATACATGTTTACTAAATAAAAAATTCTTTAAAAAATTATATGATGACCTTATTTAGACCTCTATTCAATTGACCAAATTGAAATTGGTTAAGTATAAAATGTAAACACACTGTTGATAACAATTTTTGATGAAAACAAACTTAACATCACATATATAGTTGTGAGCGTACGAGTCGTTGCTCACGCTTGCGGGCTCGCGTAGCGAGCCCGCAAGAACTGCGTCCCTCGCGAAGCGAGGGACGCAGTTCCCCGCAAATGCGGGTCCTCGCGAAGCGAGGGCCCGCATTTGCGGTGGTGGAGGCTCAACATCGGCTGTGTTAACACACACATACACACACACGACTTTTTAACAGAATAAACCCAACCGCCCAGCCAACAAAAACCCAACAACGTCCCCGCAAATGCGGATCCTCGTGAAGCGAGGGTCCGCATTTGCGGTTGTGGGAGCATCCCAACATCGGCTGTGTTAACACACACACAACTTCATAACAAAAAAAAACTCAAAGTCGCCTCACACCCACTTACACCCAGACACACAGACGCAAGACTTAACAAAAAAAACAGTAAAAAAGGCCCTTCACACGCTCTTAACACACATACGCACGACTTAGAAACAAATACACTGCGTCGTACACGTAAAAGCTAACTGCATATATCGCAACAAAATACGGCAACATCGCAACAAAATACGGCCGCATCGGAAAAAAATACGGCCGCGAAAGACCCATTCCAACCGCCGCGCATCAAAACATCACAAACACAAGAAATAAACACAACAAACACATAAAAAGCTTACTTACAGCACGGGGGGGGCATCCGGCACCTCCAAAAGTTCATTTACACGTCCATTTAAGTCCAAAACAAAGAGTTTAAACGACCGAAAATCGCCTAAGCGAGAGAAAAAATGGCCGCCGAACAAAACGAAAACGAGGCTCCAGACGTAACTACACTACACTTACTCGCAATAATGAAACACATACTATGCGGAACGGATCACACTCATATTAAACACCATTTTAACCACTACTACGCACAAAATGGCGGATGGAACGCAAATTGTAAGCTGGAACGCAAATAGCGCATGCGTATTGCGTTCTAACGGTCTAACTTTCCAGAATGTTCTACAAGTTTATAAATACTGCCTATTTGACAGAGAAAAATACATTTCTCCTCAGGTGATGAACAGAGTGACTTCTGAGATAACTGCTGCTAAAACTTGAGAAGATAATTCTTTCCTAATTTACTACTTTACATTGTGCAAATTACAACTGAGAGGTAAGCTATAATATATTACTTATTTTATTATCAAGACAGGACATCAAAAAAAAAAAATTAAAGAAGACAAAGAGGTTTATGTATACTGACACGCACATATATGCGTATAATGTATACTGACATGTGACACGCACATATATGCGTATAATGTATACTGACAAGTGACACGCACATTTATAAGTATAATGTATAGTGACATGTCACACGCACATTTATGCGTATAATGTATAGTGACATGTCACATGCACATTTATGTGTATTGCCCCAGCAACAAACTAATTAAACAACTACATTTAAATTACATTAGAAAAAAATAAGTTGGGACTATTAAAATACTATTAAAATATGAGTCATGTATACTGATATGTGACACGCACATATATGTGTATCATCTATAGTCACATGTCACACACACATTTATGTATGTTGGCCAAAAATAAAAATAAGGTTAATTTAACAATTAAAATATGATTCATGTATAGTGATATGTCACATGCACACAAAAAAATTACTTTCAACTATGGAAATGTGCTTCATGTATGTGACATATGTGTGTAGACCCCACCAAAAAATAATGTTAATTCAAATTAATTACAGAAGTATATTTCAATGAAATTAATTTACTGCAATTCAATAGATCACCTAAAACTCAATCTTTCTACTTTTTTTAATATTCAAACAGACTCTGCATCAACAGCGTCTCTCAACAATTTGCACCGTGCACTGTGAAGCACAATCCCTTTTAAAGAACACCAACAAAGAAGAAGAGGTAAGATACAAAAATACTTTAAATGCTGAAAAGGCCATGGTTTGTTAAATACAAATAAAAAATTCTATAATTCACTATTTCACTTTATTTTTCAAACAGACACTACAAGAAGACCGGCGGATTAAGATTGGCAGGAGGGGACCCTCTGTCATTCCACACTTCAATCAAGGTACAGTATTAAGTATAACAAAGAACCGAACCATGAGCCTTATTCAATTGTGAGTTGGCTAATTGAATAGGGCTTTATATAAGCACATAATAGATTTTTTAGACAGACATTTTTAGTTACTGAACTTCTAACCACAATCAAGGTCTTCACTAACTAAAAACTTCTGTCAAAAAATATTTTATGTGCTTATATAGAGCCCTATTCAATTGGTCAAAACGCAATTGAATCAGGACCTAAATATGTTTAATGGCCGAGGGCCTCATTCAAATGTGATTTGCCCATTTCAATAGGGCTCTATATAAGCACATTTGGCTCAATATGAGCACAGAGCATCTTTTTTTACAGAAGTTTTTAACTAAAAACTTCTGGTCAAAAATATGCTCTGTGCTTATATAGAGCCCTATTGAAAAACCAAATTCAATGAGGTCCTCACAATATAACAAATCCAGCAAACAAAGGCCCTCATTCAATTGATATTTTGGACAATTCAATAGGGCTCCAAATAAGCACATTTAGAACCCTATTGAATTGGCCAAGGATTGCATGAAAACTCACACAAACACATAGCAAACTACATTTAGATTCTTATTTTATGTTTAACAACTTATTAGCATTACAAAACTACATTAATAAGCATACCAACAGTGGTGCGCATCAAAGAGGATTGTATGAAAACTCACACAAACACATAGCAAACTACATTTACATTCTTATTTAATGTTTAACAACCTATAAGACTTAGAAAGAAGCCTAAATAAGCATACCAACAGTGGTGCGCACCAAACAGGATTGTATGAAAACTCACACAAACACATAGCAAACTACATTTAGATTCTTATTTTATGTTTAACAACCTATTAGCATTACAAAACAACATTAATAAGCATACCATCAGCGGTGCGCATCAAACAGGATTGTATGAAAACTCACACAAACACATAGCAAACTACATTTACATTCTTATTTTATGTTTAACAACCTATAAGCATTACAAAACAACATTAATAAGCATACCAACAGTGGTGCGCACCAAACTGGATTGTATGAAAACTCACACAAACACATAGCAAACTACATTTACATTCTTATTTTATGTTTAACAACCTATAAGCCTTAGAAAGAAGCCTAAATAAGCATACCAACAGTGGTGCGCACCAAACAGGATTGTATGAAAACTCACACAAACACATACCAAAGTACATTTAGATACTTATTTTATGTTTAACAATCTATAAGCCTTAGAAAAAGGCCTAAATAAGCATACCAAAAGTGGTGGGCACCAAACGGGATTGTAGAAAAACAAAGAAATAATGTCATTTTTTAGTTCATACAAATACATTCAAATAAAATTACATTTTCATTTTTATTTTATATCAGATACCGCGTCAAGAACATCGGACCAGGAGTTTCAACTGAGGACCACACCAGCGGACGAGGACTTTCAACAGAGGAGCAGACCATTGGACGAGGACTTTCAACAGAGGACTACACCATCGGACGAGGACTTTCAACAGAGGACCAGACGATTGGACGAGGACTTTCAACACAGGACCAGACCATCAGACGAAGGCTTTCAACACAGGACCAACAAAGATTCTGCTTCAAATCAAACTTCAACCAAGGTACAGTATAACAAGTAAAAAAAGAGAAAAATTAATTTCATATTCTTCTTTAATGTTTAACCACCTATAAGCCTTAGAAAATAGCCTCCAGAAGCATACCAAAATTGTGGCGCACCAAAAAGGATTGTAGAAAAACACTGAAATAATGCCATTTTTTCATTAATACAAAGACATTCAAATAACATAACATTTTCATTTTTATTTTATAACAGATACTGCGTCAAGAACATCGGAACAGGAGTTGGAACTGAGGACCACACCAGAGGACGAGGACTTTCAACACAGGACCAGACCATCGGACGAAGGCTTTCAACACAGGACCAACAAAGAATTTTGCTTCAAATCAAACTTCAACCAAGGTACAGTATAAAAAGTAATATCTATCATCTATCTCTTATTTGTCTTTTAGGGCCAATAATCTTTAACACTAAATACAAACTTCAATGTAAACTTAAAAAATAAATTGGCATAGTCCAAAAAAGTCTAAAAACACAGAATCTATACAATTTGTTATTTGTAACATTCCAGTCCTAAACCCTAATTTAATTGCCATTTGACAAATTGAATAGTGCTGTAAATAAGGACATAACATCTTTTTGAAAATACCTTTTTAGTTACTGAAACACTTGCTTTTGGATACATGTTTAATAAATATAAATTTCTTTAAATAATTATCTGATTGCCTTATTTAGACTTTTATTCAATTGACCGCATTGAAATTGATTAAGTATAAAATGTTAACACACTATTGATAACTATTTGTCATGAAAAACAACTTAACATCTCAAAATAAACTAATGGTACATTATTTTATTTTTACAGATTAACATGGCTGATAACGAGAGTAAACAAGAAAAGAAAAGACGCCAAGCTAGAGAACGACGACAGAGAGCAGACAGCCAGCAGACACCGGAGAAGAAGGAAATTCGACGAGAAAAAGAACGCAAAAGAATTGCAAGCAAAAGACTGTCACTTGCAGAAATTAAAGATATGTCAAAAAAAACAACAAAGAAAATAAAGCATTTACAACCTGTTGCTCAAACATCAGATGACATTTTACCAGAAAAAATACAAGAGATACCAAAAAAAGCAACAAAGAAAACAAAGCATTTAGAACCGTTTCATGAAACATTACATGACATTTTACCTCAAACAATACAACATATACCAAGAAAAGCAACGAAAAAAACAAAACATTTAGAACCTGTTGTTGAAACATTATATGACATTTCACCTGATGAATATGAAAGTCAAAATCCTATATGCTTTGCAAATTGTCCTCTACTCAAGTCTTTAGCAGTAGAGGTTCATAGTTGTGGGGACATGACTACTCAATGTCAGTTTTGTGAGGCTTATTATTTTAAACGGGAGAGACCCAGAGATGGACAATTTATTAGTTGTTGTCAAAAAGGCAAGTTCAAACTTCCAGAAAGGAAAGAATTTCCAATTTATTTACAAAAATATTATGACTGAACCTACTTTTCCAAACTACAAAAATTTTAAGACAAACATAAGATCCTACAATAGTGCCATATCCTTTGCATCCATGGGGGCAACATTAGCTGCTAATGTACCAGGACATGGTCCTTACTGTTTTAAAGTCCAAGGACAAATTTATCATCGCACTTCCCATTTACATCCAGAGGAAGGAAATAAAAGAAAATTCGCTCAACTATATGTCCTAGATACAATGGAAGCTGTTGACCAACGTATGCAGATGGAAGAAAATAAAAAATGCTTACCCAGTGTTTTCATAGAGCAAAATAACATTATGGACAACAATCCCTACAGTAAAGCTTATAAAAAATTGGCAGAAGTAGAAAATGAACAACTACTTCATTCACAAACACATCAATTACCAATGCCAAAGGTTGATATGGTGCTTAAAAGAGACAGACATACTGATAAACGTCGTTATAACTTGCCAACAACAAATGAGGTTGCAATGG
This sequence comes from Discoglossus pictus, assembly GCA_027410445.1. Taxonomy (NCBI): domain Eukaryota; kingdom Metazoa; phylum Chordata; class Amphibia; order Anura; family Alytidae; genus Discoglossus; species Discoglossus pictus. The sequence goes on from CM050165.1 coordinate 166,460,026, forward strand.
TGTTTCAGAATGATGAAGGAGAACCACCATTTCAAAGAGACATTCGAATATATCCTAGAAATGAGGACCAACCGTTTATTAATATGAGTATCTTAAGTCCAAATTTAGATCCAATGACATATCCCATCTTTTTCCCACACGGAGAAGCAGGTTGGCAACCAAAATTAACTCTTCCCAGTTACCCAAATGCTAAAGCCAGAATCCGAAATAATGTTTCTATGCTTGTATTTAAAGTAGCTCAAATTGCCATTCGCAATGTATTTAATCCAATTTTATGTGGTGGGAAACTAACACAACAATGGATTATTGATTCATATTTGCAAGTTGAGGCAAATAATTTAAACTTTATCAAATATCAACAAGATAAACTCCGTGTAGAACAATATTCTGGACTCATGGACTATGTTGCTGACGTGGCTACAAGCAGAGACATGACAGCTGGCAAAGCCATCATTTTACCATCTTACTTTCAAGGATCTCCTCGAAATATGAGAGAAAGATACAATGATGCTATGGCTATTGTCACCAAATTTGGCAAACCCGATTTATTTCTGACATTTACATGTAATCCACAATGGCCAGAAATTACACAAAATCTACTTCTTGGACAAAGTGCTTCAGATCGACCAGATTTAGTAGCCAGAGTTTTTAAGATTAAATTAAAGGAATTAATACGTGACTTCACTATAAATCAGTTATTTGGCAAATGTCTTGCTTATGTATATACCATTGAATTTAAAAAAAGAGGCCTTCCACATGCACATCTTCTAATAATACTTCAAGAAAAAGATAAATTAGATACTTCGGACAAAGTGGATGTAGTCATTGTTGCTGAACTACCAGATCCAGAACTATATGGTAGACTATATGAGATTGTTACTAATCGCATGATTCATGGACCCTGTGGTGACCTTAATCCACAATTACCATGTATGGAAAATAATAAATGTTCCAAAGAATTTCCAAAAGATTATAGAGACAAAACCTATGCCAATTGTGATGGATATCCACTTTATAAAAGAAGAGAAGGAGATAGTGCCATTATTTGTGGAAAAAAAGTGGACAATAGATATGTAGTACCCTACAATCCACATTTACTCATGAAGTACAATGCCCACATCAACGTAGAAGCCTGCACTTCCATCAAATCCATTAAATATGTCTACAAATATATTTACAAAGGCTACGATGCAGCTACTGTAGTCGTCAAAAGTGCAGACAACCCTGAATGTAGTGAGTTATTACATGATGAACTTGCATCTCATGTAGATGCTCGCTATGTCAGTGCGCCAGAAGCTATGTGGCGGCTTTTAAAATTTGAAATGCATGATAGATCACATGCAGTATATAGGTTAGCAGTACATTTGCCACAACGACATTTAGTCTATTTCCATGCTGGAAATGAAATTAATGCATTGGCCCAAAGTGAAGATCGTCACACTACACTAACTGCATGGTTTGAATTAAATTCCACTGATTCAGAAGCAACACAATACTTATATATTAAAATTCCATATCACTATGTTTTTGTGAATGGATTATGGAGACCAAGAAAAAGCAGAGGCAATAAAATAATTCCAAGAATTTACACAGTCAGTCCAAGAGATGTTGAACGTTTTTGCTTACGGATATTACTTTTAAATGTTCCTGGAGCACAAAGTTTTGAACACTTAAGAACTATTAATGACATTGTATATGAATCCTTCCATTTAGCTGCAAGACATAGAAACTTACTATCGGATGATACAGAATGGGAAAGATGTTTAGAAGAAGCAGCACAATGTCAAATGCCACGACAGATGAGAGAACAATTTGCTTTTATTTGTATCTTCTCAAATGCTCCAAATGCATTAGCTTTGTGGGAGACTTTTAAAAGTAATATGGCTGAAGACTTTATGCGACGATACAATGAACCCATTGCACACTTAAAAGGGTTAATGGAAATCCAAGAAGTATTTTTAACTCATGGATTAAGTTGTGCAAGTTTTAATTTGCCTGATCCAGGTCTTATAGATGACATAAACTTTGAAGACTATGACATTCAACTACAAGCAGAAAGAACACAAGAAAGACTTGCAACTTTAAATACATTACTATTGTAAGCATTTAATGCTATTAAAAATGCAATAGATGATGACATGGTGACAGAGTGTTATTTCTATCTTGATGGACCTGACGGATCAGGAAAAACCTAACTGTATAATTTATTAATGAGTTCAGTACGAGCACAAGGTCAAATAGCAATGGCGTTTGCCACTACTGGAATTGCTGCACTTTTGTTAGAAGGTGGAAGAACTGTTCATAGTGGATTTAAACTGCCAGTGCCTATTTTCGAAACTTCTGTGTCAGATATTCGCATGACATCATTACAAACAAAGAAATTGAACAAATGTAAATTAATTATAATAGAAGAGGCCACAATGATGTCATGCTATGCCCTCCAATGTATTGACCGTTTGCTTCGTGAAGTCATGGATAATACTTTTCCATTTGGTGCAAAGGTAATGTTGTTAGGTGGCGATTTTAGACAAACATTACCTGTCGTTGTACATGGAAATCGAACTGACATTATTGAAACATGTATAAAGTCAAGTACACTATGGAAACATTTTACCCATCTTCAACTGAAACAAAATATGAGATCAGAAGGCCAAACTGATTTCAATGATTGGCTTATTAAAATTGGAGAAGGCAGAACAGAAAAAATACCACATTTACCTGACGACACTGTAGAGATCCCACCTCATGTGATTTGTCAACAAGATATTATATCCGCTATATTTGAAGGGAGCATAAATAACCAGGAATATTCCGAGCTTGCTAACCAAGTCATACTAACGTGTAAAAATAAGGATGCATTAATCCTCAATAATGAAATCTTTAAAAAAATTAATGCGGAGGCGGAGCTAACAACCGGCCAAGGCAGACGTGTCTGCTCTGAGCTCCGTAGATAAATCCAGGTTTAGGTCCTAAAGTAACCCCTATAGAGCAGGCACCCCTAATAAGAACTGGGGGCAAGTGGGGAAGTAACCCCTGACCTCCTTGGGGACCCTTCGACCACCCTGCCTGCCACAAAAAGAAGGAAAGGGTCGGAGGCCCTGCGTCCTACCTTGCAGGCTACGGAAAGCAACTGAATACCCCCTCCCAGAGATCCACAAGGAGATTGGTGAAGTGCCCGGTGGTGGCTGGACTGCACCGGGGATCCCTGGAGACAGGCCGGACCTCGGACTGCGGGGAGAGGGCACCGCACGGACTGCGGCCGCCATTTTGAGAACCCTTGGAGCAGGTCTGCAGCGGAGCCTGAGGGATTGGAGGGAGACATAGCTCCCAGAGGAGGTGAGGAGGAGAGCCAGAGAGACCTGGACGGGCACAAACTCGAGCAGGGGACCCCTGCATGCTGGAGGCCCTGGGGCAGCTGCAGAGAGGAGACAGACAGAGTGGCCACGAGGTCGCGGACGCCATTTTGTAAGACTCAGCAACTGAAAAGGTAGAACCCTAAGCTCTAGACCTGGCTGCTGACCCTACCAGGTATCCTTCAACATTACACATTACAACACTAGCAGGCCGAACCCTAAGGAACAGGCCCAAAACAACTATTGAACAGGCACACTGAACTTTATATATAACAGGGGAACTTCCTGATACCCTGGGATAGCAGTGAGAACCCAGGGGATCCTCATTATTAATGATTCATGTGGTCATCACAATAACTCACTTAACCACTATCTTTATAGCCTCTAACATAATAATGACATAGGGACTAAGCCTAAATGACCTGGAGATCCTATGGGCCTTTTCCAAGAAACACTGGCCTCACTTAACAACTAATACTTTATTACTATACCCCTATACAATTGGCACTAATGCCTGTATATAAGTACAGCTATATGGTTATTACTTTTCAACAACTTGAGATTATTTCACATAGGAATAACCTGCTCAAAGTTGCAATGGACTCATAAGTGTCTCATAAGCTGTGCTAAACTGCATGATTTCTTCTTTATACCGCCACCTTGTGGCCTTTCAGGATAAATAAAGAACATTGGTGGCTTAATACCAACAATAAAGCACTGGATGCAATACAGATATAGTGTTGCTGGACAACTAAACCAGAAGCCTAGCTATACGACTGAATAAAAATAGCTTAGATCTAAAGAAAGACGGAGAGTGGGCTCTGCAACACATAGGCCTTTAAGGGTATAATAAAAGGAGCCCCATACAGACACCCAGGAGGGGAATTAAAAAGGATAAAAACAGAGTCTTCACTTGCAACTAGAGACATAAATCTTCACGGAATTGAATTATAGCTGTCAATAGCAGTTCATCAAAAATTCAACCCCAATGGAGGGAGACAGAGGGGAAAAGAAACTGACAGAAAAGAATATAAACATGGCTTAAAAAATAGCCGCAAACCTGGGTCCCACCGACTAAATATAAAAATGCACCACTGCCTCAAGCCTCACACAGAACCCCAGAACTTCTATATAATGTGGAAACAGTAAATCATAAGAAATTTATGCTCAGGGGGCTCCAAAATCAAGGCCGTCACTGTTGGCTAAAATACTGCTTACAGATATAAATAGTAATAAAGAGCTGCAACACTGATAGTACAGATCTATTTCTGAACTGGAATCATGGTTAAGCCGAAACGGTCACAACACTCCAAAAACATTAAAGAACATTTCCAAGCAACTATGGCCAATCAAAAACAAACCTCAGACAATGACCCAGCAGATTCAGGACCTTCTGAATCAGAAATGGAACAAAGTAGTAATACCTCAATGGACATATCTGCAAAGTCAATGGCGCAGATAGCGGAACTCATGCAAAGCCAACTAGACAGCATCAAAAAAGAGCTCACAAAAGAGATCCACGATCTGGGTCAAAGGACTCATCTCTTAGAAACCTTGTTGGATGATTTGGGAGAAACTCAACACCAGATGGGGTCGGCTGTGACAGAGCACTCCTTGCAAATAGCAGAAATGGTCGAGAAACTAGAAGACATGGACAACCGGAGTCGGAGACATAATTTGAGATTAAGGGGGATACCCCGAACAGTGACAGACCTCTTACCCTACATCCAAGCCACGTTTAATTCTCTGACCCCAACACGTCCAGAGGCAGAATGGGAAATTGAAAGGGCACATAGGGCCCTTGGGGCTACTTCAACTCCTAATATTCCCAAAGATGTGATTATACGGCTTCTTCGTCAGAGGGCCAGAGACGCTATACTGGGAGCAGCAAGAAAATGTAGAGAAATTAAGGGCCCAGATGGCTCTGTATTACAGATACATGCAGATTTGGCCCCCAACACCCTCTTGAGAAGAAGACAGATGAGACCGGCGCTGACAGTTTTACAACAACACAAGATTGCATACAGATGGGGATTTCCCTTTGTACTCCTGTTTCAAGTGAAAGGAACTTCTTATTCTGTTAAAACCTTAGAAGAGTGTATGCGAATACAACAAAATTTGGGGATAATTACAACAACGGAACGAGGCTTGCAGCAACAAGACTCCCCTCGAAGGAGCCCAAAGAGACAGTGGCAAGATACTCCGCTTCCACAAAGGCGTAAAACAGGACTTACAACAGGGGAACTTCCTCAGAAAACATAAGTAGGGAAACCTTGACCTAACCAGACCCTAGCTTAGGGAATATGGACTGCTCAGAGAAGCTTAAGATGCCTCATATTACCAATGCTTACACTATCAAATTTATAGAGACTCTTTTATAAAAGACAGAAAAAGCTAGGTTAAAGTTACAGAGGCTTTTGTATCACTAGACCTTAAAGTAACTATAAGGGTATACCATATACACAACTCTATGAATAAAGACCTGTCTTAGGGAATATGGACGATGCAAAGAAGGCTAAAGGGTTCTTTATCTCTTACACCCGAGGTATAGATGGTTAAAACTATAGGGTCATTTATTTAGAAGAACAAATCAGTAAGATTAAGGTTAAAAAGGCTGATGTACTTTCAGCCTCCGAGACAGTTAAAAGATATATCATATACACAACACTATCAATGAGAGGAGGGTCTGAAATGAACATCAGACAATTGGGAGTATGAGAAATTAATCAAAAAGAGAAGAAATTATCTGAGGAGGAAAAAAAATATATAGGGGCAGTGGGGAAATATTAAGTGAAGAAAGAAGGAAAAGGGAAAATAAAAGAAAAAACAAAAAAAAACAAAATGACTAGAGGGTGGTACCCTACGGTGATTAAACAAAGGACGTTTAAGGGGGGGCATTTTAATAGCCTAACGTAGCTCTACATACTGTGCATTCCTCATACTGGCATGGCGGAGACAGGGAAGGTTTTCTCTCCTCAGACCAGAATTACTAAGATACATCTACAAAGATGTTGGGGAACAAGCACAAAGATATTCAGACTCGTAGAAAGTTTTAGTTCAGTTGAAAATATTGTTATAATTTTTTGGTTAGTATCTTTTATTGGCAGTGATACAGAATCGAAACTTACAACTCAGAGGTGCGGGAAGGAGGGTCTTGCTTGGTCCAGCTTTCTCAAAAAACCAGGGATCATTGGCTTCAAAAGTAAGTACTGTCTTTGCGCTCTTTTCTCTCCCTGGGACAGATGGCTAAAGTAGGATACACTTTTATAACTCATAATGTTAGAGGGTTCAACTCACCCTTTAAGAGGAGGAAAGCCTTCCTAACATATAAAACTCATAACCCGGCAGCTATAATCCTTCAGGAAACACACTTTAAATTGAATGATATCCCAAAGTATATGCACGGTAACTATCCTCATATATATGCTACCACACAGACCTCAAGAAAGGCGGGAACAGCTATCCTGTTACACAGGGACTTCCCCTTTATTTTGGTTAACAAGACCATTGATCCGGAAGGGAACTTTATTATTTTGACAGGCACAATACATGATAGCAAAACCACGCTTATTTCATTATATTCTATAAATTCATCCCCTCACAACTGTCTCTTACGACTACTCCGTTACTTGGAAACCAAGGATTTAGGACACGTTATCTTAGGGGGGGGACTTAAATTTAGTGCTTAGGCCAACCCTAGATCGCACAGGAACTTCAATGGGAGACAAATTTTCCAAGAAAATAGATCTAATACAAGCTAAACTAAGGAGATTACAGATGACGGATATATGGAGAGAGAGCCACCCTTTTGATAGGGAGTATACATTTTTCTCCACAGTGCATCAAACTTATTCAAGAATAGATACATTCCTGATAGGAACAAATTTAATTGATCAGACTAATGGAGTAGAGATATACCCGTGTTCTTGGTCAGACCACTCTTATGTGTGCCTCAAAATTCAACTAGGGGGGACCCTGGGGGGAGCCAGAGGTTGGAGATTAAATGAAATGCTCTTACCCCAACCTCACCTGAGAGACCGAGTAGCGGTGGCTTTGGACTCATACTTTACAGAAAATACAACTGGGAATATATCTCCAGACAGGGTATGGCTGGCTCATAAAGCCTGCATTAGAGGGACTTGTATACAAATTGCAGCCCAGCATAAAAAACAACAAAATCTCAAAGAGAGGGTAGCAAAGATTAAACTTGTGGAATTAGAAAAGATGAATCAACAAAACCCAACGAAAGAATTAAGACAACAAATAGAGCTGGTGAGAGTTGAGTTAGATCAAATCTTGTCAGCTAAGACTGAGAGAGCCTTGCGTTTTACGGGCCAGAGGTTCTATGCCAGGGCGAATAAACCAGATACCATGCTGGCCAACAAATTGAAAAATAAAATTGCCCAATCAAAAATCTACCAGATAAAAGATACACTAGGACAAATAACATCTAGCCCCAAGAAAATTCAGGAAGTGTTCAAAAATTTCTATAGTAAACTGTATACCTCCCAAGGCTCAGCAACAGAAATCCCCATAAGGGACTTCCTGAATTCATGCGAACTCCCCAGTTTAACGGAGGAGGATAATGGGTTAATTGATTCCAGGATCTCATTAGAAGAAGTGAATCAGGCTATACATGATGCGAAGGCTGGCAAGTCCCCTGGACCGGACGGTTTCACGGCACAATATTATAAGACCTTCTCACATATCCTAGCCCCACATTTAACCACTTTTTTAACTATATTCTAGATTGTAAATCAATACCAGCGGAATTTAACCAAGCCAATTTGGTCTTTTTCCCAAAAGAGGGTAAAGATAGGTTAGAAGTGAAAAATTTCAGGCCTATATCATTACTCAATATTGATTTAAAATTATTAACAAAGATTATGGCCAACAGGATAGCAGGACTCCTCCCAAAGTTGGTTCACCCAGACCAAGTAGGCTTCATTTCCCATAGGCAGGCGGGAGATAATATTCGCAAAGTGACTAACCTAATTCATATAGCCCAACAACAACGCTCTGCTTTATGCATGCTGGCCCTGGATATAGAAAAGGCCTTCGACACTGTAGAGTGGTCCTATTTATGGGAAGTACTAGCAAAGTTTGGTTTCTCAAACACATTTGTGAACCTGCTTCGAACACTTCATAAAAAACCAAAGGCGGAAATTAAAGTGTCAGGTCAGAACAATGAAACTATAGATATACAGAGGGGCACAAGACAAGGCTGCCCGCTCTCTCCGCTACTGTTTGCCCTGGTAGTGGAACCTCTGGCTCAGAGGATCAGGGCTTCTGCCCAAGTAAAAGGAATACAGGCGGGCCCAACTCAGTTTAAAAGTAGCTGGTTCGCGGATGACGTTCTTTGTACGCTCACCAACCCTATATCCTCGATCCCGGCTTTATTTGAAATACTCGACAGCTTTAGTTCAATTTCAGGCCTTAAAATAAATACGACCAAAACAGAGGTGTTGGCTTTGAATTTAACCCAGGGTGAAGAGACCTTCCTGAGAGAAAATTATCGGTTCACTTGGCCAAAGACCCATATTAGATACCTAGGGATCAATCTTACAAGAAACTTAGGGGATCTCTATAAATTCAACTATGACCCTCTTATCAAACAATTAAAGAATGACATGAACTCATGGTCCAAACTCAAATTATCTTGGCTAGGACGGATACATTCCATAAAAATGAATCTGTTACCGAAAATTCTCTATTTGTTTCGATCCCTTCCAGTCAGATGCCCAGAAAAAGAGCTAAGACAATTCCAAAAAGTAATCTTTCAATACATTTGGCAATACAAACCGCATAGAATAGCGAAACACATAATGACTAGACACAAAAGATGAGGGGGCCTATCGTGCCCTAATCTCATCCAATATTATCGCGCAGCTCAATTGGCAGTTATCCCTAGGATCCATTCACGGGATCATAAACCAAGCTGGGTCTATATAGAGGATCAGGAATTACGACCTTACACCTGGGAACAAGTAATCTGGCTAAAAGATCCATTAGGGGCACTTAGACGACTACAAAACCCGATAATCAGGTTGTCATTACAGTGCTGTAAATGGGCTAAAAAAAAACATGGGATCTTAGGGGGGCTATCTCCCTTGGCTCCTCTAATACCGCACCCGGAATTTCAGACCCCCCTATCTGAACGCTCAAAGGAATGGTGGACATCAAAAGACCTAGGCAGAATCGGGAGCTGGGTAACAGAGGGGGGCTCTCTCTCCTATGTGAGTCTAAGGGATAAACATAATCTTCCACTGGAGGAGCACTATAATTTTTGTAGGATTAGTCACTTGGCGAACTCCCTAGTTAAGCAATGGGGTATCCCAAAATATACTTGGTTCTCAAAATTATGTAGCACAGCGCCTTTAACAAGAGGAATACTGGGCATGCTTTATTCAGAATTTAATAAACCAAAGACAGATCCCAAGGATAAATTCATGAAGGAATGGGAGAAAGACTTAGGATATACCTGGGAAATAACACAGTGGAAAAGATCCTGGAAAGAATTAACTAGGGGTTCGCTAAATTACAGCTTGCTAGAGACATCCATAAAGATTTTACATAGGGCTTATATAACCCCGGACCGAATTGCTAAATGGAATGGGGGGCAAAATCCTAATGGCTATAGAGGATGCAGTCTAAGAGGCACTTTCATACATATGTGGTGGACTTGCATATGTGGTGGACAAATATTTAGCAATTTGGAAGCCCTGGATCACTTATCAAGGACAACAAAGATGACTTGAGGGGGTCTGATGTCCTGGGGAGAGAAGGGGAGTGAGGGGAAGATGAGGACTGGGAGGCTGGACTGGGGAACACCCAAGAATTTCTTGCACCAAAGAGGTAAGGTAATAACGGGGAAATCGACATGGAAGGGGGAAGTCGGATTTCTCAAGATAACTAATAGCTGCCAACAGTTTAGTTACGGTTGAAGATTTAATTCAAGTTTAATTTGTTCTTAAGGGGAAAAGAAGGGAGGGAGACAGGGAGGATCTGATAATTCAAAGAGCTTCAGGAATATGAATAAAAAGGTAGGATCTTGTTGGCTCCAAAAGCTAGTCTAGCTAGCGGGGATAAGTAAGGAAAAAGGGAACAGAAAAAGGAAAAAGAGGTGTGAGGGTCACGAACTTTAAATGAAAATTTTAATGGAATATGATTACTGTATGTTATGTGTTTATGACTAATTCTTATTCCACTGAGTTAGAGTCTACATTTTTTCAAAATGTGAAATAGATGGAAACTGCTTAATCTGCGAATCATGGCATACTGATATAATGTTGAACTTTTTCTCTTTTTCAAAGTGACCAATTAAAAATGAATGGTTAAAAAAAAAAAAAAAAAAAAAATTAATGCACCACAAAGAAATTATCACAGTGCTGATTCTGTACTTGCTGATGACAATGAAAGTCAGGCCAACTTTTCGACTGAATTCATAAACTCACTAACTCCTTCTGGAATGCCACCACATATTTTGCAGCTAAAGAAAGGTGCAATTATTATGTTACTGCGAAATATGAACCCAAAAAAAGGCCTATGTAATGGGACAAGATTAATTGTTCAACAATTAAAGGAACATTTTATAGATGCTGAAATTTTAACTGGGACCCATAAAGGAGAGAGTTTTCATACCAAGAATAGATTTAGCACCAAGTGAAAGTAGTCTCCCTTTTATACTTCAAAGAAGACAATTTCCCATTAATATGGCATTTGCCATGACCATTAATAAATCACAAGGTCAAACTTTCAAATCTGTGGGTATTTTCCTGGAAGAAACAGTATTTGCACATGGTCAATTGTACGTTGCATTGTCACGGTGCAAAAATCCACAGGCTATTAAAGTTTATATTGAAAAGAATGAAAGTCAAGGTGATTTATTAGAAGATGGATGTATTTTTACTAAAAACATTGTCTACTATGAAGTATTATAACTTTTCAGTAAAGAAAGAAAACACAAGGAAAACAAATGAAAAAACATTCAAAAATAATAAACAAGAAACAATTTCAGTCATAATTTATGGAAAGACTCTTTATGGATGATTCACCTCACAAAACACTTGCCTTGCAACTATATATGTGATAATTATGTTAAAATGTTAATTAACTATGTTACTGTTTCTAATGTTACAAGTTGGAAAACAATATTTTAACGGTCTTTACTTCAACATATTACAAAGTTCATGTTAACAGCTCAACCACGTTTTAAGACACAATGCAAATATTGTCTGTTATGTTAAGATTACTCCCTGTATTAATGTTTATCGACAGTTCATGTGGTCAGGAAGGAATTTATTTCATTAGGTACATTTTAAAGAGAGTTTTTACTGTTTGCCTTCCTCTGCATTCAATGTATATTGAAGTTAACAATTATTCGGATAGAAATTGCATGTTAAAAAACCATTGCCTCAAGTTTAAAATATTGATTACTTTAAAGTTAAACTGTTTTAACATTCAAATGTTAATACTTTTAATACAAAATTATGTTAAAAAATGTATTCACTATGTTACTGTTTATAATGTTCAAAGTTATACAAATGTTTTGTCAAGTTCCAAAGTTACACAAATAATAAAGTTAAAGTTTAAAAAAATATACTTTCAAGTTTCTTACTTACATATATTACAAAGTTCAGGTTAAAATTGTGTACGTTTCAACAAGGGTTTTTACTGTTTGCTTTCCTCCGAATTTTCATGTATATTGAAGTTAACAATTCTTCACATACAAATTGCATGTTAACAAACCATTGCCTAAAGTTTACAATAATGATTAATTTCAAGTTCCACTATTCTTACATTCAAATGTTAATACAAAATGCTTTACAAATTATTGTTCACCAAGAGAACATTTTACAAAACTAAACATCTTTTAATATCACAATACAACTGTCACATATATATATATTAATAACTAAACAACTTTCCTAACATACACATCTCATTGCCGTCATTTTTTGACGGGCAAGTCGCTAGTACATATAGTTGTTGTAATTGTAGGTTTGTTGGTAACGCTATGTTAAAAGTTATGGGTTTGACCGGGGCAGCAATGAGCGCCGAAGGGGAGGGAGAGGGGAGAGTAGGGTGGAAAGAGACACAGGGGAGGGAGATAAGGGAAAAAGAAAAAGGGGAGGGAGAGGGGTGGGGCAAAGAGACACGGGAGAGAGAGAGTGGGGAGAGGCTCGCAATGAGTGCCGAAGGTTGCTCATCGCGAGGCCTGCAAGTTAGAAGGGGAGAGCCTCTCATTGTGTGGCAAACAGCATTGCCAGGCTTCAAATTTTATTGCCGTCATTTTTGACAGGCAAGTCGGTAGTATATATGATAACGTGTAAAATTAGCATCTAACTTTCATAGATTCCTTTAATTGTTAAACCTATGAAGAGCTTCTATATGTTCTGCATGCTATGTATGTTAAGAAACATGTAATATAATTATACCTATAACATCTTACTCAATCATTTGATATTAAGCACTTTTCTATATTTAATAGAATTTCCCTTTTTTACACAAAATATTTTTTACGCAAAATATTATATTTGTAGTTTTAGGGACAAACAGAATAAAGGAATTCAATAATGCTTGGGGTATGATTTAGGGTTTCCTGCACATTCGCGAAATTTCAGTTTTTTAGATACTGTAGATAGGAGAATGGTCAGATGCTTGGACTCATTGTTTCATTTGTGTATTATAGTTATAATTAACAAGGAAATTGTCTATTTCTGTGCACTGTTAAAGTGCAAAGTTTACATATTCCTATCTCATTAGGAAGCACTAACAATCACGAGTTATTGAATCTGATATGGTACCTTTTTATTTCAACCATTTATTATGTCTTAAAATTCATCATCATTCAGTTTTGGCACTACTTTCATGACACGCTGTGGTGGATGTCAGTTGAGAGAAAATTTTCTGTAATTTGCAGTCCTCGTCCAACATTTTAACATTGTTAGCATTTACCAGAACCACAGAAGAAATACCTGAACAATATGAATTCTATAGCTAAGGGAATGTGTCCACTTATTTCATTCAATCCTTGGATAAACACTTAAAAGTGAAATCAGTGATCGAAACCAATTTAAGGGAGACCTGCACCTCTGGCGTTCTACTAGCAGGTGCAGAAACTGAATGCTTTGAACAAGTAATGGCTTATTATTTATGTGATATTTCTCTGCTCAGAATGATGGAAGTGCTTACAGACAGCCGTGCATGTAAAACTAACACAGAAAATCTACTCTTCCATACCGGCTTTCATCTCATTAATTGTTTTACATAGCTATGGACTGTATATGTGTATTGTGTGCATAATGAAGCTTTGTTTTTATTCCTTTGAAATGTGTTTCTGTGCTTCATAATTTAAAGGATCACTGACGTGTAGGAATATCACATGCTTCTGAAGTATATAACAATTGAAGAAAGATAAGCAGCAGCATAAGTAATGAACATAAATACATTTTAGGGAGAATTTTAATTTTTGAAAAAATTCAGGGTTTCCTTCCATCTTGGAACTTGGGAAGGTGAATTAATCTTATATATCAGTTTAGGACATATTTGGGAGTATAGGAGAGAAGAGGTTGTTATTGCTACGTTTAGTATTTGACACCAACCCCATTCCCCAACACATACTCAAAAACAAGCAATCAGAACTATAACTGAAAGCCTTGCTACTGCAGAAATGTAAATGCCTCTCCCATATATGCAGCCTTTAACAAACTTTCATGGATGGATCTAAAGTCAAAAAACGATATACACCGTTTTTACTGTTTCATCTGACAAATTCAATGACTGAAATTTGTAAAATCTACATTTCCTAAGTAGCCAGAGTCCAAAAGGGTCCTGCGCATGGCTGCTAAAAAACTGTCATGAGTTTAACTGCAGTGGTCATTTAAGTGAAAGGAGAAAGGAGGAGTGAACGTGAGATTTGACACAAGTTGAGTGTGGGAGTTTTGCAGCTGGGAAGTAACATTGGCTTTGATTCACTAAGTTTATATGTGAATAATCTAGGCTTTTCATAGAAGTTTTCAGTAAGCATCGCATAATAAAAGAATATTTAACATATTTCAGGAAGGGGCTGCAATAGCTGTTTTAACATAGGGTATCAAGGCTCCTGTGAAGTACAAAGGGAGGTCAGAGAGCAATCATTGTGAGTGACAAAACAATATTTATTAATATACAAGGGTTTTACACCGCAGGTTATATTCACTACATATTATCTGAAAACATGTTGAGAGATGTCTTCAATGTGAAAAATATGCTCTTGAGAAAAACATGAGTGTTGGAAAGATTGTTTCTTCACTAATGAAAAAGCAATTGCTTTAGTGATTATAGCCATAAACTAGGTGTCTCGCCTTAGCTGTGTGTGTGTGTGTATGTGTATATATATAAATATATATATATATATATATATATATATATATATATATATATACAGTACATTACACTATATTACATTTCATGTCATGTTTAAAGTAAGTCTATAAAAAAAACATTTAACTTTATATGTACTGACAGTATTTATAGCGTTTGAGAATAATAATAACTAGTGCTGTATTATACTGGTTGGTATTTAAACATTATTGCCTCTCCAATCCATACATAAACTCTTTTTGAAGTTGAGTCCATCCTTTGAACATTATTTCAAATAAACCCTGGGACCGCTCAGCCTTTCACAGTTTCCAGATCGAAGCTGCAATTCTAGACATTTTCAGTCCAAAAAAGTTAGTTCAATAAATAAAAATAAGTATAATTTTTTCAACAGTGTATTATTAATTTAACAAATTTAGAAATATGTAAATAAGCAAGTTGCCTCCAATATGTGAACAGTATATTAATATCTATTAATTATTTTAATGTATTCATCTGTTTGAATGTTTTGAGACCTTTGTGAGTTTTCTGAAGGATAGGGATTTTTACAGACTTTCTGCAAGAAATAGAATGTCACCCTAGATGAAAGAGTAAATCAGTAAGAATATACTCTGGGGATATAAAGGTTAAAAAACTGAGTTAAGATGATATAAATTATTAGGCTGGTGGGACCTACATTTCTCTAACATTTCAGCTGGTGGATCTCCCCCTGGACTGTGCAGCAGATCCTGAGTGACTTCATCCCACAATATGCCTTTTTTTTCACACTGCTTACACTATAAGAAGTAAATGAATTATTTAAGAAACAAAGAGATTAGGGATAAAGAAAGATAAGAGATGATGCAACAAGAAGTGGAGACATACTGCAAAAGAGGAGATAGACAGATGTTATAATAAATCCCTTTCCTATTTTTACCAGATATTATATTCTGTTAGAAAAAATGAGGTCAGTGATTGAGAGATACTGAAGTATTCTAAGATGGATTTCTTAAAATGCAATTAGATGAGGAAAGCTCTTGTAGCTCTAATAAAACACAAAATATGTGAACACAGTTGTATCTTGTAGTCACTTGTAAGTCAAGATGCATGAAGTCAGAACATGAGTTGAGCTGTGCATTGAATCTGCAGAATCTGCTATATCTTGTTTGAATTTTGAGCCAGTGTGTGAATATACATATACATATACACACAAACACACACACACATACATACATAGAATAAATACATTGTTTACACATGGATATAACTATATATAACTATATATATATATATATATATAACTACTGTATATATAGGCTCCCGCACCTGCTCTACACATGGTGGGTGAAGAGGGGATGCATTAGGACAGGCTCCCTTGGGGGCACTGTAACAGGACCTCAGCCTGAACTGTGGCACAGAGGGAGGCAGCAAAAAGAAGCAGGTGCACAATTTGTGTGCCCAGCTGGAGGGTGAGGCATGTGGTGTGTACACCGTCTGCTGTGCCATGGGGCTACACTGCTACCCACAGTCTGACTTGGATCTGCCCCTGCAGGCTCTGGTGCAAGGGCTGTGTGCCAAGAAGAGAGACATGGCATATGGGAGCCTGGAGAGAGGGGCAGGTAACATGCAGTGATAGTCATTTTGTTGGGGGTGAAAAGTGATGCAGCAGTGAGAAATGCATCGGGGGGCAGAAGGTGCCCTGGGAGCAGCATTCTACCCTCACCTTGTGCCTTTAATACTTCTCTCTTTCACTATTTTCCATATGTGTGGGATGGGGGTAATAATTATATGTGTTGGTAGAGGTAATAATCATATATTGGGGGTAGAAGGCTCTCCCCCTCCACCCACAGCATTTGTGCTTTGACACTGCCAAAACATGTAATTTGATGAAGTCTAAGGGGTTTCAGAGCATTCTGTTTATGAACATCACCTTCCCTCAATGTGTCAATAGCTTCAGCAGTCACAAAGTACATAAGGCTCATACACAAAGACATGTGCCTTGTGCAATGTTTACTTCAAGATAAGGACACCTCAAAGAACAAGATAGAGGGAAGGAAAATGTCAAAAGAGCCAAAAATTGATACGCATAGTAGAGCAGAAAAATACTAAATATAAGTACATACACTGGAATTTAACCAAATTATGCCTACAGGTTTTTGTTTGTTTTTTATACATTTTAAAATACATACATACAAAATCTCTTTATCCATAATAGAATAACAGTTTTACACAGAATCATACAAATAATACAAACAGCAACAACAATGCAACCAAAAAAACTAAAATAAATAAACAAACAAACAAATAAAGTAAGTAAAGCGAGGATTGTTCCTTTAAATAGGAGCTATACTTTTCTTGAGTGGCCTCTAATTGGCTCAATCTGACACTATGTTTGCTGCACACATTATGAGTCAACGAAGAGTAAGACGTCAGTGCTTCATCACATGGCCAACCAGGTAGGTGTGCCTAGTTTACTTATTGACAAAACCTGTTTAAATTTAAAATAACTAGTTCAAATGTTGTGTGCATTTTAATTTATTTTAAACAATGATATAGTCCTGCAATTCATTTGTGGTCATATATGATAATATGGTTTAATAAATGTTATTCTTAGCTGCAAAACCCTGGGGCCTACCTCTGTTAGTAAAGGTCATCTAGAGGCTTACTGCTGCAATAAAATGAATTTCTTATTTGAATACAAAGTACCACAATTATACTCAATGACTAACCAAATCACTTTTGAATTTCAAGAACTGTAAGCATAAAATTTGTTTTTAAGAAAAATGCATATATTGTCTATGAAGTATACTACACTAGTACACAGAATTAAAGAAACTCTTTAGCCTCATATTTAACTATACTTGATAATGGGCATAACGTTTTAGAATGTAAATTATACTTTAATTTGGCCAATTGAATAGGGCTCTAAATAAGCACATAGCATATATTTTTTAAAGAAGTATTTAGTTAGTGAAAACCTTGCTTTTGGATAGATGTTTACTAACTAAAAACGTATTTAAAAAAAATATGTTATGTGCTTATTTAGAGCCATATTCAATTAGCCAAACTGCAATTGAATGAGGGCCATGGTAAGTACTTGCCTAGAGGCACTCCTCTTTGGAGGGCCTAAGTTAATAGTTCATAAAATGCCATGACCCCTGAGTTATGCCAGTGATGAACCAAAAATTATAAAACAAACCCAAATGTAAAACCCAGCAACACTTTTACAACACTTTTTAACCCACAATAAACACAAAGGCAAATTGTTTTGGTTAATAAAGTGAACAGTATTTATATAATAACTAGTAACTTGCCCATTATAAATAACAGTATCATAGACTGTTATCTTGAATTGTCTGTGCTATCTCTCTCTATGCTGTTTCTTGCTGTACTGTCTCTCTCTGCACTGTTTTTCTCTCTCTGTCTCATGTGGGGAGTATGCTGTCTCTCTTTCTCTGTGCCGTCTGTCTCTGTACTGTCTCTCTGTGCTGTCTCTCTCTCTGTGCTGTGTTTCTCTCTCTGAAACTTGTAATAGCAGCTGTTATGCAAGTTGCTGTGATGTGTGGCGAACCTTGCTGTGTTGTGTGCTGGGTTCTCTCTCATTCTTAGCTGCCTATCTCTCTATCTATTTACTGTCTGTCTCTCTCCCTCTGTGTTGTCTGTGTGCTGTCTACCTCTGTTCTGTATGTGTGCTGTCTCTCTCTCTCTCTGAACTGTAAGGACAGCAGTTATGCTGCTCACTCTGTTGTGTGGTACAATCTATTTGCCTCTCTCTCTCTGTGTGCTGTCTCCCTCGCTGTGCTGTCTCTTTTTGTGCTAGCTCGGTCTGTGCTGTGTCTTTTTGTGCTGGCTGTCTGTGTGCTGTTATGCTGGCTCTCTGGCTCGCCCCTGTCATGTCATGGTCCTGCCCCTCGATGATGGCATGGCCCCGCTCAGCGTAACAGACAAACTGTATTAGATACTAGCATAACTTATAAAACATACCAAAATGAAATAGAGAATGTGCTTGGAAGTTATTATATTGTATGATTTAAAAGTAGGCGAGTAATGCAAGAAAGCTAGTAGAATGTTTGGCTGTATTAGTAGAAGAATTAGCAGCAGAAAAAGAGGTACTAAGGCCACTCTATATATCGCTAGTAAGACCTCACCTAGAATCTTGTGTACAGTTCTTTTGTCAGGCCATGTTCCAGGCACTGGTGCACTCCCATAACTGTGCAGATAACCACCTGGCTTTGTCCACTTGGAGGATGTAAGAGTTTAACTCCTAGTGGGCTGTAGAGGAAGTACTCTGCTTGGTATCCCTCATCCACATTCATTTAAGCTCACACTATTTACTTGATTCTAAGTTTTCATTTTTTTGAAAAGTTTGACATATTCTTACATACCACCAGGTTGGGCTGTGATGAAATCCAGATTGGCCCTATAAAATACGCTGTGTCCAGTTCTCATGTGAAGCAATATTTGGGGCACTGGTGCACTTCCATATCTGGGCAGAATAGCAACTGTCTTTGTCCACTGGGAGGATGTGTGAGTTTACCTCCCAGTGGGCTGTACTGTAGATGGAGTACTCTGCTCAGTATCCCCCCACCAGGATTCATTTGTACTTCACATCCTTGTTTAGTTGATTTTATAGATTTTTACTCCATGTTTGTTCATGTTTCCCTGTCAACATCAAAGATCCTGTCTCAGCTCCTCCACCTAGCATCTCCTGTACAGCACCCATCTCAGATGAGCTCAACACAGCGGTGACCTCAGGGGCCATTGTCCCTCTAAGTAACTAAGATAGGGTGGCCATTTTTCAAACCAACACTACAGCCTCCAAGCTCCCCTCTTCCACACAAAAGTCATCTGTGTTTGCAGTCTTACCCAAGCCTGCTGACACTGGAAAGAAGGGGTTGAATGCCACCAGCACACCCATAGCTATTTCCCTAGCAGCCCACCCTACCCACAACATAACCACACAAGCTAGGGTGGGGGAGCAGGGTAAGATATACAATTCCATCAATAGGGGAAGCAACTAGTGACAGCAACTCTACCAGGAGTGACATGCCCAGCAAGACCAATAGGGAAGTGGCTCTACATTGCATCTCCCCTTTTAAAAGTAAACAGAGGAGTGAGGCAGCTCCTCCTCATCTGGTGACATTGCCTGACCCAACCATCAGACTAAGCTATCTGGTGTCAGAACATACATCTCTCCCAGCAGACCCTAAGGGGGATAATATATATATATATATATATATATATATATATATATATATATATATATATATACACAATAAATATAAATATATATAATTAGCGACAAGAGGTGCTGAGTTTCGGAGGCACTAGCCAGTGACAATAATGGAGCTTTTAAAATGATAAAAAACAAATCACTTTTTACAGATGAGCAAATATACTCCCTTGGTCAAAAGGTCCTAAAAAAATTATATTTCAATCTCCAAATAAGTGTATAAATAAGGTAAGTATGCTAGTGATCAATGCTAGAGCTGCAAATAACACTTAAAGAACAGAAAAACAGCATCTATGCACCTAGCCTAAACCTAGGGGTAGATAAATAATGGACAATTTGCAGCCTAGTCTTGTTGTGATTAAACCATGGAAAATGGGAAGGAAGACTACTGCAAAAAATATTAAAACTGAAAATATTTATTAATGTATCAAAAGTTAAATACAAAAAAACGGCAGACGCATAAAATATATAAAATCATGGTGGTTTCTAGGATTTTAAATACTTCAGAGGCTCTCTACAAAGATTCTCCCATACCAAAGGCTATAATGTGTATAACGTAATACAAATTCTTCACAAATAGTTTCAGAAAAGTAGCAATATTTATTGAAGTCATGTTAGGTTTCCCAATGAGTATACAAGATAACTTAAAATATGAAATAGATTATTGGGTTACTTAATAGCAATAATATGCAATCAGGTATTCAATAGTTAACATTAAAAAAGGGGTTGGATATATTTTTGAGTAAAAAGGGCAATCAGGGTTATCCTGGATAATAAGATATAAGATAAAAGTTTTACAAGTGGATTTACCTTACAAGTAAAGGCTGATAAATTGCAGAGTGCACTAAGTGTGCCCAGGTGAGAGGGGTGTGGCTTGACTGTTAAACTAGGATAAAGGATTTGTGAGCTGGTTTGGGGCCTGTTTACAAGTGGATTTACCTTACAAGTAAAGGCTGATAAATTGCAGAGTGCACTAATTGTGCCCAGGCGAGAAGGCAGAAGTTAATAGAAACCGGAGAAGGGGAACTTGTGAGCTTGCGAACATTTTCAGTATCAAGTGCAATTCTAGTAAAAGCCTAGGAGTTTAAATAAAAGGAGGGCCTTCAAAGAAAAGGGAGGGCAGATTTATAGTGCAAAGGAGGAAAACTTTATATAAATATATTATATTATATTCTTTATTTTTCCCACTGATATTTCGTAGACAATAATAATAATTATGAGTCAGTCCAGTGGCAACCTTATTCAGTGTACATCCTGTCAAATGTATGCACTACTGGAACAGATGATCCAGGGTCCATACCTCTGTGACAGGTGTGAGCATGTTGCCTCTTTGGAAGCTCAAATTGAAGATCTGGAGAGGAGAATTGCAGCACTTAGTGATATTGCTCCACTGGAAAGGGAGTTGGTGCTCACGGAGCACAGTTTAGCTGGGCCTAGTATGGAGGGAGGAGCTGGGGCTAGTGAGGATGGCCAGGGAGGTAGCTGGGTTACAGTTAGAAGGGGAATCAGAGGGTACAGGAGGAGGCAGGCCAGTTCTGAGTTGGCAAACAACAACAGATTTGCCAGATTGAGTGAAACTGTTGGCGATTTCCATTCAGGAATGGCAATGCCAGATAGAGCTGTTCCCTCTAACAGCCGGGCGAACAGCTCTACTGGAGAAGAGGGAGGGCAGAATAGGCAGAGCAACAGACATGTTTTGGTGGTAGGGGACTCTATTATTAGGAAGGTAGACAGGGTAATTTGTCACCCAGATCCCAGCAATCGAACAGTTTGCTGTCTCCCGGGAGCTTGGGTTCGGCATGTTGTGGATCGGGTGGATAAATTATTGGGAGGGGCTGGTAATGAACCGGCGGTCTTGGTACACATTGGTACCAATGACAAAGTTAGTGGAAGATGGAGCGTCCTAAAGAATGATTTTAGAGAATTAGGGAATAAGCTTAAAGCAAGGACCTCCAAGGTAGTATTTTCTGAGATACTACCAGTGCCACGTGCTAGCCCAGGGAGGCAGAAGGAGCTTAGGGAGGTTAATGCGTGGCTAAAAAAGTGGTGCAGTGCAGAGGGTTTTGGGTTTTTAGAGCACTAGGCTGACTTCTCACTTGGGTACAATCTCTATAGCAGGGATGGATTGTACCTTAATGATGAGGGCGCTTTTGTGCTAGGGAATAGGATGGTAGAACGGCTGGGGGAGTTTTTAAACTTGTATGTGGGGGGGAGGGACTATATAGAAGTATTGGGGTAAATAGGGTAGAGAGGGAAAGGGATGAATTATTTACCCATGGGGGAGGAGAAGGGGGGAGGGTTACAATAGAAAGTAGGGAGATATTAATAGGGGCCTCAAATACAGTGGCAGGCACTTCACATCAGCAGAGCCATAGCAACATAAAGTGTATGATTGCAAACGCAAGAAGTTTGCCTGGGAAAATGGATGAGCTAGAAATATTAGCAGTACAAGAAAAATGGGGCTTAATAGGCATTACGGAAACATGGTGGGATGAATCTCATGACTGGACTGTTAATCTGGATGGTTATAACCTATTTAGGAAAGATAGGGGAAATGGTAAAAGAGGAGGAGGGATCTGTCTTTATGTTAAGCCTGAATTTTACGCCTATTGTTAGAGAAGATATTTATGCTGGCACTAACGGCATCATTGAATCCTTGTGGGTTGAGCTAAATAGTGGAGGAGCTAATTCTAAATGCATATTGGTGGGAGTATGCTATAAACCCCCAAATATAGCTGAAAGTGAGGAAATACAATTATTGTTACAGATTGGAAATGCAGCTAAGCATGGGCAAGTTCTAATAATGGGAGACTTTAATTACCCTGATATAAACTGGATAAACGAGACCAGCAGCTCAGCTAAGGGGAGCAGGTTCTTGAGTACACTCAGGGATCATTATCTAGCCCAGGTAATACAAGAACCTACTAGAAATGGGGCCATCTTGGATTTAGTCATCACAAGTAATATTGATATAATATCAAATGTAAAAATAGGGGAACCCTTGGGGAACAGTGATCACAACACAGTCTCATTTGAGATTGAATACAAAAAACAGAGTTGTAAGGGGCCAACAAAAACTCTAAATTTTAAAAGGGCTAACTTTAATGGGCTACGGGCAGCAATACAACATATAGACTGGGACAAAGAACTTACAGGGAAGAATACTGAAAATAAATGGACAACATTGAAATCCTTACTAAATAAACATACTCATCAGCATGTACCATGTGGAAATAAAATAAATAGGAGTAAATCACATCCCATGTGGCTTAACAATGACTTAAAGATCATGATGAGGAAAAAGAAATATGCATTTAAATTATACAAGAAGGAGGGAACAGAGGCATCTTTATGTGACTATAAGGAAATCAACAAGGCTTGCAAAAGGGCTATTAGACTGGCTAAAATAGAAAATGAGAAGTCAGTTGCAATGGAAAGTAAGACTAACCCTAAAATATTTTATAAATATATTAATGGGAAGAAGGCCAGGAAGGAATCGATAGGACCATTACAATGTGACACAGGCCATCTGATAATTAGTGACCAGGAAAAGGCAGATGAGCTAAATAGGTTCTTTTCGTCGGTTTACACAAGGGAGGTACCAGTGGTTGGGACACTGCAACATAATGGGGCTACACTACCTTCACTAAATAATTGGTTAACGCAGGAAGAAATACAAAAGAGGTTGGAGAAAATAAATGTTAATAAAGCCCCAGGTCCTGATGGAATACATCCAAGGGTACTGAGGGAGCTGGGTTCTGTAATAGCCAAACCATTATATCTAATCTTTAAAGACTCGCTCACTACAGGGTCTCTACCAGATGACTGGAGAAAAGCAGAGGTGATACCTATATTTAAGAAGGGATCTAGAGCAAATCCGGGGAATTATAGACCAGTGAGCCTCACTTCTGTAGTTGGGAAGCTTTTAGAAGGGTTAATAAGGGACAGAATACAAGAATATGTCTATTTGAACAGGATCATAGGTAGCAGTCAACATGGATTTATGAAGGAAAGGTCGTGTCAGACCAATCTAATTAGTTTTTATGAGGAGGTTAGTAGGAACTTGGATCAGGGCAACTCAGTGGATGTAGTCTTTTTAGATTTTTCAAAGGCATTTGATACAGTGCCACATGGAAGACTAGTGAGCAAACTAAGGGATACAGGAATTGCAGTAAATATCTGCTCATGGATCGAGAGCTGGCTAAAAGACAGGAAGCAAAGGGTTGTTGTAAATGGAACATACTCCGATTGGTCTAATGTGATAAGTGGGGTTCCTCAGGGCTCAGTATTGGGTCCTCTCCTTTTTAACATATTTATTAATGACATTGAAGTAGGACTCGAATGTAGTGTCTCCATTTTTGCTGATGACACTAAGTTGTGCAAGGTAATAAAATCAGATAATGATGTACTTTCCCTACAAAAGGATTTGCATAAATTAGAGAAATGGGCGGCTAAATGGCAGATGAGATTTAATACAAATAAATGTAAGGTTATGCATTTGGGAAGGAACAATAGCCAAGCAATCTATAATCTTAATGGAGCAAATCTAGGGGTATCAGATATTGAAAGGGATTTGGGAGTACTATTGGACAACCACCTAGGTAACAGCGCTCAAAGCCAAGCAGCGGCTGCAAAGGCAAATAAAATATTAGCATGTATTAGGAAGGGTATAGAAGCCAGGGAAGAAGATATAATTCTGCCACTATACAAATCTCTAGTACGCCCTCATTTGGAATATGGAGTACAATTTTGGGCACCACCTCACAAAAAAGACATTTTAGAGCTGGAAAAAGTACAGAGAAGGGCTACAAAACTAATAAGGGGAATGGAGGGGCTAAGTTATGAAGAAAGACTAGCAAAATTAAACTTATTTTCGCTAGAAAAAAGGCGTCTAAGAGGAGATATGATTACGTTATTTAAATACATCCAGGGTCAATATAAGGCTTTGTCAAGTGAACTTTTTGTAGCAAGAGATTTTCAACTGACAAGAGGACATCCGTTGAGGTTAGAGGAAAAAAGATTTCACCTTAAACAAAGAAAAGGGTTCTTCACAGTTAGGGTGGTTAAACTGTGGAATTCTCTACCAAAGGAGGTGGTGACAGCGAATTCGATAGACAACTTCAAAAAGGGGTTAGATATATTTCTGAATAAAGAGGGCATTCAAGGCTATCCTAGATAACTAGCAAGGAATATTGATCCAGGGAGAAATTTGATCGCCAGTTTCTGGGGTCAGGAAGGAATTTTGCTTTTTTTTCCCCTTATGAGACAATTGGCAATGTTTCAATGGGGTTTTTTTTTTATGTTTGCCTTCCTCTGGATCAATTAACAATAATTAACAAATAACAATAATAATAAATAGTCCAAATTAAAAAGATCAATAGAGATCTAAAAAGGTTGAACTTGATGGACTAACTCTTTATTCATTCTCCAATACTATACTATTAATAATTATTTAATCAATAATTTAATTAATAACTAATCCGCATATTGCAGATCAGAGGAGATCTTAACAGGTTGAACTTGATGGACTGAAAGTCTTTTTTCAACCTTAATTACTATGGGCCTCATTCAATTGCGATTTTGCCAGTTGAATAGGCCTCTAAACAAGCACATAGCATATTTTTTTTAAAGAAGTTTTTAGTTTGTGAACTTCTATCCAAAAGCAACATCTTTTCTAACTAATAACTTCTTTAAAAAAGTATGCTATGTGCTTATTTAGAGCCCTATTCAATTGGCCAAATCGCAATTGAATAAGGCCCTATGTAACTATGTAACTAAAAGGGAATATTGATCCTGGGAGTAGTCCAATCACCAGTATCTGGCGTCAGGAAATAATTTTATTTTTTCCCCTTTTGAGACAATTGGCAATGTTTCAATGAGTCTTTTTTTTCTGTTTGCTTTACTCTGGATCATTCTGGATAATTAACAACTAATCCACATATTGCAGATCAGAGAAGATCTAGAAAGGTTGAACTTGGTAAACTAAAGTCTTTTTTCAACCTTAATTACTATGGGCCTTATTCAAATGCGATTTGGCCAATAGAATAGGGCTCTATATAAGCACAGAGCATATTTTTTTACAAAAGTTTTTAGTTAGTGAACTTCTATCCAAAAGCAAGGTCTTTACTATCTAAAAACGCCTGTAAAAAAAAAAATGCTCTGTGATTATATAGAACCCTAATTTGTTGGCCAAATCGCAATTGAATGAGGCCTTATGTAACTATGTTGTTGCAGTTTAACCAAAAAAGTAATTCTGAGCATTAAAAATAACAATATGCTCAAATGGTTCCACAAAAAGAGCCTTATTCAATTGAGGCTTTGTGAGATCTGGGCTTTGGAAATGGAGCCTGTAACTTATTTTGCTATTCAATTGGCGTCTTTTTGTGGGCTCTGATCGAGTTACTGGCCATGGCCTCTGATTCGATGCGATGGTTAACATTGCAAGTCAATGCCCCTCCAAGCCGTTGATCTTTCACGGCCGCAAGAGTTGAGAACGCTAAAATTGTAAATCGCTATCCAATCGCTCCTATTTACCGCTCGCTTACCATCCCCGTCAAGCCCACAAATGGTAAAAATCAAACCACAAGTTAATGGTACCAAGGAGGGCTGGCAAAGGGCTAAATGACATGTCCAGAGAACTTTAAAGGCACATATATACACACTACTGTTATTTCATAGAATTAATAGCACAATCTCAAGCTCGCAAATCGGCCAAATAAAATACTTTATTTCATGTTTAAATGTTATATATTGTTTGCCGTGTTATATTGATCACGGCAATCAGTGTGTTAATTCATATAATGGAACTCGCATGTAATAGAATATCATATTTACGGTTTTATCAATATTGCATCATATCTGGAATGTGGGTCCGGTCGTAACTTATAATTCAAGCCCGTAGGACTTTGAAATCAAACCTCCATTTTTCTAAGCCGTAATGATGACAATCTCTGTTTCCATTGGCTGTTTCCAACCGGGAGTTACGGCCTTACTTTTTTAATCATGTTCAAGCTCGCAAATTATACATACGATAGCATAGTTTTCTGAATTTCGCTATGGGCCCCTAACTTGCGGCCTTGAGCAATTGAATAGCACCATAACTTGTGAACGCTGCAGGCCCGCAGACATACAACCTATACCTCCATAACTTGCGCCTCCTAATAGAATGAGGCTCAAAGTCAGGTATACAACAAAGTATCCTTAGTAAAGAATCCCATGTGAAATATTACTTCTTATGGTTCAATAAACATAAGATATCCACCCAATAAATAGTTTTTGACCCACAAAAATAAGGAGAAAAGGGAAACCAATGAACTTATTAAATCATGGTTTTGCCAAAGCTAAGATGTGATGGGACTCTTATAAACAGCCTGATAGATATAGTAATACTACAAACTGAATAAATAGGCAGCATAGTATTCATACACTGACAGTAGTAGGAGCTATTAGTAATATTAGATCCACTTTTTTCAGTTATATTTGATAATGAAAGTCATCTAACCATATTAATCATAAACATATTATGCCAAAATGTATATCTGAATTCGGTTATACAGTAGATTATTAAATTATGGGTTGGCAGTTAAAGGAGAGGTCGCTGCAAGAAGAGGTATTTATAGATTAAAGCAGGGGTGGGCAAGTTTGGTCCTGGAGGGCCACACCAGATGCCTGGATTTGATGATATCCCTGCTGCGCACAGGTGAGTCAATCACTTCTTCAGTCATCCTGATTGACTCACCAGTGTACAGAAAATAATATCTTAAAATCCAGGCTTGCCCTCTCCTGGATTAGAGTAATACTTGATTAATCAAGGCACTTCATCCCTTGTATTCAAAATAGTAAACCTTAAGTGTTTTTAAAGATTGAGAGAAGTGGACTTAACCTAAAAGTCAAAGTCTAGGAAGGATCCGTAAACCTATTATTAACACCAGTATAATTATGAATGGGGAAATAGAAATATCCATGCCACAAGTAACTATAATGTAAGTGTGTTTATTGATCAGTCATGGTGATTCTTTATTAATGTTCAAAATATTAACCCCTGTAAGAATTAGAGGATTTAAAAGAAATGGTCAAGGTGACATAGATTACTGTGTAGTAATAATTATTAGATCTATGAATGACATAAATATGATAATAAAAGGGCTAAAAAACATACCCATATCACAAAATGACAGCTGTACTGGAGTGTTTAATTGAAAGCCAGGGTAAAGTCCTACTTCTTAGAAGATGTTATGTCTATTAAAATGAGTGTAAAGAAACTGGGCCTAATACCATCCATTCTGCAGATCCACTTTCCAACTGTTCCAACTATCAGTTGCATTTACCACCAGGACTGAGCAGTAGTGATGAAAATTTTCGGTTCGCGAAACGCCATAGACTTCAATGGGCAGGCGAATTTTAAAACCCACAGGGACTCTTTCTGGCCACAATAGTGATGGGAAAGTTGTTTCAACGGGACTAACACCTGGACTGTGGCATGCCGGAGGGGGATTCATGGCAAAACTCCCATGGAAAATTACATAGTTGATGCAGAGTCTGGTTTTAAGCCATAAAGGGCATACATTACCTAACATTCCTAAATTGTTTGGAATAATGTGCTTTAAAACATCAGGTATGATGTTGTATCGATCAGGTAGTGTAAGGGTTAGGCCCGCTTCACAGTGACAGACCAAACTCCCCGTTTAACGCACCGCAAACAACCACAAACAGTCCATTTGCACAACCGCAAACTCCCCATTTGCACAAGGTTGGATACCAAGCTAGCCATGTCCCGTTCCTTGTCCTCACTGATGTCATTGAAGGTCTCTTCCTCCACCCAGCCACCAAGGGTCCCCGAAAGGTGACAACTAGCCCCCTGAGACGCCTGCTGTGTTTGGTCTTCCACCTCCTCAAAGCCACCTTCCTCCTCTGACTCCTCTTCTTCAGACTCCTCTCACTGCATTGCCTCTCTCTGCATTATTATAAGGTGTGTTAAGTAGTACTACTCTTATCAGTTTAAAACCTGTTACAGCACATATCAGGGGGCGTGTATAAGGCCTGGATTTTTAGAACCAGGAGATGGAAAAAGATGCTTTGTTGGTCGTATCACTTCAATTTTGGGGCACGGCACGTGCAATCAAAGGTGCCACCAGATAGGAGTGACGTGTTTGTAAGTACTACTCTTATCAGTTTAATACTTGTTACGTCACCTATCAGGGGGCGTGTATAAGGCCTGGATTTTTAGAACCAGGAGATGGAAAAAGATGCTTTGTTGGTCATATCACTTCAATTTTGGGGCACGGCACGTGCAATCAAAGGTGCCACCAGATAGGAGTGACGTGTTTGTAAGTACTACTCTTATCAGTTTAATACTTGTTACGTCACCTATCAGGGGGCGTGTATAAGGCCTGGATTTTTAGAACCAGGAGATGGAAAAAGATGCTTTGTTGGTCATATCACTTCAATTTTGGGGCACGGCACGTGCAATCAAAGGTGCCACCAGATAGGAGTGACGTGTTTGTAAGTACTACTCTTATCAGTTTAATACTTGTTACGTTACCTATCAGGGGGCATGTATAAGGCCTAGACTTTTTGAACCAGGAGATGGAAAAAGATGCTTTGTTGGTCGCATCACTTCAATTTTGGGGCACGGCACGTGCAATCAAAGGTGCCACCAGATAGGAGTGACGTGTTTGTAAGTACTACTCTTATCAGTTTAATACTTGTTATGTTACCTATCAGGCGGCGTGAATAAGGCCTGGATTTTTAGAACCAGGAGATGGAAAAAGATGCTTTGTTGGTCGTATCACTTCAATTTTGGGGCACGGCACGTGCAGTCAAAGGTGCCACCAGATAGGAGTGACGTGTTTGTAAGTACTACTCTTATCAGTTTAATACTTGTTACGTCACCTATCAGGTGGCGTGTATAAGGCCTGGATTTTTAGAACCAGGAGATGGAAAAAGATGCTTTGTTGGTCGTATCACTTCAATTTTGGGGCAAGGCACGTGCAATCAAAGGTGCCACCAGATAGGAGTGACGTGTTTGTAAGTACTACTCTTATCAGTTTAATACTTGTTACGTTACCTACCAGGGGGCGTGTATAAGGCCTGGATTTTTAGAACCAGGAGATGGAAAAAGATGCTTTGTTGGTCGTATCACTTCAATTTTGGGGCACGGCACGTGCAGTCAAAGGTGCCACCAGATAGGAGTGACGTGTTTGTAAGTACTACTCTTATCAGTTTAATACTTGTTACGTCACCTATCAGGGGGCGTGTATAAGGCCTGGATTTTTAGAACCAGGAGATGGAAAAAGATGCTTTGTTGGTCGTATCACTTCAATTTTGGGGCACGGCACGTGCAATCAAAGGTGACACCAGATAGGA
Source organism: Discoglossus pictus (assembly GCA_027410445.1). Lineage (NCBI taxonomy): Eukaryota > Metazoa > Chordata > Amphibia > Anura > Alytidae > Discoglossus > Discoglossus pictus. The sequence continues at coordinate 166,490,317 of CM050165.1, forward strand.
GTGACGTGTTTGTAAGTACTACTCTTATCAGTTTAATACTTGTTATGTTACCTATCAGGGGGCGTGTATAAGGCCTGGATTTTTAGAACCAGGAGATGGAAAAAGATGCTTTGTTGGTCGTATCACTTTAATTTTGGGGCACGGCACGTGCAGTCAAAGGTGCCACCAGATAGGAGTGACGTGTTTGTAAGCACTACTCTTATCAGTTTAATACTTGTTACGTTACCTATCAGGGGGCGTGTATAAGGCCTGGATTTTTAGAACCGGGAGATGGAAAAAGATGCTTTGTTGGTCGTATCAATTCAATTTTGGGGCACGGCACGTGCAGTCAATGGTGCCACCCGATAGGAGTGACGTGTTTGTAAGTACTACTCTTATCAGTTTAATACTTGTTACGTCACCTATCAGGGGGCGTGTATAAGGCCTGGATTTTTAGAACCAGGAGATGGAAAAAGATGCTTTGTTGGTCGTATCACTTCAATTTTGGGGCACGGCACGTGCAGTCAAAGGTGCCACCAGATAGGAGTGACGTGTTTGTAAGTACTACTCTTATCAGTTTAATACTTGTTACGTTACCTATCAGGGGGGCGTGTATAAGGCCTGGATTTTTAGAACCAGGAGATGGAAAAAGATGCTTTGTTGGTCGTATCACTTCAATTTTGGGGCACGGCACATGCAGTCAAAGGTGCCTCCAGATAGGAGTGACGTGTTTGTAAGTACTACTCCTATCAGTTTAATACTTGTTATGTCACCTATCAGGGGGCGTGTATAAGGCCTGGATTTTTAGAACCAGGAGATGGAAAAAGATGCTTTGTTGGTCGTATCACTTCAATTTTGGGGCACGGCACGTGCAGTCAAAGGTGCCACCAGATAGGAGTGACGTGTTTGTAAGTACTACTCTTATCAGTTTAATACTTGTTACGTTACATATCAGGGGGCGTGTATAAGGCCTGGATTTTTAGAACCAGGAGATGGAAAAAGATGCTTTGTTGGTCGTATCACTTCAATTTTGGGGCACGGCACGTGCAATCAAAGGTGCCACCAGATAGGAGTGACGTGTTTGTAAGTACTACTCTTATCAGTTTAATACTTGTTATGTTACCTATCAGGGGGCGTGTATAAGGCCTGGATTTTTAGAACCAGGAGATGGAAAAAGATGCTTTGTTGGTCGTATCACTTCAATTTTGGGGCACGGCACGTGCAATCAAAGTTGCCACCAGATAGGCGTGACGTGTTTGTAAGTACTACTCTTATCAGTTTAATACTTGTTACGTCACCTATCAGGGGGCGTGTATAAGGCCTGGATTTTTAGACCCAGGTAATACAAGAACCTACTAGAAATGGGGCCATCTTGGATTTAGTCATCACAAGTAATATTGATATAATATCAAATGTAAAAATAGGAGAACCCTTGGGGAACAGTGATCACAACACAGTCTCATTTGAGATTGAATACAAAAAACAAAGTTGTAAGGGGCCAACAAAAACTCTAAATTTTAAAAGGGCTAACTTTAATGGGCTACGGGCAGCAATACAACATATAGACTGGGACAAAGAACTTACAGGGAAGAATACTGAAAATAAATGGACAACATTCAAATCCTTACTAAATAAACATACTCATCAGCATGTACCATGTGGAAATAAAATAAATAGGAGTAAATCACATCCCATGTGGCTTAACAATGACTTAAAGATCATGATGAGGAAAAAGAAATATGCATTTAAATTATACAAGAAGGAGGGAACAGAGGCATCTTTATGTGACTATAAGGAAATCAACAAGGCTTGCAAAAGGGCTATTAGACTGGCTAAAATAGAAAATGAGAAGTCAGTTGCAATGGAAAGTAAGACTAACCCTAAAATATTTTATAAATATATTAATGGGAAGAAGGCCAGGAAGGAATCGATAGGACCATTACAATGTGACACAGGCCATCTGATAATTAGTGACCAGGAAAAGGCAGATGAGCTAAATAGGTTCTTTTCGTCGGTTTACACAAGGGAGGTACCAGTGGTTGGGACACTGCAACATAATGGGGCTACACTACCTTCACTAAATAATTGGTTAACGCAGGAAGAAATACAAAAGAGGTTGGAGAAAATAAATGTTAATAAAGCCCCAGGTCCTGATGGAATACATCCAAGGGTACTGAGGGAGCTGGGTTCTGTAATAGCCAAACCATTATATCTAATCTTTAAAGACTCGCTCACTACAGGGTCTCTACCAGATGACTGGAGAAAAGCAGAGGTGATACCTATATTTGAGAAGGGATCTAGAGCAAATCCGGGGAATTATAGACCAGTGAGCCTCACTTCTGTAGTTGGGAAGCTTTTAGAAGGGTTAATAAGGGACAGAATACAAGAATATGTCTATTTGAACAGGATCATAGGTAGCAGTCAACATGGATTTATGAAGGAAAGGTCGTGTCAGACCAATCTAATTAGTTTTTATGAGGAGGTTAGTAGGAACTTGGATCAGGGCAACTCAGTGGATGTAGTCTTTTTAGATTTTTCAAAGGCATTTGATACAGTGCCACATGGAAGACTAGTGAGCAAACTAAGGGATACAGGGATTGCAGTAAATATCTGCTCATGGATCGAGAGCTGGCTAAAAGACAGGAAGCAAAGGGTTGTTGTAAATGGAACATACTCCGATTGGTCTAATGTGATAAGTGGGGTTCCTCAGGGCTCAGTATTGGGTCCTCTCCTTTTTAACATATTTATTAATGACATTGAAGTAGGACTCGAATGTAGTGTCTCCATTTTTGCTGATGACACTAAGTTGTGCAAGGTAATAAAATCAGATAATGATGTACTTTCCCTACAAAAGGATTTGCATAAATTAGAGAAATGGGCGGCTAAATGGCAGATGAGATTTAATACAAATAAATGTAAGGTTATGCATTTGGGAAGGAACAATAGCCAAGCAATCTATAATCTTAATGGAGCAAATCTAGGGGTATCAGATATTGAAAGGGATTTGGGAGTACTATTGGACAACCACCTAGGTAACAGCGCTCAAAGCCAAGCAGCGGCTGCAAAGGCAAATAAAATATTAGCATGTATTAGGAAGGGTATAGAAGCCAGGGAAGAAGATATAATTCTGCCATTATACAAATCTCTAGTACGCCCTCATTTGGAATATGGAGTACAATTTTGGGCACCACCTCACAAAAAAGACATTTTAGAGCTGGAAAAAGTACAGAGAAGGGCTACAAAACTAATAAGGGGAATGGAGGGGCTAAGTTATGAAGAAAGACTAGCAAAATTAAACTTATTTTCGCTAGAAAAAAGGCGTCTAAGAGGAGATATGATTACGTTATTTAAATACATCCAGGGTCAACATAAGGCTTTGTCAAGTGAACTTTTTGTAGCAAGAGATTTTCAACTGACAAGAGGACATCCGTTGAGGTTAGAGGAAAAAAGATTTCACCTTAAACAAAGAAAAGGGTTCTTCACAGTTAGGGTGGTTAAACTGTGGAATTCTCTACCAAAGGAGGTGGTGACAGCGAATTCGATAGACAACTTCAAAAAGGGGTTAGATATATTTCTGAATAAAGAGGGCATTCAAGGCTATCCTAGATAACTAGCAAGGAATATTGATCCAGGGAGAAATTTGATCGCCAGTTTCTGGGGTCAGGAAGGAATTTTGCTTTTTTTTCCCCTTATGAGACAATTGGCAAAGTTTCAATGGGTTTTTTTTTTATGTTTGCCTTCCTCTGGATCAATTAACAATAATTAACAATTAACAATAATAATAAATAGTCCAAATTAAAAAGATCAATAGAGATCTAAAAAGGTTGAACTTGATGGACTAACTCTTTATTCATTCTCCAATACTATACTATTAATAATTATTTAATCAATAATGTAATTAATAACTAATCCGCATATTGCAGATCAGAGGAGATCTTAACAGGTTGAACTTGATGGACTGAAAGTCTTTTTTCAACCTTAATTACTATGTAACTATGTAACTATGTAACCAGGAGATGGAAAAAAATGCTTTGTTGGTCGTATCACTTCAATTTTGGGGCACGGCACGTGCAGTCAAAGGTGCCACCAGATAGGAGTGACGTGTTTGTAAGTACTACTCTTATAAGTTTAATACTTGTTACGTTACCTATCAGGGGGCGTGTATAAGGCCTGGATTTTTAGAACCAGGAGATGGAAAAAGATGCTTTGTTGGTCGTATCACTTCAATTTTGCTGCACGGCACGTGCAGTCAAAGGTGCCACCAGATAGGAGTGACGTGTTTGTAAGTACTACTCTTATCAGTTTAATACTTGTTACGTTACCTATCAGGGGGCGTGTATAAGGCCTGGATTTTTAGAACCAGGAGATGGAAAAAGATGCTTTGTTGGTCGTATCACTTCAATTTTGGGGCACGGCACGTGCAGTCAAAGGTGCCACCAGATAGGAGTGACGTGTTTGTAAGTACTACTCTTATCAGTTTAATACTTGTTACGTCACCTATCAGGGGGCGTGTATAAGGCCTGGATTTTTAGAACCAGGAGATGGAAAAAGATGCTTTGTTGGTCATATCACTTCAATTTTGGGGCACGGCACGTGCAATCAAAGGTGCCACCAGATAGGCGTGACGTGTTTGTAAGTACTACTCTTATCAGTTTAATACTTGTTACGTCACCTATCAGGGGGCGTGTATAAGGCCTGGATTTTTAGAACCAGGAGATGGAAAAAGATGCTTTGTTGGTCATATCACTTCAATTTTGGGGCACGGCACGTGCAATCAAAGGTGCCACCAGATAGGAGTGACGTGTTTGTAAGTACTACTCTTATCAGTTTAATACTTGTTACGTTACCTATCAGGGGGCATGTATAAGGCCTAGACTTTTTGAACCAGGAGATGGAAAAAGATGCTTTGTTGGTCGCATCACTTCAATTTTGGGGCACGGCACGTGCAATCAAAGGTGCCACCAGATAGGAGTGACGTGTTTGTAAGTACTACTCTTATCAGTTTAATACTTGTTATGTTACCTATCAGGCGGCGTGAATAAGGCCTGGATTTTTAGAACCAGGAGATGGAAAAAGATGCTTTGTTGGTCGTATCACTTCAATTTTGGGGCACGGCACGTGCAGTCAAAGGTGCCACCAGATAGGAGTGACGTGTTTGTAAGTACTACTCTTATCAGTTTAATACTTGTTACGTCACCTATCAGGTGGCGTGTATAAGGCCTGGATTTTTAGAACCAGGAGATGGAAAAAGATGCTTTGTTGGTCGTATCACTTCAATTTTGGGGCACGGCACGTGCAATCAAAGGTGCCACCAGATAGGAGTGACGTGTTTGTAAGTACTACTCTTATCAGTTTAATACTTGTTACGTTACCTACCAGGGGGCGTGTATAAGGCCTGGATTTTTAGAACCAGGAGATGGAAAAAGATGCTTTGTTGGTCGTATCACTTCAATTTTGGGGCACGGCACGTGCAGTCAAAGGTGCCACCAGATAGGAGTGACGTGTTTGTAAGTACTACTCTTATCAGTTTAATACTTGTTACGTCACCTATCAGGGGGCGTGTATAAGGCCTGGATTTTTAGAACCAGGAGATGGAAAAAGATGCTTTGTTGGTCGTATCACTTCAATTTTGGGGCACGGCACGTGCAATCAAAGGTGACACCAGATAGGAGTGACGTGTTTGTAAGTACTACTCTTATCAGTTTAATACTTGTTATGTTACCTATCAGGGGGCGTGTATAAGGCCTGGATTTTTAGAACCAGGAGATGGAAAAAGATGCTTTGTTGGTCGTATCACTTTAATTTTGGGGCACGGCACGTGCAGTCAAAGGTGCCACCAGATAGGAGTGACGTGTTTGTAAGCACTACTCTTATCAGTTTAATACTTGTTACGTTACCTATCAGGGGGCGTGTATAAGGCCTGGATTTTTAGAACCAGGAGATGGAAAAAGATGCTTTGTTGGTCGTATCAATTCAATTTTGGGGCACGGCACGTGCAGTCAAAGGTGCCACCCGATAGGAGTGACGTGTTTGTAAGTACTACTCTTATCAGTTTAATACTTGTTACGTCACCTATCAGGGGGCGTGTATAAGGCCTGGATTTTTAGAACCAGGAGATGGAAAAAGATGCTTTGTTGGTCGTATCACTTCAATTTTGGGGCACGGCACGTGCAGTCAAAGGTGCCACCAGATAGGAGTGACGTGTTTGTAAGTACTACTCTTATCAGTTTAATACTTGTTACGTTACCTATCAGGGGGGCGTGTATAAGGCCTGGATTTTTAGAACCAGGAGATGGAAAAAGATGCTTTGTTGGTCGTATCACTTCAATTTTGGGGCACGGCACGTGCAGTCAAAGGTGCCTCCAGATAGGAGTGACGTGTTTGTAAGTACTACTCCTATCAGTTTAATACTTGTTATGTCACCTATCAGGGGGCGTGTATAAGGCCTGGATTTTTAGAACCAGGAGATGGAAAAAGATGCTTTGTTGGTCGTATCACTTCAATTTTGGGGCACGGCACGTGCAGTCAAAGGTGCCACCAGATAGGAGTGACGTGTTTGTAAGTACTACTCTTATCAGTTTAATACTTGTTACGTTACATATCAGGGGGCGTGTATAAGGCCTGGATTTTTAGAACCAGGAGATGGAAAAAGATGCTTTGTTGGTCGTATCACTTCAATTTTGGGGCACGGCACGTGCAATCAAAGGTGCCACCAGATAGGAGTGACGTGTTTGTAAGTACTACTCTTATCAGTTTAATACTTGTTATGTTACCTATCAGGGGGCGTGTATAAGGCCTGGATTTTTAGAACCAGGAGATGGAAAAAGATGCTTTGTTGGTCGTATCACTTCAATTTTGGGGCACGGCACGTGCAATCAAAGGTGCCACCAGATAGGAGTGACGTGTTTGTAAGTACTACTCTTATCAGTTTAATACTTGTTATGTTACCTATCAGGGGGCGTGTATAAGGCCTGGATTTTTAGAACCCAGGTAATACAAGAACCTACTAGAAATGGGGCCATCTTGGATTTAGTCATCACAAGTAATATTGATATAATATCAAATGTAAAAATAGGAGAACCCTTGGGGAACAGTGATCACAACACAGTCTCATTTGAGATTGAATACAAAAAACAAAGTTGTAAGGGGCCAACAAAAACTCTAAATTTTAAAAGGGCTAACTTTAATGGGCTACGGGCAGCAATACAACATATAGACTGGGACAAAGAACTTACAGGGAAGAATACTGAAAATAAATGGACAACATTCAAATCCTTACTAAATAAACATACTCATCAGCATGTACCATGTGGAAATAAAATAAATAGGAGTAAATCACATCCCATGTGGCTTAACAATGACTTAAAGATCATGATGAGGAAAAAGAAATATGCATTTAAATTATACAAGAAGGAGGGAACAGAGGCATCTTTATGTGACTATAAGGAAATCAACAAGGCTTGCAAAAGGGCTATTAGACTGGCTAAAATAGAAAATGAGAAGTCAGTTGCAATGGAAAGTAAGACTAACCCTAAAATATTTTATAAATATATTAATGGGAAGAAGGCCAGGAAGGAATCGATAGGACCATTACAATGTGACACAGGCCATCTGATAATTAGTGACCAGGAAAAGGCAGATGAGCTAAATAGGTTCTTTTCGTCGGTTTACACAAGGGAGGTACCAGTGGTTGGGACACTGCAACATAATGGGGCTACACTACCTTCACTAAATAATTGGTTAACGCAGGAAGAAATACAAAAGAGGTTGGAGAAAATAAATGTTAATAAAGCCCCAGGTCCTGATGGAATACATCCAAGGGTACTGAGGGAGCTGGGTTCTGTAATAGCCAAACCATTATATCTAATCTTTAAAGACTCGCTCACTACAGGGTCTCTACCAGATGACTGGAGAAAAGCAGAGGTGATACCTATATTTGAGAAGGGATCTAGAGCAAATCCGGGGAATTATAGACCAGTGAGCCTCACTTCTGTAGTTGGGAAGCTTTTAGAAGGGTTAATAAGGGACAGAATACAAGAATATGTCTATTTGAACAGGATCATAGGTAGCAGTCAACATGGATTTATGAAGGAAAGGTCGTGTCAGACCAATCTAATTAGTTTTTATGAGGAGGTTAGTAGGAACTTGGATCAGGGCAACTCAGTGGATGTAGTCTTTTTAGATTTTTCAAAGGCATTTGATACAGTGCCACATGGAAGACTAGTGAGCAAACTAAGGGATACAGGGATTGCAGTAAATATCTGCTCATGGATCGAGAGCTGGCTAAAAGACAGGAAGCAAAGGGTTGTTGTAAATGGAACATACTCCGATTGGTCTAATGTGATAAGTGGGGTTCCTCAGGGCTCAGTATTGGGTCCTCTCCTTTTTAACATATTTATTAATGACATTGAAGTAGGACTCGAATGTAGTGTCTCCATTTTTGCTGATGACACTAAGTTGTGCAAGGTAATAAAATCAGATAATGATGTACTTTCCCTACAAAAGGATTTGCATAAATTAGAGAAATGGGCGGCTAAATGGCAGATGAGATTTAATACAAATAAATGTAAGGTTATGCATTTGGGAAGGAACAATAGCCAAGCAATCTATAATCTTAATGGAGCAAATCTAGGGGTATCAGATATTGAAAGGGATTTGGGAGTACTATTGGACAACCACCTAGGTAACAGCGCTCAAAGCCAAGCAGCGGCTGCAAAGGCAAATAAAATATTAGCATGTATTAGGAAGGGTATAGAAGCCAGGGAAGAAGATATAATTCTGCCATTATACAAATCTCTAGTACGCCCTCATTTGGAATATGGAGTACAATTTTGGGCACCACCTCACAAAAAAGACATTTTAGAGCTGGAAAAAGTACAGAGAAGGGCTACAAAACTAATAAGGGGAATGGAGGGGCTAAGTTATGAAGAAAGACTAGCAAAATTAAACTTATTTTCGCTAGAAAAAAGGCGTCTAAGAGGAGATATGATTACGTTATTTAAATACATCCAGGGTCAACATAAGGCTTTGTCAAGTGAACTTTTTGTAGCAAGAGATTTTCAACTGACAAGAGGACATCCGTTGAGGTTAGAGGAAAAAAGATTTCACCTTAAACAAAGAAAAGGGTTCTTCACAGTTAGGGTGGTTAAACTGTGGAATTCTCTACCAAAGGAGGTGGTGACAGCGAATTCGATAGACAACTTCAAAAAGGGGTTAGATATATTTCTGAATAAAGAGGGCATTCAAGGCTATCCTAGATAACTAGCAAGGAATATTGATCCAGGGAGAAATTTGATCGCCAGTTTCTGGGGTCAGGAAGGAATTTTGCTTTTTTTTCCCCTTATGAGACAATTGGCAAAGTTTCAATGGGTTTTTTTTTTATGTTTGCCTTCCTCTGGATCAATTAACAATAATTAACAATTAACAATAATAATAAATAGTCCAAATTAAAAAGATCAATAGAGATCTAAAAAGGTTGAACTTGATGGACTAACTCTTTATTCATTCTCCAATACTATACTATTAATAATTATTTAATCAATAATGTAATTAATAACTAATCCGCATATTGCAGATCAGAGGAGATCTTAACAGGTTGAACTTGATGGACTGAAAGTCTTTTTTCAACCTTAATTACTATGTAACTATGTAACTATGTAACCAGGAGATGGAAAAAAATGCTTTGTTGGTCGTATCACTTCAATTTTGGGGCACGGCACGTGCAGTCAAAGGTGCCACCAGATAGGAGTGACGTGTTTGTAAGTACTACTCTTATAAGTTTAATACTTGTTACGTTACCTATCAGGGGGCGTGTATAAGGCCTGGATTTTTAGAACCAGGAGATGGAAAAAGATGCTTTGTTGGTCGTATCACTTCAATTTTGCTGCACGGCACGTGCAGTCAAAGGTGCCACCAGATAGGAGTGACGTGTTTGTAAGTACTACTCTTATCAGTTTAATACTTGTTACGTTACCTATCAGGGGGCGTGTATAAGGCCTGGATTTTTAGAACCAGGAGATGGAAAAAGATGCTTTGTTGGTCGTATCACTTCAATTTTGGGGCACGGCACGTGCAGTCAAAGGTGCCACCAGATAGGAGTGACGTGTTTGTAAGTACTACTCCTCTCAGTTTAATACTTGTTACGTTACCTATCAGGGGGCGTGTATAAGGCCTGGATTTTAAGAACCAGGAGATGGAAAAAGATGCTTTGTTGGTCGTATCACAATTTTGGGGCACGGCACGTGCAGTCAAAGGTGCCACCAGATAGGAGTGACGTGTTTGTAAGTACTACTCTTATCAGTTTAATACTTGTTACGTTACCTATCAGGGGGCGTGTATAAGGCCTGGATTTTTAGAACCAGGAGATGGAAAAAGATGCTTTGTTGGTCATATCACTTCAATTTTGGGGCACGGCACGTGCAGTCAAAGGTGCCACCAGATAGGAGTGACGTGTTTGTAAGTACTACTCTTATCAGTTTAATACTTGTTACGTCACCTATCAGGGGGCGTTTATAAAGCCTGGATTTTTAGAACCAGGAGATGGAAAAAGATGCTTTGTTGGTCGTATCACTTCAATTTTGGGGCACGGCACGTGCAATCAAAGGTGCCACCAGACAGGAGTGACGTGTTTGTAAGTACTACCCTTGTCAGTTTAATACTTGTTACGTCCCCTATCAGTGGGCGTGTATAAGGCCTGGATTTTTAGAACCAGGAGATGGAAAAAGATGCTTTGTTGGTCGTATCACTTTAATTTTGGGGCACGGCACGTGCAGTCAAAGGTGCCACCAGATAGGAGTGACGTGTTTGTAAGTACTACTCTTATCAGTTTAATACTTGTTAGGTCACCTATCAGGGGGCATGTATAAGGCCTAGATTTTTAGAACTAGGAGATGGAAAAAGATGCTTTGTTGGTCGCATCACTTCAATTTTGGGGCACGGCACGTGCAATCAAAGTTGCCACCAGATAGGCGTGACGTGTTTGTAAGTACTACTCTTATCAGTTTAATACTTGTTATGTTACCTATCAGGGGGCGTGTATAAGGCCTGGATTTTTAGAACCAGGAGATGGAAAAAGATGCTTTGTTGGTCGTATCACTTCAATTTTGGGGCACGGCACGTGCAGTCAAAGGTGCCACCAGATAGGAGTGACGTGTTTGTAAGTACTACTCTTATTAGTTTAATACTTGTTACGTTACCTATCAGGGGGCGTGTATAAGGCCTGGATTTTTAGAACCAGGAGATGGAAAAAGATGCTTTGTTGGTCGTATCACTTCAATTTTGCTGCACGGCACGTGCAGTCAAAGGTGCCACCAGATAGGAGTGACGTGTTTGTAAGTACTACTCTTATCAGTTTAATACTTGTTACGTTACCTATCAGGGGGCGTGTATAAGGCCTGGATTTTTAGAACCAGGAGATGGAAAAAGATGCTTTGTTGGTCGTATCACTTCAATTTTGGGGCACGGCACGTGCAGTCAAAGGTGCCACCAGATAGGAGTGACGTGTTTGTAAGTACTACTCCTCTCAGTTTAATACTTGTTACGTTACCTATCAGGGGGCGTGTATAAGGCCTGGATTTTAAGAACCAGGAGATGGAAAAAGATGCTTTGTTGGTCGTATCACAATTTTGGGGCACGGCACGTGCAGTCAAAGGTGCCACCAGATAGGAGTGACGTGTTTGTAAGTACTACTCTTATAAGTTTAATACTTGTTACGTTACCTATCAGGGGGCGTGTATAAGGCCTGGATTTTTAGAACCAGGAGATGGAAAAAGATGCTTTGTTGGTCGTATCACTTCAATTTTGGGGCACGGCACGTGCAGTCAAAGGTGCCACCAGATAGGAGTGACGTGTTTGTAAGTACTACTCTTATCAGTTTAATACTTGTTACGTCACCTATCAGGGGGCGTTTATAAAGCCTGGATTTTTAGAACCAGGAGATGGAAAAAGATGCTTTGTTGGTCGTATCACTTCAATTTTGGGGCACGGCACGTGCAATCAAAGGTGCCACCAGACAGGAGTGACGTGTTTGTAAGTACTACCCTTGTCAGTTTAATACTTGTTACGTCCCCTATCAGTGGGCGTGTATAAGGCCTGGATTTTTAGAACCAGGAGATGGAAAAAGATGCTTTGTTGGTCGTATCACTTTAATTTTGGGGCACGGCACGTGCAGTCAAAGGTGCCACCAGATAGGAGTGACGTGTTTGTAAGTACTACTCTTATCAGTTTAATACTTGTTAGGTCACCTATCAGGGGGCATGTATAAGGCCTAGATTTTTAGAACTAGGAGATGGAAAAAGATGCTTTGTTGGTCGCATCACTTCAATTTTGGGGCACGGCACGTGCAATCAAAGGTGCCACCAGATAGGAGTGACGTGTTTGTAAGTACTACTCTTATCAGTTTAATACTTGTTATGTTACCTATCAGGGGGCGTGTATAAGGCCTGGATTTTTAGAACCAGGAGATGGAAAAAGATGCTTTGTTGGTCGTATCACTTCAATTTTGGGGCACGGCACGTGCAGTCAAAGGTGCCACCAGATAGGAGTGACGTGTTTGTAAGTACTACTCTTATTAGTTTAATACTTGTTACGTTACCTATCAGGGGGCGTGTATAAGGCCTGGATTTTTAGAACCAGGAGATGGAAAAAGATGCTTTGTTGGTCGTATCACTTCAATTTTGCTGCACGGCACGTGCAGTCAAAGGTGCCACCAGATAGGAGTGACGTGTTTGTAAGTACTACTCTTATCAGTTTAATACTTGTTACGTTACCTATCAGGGGGCGTGTATAAGGCCTGGATTTTTAGAACCAGGAGATGGAAAAAGATGCTTTGTTGGTCGTATCACTTCAATTTTGGGGCACGGCACGTGCAGTCAAAGGTGCCACCAGATAGGAGTGACGTGTTTGTAAGTACTACTCCTCTCAGTTTAATACTTGTTACGTTACCTATCAGGGGGCGTGTATAAGGCCTGGATTTTAAGAACCAGGAGATGGAAAAAGATGCTTTGTTGGTCGTATCACAATTTTGGGGCACGGCTCGTGCAGTCAAAGGTGCCACCAGATAGGAGTGGCGTGTTTGTAAGTACTACTCTTATAAGTTTAATACTTGTTACGTTACCTATCAGGGGGCGTGTATAAGGCCTGGATTTTTAGAACCAGGAGATGGAAAAAGATGCTTTGTTGGTCGTATCACTTCAATTTTGGGGCACGGCACGTGCAGTCAAAGGTGCCACCAGATAGGAGTGACGTGTTTGTAAGTACTACTCTTATCAGTTTAATACTTGTTACGTCACCTATCAGGGGGCGTTTATAAGGCCTGGATTTTTAGAACCAGGAGATGGAAAAAGATGCTTTGTTGGTCGTATCACTTCAATTTTGGGGCACGGCACGTGCAATCAAAGGTGCCACCAGACAGGAGTGACGTGTTTGTAAGTACTACCCTTGTCAGTTTAATACTTGTTACGTCCCCTATCAGGGGGCGTGTATAAGGCCTGGATTTTTAGAACCAGGAGATGGAAAAAGATGCTTTGTTGGTCGTATCACTTTAATTTTGGGGCACGGCACGTGCAGTCAAAGGTGCCACCAGATAGGAGTGACGTGTTTGTAAGTACTACTCTTATCAGTTTAATACTTGTTAGGTCACCTATCAGGGGGCGTGTATAAGGCCTGGATTTTTAGAACCAGGAGATGGAAAAAGATGCTTTGTTGGTCGTATCACTTCAATTTTGGGGCACGGCACGTGCAGTCAAAGGTGCCACCAGATAGGAGTGACGTGTTTGTAAGTACTACTCTTATCAGTTTAATACTTGTTACGTTACCTATCAGGGGGCATGTATAAGGCCTGTATTTTTAGAACCAGGAGATGGAAAAAGATGCTTTGTTGGTCGTATCACTTCAATTTTGGGGCACGGCACGTGCAATCAAAGGTGCCACCAGATAGGAGTGACGTTTTTGTAAGTACTACTCTTATCAGTTTAATACTTGTTACGTTACCTATCAGGGGGCGTGTATAAGGACTGGATTTTTAGAACCAGGAGATGGAAAAAGATGCTTTGTTGGTCATATCACTTCAATTTTGGGGCACGGCACGTGCAGTCAAAGGTGCCACCAGATAGGAGTGACGTGTTTGTAAGTACTACTCTTATCAGTTTAATACTTGTTACGTCACCTATCAGGGGGCGTGTATAAGGCCTGGATTTTTAGAACCAGGAGATGGAAAAAGATGCTTTGTTGGTCGTATCACTTCAATTTTGAGGCACGGCACGTGCAGTCAAAGGTGCCACCAGATAGGAGTGACGTGTTTGTAAGTACTACTCTTATCAGTTTAATACTTGTTATGTTACCTATCAGGGGGCGTGTATAAGGCCTGGATTTTTAGAACCAGGAGATGGAAAAAGATGCTTTGTTGGTCGTATCACTTCAATTTTGGGGCACGGCACGTGCAGTCAAAGGTGCCACCAGATAGGAGTGACGTGTTTGTAAGTACTACTCTTATCAGTTTAATACTTGTTACGTCACCTATCAGGGGGCGTGTATAAGGCCTGGATTTTTAGAACCAGGAGATGGAAAAAGATGCTTTGTTAGTTGTATCAATTCAATTTTGGGGCACGGCACGTGCAGTCAAAGGTGCCACCAGATAGGAGTGACGTGTTTGGAAGTACTACTCTTATCAGTTTAATACTTGTTACGTCACCTATCAGGGGGCGTGTATAAGGCCTGGATTTTTAGAACCAGGAGATGGAAAAAGATGCTTTGTTGGTCGTATCACTTTAATTTTGGGGCACGGCAAGTGCAGTCAAAGGTGCCACCAGATAGGAGTGACGTGTTTGTAAGTACTACTCTTATCAGTTTAATACTTGTTACGTCACCTATCAGGGGGCGTGTATAAGGCCTGGATTTTTAGAACCAGGAGATGGAAAAAGATGCTTTGTTGGTCGTATCACTTTAATTTTGGGGCACGGCACGTGCAGTCAAAGGTGACACCAGATAGGAGTGACGTGTTTGTAAGTACTACTCTTATCAGTTTAATACTTGTTACGTCACCTATCAGGGGGCGTGTATAAGGCCTGGATTTTTAGAACCAGGAGATGGAAAAAGATGCTTTGTTGGTCGTATCACTTCAATTTTGGGGCACGGCACGTGCAGTCAAAGGTGCCACCAGATAGGAGTGACGTGTTTGTAAGTACTACTCTTATCAGTTTAATACTTGTTACGTTACCTATCAGGGGGCGTGTATAAGTCCTGGATTTTTAGAACCAGGAGATGGAAAAAGATGCTTTGTTGGTCGTATCACTTCAATTTTGGGGCACGGCACGTGCAATCAAATGTGCCACCAGATAGGAGTGACGTGTTTGTAAGTACTACTCTTATCAGTTTAATACTTGTTACGTCACCTATCAGGGGGCGTGTATAAGGCCTGGATTTTTAGAACCAGGAGATGGAAAAAGATGCTTTGTTGGTCGTATCACTTTAATTTTGGGGCACGGCACGTGCAGTCAAAGGTGCCACCAGATAGGAGTGACGTGTTTGTAAGTACTACTCTTATCAGTTTAATACTTGTTAGGTCACCTATCAGGGGGCGTGTATAAGACCTGGATTTTTAGAACCAGGAGATGGAAAAAGATGCTTTGTTGGTCGTATCACTTCAATTTTGGGGCACGGCACGTGCAGTCAAAGGTGCCACCAGATAGGAGTGACGTGTTTGTAAGTACTACTCTTATTAGTTTAATACTTGTTACGTTACCTATCAGGGGGCGTGTATAAGGCCTGGATTTTTAGAACCAGGAGATGGAAAAAGATGCTTTGTTGGTCGTATCACTTCAATTTTGGGGCACGGCACGTGCAATCAAAGGTGCCACCAGATAGGAGTGACGTGTTTGGAAGTACTACTCTTATCAGTTTAATACTTGTTACATTACCTATCAGGGGGCGTGTATTAGGCCTGGATTTTTAGAACCAGGAGATGGAAAAAGATGCTTTGTTGGTCATATCACTTCAATTTTGGGGCACGGCACGTGCAGTCAAAGGTGCCACCAGATAGGAGTGACGTGTTTGTAAGTACTACTCTTATCAGTTTAATACTTGTTACGTCACCTATCAGGGGGCGTGTATAAGGCCTGGATTTTTAGAACCAGGAGATGGAAAAAGATGCTTTGTTGGTCGTATCACTTTAATTTTGGGGCACAGCACGTGCAATCAAAGGTGCCACCAGATAGGAGTGACGTGTTTGTAAGTACTACTCTTATAAGTTTAATACTTGTTATGTTACCTATCCGGGGGCGTGTATAAGGCCTGGATTTTTAGAACCAGGAGATGGAAAAAGATGCTTTGTTGGTCGTATCACTTCAATTTTGGGGCACGGCACGTGCAGTCAAAGGTGCCACCAGATAGGAGTGACGTGTTTGTAAGTACTACTCTTATCAGTTTAATACTTGTTACGTCACCTATCAGGGGGCGTGTATAAGGCCTTGATTTTTAGAACCAGGAGATGGAAAAAGATGCTTTGTTGGTCGTATCAATTGAATTTTGGGGCACGGCACGTGCAGTCAAAGGTGCCACCAGATAGGAGTGACGTGTTTGTAAGTACTACTCTTATCAGTTTAATACTTGTTACGTCACCTATCAGGGGGCGTGTATAAGGCCTGGATTTTTAGAACCAGGAGATGGAAAAAGATGCTTTGTTGGTCGTATCACTTCAATTTTGGGGCACGGCACGTGCAGTCAAAGGTGCCACCAGATAGGAGTGACGTGTTTGTAAGTACTACTCTTATCAGTTTAATACTTGTTACGTTACCTATCAGGGGGCGTGTATAAGGCCTGGATTTTTAGAACCAGGAGATGGAAAAAGATGCTTTGTTGGTCGTATCACTTCAATTTTGGGGCACGGCACGTGCAGTCAAAGGTGCCACCAGATAGGAGTGACGTGTTTGTAAGTACTACTCCTATCAGTTTAATACTTGTTATGTCACCTATCAGGGGGCGTGTATAAGGCCTGGATTTTTAGAACCAGGAGATGGAAAAAGATGCTTTGTTGGTCGTATCACTTAAATTTTGGGGCACGGCACGTGCAGTCAAAGGTGCCACCAGATAGGAGTGACGTGTTTGTAAGTACTACTCTTATCAGTTTAATACTTGTTACGTTACCTATCAGGGGGCATGTATAAGGCCTGGATTTTTAGAACCAGGAGATGGAAAAAGATGCTTTGTTGGTCGTATCACTTCAATTTTGGGGCACGGCACGTGCAGTCAAAGGTGCCACCAGATAGGAGTGACGTGTTTGTAAGTACTACTCTTAGCAGTTTAATACTTGTTACGTCACCTATCAGGGGGCGTGTATAAGGCCTGGATTTTAAGAACCAGGAGATGGAAAAAGATGCTTTGTTGGTCGTATCACTTCAATTTTGGGGCACGGCACGTGCAGTCAAAGGTGCCACCAGATAGGAGTGACGTGTTTGTAAGTACTACTCTTATCAGTTTAATACTTGTTACGTCACCTATCAGGGGGCGTGTATAAGGCCTGGATTTTTAGAACCAGGAGATGGAAAAAGATGCTTTGTTGGTCGTATCACTTCAATTTTGGGGCACGGCACGTGCAGTCAAAGGTGCCACCAGATAGGAGTGACGTGTTTGTAAGTACTACTCTTATCAGTTTAATACTTGTTACATTACCTATCAGGGGGCGTGTATAAGGCCTGGATTTTTAGAACCCGGAGATGGAAAAAGATGCTTTGTTGGTCGTATCACTTCAATTTTGGGGCACGGCACGTGCAATCAAAGGTGCCACCAGATAGGAGTGACGTGTTTGTAAGTACTACTCTTATCAGTTTAATACTTGTTACGTTACCTATCAGGGGGCGTGTATAAGGCCTGGATTTTTAGAATCAGGAGATGGAAAAAGATGCTTTGTTGGTCGTATCACTTCAATTTTGGGGCACGGCACGTGCAATCAAAGGTGCCACCAGATAGGAGTGACGTGTTTGTAAGTACTACTCTTATCAGTTTAATACTTGTTACGTTACCTATCAGGGGGCGTGTATAAGGCCTTGATTTTTAGAACCAGGAGATGGAAAAAGATGCTTTGTTGGTCATATCACTTCAATTTTGGGGCACGGCACGTGCAGTCAAAGGTGCCACCAGATAGGAGTGACGTGTTTGTAAGTACTACTCTTATCAGTTTAATACTTGTTACGTTACCTATCAGGGGGCGTGTATAAGGCCTGGATTTTTAGAACCAGGAGATGGAAAAATATGCTTTGTTGGTCGTATCACTTCAATTTTGGGGCACGGCACGTGCAGTCAAAGGTGCCACCAGATAGGAGTGACGTGTTTGTAAGTACTACTCTTATCAGTTTAATACTTGTTACGTTACCTATCAGGGGGCATGTATATGGCCTGTATTTTTAGAACCAGGAGATGGAAAAAGATGCTTTGTTGGTCGTATCACTTCAATTTTGGGGCACGGCACGTGCAATCAAAGGTGCCACCAGATAGGAGTGACGTGTTTGTAAGTACTACTCTTATCAGTTTAATACTTGTTACGTTACCTATCAGGGGGCGTGTATAAGGACTGGATTTTTAGAACCAGGAGATGGAAAAAGATGCTTTGTTGGTCATATCACTTCAATTTTGGGGCACAGCACGTGCAGTCAAAGGTGCCACCAGATAGGAGTGACGTGTTTGTAAGTACTACTCTTATCAGTTTAATACTTGTTACGTCACCTATCAGGGGGCGTGTATAAGGCCTGGATTTTTAGAACCAGGAGATGGAAAAAGATGCTTTGTTGGTCGTATCACTTCAATTTTGAGGCACGGCACGTGCAGTCAAAGGTGCCACCAGATAGGAGTGACGTGTTTGTAAGTACTACTCTTATCAGTTTAATACTTGTTACGTTACCTATCAGGGGGCGTGTATAAGGCCTGGATTTTTAAAACCAGGAGATGGAAAAAGATGTTTTGTTGGTCGTATCACTTCAATTTTGGGGCACCGCACGTGCAGTCAAAGGTGCCACCAGATAGGAGTGACGTGTTTGTAAGTACTACTCTTATCAGTTTAATACTTGTTACGTCACCTATCAGGGGGCGTGTATAAGGCCTGGATTTTTAGAACCAGGAGATGTTAAAAGATGCTTTGTTGGTCGTATCAATTCAATTTTGGGGCACGGCACGTGCAGTCAAAGGTGCCACCAGATAGGAGTGACGTGTTTGTAAGTACTACTCTTATCAGTTTAATACTTGTTACGTTACCTATCAGGGGGCGTGTATAAGTCCTGGTCTTTTAGAACCAGGAGATGGAAAAAGATGCTTTGTTGGTCGTATCACTTCAATTTTGGGTCACGGCACGTGCAATCAAAGGTGCCACCAGATAGGAGTGACGTGTTTGTAAGTACTACTCTTATCAGTTTAATACTTGTTACGTCACCTATCAGGGGGCGTGTATAAGGCATGGATTTTTAGAACCAGGAGATGGAAAAAGATACTTTGTTGGTCGTATCACTTTAATTTTGGGGCACGGCACGTGCAGTCAAAGGTGCCACCAGATAGGAGTGACGTGTTTGTAAGTACTACTCTTATCAGTTTAATACTTGTTACGTTACCTATCAGGGGGCGTGTATAAGGCCTATATTTTTAGAACCAGGAGATGGAAAAAGATGCTTTGTTGGTCGTATCACTTCAATTTTGGGGCACGGCACGTGCAATCAAAGGTGCCACCAGATAGGAGTGACGTGTTTGTAAGTACTACTCTTATCAGTTTAATACTTGTTACGTTACCTATCAGGGGGCGTGTATAAGGCCTGGATTTTTAGAACCAGGAGATGGAAAAAGATGCTTTGTTGGTCATATCACTTCAATTTTGGGGCACGGCACGTGCAGTCAAAGGTGCCACCAGATAGGAGTGACGTGTTTGTAAGTACTACTCTTATCAGTTTAATACTTGTTACGTCACCTATCAGGGGGCGTGTATAAGGCCTGGATTTTTAGAACCAGGAGATGGAAAAAGATGCTTTGTTGGTCGTATCACTTCAATTTTGGGGCACGGCACGTGCAGTCAAAGGTGCCACCAGATAGGAGTGACGTGTTTGTAAGTACTACTCCTATCAGTTTAATACTTGTTACGTTACCTATCAGGGGGCGTGTATAAGGCCTGGATTTTTAGAACCAGGAGATGGAAAAAGATGCTTTGTTGGTCGTATCACTTCAATTTTGGGGCACGGCACGTGCAGTCAAAGGTGCCACCAGATAGGAGTGACGTGTTTGTAAGTACTACTCCTATCAGTTTAATACTTGTTATGTCACCTATCAGGGGGCGTGTATAAGGCCTGGATTTTTAGAACCAGGAGATGGAAAAAGATGCTTTGTTGGTCGTATCACTTCAATTTTGGGGCACGGCACGTGCAGTCAAAGGCGCCACCAGATAGGAGTGACGTGTTTGTGAGTACTACTCTTATCAGTTTAATACTTGTTACGTTACCTATCACGGGGCATGTATAAGGCCTGGATTTTTAGAACCAGGAGATGGTAAAAGATGCTTTGTTGGTCGTATCACTTCAATTTTGGGGCACAGCACGTGCAATCAAAGGTGCCACCAGATAGGAGTGACGTGTTTGTAAGTACTACTCTTATCAGTTTAATACTTGTTATGTTACCTATCAGGGGGCGTGTATAAGGCCTGGATTTTTAGAACCAGGAGATGGAAAAAGATGCTTTGTTGGTCGTATCACTTCAATTTTGGGGCACGGCACGTGCAGTCAAAGGTGCCACCAGATAGGAGTGACGTGTTTGTAAGTACTACTCTTATCATTACATACTTACATAGTTACTTAGGCCCTCATTCAATTGCGATTTGGCCAATTGAAAAAAAGGTCTAAATAAGCACATAACATATTTTTTTAAAGAAGTTTTTAGTTAGTGAAAACCTTGCTTTTGGATAGATGTTTACTAACTAAAAACTTATTTAAAAAATATATGTTATGTGCTTATTTAGAGCCCTATTCAATTGGCCAAATTGCAATTGAATGAGGGCCATAGTATTTAAGGTTGAAAAAAGACTTTCAGTCCATCAAGTTCAACCTTTTAAGATCTCCTTTGATCTGCAATATGCGGATTAACTATTAATTCATTAGTTGTTAATTAATTATTAATCAATTATTTAATGTGTTTTTTTTTTTATTATTATTATTAATTAGTCCAGAGTAAGGCAAATAGAAAAAAAAAAAAAAAAATAAAAAAACAAGCGAGACTTAGCCAATTATCTAAAGGGGAAATGTTAAAAATTGGATCATTTCTGTCTCTCTAATTATCCATGATAACCCTGAATACCTTTTTAATTAGAAATAAATCTAGTCCCCTTTTAAAGTTATCTATCGAATCCGCTGTCACCACCTCCTCTGGTAGAGAATTCCACAGATTAACCACCCTTACTGTGAAGAACCCTTTTCTTTCTTTGAGGTGGAATCTTTTTACTTCTAAGCTCAAGGGATGTCCTCTTGTCAGTTGAAAGCCTCTTGGCACAAAAAGCTCACTTGACTAATCTTTATACTGGCCCCGGATGTATTTATATAAGGTAATCATATCTCCTCTTAGACACCTTTTTTTCTAGAGAAAATAAGTTTAATTTGGTTAGTCTTTCTTCATAACTTAGCCCCTCCAATCACCTTATTAGTTTTGTTGCCCTCCTCTGTACCTTGTCCAGCTCTAAAATGTCCTATTTATGAAGTGGTGCCCAAAGTTTACTCCATATTCCAAATGAGGGCATGCTTTTTATGAAGTGGTGCCCCAAATTGCACTCCATATTCCAAATAAGGGCAGAATTATATTTGCTTCCCTTCTTTCTATACCCTTCTTAATACATGTTTATATTTTATTTGCCTTTGCAGATGCTGCTTGGCTTTGAGCACTGTTACCTAGGTGGTTGTCCACAAGTACACCCAAATCCCTTTCAATAGCTGATACCCCTAGATTTGCTCCATTAAGATTATAAATTGCATGGCTATTTTTCCTTCCCAGATGCATAACCTTACATTTATTCGTATTAAATCTCATCTGCCATTTAGATGCCCATTCCTCAATTTTATGTAAATCCTCTTGGAGGGAAAGCACATCATTTTCTGATTTAATTACCTTGCACAACTTTGTGTCATCAGCGAAAATGGAGACCCCACACTCCAATCCTACCTCTAAGTCATTAATAAATATGTTAAAAAGGAGAGGACCTAATACTGAACCCTGAGGAACCCCACTTACCACATTAGTCCAATCTGAGTATGTTCCATTTACAACAACCCTTTGCTTCCTGTCTTTTAGCCAGCTCTCAATCCATGAGCAGATATTTACTGCAATTCCTGTATCCCTTAGTTTGCCCAATAGTCTCCCATGTGGCACTGTATCAAAAGCCTTTGCAAAATCCAAAAAGACTACATCCACTGAGTTGCCTTGATCCAGGTTCCTACTAACCTCCTCATAGAAACTAATTAGATTTGTTTGACATGACCTATCCCTCATAAACCCATGTTGACTCCTACTTATAATCCTGTTCAAATAGACATATTCTTGTATATTATCCCTTATTAACCCTTCTAAAAGCTTCCCCACTACAGAAGTGAGGCTCACTGGTCTATAATTCCCCGGATTTGCTCTTGCTCCCTTTTTAAATATAGGTATCACATCAGCTTTTCTCCAGTCATCTGGTAGAGACCCTGTGTTGAGTGAATCTTGAAAAATTAAATATAATTGTTGAACAATTAAACTTGTCCCATTGCATAGGCCTTTTTTTGCGTTCGTATTTCACAGTAACATGACAATAGCACCTTTCTTTAGCTGCAAAATATGTGGTGGCATTCCAGAAGGAGTTAATGAGTTTATGAATTCAGTGGAAAAGTTTGCCTGACTTTCTTTGTCATCAGCAAGTACAGAATCAGCACTGTGATAATTTCTTTGGGGTGCATTATTTTTTTAAATATCTCATTACTGAAGATCAATGCATCCTTATTTTTACATGTTAGTATGACTTGGTTGGCAAGTTCAGAATAGTCCTAGTTAATTATTGTACTTTCAAATTATTCCTGACACAGAAGTCGCAAATGAACCTTGCCCACGTCCCACCACAGTTTTAACGTGGCAAAGTCCCCCTTGCAACCCCTCCAGTCCGTCCAATACTCCCGGATCAATGTCACGAGCCCCTGGTCCTTCAACAAAGCATTGTTGAAGTGCCAATAGGCGGCTCGTGGCGCTGTTGGCGTTAGCGCCACCGTCACAGACACACAGTTGTGGTCTGTGAACGGAGCCAGCCTAATGGCACAAGAACCGACTCGTGACATATAGTGACTAGATATATATAGTCTGTCGATCCGGGAGTGGGACACCAGACCGGCTCTCACCCTGACGTAGTTGAAACCGTCTGATGCCCCTGGGTTCTGCTCTCGCCAGATGTCCTCCAGGGAGAAGCGGGCGATGATCTCCCGCAGCGCTGACGCAGAAGGCGGGTACGGCTCTGGACTATTCCAGGCCAGAGCGTTGAGGGTGCAATTGAAATCACCCCCGAGTACCAAACACTCATCTGCGTCAACCGTCTCCAAAAACTGGGACAGTCTGGCGAGGAACCTCGCTCTCTCGGGCCCTCCAGCAGGGGCATATATATTAACTAGGTTAATAATGCTACCCTGCTCTCGGACCTCGAGGTGGATTAGACGGCCTGGGATAACAGCTTTCACAAGCAGCAGCTCTGGCTGAAAAGACTCTGAGAACAGGGTCACCACTCCACATGACGCCGATGTGAAGTGGCTGAAGAAGACCCTGCCTCTCCATTCCAGTTGCCACGAGGCCTCAGCCTCTGGAGTGGTGTGAGTTTCCTGCAGGAAGCTCACAGAGTACCCTCCCTGATATAAATAGGAGAGTACCTGGAACCTGCGGAAACTGTCTTGACAGCCATTGGTATTTAGCGTGCTGATGTGTAAAGCCATTACTGCGTGTCAGGAATTGTGCGTTCCTCAGACCCTTGAGACTGCTGATAGGACACGCACATTTTATAGAATTTCCGGACGCGGAGATGCTCCGCAGTCCCAGAATTCTTGGCCCTAGTGCTGACCACTAGATATTGCTGGAGAGAGTGGAGAATAAACGACATATTCTTCCACCTCTCCAAGGCCAGCTGCACCTTCCTTTTCTTTTGTCCATGAAGGGTGCTCTCAAGGAATAGATCTATTTCCTTGACAGGGATAACCCACCCAGAATCTGATGTTCCTTCTAGTGGGTCACCCCTGGGCTCCTCTTGGCTGAGGGCTTTTACTCCATCCTTCCCGGCTGGAGTCAGTTTCCTCAGCTTTATTCTCAGGGACCCCCTCTTAGTTGATACAGAAGGAGTCCCTTTAGCACCCTTCAAGGTAAATAATGGACCCTTGGATTGCTGCTGCACCCCTGTAGCTTCAGGAGTGCATTCAGGGGTAGCTGGCTGGACAGCAGTGGCTGGCATGGCTTCCTTAATGGAAGCCTTGGAGGCTTTATATGCCTCCTCTGCCAGTTCCACCGCTGCTTGCTCAGCTTGGATGGCACCGATGTTAGGGTCAGTGGACGGCTGAGGAGGGTAGACAGGCTCTCCCATGATGTTAACAGGAAAACCTGTTTTATCACCCTCCCCCATTTCCACTTCCCCTTGTGCCACATCCCCCCTGACAGACAAATCTATGGGGTCCTGAATGGGGGTCATGCCTATATTCCCCCCCTCCAGTAGTGACTCGGCCTGGGGCTCTAACAAAGCCCGAGGTACGTCACTAGAGAGTGACACTGGAGGAGGAGACTGACTGGTGCCCTTGAAGCTCAGCACCTCAGGGACACTGACTACCCATTCAGCAGGGGCTTTGTTGGGACCCCCCTCAAAGGCCAGAGGCAGAACCTGATCTTTCTTGTCTACCCCTGCCTCACTTGGGAGACCCTCTTGCCCCTGCTTTTCCTCCAGACCCTTTTCCACATTAACCCCTATAGGGTCTGGAGAGAGAGATGTGTGGTCTGGCACCGGCTGGCTGAGCTTAATAACCGGGCCAGACAATGTCACCGGATGAGGAGGAGATGTTTTGTTCCTCTTCTTGCTTTTAGAGGGAGGTGCTCCACTATAGAGCACTTCCCACTTATCAGCAACCTCCCTGTTGGTTTTATGCTTCCTCTTCCTGGGGACGTCGCAGAAAACTGCTTTCCCGTACATTTTGCTGGCTGCTACTATAACAGAGGGGCTGATGACATTAGCTGCAGCACGCAGATAGATATCAATGCTGTAGACCCCAGACATCTGACATTTAACCCCATGCTTCCTGGTGATCTGCCCTTCAGCCCCAGCGGTGGTATTACTGGGGCCAGCAGAAACCACCTGTGACCAGGTATTAGCCACAGGGGTAGGTCTGCTGGCAGAACCACCAGGAGCTGGGGCTGCCTTATCTGCCTGGGGCCTATGCTGTGCAGTGCTGCAGCTAGGATTTTCAGGGGCCATTATTCCCCCTTTTGACCCCTGAGGTTTCTTAGTGGTCTTATCCCTCATGTTTAGACCCTTTTTTTTTAGATTATTTGTTTTATTTATTTTTATTTTTTGTTTTATGATTTTTTACTGTTTTCTTTTTTTAAAAATATAAAAGTGTGAAAAAAAAACAAAAAGACAAAACTAAGGGAGACAAAACTAAGGGAGAGAGAGAGATGATGCTTGGCAGTGGAAGGGTTAATGGCCCGTTGCAAGGTGTTGCTAATTGCAACAACACAGAGAACACAGAGGCTTTTTAACCCCTCTGTGTCTCTGTGTCAGATGTTAAAAAAGCCTTTTAAACAAAACTTCAAATTGTTTTCCCCCCCACTGCCTACAAAGATGTTACTTGTCTTCTCTCCCCCCAAAACATAAAACCCAACACCAAACAAACAAAACTTTAACAAAACCTGAAAAACTTAAAAAAAAAAGTCAAAGTAAAAATAGTTTCAGGAGTGAAGGTAAAGTGCTAAGGGAGGGGTGTGGCAAAGTATCCAGGAGACAGCTCACTCTCCTGGGATAGAGAGTTGAGCCTGACCCCCAGAAAACTAAAACTTAAATTAAACTAAGAAAAAAACCACAAAAACTCCCAAAAATGAACAACACCGTGCACAAAGTGCTTATTAACAGAAAGGTGTTAAAATAAAACTTGTATTTGAGGGACTAAGACCATAAAAAGCCTTTTGTTTGGAGCTCAAGCATGCACACAACATGCTCTCTTGCACAGTACTTGAAAGCAGGACACACACTATGGGTAGCGGTCAAGCAAATGAACTTTGATTGACAGTCAGGCAAATGCACTTAGATTTAAGAAAATAAAAGTTTTTTTTTTTTAAAAGTAGACAACTAGTAAACAATATTATATTGTATGCCTTGTGCACACACAGTATAAGCTGTGAGCCTGACACACACACTTGCAAGCAGGGGCTAGCAGGGAGACAGGCAAATTAAGTTAGATTACACAGAAAAAAGACGAGGAAAAAAAAAAATGATGTTATAGCCCTAAAAAGGGCTTTTTGGGGTGCTGTGTTTACAGCAGAGATCTGATGAGTCCTTCAGCACTGCACTGGACACTGAATAAACTTGCCTAGCTATGGTTTTCCCTATTGATGCAGTATCACCTACACTCTACCTCCTCTCAGTAAGACTGCAAGTTAGTTCTGATTCCAAAATGGCTGCTCTCCATGAGGTAGAAGGGTGTTGAAGGGAGTGTATGCTGCTGATTGGCTGGAATGTGTCTGCTGACTGTGACATGCAGGGTCAAAGTTTGCTCAATGATAAAGTATTGGGGGCGGGTCGAATCTCGCATATGTTCGCTGTTCGCCGCGAACGCGAACATGCTATGTTCGCCCGGAACAATCCGCCGGCGAACTATTCGCGACATCTCTACTGAGCAGCCATTTCTGCAGAGATTCAACCAACACTGGGCCTGATACCATCCATTCTGCAGATTCTCTTTCCAACTTTCAATTTCACATTTCTATTTACCTTTTTTCTTTTGCCTCTAAACCTAGATCCTCTCAAATCACCCCCTATTTTCAGCATCTGAGCTCATATAACATGCCCTCCCACCTACTCTGTCCACACCCACCCATCTGTGCTATGTGTTAATTTATATTGCAGGATTAACACTATCACATCCATTTTACACAGCCGATACACCCACAAACGTAATCATTAATTAACCCTCTACTCTCTTTATTTAATTACTTCCAAAGCTCTTGTTTCTACCTTTTATTACACCGTTACATAGTTAGATAGTAATTGAGGTTAAAAAATACTTTTAGCCCATCACGTTCACCTTTTAAGATCTCCTCTGATCTGCAATGTGAAACAGTGACACTTTGCCAATTGTATCAAAAGGGAAAACAAATAATTCCTTCCTGACCACAGATACTGGCCATCAGATTCCTCCCTGGATCCCTACTCCCTCTCTAATTAACCAGGATAAGCCTGAATGCCCTTTTTATTTAAAAATATATCCAATCCCTTTTTAAACGTATCTATTGAATCCGCTGTCACCACCTCCCTTGGTAGAGAATTCCACAGATTAACCATCCTTACTGTGAAGAACCCTTTTCTTTCTTTAAGGTGGAATATTTTTACTTCTAACCTCAATGGATGTCCTCTTGTCAGATGAAAACCTCTTGGCACAAAAAGCTCCCTTGACAAATCTTTATACTGACCCTGGATGTATTTATATAGGGTAATCAAAACCCCTCTTAGCCACCTTTTTTTTAGAGAAAAGAAGTTTAATTTGGTTAGTCTTTCTTCATAACTTAGCCCCTCCATTCCCCTTAATAGTTTTGTTGTCATTCTCTAAACTTTTTCCAGTTCTAAAAGGTCCTTTTTATGAATTGGTGCCCAAAACTGTACCCCATATTTCAAATGAAGGGCGTACTAGGGATTTGTATAGTGGAAGAATTATATTTGCTTCCCTTGCTTCTATACCCTTCTTAATACATACTAATAGTTTATTTGCCTTTGCAGCTGCTGCTTGGCATTGAGAACTGTCACGTGGGTGGTTGTCCACAAGCACTCCTAAATCCCTTTAAATATCTGATACTCCAAGATTTGCTTCATTAAGTTTATAAATTGCATGGTTATTTTTCCTTCCCAGATGCATAACGTTACATTTATTCATATTAAATCTCACCTGCCATTTAATTGTCAATTTCTCTAATTTATGCACATACCTTTGTAGGGAAAGTACATCATTATCTGATTTAATTACCTTGCACAACTTAGTGTCATCAGCAAAAATGGAGACACTACTTTTGAGTCCTACTTTTACGTAATTAATAAATATGTTAGAATGGAGAGGACCTAATACTGAAACTTGAGGAACCACACTTACCACATTAGTCCAATCGGAGTATGTTCCATTTACAACAACCCTTCTCTTCTTGTCTTCTAGCCAGCTCTCGATCCATGAGCAGATATTTACTGCAATTCCTGTATCCCTTAGTTTGCTCAATAGTCTCCCATGTGGCACTGTATCAATAGCCTTTGCAAAATCCAAAAAGACTACATCCACTGAGTTGCCCTGATCCAAGTTCCTATTTACCTCCTCATAGAAACTAATTAGATTGGTCTGACATGACCTATCTTTCATAAATTCGTGTTGACTCCTACTTATGATCTTGTTCAAATAGACATATTCTTGTATACTGTCCCTAATTAACCCTTCTAAAAGCTACCGAACTACAGATTTGAGGCTTACAGGTCTATAATTCCCTGAATTTGCTCTTGCTCCATTCTTAAATATAGGTATGACATCTGCTTTTCTCCAGTCATCCGGTAGCGACCCTGTGGTGAGTGAGTCTGGAAAAATTAGATATAATGGTTTGGCTATTACAGAACTCGGTTCCCTCAGTGCCCTTAGATGTTTGCAGTCAGAACCAATTTTGGATTTCTTCCTGCGTTAACCAATTATTTAGTGTTGGTAGTTCCCCTATTTTAACATTTGATATTGCTTTATAACAGATATTATTATATCAATATTACTTGTGATGACTAAATCCAAGATAGCTTAATTTCCAGTAGGTTCTTGTATAACCTGGGTTAGATAATGATCCCTGAGTGTACTCAAGAATCTGCTCCCTTTAGCTGAACTGCTGGTCTCATTTATCCAGTTTATTTCAGGGTAGTTAAAATCTCCCAATATTAGAACTTGTCCATGCTTAGCTGCATTATCTATCTGCAGCAATAGTTGCAGTTAATCGCCCTAAATTATAGGTTTATAGCATATTCTTACCAATATGCGCTTAGAATTAGCTCCTCCGCTATTTACCTCAACCCACAAAGTTTCAATGTTGTTGCTAGTTCTACTATAAATATGTTCTATGACTACATGTTTAAAACCAGGCTTAACATACAGACAAATCCCTACTTCTCTTCTACCATTACCCCTATATTTCCAAAATAAGTTATAACCATCCAAATAAACTATCCAGTCACAAGTTTTATCCCACCTTGTTTCAGTAATGCCTATTAAGTCCCATTTTTCTTGTACTGCTAATATTTCTAGCTCACCCATTTTCCCAGGCAAACTTCTTGCATTAACAAGCATACACTTTATGTTGAAATGGCTCTGCCATTGTGAAGTGCTTGCCACTGTATTTGAGTCACCTAGTAATACCTCCCTACTGTCTATTGTAACCCTCCCCCTTCTCCCCCCCCATGGGTAGATAATTCATTCCTTTGGCCCATCTACCCTTTCTACCCGAATACTTCTATCTAGTCCCTCCCCCCCACCTACTAGTTTAAATACTCCCCCAGCCGTTCTACCATCCTTTCGCCTAGCACAACAGCTCCCTTGTCATTAAGGTGCAAACCATCACTGCTGTAGAGATTGTTCCCAAGTGTGAAGTCAGCTCTTCATTCTTTAAGACATTCCATCTTCCACTTACTTGTTATTGGTACCATTATGTACCAAGACTGCCTGTTCATTTCCAGCCCCTCCCAATAATTTATCTACCCGATCCACAACATGCTGAACCCCAGCACCCAGGAGACACCCGCGAGACAGCAGACTGTTCGATTGCCGGGATCTGGGTGACAAATCACCCCTCCTACCTTCCTAAAAGTAGAGTCCCCTACCACCAAAACCTGTCCGTTTTATAGTAGTTATAATATTTTTAGATGACTAAGTTTCCTATCCCTTCCCCAGATTTATATAATTTAGAATTTTAAACAAATCAACAGATTTCTATGGGCATGATAACCCACTTTAAGAGCAACCTCTTTTAGCTCACTTGTGACCTTCACAAGGAGAAATATCTTGTAGCATATCACTCTGGTCCCACTCACTAGACTGATCAAGCCCCAACATGCAAGGCAATTCTACCCTGAACAGGAGAAACAGCAAAGCCCCAGATGTGCTTTTCATCCTTCATTGGGCCTCGTCAGTGAGGTATAGCTGAACTCCCTAAGGCACAATGAGCAAGGGGTCACACTTCTTATTGAATACTTCTTATGTTTACTTTCATTAAAAACGTTCTTACCAGAATGGTTTGTGTCCTGTAATGGAGATTTAAATGTATAAATATATTTCTTATTTCTGTATTACAAAAGCTGTCAGGCATTTGTCACATTCTCTATATTTAAAACTTGTAAAAACCCTAAAAAAAATATATGCAACTTGTTACATACCTTCAGTTTCATCAATATTTTTTTCCTCTCCATTCTTATTACCGCTTTATCTTTCTGGGGTGTCTGAGCATGTTGTTGTACGCAAAAGCCAAGCCATGTACTTTAAAATTATGAAAGTGGATATATATTATGCTGTGATGCAAACAAAGAAAGATTTTAGCAATCCAATTTGCAGGTAGGTGTTCTATTGGCAGCTTAAGTACTTTTCTCATTTATTCTGTCTGCAAATACAACCTTGTACACTAATGGTCTAATCACATTCCTTTGTCTTGTCTAGCCTGCGTCTAGAGTATTGCAAAAAAATTGATTCAACTTACTCTCCTTAGACTATGCGCATGTTAAAGCATCATGTGTATGCACTTTTTATATTTTTGCTAACTGCATATTGTCATGAATCAGCCAGGGGCCATATTGGATTTGGCGTGAACTATGCTGGGGCCATCTTGAGACTGGCAGCAGTGGCCTATATTGGGACTGGACTGTTATATACCAATCGCCACCATCTGTATTAGTGTTATATTGTATATTGTATTGGGGAGTTATAGTTATGTTTTAATTAGTCAACCCTCCCCCATTGTATAAACACTGAGGCAGGAGCTGAGCCAAATGGGTTTATCCTAAACAAGATAAACCTCACAGGGTGTCGCCAGAACCTAAACATAGAGATTTGCCAGACAGCCAGGCACCTAGATAACAATGGGGGGGCCTAGGAGCAAACAGGAAGTTTCCCCTGGGACCGCCTGGGTCAGAATGAGCTTGGTTGCCACGCCTGGGGTTGGCCCAGGGGAGGGGTCTGGTGGTTCCCATAGCCTCCCTCTACTACATTGGACAGAGGTAATTAGGTTACTGTAGAGGTTATCCTATTGGCCAGAGAGAGGGGGATGAGGGTTTGACTAAAGGTAGCCACTCCCTATAATGTGTTGTGCAAGGTTTTAAATATGCTGTTCTAAAATAAAACTTGGTTCATAATTTTCATCAAGACGTGGTGTGTAGATGTATTATTTACCCGGGGACATATGCTTGCAGTAAGATTCGTCAGACTTACTGTCAATATTGCTCAGTCTAAACCAAGGGCTGAGACATGATGCTCCTGTAATCAAAAAGGCTCCAAGGTCCAGAGTAACCCAAATCAAGTCAGCAGACCCCAGCCAGAGAGTGGGTCGTGATAATTGGTGGCACAGTGGTGGGGTACTCTGAGAAGGACCAGAAAATGGAGCAGATGGAAGCAGAGGACTACAGACTACTCATGCTAAATCAATGGATGGCATTCATGCAATTATGGCATGGCCATGAGCTGGCAAGCTGGTTGGAGGAACTGGTAGAGAAAGAGATGGACCTGGAGGAACAGTACCTTGCCAGGATAGAGTCCTTGGGTGGCCGGAGAGAGGATCTCTATTTTCGTTTGGATCTAGAATATGGGGTCGGTGAGATTCTGAATGGTGATCCGGAATGTGGCATGGGAACTGCAAGGAGGCATAATAACTTGTTTGTTGAACGCTGCCGGGGTCTGGGACTGGAAGCATGGTTCCCGGAGGCTCCTTTGCTGGAACCCCTGATTCAGCAAGAGCTGCAACTGGAGGCTGAGTATGTGGAATTGTGGGATGCGATACCCAAGAAGTATTCTTACAACTCAGACGGTATGTACCAGAGTGAGTATGCTCACTGGAACTGGGGAGAGGCATTTCTAGACTGTAAACAAAGTGAGGAGTGGGAAGGGGTAAACACTGTTCCTTTGCCAACTCCTGGGGATGGAGAATGTTTGCCCCTAGAACATGCAGTAACTGTGTCAGGGCCTAGTCACCAGCCCCAAGAGCCAGAGACCCAGTGGAATGTTCCCTGGGTGGGGTCAGATAATCCATGTCTGCCCCCTGATACCCCAAGAGATTTAATCCCAGAGGAAGTGGGAACTGTTCACAAGCTAGGGCCAGATAAGTTAAGTCTGCCCTCAGAAGTTCTAGGCAAAGTGTGTTGGCCAGAACTGTTAATGGAGCCAGAGGCTTGGGATGATTGTGTGATGGACGGTGGGAAGGGAGCCTTAGAGGCCAGGCTGGAAGGGAATGATGAGATTCCCCAGCCTGCATCAGATAACCACTGTCTGTACCCTGACAGTCCAGGGGAGTTGTCCCCAGAGGTGCTAGTGAAGCACAGAGCCCAGGAGGGTTGTTTAAGAGACTGTGGGGAGGGAAAAGAATTGGTTTCTGGCTACAGGGAACCTGACCTCCCACAGCAAGAGAGTGCCAGGGGCACAAAGAGCCAGGCCAGGGCAGCAAGCATGCCAGCTTTGGCAAAAGCATTATGGGTGCAGAGTGGCACCATGACAGAGGGTGTACCAAGTGGGGAGATACCCTGGATAACCATTGTCCAGGGGCCCACTGGAACAGACACCACTCCAAAGACCCAGTTCAACAGAAAGGACTGGGATAAAGTTGCTCAACCCCGGGCAATGGAGGAGTGTAAGCACAGCTTGGGTGGGAGCAGCGTAGCTCCCCAAGCAGCAATGGAAACAGCTGGACCAGAGGAAGGAAGCCAAGAGGAGCTGTCCCTTTGCGATCCCATAGGCCCAGAGACTGTATTAGAGATCCCAGCCCATCGGTGGGGACTGGCTGGGGGGAACAGAGTTGCTATGGGACAGAAACTGTGGCCCACCTGTTGTACTCTGGGATACCAGATTATTGGGGAGGTACCCTGGACTATTTGGGTGGGTGTGAATGGGAAGAGCAATTTGCTCTATACAGTGGGTGCAAGGCCAAGGGCTGGGGGAGGTTGTTACTCTGCACTTTGGGACTGTGTTCTAAAGGACTTGAACGTGGAGAGAGTACAGAGGGCCTAGCCAATCCAGAAGATTCATGACTATCAGCGTGGCTGGGAAAATCATAGGGGCATGGATGTTTCCTGCCACGCTTGGGGAGGTGTTGTCATGAATCAGCCAGGGGCCATATTGGATTTGGCGTGAACTATGCTGGGGCCATCTTGAGACTGGCAGCAGTGGCCTATATTGGGACTGGACTGTTATATACCAATCGCCACCATCTGTATATTGTGTTATGGGGGATAATATGTTAGTGTTATATTGTATATTGTATTGGGGAGTTATAGTTATGTTTTAATTAGTCAACCCTCCCCCATTGTATAAACACTGAGGCAGGAGCTGAGCCAAATGGGTTTATCCTAAACAAGATAAACCTCACAGGGTGTCGCCAGAACCTAAACAAAGAGATTTGCCAGACAGCCAGGCACCTAGATAACAATGGGTGGGCCTAGGAGCAAACAGGAAGTTTCCCCTGGGACCGCCTGGGTCAGAATGAGCTTGGTTGCCACGCCTGGGGTTGGCCCAGGGGAGGGGTCTGGTGGTTCCCATAGCCTCCCTCTACTACATTGGACAGAGGTAATTAGGTTACTGTAGAGGTTATCCTATTGGCCAGAGAGAGGGGGATGAGGGTTTGACTAAAGGTAGCCACTCCCTATAATGTGTTGTGCAAGGTTTTAAATATGCTGTTCTAAAATAAAACTTGGTTCATAATTTTCATCAAGACGTGGTGTGTAGATGTATTATTTACCCGGGGACATATGCTTGCAGTAAGATTCGTCAGACTTACTGTCAATATTGCTCAGTCTAAACCAAGGGCTGAGACATGATGCTCCTGTAATCAAAAAGGCTCCAAGGTCCAGAGTAACCCAAATCAAGTCAGCAGACCCCAGCCAGAGAGTGGAATGCATGATTAAAATATGCAATGCAGCATTTAAAAAGATGCACTCAATCTTAATTTGCATAATAATTAAATAGTCTTTAATGTAGTAATTGCAAAAGGGCATGATGAGTCCTTAGAGTGTTGCACAGCAAGCACTGACATGGGTAAACTACTACATGATGCATTAGGATGTGTATTAGGATGCATCTTCTCCTTCCCCAAACAAATAGTTTGTAACTAAACTTCATAAATGTCATCATAATTCCCTCTGGTGGATAACAGTACAGTAGAATACATCTATATTAGCTTAAAGATCAGTTTATCGATATGAGTTGTATGAACAAATAAGTGTGACATGGCACTACAAGTAAATTACATTATTTAAATTATTATTTAAATTATTTTCTGCTCTATCTTACCTTATTTTGACATGTCTTTATTTTTTTCTCATCCTCTTCTCCACCTATTACCCCTGTTTGTCCTCTTGAAACCTAGTTCCCTCTTTCAATCTCCTCTTTAAGCCCATGACCTGCTCTCTCTCCTCTCTTCCCTTCTTTCTGTCTGCTCTTTCACTCTTGGATTATCCATTCTAATCTCTGTATCCTCTACATCTTGTCTCTCTCACACAGTCTCTATTAGTGTCTCTCTATAACTCCCACTGTTGGTGACATTCTATACTAATAAATTTCACCCTTTCTCTCTGCTGCTGTCCCTCTTTGCATTTGGCATTCTCTCTTTCCCTTAGTAAAACTCAATGAGTGTCCCTCTCTTAGTGCCCCAATTAAATATTACTTTAATATTAATATTACGGGTGCAGTGGCTGCAGGGGCAGTGGGTGAGGCTGCAGGAGCCACAGGTGCAGCAGGAGTGGTTGCAGGGGCAGTGGGTGAGGCTCAAAGGAGCTGTGGGTGTAGATGAAGGGGCGGTTGGGGCTGTGGGTGTAGCTGTGGGAACGAGGGGGCCTGGGTGTAGCTGCAGGACCATGGGACCTATGGTTGTAGCTTCAGGGGCTGTGGTTGTAGCTGCAGAGGCTGTGGGGGATGCAGTTGTAGCTGTAGTTTCTACAGGGGCCATGGGTGTAGCTGCGGGTGGTCGTGGGTGAGACAAGTGAGGGTGCAGGTGGCTACATAGTTACATAGTTACATAGTTACATAGTATTTAAGGTTGAAAAAAAGACTTTCAGTCCAACAAGTTCAACCTTTCAAGATCTCCTCTGATCTGCAATATGCAGATTAACTATTAATTAATTAGTTGTATAAAAAAAAAAAAAGATCAATTCCCTCCTGATCCCAGACAACGGCGACCGGATTTCTGCCTGGATCAATACTGCCTTTCTAATTATCCATGATAAACCTGAATTCCCTTTTTAATTAACCACCCTTACTGCGAAGAACCCTTTTCTTTCTTTAAGGTGGAATATTTTTACTTCTAACCTCAAGGGATGTCCTCTTGTCAGTTGAAAACCTCTTGGCACAAAAAGCTCCCTTGACAAATCTTTATACTGACCCTGGATGTATAAGGATGTATAAGGTAATCATATCTCCTCTTAGATGCCTTTTTTTTAGAGAAAATAAGTTTAATCTGGTTAGTCTTTCTTCATAAGTTAGCCCCTCCATTCCCCTTATTAATTTTGTTGCCCTCCTCTGTACCTTTTCCAGCTCTAAAATTTCCTTTTTATGAAGTGGTGCCCAAAATTGGACTCCATATTCCAAATGAGGGCGCACTAGAGATTTGTATAGTGGCAGAATTATATTTGCTTCCCTTCTATACCCTTCTTACAACATGCTAATATTTTACTTGCCTTTGCAGCTGCTGCTTGGCTTTGACCACTGTTACCTGGGTGGTTGTCCACAAGCACTCCCAAATCCCTTTCAATATCTGATACACCTAGATTTGCTCCATTAAGATTATAAATTGCATGGCTATTTTTCCTTCCCAGATGCATAACTTTACATTTGCCGGTAAACTTGCGGAAGAGGAAGTGATAATGAGAGTGATCGGGAGAGCGAGGGAGGGATATAGAGAGCGAGGGAGGGACATGTGGAGGGAGAGATAGGAGAACCCCTATGTATTTACTCGATCTGCAGGGCACTCTGTTGATGTGCACGGTTCCCTCTGTGCATACAAAGCTTCCACTTGAGTCCTATTGGCTGGGGACGGTCCCTGTGAACATCTCCATGCTGTTTTAAAAGTTGCAGCTCCTCCCGTTCATTTGATTGATTAGGTGCTTGCAGCTGATACTAATTTAGATCAGAGCGCAGGTGCCATTTAGTTGAAATTGGATTTTGACAAATTGTCACATGCTCTTATCTGGCTTACTTTTTACATTGGACAATAGAAATCAAAACAATGTGTTTTTGATTTTAAAACATAACTTTGTGCATAATTTTGTGAGGGAAGTTTCCCATTTGCCCTAATGCACCAGCTGCTCTTGCACATAGTATTAAAAGAAAATGACAAAAAATAACAATTACAGTAATTTTGTTTTTAGAGTGGCAGAAGATGAGGAACATGGGCCTCAATCAAGAAAGGAGAGGACCAGAACTTCAAGCAACACAGATAACCAATGTACTCCATGCAGAAGAGTGACGACCAGCACGTCAGTGATTATCGGCAGATGATTATTTGGGGTAGGTATTATTAACATATTTTTTTTACAGGGTTAATTTTTTATTTTACTGTAATTTTTTTATGTAATTTGTTATTTTATGTGTAATCCTTTATTATTTATTGCAATCTTTTGGCATTTTTGGGGATATTTTGTAATATTAGTTGCTTTTATAATTTTTTCTTGGGTTTTATTTTTTTGAATGTAGTGTAGTGATTTTTACTTTGAGAACCATGGGGGTCCTTGAGGACCCTCATGGAACTGCAGGGGTTCATATTAGGTTACCATGGAAGTCTATATAGACCCCCATGGTAGTTAAGGGTTAATTTAGGTACCATTCGGGCCTTCAACATAATAGTAAGGGGGTTAATAAGGTGAACGTGCTTGAGCTGGGAAGAGGGTGTTCAGGAGTGAGCGGGAGGGGAAAAGCAGCCGCAAAGACATTTTTATGCCTTTAGGGTGGCTCTAAAGTACTCACTAAATTTTGAGACTATTACAAGTTAAGAGTAATAAGTAATTTTGAGTACATTTGAAATGAATAGCTTTTTTGAGTAAAACCAACTTGTAATATTATTGATGTGTGAAAATCAAAGGAAAAGCAGGAGTAAAATTGCAAGTAGGGGTTACTTGCAGGAATTTCAAGTATTATTTTGCATGATTTCTCTTGCATTAAGGAGGAAACAAAAAAAGATCAATCTGTCTTCTACTGCAATTGATAGGGTAGCTGCTTTGTAGTTAAACATGGTCTATAACAAGATCATTTAAATACATTAGTGCTAAGGATCTATGATTACATCTGTATTCCAAATTCAAACACATAGAGCTAGATCTAAGTGAACAATTTATGGTATATAGAACTTTCCCTGTTTTTAACTTTTTTAAATCTAATACATAATGCTTATATCAGAAACAGACATTAAATTGATTCATTCTATACACATACAAATTCATTTTATTTAAAAAAATTGGTTTCCACATCCACAGAGGTACCTATGTAGGCAAGTCATGCTAACCAATAGAAACACTGCATGCAACTATGTTTTTTTCTAACCCTATACTAACCTTTCAGCCAATAGCAGCACTATGCAGAGATCCAGCAAAGGAGCCAGTTCCTTCCAGGGGGAGAGATAGGTGTGTGGTTGGAACAGAAGACTACAAATCCCATGATACTTTTCTGCAGAGACTAAATCAAATATGTTGCTACAATGTTGTTGCTGCCTTTGATGGCCACAATTAATTATGAATGATAATTTAGCTAGTATTCTCAGGGGCATTCCTTCTTACTATCAACTGCCAGAAAACTAAAAAAAGGTTACGAACTTCAGGGTAAGTTTATTAGTGTTTATTTTGTTATTTTTTTTATGTAAAAACATGTTTACATACACTACTGATTTTCCTCTATCAGATTAATTCAATCCATAATCTATGAAACTTGCATATACCTTTAAAGTGTCAGACTCCATGTAAGGAAAGCAATAGTATATACCCTCTCATATGACAACAACATTGGCCTTTTTGAGTCTGCTAACAGACAGCCTTTTCACGTGAAATGAAGAATAAGGGAGAAAGCTAATAGCAACATTAAATTAGAAGCCCATAAGTTTAACGTGAAGCATCACTTTCCCTTTTAATAAATGTACAGTAGTGTGTTTTTACTTGCATTACTACGTATTGGACTTTACCCCCTTGTGCACTCGTTGGGCTTTGGGCTCCATATGTTACGGACTTTCTTGCGTTTGACTCATAGCTATATTGAACAAGTAGCGGTTACGGGCTTGACGGATCAAAGGATTTATGGGCGCAAAGATCAACGTTGATCAACACGTAGTGTGAGGAATTGACTCTGCTGGATTTTGAACCCTGGTCCCCAGGCTTGTGATCCTCTTCCCTACCACTGCGCCAGCCTGCCTTGGTGAAATTCATGGAGATCTGATAACCTTGACTCTGCTAGCAATAGCATCAGTGACTAAGTCTCTTCAGCTGTGTCTGGTCAGGTGTCTGGTCCTTGGCCTATATAAGGCACTTCCTGTCAATGTACCTTGCCAGATTATTGTGGTTCCTGATCACTTCAATAAAGCTTGTTCCTGTTTCACCTACAAAGTTGCTGAATTGGATTATTGCTGACCTAGGCTGCTGGTGTCCAAAACCTTGTGATACCTATATCATTACAG
This sequence comes from Discoglossus pictus, assembly GCA_027410445.1. Taxonomy (NCBI): domain Eukaryota; kingdom Metazoa; phylum Chordata; class Amphibia; order Anura; family Alytidae; genus Discoglossus; species Discoglossus pictus. The sequence continues at coordinate 166,529,410 of CM050165.1, forward strand.
AACAATCGGGCCCATTCATGGAGACCGCCGGGTCAGATTCTGCATTGGCCCAGCAGGTTGCTTTATTTGCAAGAACTGTGCAGACCCAGGCACAGACCATTCAAGTGCTGCAGGACCAGGTAGCTTAACTGCAAAATAAAGTTCAGTCAATGCACAGTGAGTATACCAGCTACAGGGCACGTGATGTTGCGGCTGCTACTGTTACACCTGCACAAGATGCCCGCTGTCCCCTACCAGAAAAGTTTGGAGGAGATCGCAAAAGATTTAGGGGTTTCCTAAATCAATGCTGTTTGCACTTCATGATGTTACCTCACCGATTTCCATATGAAAGAGAGAAGGTGGGATTTATTTTCTCCCTATTCAAAGATGAAGCCCTGGCTTGGGGCTCCCCTCTTCTGGAACAGGACAGTCCAGTCTTGGGTAATCTAAATTACTTTCTTGAGGCCATGCGCCTAGTTTTTGATGACCCCAATCGATGTGCTACAGCAGAAGCCACTCTCCTTCATTTGCATCAAAGGAGGTGCTCTGTGGCTGAATATGCTGTTGAATTCAGACAGTGGGTTGCTGATACTACCTGGAACCAATCAGCCCAGAGGTTCCACTTCAGAAAAGGTCTCTCAGAAGCTATAAAAGATGAGCTAGCTCGTATTGATCTTCCTGCTGACTTTGATGCATTTGTGCGTTTGGCTATCCGTATTGATCAGAGACTTTCTGAAAAAAGATTGAAAAGACAGGGCTCTTTTAGACCAAGTGCTACTCCTACTTTCTATTCAAGAATTTCTACTCCGACCCCACAAACACCTACAGACTCTGAGCCTGAGGCTATGCAGGTAAATCTAATAAGAGGGCCATTATCCAATGAAGAAAAACAGTGGGGACTTACTCACAATTTATGCCTGTATTGTAGTAGTGCAGGGCACTATGCCATCAATTGCCCTAGCAAATCCAAAAGAACAATAGCTATGGCTGCTGAGGGTGCACAGATTCGACAACAATCCCAGATTTCAGATCAACTGGATTCTGTCACACAACCTTTGTTTTCTCTGGCTCATGGTGAAGAGGGTATGTTGACTCAACATCCTCATTTTGTGGTGCCTATCACTTTGCAATGTGGTAATAGTAAAATTTCAACTACAGCTATGATAGAATTCTGGAGCAGGCGGAAACTTTATGGACATCAAATTTGCAGCAGGAAATAGAATTCAGTCTATCCCTAATTCTTCACCTGTGTTAATGGAGACAGTAGACGGTTCTCCACTTACGTCAGGACCGGTTACACATGAGACTGTGCCCTTAAAGTTGACTCTGGAAGTGAATCACCATGAGACTATATCTTTCCACCTAATTTCCTCAACACAGTTTCCAGTGATTTTGGGTGTACCTTGGCTTGCTCTGCATAACCCACAGATTGATTGGAAAATCAGAACTTTGTCCTTTCCTTCAGAACACTGCTTAATGAATTGTCAACCCTCTAAGGTAACACCTGTTGCCACAACAATTAATGAAATGATTGCTACAAACTTAACTAAGCTTCCTCTACAATATCGGGATTTTGCAGATGTCTGTGATAAGAAGAATGCTGATCAGCTTCCACCCCACAGGCCTTATGATTGCCCAATAGAGCTGCTACCTGGGGCTGCTATCCCATTTGGCCGTATATATTCCCTTTCTGAGCTCTTCGTGAATACATACAAGAAAATCTTGCCAAAGGCTTTATTCGACTGTCTACTTCTCCAGCAGGAGCTCCTTGCGTTGACTACAGGGACATTAATAACATCACTGTTAAAAAACGCTACCCCTTGCCTCTCATTCCTGAACTTCTGGAGAGACTTCGCTCAGCTAAAATATTTACGAAGCTTGATCTTCGGGGGGCTCCTGGATCAGTTTGTTGTGGCATATTTGGATGATATCCTAATATTTTCTGATAATCTTGAAAACCACAGAAAACAGGTCCGTATAGTTCTGGAGCGCCTTCGTACCCACCACCTATACATTAAACTGGAAAAATGTGAGTTTGAACAAACAGAAATTCAATTCCTGGGGTATGTAATAACTCCTAAAGGTTTAAGTATGGACGCAAGTAAAATTAAAGCTGTGCTGGACTGGATCATCCCCAAGAATGAAAAAGATATTCAGAGATTTGTGGGGTTTGCCAATTTTTACAGGCGTTTCATTAAGAATTTCTCTGCCGTTATTACACTGATCACTGAACTTACGCGTAAAGGGACTCCTTTTCAGTGGTCCGATAAGGCTGATACCGCATTTTCCCGATTAAAGACTCTGTTTACATCTGCCACCGTCCTGGTACATCCTCAGCCGGAATTACCATTTATTGTGGAAGTTGATGCTTCTGATTCAGATGTTGGTGCTATACTGTCTCAAAGGACTGGACCTAAGATGCTGTTACATCCGTGTGCCTTCGATTCCCGCCAGATGGTGCCAGCAGAAAGAAACTATGAGGGAATAAAGAACTATAGGCTATAAAAGCTGCCTTTACTGAATGGAGACATCTCTTGGAGGGAGCCACCCATCCAATTACTGTCCTCACAGATCACAAAAATCTGGAATGTATTCGATCAGCTAAGAGACTGTCAGCCAGACAAGCACGCTGGTCCCTATTCTTCTCGAGTTTAAATTTTTTGGTTACATACAGTCCTGGCTCCAAGAATGGTAAGGCGGATGCCTTGTCTAAAATAGCTGACCCCCTCCATACTACCGTAACCAAGACCACCATCTTGCCGGAGGATATATTTATAGGAGTTACATTTCCTTCTGGTCTGATGTCTCGCATTAAAAAGGGGATACGCTGAAGACCCAGTTCTTCATAATCCTCCTCGTGATCTCCACATGACAATGCTTAATGGGTTTTGGATTTTTCAACAACGTCTGTTTGCTCTGGAGTCAGTGCGACTGGATCTTTTACGTCTCTACCATGACTCAAAACCAGCAGGTCATCCAGGAATCCGAAAGACACAAGAGCTACTTGCCCGATCCTTTTGGTGGCCCAAGTATTATGAGGATGTTAAGAAGTATGTGTCCTCTTGTGATGTATGTGCCAGACATAAGACTGCTCTCTCATCCCCTGTTGGCTTGCTTCAGCCTCTTCCGATTCCTCATCGTCCCTGGGGATCTATATCCATGGACTTTATTGTGGAACTACTTCCCTCTAAGGAACACACTACCATTCTTGTTGTTGTGGACAGGTTAACTAAGATGGGTCATTTAATACCAGCTCGTGGTCTCCCTTCAGCTAAACAGACGGCTGACCTGGTTATTCGGGAAATATTTTGCTTGCATGGAGTGCATGATGAAGTAGTTTCTGACAGGGGAGTGCAGTTTACATCTCGTTTTTGGAAACATTTTTGTTCTAATCTAGGTATTAATGTAAATCTGTTGTCAGCTTTTCATCCACAAAGTAATGGACAGACTAAACGAACCAACCAGACTTTGGAGCAATATTTGCGGTGCTATATTAGTTACCTGCAGGATGACTGGCTGGATTTTCTACCCACGGCGGAGTTTGCCTATAACAATGCCCAACACTGCTCCACTTCTTTGAGCCCATTTTTTGCCAACTATGGTTACCATCCAACCTTTCTAGTGAGTCTCCCAATTACTACTTCCATTCCTGCAGTCACTGATCGGCTAACCACCTTACGAGATTCCCAAGACCTGTTGAAGGCGACTCTTTCAAAGGCTCAGGAATGTTACAAGAGAGCTGCTGAGAACGGAGGCCCCGGTTTATCATGTTGGTGACAAGGTTTGGCTGTCAACAAGGAATCTTAAGCTTAGAGTTCCTTCTCATAAATTGGGTCAGAGGTTCATGGGACCTTTTGAGATCATCGCTCAGATCAATGCTGTCACTTTTCGTTTGCAACTTCCAGATTCCATGAAAATGCATCCAGTGTTTCACGTTGCACTGCTGAAACCTTTCCATGCGAACACTTTCCCTGGCCGAGCCCTGCCTGCCCCACCTCCAGTCCTCTGGGATGGTGAGGATGAATTCGAGGTGGAGAAAATTCTGGACTCCAGGAACTTACGCAACAAGCTTAAGTATCTGGTGCGTTGGAAAGGCTATGGTGAGGTCTTTCCATGTGCAGTACCCTGCTAAACCGGGTAATAGGGCTTCCAGAGGCTGCACCTATAGAGGCGGTGGTAATGTGAGGAATTGACTCTGCTGGGTTTTGAACCCTTGTCCCCAGGCTGCTGATCCTCTTCCCTACCACTGCGCCAGCCTGCCTTTGTGAAATTCCTTGAGATCTGATAACCTTGACTCTGCTAGCAATAGCATCAGTGACTAAGTCTCTTCAGCTGTGTCTGGTCAGGTGTCTGGTCCTTGGCCTATATAAGGCACTTCCTGTCAATGTACCTTGCCAGATTATTGTGGTTCCTGATCCATTCAATAAAGCTTGTTCCTGTTTCACCTACAAAGTTGCTGAATTGGATTATTGCTGACCTAGGCTGCTGGTCTCCAAAAACTTGTGATACCTATATCATTACATGTAGGCTTTGCTGCGTTTTAACTTGCAAGTAATCTGCGGGCTGCGTTACAGGGCTAATTTAATAGCCGTAACAGGTAAAATGTAGCCCTAATTTAATGGGGCTGTAAATCAAGTAAATGTATCCTTGGGGAGTTGCCAATGTGATGGAGTTGTTGATATTTCAGTTGTAGAGACTGTGACGTCGGTTGAGGAAAGAAAAATGTGTGTGTGTACAAAACACAGAGAAGTTTATCTGTTTCACAAAGATGGATTTATTAGTCTTTGCTCCTAAAACTCAGCATAAGGATTTGCAGTGAATTGGCTTGGTCATTCAAAGATAGCTTTAACCTTGACTGTGTCCCTTGATGATCAATTTAATGATTTAATGTTTTCTATTTTAAATGAAGCAGTAAAGCTGGAAGTTGTTCCAAAATACTGGCCTCTATATTCAATTGATGAGGATTCCTCTATAACAAGATGGTCATATACAGTTAATATATGACTGTAATGGAAGACAGGAAATATAAGCTCAGAAGAATAATCAGTAGTGATGTCGCGAACATAAAATTTTCGGTTCGCAGAACGCGAACCGCCGCAAATGTTCGCGAACCGGCAAACCCGGCGAACCGCAATAGACTTCAATGGGCAGGCGGATTTTAAAACCCACAGGGACTCTTTCTGACCACAATAGTGATGGGAAAGTTGTTTCAACGGGACTAACACCTGGACTGTGGCATGCCGGAGGGGGATCCATGGCAAAACTCCCACGGAAAATTACATAGTTGATGCAGAGTCTGGTTTTAAGCCATAAAGGGCATAAATTACCTAACATTCCTAAATTGTTTGGAAAAACGTGCTTTAAAACATCAGGTATGATGTTGTATTGATCAGGTAGTGTAAGGGTTAGGCACGCTTCACAGTGACAGACCAAACTCCCCATTTAACGCACCGAAAACAACCGCAAACATTCCATTGGCACAACCGCAAACTCCCGATTTGCACAAGGTTGGATACCAAGCTAGCCATGTCCCGTTCCTTGTCCTCACTGATGTCATTGAAGGTCTCTTCCTCCACCCAGCCACCAAGGGTCCCCGAATGGTGACAACAAGCCCCCTGGGACGCCTGCTGTGTTTGTTCTTCCACCTCCTCAAAGCCACCTTCCTCCTCTGACTCCTCTTCTTCAGACTCCTCTCACTGCGTTGCCTCTCTCTGCATTATTATAAGGTGTGTTAAGTAGTACTACTCTTATCAGTTTAATACCTGTTACAGCACCTGTACTTGGTTGGTCGTATCACTTCAAATTTGGGGCACGGCGCGTGCAATCAAAGGTGCCACCATATAGGAGTGGCTTGTTTGTAAGTACTACTTATCAGTTTAATACCTGTTACAGCACCTATCAGGGGGCGTGTATAAAGCCTGGATTTTTAGAACCGGGAGATGGAAAAAGATGCTTGGTTGGTCGTATCACTTCAATTTTTAGGTGCCACCAGATAAGAGTAGTATTTACAAACACGCCACTCCTATCAGTTTAATACTTGTTATGTCACCTATCAGGGCACGTGTATAAGGCCTGGATTTTTGGGACCGGGAGATGGAAAAGATGCTTGGTTGGTCGTATCACTTCAAATTTGGGGCACGTTGTGACATTAGCTTCTGACGCTCAAACATGTCCTTTACATGCACCTGACTATGGGCAGATGAGCAGTGGCGGATGGTTGAGAGGGGGCAAGGAGGACAGCAGTGGTTGATGTGGCTGATGATGCTGGACCAGGAGGAGGATGGCGGCTTTGAGTTTGTGTGCTGCTTGTACTCATGTGTTGGTCTGGAGTCACCCAAACATTAGGTATCAACCTGTAGAGGATAAGGGAACCAGGCTACTCTAGACCTCATTCATCATTACAGGTTTTGACAGACTGGTAATATGCCTGCAAGCTACTGTAACAACAGATATGAGTGGCACTGTGCACTTGCAGAAGTTAGCAGAGTAGACGCTGTAGGCCTGACACAGACGCTTTCAGACAAGTAACTGCTATTCAATGTATTACAGTAAAAATTGTATTCTTTGTTTAAATGTGCGCTACTGACTGTTACACCAAATATGAGTGGTGGCACTGACTGGGCAATTGGGCACAGTATACGATCTGAGCCTTAGACACACACGCTGGCAGGCAGGCAAATGAAATTAGATTACACAGAAAAAAAGTGTTGTTTTTTTTAAATGTAGAGTGCTGGTACACCACTAGATTGGATTGGTTGAACTTGGCACAGTGTATTTTGACATTATGAGAAACATGATCTGTAAACTAAATAAAAATCATTTTAGGAGGAGAGAAAAAGAAACCGGATGGGGGGATACCGAGCAGAGCACACCATCTACAGCCCACTGGGAGACAAACTCATCCATTCCCTCAGTGGACAAAGCCAGGTGGTACTCTGCCCGGATACGGGAGCGCACCAGCACCCGGAACATGGCCTCAGGTGACAAGGGAACCCCCCCTATCAAACACTGCTTCCTGGACTTATATATAGCCAATTTGGCTAATGCCAGGAGCAGGTTGACGAGGAGGTCCCTGGCCTTATTGCCCCGGGACACTGGGCGCCCAAAAATAAAAATGTGAGGGGAGAAATGCAGCCAGAACTGCAGGAGGAGGCCCCTCAAGAGTGACAAGAGGGGCTGCAGTCTGGCGCAACTAAAATAAATATGATACACGGACTCTCCCTTGCCACAGAATGGACAAGTGGAGGGAGAGTCCGTGAATTTAGCTAAGTACTCTCCCGTGCTCAGTGCACCATGGAGCACTCTCCAACTCAAGTCCCCGGTGGGTCATGGAACTAAATCAGAATAAAGTTCCCTCCACCGGGGCCTCTTGCCCTCGTCAGCTGGTAGGACCCGCCTCCAGATGGTATCGGGACGGGTCACAAGGGCAAGGAAGTGCACTGTATGGAGCACGAGAGAATATAAGCTCTTCCTCGGCATGCCGCGAAAGCATGCCGAGGGTATGTCCCTCAACTTCGAGAGGTTGGGGACAGGAGGAGCCTGAGGGGAAACACGGGGCTTGTGTCCAATGCAAACAGCCGGAGCAGGGGTGTTGAAAGGTGCATGTGGCACTCCGGCCTGCAAAGCCCCGCGAAGGAAGGTGTGCGAGTCGGGGGAGATGGCATCCCTAATCTCCTGGAGCAAGCGCCCTGAGACTTTGGGCGTCACATATCCCAAACGGAGCACAAGCTCCTGGGGTGACACCCAATCAGAACGCCCGTATTCCAGGAGATCCCCAACTCGGATCATCCGTGCATGACTAAGGAGGCGGATAATACTGGGGGACTGTAACATTGGAGCCCCCACTGCTGGATTAAATAGCAGGGGCTCCGTGAATATTTCATCCCCAAAAGGCACGCCCTGCCTGATCACGGAGACCATGCTCCAGGCCTTGAGGGTTTCCTGGTAGTATGCCGGCAACACCGAGAGGTCTCTCCCAAACCCCTCGGGCCTGATCAGAAATAATTGCCGGTCATACCCCAGGTTGCGCAACTGGCAATAAAAGCTGGATGCCAGTGCGCACCACTGCGGAGAGGGATCTGCATATAGGTGTGGTAACTTGTCTTCCTTGAATGGTAATTCAGGACTACTTAAACAGGCCTTTGTAGGAGGGCTGAGAATCTTTACTTCCCTCCCACAATTGCTAAAGGAAGTCATGGACAGGATGTGATGTAAATTACATCATCTCAACTAAGGATATATCCAGGCAGGAAACTGGTGCTGTTGGCTGTTTTCTTGCTGGATGGTGTTGGTGATGGTTGATGGTGTTGGTGATGGCAATGGTCTAACCGTGGGTAAGATCAAGCGTTTGGGGAAGGGAATTATTATATATATATATAGGTAGATAGATTTAAAAAAAGGGTGTTGCTCCGTGGGTCTGGGCTGTGTGTTTTTGATGCATTTATAGTATTGTGTTATTGCCATTTAATAAATACCTTTTTAATGTAGACGAACCTTGTGTAATATTTATATATATTAATTTGGTGATACACCACATTTGGCGACCACGAATTTTAGACTTCTACAAAGGTTATTTATGAGGTAATATCACATTAATAGATAGTCAGATTTATTTTTATTTATTTTTGGGGGGGGGGAAGGAAAAAAAGTACTTTGTCTAATTATCCTCTGCATGGGAAATCAAGTGCTGATTGTGTGTGGAGTCTAGGTTAAGCCTCCATTTTTAATATATATCGTACTAGCTTCTGAGTTGAGTTTTGTTCGTACTAGCTTATTTTGATACATAAAACAAATATATATCATACAGGTTGTTTTTGTGGGTTTATCTGAGTTGAGTTTTGTTGTGCTTTTGACTATCAAAGTACAGGCATAGGCCAGCATTTGAATAAGGCTCCATGTGGCTTCTTTGTGTATTTAAATGCTAATTCAAGCCTCCATTTTTAATATATATCGTACTAGCTTCTGAGTTGAGTTTTGTTCGTACTAGCTTATTTTGATACATAAAACAAATATATATCATACAGGTTGTTTTTGTGGGTTTATCTGAGTTGAGTTTTGTTGTACTTTTGACTATCAAAGTACAGGCATAGGCCTGCATTTGAATAAGGCTCCATGTGGCTTCTTTGTGTATTTAAATGCTAATTCAAGCCTCCATTTTTAATATATATCGTACTAGCTTCTGAGTTGAGTTTTGTTCGTACTAGCTTATTTTGATACATAAAACAAATATATATCATACAGGTTGTTTTTGTGGGTTTATCTGAGTTGAGTTTTGTTGTGCTTTTGACTATCAAAGTACAGGCATAGGCCTGCATTTGAATAAGGCTCCATGTGGCTTCTTTGTGTATTTAAATGCTAATTCAAGCCTCCATTTTTAATATATATCGTACTAGCTTCTGAGTTGAGTTTTGTTCGTACTAGCTTATTTTGATACATAAAACAAATATATATCATACAGGTTGTTTTTGTGGGTTTATCTGAGTTGAGTTTTGTTGTGCTTTTGACTATCAAAGTACAGGCATAGGCCTGCATTTGAATAAGGCTCCATGTGGCTTCTTTGTGTATTTAAATGCTAATTCAAGCCTCCATTATTTCAGGCGTGCATTTTAATACACTATAGGCTTCCATACCTTATACATTTTGGGTGTCTTGCATATCCTAGTTCGGGTATATCTCCTACCCTGCAGGCCTTGCTATTATATTTTAAGTTAATTAGCAAGTATTACCTTCACCATACTAAGGTAAGTATAATTTGCATTGTGGGTACTAATCTATTTTTCTACATATTACACCTGGCCTACTGAATAGTCATCAACTATTGTTGGCTACTCAGAAGCATGCTACTTTAGTCGCAAATTGATTTGGATTCTTACTTGGGTGAGTAAAAGAGTAGGAATATCTTTTCAAGGGGCCAAATACTTTCCCACAGAAGTGCGTGAGTACTTTAGGAAACATATTCAAAAACATGATGGTCCATATGAGCTTCCAGAGCCAGCAAACCCAGACAGTGAAAAAGAGAAGAGATTAATGGATGTTCTAACACAAATTGTAAATAACAAAAAGTATAGAACAAAGAAGAGAAAAAGTTTGGTCACACAAGCTGTTGTAGCCACAATAGGAGGCCTAATAGACTTAGTTGTAGAATTACGGCAGCATAATTTGGAAACAACAAATAAAATGGAGGAAGCAATGGACAAAAGGGATTGTTTAAAAATTGCAGCTTTGAGAACAACTACAATTGTGGGGGAACTAGAAAGGGAGTTAAGGGAAATAGAAGAGCAGAGGGATGCTTATGGAGTAAAAATAACAGAACTTCAAAACATAATAATGGACTATAAAAATAAAACAAAGTTAGAAGGGATAAAAGGAGTCAGAGACATTGCCAAAATATATCCAGATCTGGATATGTTCGTGGCACAAAATAAAGAACCAGTGCCGAAAATGAACCAAGATAGAAAAGATTTCTTATGTTATTCTGTTCCACAAGTAGATACCATACCACAAGCACCAGTTATTGTTTCAGAATTATTTAATGCAAGGCAAACACCTACAGGATTTTCTATGCAGACTCGACCGATGTCTATGGCAGATAAAGACAATTTCCAGAAATGGTGGGGAAGTATGCCAACTAACAACTTTAATACGTTTACACATTGGTTTATGAGGGGAGCAGATAGAGCTAAAAAAGGAGGTCTTAACTTAGAGGAATGGACAGAACTGTTAGAATACGCTATGGGTCCTTTGGCTAGTAGACTATTGGGATTTAATAACAGTGTGTCTGATCAGGCAGGAAGAATTGCTGCAACTAATTTCTATCTACTTAGCATAGAGAAAGAAATAGCAAATATTACCATGAGGCCAACAGATGGTCCTAGAGAGGTAGCTCAAAGGATATTTTTTTGGTATACTCTACGACAACCTCAACAGCCTCTAGTGCTGGGCTCACCAGAACATATAGCAAAAGTAATGGAAGCCCTTCCCCGGGAGTGTCAAGAATTTATCAGGCTTTTTGATCCAACACCAACAGACTTGGAAATGGTACTAACTAGAGATGATAAGTGGTGGATCAAGCATCCTTTCATAGAACAGGCCTGCTCTGTTTCAGCTGTAAGAACATTTAAGGTCGAGTCTGGTAGAAATATAGATGGTAATTGGAGAAACCAGATGTGGGATGTACCCCAAAACAAGAAGGATGATCAAAACTGGAGACCAAAACAGAACTTTGACAAAAGATGGAGAGATCCACCTAGGGACTATAGGAATAGGGATGGCAGCAACTGGAGGGCTAATCAGGAGGGAGAGAGAAACGGTAACATGGGCTATTGGGAACTCAGGAGACAGAAGCATATGATAGAAGAGGAAAATCACATACTTAAAAACAAGGTAGCTGAGTCAGAGAGGAAATTGACGGAAAGTGAGGCAAAGATGCAATATAGTGGTATAAAAGAGGGACAGAGTAGAAGTGAGTCACAATGACAAATCCCAACCCCTGCGCCTCAGCGTCTCATTCACTCAGCTAATTTAACCATGGATGAGGCAGGTCGGCCTACCAGTTATACAGTCATCGCAGGGGTAGGGAAAAATATGTTGGTAGATACAGGAGCAGCAGTTACAATGACCAACAGGGTCAAAAATGGGGATTCGTCAGTAAGTATTATGGGAGTTACTGGGAATCCACAGGAGGTTAGAGCAGGTCCAATTGATGTAGCAGTTGGAGAAAAAACAATACAAGTAGAAGCAATAGTGCGTTGGCCAGAGGAAATATTGGGAATAGAAGCTTTAAAAAAAGGAAATTTCATTGTAGATCTTGCCAATTTTTGTTTGTGGAAGACAGAAAAGGTGAATCAGGTAAGTACAGAGTTGACGAAAGGGGTTGTGCTCCCAATGGCATATATTGTCTCTCTGATAAAAAGTCTGGAAAAAGACAAACTGAAACTAGACGGACAACCAGAATGGCTGCAGAAGCTAATCCAAGACATACCTGTTTGGGCAATTACCGAAATGATAGAAATGCTGGAGAGACGTGGAATAATTAAATCTGGAAATGGGTATGCATGTAACTCACCATTTTGGCCTGTGAGAAAAGCTGTGTTAAAAGGGAATGGAGATGAAAAAGCAGCCTCATCATGGAGACTTACCATTGATTACAGGGCCGTGAACAAACTTGCAAAAAGAATGGCCCCTGTTGTTTTTGTTATGTATATGTTTCTAATGATGGAATCTAGTGTTCCCACAGAGCAAGGCCGTATAAGAATGAAGATGCGTGTCAACAGAAGATTGTGGTGGATCCTTGTTACAGGATGGATAAGTATAAGCTGTATCACAGTAGGAATGGGGAGACAGGCAATAAGGCCAGAAGATACCGCAAATAAGGGAAAGAGTTTGAAAAGATTGGAGTTACATTATGTTCAAGCAGATAGATTTATTTGGCCCAGGGAATTGGAAGTAAAAGAGGGTGGAGGGTTACAAGTAAACATTATTTTGCCACATAATAGTACCAGGGGATTAGCTCTTAGAGCTCCAATAAAAAGTATTGAGGGACATAACTGGGAATGGGTTATAAGATATGGACAGATAATGAATACAGGAAACTTTAAAGGAAGGACTAAAATAACAACAAAGGTACAAGGGAGGGTTACAAATATTACAGTAGTAGTGAGTAACTTAACATTAGAAGAAGGTTGAGAATGGGACGCTGCAGTTATAGCTGCCCAGCCTGACCTAGAGGAATTCTGCAATTTTGATACTGGAAAGGGGTGTGTTCTAACAATAGATGAAGTATTTGTCTCTGTAAAGGAGCTGCAACGTTGTAAAGATCAGAAGAAGGTACCATGGCCAATAGGCGGATTGGTGGTGGTACCAACACATGAAACAGTTGTGCAAGGGGTTGGGTGGACTTACTACCCAATAATTCTAAATTTTAATGATTTTTCTATTCCTCCAAAGTGCCCGGAATCACAGCGGCAGTGGTTTAAGCAAAGTATACAAGAGACCATCATTGAGTGGACCGGAGCAGGGAGTCGAGAAAAACGGGACACACTTGCAGCCCTTTTAGGAGGAGTCGGAACTGGATTGGGAGTATGGAATTCAGCAGACATCATACAATGTTGTTGACATACACACCATTGCCAACAACCTGCATCTAGTTGAGGAAAATATTGCTTCCATTGCTAACAGCATTAAGAATGAAACAGTGGGAACTGCCATTTTCTGTTCTATGATTGGAGGAAAGCTGTTGGCAGATTTAAAGAAAACTATTAAAGATATCCAGGAAAACAAGTGGGCAAGACAAATCAATGCAACAAGGATTATCACGTCATTGAGAAGAAAAGGAGTGGACATCACTGAGGACAATCTTAAATACAGCTATATTGAAGGCCCAGATCAATGGATGCCACATGGACTACAATCTGGGACAATAGGACTAATCCTGGCAATTCCCCGTTGGGAGGGGCAGGCAGAGCAACTGAACTTTATACATAGCATTGGCACGTTAAGTGATGGAATCTACAAGCAACACTTCCCATCAAAAAGACTGGCCACTATTACAGGATTGGAGATGGATGAAAGCTGTTGCAGGAAATCTCAACACCGATGGCTGTGCAGTTGTGTTTGGGAGAAAGGAGCTGAGGAGGATGGCTGGGTGCAGTTGATAAAAGAAAACCTGGTGCAAGAAGTGATCCGCATAGGGGACATTGCATGCTTTATCGGCCACTCTGAATATAGGACAGTTGATGAAATATGTTTGGTGGAAGAAGGGTCTTGTATCATGGTATTTCCATCAAGAAACCTTACCACTGAAATGATCAATTTTACTGCAAATGCAGATTGGACAAATTTGACAATGAAGCTTTTTACCTTGGAACTTCATGAGTCAGAGACACATCCAGTCCTACGAACACTGTCGCTGGTACTCATGTTCATTCAAGTATTAACGACAATTATAATAATATACTTTTGTGTGGCAATGAAACAAATGAGGAAGGAACTTGCAAGGAGGATATATAATAATGTGTCTTTTTCCTCTTCTTTCTCTCTCTCATACATTCAATAAAGTTTTACATTGCACATACATAAACATTTATCACACACTCTCACCTAAATTCTATAAATTCTGTTTTTGTGTAATATGTGGATTGACAGCCATAGGAAAGTACAGGAGAACTTATGTCGCTGAGGGAACTATTCCGGAGGGACGGTGGGTTGAATTTCTCCTGTATATCAGGTTTTTGCTCCCACTAGGTTCTCCTGTACTAGAGGGATAACTAGAAAACTGAGCAACATAGAAGAAGAAAAAGTGAGGGAATGTGGTAACTTGTCTTCCTTGAATGGTAATTCAGGACTACTTAAACAGGCCTTTGTAGGAGGGCTGAGAATCTTTACTTCCCTCCCACAATTGCTAAAGGAAGTCATGGACAGGATGTGATGTAAATTACATCATCTCAACTAAGGATATATCCAGGCAGGAAACTGGTGCTGTTGGCTGTTTTCTTGCTGGATGGTGTTGGTGATGGTTGATGGTGTTGCTGATGGCAATGGTCTAACCGTGGGTAAGATCAAGCGTTTGGGGAAGGGAATTATTATATATATATATAGGTAGATAGATTTAAAAAAAGGGTGTTGCTCCGTGGGTCTGGGCTGTGTGTTTGTGATGCATTTATAGTATTGTGTTATTGCCTTTTAATAAATACCTTTTAATGTAGACGAACCTTGTGTAATATTTATATATATTAATTTGGTGATACACCACAATAGGTATCTCTGCAGGTACTGAAGGCAGAAGGTGGACAACTGGGAGCACACACAAACTACTCCCTGTCCACCCTCCACCAAAGGCAGACTTGCAACCCCTGCAGAGACCCAATGCCTTCCCATCCAGAGGAAATCTAACAAATTCCTCTGGATATTGGTGACAAACTCGGGGGTCGGACTCAGACAAATCAGCCGGTGGCAGATCTGAGAAGCCACCAGCTGATTCACCACTAGAGTCCGCCCCCTAAGGGAAAGCATTTTTGCTAGACCCCTCCATCGTCCCAGACGAGAGAGGACACTGCCCTCTAACTCCCTCCAGTTGTCTGGGACGGAAGCGTCCGCAGCGGACAGGTAGACCCCCAGATATTTAATGACATCTGCCTCCCACGTGATGTCACGAAACGTGGGAGGCAAAAAGTCTACCTGTAAATTACCCTCTAAAAGGCCTGTGCATTTGGACCAGTTGATCTGAGCTGAAGAGGCAGCTGTATATACCTCCTGGCACTGTTTTGCCAGCTCAAGATCAACTGGATCCTGGGCCACGAGGAGCACATCGTCAGCATAAGCTGAAAGGACAATCCGCATGTCTGGATCTTTTAGCACCAGCCCTGTGAGCCTTTTCCTCAGTAGGCAGAGGAAAGGCTCGATGGCCAGTGCATATAACTGTCCAGACAAGGGACATCCTTGACACACCCCTCGTCCAAATACCAAAGGTGCTGTTAGGGACCAATTGATTTTAAGTAAACACTCTGCAGAGGCGTACAGCGTTCTTATAAAGCCCACAAACTGTGGGCCAAAGCCGTAAGCTTGCAGAGTGGCTATGAGGTAACCATGGTCCACCCTGTCAAACGCCTTCTCTTGATCTAAAGAGAGAAAGGCGAGTGACAGACCAGTCCTGCGAGAATAATGCAATAGATCCCGGACCAGAAAGATACTATCAAAGATAGTCCGGCCCGGGATCGCATAGGACTGGTCAGGGTGAACCAATTCTGCCAGCACAGACCCAAGTCTAAGCGAGATGGCTTTAGCTACAATCTTGTAGTCCGTGCTGAGCAGAGAGACCGGTCGCCAGTTCTTAATAAGCCGGAGATCCCCCTTTTTGGGCAGCAGGGCAAGTACTGCCCTGCGACAAGACAGGGGCATCTCCCCGGTCTCCAGGGCTTCCCCAAGGACCAGATGGAAATCAGGTCCCAGAGTCTCCCAGAAAAATTGGAAAAACTCTACAGTCAGTCCGTCCAGTCCTGGAGACTTCTCACAGGACATGGCACGGAGGGCTTCAGAGAGCTCTTGAAAAGATAGTGGTATATCAAGCCGCTCTCTTACACCCTCACTGACTGTGGGGAGCCCCTCCCATAGCACCCTGCAGGCGTCTGGAGAAATGGGATCCGGAGAGTAAAGATCTTTATAAAAGTTCCGGGCTCTATCCCGGATACTCTCCGGATCTGTAAGGGGGGCACCGTCTTCATCTAGAAGACAGGTGATGTGCCTACTGTTACCCCCCTTTTTCTCCAGTGAGTAGAAGAGGCGCGAGCCGCTGTCTAGATCTTTGAGAAAACCTAAGCGGCTGCGCACGTATGCCCCCTTGGCCTGGTGTCGTTCCAGGTCACAGAGGACACCCTTCCTCTCTACATACTCGCTCTGCAGGGATTGGTCCCTACAAGTGAACAGCCTCTGCTCCAGATGGAGTACCTCCCCCCGGAGTGACTCCAACTCAGCTTCGCGCTGCCCACTCGCACCCTTGGTATATTCCTGACACAGAAGTCGCAAATGAACCTTGCCCACGTCCCACCACAGTTTTAACGTGGCAAAGTCCCCCTTGCAACCCCTCCAGTCCGTCCAAAACTCCCGGATCAATGTCACGAGCCCCTGGTCCTTCAACAAAGCATTGTTGAAGTGCCAATAGGCGGCTCGTGGCGCTGTTGGCGTTAGCGCCACTGTCACAGACACACAGTTGTGGTCTGTGAACGGAGCCAGCCCAATGGCACAAGAACCGACTCGTGACATATAGTGACTAGATATATATAGTCTGTCGATCCGGGAGTGGGACACCAGACCGGCTGTCACCCTGACGTAGGTGAAACCGTCTGATGCCCCTGGGTTCTGCTCTCGCCAGATGTCCTCCAGGGAGAAGCGGGCGATGATCTCCCGCAGCGCTGACGCAGAAGGCGGGTACGGCTCTGGACTATTCCGGTCCAGAGCGTCGAGGGTGCAGTTGAAATCACCCCCGAGTACCAAACACTCATCTGCGTCAACCGTCTCCAAAAACTGGGACAGTCTGGCGAGGAACCTCGCTCTCTCGAGCCCTCCAGCAGGGGCATATATATTAACTAGGTTAATGATGCTACCCTGCTCTCGGACCCGGAGGTGGATTAGACGGCCTGGGATAACAGCTTTCACAAGCAGCAGCTCTGGCTGAAAAGACTCTGAGAACAGGGTCACCACTCCACATGACGCCGATGTGAAGTGGCTGAAGAAGACCCTGCCTCTCCACTCCAGTTGCCACGAGGCCTCAGCCTCTGGAGTGGTATGAGTTTCCTGCAGGAAGCTCACAGAGTACCCTCCCTGATATAAATAGGAGAGTACCTGGAACCTGCGGAAACTGTCTTGACAGCCATTGGTATTTAGCGTGCTGATGTGCAAAGCCATTACTGCGTGTCAGGAATTGTGCGTTCCTCAGACCCTTGAGACTGCTGATAGGACACGCACATTTTATAGAATTTCCGGACGCGGAGATGCTCCGCAGTCCCAGAATTCTTGGCCCTAGTGCTGACCACTAGATATTGCTGGAGAGAGTGGAGAATAAACGACATATTCTTCCACCTCTCCAAGGCCAGCCGCACCTTCCTTTTCTTTTGTCCATGAAGGGTGCTCTCAAGGAATAGATCTATTTCCTTGACAGGGATAACCCACCCAGAATCTGATGTTCCTTCTAGTGGGTCACCCCTGGGCTCCTCTTGGCTGAGGGCTTTTACTCCATCCTCCCCGGCTGGAGTCAGTTTCCTCAGCTTTATTCTCAGGGACCCCCTCTTAGATGATACAGAAGGAGTCCCTTTAGCACCCTTCAAGGTAAATAATGGACCCTTGGATTGCTGCTGCACCCCTGTAGCTTCAGGAGTGCATTCAGGGGTAGCTGGCTGGACAGCAGTGGCTGGCATGGCTTCCTTAATGGAAGCCTTGGAGGCTTTATATGCCTCCTCTGCCAGTTCCACCGCTGCTTGCTCAGCTTGGATGGCACCGATGTTAGGGGCAGTGGACGGCTGAGGAGGGTAGACAGGCTCTCCCATGATGTTAACAGGAAAACCTGTTTTATCACCCTCCCCCATTTCCACTTCCCCTTGTGCCACATCCCCCCTGACAGACAAATCCATGGGGTCCTGAATGGGGGTCATGCCTATATTCCCCCCCTCCAGTAGTGACTCGGCCTGGGGCTCTAACAAAGCCCGAGGTACGTCACTAGAGAGTGACACTGGAGGAGGAGACTGACTGGTGCCCTTGAAGCTCAGCACCTCAGGGACACTGACTACCCATTCAGCAGGGGCTTTGTTGGGTCCCCCCTCAAAGGCCAGAGGCAGAACCTGATCTTTCTTGTCCACCCCTGCCTCACTTGGGAGACCCTCTTGCCCCTGCTTTTCCTCCAGACCCTTTTCCACATTAACCCCTATAGGGTCTGGAGAGAGAGATGTGTGGTCTGGCACCGGCTGGCTGAGCTTAATAACTGGGCCAGACAATGTCACCGGATGAGGAGGAGATGTTTTGTTCCTCTTCTTGCTTTTAGAGGGAGGTGCTCCACTATAGAGCACTTCCCACTTATCAGCAACCTCCCTGTTGGTTTTATGCTTCCTCTTCCTGGGGACGTCACTCCTGGAAGAGGAGCTGCCACTAGCTGCCTCCCCTGCAGAGGGCTTATTATCCCTCTGCTTACACTGTGCCCCCACACTAACTGATGTAATTATGGTGGGGGCAGATTGGGACTTGGGAGATGCAGCTGTGACACTGGGAGGACCGGTGACATTCTTCCCCTTTTTCCCCGTGTCTGCAGTCTTGCTGGAGACCACAGACACAGATGGCTTTTTTGGGGAAGAAGGGGGTTTGGAGGCCGTGGTGGTGGCTTGAGGAACGGCCTCCTTGCCTGAGCTCTGTGGCGGGGCTATGACCCTTGAGGTCCCCGCTGTTATGGGCTCAGCGGGGATGGGTGCCGTACTGACGGAGGTGCCATTTGCTGGGGCTGGGGCATGATGCTTTACATTAGGACAATTCCTACGTGTATGCCCCAACCCTTTGCAATGATAGCACTGCACCTCCGTAGTGCTGTAAAAAATCCTGTACAGCACCCCCTCAAATGGAACCCCAAAAGACCCCTCTATGTTTTCTGCGCCCTGAGGCAGGCACATTTGTACCTGCCTCTTGAAAGAGAGCACATGACGAAGTGCTCTCTCTCTGCACCCCAGGGGAATTTTTATAAATGGTGTTTTTACTTCCCCTAGGGTTAGCAGGTGGGGGCGCAGGAGGGAGTCTGGTAGGAAGGGGGGCACATTAGAGAGTGTTACTTTTGTGCCCAACCCTTCCAGGGGTTCTATTGGGACATATAATCCCCCCACTGTGATGCCTCTCTGTATAAGAATGTGTGCAGCAGCCAGAGTACGGGTAAAAAAAACTGCTTTCCCGTACATTTTGCTGGCTGCTACTATAACAGAGGGGCTGATGACATTAGCTGCAGCACGCAGATAGATATCAATGCTGTAGACCCCAGACATCTGACATTTAACCCCATGCTTCCTGGTGATCTGCCCCTCAGCCCCAGCGGTGGTATTACTGGGGCCAGCAGAAACCACCTGTGACCAGGTATTAGCCACAGGGGTAGGTCTGCTGGCAGAACCACCAGGAGCTGGGGCTGCCTTATCTGCCTGGGGCCTATGCTGTGCAGTGCTGCAGCTAGGATTTTCAGGGGCCATTATTCCCCCTTTTGACCCCTGAGGCTTCTTAATGGTCTTATCCCTCATGTTTAGACCCTTTTTTTTTTTTAGTTTATTTGTTTTATTTATTTTTATTTTTTGTTTTATGATTTTCTACTGTTTTCTTTTTTTTTAAATATAAAAGTGGGAAAAAGAAACAAAAAGACAAAACTAAGGGAGACAAAACTAAGGGAGAGAGAGAGAGGTGATGCTTGGCAGTGGAAGGGTTAATGGCCTGTTGCAAGGTGTCTAATTGCAACAACACAGAGAACACAGAGGCTTTTTAACCCCTCTGTGTCTCTGTGTCAGATGTTAAAAAAAAGCCTTTTCAACAAAAATTCTAATTGTTTTCCCCCCCACTGCCTACAAAGATGTTACTTGTCTTCTCTCCCCCAAAACATAAAACCCAACACCAAACAAACAAAACTTCAACAAAACCTAATAAACTTTTTAAAAGAAAAAAAAGTCAAAGTAACAAAGCTCCAGGAGTGAAGGTGTAGTGCTAAGGGAGGGGTGTGGCAAAGTATCCAGGAGACAGCTCACTCTCCTGGGATAGAGAGTAACTTAAATTAAACTAAGAAAAAAAACACAAAAACTCCCAAAAATGAACAACACCGTGCACAAAGTGCTTATTAACAGAAAGGTGTTAAAATAAAACTTGTATTTGAGGGACTAAGACCCTAAAAAGCCTTTTGTTTGGAGCTCAAGCATGCACACAACATGCTCTCTGGCACAGTACTTGTAAGCAGGACACACACACTGGCTAGCGGTCAGGCAAATGAACTTAGATTGGCGGTCAGGCAAATTAACTTAGATTTAAGAAAATAAAATTATTGTTTTTTTAAATGTAGACTGCTGGTACACCACTAGATTGGATTGGTTGAACTTGGCACAATACTTGTAAGCCTGACACACACACACTGGCTAGCGGTCAGGCAAATGAACTTAGATTGGCGGTCAGGCAAATGAACATAGATTTAACAAAATAAAAGTTTAGTTTTTTTAAAAGTAGATAACTAGTAAACAAGATTGTATTGGTTGCACTGTGCACACACAGTATAAGCTGTGAGCCTGACACACACACTTGCTAGCAGGGGCTAGCAGGGAGACAGGCAAATGAAGTTAGATTAGACAGAAAAAAAAATAAAAAAAAAATGATGTTATAGCCCTAAAAAGGGCTTTTTGGGGTGCTGTGTTTACAGCAGAGATCTGATGAGTCCTTCAGCACAGCACTGGACACTGAATAAACTTGCCTAGCTATTGATTTCCCTATTCAATCAGCATCACCTACACTCTTCCTCCTCTCAGTAAGACTGCAAGTTAGTTATGATTCCAAAATGGCTGCTGTCCATGAGGTAGAAGGGTCTGTAAGGCAGGGTATGATGCTGATTGGCTGGAATGTGTCTGCTGACTGTGAGGTGCAGGGTCCAAGTTTGCTCTATGATAAAGTATAGGGGGCGAACATGCTATGTTCGCCGGGAACAGTCCGCCGGCGAACTATTCGCGACATCTCTAATAATCAGTCTCTCCCTCGCAGAATACATTGTGATTACGAAAGGTTCTCATAAAGTTACCAGAGTCTCCTAAATAATATAAAAAGCAAGAAGGAATCTGGTGTAAACAGTGAATCTCCCCAAATTATAAACTGAAGAGCAAACAGAAGTTCAGGATTTACAAAAATGTAATGTCAGTAGTAAAGTATATCTGCTAAATGAGAACTAGGAACATATATTCCAATGCTAATACTTTGAATATCTTCATTATATGAAAATATATTTATAATAGCATATTTTATAATATGCACTGCAAATCATAGTTACATAGTTACATAGTAATTAAGGTTGAAAAAAGACTTTCAGTCCATCAAGTTCAACCTGTTAAGATCTCCTCTGATCTGCAATATGCGGATTAGTTATTAATTAAATTATTGATTAAATAATTATTAATAGTATAGTATTGGAGAATGAATAAAGAGTCAGTCCATCAAGTTCAACCTTTTTAGATCTCTATTGATCTTTTTAATTTGGACTATTTATTATTATTGTTAATTGTTAATTATTGTTAATTGTTAATTGATCCAGAGGAAGGCAAACATAAAAAAAAAAAAACATTGAAACTTTGCCAATTGTCTCATAAGGGGAAAAAAAGCAAAATTCCTTCCTGACCCCAGAAACTGGCGATCAAATTTCTCCCTGGATCAATATTCCTTGCTAGTTATCTAGGATAGCCTTGAATGCCCTCTTTATTCAGAAATATATCTAACCCCTTTTTGAAGTTGTCTATCGAATTCGCTGTCACCACCTCCTTTGGTAGAGAATTCCACAGTTTAACCACCCTAACTGTGAAGAACCCTTTTCTTTGTTTAAGGTAAAATCTTTTTTCCTCTAACCTCAACGGATGTCCTCTTGTCAGTTGAAAATCTCTTGCTACAAAAAGTTCACTTGACAAAGCCTTATATTGACCCTGGATGTATTTAAATAACGTAATCATATCTCCTCTTAGACGCCTTTTTTCTAGCGAAAATAAGTTTAATTTTGCTAGTCTTTCTTCATAACTTAGCCCCTCCATTCCCCTTATTAGTTTTGTAGCCCTTCTCTGTACTTTTTCCAGCTCTAAAATGTCTTTTTTGTGAGGTGGTGCCCAAAATTGTACTCCATATTCCAAATGAGGGTGTACTAGAGATTTGTATAGTGGCAGAATTATATCTTCTTCCCTGGCTTCTATACCCTTCCTAATACATGCTAATATTTTATTTGCCTTTGCAGCCGCTGCTTGGCTTTGAGCGCTGTTACCTAGGTGGTTGTCCACTAGTACTCCCAAATCCCTTTCAATATCTGATACCCCTAGATTTGCTCCATTAAGATTATAGATTGCTTGGCTATTGTTCCTTCCCAAATGCATAACCTTACATTTATTTGTATTAAATCTCATCTGCCATTTAGCCACCCATTTCTCTAATTTATGCAAATCCTTTTGTAGGGAAAGTACATCATTATCTGATTTTATTACCTTGCACAACTTAGTGTCATCAGCAAAAATGGAGACACTACATTCGAGTCCTACTTCAATGTCATTAATAAATATGTTAAAAAGGAGAGGACCCAATACTGAGCCCTGAGGAACCCCACTTATCACATTAGACCAATCGGAGTATGTTCCATTTACAACAACCCTTTGCTTCCTGTCTTTTAGCCAGCTCTCGATCCATGAGCAGATATTTACTGCAATTCCTGTATCCCTTAGTTTGCTCACTAGTCTTCCATGTGGCACTGTATCAAATGCCTTTGAAAAATCTAAAAAGACTACATCCACTGAGTTGCCCTGATCCAAGTTCCTACTAACCTCCTCATAAAAACTAATTAGATTGGTCTGACACGACCTTTCCTTCATAAATCCATGTTGACTGCTACCTATGATCCTGTTCAAATAGACATATTCTTGTATTCTGTCCCTTATTAACCCTTCTAAAAGCTTCCCAACTACAGAAGTGAGGCTCAATGGTCTATAATTCCCCGGATTTGCTCTAGATCCCTTCTTAAATATAGGTATCACCTCTGCTTTTCTCCATCATAAGGATAAAAATGTTTGATGGCGCACTTCAGTTGGTTTATTTTTCCCATTTATGTTATTTATGCAGTTCAATTTAAAATATACTTGTTTGTGAATATGTACCAACTTAACAAAATTAACATGTATGTAAGACATATATATAAAATATGTTTTGGGCAAATCTGAATTTTTAAATGCTGATTATGAGTGCAGGAATCCATTTTGTGCTTGCCTCTCTCACACACACAATGTCCACTAATGTATCATGGATCATTCCAGGGTTCTTCAGAGGCATTAAAATATTTTTTTCTAATTATTTTGATTGACTTTGTGTACAAAGGGAGGTTTTCCACACCTGTGGGCTCTCTGGTGGCTGAGAAAGCCAATGCGGAACAGGCAGACTAAACTGAAGTGGTTGCACAGGAAGGCTTGCTCTGGTTTGGGTGATGCAGTGACACAATTATCATTCTTCTGTCTCCTTTTGTCCTCAAGACCAGCCCTGTGTGTACTCTTGAAAGAGGAGACATCTTAGTGAATAGTACTTCTCCAGGCCTAGGGATTTGAAGCTAAAGCCGTCCATCAATGATGGTCAATGTGGACTGTTTTAGCGAGTACTTGTACCTCTTCTTCGGTCCTCCTCTGTCACGATTATAAGTAATGAGCTTACCATATAGCCGATTATGACCATATGACCTCCTCACCCCATCGCTTAGGCCCACCACCAGATACACCAGAGCCTAGAGGTTATCTGTTTAGGTCACTAATATCCCAGGCACCCAAATTGTTCATGACACTTGCTGTTTATATAACCTGCTGAATGCACCATTTGCCTTTGCCAGTCTGTTGTCAATTTCCTTGTCAATTTTAGCATCCGAGGAGATGATGCAACCCAAGTAGGTGAACTGCTGGACTGTTTTCAAGCTCGGACTAGCCGATAGTGATGTGAGGAGGACAGTAATCTTCCGGAGGTGCAGGCTGGTGTAGAACTTCCGTCTTGTTCTAAGTGACTTCTACCCCAAAGAGCTCGGCAGTCATGTGGTAAAAAAGGGCAACTTCGTCAGCAAAAAGGAGCTCTTAAATGAGTCATTCCATTGCCTGTGTGTGGGCGCTTAGTCGCCTCAGGATGAACAGACTGCCAACAGTGCGGTATCATATGAAGAACCCATCCTCGTCATCAAGGTCTTCTGTGGCCTTTTGCAGCATAATACTGAAGAATAGCGTGAATAGGGTTGGTGCAAGGACAAAGCCTTGCTTCACGCATTACTTATTGGGAAGGGCTCCGACAGGTCGTTGCTGTCCCTTGGCACGCTGGCTTTCCCTATAGCTGGATGATCATGTTGAGGAACTTGGGAGGACATCCTATACGTTCCAGGATTTGCCACAGACCCTTCCTGCTCATGGTGTTGAACTCTTTGGTAAGGTCAACAAACATCACGTAAAGTCCCTTGTTTTTCCCTCTGTATTTCTCTTGAGCTGCCTGAGAACAAAAAGCATGCCAGTTGTGCTCTGTTGGCTCTAAAGCCACACTGACTCTCGGGGAGGAGTTCTTCTGCTAAAGTGGACACCAGTCTGTTGAAGAGTACTCTTTTAAGGATTTTCTCCATGATGGAGAGTAGTGTTAATTGGAGCAGTCTGACTTTTCTCCCTTCCTCTTGTATAGGGTAACAATTATTACATCAGCAGCAAACAAAGAGCTCATGGAGCTTAGCGTGAAGTGCTGGGCCCCCATGTGTCCAGATCTCTGCTGGGATACTATCAACTCTCGCTACCTTACCATTGTTTAACTGCTCAATAGCTTCTTCAGTCTTTTCAAGAATAGGGATTTCACCCAGTTCTGTTATTATTTGTTTTTGAGGAATGTGATGGAGCACTTAGACTGAAACTAGGTGATTGGCGCAAAATAGAGTCTGAAAGTGCTCAGAACAACAGTCCAGAATCAATGCCTTGTCTGTAAGGAGTGTTTGCCCATCTGCACTGTGCAATGGGCTTTGGACCAGGTGCAAGAGGCCATACATGTCTCCATTATACTATCTGACCACTAGGGGCAGATAACATATTACATACTAGGATCACTTACCAAATTACTTTCTCAGTTGCTTTCCTTTTCCTTCTAACTTTGCATACCCTCCTACCTAATGAAACTTAACTTTCTTCCTGACCCTTGCTATTTGTTATCTGCCTCTTCCATCCCCTTTAGATTGTAAGTAGAGAGTTTTCAATCTTGTAGAGTGCTTTGGGAAAAAGCACTTTCTACAAAGATTCTAAGCTCAAAACAGGGCCCTCCACTTTTTGCAGTTTGTTAAAATGTATATTTTTCCTTGTTCATTTCCTCTGTATAGCGCTACGGAATATGTTGGCGCGTTACAAATAAAAGTAATAATAATAAAGTAATAATAAAAGCCTCTGTAGTCACCGATATCTCTGCAGTGCTGAGCTCTTTTCACAAGGTTGGTTCACCACTGGTTCTGAATTTCTCAAAGCTTTCATTGGCAGTTGCTGCACTCAAGGCTGCTTTCTTTTTAGGGCAGGATGGCTAGGCGAGAGGCGCTTGATGAGCAGATATCTTTTTCAACAGTAATTCATGGATCTCCTGATTGTTTTTGTCAAACCAGTCTTTGTTCTTCTTTGTGGAGAACCCCGGGAATTCTTCGGAGGTCTGCAGGATGCTGGTTTTGAAGTGTTCCCATAAAGCATCTGAAGAGGGATACATGAAGCATCTGCAATCTTCTAGTTTTGTCTGGAGATTTACCTGGAAGTTGGCCTTCACTTCAGTTGACTGGAGTTTGCCGATCTGTAACTTTTTCCTTGGGGCTCCTCTTTGGCTTAGGACTGAAGTGTAGAAGAAGTTTGCAGCACACCAGGAGGTGGTCCATATTACATTCTGCGCTGAGCATCACTCTAATGAGTAGGATGTCTCGAAGGTCTTGAAATGTAGTCTATAAGATGCCAGGGCTTGGATCGAGGATGCAACAGGTTGTCTTCAGTATGTTTCTATTCCGTGCAAAACTCTAGCAGAAGGTGCCTGTTGTCACTGTAGCTTCCAACACTGTTGTTGTCAAGTACCCCTTTCCAAGCTACTGAATCTTTGCCTACTCTATCATTGAAGTCGCAGAGGATGATGACGTTCTGTACGAGATTTCGCAGGTCAATGTAAAACTTGTTCTTTTTTGCAGGATCAGCTTGAAGAGTTGGGGCATAGACACTGAAAATTGTAGCATGCTGCTTGTTTTGATGAGAGAAACGCATACAAATTATGCGGTCAAAGTGGCAGTTTACCATGTTTGAACGCGATATGGTTGCTGTCCATGAAACCGACACCAGAGAGGCATTTCTTGGTTCCTGGCTTGCCTGAACAGTAGAGGGTGTATCCTGCACCATGTTTCAGAAGGCTTTCTTCCTCTGGAAGGAAGACTTCACTGAGGGCAGTGATGTTGAAAGCAAGCCTTGATAGTTTGTGCGCTACTAGAGCAGAGCGTCATTCTGGGTGATCGCTGTCTGCTGTACCAAACATAGTTCTGATGTTCAATGTGCAAGTTTCAGTCCATGTACAACTTATGAGGCAGGTGTGAGCCTTTTCGTCTTTGCTGAGTTTTTACCACATTTGTAGATGTTCTTTGACCGCGGCTAGACAACTGGGTGAAGTGGAGACAAGATTCTATCGGTCACCTTTTCTAGGCCCTTGTTCATGTAGAGCAAGCATGTCCCCATACTGCTTGGTTCATTCAGCGTGCAGACAAATTATGCCATTCAGCTGGGACAATGACAGTAAGGTCCTCAAGTTTTAGGTGTTATATTGGAGAGTCCTCCTCCTAGATGGATAGTTTGACAGGCTAATGAGCTGTAACTGCTCGGGTTTGAGATCGGAGTTTTCCTTCTTTTTGGCCGGCCGCCAACCAAGGCTAATGAGCACAGACTACCCATCCGGTGATACCGCCAGATACTCAGTTACGTCATAACGTAGGTAGTTCTCTGAAAACAGGGGGCACCAACAAGAAGTTGTTGCTACAGATGCAGTAATGTAGGAGAGGCCATATGCAATGACCTCCTGACTAGTGAGCCAGCCAATGGTCACGTGACAATCACTACAATGGAAAAGGAGAGGCAATGTGTGGTGCATACACTTTCCCTGTGTAAGTGGGCTGTCTGGCTTAGGTTACCCACCCTCTTTAGATTGTAAGTAGCAAGCTTCCATTCTTGTAGGGAGCTTTTATTTGAAAAAAAAAACACTTTCTAATTAAAACTAGCTGTATTGTCTTTTGTTTCAAATATATACTTTGTGCAATGGTTCTTTAAAACAAAGTAGATGAGTGTTTTGCTTTGTTTTTTCATTCCAATAACATGGTTGTTTACTATTTTAGGATTTCAATAACTCATATATAATATGTGCATGTCAGGACAAAGATCACATATTACATGAGGACATCCTGGAAAGGTGTACTTTCTCATACTAACACAACTGTCATTCAAACTTAATTTTATAATACTATACCAGTTGTTGTGAAAAGCAGTGCCAAGTGTCATATGTTAAATGGTTTTTATTGATAGCTCTGATGTATTTTCTTAAATTCATTGTTTTTAAAACGTGTGATAGATTTTCTTTGTGATATAGTTTATGTACATTTTCATAATCACTAAAGCATTAAAACACTGAAGGGTTGCAATTTTGTGTAATACTCAATATTATGTTTCTTCTTTATTTTAGAATTGTTCTGTCAAACTGTCAGTTATGTAAAATACAGTATGAGAGAAGGTATTAATTATAATGTTGTTAAAAGACCAATATATGATTGAAGAAATTTTTTTGAAAAAAATGGAGTTTGACAAAGAGCAAAATTAGGCAGGAAAAGGATAAAAAAATAACCTTTTTTTTTAGAACATATTTTTCTTGATGCCTCTGATTACTGTAGACACATCCATATTACATAGGTGAAGGTTGTGTGTGAAAAGGGGGTGCTTAAATTTATGCAGGAACTGAGTCTTCAATTGATCTTGTGACTGCCGGCTTTTGTGTATGTGTGAAATAGTAGAGTCAGACTCCGATGATATACCAAACCTTACTCACCTTTCTCAGTCCTAGCCAGTCCATCTCCCCTACCACTAGAGATGTCGCGAATAGTTTGCCGGCGGACTGTTCCCGGCAAACATAGCATGTTCGCGTTCGCGGCGAACTGCGAACATATGCGATATTCGACCGGCCCCCTATACTTTATCATTGAGCAAACATTGATCAGCATCATACCCTGCCTTCCACACCCTTCTACCTCATGGACAGCAGCCATTTTGGAATCATAACTAACTTGCAGTCTTACTGAGAGGAGGCTGAGTGTAGGTGATACTGCATCAATAGGGAAAACCATAGCTAGGCTACTGTACACAGTGTGCAATACAGTCCTGAAGGACTCTTTTGATCTCTGCTGCAAGGACACCCCTGTGTCTCTTCCCCCCCTTATCATCATCCTCCCCTCACCTTAGCACCCAACCCTAACACCCCTCACACTTATCCCTAACACCCAACCCTAACACCTAACCCTAACACCCCTCACACTTATCCCTAACACCCCTCACCCTAACCCTAACACCCCCCACACTTATCCCTAACACCCCTTACCCTAACCCTAACATCCCTCACCCTAACACCTAACCCTAACACCCCTTACACTTATCCCTAACACCCCTCACCCTAACCCTAACACCCCTCACACTTATCCCTAACACCCCTCACCCTAACACCTAACCCTAACACCCCTCACACTTATCCCTAACACCCTCACCCTAACCCTAACACCCCTCACACTTATACCTAACACCTAACCCTAACATCCCTCACCCTAACACCTAACCCTAACACCCCTTACACTTATCCCTAACACCCCTCACCCTAACACCTAACCCTAACACCCCTCACACTTATCCCTAACACCCCTCACCCTAACCCTAACACCCCTCACACTTATCCCTAACACCCCTTACCCTAACCCTAACACCCCTCACACTTATCCCTAACACCTAACCCTAACACCCCTCACCCTAACACCTAACCATAACACCCCTCACACATATCCCTAACACCCCTCACCCTAACCTTAACACCCCTCACACTTATCCCAAACACCCCTTACCCTAACCCTAACACCCCTCACACTTATCCCTAACACCTAACCCTAACATCCCTCACCCTAACACCTAGCCCTCACACCCCTAACACTTATCCCTAACACCCCTTACACTAACACTCCTCACACTTATCCCTAACACCCCTCACCCTAACACCTAACTCTAACACCCCTCACACTTATCCCTAACACCCCTCACCCTAACCCTAACACCCATCACACTTATCCCTAACACCCCTAACCCTAACACCCCTCACACTTATCCATAACACCCATCAACATAAAACCTAACCCTAACATTCTCACACTTATCCCTAAGACCTAACACCCCCCACACTTATCCCTAACACCCTTCACCCTAACACCTAACCCTAATACCCCCTTACACTTATCCCTAACAGCCCTTACCCTAACACTTATCCCTAACATCCCTTACCCTAACACCCATCACACTTATCCCTAACACCCCTTACCCTAACCCTAACACCCCTCACACTTATCCATAACACCCATCAACCTAACACCTAACCCTAACATTCTCACACTTATCCCTAAGACCTAACACCCCCCACACTTATCCCTAACACCCCTCACCCTAACACCTAACCCTAATACCCCCTTACACTTATCCCTTACAGCCCTTACCCTAACACCTAACCCTAACATCCCTTACCCTAACACCCATCACACTTATCCCTAACACCCCTCACCCTAACACCTAACCCCCTCACCCTTATCCCTAACACCCCTTACCCTAACACCCCTCACACTTATCCCTGTGTCTCTTCCCCCCCTTATCATCAAGGGAGGGGGGAGGATGATGAGGGAGGGGGGAAGAGACACAGGGGAGGATGATGAGGGAGGGGGGAAACAGACACAGGGGAGGATGATGAGGGAGGGGGTAAAGAGATACAGGGAAGGGTGATGAGGAAGGGGGGAAAGAGACACAGGGGAGGATGATGAGGGAGGGGGGAAGAGACACAGGGGAAGATGATGAGGAAGGGGGAAAATAGACACAGGGGAGGATGATGAGGGAGGGGGGAAAGAGACACAGGGGAGGATGATGATGGAGGGGGGAAGAGACACAGGGGAGGATGATGAGGGAGGGGGTAAAGAGATACAGGGGAGGATGATGAGGGAGGTGGGAGGATGATGAGGGTGGGGGGATGAGACACAGGGGAGGGTGATGAGAAAGGGGGGAAAGAGACACAGGAGAGGATGATGAGGGAGGGGGTAAAGAAATACAGGGGAGGATGATGATGGAGGGGGATGTTAGGTTGTTTATGCCCTTTATGGATTAAAACCAGACTCTGCATCAACTATGTAATTTTCCGTGGGAGTTTTGACATGGATCCCCCTCCGGCATGCCACAGTCCAGGTGTTAGTCCCCTTAAAACAACTTTTCCATCACTATTGTGGCCAGAAAGAGTCCCTGTGGGTTTTAAAATCCGCCTGCCCATTGAAGTCTATAGCGGTTCGCCGGTTCGCAAACATTTGCGGCGGTTCGCGTTCGTGGTTCGAGAACCGAAAATTTTATGTTTGCGACATCACTACCCACCACTCATTACAATGCACAGTAGATATACATACATATAATACTCAAAAAAATGATCTTAGTTTATTTTTTGGGGTCTAGGTGTTATTACTTAAATGCGTACCAAAATATTGTCCTGTGGATCCTATTTAGGAATCCTTGAACAACCAACCAAGGTTGTACAGAAACACCTTTTATGCAGCCTTTATTTTAATTATTATTGCCACATACTAATTTTAAAAAATTCAATCTTTATTTGTACATTTAAAATGTTGTTAAAAATGCAACGATTAAAAAAATCATGTTAAACCCAAGGTGTTTAATCCTTTGGGTTTTTTGACGTCCAGCAAATTATTAGAGGTTTATTTAAGTTTTATTTTTGTTGTTATTATATTCTTTGCTTTGATCACAGCTTTTTTATTTAATTACTTTATTATGCTCAAGTCAATAAAAGATTTGTTTTTTCAATTCAATTGTATTTGTGTATTTTTGGGTATGTTTCCTTAGTCAAATCCTTATCAGGTACCCTGGATTTTAATTTACATAAGATTAAATTTTTTTACATAAGATTAAGATAAGGTTTTATAATCCTTTTGTATGTTGTATAGTTTTGTTTATTCATACAGCACTTCACTGGAGTATATGTTTTAAGTGCCTTTGCATTTCTTTTGTGTTAATCTTTTGTCCTGTTTATTTATGTTTATTCGGAATTCTATTTCTTAAAGTGCATTATAATTCAAGTTGTGTTATTCAAAAATTCTTATCTTAAAGTGCTTGTGCTATTTGACTTAGTGCTTATTTCTTCTTATATTACCCTTTTACCTCGTGACTGTTAGTCTGTCACAGTCACTACTTTACCTTATTCATTTTTAGTGCTAATACTGTGCTATTTTTAAACAATGTATACACTCCTGATTATGCTGTTTCTTAAACTATATATTTCCTAAATGCTTCTGTCTATTGTTTTTTAGAAGGAGGTTGTGTCCTCCTTTTTCTTCAGTTTTTTTGCTTTAATTATGCTTTTACTCCTTTTTCTTGCTTTTCTATTTCCTTATTCTTGTATATTACTCTATTGTTACTATATTGAGACTTTATGGTGAAGGAATTGGCTTTCTATCTTTCTTTTTAGTTAGTAGTGGACCTGGAGCTTTTGAGCTGTATCTATCATGCTCCACGCTATATTGGCGTGGTCTGCGCTGTGATCGCGCTTACTGATGACGTCACAATCTCCCGACGCGCGTTTCGTGAGGCTCTATCAGTCTCTCACTAAAGGCTGCATAAAAGGTGTTTCTGTACAACCTTGGTTGGTTGTTCAAGGATTCCTAAATAGGATCCACAGGACAATATTTTGGTACGCATTTAAGTAATAACACCTAGGCCCCAAAAAATAAACTAAGATCATTTTTTTGAGTATTATAAGTAACTGCAGGGAGAAAATCCCATTCTTGATCTATAAAATATACAATGAATTCAGAAGGAATGTTTGACTTTGGCCTACTAACTGCAGAGGCAGAAGAGGTATTTCAAATGAACTTAACACAAGAATATAGAATAAAAGATTTAACATTTAAAGAAATACAAAGCCAATTATTACATAAACAAAAAATACAGTTACAAAAGTGGTGGGAAATTACAAGTTTAAGTAACTACATAAAAAATGCAATAGTACCAAGAGGATTGAGAGTAAGGCTAAACCCACCTAATTATATACAAGATAGTGAATTCACACAACAATGGGAAAAAATAATGACAACATGCTCTTTAGAGCTAATGAGGCTGATTATAACCAAAGAAAAAGTACTGTTGGAAGAAACTAATAACAACATTCTAAAATTAAAAGAACAATGTAGAAAATATGAGACACATAAAGAATTTATAGAGTTACAAGAAAAGCTCACAAGAGAAATCAATGCATTTAAGGATGAGTTAAAAAAGAGAAAAAGGAAAAACTTTATAAGAGACACAAAAGACTTTGAAAATGGTAAAGCTTACCAAACAGTGCAAAACAAGATTTATTCACAACAAAGATACTCACGTCAGAGTAGTGCAACTGACACAGAACCTTCTGACAATGAAATAAGTGATACCTTCTCTAAAAAAAGAACTAATGCCAATAGAAATGAGAGAAGTTTTTTATCCATAGGAACCAAAAGAAAGAACAATCAAATGCCACTCAGAGAACCAAAAGACAAGAGAGTTTGGAATCATCAACAACAACCACAATAAAGACTAATCAATATGATAACTTACAAGTATATAATTTATCCAAATCTCCCTTAAATAAAGAACAAACAAGAGTATTAAGTCTAGGCCTAACATTCTCACCAACAGCGAGATTTCAACTGTTTGAACAAGTAAAAGATCTTAATTTATTTGCCCGAAAATTGGCAATTCACAAATATCACAATTCAACAAGACAGAAATACCTAAGTCAAATAGGTTTAACAAACAGAGAACAAGAATGCCTAAAAGACTTTGAAAAACAACAAAGAGAAAACGAAGAGAAAAAAGGGAGAGTGTATATACCTAGTAAGTTTACACCAAACTTCTCACTCTGTCCACCACTAGAAATCTTTGTGGAACTAGTAACAAAAGAACTTAAAGAATTGGATAAAAATACTCCTAAATATACATCAAGTAATAATTTGAGTAGAAAAGAACAACAAGCATTAAAAGAATTACAGAAAAATGAAAATATCATTATAAAGCCTTCAGATAAAGGAGGTAATATAGTGGTATTAAATACCACAGACTATATAGCAATAACTCAAAAATTACTAGATGATAAAGAATGTTATCTGAAACTTAAGGAGGATCCAACAGATGAATGTATAAAAAGGTTAGAAAGAATAGTGGAAGAAGCAAAAGAAATGGAATTAATAACAACAATAGAAAAGAAATTCCTTATAAACAGAAGACCAACTATACCCACATTCTATTCTATACCAAAAATACATAAAAGCCTAAAAAATCCCCCCGGAAGACCCATTGTGTCAGGGATAAACAGCATAACCCAAAATCCAAGTGTATATATAGATGAAATTCTTAAGCAATATGTAATAACTCTGCCATCATTTGTCAAAGACACAAAAGACACATTGAGGAGAATAGATGGAATAATAATACAAAACAATTCCCTATTGGTAACAATGGATGTAGAATCACTCTACACAAGCATTAAACATGAACATGGATTACAAGCGGTGAAAGCATACCTAGATTCTAAAGGAGTGGATTATGAAAATCAAAATATATTTACCATAAAATTATTGGAATTTGTTTTGGATAACAATTATTTTATCTTCAACAAACAATGGTATAAACAGATTAGGGGCACGGCAATGGGGACGCCGTGTGCCCCTAAAATTTATATTTAGGCCACTGGGAAAATAATATAGCATTCTCAGAAAACAATGAATCTTATACACAAAAAATAGAACTATGGATAAGATTCATTGACGATATATTGGTCATATGGTCAGGCTCTGAAGAAGAACTCAAAGAGTTCATAAAAAAATTGAATAATAATGAACAAAATTTAAAATTAACATATGAGTTCAATAAAGAAATAGTGACATTCCTTGATTTAAGCATCTATGTAAATTCCAAAAAAGAACTAGCAACAAGAACTTATAGAAAAACAACAGCAACAAACTCAAGTCACCATCCAATTTCAACAAAGAAAGCCATACCAACAGGACAGTATTTACGTATAAAAAGAAACTGTAGCAGTCAACAAGAATTCAAAATACAAGCTAAAGAACTACAGGAAAGATTCATTCAAAGAGGATACACAAAAAAAGTGTTGAAGAAAGCATACCATAGGGCCTTAACACAGGATAGAAATCAACTATTGGTTGAAAATAAAAGAGACAAAAAACAACAACCTATACGATTCATCACAAACTTCTCCAGTCAATCCCAACAAATAATATCTATATTGCAAAAACACTGGAACATCTTGAAATTAGACAGAGATCTGGATGAAGTACTTACAGAACAAAGTACAATTACATTCAGAAGAGCAAAAAACCTAAAAGATCTCCTGGTACATAGCCACTATGAAGAAAAGAAAAATAAGAGGAACTGGCTAATAGAAGGCCAAAAAGGATGTAAAGCATGCGGCAAATGTAAAGCATGTCCATTTTTATTAAAAACCACAGAATTTCAAGATGCAACAGGATTAAAGAATTATAAGATAAGACACAATATAAATTGTCTAACTGAAGGTGTTATCTACCAAATAATTTGCTCATGTAATAAAAAATACACAGGCAAAACCAAAAGACAGTTAAGACGCCGTGTATTAGAACATGTCAATGATGTTTTAAATTTAAAAGATACCCCAATAGCAAAACATGTACGTCATCATCACAACAATAATCCATACTGTTTGAAATTCATAGGTATTGACCACATACCAAAAACAGCAAGAAGAGGAGATTGGGATAAACACCTACTGTGTCAAGAGGCAAAATGGATATTTCAATTGGATACAAAAAAACCACAGGGTTTAAATGAAGAATTTACATATACAGCATTCATTTGAAAAAAACCTCTTATGAAAAATACCTAGATTTAATATATGAATAGGATACAAAAGTTTAACAGAAGAATGTATATATATAGTATTCATTTGAAAGAATTACTAATAAAACAAAATACAAAATTAAAAAAAAAATGAAAAAAAAAACAACTTTTGATAAAAGATAAGAAAAATTAAAAGAAGTAATTAGAAAACCATCTTTATCTATAAAAGTCATTAATATAATAATAATAAATATAAAACATAAATAAAATAAATGCATATAAATAAATAAATAACATAAACAAACAAATAATGAAATATAAATAAACAATAAAGAATATAGCAAAATAAAAAATAAAAATAAGTATCCGGATTAGATAAAAAATGAATTAACATGGTATGCAAAATAATTATAATTTAAAATCAAATAATATGTTTAGCAAACAAAGTTTTAATAAAATAATACAAAGGCATACTAATGCTAGCAAGTTAAAAGTATTACTTTGAAAGTAATTTCCTTATTCAAAATCATTATACTTATTTAAATAATATAAAGATAATATAGTAAAAAAGAAAGTCAAAAGCAACATATGAAAATAAAGCATGCACAAAAACATTCAGGAACACAAAGAGTTAACTAACTGCCATAGAAACTATGGAATACAAAGAGTTAACTAATTGCCATAGAAACTATAAATAGCTCCACAGAGAAGGCAGCACTGTGCCCCTGATGAGTGAGAGACTGATAGAGCCTCACGAAACGCGCGTCGGGAGATTGTGACGTCATCAGTAAGCACGATCACAGCGCAGACCACGCCAATATAGCGTGGAGCATGATAGATACAGCTCAAAAGCTCCAGGTCCACTACTAACTAAAAAGAAAGATAGAAAGCCAATTCCTTCACCATAAAGTCTCAATATAGTAACAATAGAGTAATATACAAGAATAAGGAAATAGAAAAGCAAGAAAAAGGAAAAAGGAGTAAAAGCATAATTAAAGCAAAAAAACTGAAGAAAAAGGAGGACACAACCTCCTTCTAAAAAACAATAGACAGAAGCATTTAGGAAATATATAGTTTAAGAAACAGCATAATCAGGAGTGTATACATTGTTTAAAAATAGCACAGTATTAGCACTAAAAATGAATAAGGTAAAGTAGTGGCTGTGACAGACTAACAGTCACGAGGTAAAAGGGTAATATAAGAAGAAATAAGCACTAAGTCAAATAGCACAAGCACTTTAAGATAAGCATTTTTGAATAATACAACTTGAATTATAATGCACTTTAAGAAATAGAATTCCGAATTAACATAAATAAACAGGACAAAAGATTATGTAAATTAAAATCCAGGGTACCTGATAAGGATTTGACTAAGGAAACATAACCAAAAATACACAAATACAATTGAATTGAAAAAACAAATCTTTTATTGACTTGAGCATAATAAAGTAATTAAATAAAAAAGCTGTGATCAAAGCAAAGAATATAATAACAACAAAAATAAAACTTAAATAAACCTCTAATAATTTGCTGGACGTCAAAAAACCCAAAGGATTAAACACCTTGGGTTTAACATGATTTTTTTAATCGTTGCATTTTTAACAACATTTTAAATGTATAAATAAAGATTGAATTTTTTAAAATTAGTATGTGGCAATAATAATTAAAATAAAGGCTGCATAAAAGGTGTTTCTGTACAACCTTGGTTGGTTGTTCAAGGATTCCTAAATAGGATCCACAGGACAATATTTTGGTATAGATATACATACAACCTCAGCATTCGCTAGCACGAAGTTCTAAAGCCAAAAAAGACTGAACATCCTATGAGCCATACAATATACAGTTTCTATACACTATTAACATGATTTTATGCTCTTGGGTTGTGAAGCTACTGTTAGTTTTGGTACATACTTTACAAATATGTGAAGTTTCCTAAACTACAGTGCTCATTTAAACCACAAACTTGGCAATGTATACAATTGTAATGCCAATAACTCAACCAGAGTATTATTTTATATTTTTTACCACTTTCAATTTTTATTGGAAGAGAGAAAATACCTTAATATTTAGATACATAGTTTCATGTTTATATAAAGTGCATGTTTTTATACAGAGAACTCAGTTGTTCAAGAAACGCAATACAAAACTGT
Source organism: Discoglossus pictus (assembly GCA_027410445.1). NCBI lineage: Eukaryota > Metazoa > Chordata > Amphibia > Anura > Alytidae > Discoglossus > Discoglossus pictus. The sequence continues at coordinate 166,566,967 of CM050165.1, forward strand.
ATTTGATTGTCTATTCTATATTTGATTCCCTTCCTTAATTTTTATTTTGTGGTTCCCTTTTGGACATCTTCTATTGATGTAAAGATCAGTGGAACTAGACATCAACATTCAGTAAGTTAATTTTAAACAGAACAAACAGAAAAATCTTTCATTGCTTCCAACACCTCCCACTCACATAAGAACTTGATAAGGTCCTTACCTTATCAACCTATGCAGTCCAATCAGCACCAAGATCCCAAACCAACATCTTATTTCACATCTGAGCCCCTTCAAGACTTGTCAAGATCCCTAGGGCAATACTGTGGCTAGTAGCCAGCCAAAGCTCCCATATTTTAAAGAATACCGGCATTGTATCTTCTTTAAAATATATAAATTTATCATTTATGAGAATAAAATGTAATTTATTTTTAACTACTTCTATGTTTAATATATCAAATTTCCACTGCTTAGCTATATGACTCTTAGTGGCTTAGTGGCTAACATCAAAAATTGTAGTAATTTATTATGTGCGTAAAAAAGCCCCTGTAATGATAAGTCTAAAATACATCTGATTTTACAAAGATACACAGATCTATGAAATAGTTCCACAGAATATTTTAGATGCAGTGTTATGGGAGTTAATGATGAGAGTGTAGGAATTAGGTGATGCTGATGATTTGGCCAAACTAAGGCCCTTATTCAATTGAGCAATTGTTGGTTACTGGAGCTCGTAAGGCAGCCCATAAACTAATTTGCTATTCAATTGGCCTCTTTTAGCTACCCGCAAACTATTTGCGGGTTACAAGCTGAAAATCCCTGCGTTTTTTAAAATCGGAACTCCGACCCAGCTAAGCCTTTGATCTTTCAAGCCCCTAAATCTTACAATCGCAAATCGCTATTCAATTGCTACAATTCCTCAAGCCCGCACATTTTTTAACACCTGTAAATGGCAAATGTAGAAGAAAATCCTACGAGTCCCAGATAGGACACGCAAGGGGGTTAAACACCTGTTCGTAGCACTGGTAATGCAAATAAAAACTCAATACTGCAGAAAATGATGAAAGACATTAGAATTAATTGCCCAACAGTCTGAAGCTCGCAAATCTGCAATCAAAAAATTTTTTTGTTACCTTTTATTTTCGTGTTATATTGATCCCAGGAATCAAGGAGTTAATACATATCAGGACACCCACATGGACTAGAACATTCCTTCATTCATTCTTATTATTTTGTACATTGCTTTAAAGCAAGTCTGATCGCATATCGGACTTCTAAATGTTAATTGATTGACGTTTAACTTCCATGATTTACTGATGTCATGATGACGGTCTCATTTACTATTGGCTGTTTATAAATTAGTAGTTACGGCCTTGCTTAATTGATCATGATCACGCTCTGAAATGCTACTTGCGATTGCATGGTTTATGGTTTATGGACTTTTGGCCCGTAAATTGCAAGCTTCTTCAATTGAATTGAATCGCTATGTAAATGTTGCAAATTTCAAGCTTGCAGACTTACAGCCTGTATAACAGAAAGTGCGTGCTAGAAATTGAATAAGGGCCTAAGTGTCTCATCGTCGGTTTAGGCAAAGGACTGGCAGAGCTCAATAATAGGGTAAAAGGTTTTGGGTTGGCTTGTGATTTGTAGAATGGCAAGCCAGCTAGTTGAGTCATCTTAAAGTATAGCTTATAGTCTGAATAGGACAGTCCTCCTTTAGATTTATGCTGTACCATGGTGGACATAGCAATTCTAGGAGGCGTGTTCTGTCATATAAATTGAAATACTTGTGATTGGAATTTTTTCAATTCCCTGAAAAATGTTAAATTTCACTGAATAAATACCGTGCAACCAAGAGAACGAGAGATTTGACCACAATTATAGATGAGCTAGTAAATCATTGAATATAGGGTCATAATTAGCTTTATAAAGATCCATACATGTCCTTAAAGAGATGGGAGTACCAGATCATCTAATCCTCCTCCTAAATAATCTGTATGTTGACCAAGAAGCCACGGACAGAACCGAACATGGGAAAACAGAATAGTTCAAGATCGGAAAAGGAATATGACAAGGTTGTATATTGTCACCTTATGTATTCAACTTATATGCAGAATACATCATGCGTAAGGCTGGACTGGATGAATCCAAAGCCAGAATCAATATTGCTGGAAGGAATATCAACAACCTCAGATACACAAATGATACTACTCTGATGGCTGAAAGTGAGGAGGTACTAAAGGACTTATTGATGAGGGTAACAGAAGAAAGTACAAAAGTTGGCCTGCTGCTTAACGTTAAAAAGATGAACATCATGGTAAATAGCAATCTCACTTCTTGGCATATAGACGGGGAAGAAGTGGAGGCAGTGACGGATTTTATTTTCCTTGGATCCAAGATCTCTGCAGATGGTGACTGTAGTCATGAAATTAAAAAACAGTTGCTTCTGGGGAGGAAAGCTATGGCAAGCTTGGACAAGCTAGTAAAAAGTAAAGCTATTAAACTATTAACAAAGGTCTGCAGAGTAGGAACTATGGTATTCTCAGAAGTAACATATGGATGTGAGAGCTGGACCATAAAGAAATCTGAGTGCCGTAGAATTGACGTCTTTGAATTGTAGTGTTGGAGAAGACTGCTTAGAGTCCCTTCAGTACTTCACTAGAAGGTATGATCATGATGCTGAAGCTCAAATATTTTGGCCATATTATGAGATGGCAGGATTCCCTAGAAAATACTCTGATGCTGGAAAAGATTGAAGGCACAAGAAGAAGGGGACGACAGAGGAGGAGATGGATAGATTAGGTCACTGAAGCAATGAACATGAACTTGATGGAGCTCAGAGGGACAGTGACTGAGAGATTCACCTGGAGTGCTGTGATCCATAGAGTCACGCAGAGTTGGACACAACTGAATGACTAAACAACAACAACAGTGAGGGGTAATATTTATCCAAGGTACTTCACATATGATTTAAGCTAGGAAAAGTTGTAGTTAACTTGAAGTAATGTAATTTCTCCTGGTGATAAAGGAAAGCTTCCATTTTATCTAGGTTGACCTTTAAACCAGAAAATGTCCATAATGTTGAAAAGGTGTGCATAAGTAAGGAAATTTAAAAAAGGGGATTAGTGAGGGCATGTAACAAGTCATCTGCATGAAGGCATCACTTATATTGCTGCTAAACCTAGCTTCACTCAATGTATGCTCAAGTTGGCTCTCACAGCCTGAGCAAGAGGTTTGAAAGCTAAAGCAAATAAAAGAGGTGACAAAACTTCTCTCATCCCTCAATGGATGTGAATATAAAAAGGTCTCTGCCGCAAAAGTGCTATGGTAGCTTTAGGTAAACAATAGTATGTTTCTATCAAGTTTACGAATTTGCCCTTGAATCCAAATTTAGACAGAGCAGCAAACAAGTAAGGCTTTCTCTGTGTTAAGGGCCAGAAGGTAGGCAGGGGTCTTAGATTCCCCTACTATGTGTGAGATATTAATAATTTGCCTAATGTTGTCACCCGCTCCCCTAGGTGGGATAAATAGGCAGTCTTTCAGATTTTCGTGAGTCTTGTGTTTCAAAATAAGTCTGAAAGGAAAACCCAAGCTATACTTAATATTGTGTTTCTCCAGAATGGACAGAGCAGGTCTCAGCAGTCTGCATTATCAGAGTAGTCGCAGTAATAAATGCATATACCTGAAGAAGGGAGGAGATATGATTACGTTATATAAATACATCCAGGGTCAATATAAGGCTTTGTCAAATGAACTTTTTGTAGCAAGAGATTATCAACTGACAAGAGGACATCCTTTGAGGTTAGAGGAAAAAAGATTTCACCTTAAACAAAGAAAAGGGTTCTTCACAGTTAGGGTGGTTAAACTGTGGAATTCTCTACCAAAGGAGGTGGTGACAGCGAATTCGATAGACAACTTCAAAAAGGGGTTAGATATATTTTTGAATAAAGAGGGCATTCAAGGCTATCCTAGATAACTAGCAAGGAATATTGATCCAGGGAGAAATTTGATCGCCAGTTTCTGGGGTCAGGAAGGAATTTTGCTTTTTTTCCCCTTGTGAGACAATTGGCAAAGTTTCAATGTTTTTTTTTTTTCTGTTTGCCTTCCTCTGGATCAATTAACAATTAACAATAATAATAAATAGTCCACATTAAAAAGATCAATAGAGATCTAAAAAGGTTGAACTTGATGGACTAACTCTTTATTCATCCTCCAATACTATACTATTAATAATTATTTAATCAATAATTTAATTAATAACTAATCCGCATATTGCAGATCAGAGGAGATCTTAACAGGTTGAACTTGATGGACTGAAAGTCTTTTTTCAACCTTAATTACTATGTAACTATGTAACTATGTAAGGGATGCATCAGGCCAACTGAAAGTCTCCATGTTCCTAGAGGAGTTGAGAACCAGGTCCCTAATACTTTGATGTAAACATGTTATGATGATTTCTTTGGATTGATCAGGTCTCACCGGTGAACTCTATGCTCTGTGAGTTCTTTCTAACTCCGAAGAATGTTCTGGCGCCTTAGGAAAAATATAACTTATCAGTTTCTTCAGGTAGGGAAAAATGTCCACAATCAACTTTGGTACTCCTCTTCCCCACATATTGTTTTGACAAGACTTATTTTCCAACTTCTCCAACTTTTCTTCTAAGCTGTCAATGCATGAGGAAATTTTAGAGATTTCAGTTGTATCCATGGCTTGCATATCAATGATCTGATCTGTGATAGTCTCTTGGTTTGCTGACCAAGGTCTTGCAGTCGCCTGCAGTGCCGAGGATAACTCAGACTAAAGTAATTTCTCAAATCTCTTCAGCAGTAAACCAGAATGCTTCATGCTGTGGTCCACTTCACCCTGATCCATCTCAATCTCTGAGCCCTCCGATAACCCTGATATGGAGCCTTGTGGGGGCACTGAGCTGAAATTCTGTCATTTAAGTGCTCTTAAATGCTTTTAGCCAGTAGACCTCTCCTTGATTTTCCTATTGTCTTGATTAAGGTATCCCTATATAGCGGAGTGGTGATGAAGGTAAAAAAATAAATCAATTACATAGCTAAGATAGTCAGACAGAAGTTGAGCAGTTGACCCTTTATATCATATTGTAGATGGGCATGATGAAGCCCGTTGCAAGAATAGTCCAGTTACATTTGCTCTATCTGAGATAGAATGAAACTTTTCCAAATATATGAATATAATTAAATAATGTTATCTTGAATATCTTGAAATCAGTGAGCCACATACACTGTTTGTACAAAGTCTTGGTTATTAAAAATGGTTAAAGAGCTGAAAAGCATGCAGGGGTTTCATTTAGTGTCATGGAGTTGGATTTCAGAAAAATATTTAACTTTCAATAGTATTGAATTGAGAAAGTAAAGCAATCACTGAGGTGTTGCCAATATAATTTTTTTTTGTTATCCTCTGGCCCATTTAGTGTGTACAGAGAATACTTGATCAGTGCATAAAACGTTTAGTGTAAGTGGGCAATGACGGAAAGAGGAAGATAATCTTTTATTTATTAAATCTTATTGAAGTGAGTTTTGAGGTACTGCATCAGTGATCTCTTTAATGGAAAACTGTGCCGTGTTTTTAAAACAAAGTGACTTTGTCTTGTGCTTTTCCCACCTTTTCCAGTTCTCCATCAACGATTTGCCTTATTAGTGTTCAGCACTTCAACTAAGCCTGTCAAGCCTACGCATGAGTCTCTCCTACTGATGTCACTTATTTTTCTTTATTTGTTTTATGTTGCATGTCATTCAGGACAACACTCCCATTCAGTTAGTCAGGGCCGCTCTGTGTATCGCACACATAGATTTGGTCTCCTCACTCTTCCCTCTAGTTTGTGAGCCCTTGCTATGGCCACGCTTTCTCTTCCCAGGACCTGCCACACAGCCTCACATCCGCTCACATAGAGCCAAAGCCACAGCACAGCACTCTCACTGTCCTGCAAAGTCGATTTGATTATGTTGTCCATTCCAGCAGGCACATGTATTCATTAGAAAATGTCCTCATGTTTTTATGGCCAAAACCCATTTTTACAGGGGTAAAAGTTTATTCCAGTATAGAGTGTTGAGTTTATTAATATATAAATATATCAATAAATAAGGAATCTACCAATGGTTGTTAGTTTTCATGAAACTTCTCTAGCATGCTGCCTTTGTTGGGTTGTAACATCTTCATTTGATTACTTCTGCCATAGTATTAAGTATAGAGGGGACATATCAGAAAGTGTTAAACATGTGTAGTGTAGTTATGAAAGTAATTGTTTTGTCTTAATTATTATGAAAGCTTTTTGACAACTGCAGAAATGCGTAATTGAATTCTGCAATAAGGGAAAGACTCCCATTGTCAGCTCTACACGTTCCCAAATTTGGTTATGACAAGAGTTGTATGTTTATCTGAACAGGCCATATTTATCTCTAGAGCAATAGGCTTCTGACCAATGCTCTAATATGTCTGCTTCTAGTTCAATAAGTTACCATTATTTGTTTTTGTGCTTATCTGTGTTTAAGTATGATGCTTGAAGTATTTCATCATATACAACAATTAATCTGCATATTGCAGATCAGATGAGATCTTAAAAGGTTGAACTTGATGGACTAAAAGTATTTTTTTCAACCTCAATTAGTATGTAACTATGTAACACTCTAGGCCCTGGAGTGTTAAACAGTCCATTGCTTTGAGATGGGTTGTTAACCATGCATTGAAGCAGAGTATTGTCTAATTGTTGCAAATGTTTTGTTGTCCAAGCTATCTTCCATCCTCTGAATGTTATAAACGATTTCATAAAAAAATATTCTCTTTCCTTCAGCTAATGTGTGACATGCCATGATACGAGTTGTTTAATGCTAATAATGTAGATCAGGAATAGAAATAACAAAAGCTGTAGATACCTTTAATGGCTAACTGATAAGAACAAGTTAGTGAGCTTTCAGAGAACTATGGTGATTCCATTAGACTTAGCTTCACAAACAAAATTGGAACTGTACACTATATGTAGAATTTTTTGTTCACCAGAAACAATCAAAAATAGAGTGGATAAGAAACAGGTTCAGCCACACAAAGCAAGTGGGTATATTAATCAGATGGTGTGAAGTTTGTCTTAAAACAGTGTAAGGGTATTCTGAGATTAAGTAATGGTATGTATATACAATAGATTACATACAGTTGACAAAACATGTAAAGCCTAGAAGCTAGATAGTGTAGTAAAGAATATATCCCAATTAAATTACATTGCATTGATAAATATATAAAGTATGTAAAGTACAGTATAATGTTTATATCTATGTTGAACACTGTTCCCAATGGTATTAATATAGATCTGTTCATGGTGGACTTCAATGGCCCTTTAATCCAAAGAAGCAGTAATATACAAATGAATTGTTACATCCCTGAAACAAACTCTTTATGACATGCATTGTATAAAAAGTACATAAAGCAATGGATCATAATATCATAATAACCTAAACAACTTTTTAGCTGGAAGGGGTCAAAAAGAAGAAAGTAATATGTTGCTGTGTAGTTAACTGAGAATTTGATTTAAAGTGTCCATCAAGCCATATTTTGTATTGTGCCTCATGCTGAACTGAAGTGACTTCCAAGTCTTTGTTAATTTATAGTTGAGATATGAGGTCTACAGGGAGATTAAGTACATTTCTCAATATCTTTCAGGTTCAAGTACAAACATACAACTATTTAAATATCCATGCTAGAATTCAAATTAATATTATAAAGTATAACATTTTATCATTGTATGCTTTCATTTTCACAATCTTGATTGATAAAGTAATACAAAATATTTGTTGGATATAACTGTATTTATACAGTTATATTTTTTTATTTCTGTATTTGCATTTCTAAATAAAATAAGTAAGTTATATTAGTAAATAATAAAAAAATAGAAACAAACTTGACCGATACTTCATTTATGATGCATCTCACTTTGAATCTCTGCTCTCATTACTTAACCTATTTATACCTCATAATAACAAGAGGTACAACTCTTGAAAGCTTGTCAGTCTAACTATAATGTTTGTCCAATAAAAAAAGTTATCACAATATACTATTAGTAATATTGCATACTCTGATTATTCATCTAAATTACTGGGCACTCACTTTCTTAAAAAATATGAATTGAACAGGAAATAGTCATTGAGGACTCAGGGCCCTATTAAATTCGAGCTGCGGATGAAATCGTATCTCGCAAAGGCCCATCGTAACTCGATTTACGTTATCCGAGTCGACTTGCGATTGACTTCCGATTGACTTGCGTAATTTCGGACTACTTTGCCGAGATTTGCCTCCGATAAGCGCTACGTAGTAAGTAGCGGAAAAGAATTCCTTGCGGACGCTCGTATCTCGCAAATTCGCTAAGTGCACAAAAAACCCACGTAAAATGGTTTACGCATTACGTACAGACAACTTAAAAATCTAAAAGTGAGTTTAACAGAGGAAAAGCATGGAAGGCCATTACAATTGATTTCACCATCCCCTCCCCCCACCAAAGAAGGCATTATACAACCAATTAGTTGTTACATTTTGAATGAAAAGCCATGCTGCAGCTTACATAAAGCAAAATTAAAGACACACTACCTGATTACATAAAAACACAAAAAACTCAAAATAATGCCATATTAACCCTGTTATTTTGTATACATGTTGCTCATCACATCTACATTTGGGAACACAAATATGTGGCACATGGAGTATGTGAATATGTCCTGTTCAGTCTCGGTCGGGTCTGACTCTGACCCCCTGTCACTGCTTTCTTACAAGGTTCCTATGCTGGTGAGACCGGAGTGGGTTGTCAGTTCCTTCCCCAGTGGTTTGGGATTTGGCCCTGCATTCTGCTTTCACTCTCACCCCCACAATGACCCTTAATGGGATAGCTCACAGCTTCATTGAAATACACAATACCTCTTGTTTGGTCTTTGGGTCGGGTCTGACTCTGACCCCCTGTCACTGCTTTCTTACAAGGTTCCTATGCTGGTGAGACCGGAGTGGGTTGTCAGTTCCTTCCCCAGTGGTTTGGGATTTGGCCCTGCATTCTGCTTTCACTCTCACCCCCACAATGACCCTTAATGGGATAGCTCACAGCTTCATTGAAATACACAATACCTCTTGTTTGGTCTTTGGGTCGGGTCTGACTCTGACCCTCTGTCACTGCTTTCTTACAAGGTTCCTATGCTGGTGAGACCGGAGTGGGTTGTCAGTTCCTTCCCCAGTGGTTTGGGATTTGGCCCTGCATTCTGCTTTCACTCTCACCCCCACAATGACCCTTAATGGGATAGCTCACAGCTTCATTGAAATACACAATACCTCTTGTTTGGTCTTTCGGTCGGGTCTGACTTTGACCCGTCACTGCTTTCTTACAAGGTTCCTATGCTGGTGAGACCGGAGTGGGTTGTCAGTTCCTTCCCCAGTGGTTTGGGATTTGGCCCTGCATTCTGCTTTCACTCTCACCCCCACAATGACCCTTAATGGGATAGCTCACAGCTTCATTGAAATACACAATACCTCTTGTTTGGTCTTTGGGTCGGGTCTGACTCTGACCCTCTGTCACTGCTTTCTTACAAGGTTCCTATGCTGGTGAGACCGGAGTGGGTTGTCAGTTCCTTCCCCAGTGGTTGGGGATTTGGCCCTGCATTCTGCTTTCACTCTCACCCCCACAAGGACCCTTAATGGGATAGCTCACAGCTTCATTGAAATACACAATACCTCTTGTTTGGTCTTTCGGTCGGGTCTGACTCTGACCCTCTGTCACTGCTTTCTTACAAGGTTCCTATGCTGGTGAGACCGGAGTGGGTTGTCAGTTCCTTCCCCAGTGGTTTGGGATTTGGCCCTGCATTCTGCTTTCACTCTCACACCCACAATGACCCTTAATGGGATAGCTCACAGCTTCATTGAAATACACAATACCTCTTGTTTGGTCTTTGGGTCGGGTCTGACTCTGACCCTCTGTCACTGCTTTCTTACTAGGTTCCTATGCTGGTGAGACCGGAGTGGGTTGTCAGTTCCTTCCCCAGTGGTTTGGGATTTGGCCCTGCATTCTGCTTTCACTCTCATCCCCACAATGACCCTTAATGGGATAGCTCACAGCTTCATTGAAATACACAATACCTCTTGTTTGGTCTTTGGGTCGGGTCTGACTCTGACCCTCTGTCACTGCTTTCTTACAAGGTTCCTATGCTGGTGAGACCGGAGTGGGTTGTCAGTTCCTTCCCCAGTGGTTTGGGATTTGGCCCTGCATTCTGCTTTCACTCTCACCCCACAATGACCCTTAATGGGATAGCTCACAGCTTCATTGAAATACACAATACCTCTTGTTTGGTCTTTCGGTCGGGTCTGACTCTGACCCTCTGTCACTGCTTTCTTACAAGGTTCCTATGCTGGTGAGACTGGAGTGGATTGTCAGTTCTGCTGTCACTCTCCCACCCACAAGGGCAGCAAACACACACAGAGGGTTTGCAGAGGCACAATGAGCACCAGCCAACTCACCTCCATCAGGGGTAATCGCCACTACTCTTATCCAAGGAAGTCCCACGCCATTGCTGGTGGCCATGTGCCAAGATGACCATTCATTCCCATTTGGTGACCTCCCATTATGTTCCGCTATTCATCAATTTACATTAGTTTCGATTGCTAAGTGATGTTGGGGAAGTGCGTGTGAAAGCAGAATTGACGGACAAATCCAAAATCACTGGAGAAGGAACTGACAACCCACTGCAGTATCACCTATCATTATCCTTTTAGGCCCACAGGGGAATGTTCCTACTCCCCAGTCCCGCTAATTGTACTTGGCCTGTGCATTAACCCTTTATTATGCCTAGATTGTAGATCAATTAGATGCATTATATGATATCTAATGCTATTAGGACTATTATTCCTCTTAGTATGTATGGATCTATTGCAGGTTAACTAGTGCTCATTAGTTTATTGCTATAGTAATGTGACACTAATGTGATGCATGTGGATGTCCCCTAACCCCAACCATTGAAAACACACCGACATGGGGAGAACATGATAACACAGCTTTATTTTTGTACACAGACCACAAACAGCAGTGGTCAAGACTGTGCATTCACAGAACGGTATAACAAAACTTTATTTTTGGACACAGACCAAAATCAGCAGTGGTCAAGACTGTGCATTAATATCATGGGTGTGGTGTGGGCGGGTCCCGAGAGAGCAAGGGGCTAAATAAAAAAAAGGGGATACCTACAGGGGTCAATCTAATAATCTAGAATAAGCATGATGCATAGCACCTACCAGGGTCACATGCTGCAACCGGAACCAGAAATCTCTCCATTTAACTGAAGAAACCATTAGAGTGCACGGCACTTACAACTTGTCTGGATCTGTTCAATTGAACAAATGATTCAACCTCTGGACTGTGTAATCCAATCCAGTTTCACACATACAGTGTGGTGTGTGAAATTGCCCACAAAAATGAATGGTCAACAAAAAACAAAAAAGGCGGAGGAGGATAAAAAAATAATCATGACAATGCATGTACAGTAAAGTGCTAAATACTGTACCAATATACCAACTCACCTGATTCCCATCTGCAAGCATTACTAACTATTAGCTACAGTAGGTCTCTGGATAATGAGTAATATGGGCAAATACCCATTAATATGGACAGGACACAAAAGTCAGCAGCCACATTCACTGTTTTTAACATCAGACCCAAGGATCTGTTCTCAGACCGATATTGAGGTCAGGATAACATGCTTTATTAGTGCATATATTATTGCTGGCTGTCATTAACATGCCATTGTGAGACTTTGCAAGTCCACCGCCATAGCGGTATTAGTCTACATTTCAGCTAACAATAATCATGTCTGAGATATCTGGCTATATGATAGCTGTAAGATTGTGGGAGCTACATGTTAAGGAGGGGGCTGTCATTGGAGTAATGTCTACCTGAGAGGCACTGGGAAAACCTTACGCCTCATATAATTCCTCCACAATGCTTGCAGATGTAGGAGATGCCTTCATGGGCCTGAATTGTACCTAAATCAAAACAAATGGAAAGAAAAACAAAGAGAAAACATAAAATCTTAGGGCCTAAAAAAAAGGGGACTGCAGCATCCCTTCCCAACAGCATTCCCCAGTGACCATCAATTGGTGGCATGTTCAACCGAACCCTATGTGTCCACAGAGAAGAGGATCATGGACCATGTGATGGGAGGTAGCCATCTGCATACAAAATATCACCATCACATAGGCAATGATCCAAAACTCTGTAGCCAGGCTAGATGAGGTCAGCATTGTGACCAATAGATTGTCACTGAGGAGTGCTGTTGAGAAGGCACAATTATGTCCACAGCCCCTAGGTCCTCCTCCGCCTGGGCACAGGACCTGCCTCGTCCGCGGCCGGACGCCGTCTCCTTGTTGGTGGTGGGGGAGCGGGAGGAGGTAGTGGCACCATGGGTGGTGGTGGCGGCGGAGGCATGGTGGAAGGAGAGGAGGGGCCAGGCTGCTGTTGGCTGGTGACCTGCCCCGTTCCCAGCAGCCTGACCAAATGCTGCTCCAGCCTCCGATGATGGCTCCTCTCCTCCCTAAAGCGCCTGTCCAGGCTGCGCCTCATGCCAGAGATGTGTCATCAATCCTCCTCACGACGGCCAACAACTCCAGCAGCGCAGCCTCGGTCGTTGCTGGTGGGGAAGGGCTTGGGTCCTGCTGGCAGGGCCGGGTGGGAAGATGGCGGGTAGAGAGTGGGGAGGATCTGGGACCCGGCTGGAGACAGGGTCTCTGACGTTGGTGTCCCCGGTGGCTCAGTGTGTGGGGAAGGAGGAGCTGTGGCATATTCCACTACTTCTGAGGGCCCCGGCGAGATGGCAAGTCTTTGGAGGAGGGGGACAGTCGGGCTCTGGACAGGGGGGCTGTCAACGACCACGACCTCCCCCTCCGAAGAGCCAGGGCCCTCGGATGAGCCTGTAGCCTCCTCCCCCTGAGCGGTCTCCTGCGGGGCGGGGGCTGACGGCCCTGCTCGTGGCTCATCACTGGACCCAGACCTCCTACTGGATGCTGAAATAGAGAAAAGAAAGGTACATGTCATTAGTATGCTGATCAATACATTGATATGTTTTCACTCCTAACTATCTGACATCTAGGCCTGAACATGGATGATTCTCCTAATTGCAACTCCCATTAGCTCTCATTTGCTAGATTGGATCTAATCTTTGGTTTCTTGTCTTGACCTCTCCTGGCTCCTAACACTGTCTGGATTTTTCCTGCGGTTTCACTCCTAACTATCTGACATCTAGGCCTGAACATGGATGATTCTCCTAATTGCAACTCCCATTAGCTCTCATTTGCTAGATTGGATCTATTCTTTGGTTTCTTGTCTTGACCTCTCCTGGCTCCTAACACTGTCTGGATTTTTCCTGCGGTTTCACACCTAACTATCTGACATCTAGGCCTGAACATGGATGATTCTCCTAATTGCAACTCCCATTAGCTCTCATTTGCTAGATTGGATCTATTCTTTGGTTTCTTGTCTTGACCTCTCCTGGCTCCTAACACTGTCTGGATTTTTCCTGCGGTTTCACTCCTAACTATCTGACATCTAGGCCTGAACATGGATGATTCTCCTAATTGCAACTCCCATTAGCTTTCATTTGCTAGATTGGATCTATTCTTTGGTTTCTTGTCTTGACCTCTCCTGGCTCCTAACACTTTCTGGATTTTTCCTGCGGTTTCACTCCTAACTATCTGACATCTAGGCCTGAACATGGATGATTCTCCTAATTGCAACTCCCATTAGCTCTCATTTGCTAGATTGGATCTATTCTTTGGTTTCTTGTCTTGACCTCTCCTGGCTCCTAACACTGTCTGGATTTTTCCTGCGGTTTCACTCCTAACTATCTGACATCTAGGCCTGAACATGGATGATTCTCCTAATTGCAACTCTCATTAGCTCTCATTTGCTAGATTGGATCTATTGTTTGGTTTCTTGTCTTGACCTCTCCTAGCTCCTAACTCTGTCTGTGTTTCTTCTGCGGTCTGTAACTGCATAGGCTGCATTGGGCGCACCAGTACATGGACTCTATTGCTTAATTACTCTTGGGGTGGCCAGGAATGACAGTGATTTGTCAGCTTCATGGATTTAATGACACTTCCATCCATCCCTTGTTAATTCCATGAAGCTGACATGTCAGTGTCCTTGTTGGTCACCATGTGTAGTGTGTGTGATGCACATGTGGTGGCATGTTGGTGTATGTGATATTCACCTGAACTGGAGGCTGGGTCCTGCTGGGCCACCGGGGATGAAGCTCCAGCTGCGGGCGATGGTCCGAGAAAGTCCCTTGCGATCCTCTCCCACTCCTTATAGGTGACACTGTGTCCCTCAGCTTCTCTGGCCATCTTCCTCTTCACCATGGCCCTGATATCCACATATCTGTGCTTCAAGGATCTCAAGCCCCTAGGAACCGTGGACACCTCCTTCATCACTTGCACCACCTGCTTCCAAGCCTGAGCCTTAGGCCCAGGCTTCGCTTCCCTTGCAACAAGGATGACGGGCCGGTCACGGATCGCACCCAGGAGGACCATATTCTCCTGGGGCGTATAATTACGGGCCCTGCGCCTGCCCTTGCCAATAGCCCCTTGCTCTCTCGACTGTGCTCGGGGACCCTGGCCTGCCTGCACTCTTCCTGAGGCCTGTCCCTTCCCCAAACTACCCCGCCCCCTGGGAACAGGCCCCTACCCCTCTGTCCCTTCTCTATTCGTGCCTGTGTCTCCCTCCTCCTCCTCCTCCTCCCCCCCACTCTGGGGACCACTCCTCCTCCTCCAGGGACACCTCCTCCTCCTCCGGGGACACCTCCTCCACCCCCTCCGGGGACACCTCCTCCACCCCTTCTGGGGACACCTCCTCCACCCCCTCCGGGGACACCTCCTCCCCCTCTCCTCCACCCTCCACTACACTCTCCTCACTCTCCGCTCCTCTCCTCTCCTCCTCTCTCCACCTATCTCCTCCCTCCATGCTGAAATAATAACAAAATAAGGATAACTCAAAATAAGTGTAACTGTTATATAGGTGATGAAAAAAAAAGTGTATGTTCTATGTGTTTTTAATAACTGTTGGGGGATGCGGTGCAAAGGTTGGGGGGGGGAGGTGTGTGGTGTGTGTCCTAACGCTATGTATGTCTCTATGTGTCTTTAATCTATGTGTCAGGCAAATATGTGTAATGTGTAAATATGTGTAACTCTTACGTGTAAATATGCTAGTAACCAAATCCAAAACAATCAAAAAGAGTGCGCCTACAAATCAAAAGAATGATAAAGAAATAAAAGTATTACTGGAATGTCTGTTGGAAAGAAAATATGTGTGTGCTATGTGTATTTAATAAGTGGTGGGGGATGGGGTGTGCTGGGGGATGGGGTGTGTTGGGGGATGGGGTGTGGTGGGGGGGATGGGTGTGTGGGGTGTGTGTCCTAACTATATATATGTCTCTATGTGTGTTATTTAATCTATGTGTCTTGCAAATATGTGAAATCTGTAAATATGTGTATTGCTTAAATGGAAGGACTTATGAAATAGACAATGAAAAAAGAAAAAATAACTAATCTCCCTCTCTCCAAAGTACTAATCAAACTCTCTCCCACCTGCTCCTGGAACTGCGTGCTAACTCCAATGGCTCTTACAACACAGTCAGCGCATGGGTTTGTATCAATCACATTTATAAGCTCATACTGTCAATCAAATTCTTAGCTCGTACGTGATTGGCTGAGAGGCGTGTCTCGCTAGGACGTCCACTTATCAGCTTGCGAGCACGCCAACAGACTCAGCCAATTACATACACACTTATAGTGTCAGGCCGCCAAGTGCGTATGTAATTGGCTGAGAGTCCCAATGCGGGCAGCCAAGTGCGTATGTAATTGGCTGAGTCCCAATGCGGGCCGCCAAGTGCGTATGTAATTGGCTGAGAGGCTTTTGGCGGGTTTTTGCGCCATCGCCATTGCCACGTTGGCCCGCCAAAAGCCTCTCAGCCAATTACATACGCACTTGCGTCCCACGTTGGGACTCTCAGCCAATTACATACGCACTTGACAGGAACAGCAACAGAACTGCTACATCAATGTGAGCTACATAGGGAGTATTTGTGTAATAATATGTCCACGTATGCTGAAGGACACAAATAACACATCAATCATTTTATTAATATCGGCCTAGGTAAGATAGGTAAGCGGTGATAACTGATGACGATCCACAGCGCACGTGTCCTGGTGGAACAAATCACCTCGTGGATGAGCTTGGGACTGCGTCCAAGGTAAAACACCACATTTGGCTCTCCAGAGATGCATTAATGTATAATCTATGTGATATTCCTACATCATTAGCCAGATGAGTAGCTTGTTTCATATGTAGGGAAAGAACAGTGAAGACGTTTGTCTGAAATGAGCAACATATATACAGTGGATTTTAACCCCTGTTAAAATGTCATGTTTCTGTGCTGTCAAAAAATGAGACGAAGATAAATCATTTCAGAACTTTTTCCACCTTTAATCTGACCTATAAACTGTACAACTCAGTTGAAAAACAAACTGAAATCAGTTAAGTAGAGTGAAGAAAAAATCAAAAAATAAAATCACATGGTTGCATAAGTATGCACACCCCTAAACTAATACTTTGTTGAAGCACCTTGTGATTTTATTACAGCACTCAGTCTTTTTGGGGATGAGTCTATCCGCATGGCACATTGTGACTTTGCAAGATTTGCTCACTCTTCTTTGCAAAAACACTTCAAATCTGTCAGATTGCGAGGGCATCTCCTGTGCACAGCCCTCTTCAGATTACCCCACAGGGATTCAGGTCTGGGCTCTGGCTGGGCCATTCCCAAAGTTTAATCTACTTCTGGTGAAGCCATTACTTTGTTGATTTGGATGTAGAAAGATGAAGTTGTAGAAAGATTAAGTCCCTTTTCATGTTCAGCTTTCTAGCAGAAGCCTGAAGGTTTGGTGCCAATATTGACTGGTATTTGGAACTGGTCCTAATTCCCTCTATCTTAACTAAGGCCCCAGTTCCAGCTGAATAAAAATGGCCCCAAAGCATGATGATGCCACCACCATGCTTCACTGTGGGTATGGTGTTCTTTTGGTGATGTGCAGGGTTGTTTTTGCGCCATATCTGTTGGATTATGGCCAAAAGGTTCAACCTTGGTTTCATCAGACCATAACACCTTTTCCCACATGCTTTTGGGAGACTTCAGATGTGTTTTTAGCAAAATGCAGCCGGGCTTGGATGTTTTTCTTTGTAAGAAAAGGCTTTAATCTTGCCACTCTACCCCATACGCCAGACATAGGAAGAATACGGGAGATTGTTGTCACATGTACCACACAGCCAGTACTTGCCAGATATTCCTGCAGTTCCTTTAATGTTGCTGTCGGCCTCTTGGTAGCCTCCCAGACCAGTTTACGTCTGGTCTTGTCATCAATTTGGGAGGGAGCTCCAGTTCTTGGTAATGTCACTGTTGTGCCATATTTTCTCCACTTGATGATGACTGTCTTCACTGTGTTTCATGGTATATCTAATGCCTAGGAAATTCTTTTGTACCCTTCTCCTGACTGATACCTTTTAACAATGAGATCCCTCTGATGCTTTGGAAGCTCTCTGTGGACCATGGCTTTTGCTGTGGGATGCGACTAAGAACATTTCAGGAAAGACCAACTAGAGCAGCTTAACTTAATTTGGGTTAATCAGAGGCACTTTAAATGATGGCAGGTGTATGCTGACTCCTATTTAACATGATTTGGAATGTGATTGCTTCATTCTGAACACAGCTACATCCCCAGTTATAAGAGGGTGTGCAGACTTATGCAACCACATTAGCTTTCTTAGTTTTTTTCTTCCCTCCACCTTACAGATTTCAGTTTGTTTTACAATTGAGTTGTACAGTTTATATGTCACATTAAAGGTGGATATAGTTCTGAAATGATTTTTCATTGGCTAATTTGTTTACAGTAGTGTGTAGACTTTTTATAACCACTGTAAGTGACGAAGTAAGCACTCCGGGAGCATGTGCAATGTAAATATTGATATGTTCCTTTTATGTTTCAGATCGCAAAGATGAGTCCCTTTCCACGGTCAGAACAAGGAATGATGAGCATTCCCATGTTCCAGGACTATGCTATTGTCACATTGCATCATGTATGTTCATATGTCAGTCATCATGTGTTGCATCGGGTGTGATATCACATCCTCTACATTGATTTATATGTACCTATTGCTTTAGATCTGCCATTCTCTCCTCTACTTGGACTATTGGGAAGCCTGTATAATACTTCCTTCCAGATCTCTTCCTCAGTGCTGATGTGATCCTCCCTGTACATATGGGGAAGATTAACTCTAGCCTTGGAACATAACTGTTAATGAGGTTCCGTTTACCTTCAGTTATGAATATGCAACAGCAGATAATAGAGATGCTCATTCACAGAACAGAATACACCTCGAACTGGCCAGTTTGTTGGTAGTTCTGCTAACACATGAAATTAGTTTGAACACACTGATATGGTCCTGGTCAGGTTCCCATCTGAGTGTCCAAACTTAGGTATGTATAGTCTTCTCTCATAGTGCCATTTCCAGTGACATGACCTACGGGGGTTCTAACATTGACTGATTGAGCACTTCTACCTCTGCAGTTGCATAGGAGTGTGTGTTGCGCGCACACACAAGACTACAGATTACTTCTCCCTATGAGCATATCTCCTTCTGTATTGTTGGGTTTGAATATTGAATGTTATCCTGATATATTTAATAATATAACTGATATTGCCTCACGTTGGATGATGCACTGTATCTCCCCCCCTCAACTGATCATCTATACCAATGTCACCCCCCCTGCGTGCATTCTGGCCCCATGTCCCTATTTCCGTGTGTTACTGGAACTCTGTATCCTACCCACCTCCACCATGATACTGAGCATGCCTGTGGTAATTTGTCACTGTGTGGCTTTGTGAACAATTAAACCGTTTTTTTTCACTCAATGTTTGTGTAATCCTGGATATTTACCATGTAACAAGTCAATTACCCTGAAAGTCAGATGTGCTCAGCACCATCAGTTAGTGGTGTAACTATTCGGGTCAATCTGCGTTGACATTACTACATAATCATGAATGTCGATTCATATCATTCAAGTTGAGCCCTTCAAGTCATTATATACAACCCTGCATGTCTAGAGACATGATTTCAGAATTCACACCCCTCCGACTTGCACCTACATGTATATTGGCAAGGTACAGATTAATGTAGCATATGTATCTGTGTAAACACACACATATATATGTATTGAACAATGACACTTCATTCTATCTGTATTCTCGCAACTAGAAAGCATGATATGGTACAAACACACAGAAACAGTGATAACAGTATAACATAATCATACTTTATTTCATACACAGAGTACAAACAGAAATGGACAAGACTGTGCATTAATATCATGTGTGTGTTGTGAAGAGATCCTAGTATGGCAAGGGGCTGTGGCAAATCTGAGGACATCTGAAGAGGAAACAGACAACATCATCAGGGTAATGCATAGCATCTCCTAGGGTCACATGTGGTCAGGACCCCACAGTAACCAACAGCATATAACACGACATTTAATCAACATAACCATTAATGCGCATACAACAACCATATGGTTGCCAGAATAAACAGACACTATAAAACAGGGATCATGTCATACTAAGCGATTTCACACACTTGGGGCCGGGGCACTTCCTCCCGGGGCACTTGGGGCCGGGGCACTTGGGCCCGGGGCACTTGTGGCCGGGGCACTTGGGGCCGGGGCACTTGGGGCCAGGGCACTTCCTCCCGGGGCACTTCCTGCCGGGGCACTTGTGGCCAGGGCACTTGGGGCCGGGGCACTTCCTCCCGGGGCACTTCCTCCCGGGGCACTTGTGGCCGGGACACTTCCTCCCGGGGAACTTGTGGCCGGGGCACTTCCTCCCGGGGAACTTGTGGCCGGGGCACTTCCTCCTGCGGCCGCACTGCCCTCCAGTCCCTATTAGTGACCCCTACTGCCGACACAGCTCTGCCAATTTGGGACCAGGCCTGCTGCCTCTGGCTGGCATTAATGTCTCTGCCACCACATATAATCCCCTGGCGGGCACAGATTTCCCTGAGGAGAACCTGGATCTCCTCTAGGGTATAATTGGGGGCCCTGGGCCTTGCCACAACCCGTTGCCTTACAGACGGTGCCTGGTCTTCCTGTTCTATGCCTGGGGCCGTTCCCTCATCCCCACTACCTCCCACCAAGGGATCAGGCCCCTGACCCGCTCTCCTCCTTGCTCTCCTCTTCCTCCTCTCCCTCCTCCTCCTCCTCTCCCTCTTCCTCCTCCTCTCCCTTCTCCTCCTCCTCTCCCTCCTCCTCCTCCTGCTCTCCCTCCTCCTCTCCCTCCTCCTCTCCCTCCTCATCCTCCTCCTCTCCTCAGATGTTCTCCTCACTCCTTACTTCCTCCGCGCCTCTCTTGCCTTACCACCTCCTCTCCTCTAAACTCCTCTGAAAATAAATTAACGATAAATCAAGATAATATGTGTCTTTGTTTAGGAGGTAAAAAAAGATGCAAGTATTATGTGCAGTATTATGTGTGGGGGGAGGGGGGGGTAAGGTCTTGGGGGGGGGGGTGTAGGTGTGCAGTGGCCTACCACTAGGTGTAGCTATGTGTACGTATTAATCTATGTGTGTGAATTATGTGATATCAGTAATTATGTGTATTGTAAACAAAGGGTTAAATTATCTGCTAGTTCAAAAGATCAAAAATTGAAATTCGCTCCTCTCTCTTCTCTCTCTCCTCTCTTCACCAAAAACCCACCAACGCCTAGACCTGTGTGTCTACTTGCAAAAGCTCCAGCACAGTCAATTATGTTCTGTTTTGGCTCCCTTTTAAAGGCATACTGCCGTCAGGTTAAGTGGTACGTATCACGTATTTCGCGATCTTTTCATATGCAAAGTGATCCGAGATATCGTACCTCATGCGCAAATACGAACGTGTACGCATTCGCATCCATCGCTCGTATCTCGCAGCACTTTGAATTTAATAGCGTCGGAAATGGTTTCATTTTTAAACTACGTAGGACTTGCGTTTTCACCTACTATTTCCGCAGCTCGAATTTAATAGGGCCCTCAGTATGCAATGCTACTTACATGATCCTTCAAAATATACCAGACACCCTGGATGCAGATCACAAGACAAACAGCCTTATTAAATTGCGATTCTGCAAATTTAAAAGGGCTCTATATAAGCACATAGCATTTTTTTACAGAAGTTTTTAGTTAGTGAACTTCTATCCAAAGCAAGGTCTTCACTAACTAAAAACTTCTGTATAAAAAATATGCTATGTGCTAAAATAGAGCCGTTTTAAATTTGCTGAATCACAATTAAATAAGGCTGTAAATGTAAACAAATCAGGTTGCACATTTGCAATGCTCATTGCAAACACAATAGTGTGTTTCTTTTTGGATGAACAATCAAAAACTACTTTGGATTTTAATACACACGCTATGTTGAGTGGCACGCACAACAGATATTTTAAGAGCTCTAAAATAGCCTCTTAATATTATTGAAAACATACCGTAGAGTTAATTACCCTAATATGGATAGTGCTATTTATAAAGTGACTTGTTTTACATCCTGTATGAATTCTTCAGTTCTTAGATTGATAGGAACTTTATTTAATACTCATAGACAAGCAAAAATATTTGCACATAGTTATTGTATCAGTTATGTCTGTATATGGTAGCTGAAACTAAGATGTTCCAAGGATCAACCTATACAGGAAACTATCATTTAAAGGGGATAAAGCCTAAAATATGTCATATGTCAAAATGCAAAGGGCACTATAATAATATATATTTAAATTATTCTATTTACCTCTACTTACACTGTTTTATCTGTGGCAGCTGCAGATGCTAGTTTTCAGGTGAAAGTTTTTTTGTTTTTTTTACAAAGACATGCCTTCCTGAGAAAGTAGCAGCATAATGAGTGGTGTTAGTATTTTTTCCTTACTATAATGTTTTACCAATTATCAAGCTTAATTATTCAATACTTGATATTGCCAAAAAAAACACAGCAGCCCTTTAAAATTTTGCATAGTAGAGGCTATCTTATTATTGTGAGGCATTTGCACCTTGCATGATTTCTCACATTGGTATGCACTTTAGAATTATTTGCGTATCAGTAGCCGCTGAATCCCAGGTGCATCAACTTGAGCATAAAAGAGAAAAGGATCAAAGCTCAGTTCTTTCATTTTTTCACAACTCTGGAAAAATATTTTTCTTACATAGCTGCTCTGGGACAAATGTGCATAAAGTGTAGAGAGCTTGATCATTTTGTTTCTGTATGCCACTCAAATCATAGCCTGTACTCACACAACCACATCACATCAAAGCAAGTAATATATATATATATATATATAGCAAGAGCCTGAAGATGCTTCACCATGCTTTACTATTTGTTTATTACAAAGTGTCATGAAAGTCAGCACTCTGAATCCAGATGTGCTAGCTCTTGCCTGCAGTCCCTGGATCCTCCAGGTCCAAATAATCAGTGAGCTTAAGAAAAGGCTACCCAGCACAAAATGTCGCTCTGTATTGTGTTTCCAGCAATAAAATGTGATAATTACTTTTACAAACCTGAACTTAAATATTTATTATCATGTTTATGCATTTACATTTTTATGTATCCCCTAATAACACTCTTATTATTATTGCCTTTAAAAAAGAACTACAGTAAATGCAGTAAAAATACAGTAAAAATAATAACGTATAAGAACTACTGACTGTCTACCTAAGCTAAAATTTAAATATTTTCTTATGGCTGTAACACTAGGAGAAATACTAGCCTTGAACTACACAAAAATACAAATCACATACCACAAGTTCTATCAATCAAAATTACTGCATGTTCCATTTGCAGCTCCCACACATAAATAAGCAACTAAACTCCAATCGTTTACAAAGACTACATTTTTTTTTTTAGGGGAGGATCTTCTGTAGATGAAGCAGATGTAAAGCACCTTGGCCCACAACAGGAAAGGGACCAGCAATTAATGGGACACTTAATTTATTAGGGTAGTGGGTTTAAAAATCAGATTTATTTGTTGGCTTTTTTGGAGCCACAGAGTTATCTAACATGTATAGGGAGAAGTTGTAAGGAGAACTCCCAAATTATTTTGCATGGGCACTAGCTCTGTCATCTAGAAGAGCAGTCTGTGTATTAGACCAATGTTATTTATTAGTGTGAGCATGTTTTTGTTGATAGTATCCTGTTTTCATGTTGAAAGCTGTTTATTGTTTTTAAGACAAATTAGTTCATCATATATATATATAGCTCTAGTGCAATTTTAGAATATTCACATTGCTATATATAAACACTACACATGCCATGAATACACTGATATCAGTTCTGCATATTTACACCTTCACTCATTACCTTGCATAAGCACATGGAAAACAATTAATACAAAAACGAAAAATTGTAAAATCCAGTTTCATATCACCTGAGTACATTAATACCAAATACATATGTTAAAATAGGTTTCTGATTAACACAGTCACTGGATATAACATACTTTAATGAAAGAATACATTTTAGTAATAATGAATGGTCAGTGTAAATATTGGTAACACTTTTATTCCTTCGTAAACACTGTCATTATTGTATTTTTTTTTAATTAATAGTTTAATAGTAATAACTTTGAATACTGTAAGTATTGTAAATGATAAATACTATAATGTATGAGGGATAGGTCATGTCAAACAACTCTAATTAGTTTCTATGAGGAGGTTAGTAGGAACTTCGATCAAGGCAACTCAGTGGATTTTTGTATTTTTTTGTATTTTGCAAAAGCTTTTGATACAGTGCCACATGGGAGACTGTTGTACAAACTAAGGGATGCAGGAATTGCAGTAAATATCTGCTCATGGATTGAGAGCTGGCTAAAAGACAGGAAGCAAAGCGTAGTTGTAAATGTAACATACTCAGATTGAACTAATGTTGCAAGTGGGGTTCCACAGGGTTCAGTATTAGGTCCTCTCCTTTTAAACATATTTATTAATGACTTAGAAGTAGGACTGGAAAGTCTCCATTTTTGCTGATGACAGTAAGTTGTGGAAGGTAATTCAATCAGAAAATGCATGAAATAGAGAAATGAGCAAGTAAATGGCAGATAAGATTGAATAAGAATAAATGTAAAGTTATGCATTTGGGAAGGAAGAATAGCCATGCAATTTATTACCTACAGTAAATGAGTGCAAATTTAGGGATATCAGATATTGAAAGGGTTTTTGGGAGTGCTTGCGGGCAACAACTGCTCAATGCAAAAAAGCATCTGCAAAGGCAAGTAAACTATTAGCATGTATTTAGAAGAGTATAGAAGGAAGGGAAGCAAATATAATTCTGCCACCATACAAATCCAATCAGTAGTACACCCTCATTTGGAATATGCAGTACAATTTTGGGCACCACTACATTTAAAGTACATTTTAGAGATTGAAAAGGTACAGAGAAGGGTACAAAACTAATAAGGGGAATAGATGTGGTAAGTTACGAAAAAAGATTAGCCATCAAAGTTATTTGAGGGGAAAGGATTACCGTTTATAAATACATAGCACCATTGCCAATGTTTCAATTGTTTTTTTTTCTGTTTGCCTTCCTCTGGATCAATTTACAACTAATCCATATATTGCAGAGGAGATAAAAGCAGATCTAAAAGGGATAAATTTGATGGACTAAAAGTCTTTTTTTTTAACCTAAATTACTAGGGGCCCTATAAAATTTGAAGCCAGTCGTGGAACAGTCAAAAAAAAAACCTGCAGGCTTGAAGTCACAGAGCAATTTAAATTAAACAAGCACGCAACATACGTGGCCGACATCCAAATCTTCAAACCATGCTTCCGCACGTTCCATTTGCGCAAAAAAGATCATCATCATTATGTCACTAAAAAAATGGAGGTTAGATTTCAATCACTTACAGGTTTGAAGTACGACTTGCAATCGGATCTGCATTCCAGACATAATGCAATATGAAATAATCAATAAATATGATATTCTAGTTTATGCAATTTCTATTATATGTATTAACACATTGATTGTCGAGATCTATATAACACAGAAATTAAACATAAAATAAAATATTTTTTATTGGTGATTTGCTGGCTTGAGAATATTGTGCTATTAATATTAACACAATACATCAATTTCCCTTTAATTTCAAATACAGTATTGTGTTTATATTTGATTTTACATTGCTATGGACAGGACTTTAACCCCCTTATGGGTCCTCTCTAGTATCCATAGGATACAAGCCGTTGGAACAAGGTAGGGGCATTTTTCATCTCAAAAGGAGTAACCGTAAACTGGTATTGTCCAAATCTGCAGGTGAATGCAGACTTTTCTCCAGCAGTTTCAGAAAGTGGTATCTGTCAGTGGCCCTTAGACAGGTCCGTTGTGGTCTCATAGGTTGGCCATCCTAGCCTACCTAGAAGTTCATCTACTCTAGGCATAGGGTAAGCGTCAGTAGTCATATTGTAATTTAGCCGCCCATTTAGATTGAGGCCAGTTGAAAGACTGACTAAAGAAAAAAATGTATAATAACATATGTGTACAATGGTTAAGCATTCCATATTTTGGGAGGGTAGGTGCCCAAATGCACCAACCACCCTTGTTCAACAGTCTGAAATGTATGTCTGGAATTTACTGTTTTTCCTGTTCAGAGAATAAGTAGTTGGGATAGGACCTCCTTCTCTCTAACTTTCCTTATCTAAGGCCATTAATTAACTCTCACATTGGGGATTGAAAGAGAGAGGAGTAAACCCAGTTTACACAGTATTTAAAAATGTAAACAACTATGTCAGTATTTTATTTTTTTCAACTGTAATTTTTCATAGTAATTGAGTTTGGAAAACGACTTTTAGTCCATAAAGTTCAACCGTTTTAGATTTCCTCTTTTAAAATATGTTGATTAATTGGTAATTGGTAAATGATCCAGAAGTCAAACAGAAAAAAAACATTGAAACATTGGCAATTGTCTCATAAGGGAACAAAATAAAATTCCTTATTGACCCACAATACTGGCAATCAGATTCCTCACTGGATCAATACTCCTTCTCTAGTTATTCAGGGTATCCCTGAAGGCTCTTTTCATTCATATTTGCTCCCCCTGCTTCTATACCCATCTTAATAGATGCTAATATTTTACTTGCCTTTGCAGGTGCTGCTTAGCTTTGAGCACTGTTACTGAGGTGTTTGTCTATCAGCACTCCCAAATCCCTTTCTATCACTGATACTCCTAGATTTGCTCCATTAAGATTATAAATTGCATGACTATTTTTCCTTCCCAAATGCATAACTTTACATTTATTCATATTAAATCTCCTCTGCCATTTAGTTGCCCATTTCTTTAATTTGTGCATATCCTAATTTAATTTATTGTTATCTCAAATAACATTACCTCGCATAGTAACATAATAAATGAGGGTGAAAAGCCAAACCATAAAAATAAACATTAAAACATTGCCAATTGTTTCTTAAGGGGAGAAAAAAAAATATTTCTGGCTCCAGATACTGGCAATCGGTTACTCCCTAGGTCAATATTCCTACATCCATAGTTATCCAGGATAACCTTGAATGCCCTTTTTATTCAAACAAATATCCATCCCCTTTTTAAAGTTATCTATCAAATCTGCTGTTACAACCTGGTTTGGTAAAGATTTCGGCACTCTTACTGCCCTTACTATGAAGAACCCTTCTCATTTTTTATGGTGAAATCTTTTTTCTTCTAATCTTAAAGGGATATCTAAATTTGCTGGTTTAATAAACTTTTGCACTCTATAGGCATAAAGCAGCCTATATTTATACAAGACATTTCATAAATCAGCATGCAGCATCAGGGGAGCAATATTAATCCACTATTTACATGCTTTTGCTTGCTCAGCCAATAGTAGAGCAGTGTTGTCAGCCCAGTATCCCAGTCACTGCTGGGATATGACTCATCCCAGCTTCCTGTATATACTGCATGGTGTTGCCATAGCAACTAACATAGTGCTATGTCTCAAATCTTTCATCTAACATGATTGGCCAAAACAAATTATGGAGGGGATGTTAACTTTAATTTTAAACGTTCAGAAATTACAATAGATTTTGCTAACCTTACGGTAAGTGTTTAAATGTTCATTTTGGTATTTTTTCATGCAAACATGTTTTTTTCACATATTATTATTTCTTCTCTATCAGATGCATTCATAATCCAGGAAACTTACATATCCCTTTAAGAGATGAACTTTTATCCATTGAAAACCTCTTGGCACAAAAAGCTCCCCTGACAAAGACTTATATTGACCCTAGATGCATGTATATAAGTTATTCATATCCCCTCTTGGGCACCTTTTCTAGAGAAAATACATTTAATATGGTTAGCCTTTCTTCATAGCCTTGTGTCTCATTTTACCTTATTAATGTTGTTGTCATTTTCTGTACCCTTTCCAGCTCTAAGATGTCATTTTTATGAAGTGGTACCTAAAATTGTACTCCATATTCCAAATGCGGGCATACTAGGGATTTGTATAGTGGCAGAATTATATTCGCCTCCCTTGCTTTTATACCCTTCTTAATACAGGCTATTAATTTACTTGCCTTTGTAGATGCTGCTTAGCACTGAAAACTGTTACATAGATCTGTTAATTAGGTATTTCTCCACAAGCACTCCCAAAATCTATTTCAATCCCTGATACCTGTAGATTTGCACCATTAGAATTATAAACTGCATGCTTATTTTCCTTCCCACATAACTTTATACTTATTTTTGTTATATCTCATCTGCCAATTAGCTATGTATTATTCTAGTTATGCAAGTCCCTTTTGAGTGAAAGTACATAATTTTTTATTTGACTACTTGCATAATTTATTGTCAATAGCAAAAATGGAGACATTACTTTCCAGTCCTACTTCTATATTATTAATAAATATGTTTAAAAGGAAAGGACCTAATACTGATCCCTGAGGACCCCCACTTACCACATTAGTCCAATCTGAGTATGTTTCATTTTCAACAACCATTTGCTTCCTGTCTTTTAGCTAGCTCTCAATCCATGAGCAGATATTTACTGCAATTCCTTTATCCCTTAGTTTGCACAATAGTCTCCCATGTGGCACTGTATCAAAAGCCTTAGCAAAATCCCAAAAGACTACATCCACTGAGTTGCCTTGATCCAGGTTTCTACTAACCTCCTCATAGAAACTAATTAGATTTGTTTGACATGACCTATCCCTCATTAATCCATGTTGACTCCTACTTATAATCCTGTTCAAATAGACATATTCTTGTATATTATCCCTTATTAACCCTTCTAAAAGCTTCCCCACTACAGAAGTGAGGCTCACTGGTCTATAATTCCCCGGATTTGCTCTTGCTCCCTTTTTAAATATATGTATCACATAAGCTTTTCTCCAATCATCTGGTAGAGACTCTGTGTGGAGTGAATCTTGAAAAATTAAATATAATGGTTTGGCTATTATAGAACCCAGTTCCCTCTGTACCCGTGGATGTATTCCATCAGGACCCGGGGCTTTATTAACATTTATTTTTTCCAACGTATTTTGGATTACTTCCTGTGTTAACCAATTATCTGGCAAAGGTAGTGTAGTAGTGTAGCCCCATTATGTTGCATTTTCCAAACCACTGGTACCTCCTTTGTGTATAACGAAGAAAAGAACCTATATAGCTCATCTGCCTTTTCCTGGTCACTAATTCTCTGATGGCCTGTGTCACATTGTAATGTTCCTATAGCTTCCTTCCTCACCTTCTTCCCATTAATATACTTAAAAAATATTTTAGGCTTAGTCTTACTCTCTTTTGCATTTAATTTTTAATTTTGTATTTTAGCCAGTCTAATAGCGCTTTTGCAATTATTGTTGATTTCCTTGTACTCCTGTAAAGCAGTCTCGTTTCTGTATAATTTAAATGCCTGTTTTTTACTCCGTATCTCGTTTTTGTATAATTTAAATGCCTGTTTTTTTACTCTGTATCTTGATCTTTAGATCATTGTTAAGCCACGTTTGATGTAATTTACTCATCTTACTTTTATTAGCACATGGTATATGGCGATGTGTATGTATATTCAGTACTGATTTAAATGTTGTCCATTTATGTTCAGTATTTTTACCTGCCAGTTCTCTGTCCCAGTCTATACTTTGTATTGCTGCCCTTAGACCGTTAAAATCTGGCCTTTTAAAATTAAGAGTTTCGTTTGCCCCTTAAAATTTTGTTTTTTTTATTAAATCTCAAATGAGACTGTGTTGTGATCACTGTTTCCCAAAGATTGCCCTATTTCAACATTTGATACCATATCAATATCATTTGTGATTACTAAATCGAAGAAAGCTTCATTTCTAGTAGGCTCTTGTAAAACCTGGGACAGATAATGATCTCTGAGTGTACTCAAGAACCTGCTCCCCTTAGATGAACTGCTGGTCTCATTTATCCAGTTTATTTCAGGGTAGTTAAAATCTTTCATTCTTAGAACTTGCACATGCTTAGCTGCATTTCCAATCTGTAACAATAATTGTATTTCCTCACTTTTAATTAATTATAGCATATTCCAACCAATAATATTTTGGAATTTGCTGCTCCACTATTTAACTCTACCCACAAACATTTAACATTACCGCTAGTTCCAGCATAAATATCTTCTGTAACTATAGGCTTAAATTCAGGCTTAACATACAGACAAATCCCTCCTCCCCTTTTACCACTGCCCGTATCTTTCCTAAACAGGTTATAACCATCCAGATTAACAGTCCAGTCATGAGATTCATCACACTTGGGAAGGGGCGGAGACCGGAAGTGATGTAGTTTGCCGCGAATAGCAGCTGGAGGTGAATGGAGGCAGCTACTCTCCTGCCTGAGGTAACAGGCACCTGAGAGAGAGGAACTATAAAGTCCCCTTAGCCCTTTCAGCCTCAGGTGAAAATGCATAGCCTCCACTCACCACTCAGGAGCAGGAGCACCAAACGGGGCTAATATAGCCCAGAATACCATCACAGTGAATCTGCAGGTCTGGGAGAAAGAACAAACTCTGGACACTCAGGACTCACACTGTGAGACATCAGATTGCTGACAGGCTGGGGAAAGTAGCGGGGGGTGAGTGATGGGATTGATATTAGTCCCTGGGGCACTCCCATTATAACAAAATACGCTGTATTTATCTTATGCCTGAACACATATCATAAAGGAAACTCCTGTATCTTAAAAAATATATCCAGACAAAAGCAAGAAACTGTAGAAGGAAAGGACTATAATGGTGAGAGTGGCCTCTCATTTTCTGGGATACTTCACATGGCTGATTGAAATGCTGACTGATTTGGTAACAGCTTTCTTAAAGAGCCAGATAAAAAAAAAAAAAAAGCAACGTTACTTGAGAGGACTTTCAGCCTCAGGCGAAATTGTATAGCCCCCACTCACCACTCAGGAGCAGGAGTACCAAACGAAGGGGGCCAATATAGCCCAGAATACCATCTCAGTGAATCTGCAGGTCCGGGAGAAAGAGGGGCTGGGATCTCCAGTGTGCAACACCTAATAGCACTATCAAGTGGAGCAACAAACTCTAGAGACTCAGGACTCACACTGTGAGACATCAGGTGGCTGGCAGGCTGAGAAAGGCAGCGGGGGGTGAGTAATGGGATTGATATTAGTCCCTGGGGCTCTCCCATTATAACAAAATACGCTGTATATGATACTTTATGCCTGAACACATATCATAAAGGGAACTCCTGTATCTTAAAAACATATCCAGACATAAGCAAGAAACTGTAAAAGGAAAGGACTATAATGGTGAGTGGATGGATTTTTATTTTTTGGGATATTGCACATGGCTAACTGAAATGCTGAATGTTATGGTAACAGCTTTCTTAAAGGAACAGAGCCAGATTAAAAAAAAAAAAAAAGCAACGTTATATGTCTTGTATAGTTACTGACGTTAATACAAAGAATCAGAATCAATGTTATTAGAGACATTTGCATATTGGTATATCTCTCTTTACTGTTAGTATAGTAACTGAGCACGGCTATTGGCCTTATCTGGAAACAAAACAGAAGAGGGAAAGAAAAGAGAGAAAAAGCAAGCTTATACAAGGGTATATGTGTCAAAGTGCTGGAATACATATACATTGCATCTACAACTCAGGATGAGGTACTCTAAAAATAAAGAGAAGAAAGAGAAGAAACTTTAAAAAATTGATATGTTTTCGCTGAAATTAGAATCAAATGGAAAAGGAAAAGGGGGAATGGAGTTATCTGAGACAGATCAAATTCCAGATTTGACCCCGAACCAAAGTCTGGGCAGTATAGAAGATAATACTGAGATAAGAGAAATATCACCAGAGGTGGAAGAACTACTAATGGTGACTAGAATGAAAACCTTATTAGAGGAGTTCCAGCTTAACTTTCTGGCAGAAATTAAAAAACAAATAATTTCTAATACTAAGGCCATTAAGGACTGTGTCACTAAAGTCACGGCCATAGAAATAGTAATGGATAAACAAATAATGGAAAATAACACGCTTCAGACACAGAATAAAAAACTAGAAGAAAAAATACAAGATTTAACAAATAAGATTTCCAGCCTAGAAGATAGATCTAAAAGGAATAATATACGAATAAAAGGAATCTCAGAAGATCTTAAAGACACAGATTTGACAAAATATGTAATAAAGCTCCTCTCTTCGCTAGTTCCAGATTTTTAGACAGTACCAAACAAATTTGATCTATTGCATAGAATTCAGACATCAGGAAATAAAGAGAATGGAAGACCTAGAGATGTCATGGTCAAAGTGCATTTGTTAAATTACAAAGAAGACATTATGCGTGCAAGCTATAGAGAGAAGATCTTAAAACCACCATACCAGAATATCCAAATATTTGGGGATATATCAGCATACACGCTAAATAAACGTAAAGAATATTCTAGAATAACTCTGGCGCTGAGAAAAGAAAATATACGCTATAAATGGATATTTCCACAGGGTCTTGCAATAATTAAAGACGCCAGATGGTATAGAATTCACTCAGTCAAAGAGGGAATAGATTGCCTGAGGAATTTGAAGATCTATCTAGAAGAGTGACACCTGATCCTCACGACAGAGGATAATTGCAGCTTCTGATAATTGGATTTTAAAATGTTTTTTTTTTCTTAGATCACTCCTTTTCATCTTTCCTTTATATGGTGTTCTCTCCCTCTACATCCGTCCCCTCCGTCCCTCCTATGTGTCATAAAAATGTAAGGAGGGAAGAGAAGTAGATCTCTTGGATGAGAGCTTAGGTAATTTTATAATAATGGTAAAATTTATGCACTTTTAGATTAATTAACCTCTAAAGGTCTTAATAAATCTCCTGCCTTTACAATAGGTAGGGGTCATAAAATTTCACATATAGCCTTAAAGGAAGGGGGTTAGAATGCATAGGACATTAAGTAGTGACATATGGAGGGTGGATAGGGGATGGATTGGTTGGGGGGGAGAAGACTGAGGAAGGGGTGAAAGAGGGGATGGAAATGTGTATATATTGGATTTGTCCTTTTTTTTTTTCTTTTTTTCTTTATTGGTGGTAGAGAAATAGCCTTCTATTAAAGAAGGGAAATATACATAGAGGATAATACAAGGTCTTAGATACAATGTTAGCACCGGTCACTTTAATTAAGAGGTTAAAAGTTTCACAGATATGTTTATAGATAGGATTTGGCACGGTCATATTTAATGATAAAAATGTAGTTATAAGGATGACTTAAGAAATCTCAACAAATGAAGCATTGACACCTGACTATAAGAAATTTACACAGAGTTGGAATTGGGCAATAGAGGCCGTTTATATATAGGATGAGAAGGGCTTGTTAATACATTTCACTTTTCCGTTTTTGGGTTTGTGTCTCACTTTTATTTTATTTTTTTATTATTTATTTATTTTTATTTTTTTATTTATTTTTATGTTTGTTCCCTCAAATTCTGAGGTAAAGATTTTGTCAGAAATGCTTTAATAATCCTGCATAGATAGATGCTTATAGGTTTTTGAGAGACTGGGAGGTAGCTGCCTCCATTAGAAAGGTTCACCTACCACTTCAAAACATTGGCTAATTAGCCCGTAGGAATTCGACCCAACATGAGCGATAGGATGGGTCATATTCGGTATGTTTGTAGTCAGTATATATGTTTAAAGGAACAGAGAAGCACACATTTAAATAGTGAGGTTAGGAAGGGGAAACATAGGTTAAGAGGAATTAAGTCAATAAAGAAACTATGTCATTAAGGATAATATCACATAACACCAATGGATTGAATATGCCCATCAAAAGAAAAATTGCATTTTCAGAATATAATAAATCAGGTGCAGAAATAATCTGCCTACAAGAAACACATCTGAAAATGAAGCATAACCATCTATTAAATAATAAATCTTTTTTGAAGAGAGTAGATGCTAATTATACTAGTAAAACGAGGGGAGTCTCGATATTATTTAAAGCTAACTTAGTGGTGGAGGAAGAGTTTAAAAAGATTGATATAGAGGGAAGATATATATTGTGGGTAGGAGAAATAAATAAAAGCATCTACACAATTGTAAATATATATGCCCCAAATAAGAATCAAGAGAGATTTCTTATAAAAATATTGAAGTTAGTTCATAAATATAAAAAAGGAAAAGTTATTATATGTGGAGACTTAAATTTAGCTATGGATCCAGTTCAGGATAGATCAAAATCTAAATATAAGAAAAATAATAATACTTCGAGTTATTTAAGATTAAGAATTAAAAAACTAATGATAGAGCTTGACCTCTTTGATATTTGGAGAACATTTAATCCAGAAAAGATAGAGTTTACATATCACTCAAAGAAATATAATGTATACTCTAGAATAGATTATTTCTTGGGGGATCCTTCAGTGGTTTACGATACAAAAAAAAATAACTATCTTATCTACTGCACTATCAGATCACTTTCCACTGATGTTGGAACTAAAAGGGGTTGAAACCTATGGTAAAATAAGAAATTGGAGAATAGAACCTCTGATTTTAAAAGATAAGATATATATAGAAGAAATAAGAACAGCTATTAGAGAATTTATGCGCTTAAATATAGATTCAGTATCATCTCCTTCACTCATATGGTGTACACTAAAAGCATTTGTTAGAGGCATTCTAATAGAAAAAGAAGCGCGAATGAAGAGAGCTAGGGGAACAACCCTAAGAAATCTTTATATTCAGTTAGATATATTACAGAATAGCAATACAAATCTTACATCTATGCAAAAGATGGAAAAAATTAAAGATATCAATTTACAAATTAAAAAGATCTTTCAGTTAATTCAAGATAGAATGGGTGGGAAAGCAAAACAAAACAATTACCTCATGGGAGGAAAAATGGGGAACTATTTGGCCAATAAAGTTAAGAATCAAAAAATTCTAAACCATATCCAGGGATTCAGGGGAGAAGATAATCAGCTATATAACCATCCAGAAAAAATTGGCAACATATTTTTCCAATACTACTCAGAATTATACAATATTGAGAAGCAGAAAGATTTTCAGAAACCTAGTTTGAGTGAGATAAAAAACTTTTTGAAGGATATTAAATTCCCTAAGATATCAGAGGAAGAATTATTATATCTAAATGAACCAATAACGGAGAAAGAGATAATAAAGGTTATTAATGAAACAAAAAAACAATAAGGCCCCTGGTATTGATGGCCTAGATAAACTATTCTATACAATGTTTAAAGACCAGCTGGCCCCTTTATTGGCCAGTATGTTTAATGAGATTAAGAACAGCGGCATCATTAGAGAGGAGTTAACTGAAGCAAAAATTATAAATATACTAAAAGAAGGAAAAGACCCGGAAGATAGGAAGAGCTATAGACCGATCTCTCTTATTAATTATGATTTTAAAATATATTCTAAGGTGTTAACTAATCGTTTGATCCCTTTAATTCCGCAGTTGATTGATTCAGAGAAGACAGGATTTGTCAAGTCCAGACAAGGAGGGGATAATATAAGAACATTGATAGATATTCTCTCTATAGGGAGGAGTGATGGGGGCCCCAGTTTGGCTCTGTCGATAGATGCAGAGAAAGCCTTCGACAGAGTCAGCTGGGACTTCCTTAAGATTGCCTTGGAATGTTATTGACTAGAGGAATTTGCTTCTAAAGCAATTGTGGCTCTTTATATTAACCCTACAGCTAAGATTAGTGGGCCTAATTATGAAACATCTTTTTTTCCCATAAAAAAATGGAACTAGGCAGGGCTGTCCCTTGTCTCCCATATTATTTAATCTTTATGTGGAGCCTTTTATATTGAAAATAAGGGAAGCAAAGGATATTGAGGGAGTAAAAGTCGGTCTTAAAGAGTATAAAATTGCTATATATGCAGATGATCTGATAGTTATTTTGAAGAACCCTATTCAATCTTTGGGAGCTCTTGATATCATTTTTAAAGAATTTGGAAGACTCTCTTATTATAAGGTCAACCATGAGAAATCAGATATTATATGGAGAGATCTCTCCTTTGAAGAAATTACAAGTTTAAAAAGCTCATTTAATTTTAAATGGAACTCTAATAAAATAAGTCATCTGGGTATAGACCTATCATTCAAGGTTAATAAGATTTTGAAATCTAATCTAGAAAAGATATGGAAACAGATTCAGAAAATCCTCTTAGAGTGGAAAGATGTAAAATTTTCATGGTCAGCTAGAATCGCAATTAGTAAGATGATATTGATCCCTAAAATCACTTATGTCCAATTGCGGAAGTTCCACCAAAATATTGGATTGTTAAACTGCAAAGAAGTATAGATGCATTTATTTTGGGTGGTAAAAGAACTAGAATCCCTCTTTCAATTACCAAAAGACCCATGCTTAAGGGTGGATTGGCATCACCCTCTATAAGAGATTTATATAATGCTATTGCCCTCTCTCAAATTATGCCCCTATAGAGTGTCTCTTATCACCGTTCAATGTTGACTTAATAGGTGGATGGAAATTGCAGGGAATATCCCTTATAGATGATCTCTACGCATCTGGTATCCAACTATCCTGGTCTAACTTGAAACAAAAATATAAACTTAAGAACAACCAATGGTTGGCATTTAGATCCTTACAATCCTTGGTGAAAGTAAAGGGATATGGTAAAAAGATTAGCTATTCGATTACTGACTTTGAAAGTATGCTATATCAGAAGGCGTTACCGCATAGAATTTCAAGATGTCATAAGATTCTAATGCCACAGGATAAAGTAAATCCAACGAAAGGTATGTTGGAGTGGCAGAAAGATCTACATATATTAATGGACGGAGATAAATGGGAGAAGGCTCTAAAAATCGTAAAAATCTCTTCCTGCTCTAGTAACTATATTGAATTATATTTCAAGTTGATCAATAGATGGTATTGGACACCAGATGCGATTAATAAATTTGCACAGAACAAAGGGAATACATGTTGGAAGGGCTGTGGTATAAACAGTGATTCACTCCATGCTTGGTGGAACTGTACAAAAATAAAGCCTTTTTGGAGAGCTTGTACATATCTGATTGAGGATATATGTGAGGTAGAGGTTCCTTTTGTTCCAGAGCTGCTCCTATTACATATAAACATAAGGGAGACTTTTCCAAAAGTCTACCTCCTGGTCTCTCATATTCTTTTGGTTATTAAAATGTATATTGTGAAATATTGGAAATCAGAGTCCTCCCCATCTCTTCAAGAAATTATAAATTGTGTTATAAGAAATAGAAAGTTTGAAGTCCAAGGAGAGAGCTTAGCCAAGCGAACTGGAAGAAAAGGACTAGACAGATGGTCTGTTTGGGATAGTTATTGTAATAGAAAGGTTAATATATGAGAAATTATGTTTGATAATTGGTTACTATTGGTGTTATATGCCTTTGCTGTTAAATCAGATTTTCTCTTTCCCTTTGCTTTTCTCCGTCTCTCTTTCTCCCTTCCTTTTCTTTTCTCTTCTCTGCTCCTATTGGAGTGGGGGGAGGGAGGGGAGGGGGAGGGAGGGGGGAGGGGAAGGGAAGAGGAAAGATATTTTTTTTTTTAGTTTTTTATTTTCCTTCTTCACCCGAGTCTCCCCAGAAGCACATGATTTCTGTGCTAAATTGCTAACTATATTGAGAGTAGTGCCGGTTTCTCTGTATGCTTGGTGGAGGTATCAAGTTAAGTGACCTCGCTATTAGGGAATTGCCTTCCCATCAGGAGTACAAGATATTATATAAAAATTGGTATTCGAAGAGATGGGAGGGAGGAGATTTTAACAGTGTATTTATACATATGCAATTGCTAAACTGTTGAATTACTGATACCTCTGGAATGTATGATTGTTTTGTTTTGTTATGTTTTTGATGTTTGTTAAAGAAAAACGAGAAAAAATAAAGTATTTAAAAAAAAAAAATGAGATTCATCACACTATGTCTCGGTAATGCCTATTAAATCCCATTTTTCGTTAATTGCCAATAATTCTAGCTCTCCCATTTTTCCTGGCAAGCTTCTGGCATTAGTAAGCATGCATCTTATGTTATGAGTTTGTAGTTTTGAGGTGCCTGCCTCTGTACTTGAATTACTTAGTAATTGACTATACTAACCCTCCCCCATCTCCTTCCCCATGAGTAGTTAACTCATCCCTTATTCCCTCTACACTTTCTACCCCATTACTTCTATCTAGTCCCTTCCCCCACCTATTAGTTTAAAAACTCCCCCAGCCATTCTACCATCCTTTCCCCTAGCACAAAATCTCCCTAATTACTAAGGTGCAATCCATCGCTGCTATAGAGATTGTACCGAAGTGAGAAGTCAGCCCAGTGCTCTAAAAACCCAAAACCCCTCCTTAATGCACCACATCTTTAGCCACTTATAATACTCAAAAAAATGATCTTTGTTTATTTTTTAGGCCTAGGTGTTATTACTTAAATGCGTACCAAAATATTGTACTGTGGATTCTATTTAGGAATCCTTGAACAACCAACCAAGGTTGTACAGAAACATCTTTTATGCAGCCTTTATTTTAATTATTATTGCCACATACTAATTTTAAAAAATTCAATCTTTATTTGTACATTTAAAATGTTGCCGTAGGCGCTGCGGGGCCGCAAGGACCGGCCGCAAGCTATTCTGCTATTCTATTCCCCTCCGGCCAGGGACTCCGGCAGGCTTGCGGCCGGGGCCTTGTTATCCCTTGCGGCCGCACGCGCCGGAGGAAAGCCTTTGATCTAAAACGGCCGCAAGAAAAGCCCGGTTGCTATTCTATTGCTCCGGGAACCCTCTCTGCAAATATACATGTAAAAAGTCCATAGGGCTTGGAGCACCTCAGACCCGCCCACGCCGCAGCAGGAAAATAAACAGTTAATTTAAACTCGGGTTTGGGCTGATGTGCAAGCTTGAGAGTGGGTTACTTTTAATCCTCATGTACCCCAATATGATCCCTAGCATTTACAGAGCTGTACAGTGCAGGCTTGAATTTATTTTTCACTTTTAAGATTTCTGAGCTTACGGCCGCTTCCAAGATATGCGGCCGGCCGTAAGAGGAGATCCTTGCGGGGCCGTAAAATTGAATTGCGAGTTAACAGAACCCCCGCAAGGAATCGCAGCCTTACGGCCGGTTTACGGCCGATAATAGAATGAGGCCCAAGGTGTTTAATCCTTTGGGTTTTTTGACGTCCAGCAAATTATTAGAGGTTTATTTAAGTTTTATTTTTGTTGTTATTATATTCTTTGCTTTGATCACAGCTTTTTTATTTACTTACTTTATTATGCTCAAGTCAATAAAAGATTTGGTTTTTCAATTCAATTGTATTTGTGTATTTTTGGTTATGTTTCCTTAGTCAAATCCTTATCAGGTACCCTGGATTTTAATTTACATAAGATTAATTTTTTTACATTAGATTAAGATAAGGTTTTATAATCCTTTTGTCTGTTGTATAGTTTTGTTTATTCATACAGCACTTCACTGGAGTATATGTTTTAAGTGCCTTTGCATTTCTTTTGTGTTAATCTTTTATCCTGTTTATTTATGTTAATTCGGAATTCTATTACTTAAAGTGCATTATAATTCAAGTTGTGTTATTCAAAAATTCTTATCTTAAAGTGCTTGTGCTATTTGACTTAGTGCTTATTTCTTCTTATATTACCCTTTTACCTCGTGACTGTTAGTCTATCACAGTCACTACTTTACCTGATTCATTTATAGTGCTAATGCTGTGCTATTTTTTAAAAAAGTATACACTCCTGATTATGCTGTTTCTTAAACTATATATTACCTTAATGCTTCTGTCCTTTTTCTTTTTCTTACCTTTCTATTTCCTTATTCTTGTATATTACTCTATTGTTACTATATTGAGACTTTGTGGTGAAGGAATTGGCTTTCTATCTTTCTTTTAAGTTAGTAGTGGACCTGGAGCTTTAGAGCTGTATCTATCATGCTCCACGTTATATTGGCGTGGTCTGCGATGTGATCGCGCTTACTGATGACGTCACAATCTCCCAACGCGCGTTTCGTGAGGCTCTATCAGTCTCTCACTCATCAGGGGCACAGTGCTGTGGAGCTATTTATAGTTTCTATGGCAATTAGTTAACTCTTTGTGTTCCATAGTTTCTATGGCAGTTAGTTAACTCTTTGTGTTCCTGAATGTTTTTGTGCATGCTTTATTTTCATATGTTGCTTTTGACTTTCTTTTTTACTATATTATCTTTATATTATTTAAATTAGCTACTCGTAATCCAATTATGAGCAAACCTGATGGCCACTCCCAGGAAGTGCTGAGTGAGCACTAACGAGGGAGCTGAGTGTGCCCATTGCAGGAGTGTGTAAGCACTCTCTGTGTTCAGTCTAATGAGCCCTAGAAGAACCAGAGGTGGAGGAGCTTGAGGCCGGTCATGCCAGTGAAGAGGCAGTGAGGAGGTAGCAGCATTTGTAGTTCTTCCTCAGTCAAGCCTGCAGACTTGCACTGTATGAAGGATACAAAGAAGCAAGGAGCAGGTGTGATACAGCAGAGGGCAGTTTCAAGGACGGCTGCAGCTAGCAGTTTGCAGGTCCTGTGTGTGTTCAGAAGGTGTTCCAACAGGAAAACTGTAAGTTCTGCTTAATAGTGATATGGCTCACTGCTGCACGTTGCTGCTATTGTAAGAGATTGCTCAGTGTATGGACATCAGCTAGACATCTAATTAAGTCTAGTTAGATTGATGGCTTATAAGTCCTATAAGGAACTGCTTGCAGGCGGGGGATATTAAGAATTGCCCTGTGAAAAAGCCTGTGAAAAAGCCTTGCGAAAATTTAAAGTGATAGTCAATTAAATGAGCCATTTCTAGCCAGCAAGCCTGCCTTTATATTTGGACACTGTATGCTTGTACATTTTTGGTTACACTGCCATTCTGGAGACATGTGTATCACACAGTGTGTTTAAAATATATCTACAGAGAAGAACAGTAAACAGCCATAAGGAATTGCTTGCAGGCGGGGGCTTATTAAGAATTGCCCTGTGATAAAGTTTTGCGAAAATTTAAAGTGACAGTCAATTAAATGAGCCATTCCTAGCCAGCAAGCCTGCCTTTATATTTGGACACTGTATGCTTGTACATTTTTGGTTACACTGCCAGTCTGGAGACCTGTGTATCACACAGTGTGTTTAAAATATATCTACAGAGAAGAGCTGTAAACAGCCATAAGGAACTGCCTGCAGGCAGAGGCTTATTAAGAAGTGCCCTGGGATAAAGTCTTGCGAAAATTTAAAGGGACAGTCAATTAAATGAGCCATTCCTAGCCAGCAAGTCTGTCTTTATATTTGGACACTGTATGCTTGTACAGTTTTGGCTATACTGCCAGTCTGGAGACCGGTGTATCACATAGTGCGTTCAAAATGATATCTACAGAGAAGAGCATTAAATAGCCATAAGGAACTGCTTGCAGGCGGGGGCTTATTAAGAAATGCCCTGTGATAAAGACATAATACTCAAAGAAACCGTTTAAAGGACTGGCTCTGTGGTTTTGGGACTAGGGGCAACAGGGATATTTATATCCGGCTAGTAAAGTTACTCAGCTTGCTGACCCTCCGGCGACCATCCAGCTGGCTGTTTCAGTTTCTATGGGGCTGTTCCTGTCAATCTTGTAATTCTGATTTCAGCCACTAGATTTGAATCTGACTGTTGCTTTAAATTGGTCAGCTGCCAATAAAGTGTCAATAAGGCAGCAGTGGATACTATTAAACTTAGGCTGCTGCGGCAGATAAGAAGAAAAAAAAAAAAAAAAAAAAGTCTCTAGTTAATTGAAGTAAATAAAGTCATGTGGTTTCAGGGGACTGCTGCTGTAAAATACATAAAAAATGATGATTGTTTGATTGTAACATCTGCTATTCCTTTTTTTCTATTATTATGTGTACTTGTAGCATTGTATAATGTTTCCATTTGTCTGCAACCTTTAAATAACATACCTGTATATTCTGTGTTAAGAGAAGAGAGAAAAGGGGAAGGGGAAAAAAGAAAGAAGAAAGGAAAGGGAAAAAAAAGAGAGGACAAGGTGCTTGCCAAAAAGGGAAAACTCACAGGGGGTGTAGTTAAAACGTCATCAGTGTTGGGTAACTGAAGCGGGACAAATAAGCAAAAATGATAAGGAAGGATGTGTCAGTGGTAAGAAGTAAAAACAAGGGCAGAGATACCAAATTGCAGGGTGCTATCTCAAAAAGCCCACTAACAACTAGAGAAACAGTGAAAAGGAAAAAAGTAAATTTATCTAGCTCTCAATCGAATATATCCCAAACAGACACAGAAAACTGTGAACACGTTAATATATCAGAGATAGTAGACCTCCCCGATAGATTGAACACAGGTCAACCAGAAGCATTAACTGTAGAGGCAATGGAAAGGTTGTTTTATAACTTTGAAAACAGAATCAGGAAAGATATACTATTAGAGCTTACAGAGAATACAAAAGCAGTGAATGCGTTACTAGAGAGAATTAGCCAGCTGGAAGGCAAACAAGAAAAGCTTGTGGAGGATCATCAGAGATTAGAGACCAAAGTTGGGAGGCTTGAGGATGAAGTTGTAAGTCTCAAGAACAAATTATGTAGAATTGAAGATTTCTCTAGACGGAATAATTTAAGGCTGAGGGGGATTTCAGGGAAAGTCCTGGACAATGAGTTAGGCGAGTACGTGAATGAGTTTTTTAAATCTATCACAGGGAATGATAACACTCTGGAAGGTACGTTTGAGAAGATACACAGGCTCCCACTACCTAGGAGACTGATGCGAAGAGAGCAGGATGTAATAGTAAAATTACAAAATTACTCCTTCAAAGAACGGATAAT
This sequence comes from Discoglossus pictus, assembly GCA_027410445.1. Classification (NCBI taxonomy): domain Eukaryota; kingdom Metazoa; phylum Chordata; class Amphibia; order Anura; family Alytidae; genus Discoglossus; species Discoglossus pictus. Next base: position 166,609,278 of record CM050165.1, read on the forward strand.
TAAATGTAGTAGAGAAAAAAGACAGTTTGAGAGTCCTTATGAAAAGGTAGAAATTTACCAAGACTATTCAAGCGAAACTTTAGCTAAAAGAAGAGAATTAAGTTCTATCACTAAAGTGGGGGTTCCCTGTTAAACTAATTATAACTAAAGGTAACCAAACTGAGGTGATCAAGTCCGTCGCAGAAGGTGTGCATTGCTTGGAAAAGTGGGGTTTCGAAATAGAAAAAGAAGACACGAGAAGGGATGGGAAAGGCCCCAACTTCGATGGAGGCGGTAAAACGGGAAAGTGAAAGTGAAGTACGTAGGTGAATAAAGAGAAAGGAAAAAAAAAAAATGGAAAAGAAAAGGTATAAAATATACTACTTATCCGAGACAATTTGGGGAAAATGTTTCAATATTTTATTGTAGAGTCAATTAAAAGTTTTGGACATGAAGGAAACACTTAATGTATAGTTGAGTGCTTCTAGGAGTAGGGTGAGGGGGCAATGGACGCACTCCCAAGGTTCTGCCGGGGTCTTTTTTTTTTCTCTCTCTCTTTTTTGAAGTTTTTTCCCCGCCCCGGAGGACCAGACATCTTAAAAGATGGCATTAAGTTTTTCTTGCCATCGGGAGGAAACGGTATGTGTGGTGTTTGTATGCTGTTGGAAGGGGAGGGGAAGTGAAGGCAATAAAAATTGTATGATAGGGAAGGAGGGGACTCTGAGGTTATCAAGTAAGTCACTTTGATGTTAAAAGTGATATCGCAAAATGCTAGAGGCTTAAATTCACCCGGCAAACGGCACTGTGCCTTCCGTCAATTTATAAAAGAAGAATTGGATGTTATTTGTCTACAAGAAACCCACTGGGTAAAGGGGAAAGAACCTAGAATAGGATATAAACAGTTTGAGTTGGGTTTCTCGTCTAGCTTCAGGAAAAAGGCTAGAGGGGTTGCTATTTTGTTTCATGATAAGAATGTGATTGTAACGGATCATGTAGAATATGATGAAGAAGGGAGATTTATCATTTGGTTAGGACAGGTAAATGGTCAGTCATTTAAAATTGCAAATTTATATTCTCCGAATGCAAATGAAATAAGCTTTTTGAGTGAGTTTTTAAAAATTATTTCCAAACTAAAAGTGGGTAAGCTTATTATATGTGGGGATCTGAATATGGTCCTGGACATAAAAATTGATAGGAGCTTAAGGACGAGCGATTTGGCTCTGGAAAGACTGTCTAGAAGATTTAATGAGATATTGTTGAAATACAAACTATATGACTCTTGGAGGCTAAAAAATCCTGAGGTCCGGGGCTATACTTATTATTCTCAGAGACATAGTATATACACAAGGATTGATTTCATACTGGTTGACATAGAGACATGGAGAGAAGTGGATGATGTGGAGGTAGGGGTTATATCATGGTCAGACCACGCCCTGGTAAAAATAGTACTGCAAGGTCGGGGGACTAGCAATGGAACAAAAAGAGAAAATATTAACTCAGAAGTATTTTATACAATAGAAGAAAAAAAAGAAATTAAGGAAGTAATTGAAGAGTTCTTTAGAGTTAACAGTGGCTCTATAACCTCAGATTTAAGTATTTGGAATGCGCACAAAGCGTATATGAGGGTTTATTCTGAAAACAAGAACGATTAAGAAGAGGAGGGCCAGGGGGAAATCGCTGCATGATTTATATTTAGAACTCTACAAGTTATCATATGCCAACAAAAAAAGCCAGGATAACATGTTGACGGAACAGATCTATAGGATACAAGCACAGATAAATATGATCTTACAAAGTCAAATAGATAAGAAGTTAAAGGAGCTAAAAATAAAAAATTATCATCTAGGTAATAAAGCAAATAAATCACTAGTGGATCTTATTGGGAAAAAGCGAAGCAACAAAAGGATAGTGAAATTCCTCGATGCCAAAGGAATTATGAAAAAGGATCCTATTGAAATAGGTAGAATTGCGGCGGAGTATTATAGCACCTTGTATAATCTGGAAAAGAAACCAGGGGGGGTTAAACCTGATAAAGGGCAAATACAGGATTTGTTTAAAAAGTTGAATCTAAAAAATTTTTCCGAGGAGCAAAAGGAACTACTAAATGGGAAGATTTTAGTGGAGGAAATCGAGAATTGTGTGTCCGGTTTAAATGTCCAAAAATCCCCAAGACCAGATGGGTTCCCGATACTGTATTATAAACAATTCTTACCAGAATTGGGGGCTCATATGGTAAAAGCATTTAACAAAATTAAAGACGTAGGATGGGACAGATAATCTGCGAAAGCTTATCGATATATTGGCACATGCTAAAGATAATAAAATCCCGTTGGTGGCAGTAGGGTTAGATGCGGAAAAAGCCTTTGATTGGCTCAACTGGGAGTTTATCAAGTGTACTTTAGAAGAAATTGGATTGGGCAAATTCGGGTCAAGTGCGATTATGGCGCTATACTCTAACCCTTCAGCCTTCATAAAAGGTACAGACTTTCAGTCGGAATTGTTTGAGATTAGCAATGGGACGAGACAAGGATGCCCGCTATCACCAATGATCTTCAATTTGTGTATAGAAGTGCTGGCTCAAATGATAAGGAAGAATGATAGGATAAGAGGAATCATATGTGGAGCTATAGAATCGAAGATCACTCTATTCGCAGATGATGCAGTTGTAGTCTTATTAGAGCCACTAGAATCATTGGTGTATCTCATGAAGGAATTAAAAACTTTTGGTTGCCTATCATATTATAAAATTAATTCTTCCAAATCAGAGGTTATCTGGCTAAATGTGAACTTAGAAACTAAAACCTTGTTACGAGAGAAATTCCCATTTAGATGGGAGCAGAATAAAATAGAACATTTGGGAATAGAGTTGACTCTGTGTTTTGCTTCCATGTTAAAGAATAACTTGGAAATAACTTTTGTTTCAGTGTGCAAACTACTCAAGTCATGGGAGAGGCTAAACCTAACCTGGTCAGGCAAAATCGTATGTGTTAAGATGTTCATTTTACCAAAACTTACTTATGTTTTAAGAGCAATCCCTCTATTTATATCCAGAGGAAGTATTACTAAATTTCAGAAAGTGGAAGATCATTTTATATATAAAGGAAATAGGGTTAGAGTCAGTAAAGACCAAGTAAATAAAAAGTATATAGAAGTTGGATTAGGGGCAATCAACCTCTGGAAGTATGCAGAGGCTATAAAATTGTACCACTTTCTGAGATGGACGGAAGGAGTGGAAGGACCCAAGTTTGTCCAGTTAGAAGAAGCATTAAGCCCCAAAATAGTTCTGCAGCAAGCTCTATGGTATAAGAAATCGTCCAACTTTAAGACTCAGATAGAGTTAAGAATAGGGAAACAATGTTGGGCTAGTTGGCTCAAAATGAACTCAAAATTGAAGTTGCTCCCTTTTCCATCTCCATTAACACCACTGGAAGTAATTTATGATATTCACCCCGAAATAGATAAGGTAGAGTGGGGGAAATGGGGTATTGACAAAATTAAGGATTTAATCAGAAATGAGGGCTTTATTAAATTTGAGGAACTGAGGAGAGTGAAAGAGGTCCCAATATCAATGTGGCTGCAATTTCTGACCCTTAAGAAGATATTAACAAAAGAAGGTTTTGATGTAAGATCAGTCAGGGATTTGACACCTCTCGAAAAATTCCTGTCCTTAAGAACAAGTAATAAGAGTTCAGTGTCGAAATGCTTAAAAATTTTAGACGAGTACAGAAGTTCTGGAAAATCTGTAGCCATGGAAAGCTGGGAAACTGATTTTAGAATTAAGAAAAATTTGGAGGACTGGGGAAAAGTGTATCGGCTAACAAAAGATAACTTGATTGTATAACTTACAGAGAAATCCACTTTAAAATTACACAAAAATGGTACATAGTTCCAGAGCTTCTGTCTAAAATAGATCCAAGCAAATATAGTGAGCTGTGTTGGAGAGGGTGCTCGGAAATAGGCACCCAAAGCCACATGTGGTGGAAATGTGTTAAGATCAAAGGGCTTTGGGAAAGGTGTGTCACCAAGTTGGTGGGTATGGGATGTAAGGAAGTTACCTTAAACCCAGAAGCTTTTCTATTACATATCTTTCCAAGGCAATGGTCTAGTGAAACAATTGGGATAGTGGTGCAGGTTCTCATGGCAATTAAATGGTGGATTGTACGGAGATGGAGAAGTGGGGAATTGCCTAAATGGAATGAGATTTGTAGTACTATGGAAAGGAATAAACAGTATGAAATGGAATATTTAAGTTTTGAATCCAAGTTAAGATTATCAGTGGTTAAGAAATGGGCAAGATGGGACAAAGAACTGTTTGCCGGGCCTTTCTGTTAATAGATATATATTTTTTTATTGTTGTTGTATTTGTTGCCTTTAGCGAAGTTACTTTAATTATATAATAGGTTTCGGGTATTGCCTCCTTCTGTAAATAATGAGAATATTGCCAAGGGGTGGGTGGGGGGTTTGTAGGTGGGTGATTGTGTATGATTTAGATGTAAGTATTGTTTTACTGTATGTATTTTATTTTGGTTGTCTGTTTCTAAAAACAATAAAAAAATTAAAATATGAAAAAAAATTAAATAAATATAATGATTAATAATAAAATATAAGGAAATTACTTTCAAAGTAATACTTTTAACTTGCTAGCATTAGTATGCCTTTGTATTATTTTATTAAAACTTTGTTTGCTAAACATATTATTTGATTTTAAATTATAATTATTTTGCATACCATGTTAATTTATTTTTAATTTAATCCGGATACTTATTTTTGTTTTTTATTTTGCTATATATATGTGTATATGTTATTTATTTACTTATTTATTTATATGTATTTATTTTATTTATGTTTTATATTTATTATTATTATATTAATGACTTTTATAGATAAAGATGGTATTCTAATTACTTATTTTAAGTTTTCTTATCTTTGATCAAAAGTTGTTATTTTTTTAAAAAAATTGTATTTAGTTTTATTAGTAATTCTTTCAAATGAATACTATATATATAGATTCTTCTGTTAAACTTTTGTATCCTATTCATATATTAAATCTAGGTGTTTTTCATAAGAGGTTGTTTTCAAATGAATGCTGTATATGTAAATTCTTCATTTAAACCCTGTGTTTTTTTGTATCCAATTGAAATATCCATTTTGCCTCTTGACACAGTAGGTGTTTATCCCAATCTCCTCTTCTTGCTGTTTTTGGTATGTGGTCAATACCTATGAATTTCAAACAGTATGGATTATTGTTGTGATGATGACGTACATGTTTTGCTATTGAGGTATCTTTTAAATTTAAAACATCATTGACATGTTCTAATACACAGATCTTAACTGTCTTTTGGTTTTGCCTGTGTATTTTTTATTACATGAGCAAATTATTTGGTAGATAACGCCTTCAGTTAGACAATTTATATTGTGTCTTATCTTATAATTCTTTAATCCTGTTCCATCTTGAAATTCTGTGGTTTTTAATAAAAATGGACATGCTTTACATTTGCCGCATGCTTTACATCCTTTTGATACTTCATCCAGATCTCTGTCTAATTTCAAGATGTTCCAGTGTTTTTGCAATATAGATCTTATTTGTTGGGATTGACTTGAGAAGTTTGTGATGAATCGTATAGGTTGTTGTTTTTTGTCTCTTTTATTTTCAACCAATAGTTGATTTCTATCCTGTGTTAAGGCCCTATGGTATGCTTTCTTCAACACTTTTTTTGTGTATCCTCTTTGAATGAATCTTTCCTGTAGTTCTTTAGCTTGTATTTTGAATTCTTGTTGACTGCTACAGTTTCTTTTTATACGTAAATACTGGCCTGTTGGTATGGCTTTCTTTGTGGAAATTGGATGGTGACTCTTCCAATGTAACAACGAGTTTGTTGCTGTTGTTTTTCTATAAGTTCTTGTTGCTAGTTCTTTTTTGGAATTTACATAGATGCTTAAATCAAGGAATGTCACTATTTCTTTATTGAACTCATATGCTAATTTTAAATTTTGTTCATTATTATTCAATTTTTTTATGAACTCTTTGAGTTCTTCTTCAGAGCCTGACCATATGACCAATATATCGTCAATGAATCTTATCCATAGTTCTATTTTTTGTGTATAAGATTCATTGTTTTCTGAGAATACTATATTATTTTCCCAGTGGCCTAAATATAAATTTGCGTAGTTAGGGGCACACGGCGTCCCCATTGCCGTGCCCCTAATCTGTTTATACCATTGTTTGTTGAAGATAAAATAATTGTTATCCAAAACAAATTCTAATAATGTTATGGTAAATATATTTTGATAATCCACTCCTTTAGAATCTAGGTATGCTTTCACCGCTTGTAATCCATGTTCATGTTTAATGCTTGTGTAGAGTGATTCTACATCCATTGTTACCAGTAGGGAATTGTTTTGTATTGTTATTCCATCTATTCTCCTCAATGTGTCTTTTGTGTCTTTGACAAATGATGGCAGAGTTGTTACATATTGCTTTAGAATTTCATCTATATATACACTTGGATTTTGGGTTATGCCGTTTATCCCTGACACAATGGGTCTTCCGGGGGGATTTTTTAGGCTTTTATGTATTTTTGGTATAGAATATAATGTGGGTATAGTTGGTCTTCTGTTTATAAGGAATTTCTTTTCTATTGTTGTTATTAATTCCATTTCTTTTGCTTCTTCCACTATTCTTTCTAACCTTTTTATACATTCATCTGTTGGATCCTCGTTAAGTTTCAGATAACATTCTTTATCATCTAGTCATTTTTGAGTTGTTGCTATATAGTCTGTGGTATTTAATACCACTATATTGCCTCCTTTATCTGAAGGCTTTATAATGATATTTTCATTTTTCTGTAATTCTTTTAATGCTTGTTGTTCTTTTCTACTCAAATTATTACTTGATGTATATTTAGGAGTATTTTTATCCAATTCTTTAAGTTCTTTTGTTACTAGTTCCACAAAGATTTCTAGTGGTGGACAGAGTGAGAAGTTTGGTGTAAACTTACTAGGTATATACACTCTCCCTTTTTTCTCTTCGTTTTCTCTTTGTTGTTTTTCAAAGTCTTTTAGGCATTCTTGTTCTCTGTTTGTTAAACCTATTTGACTTAGGTATTTCTGTCTTGTTGAATTGTGATATTTGTGAATTGCCAACTTTCGGGCAAATAAATTAAGATCTTTTACTTGTTCAAACAGTTGAAATCTCGCTGTTGGTGAGAATGTTAGGCCTAGACTTAATACTCTTGTTTGTTCTTTATTTAAGGGAGATTTGGATGAATTATATACTTGTAAGTTATCATATTGATTAGTCTTTATTGTGGTTGTTGAGGATTCCAAACTCTCTTGTCTTTTGGTTCTCTGAGTGGCATTTGATTGTTCTTTCTTTTGGTTCCTATGGATAAAAAACTTCTCTCATTTCTATTGGCATTAGTTCTTTTTTTAGAGGAGGTATCACTTATTTCATTGTCAGAAGGTTCTGTGTCAGTTGCACTACTCTGACGTGAGTATCTTTGTTGTGAATAAATCTTTTTTTGCACTGTTTGGTAAGCTTTACCATTTTCAAAGTCTTTTGTGTCTCTTATGAAGTTTTTCCTTTTTCTCTTTTTTAACTCATCCTTGAATGCATTGATTTCTCTTGTGAGCTTTTCTTGTAACTCTATAAATTCTTTTTGTGTCTCATATTTTCTACATTGTTCTTTTAATTTTAAAATGTTGTTATTAGTTTCTTCCAACAGTACTTTTTCTTTGGTTATAATCAGCCTCATTAGCTCTAAAGAGCATGTTGTCATTATGTTTTCACATTGTTGTGTGAATTCCCTATCTTGTATATAATTAGGTGGGTTTAGCCTTACTCTCAATCCTCTTGGTACTATTGCATTTTTTATGTAGTTACTTAAACTTGTAATTTCCCACCACTTTTGTAACTGTATTTTTTGTTTATGTAATAATTGGCTTTGTATTTCTTTAAATGTTAAATCTTTTATTCTATATTCTCGTGTTAAGTTCATTTGAAATACCTCTTCTGCCTCTGCAGTTAGTAGGCCAAAGTCAAACATTCCTTCTGAATTCATTTTATATCTTATAGATCAAGAATGGGATTTTCTCCCTGCAGTTACTTATAATACTCAAAAAAATGATCTTTGTTTAGTTTTTAGGCCTAGGTGTTATTACTTAAATGCGTACCAAAATATTGTCCTGTGGATTCTATTTAGGAATCCTTGAACAACCAACCAAGGTTGTACAGAAACACCTTTTATGCAGCCTTTATTTTAATTATTATTGCCACATACTAATTTTAAAAAATTCAATCTTTATTTGTACATTTAAAATGTTGTTAAAAATGCAACGATTAAAAAAAATCATGTTAAACCCAAGGGGCCTCATTCTATTAGCGGCCGCAGCCGTTGCGGGGCAACAAGGACCGGCCGCAAGCTATTCGGCTATTCTATTCCCCTTGCGGCCGGTGCCTTGCTATCTCTTGCGGCCGCTTGCGCCGGAGGGAATCCTTTGATCTAAAACGGCCGCAAGGAAATCGGCCGTAAGAAAATCCTATTTGCAATTCAATTGCTCCGGGAACCCTCTCAGCAAGGCTAAAAGCGAGCCGCAGCTTACTTGAAGGAAAGAGGTCCCGCTAGCACCAATTAAGCACGAAATATAGCCCAAATAAAGCCATCCTGCACTTTGAGAAGACTATAAAGTGATTTTAGGTGTCAGCAAAAATAGCACAAAATTCCCCTATACTCAAATCCGTAAAATATTATTTTTTTTAATATACGTCAAATATCCATGTAAAAAGTCCATAGGGCTTGGAGCACCTCAGACCCGCCCACGCGGCAGCCGGAAAATAAACAGTTAATTTGAACTCGGGTTTGGGCTGATGTGCAAGCTTGAGAGTGGGTTACTTTTAATCCTCATGTCCCCCAATATGATCCCTAGCATTTACAGAGCTGTACAGTGCAGGCTTGAATTTATTTTTGAGTTTTAAGTTTTCAGAGCTTACGGCCGGTAGCAAGATTTACGGCCGGCCGTAAGAGGAGATCCTTGAGGGCCGTTTAATTGAATTGCAAGGTAACGGGACCCCCGCAAGGAATCGCAGCCTTACGGACGGTTTATGGCCGATAATAGAATGAGGCCCAAGGTGTTTAATCCTTTGGGTTTTTTGACGTCCAGCAAATTATTAGAGGTTTATTTAAGTTTTATTTTTGTTGTTATTATATTCTTTGCTTTGATCACAGCTTTTTTATTTAATTACTTTATTATGCTCAAGACAATAAAAGATTTGGTTTTTCAATTCAATTGTATTTGTGTATTTTTGGTTATGTTTCCTTAGTCAAATCTTTATCAGGTACCCTGGATTTTAATTTACATAAGATTACATTTTTTACATTAGATTAAGATAAGGTTTTATAATCCTTTTGTCTGTTGTATAGTTTTGTTTATTCATACAGCACTTCACTGGAGTATATGTTTTAAGTGCCTTTGCATTTCTTTTGTGTTAATCTTTTATCCTGTTTATTTATGTTAATTCGGAATTCTATTACTTAAAGTGCATTATAATTCAAGTTGTGTTATTCAAAAATTCTTATCTTAAAGTGCTTGTGCTATTTGACTTAGTGCTTATTTCTTCTTATATTACCCTTTTGCCTCATGACTGTTAGTCTATCACAGTCACTACTTTACCTTATTCATTTATAGTGCTAATGCTGTGCTATTTTTAAAAAAAGTATACACTCCTGATTATGCTGTTTCTTAAACTATATATTACCTTAATGCTTCTGTCTATTGTTTTTTAGAAGGAGGTTATGTCCTCCTTTTTCTTCAGTTTTTTTGCTTTAATTATGCTTTTACTCCTTTTTCCTTTTTTTTCCTTTTCTATTTCCTTATTCTTGTATATTACTCTATTGTTACTATATTGAGACTTTGTGGTGAAGGAATTGGCTTTCTATCTTTCTTTTAAGTTAGTAGTGGACCTGGAGCTTTAGAGCTGTATCTATCATGCTCCACGCTATATTGGCGTGGTCTGCGCTGTGATCGCGCTTACTGATGACGTCACAATCTCCCAACGCGCGTTTCGTGAGGCTCTATCAGTCTCTCACTCATCAGGGGCACAGTGCTGCCTTCTCTGTGGAGCTATTTATAGTTTCTATGGCAATTAGTTAACTCTTTGTGTTCCTGAATGTTTTTGTGCATGCTTTATTTTCATATGTTGCTTTTGGCTTTCTTTTTATCTATATTATCTTTATATTATTTAAATAAGTATAATGATTTTGAGTAAGGACATTACTTTCAAAGTAATACTTTTAACTTGCTAGCATTAGTATGCCTTTGTATTATTTTATTAAAACTTTGTTTGCTAAACATATTATTTGATTTTAAATTATAATTATTTTGCATACCATGTTAATTTATTTTTTATCTAATCCGGATACTTATTTTTGTTTTTTATTTTGCTATATATATGTGTATATGTTATTTATTTACTTATTTATTTATATGTATTTATTTTATTTATGTTTTATATTTATTATTATTATATTAATGACTTTTATAGGTAAAGATGGTATTCTAATTACTTCTTTTAAGTTTTCTTATCTTTGATCAAAAGTTGTTATTTTTTTTTTTAAATTATATTTTGTTTTATTAGTAATTCTTTCAAATGAATACTATATATATAGATTCTTCTGTTAAACTTTTGTATCCTATTCATATATTAAATCTAGGTGTTTTTCATAAGAGGTTGTTTTCAAATGAATGCTGTATATGTAAATTCTTCATTTAAACCCTGTGTTTTTTTTGTATCCAATTGAAATATCCATTTTGCCTCTTGACACAGTAGTTGTTTATCCCAATCTCCTCTTCTTGCTGACTAAGGAAACATAACCAAAAATACACAAATACAATTGAATTGAAAAAACAATTTTTTTTTTGACTTGAGCATAATAAAGTAATTAAATAAAAAAGCTGTGATCAAAGCTAAGAATATAATAACAACAAAAATAAAACTTAAATAAACCTCTAATAATTTGCTGGACGTCAAAAAACCCAAAGGATTAAACACCTTGGCCCTCATTCAATTGCGATTTGGCCAATTGAATAGGGGTCTAAATAAGTAAATAAGTTTTTAGTTAGTTAAAACCTTGCTTTTGAATAGATGCTTACTAACTAAAAACTTATTTTAAAAAAATATGTTATGTGCTTATTTAGACCCCTATTCAATTGGCCAAATCGCAATTGAATGAGGGCCCTTGGGTTTAACATGATTTTTTTAATCGTTGCATTTTTAACAACATTTTAAATGTACAAATAAAGATTGAATTTTTTAAAATTAGAATGTGGCAATAATAATTAAAATAAAGGCTGCATAAAAGGTGTTTCTGTACAACCTTGGTTGGTTGTTCAAGGATTCCTAAATAGAATCCACAGGACAATATTTTGGTACGCATTTAAGTAATAACACCTAGGCCTAAAAACTAAACAAAGATCATTTTTTTGAGTATTATAAGTAACTGCAGGGAGAAAATTACATTCTTGATCTATAAGATATAAAAAGAATTCAGAAGGAATGTTTGACTTTGGCCTACTAACTGCAGAGGCAGAAGAGGTATTTCAAATGAACTTAACACGAGAATATAGAATAAAAGATTTAACATTTAAAGAAATACAAAGCCAATTATTACATAAACAAAAAATACAGTTACAAAAGTGGTGGGAAATTACAAGTTTAAGTAACTACATAAAAAATGCAATAGTACCAAGAGGATTGAGAGTAAGGCTAAACCCACCTAATTATATACAAGATAGTGAATTCACACAACAATGGGAAAAAATAATGACAACATGCTCTTTAGAGCTAATGAGGCTGATTATAATCAAAGAAAAAGTACTGTTGGAAGAAACTAATAACAACATTTTAAAATTAAAAGAACAATGTAGAAAATATGAGACACAAAAAGAATTTATAGAGTTACAAGAAAAGCTCACAAGAGAAATCAATGCATTCAAGGATGAGTTAAAAAAGAGAAAAAGGAAAAACTTCATAAGAGACACAAAAGACTTGGAAAATGGTAAAGCTTACCAAACAGTGCAAAAAAAGATTTATTCACAACAAAGATACTCACGTCAGAGTAGTGCAACTGACACAGAACCTTCTGACAATGAAATAAGTGATATCTCCTCTAAAAAAAGAACTAATGCCAATAGAAATGAGAGAAGTTTTTTATCCATAGGAACCAAAAGAAAGAACAATCAAATGCCACTCAGAGAACCAAAAGACAAGAGAGTTTGGAATCTTTAACAACCACAATAAAGACTAATCAATATGATAACTTACAAGTATATAATTTATCCAAATCTCCCTTAAATAAAGAACAAACAAGAGTATTAAGTCTAGGCCTAACATTCTCACCAACAGCGAGATTTCAACTGTTTGAACAAGTAAAAGATCTTAATTTATTTGCCCGAAAGTTGGCAATTCACAAATATCACAATTCAACAAGACAGAAATACCTAAGTCAAATAGGTTTAACAAACAGAGAACAAGAATGCCTAAAAGACTTTGAAAAACAACAAAGAGAAAACGAAGAGAAAAAAGGGAGAGTGTATATACCTAGTAAGTTTACACCAAACTTCTCACTCTGTCCACCACTAGAAATCTTTGTGGAACTAGTAACAAAAGAACTTAAAGAATTGGATAAAAATACTCCTAAATATACATCAAGTAATAATTTTAGTAGAAAAGAACAACAAGCATTAAAAGAATTACAGAAAAATGAAAATATCATTATAAAGCCTTCAGATAAAGGAGGCAATATAGTGGTATTAAATACCACAGACTATATGGTAAAAGATACCTCAATAGCAAAACATGTACGTCATCATCACAACAATAATCCATACTGTTTGAAATTCATAGGTATTGACCACATACCAAAAACAGCAAGAAGAGGAGATTGGGATAAACACCTACTGTGTCAAGAGGCAAAATGGATATTTCAATTGGATACAAAAAAACACAGGGTTTAAATGAAGAATTTACATATACAGCATTCATTTGAAAACAACCTCTTATGAAAAACACCTAGATTTAATATATGAATAGGATACAAAAGTTTAACAGAAGAATCTATATATATAGTATTCATTTGAAAGAATTTCTAATAAAACAAAATACAATTTTGTTTTTAAAATAACAACTTTTGATCAAAGATAAGAAAACTTAAAATAAGTAATTAGAATACCATCTTTATCTATAAAAGGCATTAATATAATAATAATAAATATAAAACATAAATAAAATAAATACATATAAATAAATAAGTAAATAAATAACATATACACATATATATAGCAAAATAAAAAACAAAAATAAGTATCCGGATAAGATAAAAAATAAATTAACATGGTATGCAAAATAATTAGTTTTAATAAAATAATACAAAGGCATACTAATGCTAGCAAGTTAAAAGTATTACTTTGAAAGTAATTTCCTTACTCAAAATCATTATACTTATTTAAATAATATAAAGATAATATAGGAAAAAAGAAAGCCAAAAGCAACATATGAAAATAAAGCATGCACAAAAACATTCAGGAACACAAAGAGTTAACTAACTGCCATAGAAACTATGGAACACAAAAAGTTAACTAATTGCCATAGAAACTATAAATAGCTCCACAGAGAAGGCAGCACTGTGCCCCTGATGAGTGAGAGACTGATAGAGCCTCATGAAAAGAGCGTCGGGAGATTGTGACGTCATCAGTAAGCGCGATCACAGCGCAGACCACGCCAATATAGCGTGGAGCATGATAGATACAGCTCTAAAGCTCCAGGTCCACTACTAACTTAAAAGAAAGATAGAAAGCCAATTCCTTCACCACAAAGTCTCAATATAGTAACAATAGAGTAATATACAAGAATAAGGAAATAGAAAAGTAAGAAAAAGGAAAAAGGAGTAAAAGCATAATTAAAGCAAAAAAACTGAAGAAAAAGGAGGACATAACCTCCTTCTCAAAAACAATAGACAGAAGCATTAAGGTAATATATAGTTTAAGAAACAGCATAATCAGGAGTGTATACTTTTTTTAAAAATAGCACAGCATTAGCACTATAAATGAATAAGGTAAAGTAGTGACTGTGATAGACTAACAGTCACGAGGCAAAAGGGTAATATAAGAAGAAATAAGCACTAAGTCAAATAGCACAAGCACTTTAAGATAAGAATTTTTGAATAACACAACTTGAATTATAATGCACTTTAAGTAATAGAATTCCGAATTAACATAAATAAACAGGATAAAAGATTAACACAAAAGAAATGCAAAGGCACTTAAAACATATACTCCAGTGAAGTGCTGTATGAATAAACAAAACTATACAACAGACAAAAGGATTATAAAACCTTATCTTAATCTAATGTAAAAAATGTAATCTTATGTAAATTAAAATCCAGGGTACCTGATAAAGATTTGACTAAGGAAACATAACCAAAAATACACAAATACAATTGAATTGAAAAACCAAATCTTTTATTGACTTGAGCATAATAAAGTAATTAAATAAAAAAGCTGTGATCAAAGCAAAGAATATAATAACAACAAAAATAAAACTTAAATAAACCTCTAATAATTTGCTGGACGTCAAAAAACCCAAAGGATTAAACACCTTGGGCCTCATTCTATTATCGGCCATAAACCGTCCGTTAGGCTGCGATTCCTTGCGGGGGTCCCGTTACCTTGCAATTCAATTAAACGGCCCTCAAGGATCTCCTCTTACGGCCGGCCGTAAATCTTGCTACCGGCCGTAAGCTCTGAAAACTTAAAACTCAAAAATAAATTCAAGCCTGCACTGTACAGCTCTGTAAATGCTAGGGATCATATTGGGGGACATGAGGATTAAAAGTAACCCACTCTCAAGCTTGCACATCAGCCCAAACCCGAGTTCAAATTAACTGTTTATTTTCCGGCTGCGGCGTGGGCGGGTCTGAGGTGCTCCAAGCCCTATGGACTTTTTACATGGATATTTGACGTATATTAAAAAAAATAATATTTTACGGATTTGAGTATAGGGGAATTTTGTGCTATTTTTGCTGACACCTAAAATCCCTTTATAGTCTTCTCAAAGTGCAGGATGGCTTTATTTGGGCTATATTTCGTGCTTAATTGGTGCTAGCGGGACCTCTTTCCTTCAAGTAAGCTGCGGCTCGCTTTTAGCCTTGCTGAGAGGGTTCCCGGAGCAATTGAATTGCAAATAGGATTTTCTTACGGCCGATTTCCTTGCGGCCGTTTTAGATCAAAGGATTCCCTCCGGCGCGAGCGGCCGCAAGAGATAGCAAGGCACCGGCCGCAAGGGGAATAGAATAGCCGAATAGCTTGCGGCCGGACCTTGCGGACCCGCAACGGCTGCGGCCGCTAATAGAATGAGGCCCCTTGGGTTTAACATGATTTTTTTAATCGTTGCATTTTTAACAACATTTTAAATGTACAAATAAAGATTGAATTTTTTAAAATTAGTATGTGGCAATAATAATTAAAATAAAGGCTGCATAAAAGGTGTTTCTGTACAACCTTGGTTGGTTGTTCAAGGATTCCTAAATAGAATCCACAGGACAATATTTTGGTACACATCTTTAGCCACGCATTAACCTCCCTAAGCTCCTTCTGTCTCCCTGGGCTACCACGTGGCACTCATATTATCTCAGAAAATACTACATTGGAGGTCCTTACCTTAAGCTTATTCCCTAATTCTCTAAAATCATTCTTTAGGACACTCCATCTTCCCCTAACATTGTAATTGGTACCAACATGTACCAAGACCGCCGGCTCGTTTCCTGCCCCTCCCAATAATTCATCTACCTGATCCACAAAATGCCAAACCTGAGCACCCGGGAGTCCCCTATCACCAAAACCTGTCTGTTGCTCTGCCTAAACAGCCCTCCCACTCCTCCAGTAGAACTGTTCTCCCGGGCTATTAGAGGGAACAGCTCAATCTGGCATTGCCTTTACTGAATGGACATTCCCAACAGTTTCCCTCAATCTGTTCGTGCTTGCCAACTCAGTATTGGCCTGCCTCCTGTTCCCCCTGCTTCCCTTCGAACTTTAATCCAACTACCAGCTACATCTCTGGACATCCTCACTAGCCCCAGTTCCATCCCCCATGCTAGGCCCAGCTAAAATGTGTTCTGTGAGCACCAACCCGTTTCCAGTGTAATATCAGTAAGTGCTGCAATTCTCCTTTCCAGTTCTCCAATCTGAGCTTCCAGAGAGGCCACATGCTCACACCTCTCATATAGGTATGAACTCTGGATCATCTGTTTCAGTAGTGCATACATATGACAGGATGTACACTGAGTAAGGTCGCCACTGGACTGACTCTTAATTCCAAAAAAAAAATACTACAATTTGACATTTTCTTTGAACTCCCTCCTGCAAACAGTCACACCAAAGGCCCAAATGTATATGCAATTTTAACCCAGGTAAAAACATTCCCCTCTCACCTGTACCAAATCACTGCGCACAGCCAGTAAACACACTTTACTTGTCTGAGTAAATCAGATGCAGTCACACACTAGTCCCAAACTTATTGCATATGCAAGTTTAACCCAGACAAAAACACTCCCCTCTCACCTGCACCATATGACTGCACACAGGGAATATACACACTTTACTTGTCTGAGCAAATCAGATGCAGTCACACACTAGGGCCCAAACTTACTGTTTATGCAAGTTTAACCCAGGCAAAAACACTCCCCTCTCACCTGTACCAAATCACTGCACCAGGAAATAACACACTTTACTTGTCTGAGTAAATCAGATTCAGTCACACACTAGGCCCAAGTGGTAAGTGTTTAAATGTTAAGTTTGGTATTTTTTCATGCAAACATTTTTTTTCATACACTATTATTTCTTCTCTATCAGATGCATTCATAATCCAGGAAAGTTACATATCCCTTTAAAAGATGAACTTTTATCCATTGAAAACCTCTTGGCACAAAAAGCTCCCCTGACAAAGACTTATATTGACCCTAGATGCATGTATATAAGTTATTCATATCCCCTCTTGGGCACCTTTTCTAGAGAAAATACATTTAATATGGTTAGCCTTTCATCATAGCCTTGTGTCTCATTTTACCTTTTTAATGTTGTTGTCATTTTCTGTACCCTTTCCAGCTCTAAGATGTCATTTTTACGAAGTGGTACCTAAAATTGTACTCCATATTCCAAATGCGGGCATACTAGGGATTTGTACAGTGGCAGAATTATATATGCCTCCCTTGCTTTTATACCCTTCTTAATACAGGCTATTAAATTTACTTGCCTTTGTAGATGCTGCTTAGCACTGAAAACTGAGAACTGTTAATTAGGTATTTCTCCACAAGCACTCCCAAAATCTATTTCAATCCCTGATACCTGTAGATTTGCACCATTAGAATTATAAACTGCATGCTTATTTTCCTTACCACATAACTTTATACTTATTTTTGTTATATCTCATCTGCCAATTAGCTATGTGTTATTCTAGTTATGCAAGTCCCTTTTGAGTGAAAGTACATCATTTTTTATTTGACTACTTGCATAATTTAGTGTCAATAGCAAAAATGGAGACATTACTTTCCAGTCCTACTTCTATATTATTAATAAATATGTTTAAGAGGAAAGGACCTAATACTGATCCCTGAGGACCCCCACTTACCACATTAGTCCAATCTGAGTACGTTTCATTTAAAACAACCATTTGCTTCCTGTCTTTTAGCCAGCTCTCAATCCATGAGCAGATATTTACTACAATTCCTGTATCCCTTAGTTTGCACAATAGTCTCCCATGTGGCACTGTATCAAAAGCCTTAGCAAAATCCCAAAAGACTACATCCACTGAGTTGCCTTGATCCAGGTTTCTACTAACCTCCTCATAGAAACTAATTTGATTTGTTTGACATGACCTATCCCTCATTAATCCATGTTGACTCCTACTTATAATCCTGTTCAAATAGACATATTCTTGCATATTATCCCTTATTACCCCTTCTAAAAGCTTCCCCACTACAGAAGTGAGGTTTACTGGTCTATAATTCCCCGGATTTGCTCTTGCTCCCTTTTTAAATATATGTATCACATTAGCTTTTCTCCAGTCATCTGGTAGAGACTCTGTGTGGAGTGAATCTTGAAAAATTAAATATAATGGTTTGGCTATTACAGAACCCAGTTCCCTCTGTACCCGTGGATGTATTCCATCAGGACCTGGGGCTTTATTAACATTTTTTTTTTCATCGGATTTTTATTACTTCCTGTGTTAACCAATTATCTGACAAAGGTAGTGTAGTAGTGTAGCCCCATTATGTTGCATTTTCCCAACCACTGGTTCCTCCTTTGTGTATAATGAAGAAAAGAACCTATATAGCTCATCTGCCTTTTCCTGGTCACTAATTCTCTGATGGCCTGTGTCACATTGTAATGTTCCTATAGCTTCCTTCCTCACCTTCTTCCCATTAATATACTTAAAAAATATTTTAGGCTTAGTCTTACTCTCTTTTGCATTACATTTTTAATTTTGTATTTTAGCCAGTCTAATAGCGCTTTTGCAATTATTGTTGATTTCCTTGTACTCCTGTAAAGCAGTCTCGTTTTTGTATAATTTAAATGCCTGTTTTTTACTCCGTATCTCGTTTTTGTATAATTTAAATGCCTGTTTTTTTACTCTGTATCTTGATCTTTAGATCATTGTTAAGCCACGTTTGATGTAATTTACTCATCTTACTTTTATTACCACATGGTATATGGCGATGTGTATGTATATTCAGTACTGATTTAAATGTTGTCCATTTATGTTCAGTATTTTTACCTGCCAGTTCTCTGTCCCAGTCTATACTTTGTATTGCTGCCCTTAGACCGTTAAAATCTGGCCTTTTAAAATTAAGAGTTTCGTTTGCCCCTTAAAATTTTGTTTTTTTTATTAAATCTCAAATGAGACTGTGTTGTGATCACTGTTTCCCAAAGATTGCCCTATTTCAACATTTGATACCATATCAATATCATTTGTGATTACTAAATCGAAGAAAGCTTCATTTCTAGTAGGCTCTTGTAAAACCTGGGACAGATAATGATCTCTGAGTGTACTCAAGAACCTGCTCCCCTTAGATGAACTGCTGGTCTCATTTATCCAGTTTATTTCAGGGTAGTTAAAATCTCCCATTATTAGAACTTGCACATGCTTAGCTGCATTTCCAATCTGTAACAATAATTGTATTTCCTCACTTTTAATTAATTATAGCATATTCCAACCAATAATATTTTGGAATTTGCTGCTCCACTATTTAACTCTACCCACAAACATTTAACATTACCGCTAGTTCCAGCATAAATATCTTCTGTAACTATAGGCTTAAATTCAGGCTTAACATACAGACAAATCCCTCCTCCCCTTTTACCACTGCCCGTATCTTTCCTAAACAGGTTATAACCATCCAGATTAACAGTCCAGTCATGAGATTCATCACACTATGTCTCGGTAATGCCTATTAAATCCCATTTTTCGTTAATTGCCAATAATTCTAGCTCTCCCATTTTTCCTGGCAAGCTTCTGGCATTAGTAAGCATGCATCTTATGTTATGAGTTTGTAGTTTTGAGGTGCCTGCCTCTGTACTTGAATTACTTAGTAATTGACTATACTAACCCTCCCCCATCTCCTTCCCCATGAGTAGTTAACTTATCCCTTATTCCCTCTACACTTTCTACCCCATTACTTCTATCTAGTCCCCTCCCCCACCTATTAGTTTAAAAACTCCCCCAGCCATTCTACCATCCTTTCCCCTAGCACAAAAGCTCCCTAATCACTAAGGTGCAATCCATCGCTGCTATAGAGATTGTACCGAAGTGAGAAGTCAGCCCAGTGCTCTAAAAACCCAAACCCCTCCTTAATGCACCACATCTTTAGCCACGCATTAAACTCCCTAAGCTCCTTCTGTCTCCCTGGGCTACCACGTGGCACTCATATTATCTCAGAAAATACTACATTGGAGGTCCTTACCTTAAGCTTATTCCCTAATTCTCTAAAATCAGTCTTTAGGACACTCCATCTTCCCCTAACATTGTACTTGGTACCAATATGTACCAAGACCGCCGGCTCGTTTCCTGCCCCTCCCAATAATTCATCTACCTGATCCACAAAATGCCAAACCTGAGCACCCAGGAGACAGCAAACTGTTTGATTTCTGGGATCTGGGTGACAAATCACCCTGTCTACCTTCCTAATAATAGAGTCCCCTACCACCAAAACCTGTCTGTTGCTCTGCCTAAACTGCCCTCCCACTCCTCCAGTAGAACTGTTCTCCTGGGCTATTAGAGGGAACAGCTCAATCTGGCATTGCCTTTACTGAATGGACATCCCCAACAGTTTCCCTCAATCTGGCAAATCTGTTCGTGCTTGCCAACTCAGTATTGGCCTGCCTCCTGTTCCCCCTGCTTCCCTTCGAACTTTAATCCAACTACCAGTTACATCTCTGGACATCCTCACTAGCCCCAGTTCCATCCCCCATGCTAGGCCCAGCTAAACTGTGCTCTGTGAGCACCAACCGTTTCCAGTGGAATATCAGTAAGTGCTGCAATTCTCCTTTCCAGTTCTCCAATCTGAGCTTCCAGGGAGGCCACATGCTTACACCTCTCATAGAGGTATGGACTCTGGATCATCTATTTCAGTAGTGCATACATATGACAGGATGTACATCGATTAAGGTCGCCACTGGACTGACTCTTAATTCCAAAAAAAAAAATACTACAATTTGACCCTTTTCTTTGAACTTCCTCCTGTAAACAGTCACACCCAAGGCCCAAATGTATATGTAATTTTAACCCAGGTAAAAACATTCCCCTCTCACTTGTACCAAATTACTGTGCACAGCCAGTAAACACACTTTACTTGTCTGAGTAAATCAGATGCAGTCACACACTAGTCCCAAACTTATTGCATATGCAAGTTTAACCCAGACAAAAACACTCCCCTCTCACCTGCAAAAAATCACTGCACACAGGGAATAAACACACTTTACTTGTCTGAGCAAATCAGATGCAGTCACACACTAGGGCCCAAACTTACTGTTTATGCAAGTTTAACCCAGGCAAAAACACTCCCCTCTCACCTGTACCAAATCACTGCACCAGGAAATAACACACTTTACTTGTCTGAGTAAATCAGATTCAGTCACACACTAGGCCCAAGTGGTAAGTGTTTAAATGTTCATTTTGGTATTTTTTCATGCAAACATTTTTTTTTCATATACTATTATTTCTTCTCTATCAGATGCATTCATAATCCAGGAAATTTACATGTCCCTTTAAGAGATGAACTTTTATCCATTGAAAACCTCTTGGCACAAAAAGCTCCCCTGGCAAAGACTTATATTGACCCTAGATGCATGTATATAAGTTATTCATATCCCCTCTTGGGCACCTTTTCTAGAGAAAATACATTTAATATGGTTAGCCTTTCGTCATAGCCTTGTGTCTCATTTTACCTTTTTAATGTTGTTGTCATTTTCTGTACCCTTTCCAGCTCTAAGATGTCATTTTTATGAAGTGGTACCTAAAATTGTACTCCATATTCCAAATGCTGGCATACTAGGGATTTGTATAGTGGCAGAATTATATTCGCCTCCCTTGCTTTTATACCCTTCTTAATACAGGCTATTAATTTACTTGCCTTTGTAGATGCTGCTTAGCACTGAAAACTGTTACATAGAACTGTTAATTAGGTATTTCTCCACAAGCACTCCCAAAATCTATTTCAATCCCTGATACCTGTAGATTTGCACCATTAGAATTATAAACTGCATGCTTATTTTCCTTACCACATAACTTTATACTTATTTTTGTTATATCTCATCTGCCAATTAGCTATGTGTTATTCTAGTTATGCAAGTCCCTTTTGAATGAAAGTACATCATTTTTTATTTGACTACTTGCATAATTTAGTGTCAATAGCAAAAAAGCATTACTTTCCAGTCCTACTTCTATATTATTAATAAATATGTTTAAAAGGAAAGGACCTAATACTGATCCCTGAGGACCCCCACTTACCACATTAGTCCAATCTGAGTATGTTTCATTTACAACAACCATTTGCTTCCTGTCTTTTAGCCAGCTCTCAATCCATGAGCAGATATTTACTGCAATTCCTGTATCCCTTAGTTTGCACAATAGTCTCCCATGTGGCACTGTATCAAAAGCCTTAGCAAAATCCCAAAAGACTACATCCACTGAGTTGCCTTGATCCAGGTTTCTACTAACCTCCTCATAGAAACTAATTTGATTTGTTTGACATGACCTATCCCTCATTAATCCATGTTGACTCCTACTTATAATCCTGTTCAAATAGACATATTCTTGCATATTATCCCTTATTAACCCTTCTAAAAGCTTCCCCACTACAGAAGTGAGGCTCACTGGTCTATAATTCCCCGGATTTGCTCTTGCTCCCTTTTTAAATATATGTATCACATAAGCTTTTCTCCAGTCATCTGGTAGAGACTCTGTGTGGTGTGAATCTTGAAGAATTAAATATAATGGGTTGGCTATTACAAAACACAGTTCCCTCTGTACCCGTGGATGTATTCTATCAGGACCCGGGGCTTTATTAACATTTATTTTTTCCAACGTATTTTGGATTACTTCCTGTGTTAACCAATTATCTGGCAAAGGTAGTGTAGTAGTGTAGCCCCATTATGTTGCATTTTCCCAACCACTGGTACCTCCTTTGTGTATAACGAAGAAAAGAACCTATATAGCTCATCTGCCTTTTCCTGGTCACTAATTCTCTGATGGCCTGTGTCACATTGTAATGTTCATATAGCTTCCTTCCTCACCTTCTTCCCATTAATATACTTAAAAAATATTTTAGGCTTAGTCTTACTCTCTTTTGCATTTAATTTTAAATGTATTTTAGCCAGGCTAATAGCGCTTTTGCAATTATTGTTGATTTCCTTGTACTCCTGTAAAGCAGTCTCATTTCTGTATAATTTAAATGCCTGTTTTTGATTACTTCCTGTTTTATCCAATTATTTGGCAAAGGTAGTGTAGCCCCATTATTTGCTGTGTCCCAACCGCTGGTACCTCCCTTGTGTATACCGAAGAAAATAACCTATTTAGCTCATCTGCCTTTTCTTGGTCACTATCAAACGGCCTGTGTCACATTGTAATGTTCCTATAGCTTCCTTCCTCGCCTTCTTCCCATTAATATACTTGCAATTCATTTTTCATTTTCTATTTTAGCCAGTCTAATCGCCCTTTTGCAAGCCTTGTTGATTTCCTTGTATTTCTGTAAAGCAGTCTCTGTCCCCTCTTGTTTGTATAATTTAAATGCCTGTTTATTACTCCGTATCTTGATCTTTAAATTGTTGTTAAGCCACATTGGATGGGATTTACTCCTTTTACTTTTATTCCCACACAGTATATGCCGATGTGTATGTATATTTAGTAAGGATTTAAATGTTGCCCATTTATGTTCAGTATTTTTACCTGCCAGTTCTCTGTCCCAGTCTATACTTTGTATTGCTGCCCTTAGACCGTTAAAATCTGGCCTTTTAAAATTAAGAGTTTCGTTTGCCCCTTAAAATTTTGTTTTTTTTATTAAATCTCAAATGAGACTGTGTTGTGATCACTGTTTCCCAAAGATTGCCCTATTTCAACATTTGATACCATATCAATATCATTTGTGATTACTAAATCGAAGAAAGCTTCATTTCTAGTAGGCTCTTGTAAAACCTGGGACAGATAGTGATCTCTGAGTGTACTCAAGAACCTGCTCCCCTTAGATGAACTGCTGGTCTCATTTATCCAGTTTATTTCAGGGTAGTTAAAATCTCCCATTCTTAGAACTTGCACATGCTTAGCTGCATTTCCAATCTGTAACAATAATTGTATTTCCTCACTTTTAATTAATTATAGCATATTCCAACCAATAATATTTTGGAAATTGCTGCTCCACTATTTTACTCTACCCACAAACATTTAACATTACCGCTAGTTCCAGCATAAATATCTTCTGTAACTATAGGCTTAAATTCAGGCTTAACATACAGACAAATCCCTCCTCCCCTTTTACCACTGCCCGTATCTTTCCTAAACAGGTTATAACCATCCAGATTAACAGTCCAGTCATGAGATTCATCACACTATGTCTCGGTAATGCCTATTAAATCCCATTTTTTGTTAATTGCCAATAATTCTAGCTCTCCCATTTTTCCTGGCAAGCTTCTGGCATTAGTAAGCATGCATCTTATGTTATGAGTTTGTAGTTTTGAGGTGCCTGCCTCTGTACTTGAATTACTTAGTAATTGACTATACTAACCCTCCCCCATCTCCTTCCCCATGAGTAGTTAACTCATCCCTTATTCCCTCTACACTTTCTACCCCATTACTTCTATCTAGTCTCCTCCCCCACCTATTAGTTTAAAAACTCCCCCAGCCATTCTACCATCCTTTCCCCTAGCACAAAAGCTCCCTAATCACTAAGGTGCAATCCATTGCTGCTATAGAGATTGTACCGAAGTGAGAAGTCAGCCCAGTGCTCTAAAAACCCAAACCCCTCCTTAATGCACCACATCTTTAGCCACGCATTAACCTCCCTAAGCTCCTTCTGTCTCCCTGGGCTACCACGTGGCACTTATATTATCTCAGAAAATACTACATTGGAGGTCCTTACCTTAAGCTTATTCCCTAATTCTCTAAAATCATTCTTTAGGACACTCCATCTTCCTCCAACATTGTAATTGTTACCAACATGTACCAAGACCGCCGGCTCGTTTCCTGCCCCTCCCAATAATTCATCTACCTGATCCACAAAATGCCAAACCTGAGCACCCGGGAGACAGCAAACTGTTCGATTGCTGGGATCTGGGTGACAAATCACCTTGTCTACCTTCCTAATAATAGAGTCCCCTACCACCAAAACCTGTCTGTTGCTCTGCCTAAACTGCCCTCCCACTCCTCCAGTAGAACTGTTCTCCTGGGCTATTAGAGGGAACAGCTCAATCTGGCATTGCCTTTACTGAATGGACATCCCCAACAGTTTCCCTCAATCTGGCAAATCTGTTCGTGCTTGCCAACTCAGTATTGGCCTGCCTCCTGTTCCCCCTGCTTCCCTTCGAACTTTAATCCAACTACCAGCTACATCTCTGGACATCCTCACTAGCCCCAGTTCCATCCCCCATGCTAGGCCCAGCTAAACTGTGCTCTGTGAGCACCAACCGTTTCCAGTGGAATATCAGTAAGTGCTGAAATTCTCCTTTCCAGTTCTCCAATCTGAGCTTCCAGAGAGGCCACATGCTCACACCTCTCATAGAGGTATGGACTCTGGATCATCTGTTTCAGTAGTGCATACATATGACAGGATGTACACTGAGTAAGGTCGCCACTGGACTGACTCTTAATTCCAAAAAAAAAATACTACAATTTGACCCTTTTCTTTGAACTCCCTCCTGTAAACAGTCACACCCAAGGCCCAAATGTATATGCAATTTTAACCCAGGTAAAAACATTCCCCTCTCACCTGTACCAAATCACTGCGCACAGCCAGTAAACACACTTTACTTGTCTGAGTAAATCAGATGCAGTCACACACTAGTCCCAAACTTATTGCATATGCAAGTTTTTTTTTATGTTTGCCTTCCTCTGGATCAATTAACAATAATTAACAATTAACAATAATAATAAATAGTCCAAATTAAAAAGATCAATAGAGATCTAAAAAGGTTGAACTTGTGGACTAACTCTTTATTCATTCTCCAATACTATACTATTAATAATTATTTAATCAATAATTTAATTAATAACTAATCCGCATATTGCAGATCAGAGGAGATCTTAACAGGTTGAACTTGATGGACTGAAAGTCTTTTTTCAACCTTAATTACTATGTAACTATGTAACTATGTAACCCAGACAAAAACACACCCCTCTCACCTGCACCAAATCACTGCACACAGGGGTAGTGGAACGTGAGGAGCTGTCAGGAGAGCGAGTGAGAGGCGGCCAAGAGCAGCAGGAGGAGCTTTAGTGAAGCGTGTGGGGCCACCAAGAGCAGCATCAGAGCATGAGGGGCCGCCAGGAGCAGCAGCCGGGGGAGCAATGTGTGAGACCTCCAGGAGCAGAAGCACGGGGAGCTGAGTACGGGACTGCCAGGAGCAGCAGCATAAGAAGCTGAGCATGAGGCTGAGAGGAGCAGCAGCAGGAGGAGCTGAGCATGAGGCTGACAAGAGCAGCAGGAGTGCTAAGTGTGAGGCTGCCAAAAAGCAACAGGAGAGCTGAGTGTGAGGCTGCCAAAATGCAGCAGGAGAGCGGAGTGTGAGGCTGCCTAAAGCAGCAGGAGAGCTGAGTGTGAGGCTGCCAAAAGCAGCAGGAGGAGGAGCATGAAATTGCAAGGAGAGGCAGTGGAGTTGATTGTGAGCAACAGAGAGGAAGAGCAAAGGCAAGCATAGGGCTGGGAGTGGAGTCCCAGAGATAGGAGAACAGGCAGGGAAGAGGGAACAGGTCTCACCAGGAGGTGGATGCAGTATGAACAGCATAGAGGTCCACTATGACAGTACATTGATGGCAGCTGGGGGTTAGATTAGGTTAGGATGTATTTAGGGTTTAGAGTTTCAGATCCTCACACAATTTCAGTTTATATATTAACCTGTTAAGTATCACTTATGCATTTATCCAGACATCTGGTAGAGACCCTGTGTTGAGTGAATCTTGAAAAATTCGATATAGTGGTTTGGCTATTACAGAGCGCAGTTCCCTCATTACCCTTGGAGACATTCCATCAGGACATGGGGTTTTATCAACATTTATTTTTTCCAACCCCTTTTGGATTTCATCCAGCGTTACACAATTATTTGGTGAAGGTAGGCCCCATTTTGTTGCAGTGTCCCAACCACTGGTACCTAACCTGTATATACAGAAGAAAATAACATATTTAGCTCATCTGCCTTTTCCTGGTCACTAATTATCAGACGGCCTGTTTCACACTGTAATGTTCCTTTAGCTTCCTTCCTCGCCTTCTTTCCATTGTTATATTAAAAAATCTTACTCTCCTTTGGAACTATCTTTTCATTTTCTATTTTAGCCAGTCTAATTGCACTTTTGCAAGACTTATTTACTTCCTAATACTAATAGAAAGCAGTCTCTTTTTTGTATAATTAAAATGCCTTTTTTTACTCTGTATCTTCATCTTTAAATCACTGTTAAGCCACATGGGATGTGATTTACTCTTTCTATTTTTATTTTCACATGGCATATGGTGATAAGTATGTATATTTAGTACGGATTTGGACATTGTCCATTTATGTTCAGTATTTTTACCTGTCAGTTCTTTGTCCTAATCTATATGTTGTATTGCTGCACTTAAAAGACCGTTAAAATCTGCCCTTTTAAAATTGAGCATTTTTGTTGGCCCCGTACAGTTCTGTATTTTTACTTCAATCTCAAATGAGTCTGTGTTGTGATCAATGTTTCCCAGGGGTACCCCTACTTCAACAGGTAATAGTATCAGTATTATTTGTCATGACTAAATCCAAGATAGCCTAATTTCTAGTGGGTTCTTGTATAATCTGGGACAGATTGGCAACTCAGTGGATGTAGTATTTTTGGATTTTGCAAAGGCTTTTGATACAGTGCCACATGGTAGACTATTGTGCAAACTAAGAGATACAGGAATTGCAGTAAATATCTGCTCATGGATTGAGAGCTGGCTAAAAGACAGGAAGCAAAGGGTTGTTGTAAATGGAACATACTCAGATTGGACTAATGTGGTAAGTGGGGTTCCTCAGGGTTCAGTATTAGGTCCTCTCCTTTTTAACATATTTATTATTGACTTAGAGGTAGGATTGGAGTGTGGTGTCTCCATTTTCGCTGATGACACAAAGTTGTGCAAGGTAATTAAATCAGATAATGATGTGCTTTCCCTCCAAAGGGATTTACATAAAATTGAGGAATGGGCAACTAAATGGCAGATGAGATTTAATAAGATTAAATGTAAAGTTATGCATCTGGGAAGGAAAAATAGCCATGCAATTTATAATCTTAATAGAGAAAATATAGGTGTATCAGATATTGAAAGGGATTTGGGAGTACTTGTGGACAACCACCCAGGCTTAGCATACAAACAAACCCCTCCTCCTCTTTTACCATTGCCCCTATCTTTCATAAATAGGATATGACCATCCAGATTAACAGTCCAGTCATGAGATTCATTCCACCATGTTTCAGCAATACCTATTAAATCCCATTTCTCATTATCTGCTAATAATTCTAACTCTTCATTTTTCCTGTCAAGCTTCTGTCATAAGCCAATATACAGTGGGGGAAAAGGGAAAAAAGTACTTGACCCTTGCTGATTTTGAACGTTTGTCCACTGACAAAGAAATGATCAGACTATAATTTTAATGGTAGGTGTATTTTAACAGTGAAAGACAGAATAACAAAAAACAAACAAACAAGAAAAATGCATGTCAAAAAAGTTATAAATTGATTTGCGGTCAATAAGGGAAATAAGTATTTGACCTCTTTGACTTAGTACTTGGTGGCAAAACCCTTGTTGGCAATCACAGAGGTCAGACGCTTCTTGTAGTTGGCCACCAGGTTTGCAGACATCTCCGGAGGGATTTTGTCCCACTCCTCTTTGTAGATGCTCTCTAAGTCATTAAGGTTTCAAGAATGATGTTTGGCAACATTTAGTTCCCTCCACAGATTTTCTATGGGATAAGGTCTGGGGACTGGCTAGACCACTCTAGGACCTTAATGTGCTTCTTCTTGAGCCACTCATTTGTTACCTTGGCTGTGTGTTTTGGGTCATTGTCAAGCTGGGATACCATCCACGACCCATTTTCAATGGCCTGGCTGAGGAAAGGAGGTTCTCACCCAAGATTTGACGGTACATGGTCCCGTCCATCGTCCCTTTCATGGAGTGCAGTTGTCCTGTCCCCTTAGCAGGAATACACCAACAAAGCATAATGTTTTCACATCCATGACTGATGGTGGGGATGGAGTTTTTGTAGTAATAGGCAGCATTCAGTTAAGTTGATACCAAAGAGCTTGATTTTGGTCTTATCTGACCACAATACTTTCACCCAGTTCTCCTCTGAATCATTCAGATGTTCATTGGCAAACTTCAGATGGGCCTGTACAGTGCTTTCTTAATCAGGAGGACATTGCAGGCACTGCAGGATTTCAGTCCTCCACAGCGTAGTGTGTTACCAATTTTTTTCTTGGTGACTATGGTCCCAGGTGCCTTGAGATCATTAACAAGATCCTCCTGTGAAGTTCTGGGCTAATTCCTCACTGTTCTCATGATTATTGAAACTCCTCGAGATGAAATCTTGCATGGAGCACCAGACCGAGGGAGACTGGCAGTTATTTTGTGTTTCTTCCATTTGCGAATAATCGCACCAAGTGTTGTCACCTTCTCACCGAGCTGCTTGGCGACGATCTTGTAGCCCATCCAGCCTTGTGTAGGTCTACAATCTTATCCGTGACATCCTTGGACTGCTCTTTGGTCTTGGCCATGGTGAAGAGTTTGGAATCTGTTTGATTGATTGTATTTGTGGACAGGTGTCTTTTATACAGGTAACAAGGTGAGATTAGGAGCACTACCTTTAAGAGAGTGCTCCTAATCTCAGCTCATTACCTGTATAAAAGACACCCGGGAGCCAGAAATTTTGCTGATTGATAGGGGATCAAATACTTATTTCCCTCACTGACCTGCAAATCAATTTATAATTTTTTGACCGGTGTTTTTCTTGTTATTTTTTGTTTGTTATTCAAAATCAGCAGGGGATCAAACACTCCCCCCCCCCCACTGTACACTGTATGTTATGAATTCTGAAGTGCCTGCCACTTGAGTTACTTAGCAATATCTCCCTATTGACTAAGCTAACCCTCCCTCCATCTCCTCCACAATGACTAGTTATTTTTTTCCTTCCCCCTACACTTTCTACCCCATTACTTCTATCTAGTCCCTCCCACACACCTTCTAGTTTAAAATATCCCCAATCTGTTCCACCATACTTTCCCCTAGCACACCAGCTCCCTTTTCATTAAGGTGCAATCCCTGCTATAGTGATTGTACTCAAGTGAGAAGTCAGCCCAGTGCTCTAAAAAAAAAAAAACCTTGTTAATGCACCACTTTTTTAGCCACACATTAACCTCCCTAAGCTCCTTCTGTGTCCCTGGGCTAGCATATGCCACTGGTAGTATCTTAGAAAATACTAACTTGGAGGTCCTTGACTTCAGCTCATTACCTAGTTGTATAAAATCATTCTTTAGGACTCTCCATCTTCCACTAACTTTGCCATTGGTACTAATATGTACCAAGACCACTGATTCATTTCCAGTTCCTATCAATACATTATCTACTCATTCCACATCATGCCGAATTCAAGCACCCCGGAGACAGCAAAATGTTCCATTTCTGGGATCTGGATAACAAATCACCCTGTCTACCTTCCTAATAATAGAGTACCCTACCACCAAAACCTTTCTGTTGCTCTGCCTATTCTGCAATCCCTCTTCTCCAGTAGAACTCTTCACCCGACTGTTAGAGGGAACAGCTCTATCTGGCATTTCCATTCCTGAATGGAAATCCCCAATAGTTTCCCTCAATATGGCAAATCTGTTGGTGTGTGGCAACTCAGAACTGGCCTGCCTCCTCCTCCTGATCTCCTTGCTTCCCCTTGTGACTGTAACCCAAATACCTCCGTGGACATCCTCACTAGCCGCATCTCAGCCCTACATGTTAGGCTCAACTAAACTGTGCCCCATGAGCACCAACTCCCTGTGCAGTTGAGCAACATCATTAAGTGTTGCAATTCTCCTCTAATATGACTTGTATGTTAGGACTGTGATACAGTATGATATGATTTGGTATGCTAGGATAGCAATATAATCTGACTTGGGATGCTAAAGATATGGTGTGTTATAGCTTTTGCAAGAACATAAAAGTGGAAGCCTATAATGTGTAGGTGGTTGAAGTATATGGGTGGCACAAGTGGTGTTGCTGAAAACATAAAGTGGATGTCTGTAAAATCAGGCAGCTGAAACCTTCCAGAGCACTTACCTGAGGAAGCAGTGTCTGGGACCCTGATGGAGCATCAGAAGGCCAAAAGGAGAAGGAAGACCAAGCAGGATGGGGACAAATATAGAGCAGAGCTGCAGACAGAAGGCATGGTATGGGGCCAAAAAGAGGCTGGATTACAGATGGGTATCACAGTGCTGGGCCACAGACAGGAAATACAGCAAGGGGTCAGAGACGGATAGCGAAGTACCATAGACGGGTAGAGAAGGGTCACAGACAGGTAGCAGAGTGCAGACAGAACAGCAAAGGACCACAGACAGTGGAGTGCAGGGCCACAGGCAGGTAGCGAAGTGCACGGCCACAGGTAGGCAGCGGAATACAGTGCCAAAGAGCAGGTGCAAATTTAAGAACAGGTAAAAAGTCGAACAAAAGAAATACTCTGGCAGCAGAGTCAGAATTTCTATTAAGATGCCAATCCCACCCTAGCAAAATATGGCATTGGGAGCTGCAAGTGAGGGCAGAACTCAGCAACACAACATTAGGAAGTGCCGATGCGAGAAATGGACTGATAGGAAAAGGAGAGACCATTCAGCATCAAGGTAAAGTCTAACAGATGGATGCCCCTGGATCAAAGGGCTCCCAGCACAGCCAACACTTATGGTGCAGAGGGAACAGGGAGTCTAGAGTAATGAACAGAGGAGCAGGGAATCAGACTTGCAGGCAAATAAGGGAATGAGGAAAACGAACTGCGGGACATAAGATGACCTGACGGCAGCACAGCGCTTGCAAAGAGAGATTGACATGTGCAACAAGGTAAGTGTAGGGAAGGTAGATATTTATGGGTTGTAGGAGAGTTACAGTCCCTCCACAAATCCCAGTTATTTAACCTGCCATATATATATATATATATATATATATATATATATATATATATAGTTACATAGTTACATAGTAATTAAGGTTGAAAAAAGACTTTCAGTCCATCAAGTTCAACCTGTTAAGATCTCCTCTGATCTGCAATATGCGGATTAGTTATTAATTAAATTATTGATTAAATAATTATTAATAGTATAGTATTGGAGAATGAATAAAGAGTTAGTCCATCAAGTTCAACCTTTTTAGATCTCTATTGATCTTTTTAATTTGGACTATTTATTATTATTGTTAATTGTTAATTATTGTTAATTGATCCAGAGGAAGGCAAACATAAAAAAAACCCCATTGAAACTTTGCCAATTGTCTCATAAGGGGCAAAAAAAAGCAAAATTCCTTCCTGACCCCAGAAACTGGCGATCAAATTTCTCCCTGGATCAATATTCCTTGCTTGTTATCTAGGATAGCCTTGAATGCCCTCTTTATTCAGAAATATATCTAACCCCTTTTTGAAGTTGTCTATCAAATTCGCTGTCACCACCTCCTTTGGTAGAGAATTCCACAGTTTAACCACCCTAACTGTGAAGAACCCTTTTCTTTGTTTAAGGCGAAATCTTTTTTCCTCTAACCTCAACGGATGTCCTCTTGTCAGTTGAAAATCTCTTGCTACAAAAAGTTCACTTGACAAAGCCTTATATTGACCCTGGATGTATTTAAATAACGTAATCATATCTCCTCTTAGACGCCTTTTTTCTAGCGAAAATAAGTTTAATTTTGCTAGTCTTTCTTCATAACTTAGCCCCTCCATTCCCCTTATTAGTTTTGTAGCCCTTCTCTGTACTTTTTCCAGCTCTAAGATGTCTTTTTTGTGAGGTGGTGCCCAAAATTGTACTCCATATTCCAAATGAGGGCGTACTAGAGATTTGTATAGTGGCAGAATTATATCTTCTTCCCTGGCTTCTATACCCTTCCTAATACATGCTAATATTTTATTTGCCTTTGCAGCCGCTGCTTGGCTTTGAGCGCTGTTACCTAGGTGGTTGTCCACTAGTACTCCCAAATCCCTTTCAATATCTGATACCCCTAGATTTGCTCCATTAAGATTATAGATTGCTTGGCTATTTTTCCTTCCCAAATGCATAACCTTACATTTATTTGTATTAAATCTCATCTGCCATTTAGCCGCCCATTTCTCTAATTTATGCAAATCCTTTTGTAGGGAAAGTACATCATTATCTGATTTTATTACCTTGCACAACTTAGTGTCATCAGCAAAAATGGAGACACTACATTCGAGTCCTACTTCAATGTCATTAATAAATATGTTAAAAAGGAGAGGACCCAATACTGAGCCCTGAGGAACCCCACTTATCACATTAGACCAATCGGAGTATGTTCCATTTACAACAACCCTTTGCTTCCTGTCTTTTAGCCAGCTCTCGATCCAGGAGCAGATATTTACTGCAATTCCTGTATCCCTTAGTTTGCTCACTAGTCTTCCATGTGGCACTGTATCAAATGCCTTTGAAAAATCTAAAAAGACTACATCCACTGAGTTGCCCTGATCCAAGTTCCTACTAACCTCCTCATAAAAACTAATTAGATTGGTCTGACACGACCTTTCCTTCATAAATCCATGTTGACTGCTACCTATGATCCTGTTTAAATAGACATATTCTTGTATTCTGTCCCTTATTAACCCTTCTAAAAGCTTCCCAACTACAGAAGTGAGGCTCACTGGTCTATAATTCCCCGGATTTGCTCTAGATCCCTTCTTAAATATAGGTATCACCTCTGCTTTTCTCCAGTCATCAGGTAGAGACCCTGTAGTGAGCGAGTCTTTAAAGATTAGATATAATGGTTTGGCTATTACAGAACCCAGCTCCCTCAGTACCCTTGGATGTATTCCATCAGGACCTGGGGCTTTATTAACATTTATTTTCTCCAACCTCTTTTGTATTTCTTCCTGCGTTAACCAATTATTTAGTGAAGGTAGTGTAGCCCCATTATGTTGCAGTGTCCCAACCACTGGTACCTCCCTTGTGTAAACCGACGAAAAGAACCTATTTAGCTCATCTGCCTTTTCCTGGTCACTAATTATCAGATGGCCTGTGTCACATTGTAATGGTCCTATCGATTCCTTCCTGGCCTTCTTCCCATTAATATATTTATAAAATATTTTAGGGTTAGTCTTACTTTCCATTGCAACTGACTTCTCATTTTCTATTTTAGCCAGTCTAATAGCCCTTTTGCAAGCCTTGTTGATTTCCTTATAGTCACATAAAGATGCCTCTGTTCCCTCCTTCTTGTATAATTTAAATGCATATTTCTTTTTCCTCATCATGATCTTTAAGTCATTGTTAAGCCACATGGGATGTGATTTACTCCTATTCATTTTATTTCCACATGGTACATGCTGATGAGTATGTTTATTTAGTAAGGATTTGAATGTTGTCCATTTATTTTCAGTATTCTTCCCTGTAAGATCTTTGTCCCAGTCTATATGTTGTTTTGCTGCCCGTAGCCCATTAAAGTTAGCCCTTTTAAAATTTAGAGTTTTTGTTGGCCCCTTACAACTTTGTTTTTTGTATTCAATCTCAAATGAGACTGTGTTGTGATCACTGTTCCCCAAGGGTTCCCCTATTTTTACATTTGATATTATATCAATATTACTTGTGATGACTAAATCCAAGATGGCCCCATTTCTAGTAGGTTCTTGTATTACCTGGGCTAGCTAATGATCCCTGAGTGTACTCAAGAACCTGCTCCCCTTAGCTGAGCTGCTGGTCTCGTTTATCCAGTTTATATCAGGGTAATTAAAGTCTCCCATTATTAGAACTTGCCCATGCTTAGCTGCATTTCCAATCTGTAACAATAATTGTATTTCCTCACTTTCAGCTATATTTGGGGGTTTATAGCATACTGCCACCAATATGCATTTAGAATTAGCTCCTCCACTATTTAGCTCAACCCACAAGGATTCAATGATGCCGTTAGTGCCAGCATAAATATCTTCTCTAACTATAGGCTTAAATTCAGGCTTAACATAAAGACAGATCCCTCCTCCTCTTTTACCATTGCCCCTATCTTTCCTAAATAGGTTATAACCATCCAGATTAACAGTCCAGTCATGAGATTCATCCCACCATGTTTCCGTAATGCCTATTAAGCCCCATTTTTCTTGTACTGCTAAAATTTCTAGCTCATCCATTTTCCCAGGCAAACTTCTTGCGTTTGCAATCTTACACTTTATGTTGCTATGGCTCTGCTGATGTGAAGTGCCTGCCACTGTATTTGAGGCCCCTATTAATATCTCCCTACTTTCTATTGTAACCCTCCCCCCTTCTCCTCCCCCATGGGTAAATAATTCATCCCTTTCCCTCTCGACCCTATTTACCCCAATACTTCTATATAGTCCCTCCCCCCCACCTACAAGTTTAAAAACTCCCCCAGCCGTTCTACCATCCTATTCCCTAGCACAAAAGCGCCCTCATCATTAAGGTGCAATCCATCCCTGCTATAGAGATTGTACCCAAGTGAGAAGTCAGCCCAGTGCTCTAAAAACCCAAAACCCTCTGCACTGCACCACTTTTTTAGCCACGCATTAACCTCCCTAAGCTCCTTCTGCCTCCCTGGGCTAGCACGTGGCACTGGTAGTATCTCAGAAAATACTACCTTGGAGGTCCTTGCTTTAAGCTTATTCCCTAATTCTCTAAAATCATTCTTTAGGACGCTCCATCTTCCACTAACTTTGTCATTGGTACCAATGTGTACCAAGACCGCCGGTTCATTACCAGCCCCTCCCAATAATTTATCCACCCGATCCACAACATGCCGAACCCGAGCACCCGGGAGACAGCAAACTGTTCGATTGCTGGGATCTGGGTGACAAATTACCCTGTCTACCTTCCTAATAATAGAGTCCCCTACCACCAAAACATGTCTGTTGCTCTTCCTATTCTGCCCTCCCTCTTCTCCAGTAGAGCTGTTCGCCCGGCTGTTAGAGGGAACAGCTCTATCTGGCATTGCCATTCCTGAATGGACATCGCCAACAGTTTCACTCAATCTGGCAAATTTGTTGGTGTTTGACAACTCAGAACTGGCCTGCCTCCTCCTGTTCCCCCTGCTTCCCCTTGTAACTGTAACCCAGCTACCTCCCTGGCCATCCTCACTATCCCCAGCTCCTCCCTCCATACTAGGCCCAGCTAAACTGTGCTCCGTGAGCACCAATTCCCTTTCCAGTGGAGCAATATCACTAAGTGCTGCAATTCTCCTCTCCAGATCTTCAATTTGAGCTTCCAAAGAGGCAACATGCTCACACCTGTCACAGAGGTATGGACCCTGGATCATATGTTCCAGTAGTGCATACATTTGACAGGATGTACACTGAATAAGGTTGCCACTGGACTGACTCATAATTATTATTATTGTCTACGGAATTTTAGTGGGAAAAATAAAGAATATAATATAATATATTTATATAAAGTTTTCCTCCTTTGCACTATAAATCTGCCCTCCCTTTTCTTTGAAGGCCCTCCTTTTATTTAAACTCCTAGGCTTTTACTAGAATTGCACTTGATACTGAAAATGTTCGCAAGCTCACAAGTTCCCCTTCTCCGGTTTCTATTAACTTCTGCCTTCTCGCCTGGGCACAATTAGTGCACTCTGCAATTTATCAGCCTTTACTTGTAAGGTAAATCCACTTATAAACAGACCCCAAACCAGCTCACAAACCTTTTATACAAGTTTAACAGTCAAGCCACACCCCTCTCACCTGGGCACAATTAGTGCACTCTGCAGTTTATTAGCCTTTACTTTTTAAGGTAAATCCACTTGTAAACAGGCCCCAAACCAGCTCACAAACCTTTTATACAAGTTTAACAGTCAAGCCACACCCCTCTCACCTGGGCACAATTAGTGCGCTCTGCAGTTTATCAGCCTTTACTTTTTAAGGTAAATCCACTTGTAAACAGACCCCAAACCAGCTCACAAACCTTTTATACAAGTTTAACAGTCAAGCCACACCCCTCTCACCTGGGCACAATTAGTGCACTCTGCAGTTTATTAGCCTTTACTTTTTAAGGTAAATCCACTTGTAAACAGGCCCCAAACCAGCTCACAAACCTTTTATACAAGTTTAACAGTCAAGCCACACCCCTCTCACCTGGGCACAATTAGTGCACTCTGCAGTTTATCAGCCTTTACTTTTTAAGGTAAATCCACTTGTAAACAGGCCCCAAACCAGCTCACAAACCTTTTATACAAGTTTAACAGTCAAGCCACACCCCTCTCACCTGGGCACAATTAGTGCACTCTGCAGTTTATTAGCCTTTACTTTTTAAGGTAAATCCACTTGTAAACAGGCCCCAAACCAGCTCACAAACCTTTTATACAAGTTTAACAGTCAAGCCACACCCCTCTCACCTGGGCACAATTAGTGCGCTCTGCAGTTTATCAGCCTTTACTTTTTAAGGTAAATCCACTTGTATATACGGTATATGGACTATGGGGACCATGGTTAATTTAATTTATTTAATGGGGGTGAGGGTAGTTAAGGGGTATATAAACCATCAAAAGGGTACTTAGGAACTTGGCTCTGTAATAGCAAAACTATTATATCTATTTTTTCAAGATTCACTCAACACAGCGTATCTACCAGATGACTGGAGTAAAGCAGAAGTGATACCTATATTTAAGAAGGGAGCAAGAACAAATCCAGGAAATTATAGACCTGTAAGCCTCACTTCTGTAGTGGGAAAGATTTCTAGAAGAGTTAATACAAGAAGGGTATAAAGAATATGTCTATTCAGACAGGATTATATGTAGGAGCCAACATGGATTTATAAAAGATAGGTCATGTCAAACAAACCTAATTAGTTTCTATGAAGAGGTTAGTAGGAACTTGGCTCAAGGAAACTCAGTGGATGTAGTCTTTTTGGATTTTACAAAAGCCTTTTGACACAGTGCAACATGGGAGACAAGTGAGCAAACAGGATACATGAATTGCAGTAAATATTTTCTCATTGATTGTGTTCAGGCTAAAAGACAAGAAGCAAAGGGTTGTTGTAAATTGAACATACTCGGATTGGACTAATGTGGTAAATGGTGTTCCTCAGGGTTCAGTATTAAGTCCCCTCCTTTTTAATATATATATTAATGACTTGGAAGTGGGATTGGAGTGTGGGGTCTCCATTTTTGCTGATGACGCAAAGTTGGGCAAAGTAATTAAATCAGAAAGTGATTTCCCTCCAAAGGGATGTGCATAAATTAGACGAATGGGCATCTAAATGGCAGATGAGATTTAATACGAAAAAATGTAAAGTTATGCATCTGGGAAGGAAAAATAGTCATGCAATTTATAATCTTAATGGAGCAAATCTAGGTGTATCAGATATTGAAAGGGATTTGGTAGCACTTTTAGACAACCACCTAGGTAACATTGCTCAATGCCAAGCAGTATCTGCAAAGGAAAGTAAAATATTAGCATTTATTAAGAAGGGTATGGAAGCAAGGGAAGCAAATACAATTCTGCCACTATAGAAATACCTAATACACCCTCATTTGGAATTTGGAGTACAATTTTGGGCAACACTACATAAAAAGGACATTTTAGACCTGGAAAAAGTACAGAGATGGACAACAAAGCTAATAAAGGGAATGGAGGGGCTAAGTTATGAAGAAAGAGTAACCAAATTAAACATATTGTCTCTGGAAAAAAGGTGTCTAAGAGGGGATATGATTACCT
This sequence comes from Discoglossus pictus, assembly GCA_027410445.1. Classification (NCBI taxonomy): domain Eukaryota; kingdom Metazoa; phylum Chordata; class Amphibia; order Anura; family Alytidae; genus Discoglossus; species Discoglossus pictus. The sequence goes on from CM050165.1 coordinate 166,647,903, forward strand.
TATATAAATATATCCAGGGTCAATACAAGGCTTTGTCAAGTGAACCTTTTGTGCCAAGAGGTTTTCAACTGACAAGGGGACATCCTTTGAGATTAGAAGTAAAAAATATATCACCTTAAAGAAAGAAAAGGCTTCTTCACAGTAAGGGTCGTTAATTTGTAGAATTCTCTACTAAAGGAGGTGGTGACAGTGGATTCAATAGATAACTTTAAAAAGGTATAGGATATATTTTTAAAAAAGGACATTCAGGGCTATCCTGGATAATTAGAGAGGGAGTATTGATCCAGGGAGAAATACGAACGCCAGTATCTAGGATCAGGAAATAATTTTATATTTTTTCCCTTTTCAGACAATTGGCAAAGTTTCTCTGAGGTTTTTTTTTTTTTCTTTGCCTTCTTCTGGATCAATTAACAATCAACAATTATTCAGCATATTGCAGATCAGAGGAGATCTAAAATGGTTAAACTTTATGGACTAAAAGTCTTTTTTCAACCTAAATTACTATGTACTATGTAAAACCTTACTAAAACACAACTGCCTATCACCTTCCACCTTAACATGCTCAACACTTTTATTACCCATCTGTACCACACCCAAACCCTTTCGACTGTAAGCTTGCAAGTTTTCAATCATGTAAGGTGTTTTGGGGAAAGCACTTTAGACACTAGATTTTAAGCTCAAAGACAGAGCCATCCATCCTTTGCAATGTGTTGATATTTCTATTGTGTTTAGTCTTGAACTTAACCCATGTATAGCACAATGGAATATGTTGGTGCATTACAAATAAACAATTATAATAATCACATATATAGTTGTGGACCAAGAACGCTGTCCGCAACGTTTGCGATGTTGGTCATGCAGTTGCGAACTGCAAGGCGCTAATCCGGTCGAGTCGTGTACGGCTAACGTCTTAGGGATGCTTTGCAAAGCAAGGCGAGCCGTGTACGGCGCATGACTTAGGCTGGATGAGCACCGAAGGCGCTCATCTGCGAAGCCTCGAGAAGAGAGGCGAGCCGTGTACAGTGCATGATTAAGTCTGGATGAGTGCCAAAGGCACTCATATGCGAAGCCTCGCAAAGCATGGCGAGCCGCGTACTGTGCACAGAGATTTACCCTGCAGTGTCCTAAAGATATCAACTTACAAGGACAAAAGGTACAGTACATTTCATTACATTAATTTATTGCATATTTGTAATATATTATACTAGCGACTTGCCCGTCAAAAATGGCAGGGCAATAAAATTGTAAGGCAGTTAATGCTGTTTGCCACAGACAGTAAGTGTTTTGGTCATCTGAGATCCTTCAGCGCTCATTGCAAGCCTCTTGGTTGGTGTATTTTTTGTTATCAGAGGTGCTTCTGCTGTCATTGTAAGGTCCACGCTGATGTCCTTTTTGCGCTTATTTCAAGGCTGTCCCCTGGTGTAGTTTGTGTCCTATGAGCACCGTTGGCGCTTCTTCTGAGGCGCGCAGTGAAGGGCTTTGCCGTTTATTGCGATACTGTGTTTTTTTTTTGTGTATGTGTAGTTTTTCATGATAATTAATTAATTAATTAAAAAAAAATTAATATACTTTACCCATTTGCAATTAATATATGCAGCAAGCAATATGCTGAAGAGCTAACAATCTGTTTTGATGTTCCTGCAGCATACAATGTAGATTTGCACATGTTGAGCTGAGGTGTAAGTGTCAGCAATCTGTGCAGTGTGTAGTGTAAATAGGCTGCGTGCTCAAAGAGAAACTGTTAGTGTAGCTGTGTTCCGCATTGTGTAAGGTAGTGTTGTAAAATGGCGGCGAATGTGTATGTGTGACGCGGGTGTGGACGATTTAGCATCCTTGCTAATAGTGTATCTTGTACCTCGTATGGTTTTCTGTAAAAGTCGTATGTGCTTGGTGGTGTTTTGTGGCTTTGGGGGTCTTGTAGCCTTGTTTTCGTTTTTTTTGGCGCTAATTTTTTCTCTCGCTTAGGGGATTTTCGAGTGTCTAAACTCGGTAAATTGGACTTAAATTGAGGTGTAACCTCACTTCCAGACGTCCTGGGTGTCCCCCCTTGCTGTGTGTTAATGTTTTCCACTGTGTGCGGTTCGGGCGTTAAGGTATTTTTGATAGTTCGTAAAGTCCTGCGGCTCGTATTTTTTTGTGTAAGTCTGTATTTAGTCATTGCGTGTTAGAGGTTTTTTTTCTCAAAGTCCCGCTTCTGTTGGTGTTTGTAACCGCTTGTGAGGCACCGTAGCACCTCCACCTCCGCAAATGGAGCCCCCCGCTTCGAGAGGGTCCGCATTTGTAGCCTGCAATGAGCCTTTTGCTCATTGTAGTCGAAGTTGGAGCCTCCACCTTCCGCAAATGCGGCCCCTCGCTTATCGAGGGACGCAGTTCTTCCGAGCTCGCCTTGCGAGCTCGCAAAGCGTGATGACGTTTTGTAGTTTGACAACTATTAAATGGGATGTGTTGGTGAGGTCTTTTGGTATTTTAGATCCCTAACTAGAAAATCAGAGGTGAAAAAAAACGTAGGAATAATTAATTTATTACAAATAAAAAATCATAAACTTTTTCGATTCCTTTGCAGATCTCTGTCAATTTCATTGGGACACACAAGATCGCAGTGACGGTTTCTCAACAAACATTTCCCTAACTACCAGGTACATTATGTTTCATGTTAAGACACAGTAAATAATAAATCCCTCTCCTTCCACTGGGTATCTTCACCCACCCTACCCTGTGTTTCTGACCCCTCATCTACCTCCTCTGTACCTATTCCCTCAACTCTTGCACTGCCCTGTATATCTTCACACACACTCTATACCCTCTGTCCCCCCCCCCCCCGGCAGTTGGTCCTCTATAAAGCGCACTCTATATTACATTGCACCCTCTATATTACATTGCACTCTGTATATCACACGGCCCTCCCTCTTTATCACAATGTTATCTCTTCCTGTGTCAGACACATGTACTACACTCTGACACACTCAAACTACACTCTCTCACACACAGACCATGCACTTGGTCTATCATGCACTCTCTCTAACATGCACTCTGCACTATCCCTTTCTATCACAGCTTGAAGTCACAGTAACTCACCCGGCTAACTTTAACGTACTGGCACTTTGACCCTCTCTCACTGACACCCTGTGTCTCTCCCTTTTACCTTCACTGTATCTCTTCCCACCCCCTCTCCCTCTCCTGTGTCTCTTTGCACCACTCTCTCCTACCCCCCCCCCCTTTTGAGATTACATTGCAAGCTTTATATTACATGGCACTACCTCTCTATCAGACACTGCACTTTCTTGCTCAGATACAAGCACTACACTCTCACAGACATGTAATACACTCTCACACACACACAAACACAATCACTGTTTCATGCACTCTCTGTAGCTGCACTCTGCACTATCCCTCTCTATCATGCACTCTCTCTCTCTCTCTGTATCACACCTTGCACTCTCTGGCCTACTCAAAGTCACTTACGTTGGTCGCTTTCACACACAGCCACCGCAGACCGGACACAATAATCTCAGGCACCACTACAATGTGCATGTTTCCAAGAACAATTTAAAAAAAATATTACATATGTTTTTCCATTTCAAATTCAACAAATATACAAAAAAATTATTCAATAACATTAAATTGGTTAAATAAAATGATGTGTAGGTTACACATCAACCTTTACATTACAGATTAAAATGGCTGAAAACATTGAAACCAGGAAAGAAGCCAAACAACGGATCGACAGAGAAAGAAAACAAAGATGGAGATAAAAGCAATCGGTGGACACCAAGAAGAGAGTACAAGAAGAAGAGCGTAACAGAATTTCTATGAAAAGACACGCTGCATTGACAACACTAGAAACCCCTTCTAAAGAGGTAAGCTACATTAAATTTTATATTGACAAAAAAAATCATCATTTACATCATTGCAACCTTACAAATAAACATTCAGAAACATCCAGAAACCAACAAACAGTATCAACTGCATCTGGCCAACGATACAATAAAAAAATGGAGACACAAACAATCAGAGGAGAGTAAGCAAAAAATAAGAGAAGACAAACAACGAATTAAAAAGAAACGACTTAGGAAACTAAAAAATATTGAACCACAAACATGTGAAGAATTTGGTAACGGTATTAATGTAGAAATTGATTCCAATGTTGATCTGCATTCACAGGAAAATCAATTATTTACACATATAAATGTCCAAACTCACAATTGTGGAATGTTGAATGTGCTTTGTCAATTTTGTTGGGCTTATCATTTCCTAGGTGATAGACCAAGAGATGGTAAGTTCATTAGTTGTGGTCAAAAGGGTAAAGTACAACTGCCAGAAAGAGCAGCATTCCCAAACTATCTTCAAAATATAAGCCAACTTTCCCAAATTACAAAAATGTTACACTAAATATACCGTCTTACAATAGTGCCATTTCTTTTGCATCAATGGGTGCTAATTTAGCTGAAAATGTTGCTGGACATGGCTCTTACTGCTTTAAAGTTAAAGGCCAAATTTACCACCATACTTCCCATTTACACCCTCAGGAAGGAGAGCAAAGAAAATTTGCTCAACTATATGTACTTGATACAAACAAACCTGTGGAACAACGAATGCAGCTTGCAGAAAATACAAAATGCTTAGCCACTGTTTTTCATGAGCTAGATTATGGAACAAAATCCATACACTCAAGCTTATAAAAACCTTTCAGAGGTTGAACAACAACGTCTTTGTGCAGAACAAAATCAGTTGCCAATACCAAGAGTCAATATGGTTCTGAGACGAGATATGACATAATTTGAGGAAAACATGTAGATAACACGTATATGGTTCCATATAATCCACATCTCTTAATGAAGTAATATGCACACTTAAATGTTGACGCTTGCACTTCCATTAAATCAATTCAATATGTGTACAAATATATTTATAAAGGATATGATGCAGAAACTATTATCATAACAAATGGTCAAAATGAACAAGAAAATGAGTTACTGCATGATGAACTGGCATCTCATGTAGATGCTTGCTATGTCAGTGGCAATGAAGAAAATGCTCTCGCACAAAGTGAACATCGACAAACCACACTTACTGCATGGTTTATCCTAAATTCAAAAGATATTGACGCAGGGGAATACTTATACAATGAGATTCCATATCATTGTGTTTTCGTCAATGGCAAATGGAAACGTAGACAAAAGGGTGGAAATAAAATGATTACCAGATTGTATACAGTAAGTCCCAGAGACATTGAATGTTTCTGCTTATGTTTACTACTTTTAAATGTTCCTGGTACACAAAGTTTTCAAGACTTGAGAACTGTCAATGACTTGTTGGAAAATTCACTCACAAATTTTCCTACGGGAGTCGTGTAATCGAGTTGACTATCCTGGAAGCCTGCAGCCAACTCAGATCGGATGCAGTGCCTTGGTTGGTGCATATGTTCTGAAACCCTAACTATAATTAAACTAGCGACTTGCCCGTCAAAAAATGACGGTCAATAAAAGAAAGTGTTGAAATGCTGTTTGTCACACAATGTGAGTGTACTGTGTGCCTCAAGTAACTAAATTCATCAAAAAGCAGAAATCTACATTACATAAAATAAAAAAACTAAAATCACCAAAATAAAAAATGTACATTACAGAACAAAAAAAACAAACCTAAGTCACAAAAAATAAAAAAAGGAACATTACTGTAAATAAAAAAATACATTACAACCCCCCCCCCCCCACTACAAAATGAAAAAAAAAATTACACACCTGAAAAGGAAATACATATAATACATACAATACAATACATACAATACAATACAATTAAATAAAATACACTACAATTAAATACAATACAATACAATTAAATACAATACAATACACCCCTATCTAAAATACATGCCACTATGTAATATACATGCCACTATGTAATATACATCCCACTATGTAATATACATCCCACTATGTAATGTAATATACATCCCACTATCTAATATACAATACTATCTAATAATACATCCCACTATTTATCTATGTAATATACAATAAATATTATCTATATACTATACATCTCCCTAACTATCTAATATACAATACAAGCTATATCTATATATATAGCAACCCTAATTCTAAGCTACAAAAAAATAATTAAGACCACTTACCTTTGAGATTTTTCTTCAGATCAGCAACCTCCGGTAAAAAAGATTAAAAAAATTAATACAACACGTTTACATGAAATAACTAAACATTCTAAACATTCTAAATATTCTAAATATTATACTCACCTTTCCAGCATGTCCCGTTCCAGCATGTCACGTCCCAGCATGTCAAGTCCTCCATGTTCCGTCCTTCATCTTTGCGTCTTTTCCGGCGCTGCTCCTGTTAAAAAAAACCATTACATTAGTAAACATACATAAACATAAAACAAAGTAAAATAAACACAATGTACATTATACTTACCTCCCCGCGATGTCTCCAGCCTCCTGGTGTTCTGCTCCGGAAGCATCCGTGCGTTAAAAAAAAAAAAAACAACACACATCCGCCCTGGCTGATGTTTCCGATGCCAATGAGCTTCCTACGGAGTGTTCCAAAATAAAATTGGCAATGGCGGCTTCTGATTGGCTGAAAAGGCTGTCTATCAAATTCAGCCAATGAGAAGACCCCAATTGTGAACCAATGAAAAAAGTATGCACCCCAAAATACAACGCTGCTTGGATAACACACCTGTCAATCTTTATTTGAACCAATCCTAAGGCTTTATTGCCATCAGCCAATCACAATGGAATATACCCCTACGTACTGATTGGTGAAGACATCTGCGCCTTCCCATTGGCTGTAATATTGATTGATATTAACAGTAGCCAATGAGAATGCGCAAATCCTACACCAATCAGTATGTGGGGGTGTATTCCATTGTGATTGGCTATTGTCAGTGCAACCAATCAGAATGCGCAGATGCTCCAACCAATCACCCTGTGGGGGTGTATTCTATTGTGATTGGCTGAAGGCATCTGCGCCTTGTGATTGGTTTAAATAAAGATTGACAGGTGCATTATCCAATCAGAGTGGGATTTTAGGGTGTATCCCTTTCTGATTGGTTCACACATTGGCGCCTCCTGATTGGGTGAATTTGATAGACAGCGTTTTCAACCAATTAGAAGGCGCCATTGCTTATTTTCTTCCAGAAAAGTCTCCGGGAGCCTCATTAGCGTCGAGGATGTCCGTGAGTGCGGATGTAAGTATATTTATTTATTTATTTTTATACCATTATGGCACTTATGTGGTTAATGTAGTGTTGTAACAGGCCCATAATGGTCTTAATATACTCTTATGGGACTGATGGGGTTAAATAGAGGCTTATGAGGGTCTGTATTGACCCCCATGAGTGACTGGCTTAATGAAGGGCTTATGGGGGTCTGTATTGACCCCCATGAGTGACAGGCTTAATGAAGGGCTTATGGGGGTCTATATTGACCCCCACGAGTGACAGGGTTAATAAGGGGATTATGGGGGTCTGTATTGACCCCCATGAGTGACAGGGTTAATGAAGGGCTTATGGGGGTCTATATTGACCCCCATGAGTGACAGGGTTAATGAGGGGCTTATAGGGGGCTATATTGACCCCCATGAGTGACAGGGTTAATGAGGAGTTTATGGGGGTCTGTATTGACCCCCATTATTGACAGGGTAACAGTGTATATATTTTTTTCTTTTACAACGGGTCCTTTAAGGACCTTTACGGTCCTTTAAGGACCTGCAAAACGCAAATTTTGAATTTTGATTGCAGCGTGGGTCCCCGATTGCGTGCAATCGGGACCCCCACTGCGATGGTTAATGTGTGGTTAATGCAGGGCTCCGAGCTTATCTCGGATCCCCTGGGGTTAATGCGGGTTTCCGAGCTTATCTCGGATCCCTTCTTGGGTAAGTTGTACGTGGCTGGGCTGTGAGCCTCGTTTTCATTTTTTTCGGTGCCCATTTTTTGTAACTTAACTTTCAGAGGTCCTGGGTACCCCCCCTTGCTATGGGTAAGCTTTTTATGTAGTTTTTGTGATTATTTGGTGTGTATTCACTGTTTTTAGTTGCGCGCGGGTCTGCCGTTATAGTCGTATTTTTAGTGCGTGTGGGTGTTTGTTACGTTAATGTTGGTTCCGAGGTGTTTTTTTTTTCTAAGTCGTGCATGTGACGTGTTTAATGGCTCGCCTCGCTACGCGAGGCTCGCCAGCAATGAGTGCCTTTGGCGCTCATTGCCTCTCATTGCCTAAGTGCTACGGTTTAACGGCTCGCCTCGCACGTACTACGCAAACAGCCTGACGACGAATCGTAGTTAGACAATTATAATATGTGATGTAAAGGTACTGTAGTTTGTGAAAAAATTTAATGTGTTTGGAATATATAACACACTACCAACAGTGCATGAAAGAATTTTGGACACAATCTTAAATTTAGCTGACGTTACTTCTGTTTCTACGGCCATGGACACTTTCATCTTGGACTGCTAGTCTCCCTGTTGTTTGGGTGGTTCATTTTACTGAGAACTTTTCTTCTACTAGAACAAAGTCAAAATTTCTCCCACCAGGAAAATATAATAAGACTAGCGACTTGCCCATCAAAAAATGATGGTCAACAGAATTTTAAAGCTGGAAATGCTGTTTGTGACACAATGTGATTCTCTAACACTCTGAATCTTTTTCTTATCTACAAAGAAGTACAAAAATGTTTATTTAATTTTTTTTATTTTTTTAACAATGTACTGTTAAACTATATCAAACTTTGTAATTATCATGTATGGAATAATATAACAATCCATCAAATTTATATCAGAATACGTATTGTGAACCATTACATGAAGGTTTCTAATATACAACTTATATTGTAAACAGTGGGTAATGTTTTTTTTTTAACAAGACTAACATGAAATCGTTGAACTTTTTGTAAATGAGTCTCTGTAACTATGACAGAATGCTTTTTAACATACAAACTTGTATTTAAACTAAAATAAAAAAATAATTAATTCCTTCCTGACCCCATTAAATGGACCCATTGAATGTTGTTAACAAATGTTTCTGCTGCAATTTATATAAATCTTTTTTAACATTCAATCAATGATTTTTTTTAACTTTTAACATACAATGCTAACAATGCAAACATTAACATAAGATAATAACATTTAACCTTAATTTATTTTAAACTATATTGACCTTGAATATTGAATCCAGACGAAGGCAAATTTCAATAAATGTAATTTCAACTTTGTAAATTTGTTAAAAGTGTTGTCCAAAAATAATTCCTTCCTGATTCCATTAACTGGCAATCGGATTCATCCCTGGATCAATAATCTATACATCGTGCACCATTTTAATTTTTCAACAAATGATGATGCTGCTACTAACATTAAACCTTACATTACAAAGAATGCATCAACTTATCAGTCCTTTTCAAACATATTTTTAAGCTTACAAACCTGAAAGAAACATATTCAATTTTGAACAGTAAAATTAATAAAATGCAGTCTAACTGTTTTGTGGAGCCAATCATGTCTAAACTGACTTCCAAGACATTCCATTTTTATTTTTTTTCCTTGAAACTGGTTTCCTTTCGAAAGCACTGCAGACTTTTATTTCTGTATATGGGATGTAAGCCCTTTTTTTTTCTTGTTTTCCTTTCTTCCTTTTTTGTTGGTTATTACTGTATTTTTCTGGAATTGTTGACATATTTTTGTAACTGAAATAGTGTTCTACTAAGAAGAGGACAATTGACCTTCAATTTCTTCCTTCAAATGAAACCACTATTATCTGTGATTACAAAACCTCATAGTACACAATATTTTTTGTAAAAATATTGCCTAGTGTAGTAGATCACTCTGACTTGGGTTGTCTTCAACTGAAACTTTAATCTCATCTGGGTTTGTGCACCATGAAAAAACAACATAGAGTTGTCCATGTGCAAAAACAGGTTCCTAAAACTGAAAGACTTAAAAGTTTGTCTTTGGGATTTATTGATGGTCATGGCAAATGCCATGATAACTGGAAATTGACTCCTTTGAAGGACAAAAGGCAAACCACTTTCACTTGGAGCTAAATCAATTCTTGGTGTAAAAACATGTTCACCTTTATGGGTCTCAGTCATAATATCTGCATGTATAAAATGATCTTTTAAATCATGCACAATTAATCTGGTCACATTACAAAGTCCTTTTTTGGATTCATATTTCTCAATAGAATGACAATTGCCCCTTTTTTCAATTGCAAAACATGTGGTGGCATTCCAGATGGGGTTAAAGAATTAATACATTTTATACTAAAATCCGATTCACTGTCTTTATCATCAGCCAGAACTGAATCTGCACTGTAATAATTCTTTTGTGGTGTGTTGATGAATTTTTGACATTTCGTTATTTATATTCAAGGCATCTGTATTTTTTGTTGTTAATATCACTTTGTTTGCAATGTCTGAGTAATCGTCGTTATTCAAAGTGTTTAGAAAGATTGCTGATATGAGTGATTCCGTGCAAACCATTGTTGATGGAATTTCAATGGTATCATTGGGTAAATCATGTATTTGTGGACGTTTTCCTTCTCCAATTTGAATGAGCTAATCATTGAATTTGTTTTGGCCTTCTGATCTCATATTTAATTCTAATTTGAGATGTGTAAATATTTTCCACAGTTTACTTGTCTTGATACATGTTTCAATGATATCAGTTCTATTTCCATGTGGCACAACAGGTAATGTTTGCCTAAAATCTCCTCCTAACAACATCACCTTTCCACCAAATGGCAAATTATTATCTATCACTTCTTTCATGAATCTATCAATGCATTGCAAAGCATGACATGACATCATTGTTGCCTCGTCTATGATAATTAATTTACTCTTTTTTTTTTTCTTGGCTTGTAAAGAATTCAGTTGAATATCTGACACTGAAGTTTCCAAAATGGGAACTGGCAGTTTAAATCCACTATGCACAGTTCTACCACCATCTAGCAAAAGTGCTGCAATTCCAGTTGTTGCAAATGGCATTGCTATCTGACCCTGTGCTCGAATGTAACTCATCAAACAATTGTACAGATACGTTTTTTCTGATCCACCAGGTCTGTCTAGATAGAAATAACGGTCTTTGACCATTTCATCATCTGTAGCATTTGTGATGGCATTAAATGCTTGTAATTGTAAAGTATTTAAAGTTGCCAGTTTTTCTTCTGTTTTTTGTTTTTGTAGCTCATTGTCATAATCATCAAAGTTTGTCATCTATATGTCCTGGATCAGGCAAATTAAAACTTGCACAATTTAATCCACGAGCAAGCAATATTTTTTGAATTTCCATTAAAGGTTTTAAGATTGATATTGGCTCATTGTAACGTTTCAAGAATTCTCAGACATATTTAATTTAAATGTTTCCCACAAAGTAAATGCATCAGGTAAATTGCAAATCATGCAAATTGTTCTCTCATTTGCTTTGGCATTTGACATAGTGCTGCTTCTTCCCGATACTGCTCCCATTCTGTATCATCAGCTATGAAGTTTTGATGTCTTGCAGCTAATAGGAAAGTCTCATAAACTATGTCATTCACTGTGCGTAAATGTTCAAAACTTTGTGCACTGGGAACATGTAAAAGAAGTAATCTTAAACTGAAACATTCAATGTCTCTTGGACTGACGGTATAAATTTGTGTTATAATTGTATGCGTATCTCTTCTTCGTTGTTGCCATAGACCATTTGCAAATACATAGTGATCAATGTATAAAAATTGTCTGGCCTGTGTATCCTGGCAGTTTAATTTAAACCCTGCAGTAAGTGTTGTATCTCTGTGTTCACTTTGAGCTAAGGCAGTTTTTTCATTGCCTGCAGTATAGCAAACAAACTGATTTTGTGGCAATTGTACAGCTAAACGATACACAGCATGTGACTGATCATGCATCTAAAATTTCAGAAGCCGCCACATTGCTTCAGGAGCACTGACATAGCGAGCATCTATATAATTTGAAAGTTCGTCATGTAAAACAGGATTTTCCTTTTCATTTGCTGCAGCTTGCACAACAACAGTTGCTGCATTATATCCTTTGTATATATATTTATACACATATTTGATGGATTTAATAGAAGTGCAAGCTTCCACATTTATGTGTGCATTGTACTTCATGAGCAAATGTGGATTGTATGGAACGACAAATCTATTATCAACTTTTTGTCCATGGATAATAGCTGTTTGTCCATGTCTTCTTTTATACAAAGGGTATCCATCACAATTAGCATAAGTTTGCATTTGAAATTGTTTAGGAAATTATTTTGTACATTTTTTATTTTCCATTCATGGTGAATTAAGATTCATATCTCCACATGGCCCATGAATCATTCTGTGTGTAACAATCGCAAAACGTTTTGAATATTTTTCTGGATCTGGCAATTCAGCAGTAATGACTGAATCCACTCTCTCTGCAGTATTCAACTTATCTTTTTCCTGCAGGATTAAAAGTATGTGAGCATGTAGCAGTCTTTATTTTTTTAAATTCAATGGTATAAACAAAAGCCACACATTTTCCAAATAACTGCTTTAGTTATATCATGTATTAATGAATTGAGTTTGATTTTGAATATTCTTGCCACTATATGTGGTCGGTCAGAAGTAGTTTGTCCCAGATTTAAAATTTTCCTTGATCTCTGGCCATTGTGGATGACATGTGAATGTAATGAATAAATCTGGTTTGCCAAATTTTGTGATAATAGCTATGGCATCATTATGTCTTTCTCACATATTGCTAGGAGATCCTTGAAAAGTGGATGGCAAAATAATTGCTCTTCCAGCCACATAATCCATCAATCCACAATACTGTTCTACTCAAGGCTTATTTTGTTGAAATTTTATGAAATTTAGATTATTTGTTTTGACTTGTAGATAGGAATCAATAATCAATTGTTGTGTGAGTTTGTCCCCACATAAAATTGGATTAAAAGAATCTTGAATAGCAGTTTGTACTACTTAATATTCCAGCATAGAATTATTGCATCTAACACAAACTTTACTATTCGGATAACTTTGCAATCGTAATTTTGGTTCCCATCAAGGTTCACCATTTGGAAAGAAAATGGGATATGTTCTTGAATCTAAATTACAACTTAATATATTTATGTTTATAAAAGGTTGTTCTTCATTGCATGAATATATTCTAATATCCCGCTGAAAAGGTGGTTCACCATCTTTATTTTTAAAAAGCATGTCAACCTCATTTACTGTTGGTAAACGATACCGTCTTTGATCAGTGTTGCGATCTCTTTTTAACACCATATTTACTCTTGGCATTGTCAATTGATGTCTTTGAGCATGTTCCTGTTGTTCTTTTTCAACCTGTGCTAATTGTATGCTTGAGTGTATGGGTTGTTGGACATCATTTTTATCCAACTGTTCAAAGACTATGCTCAAACACTGTTTATTTTCTGGAAGCGTCATTCTTTGTTCAACAGCTTCCATTGTATCTAAGACATATAACTGTGCAAATTTCCTTTGCTCTCCTTCTTGTGGGTGTAAATGTGAAGTTCTGTGGTAAATTTGTCCTTGAACTCTAAAACAGTAAGGACCATGTCCTGGGACATTTTCTGCTAATGTAGCACCCATTGAAGCAAATGAAATTGCACTGTTATAAGACCTTATGTTTTTTTTTTTTATTGGTATAGTTTGGAAATGTTGGATCGCTCATGATTCTTTGTAAGTAATCTGGAAATGGGTGTCTTTGTGGAAGCCTTACCTTTCCTTTCTGACAACTAATAAGACCTCCGTCAGTTGGTCTTTCCTTTAAAAAATGATAGGCCCCCCAAAACTGACAAACAACATTAAGTAATTCACAATAATGAGTGTCTACTTTTAGTGCTCTACTAAACACATTATCATGCACTACCTCAACATATATATCACTACAACTTTCTATATCTACATTGGTTTCATGTGTCTGAACATTGGTGTCAATAGACAATGTAGTATCATTTGGCGATGGTTCACAGACATGTTTTAGTTTACTTTTTCGTTTCTTTGAAGCTCCAGCACACTCACTTTGTGCTTTCTTACTCATTTTTATTTTATTTAAAAGTCTCTGTCGGTCTTCTTCTCTTAAGCGTTGTGAAGTTTCAGGTTACTGTGCATCTCTCCACCTTCGCTTCCTTTCCCATGCCAACCTTCTTTTGCGTTCAATGTTGCCTTCTCCATTATCCGCCATTGTAATCTGTAATTGTAAATACAGGTGTAAGATTTTTTTTTTTTCGGGTTCTGTACATATTGTTTGTAGCTGGTCTCAATCTAAAAGTAAATAGCATTTATTAAAGAATGCAAAGATTTTAAAATCTTTTTTTTTTTCTATGCAATAGATGAAACCATTTTTGGAGTGTTTTATTGACATACATTAAATAGCAAATGACTGCACATATATATATTGAGCATTTTTTTTATTTTAGGAGTACTGAATTATCAATTCATTACTAAATGTATATACGTTACTAAATTAATCCAAAAGTGAGATCAATGTTAAACCTAAAAAGTTACATTGTCATAAAGAAGATCAAACATACAGTATAAACTGTAGGCTGCGTGCGCGAGACAAAACCGTTGTTTTAGTCGGGAAATCCGCCATTTCACAATGTTAATGTGTAAATGTGTAAGTTTGTATTGTAAAGTTATTTTCCGTAATTCCTATTAGTATTTTTCTACCACATGCGTGGCTAGCTGTGTTTTACGTGGTTTGGGGTAGTGTAGCCTTGTTTTGATTTTTTTCAGCTGCCATTTATTTCCTTGCTTAGGCGATTTTCGAGTGGAAAAAATCATCTAAATCGAGTTTAATTCGCTTTCCACCTCATTCACAAACGTCCTGTCTGTTGCCCCATGCTGTCTGTGATGTTTTTGTATTTTTTTTGGGTGTAGTTAGTGTGTTTTTTGGGTTTTTGGTTCGGCCTCTAATCTCGTAATTTTTTGCATCTCGTATCTTCTTTTTCTAACACCCACATTTGTCAACTACTTTCAACCTAAGGCTGTGTCTAATTTGTTTGTAGGTTAAGTCCCGCGTGTTTCATTCACCCAACACTGCTCGCCTCGCTTTGCAAGGCTCGCAGGCAATGAGAGCCTTTGGCGCTCATCAACTAAGTGCTCCGAGTTTAATGGCTCACCTCGCCGGCAATGAGCACCTTCGGAGCCTGCGGCACTCATCACTAAGTCGTACACACCAACGTCTCATAGTTAGACAATTATAATATGTGATAAAAAATAAAGACTGATTTATTGAAACTTTTAAGGGCATACTTAAAATCTTACATATCAGTCAGTGGTGGAGCTAACGAATGGAGGGCCCCTGGTGCAAAAAAATGTTGGCATAAATATAGTTTTTTTTAATAATTGAAGGAAAAACAAAGGAACCTGTTAACATTTTCTTCTAAATGCTGAGATTCCTTAAAAATATGTTATATCTAAATGTATTCCAATGTATTCCAATGTTATTTGTGATAATTATATGTTGTAATGTTATTTGCCTGCACAATCTGGTTTGCTTGCCTCTAGCAAAAGGTGGATCAGAGGAGATTCAAATAGGTTACGCATGATGGACCCATGTCTTCTTTCAATGTCAACAGCTATGTAATTATGTATATATTGGAGACATTTCTGACTGTTGAAATGTGCAGTGTTTAAGATGTCATCTCTTTATAAAATGTATGGCTGCGCATATGATAGTTTTATCCATTTGCTGCACAATATTTTCTCAATTAATTTGACATATTTTTGTTTACTTTCTTTTAGGGAATTAATTATTACAGGAACTGTATAAGAACACTTTGTAATTTTTTGTTTTATATGGAAAGATGAAACATAAACTAGCTCTTCTGTGAATATTTGTTGCAGGTATTCAAGTATCAAATAGTAGGGTTCCAACCTCTTTTGGATTACTTCCTGTGTTAACCAATTATTTGGCAAAGGTAGTGTAGCCCCATTATGTTACAGTGACCCAACCACTGGTACCTCTCTTGTGTATAACAAAGAAAATAACCTATTTAGCTGATCTGCATTTTCCTGGTCACTAATTTTCAGATGGCCTGTATCACATTGTAATGTTCCTGTAGCTTCCGTCCTCGCCTTCTTCCCATTAGTATACTTAAAAAATATTTTAGGGTTAGTCTTACTCTCTTTTGCAATTCATTTTTCATTTTCTATTTTAGCCAGTCTAATCGCCCTTTTGCAAGCCTTGTTGATTTCCTTGTATTCCTGTAAAGCAGTCTCTGTCCCCTCTTGTTTGTATAATTTAAATGCCTGTTTTCTACTCCATATCTTGATCTTTAAATCATTGTTAAGCCACATTGGATGTGATTTACCCATTTTACTTTTATACCCACTTGGTATATGGTGATACGTATGTATATTTAGTAAGTATTTAAATGTTGTCATTTGGGATTTGGGAGTACTAGTGGACAATCACCTAGGCAACAGTGCTCAAAGCCAAGCAGTGGCTGCAAAGGCAAATAAAATATTAGCATGTATTAGGAAGGGTATAGAAGCAAGGGAAGCTAATATAATTCTGCCACTATACAAATCTCTAGTACGCCCTCATTTGGAATATGGAGTACAATTTTGGGCACCACCTCATAAAAAAGACATTTTAGAGCTGGAAAAAGTACAGAGAAGGGCTACAAAACTAATAAGGGGAATGGAGGGGCTAAGTTATGAAGAAAGACTAACAAAATTAAACTTATTTTCGCTAGAAAAAAGGCATCTAAGAGGAGATATGATTACGTTATATAAATACATCCAGGGTAAATATAAGGCTTTGTCAAGTAAACTTTTTGTAGCAAGAGATTTTCAACTGACAAGAGGACATCCTTTGAGGTTAGAGGAAAAAAGATTTCACCTTAAACAAAGAAAAGGGTTCTTCACAGTTAGGGTGGTTAAACTGTGTAATTCTCTACCAAAGGAGGTGGTGACAGCGAATTCGATAGACAACTTCAAAAAGGGGTTAGATATATTTTTGAATAAAGAGGGCATTCAAGGCTATCCTAGATAACTAGCAAGGAATATTGATCCAGGGAGAAATTTGATCGCCAGTTTCTGGGGTCAGGAAGGAATTTTGCTTTTTTTTCCCCTTATGAGACAATTGGCAAAGTTTCAATGTTTTTTTTTTTTCTGTTTGCCTTCCTCTGGATCAATTAACAATAATAATAAATAGTCCACATTAAAAAGATCAATAGAGATCTAAAAAGGTTGAACTTGATGAACTAACTCTTTATTCATCCTCCAATACTATACTATTAATAATTATTTAATCAATAATTTAATAACTAATCCGCATATTGCAGATCAGAGGAGATCTTAACAGGTTGAACTTGATGGACTGAAAGTCTTTTTTTCAACCTTAATTACTATGTAACTATGTAACTATGTAACTATGTTCAGTGTTTTTACCTATCAGTTCTCTGTCCCAGTCTATACTTTGTATTGCTGCCCTTAGACCATTAAAATCTGCCCTTTTAAAATTAAGAGTTTTTGTTGGCCCCTTACAGTTTTGTTTTTTTAATTCAGTCTCAAATGAGACTGTGTTGTGATCACTGTTTCCCAAAGGTTGCCCTATTCCAACATTTGATACTATATCAATATTATTTGTGATAAGTAAATCTAAGATAGCTTTATTTCTAGTTGACTCTTGTACAACCTGGGCCAGATAATAATCCCTTAGTGTACTCAAGAACCTGCTCCCCTTAGATGAACTGCTGGTCTTATTTATCCAGTTTATTTCAGGGTAATTAAAATCTCCCTTTATTAGAACTTGTCCATGCTAAGCTGCATTTCCTATCTGTAACAATAATTGTATTTTCTTACTTTCAGCTATATTTGGGGGTTTATAGCATACTCCTGCTAATATTATTTGGGCATTTGCTGCTCAGCTATTTAACTCTACCAACAAACATTCAACTTAGTCACTAGTTCCGCCATAAATATCTTCTCTGACTATAGGCTTAAATGCAGGCTTAACATACAGACAAATCCCTCCTCCTCTTTTACCATTGCCCCTATCCAATTTCCTAAATAGGTTATAACCATCCAGATTACCAGTCCAGTCATGAGATTCATCCCACCACATTTCGGTAATGCCTATTAAATCCGATTTTTCATTAATTGATAATAATTCTAACTCTCACATTTTTCCTGGCAAGCTTCTGGCATTAGCAAGCATACACCTTATGTTATGAGTCGGTAGTTCTGAAGTTCCTGCCACTGTACTTGAGTTACTTAGTACTACCTCCCTATTGACTATACTACCTCTCCTCCATTTCCTCCCCTATGAGTTGTTAATTCATCCCTTATTCCCTCAACACTTTCTACCCCATTACTTATATCTAGTCCCTCCCCCCACTATACAAATTCCTAGTACACCCTCATTTGGAATATGGATTACAATTTTGGGCACCACTTAATAAAAAGGAGATTTTAGATCTGGAAAAAGGACAGAGAAGAGCAACAAAACTAATAAGGGGCATGGAGGGCCTAAGTTATGTAGAAATGCTAACCAAATTTACCTTTTTTCATCTAAGAGGGTATATGATTACCTTATATAAATGTATCTACGGTCAATATAAGGCTTTGTCAAGTGAACTTTTAGTGCCAAGAAGTTTTCAAATGTCAAGATTAATGTCCACCTTAAAGAAAGCAAATGGTTCTTCACATTAAGGGTGGTTAAACTGTGGAATTCTCTACCAAAGGAGGTGGTGACAGTGGATTCGATAGATAACTTTAAAAAGAGATCGGATATATTTTTTAATAACAAGGGCACAAAGGGTTATCCTGGATAATTAGAGGACTATTGATCCAGGGAGATAGAGTTACAATGTATATTAATCAAAGTATTCATATTGTTTTTGCAGTATACACCACCAAGTTTAATTAATTAATTAAAATATACTTTTATTAGTTACATTTTAAAAATCAGTTTTCTTAAAAATACATAAATTAAATAGTGAGAAAATAAATAAGTATTAAATATTGTAAAGAAAATAAATGAATCTACCAATGTCTATATATATATATATAAAGATGTACACTGTTTTTCATATTGGTAGATATAGAAAACAGTAAAAAAAGTTTGCATTAGAAATCTTTAATAATACATAAGACAGTTAAGTGATTTTTAATAAATATAAGTGACTGGATAAAGTGCTCAAGTGTATACAGCGCCAAATATATAAGGTGCTGTTTGTGCTGAATCTTAGTGGTTAATGACATGGAGGGATAACCTCTTTATATGATAAAGTGTGTGGTGGAATGTTTTTAAATATATGTACTATGTACTGGGCAGTATTTATGATTTCTTATATCTAGAAATATAAATAAAGATATATATTCAATGAGAGTCTTTCTATAATATAAACTTTCTATATACCATATTTATATTTTATGATGTTAACAGGTGCTGTTCGTATGCACGTATGCATATGATTTGCATGCATTGTCCTAGATACTGTATATCTTTTATACATGGATTTTAAGAACCATCATAACACATGGTTAAATCCTAGGGTTCAAAAATAAAGTTAAACTGTTAAAATAATTAGTAAAGACAGATAAAGTTCATATTATATCAAGTAAATAGAACACTTTCTCTATTATGATCAAAGGCAATCAATATCCTCATCCAATTACAGTATATCAAGATAAGGTCCCCAAAAATGTGAACTACTGGTCATAAAAAACAATAAAATAAAAAAACTTATCTGTCTTTTTTCCCAAGTGCAAGCCTGACCAGTTTTGCTGGTTATACACAGCTAATTCAAAGGCTTCATATGCTGTGGCACTTACCTGCATCTTTTCTGCTTTTTATTTGTGTTTGGAAGTGCCAAATATCGGCGTATTTCTAGGGTTTTGCATAGTGCATGACGTCATTACACACGTTATAGCGTAATGACGTAATCGCGTTTTTACGTTATTTGACTTAAGCAAGCTTTATTTAAATTATCATATTGTCTGTTCTTATTAATAAAGAATGAGTTTGTTATTTAACAGAGGCACCATATTTAGTATAGGCTGATGTTTAAATAGCAAGGCATTTGAATGGCAATGAAATTTGATGGACAATAGACCATAAAGTCTGTGCATACAAAACCTATTTACTACATGTTATTATTTAAAGAGATACTAACAATAAGGATGGGTATAATCTTTTTAAAGTAAAATTAAGTGCATTTGTGATAAAATTGATAATGAAAGAATTGATTATGTAAATAATCTCTATATGCATGTATATAACTTTTTCCAAAAGCTATATAATTTCATAGTTACATAGTTACATAGTAATTAAGGTTGAAAAAACACTTTCAGTACATCACGTTCAACCTTTTAAGATCTCCTCTGATCTGCAATATATGGATTAAATATTAATTAATTAGTTGTTAATTAATTATTAATGAATTATTGAATTATTATTATTTATTTTTTTAATTATTAATTAATCCAGAGGAAGGCAAACAGAAAAAAAAACAAAGTAAGACTCAAAGGGAAAAATCGTCTCAAAGGGAAAAAGAAAAAACATGAATTCCTTCCTAACACCAGATACTGGCGATCGGATTTCTCCCTGGATCAATACTGTCTCTCTAATTTTCCATGATAACCCTGAATTCCCTTTTTAATTAGAAATAAATCCAGTCCCCTTTTAAAGTTATCTATCGAATCCGCTGTCACCACCTCCTCTGGTAGGGAATTCCACAGATTACCACCCTTACTGTGAAAAACCCTTTTCTTTCTTTAAGGTGGAATCTTTTTACTTCTAACCTCAAGGGATGTCCTCTTGTCAGTTAAAAACCTCATGGCACAAATTGCTTCCTTGACAAATCTTTATACTGACGTATTTTTATACTGGATGTATTTATATAAGGTAATCATATCTCCTCTTAGATGCCATTTTTCTAGAGAAAATAAGTTTAATTTGGTTAGTCTTTCTTCATAACTTAGCCCCTCCATTCCCCTTATTAGTTTTGTTGCCCTCCTCTGTACCTTTTCCAGCTCTAAAATGTCCTTTTTATGAAGTGGTGCCCAAAATTGTACTCCATATTCAAAATGAGGGCGTACTAGAGATTTGTATAGTTGCAGAATTATATTTGCTTCCCTTGCTTCTATACCCTTCTTAATACATGCTGATATTTTATTTGCCTTTGCAGGTGCTACTTGGCTTTGAGCCTAGGGGGTTGTCCACAAGCACACCCAAATCCCTTTCAATATCTGATACCCCTATACTTGCTCCATTAAGATTATAAATTGCATGGCTATTTTTCCTTCTCATCTGCCATTTAGATGCCCATTCCTCAATTTTATGTAAATCCCTTTGGAGGGAAAGCACATCATTATCTGATTTAATTACCTTGCACAACTTTGTGTCATCAGCGAAAATGGAGACACCACACTCCAATCCCACCTCTAAGTCATTAATAAATATGTTAAAAAGGAGAGGACCTACTACTGAACCCTGAGGAACCCCACTTACCACATTAGTTCAATCGGAGTATGTTCTTTACAACCCTTTGCTTCCTGTCTTTTAGCCAGCTCTCAATCCTTGAGCAGATATTTACTGCACTTCCTGTATCTTTTAGGTTGCACAATGGTCTCCCATGTGGCACTGTATCAAAAGCCTTTGCAAAATCCAAAAATACAACTTCCACTGTGTTGCCTTGATCCAGGTTCCTACTAACCTCCTCATAGAAACTAATTAGATTTGTTTGACATGACCTATCCCTCATAAATTCATGTTGACTCCTACTTATAATCCTGTTCAAATAGACATATTCTTCTATATCCAATCTATTGTTATTACAATTAGTTTTGATATACATACATTTAGTTATCTAAGCAAATTATAAAAATAGTAAACTTTGTATGTTTATTATGAAGATCATTATCTAAATAAATATATTATATTCAAAATCTATTCTATATAATTTCATGAGAGTTTAAAAGCTGTAAATGTGATTTAATAAAATGAAAATAATAATAGTCTTGTGTTATCAAAATAAATATATTATACTAAAAAGCTACTCCATATTATTTTGTTTCAATATGATTTTAAAAACTATAAATATAGATGTAAATATAGATATTTCCATTTAATGTATTTTCTTTGGTCAGTATCTCTAACTAGAATATAATTAGAATATTAAATATATTAAAAATATTAAAATATTTGTTTATTAGGTCAAGAAAAAGTGTATTATTCAATTGGTGAGAAAAACTATATCAATTAAGTTCCTATTCTTATGACGGCTAAGAAGATGAAGTAAATCTATCTTTTATCATGATGAAGTTAATTTGGAGAGCTGTCCGTAATGTTTTTACTTCTCCTATATTATTTCATCCTTTGGACTTAAATAAAAGGCCAAAATTTAAAACCTTCATTGAGTCCATTCAGAGTTTTTTGCATTCAAATTGTAGATCCACCTACTTTCCATTAGAAGGAGTCTTTTTCTAAAGTCCCCTCCTCTTGTGTGAGGTTTTAGGTGATCTACTACATGGAACTCAATGCTGTTTATCTCATTATTGTGGTGATTTCTAAGATGCCATGCCAGTGGTGTATACAGTCCATTTTGAACCTAGGCAACATGTTTAAGAACTCTGCACCTTAGCTGTCTTTCTGTTTTTCTCACATAGATTGATCCACATACACAAGATATTACATATATAACCTTCGTGGTTAAACAATTCACAAAGCTTTTTACAGAATATGTCTTCTTTATCTTTGGATGTATAAATTCCTTCTCAGGTTTTATAAACCTGCATTACTTACAGTTGTTGCATCTGAATAGGTCCTTGATATTATGTAGCCAATATCCTGTGCTTTGGTTTTCGCTTTCATCACTTTTTTTCATTGATGGTTTAAATAAACTTCTAACCAAATGATCTTTCAAGTTTTTCAATCTTCTGTAAGTGATTGCTGCTTTAGTTAGTAACACTTCTTTCAAAATGGGATATTCCTTTAATAAAAAACAGTATTTGTTGTCGATTTTATGATTTTGTGGTCTTCTGCATAGGTGATGATGCAGCGTATTTGTTCTGTTTTTGTGTTTTCCTGTTTTTCATACAGTAGACTGGGACCTGTTGATGTTAAAGTCTCAGCCTTAGATACTGGCTGATTTGGTATCCCTCTTTTTAAAGCTTCTGGATGTTGGCTATTCCATTTCAAGAAAGAGTTAGTTGCAGTCGGCTTTGTATATGTACATGTGTGGATCATTCCACTTTCACTCTTTGATATGAGTAAATCTAAAAACTTTTTTTTCTTGTATAGAGTAGGTAAAACTCAAATCGAATTTAAAGAATTTTCTGAAATTCAAAACAAAAATAATGTATTTTTTTGTTCCCGTCCAAATGATTAAAATGTCATCAATGAATCTAAGCCACAAGCCTATTTTCTCTGTAAATGCATTATTTACTTCTTTAAAGACAACATTCTTTTTCCAAGAACCCTAGGAATAAATTTGCGTAACTGGATGTGCATGCTGTGCCCATTGCTGTCCCCTTTTTCTGCCGATACCATTTCTTGTTGAAAATAAAGACATTCTTCTTCAATACAAATTTAAGCAGTGAAAGCAACAAACTGTTTACCTTTTGATTTTCTTTTCATTAGTTCCTTTTATGTCTAAAAAATAACTTGCAGCTTCTACTCCTTTTTGATGCAGAATGTTGCTGTACAACTGTCTATCTAGTCTTCTTAATAAATCAGTCATGTCTTTGATATATCATGTAAGCGTAATTTACCATTTGTTTGATATAAAGGTCTAAAAAAGTGCTTATTTGTTCCGTCAAACTATTGTTGCCTGATATTATTGGTCTTCTGGGTATTGGTTTTGTCTTTTTATGAACTTCAGGGAGTGCATAGAATGTTGGTATAGTGGGCCTTTGAGATAGAAGAAAGTCCATATTTTCTTGTGCAATGACTTGTTGTTCTATTGCTGTTGCTAGTATGGCTTTAAGTTCTTTTTTATTTTCTTTTTTCTTTTATTATTTTCAAAATATATTACAAATAAACATCAACAAATACATATCACTGTTTTTAAAAGAAACATACATGACATTTAACAAACATACAATCATTCAACATGAAGGTACCATGTAACTTTTTTTAAAATCTTTTTGTAGAGGTAAGGTATCTATCCCATTTAGTCCAATTAATAAGAGGGGAATACTTTAAAGAAACTGTTTTATTATAGTTATCTGTCAGATCCCTGTTGAGGCTAATGACATTAATTAACTCTTTTATTGTAGGAGCTACAGGTAAGTTCCAGTATTTCACAATTAGCCATTTAGCCCCTAATAGGATATGACATATCAAATATCTGTCCGCAGATGGTAAGTACTCCAGGTCCATATGAAAAAGAACCAATTGTGGGGTACAGAGAATATATTTATTGATCACTCTGGATAATAGCTGGCATATTTTTGCCCACATCTCGAATATTTTTTTACACTTCCACCAAACATGGGCTTCGTTACCTCGTATACCACACTGTTTCCAGCATGAAGCTTCCCCTTTTAAATAAAATTTTGACATTCTGACGGGAGTAAGATGCCACCTGTGCATTGGTTTAAAGCTTTCATAATTTAACCAGGTAAATTTTATAATCTCAAATTTCTTCTGCATCCTTATTCTTTTTATATAATTCAAAAACTGAAGTTACGCCCCTACTGTGTAAAAGGGAAAGTGTTGAGGAAATATCTTTTGTATCAAAGAGGTCGATAGGGGTAGCTAGTGATGGAAAGTTAGATATTTGCATCCTCTCTTTATTTTTGTACCAAAATCTTAAAAGTGCATTCAAGTTTTTTGGGAGTTTGCCGGACAATTTTTTATTATGATTCGGGAGCCATAGTACATTCTTTATAGAAGTATCCCTTATAAGGGCCTCTTCCAGCATCCACCATCTAGGTTTATCTTGGAGGGTATTCCAGCTTATAAGTTGAGCTATAAATTTTTTTTGATATATATCTTTTATACAGGGTCATTTAAGGCTCCTTTTTCAAATTTCTTGCTTACTAGACTTTTCCTAATTCTACTTTTTTTCCCCCATATATAAATGTATCCAACATATCCTGAATGTATTTTAAGTAATTATTTGGTATACTGCCTGGTATCGATCTTAAACATTAAGGGCCTCATTAAATTCCAGCCTCGTAAATAAGAGGCTTCTACTTAAGCCCTACGTACTGCAAAGTGTCTCTAACTTACAATGCTATTAAATTAGCCCTGCTGCGAGCAACGTATGAGCTACGCAGCAGGGCCGTACGTATCTACACTGCGTAAATGTACATGAGGAGTGACAGCCTGCGAGATGATATCGCAGGCTCCCACTCCTCATCAGGTGCTGCGGGGTTCCTAAAAGGGACCTCCGCGGCAGTCCCCCACATAAGCCCTGCCATGGGGGGTACTCCAAAAACCCCCCAGGCACCTAAAATTAACCCCCCCCCTCAATGCGGGGGTCCCCGTCGGGACCCCCGAAGTGTCCTCACATGAACACCTTGCTGCAGGGGTCCATAGGAACTCCCGCAGCCCCCACACATTAACCCCTTGCAGCGGGGGTCCCCGATCGGCACCGATCAGGCCCCCGCTGCATTTCAAACTTTTAAATTCCCCAATCACAAGCCGCCAATGCCAATTTCCTCCCGGAAACGACTCCGGGAGGCTCATTAGCGTCGGGGAGGTCTGCCAGTGCAGACCTCAGTTAGTTTTTTTGTTTTGTTTTTTTTAGAGCGCGGATGGTTCCGCGGCCCAGCCGGGGCTGAAGGAGAGAAGGCCGGGGACATCGCGGGGAGGTAAGTTAAATGTATATTTCGATGTTTATATGTGTATTTTATTTATTGTTTATATATTGTATTAATGTATTAATGTATTGTGTTTTTTTTTAACAGGGCAGCCCCGGAAGAGCTAAACAATGACGGGACATGCTGTAAAGGTGAGTATATTATTTAGAATGTATATAATGTTTATTTATTTGATGTTAATGTTTTGTACTAATTATTTTGTTTTGTTTGACCCATAGGTTAGTGATCTGAAGCAACATCTTAAAGGTAAGTGGTCTTAATTTATTGATTTTAGCTTAGAATTAGGGTCTGTGTAGTTAGGACTGTAATTATTTTATTTTATTTTAGAATAAGGGTCTGTGTATGTAGTTAGGATTTATTGTATATTAGATAGATAGGGGGATGTATTTGATATAGTTAGGATTTATTTTAAATTAAATAGATTGTATGTTAGATACATAGGGGGTATTTGATTTGGACTATATGTAATATATTATATATGTAATATATTATATTTAATATTTTATATATAATATATTATATTTAATATATTATATGTAATGTATGTAATGTCATGTATTGTATGTCATGTATGTAATGTATTATATGTATGTATTGTATTGTGTTTATCTGTCTTTACTTTTCAGGTGTGTAATTTGTTTATTTTCTGTAGTGGAGGGTGGGGTTGTAATGTATTTTTTTGTTTTCTGTAGTGGGGGGTGGGGTTGTAATGTATTTTTTTGTTTTCTGTACTGTAGGTTTTTTTGTTTTCTGTAACGTAGGTTTTTTTTCTGTAATTAGAGTGTTGGGGAGGTTTATTAGGGGGTAGGTAGTGTAGGTAGGTAGTGTAAGTGTTAATAGATTAGTGTAGAGGGGGGTTAGTTTAGATTAAATGGTTTATTGGGGGTTATAGTGTAGTGTTTGTAGTTAGTGTCATGATGGTCCTTGAGGACCATCATGGCACTTATGTGGTAAATGTTGGGTTGTAACAGGCCCATAATGGTAATAATATACCCTTATGGGACTGATGGGGTTAAATAGAGCCTTATGGTGGTCTGTATTGACCACCATGAGTTAATGGGTTAATTAAGGCCTTATGGTGGTCTGTATTGACCACCATGAGTTAATGGGTTAATTAAGGCCTTATGGTGGTCTGTATTGACCACCATGAGTTAATGGGTTAATTAAGGCCTTATGGTGGTCTGTATTGACCACCATGAGTAAATGGGTTAAATAGAGCCTTATGGTGGTCTGTATTGACCACCATGAGTTAATGGGTTAATTTAGGCCTTATGGTGGTCTGTATTGACCACCATGAGTTAATGGGTTAAATAGAGCCTTATGGTGGTCTGTATTGACCACCATGAGTTAATGGGTTAATTATAGTTGGGGATAATATTTTTAGTGCGAGTCCTTTCAGGACCTTTACGGTCCTTTAAGGACCTGCGAGGCGGGAAATTTAAAATTGAATTGCAGCAGGGTCACAATCGGTGCCGATCGGGGACCCCCGCTGCAGGGGGTTTATATGGGGACACTTTGGGGGTCCCGATGGGGACCCCTAGCATAGAGGGGGGTTAATTTTAGGTGCCACGGCCGGGATTGGGTAATAGTGTGCCGCGGTCCCTTTAAGGAGCTGCGGCGGGGAATTTAAAAGTTTGAAATGCAGCGGGGGGTCTGATCTATGCAGATCGGGGACCCCCGCTGCAAGGGGTTAATGTGGGGGTGCTGCAGGGGTCCTGATAGAGACCCCTGCAGCATGGGGATGTGTATAGGGTGCAGGGGGGAGCCTCACACTGCTGTCTCGGGTGGTCCGAGGCAGCACGTAGAGGCTTTCGGATCCCTTGCGTGGACAAAAAGTAGGGATTCTTACGATATGAGAGAATCATGCGTAGATTTAAGGCTACGTAGCTCTCTTGGAGCCTATTCTCGGCCATTTTCTCGCAGTCATATCGCAAAGCAGGCTGCGAGAGATTCGGTACTCGCAAACAGCAGGAAAACTGCCTTTTGCGAGCACCGAGAGAACTACGAGGGATAATTTAATAGGGCCCTAAGTCATTTTCGGGATAATGCTCATGTTAATAGCAGCAATTCTAGCTGACCAGGAGAAATTTAGAGATCTCCAATTACTCAAAATGGGTCTGACTTGCTTCATAACCTCATTTAAATTAACTTTATAGAAGTTTTTCACTTTAAATGAGAGCTTTATCCCAAAATGAACAATATATTCCGATTTCCAATTAAAGGTGAATAATTTCTCCAATTTTTTTCGACTTCTGGATTTTATGCCTTTTATCAGGGTATAGGATTTTGATTAATTAATCCTAAAATAGGATAGTCTACCAAACTCCTCTAATATTTCCTGTAGTTTAGGGCATGCCACCTCGGGATTGCACATAGTTATGATTATATTGTCTGCGAATCCCATGAATTTTAATTACTCCTGATCTATAGTTACACCCTCAATTTCTCTACAATCTCTTATATATGTCGCCAGTGGCTCCATGAAGAGGATGAATAATAATGGAGATAACGGACATTTCTGACGGGTGCCCTTTCCTATTTTAAACTTGTTTGACTCAAAGTCAGGGCTCGCAATAAAGGCCGTTGAGTTTGTATATAGAGCTTTTACTGACTTTGAGGCAAAATCCTCAAATCCATATTTCATAAGAACTGCCTGTAGAAATTCCTAACTGACCCTGTCAAGGGCCTTTTCTGCATCCAATGAGAGGGCCAATAAGGGAACATCATAGTCCTCTACATAATTCAAAATATTGATCATTCTTCTGGAGTTGTCAGAGGCTTGACGGCCCAGGATGAATCCCTTTTGATCCCAATGGATTAGCCTGTTAATTATAGTTCTCAATCTATTCGCCAGTATCTTTGCATACATTTTGACGCCTACATTAATCAATGAAATAGGACGATAGCTCCTACAATCATCCGTTTTTTCCCTTCTTTCAAGATGTTAACTATTTTTGTCTCTGACAGCTCCGGAGGAAGATCCCCTGTTTGTTTAA
Organism: Discoglossus pictus; assembly: GCA_027410445.1. Classification (NCBI taxonomy): domain Eukaryota; kingdom Metazoa; phylum Chordata; class Amphibia; order Anura; family Alytidae; genus Discoglossus; species Discoglossus pictus. The sequence goes on from CM050165.1 coordinate 166,676,676, forward strand.
TCTTCTTCCTCCGGAGCTGTCAGAGACAATAAAATTAAATAAATTAGATAAATAACTTTTTATTTTATACATAAGTACTTTGTAAAATAAAAGGTCAAATACATGGGTATTTATTTGTTTTACCACTATTGATAACTTCCATTATTTCATCAGTGGTTATCTCTCTGCTTAAGTGACAACTATCTTTTTCTGAAATCGGGGGTAATTTGATTTTGTCAATAAAGGCAGTAAAATAAATCGTGTATCTTTATCCAAATTGTATAATTTCATATAGAATTCATGAAATACAGTACCTCACTTATTTTATCTGGATGAAAGTGTAAATTACCCTCTTCATCTTGTATTCTTAAAATCCTATTTTGGTTACGTTGCTTCTTTAATCTGTTTGCTAATTATTTCCCTGTTTTATTGCCATATAAAAATGTGATTGCTGAAATCTCCATAAGATTTGAGCTTGTAGCTGGAGAATTTTTTTTTATTTGGCTATTTGTATCTTTTATTTTATTACTAGTTTCTTTATTTGGATATGTTTTGTTAATCTGGTGTAGCTTTTCTAATTCTATATAGAGGTGTTATAATGGTTTACACTGTTGACTCTGTATTTCAGCTGATCTTGCGAATAAAATCCCTCAAGTAAAGGCTTTAAAGGAACACCCTAGCGTATTCGCAGACACTATCAAATCCTTATTTTTTTTAATAGCGTTACATAGTAGTTACATATTTACATAGGGCCTCATTCAATTGTGATTTGGCCAATTGAATAGGGCTCTAAATAAGCACAAAGCATATTTTTTTTAAAGAAGTTTTTAGTTCATGAAAACCTTGCTTTTAGATAGATGTTTACTATCTAAAAAACTTCTTTAAAAAAATATGTTATGTGCTTATTTAGAGCCCTATTCAATTGGCCAAATTGCAATTGAATGAGGGCCATAGTATTTAAGATTGAAAAAAAGACTTTCAGTCCATCAAGTTCAACCTTTTAAGATCTGCAATATGCGAATTAACTATTAGATAATTAGTTGTAAAAAAAAAAAAATCAATTCCCTCCTGATCCCAGACACCGGCGACCGGACTTCTCCCTGGATCAATACTGCCTCTCTAATTATCCATGATAACCCTGAATTCCCTTTTTAATTAGAAATAAATCCAGTCCCCTTCTAAAGTTATCTATCGAATCCGCTGTCACCACCTCCTCTGGTAGAGAATTCCACAGATTAAACACCCTTACTGTGAAGAACCCTTTTCTTTCTATAAGGTGGAATCTTTTTACTTCTAACCTCAAGGGATGTCCTCTTGTCAGCTGAAAACCTCTTGGCACAAAAAGCTCCCTTGACAAATCTTTATACTGACCCTGGATGTATTTATATAAGGTAATCATATCTCCTCTTAGACGCCTTTTTTCTAGAGAAAAAAAGTCTAATTTGGTTAGTCTTTCTTCATAACTTAGCCCCTCCATTCCCCTTATTAGTTTTGTTGCCCTCCTCTGTACCTTTTCCAGCTCTAAAATGTCCTTTTTATGAAGTGGTGCCCAAAATTGTACTCCATATTCCGAATGAGGGCGTACTAGAGATTTGTATAGTGGCAGAATTATATTTGCTTCCCTGGCTTCTATTCCCTTCTTATTACATGCTAATATTTTATTTGCCTTTTGGAGCTGCTGCTTGGCTTTGAGCACTGTTACCTAGGTGGTTGACCAGAAGCACTCTTAAATCCCTTCCAATATCTGATACACCTAGATTTGCTCCATTAAGATTATAAATTGCATGGTTATTTTTCCTTCCCAGATGCATAACTTTACATTTATTCGTATTAAATCTCATCTGCCATTTAGATGCCCATTCCTCAATTTTATGTAAATCCCTTTGGAGAGAAAGCACATTACTATCTGATTTAATTATCTTGCACAACTTCGTGTCATCAGCGAAAATGGAGACACCACACTCCAATCCTACCTCTAAGTCATTAATAAATATGTTAAAAAGGAGAGGACCTAATACTGAACCCTGAGGAACTTCACTTACCACATTAGTCCAATCGGAGTATGTTCAATTTACAACAACCCTTTGCTTCCTGTCTTTTAGCCAGCTCTCAATCCATGAGCAGATATTTACTGCAACTCCTATATCTCTTAGTTTGCACAATAGTCTCCCATGTGGCACTGTATCAAAAGCCTTTGCAAAATCCAAAAAGACCACATCCACTGAGTTGCCTTGAACCAGGTTCCTACTAACCTCCTCATAAAAACTAATTAGATTTGTTTGACATGACCTATCCCTCATAAATCCATGTTGACTCCTACTTATAATCCTGTTCAAATAGACATATTCTTGTATATTATCCCTTATTAACCCTTCTAAAAGCTTCCCCACTACAGAAGTGAGGCTCACTGGTCTATAATTCCCCGGATTTGCTCTTGCTCCCTTTTTAAATATAGGTATCACATCAGCTTTTCTCCAGTCATCTGGTAGAGACCCTGTGTTGAGCGAATTTTGAAAAATTAAATATAATGGTTTGGCTATTACAGAACCCAGTTCCCTTAGTACCCTTGGATGTATTCCATCAGGACCCGGGGCTTTACTAACATTTATTTTTTCCAACCTCTTTTGGATTACTTCCTGTTTTATCCAATTATTTGGCAAAGGTAGTGTAGCCCCATTATTTGCTGTGTCCCAACCACTGGTACCTCCCTTGTGTATACCGAAGAAAATAACCTATTTAGCTCATCTGCCTTTTCTTGGTCACTATCAAACGGCCTGTGTCACATTGTAATGTTCCTATAGCTTCCTTCCTCGCCTTCTTCCCATTAATATACTTGCAATTCATTTTTCATTTTCTATTTTAGCCAGTCTAATCGCCCTTTTGCAAGCCTTGTTGATTTCCTTGTATTTCTGTAAAGCAGTCTCTGTCCCCTCTTGTTTGTATAATTTAAATGCCTGTTTATTACTCCGTATCTTGATCTTTAAATTGTTGTTAAGCCACATTGGATGGGATTTACTCCTTTTACTTTTATTCCCACACAGTATATGCCGATGTGTATGTATATTTAGTAAGGATTTAAATGTTGCCCATTTATGTTCAGTATTTTTACCTGCCAGTTCTCTGTCCCAGTTTATACTTTGTATTGCTGCCCTTAGACCATTAAAATCTGCCCTTTTAAAATTAGGAGTTTTCGTTGGCCCCTTAAAAAAAATTTTTTTTTATTCAATTTCAAACGAGACTTTGTTGTGATCACTCTTTCCCAACGGTTGCCCTATTTCAACATTTGATACTATATCAATATTATTTGTGATGAGTAAATCTAAGATAGCTTCATTTCTAGTAGGCTCTTGTACAACCTGGGCCAGATAATGATCCCTGAGTGTACTCAAGAACCTGCTCCCCTTAGATGAACTGCTGGTCTAATTTATCCAGTTTATTTCAAGGTAATTAAAATCTCCCATTATTAGAACTTGACCATGCGTTGATATATCCTGTTTATTAAATATAACTGAGTTAATTTTCCATCTACTCATATTATTTGGCTTATTGGTATCCTCTAAAATTACACAATTCATTGAATGGTCTGACCAGGTCGTCAATATGATATCTGTCTTAATGATTAATCACATAGTTCTTAGGTCCGCGAAGATATAATCAATACGGGAAAAGGATTCAAATCGATTTAAAAAGAAAGTATATTCTTTTTGGTCTGGGTGAAACACCCTCCATAAATGAAATAGCTCATAACTATTTATCAGGTTTGAAAATTCTACTGCTGTTTTACTAATTAAGGCTTTGGATTTTACCTGTTTGACTATAGATGCATTTATTGCCATATTAAAGTCCCCACATATTATAATCGATCCTTTTTTCAATTTGAATATATCTATGAAGAGATACTTAAGATATCTAATCTGATTTTTTATTTGGCAGATAGGCGTTTACCAGAGTTATTAATCTATTATTTATAAAACCAATCTAGATTATATACCTCCCCAAGGGGTCTATCTTTATAAATTCCTCAGACACCATTAATATTTTATTGAAGAGGATGGATAATCCTTTTGATTTGTTAGTAAATGTAGCATCTAGTCTACCAGGATATTGCTTATTTGACACATATTGCAGTGACTCCCTCTTAAGGTGGGTCTCCTGGAGACAAAGAATGTCCGCTTTAATCTTAACATCAGGAGTGTTTTCCCACCTATGGTTGGGAGACTTAGATATCAGGTGGACTATCCTATCACAGCATAACCTTAGTCTATATATAGTATCTTTTATTCTATTAGCATCTAATTAATTTCTCTGTAATATTATCCTTAACAGGAACAATATATATATATATATATATGTACCCCTTTTTTCCCCCCTTTCTATTCATAGGGTCTAACCCTACCCCGGTGATATTCTTACTTTATTTCCCTCGCAGAGGGTAGTGATTGTGAACCATTACTAACACCTATTTAAATTTGACTTGATCAAAGGGTATTATATATTTCAAATCATGTGTTCCTATGATATTGGACTTACTCTCCATCCTTATTTATTATAGTGAATTTTCCCTTAACTATTATATATTTCCTTCCGAAAAAAGTGCTTATTAAGGTAAGGATGATAATTGTTCTTCATCTAACTACTCACTTTAAGTGTCAAAAGAGAAAAAAAAAATCTCCAGCATTTATAATTTTGTGATAAGACTACCTATATACTTCTCCTAATGCTGAAATAAATACTTAGGGCCTCATTCTATTAACGGCCATAGGAGATGCGGGGCCGCAAGGACTGGGATTCCGGCAGGCTTGCGGCCGGCGCCTTGCTATCCCTTGCGGCGACACGCGCCGGAGGAAAGCCTTTGATCTTAAACGGCCGCAAGAGATTCGGCCGCAAGAAAATCCTGGTTGCTATTCAATTGCTCCGGGAACCCTCTCTGCAAGGCTAAAACCGAGCCGCAGCTTACTTGCAGCAAAAAGGTCCCGCAGACACACAATTAAGCACATTTTAAAGCCATAATAAAGCCATCCTGCACTCTGAGGAGAATATAAAGTGATTGTAGGTATTAGCATTAATAGCACAACATTCCCCTACACTCAAATCCGTAAATAAAATTGTTTTTGAATTTATGTCACATATCCATGTAAAAATTCCAGAGGGCTTGGAGCACCTCAGACCCGCCCACGCTGCGGCCGGAAAATAAACAGTTAATGTAATCTCGGATTTGGGCTGATGTGCAAGCTTGAGAGGGGGTTGCTATTAATCCTCATGTCCCCCATTATGATCCCTAGCATTTACAGAGCTTTACAGTGCTGTCTTGAATTTATTTTTGTATTTTAAGATTTCTGAGCTTACGGCCGGTTGCAAGATATACGGCCGGCCGTAAGGGGATAGACTTGCGGCGCCGTATAATTGAATTGCAAGGTAACGGGAGCCCCGCAAGGAATCGCAGCTTTGCGGCCGATTTACGGCCGATAATAGAATGAGGGCCTTAGACTATATATACAGCAGTCCACCTCCCAATCATAGTTATCATTGCCAACTGCGGCTGACTTTTATAACTCTACTTTGTCTGACAAATCAGACAAAGTTAGCTTTTCCACCCCTTTATTTAACATAGCTATAGCAATCTGACAATCATTCATCAGTTTTATACCCTCCTGGACAGTTTTAATCCTAAACCATTTTGAATCTTTATATACTGAGATGCCTACTGGAGATATCCATTTGTACTTAACCCAGATTTTAAGGTAAGTTCCACTGGCTGCTTGCTGCACACCTCACCGGCTTCAGTGCACTAGAATCAGCACTGACCCCCCCACGTGGCACTGCTTCCTCTCACCGAGGGGCAAACTGCTGAGAACAGCACACCCAGGAGTCTCAATGAATCTCACCAGAGCCTCTGTGAGTCGTCACAACCGGCCTGCTGCATACCTTCGGCTTGGTTCGGCTCTCTGGACATCGGCGCGATCCTCCCTCGCTTCCCTACGTGTCTGCGTCTCCTCACAAGATCTGAGGCGTCGGGTATCAGGTGACAGCTTACCCACAGGTGCTTCTGTTCCAGCCGGGAACTTGATCGCGGGAGGCAATATACAGCTCTCTCAACCTCCTCTTGCGCTGTGTCAGGCACCCTGCGTGTATTATCAGCACCGGACTGGCAGTCTCAAGAGCAGGGGTAAGAGGTAACGGGTGGGTCTCAACTTTGTGTTTCAGGGTCAGCTGAAATCAGTGGCAATAGCTCATGGCTAGGATCACCGTCTCCCAACCCTCCTGGAGCTAGCTTCACGCTAACACACTATCCATTTCCTGTCACGCCCCCCCATTGCTTTAAGTTCTTTTTTATATACTCCGATAGGATTAGTTGAGAGAATTTCATAGATGTACTTATCGTCTAAAAGTCTCTTACACATTAATAAATAATAATTTTGGTTCATCAAAAACAAGTTTCTTCCTTTATCTGCTGGTTTTATTATTAGATCCTCCCTCCTTTATTTCTTTTAAAACTTTATATTAAAGTTTCATTAAGTTAGGTTTATTAATTTTAGACATCTTCCTCTTTCTCTTTTCTTGAATGATGAAGACATCAATTTTGTTGTAATTTTAATGGTGTAAATTACCGTTTACTTTATTTTCAGAAAATAATATTTTATTCAAATCTCTTTCTTCATCGTGTTCTTTTAGGAGTGATAATAGACTTTTGTACATCTCTGAGTCTTCTGTTGTTAATCCTAGTCTTGTCAGTTCTCTCATTTGTTTATCTGTATTTAATTTCTTTAAAGCAAGTTTTCTACCAAAGTGATTAATGTTTTTGACAGTACAATGATGTATCTTATCCATTTTAAAAACTCGAGAGATTAATACCTTCAGTTTCCATCATTTTTTTATTATTGTTTTTATACTTGTAATTATTGCTTTGTGAGTATTCTTGTAGATTTGTCACTTTAATTGCTTAGTTTTTTTAGTAGCAATAATATCTTTTGATGATTTTTGTTGATTCTTTATAATTGTTTTAGGGGTTAGATCGGGATTTTTGTTTTTTTTTTGTACTTTTTTCTCTACATTTAAAAATGGAAGCGGCCACGTTTTGCTCTTTGTCTCCCTTTCTGTCTTTTGCTTTCCCATAGGTCTCGTCCCCTGTCTGGAAAAAGTCAAATGCATATGGATGATTTTTTAAAGTTAATACTCCCCCTTGTTTCACGTAGTATTTGATAATTATCTGCTAAGGGTTGTGATTTTGGACCCATGGCTCCTTCTTCATTTTCAGAGCATTCTGATGAGCTAATCTCTATATCAACTTTTTTCACATATTAGATATTCTGTACACCTTGTTCAATTCATGGTTTATTTGTTAAGCTTTATTATTACATTTTTCAAGGTTTATATTTTCTTCTTCTAGAATTAAATTCATAAATTGTAGGGAGCAATTTGTATTAATATCCGTCAATTTTTGGACAAAAAGTGTATCAAATAGGTGGGCCACTGGAATAGTTTTTTATCCTAAGACCCCTCGATACTATCATATGTTTGATATAATTTTGCATCTATATTTATCTATATTTATATAGGCCCTCATTCAATTGCAATTTGGCCAATTGAATAGGGCTCTAAATAAGCACATAGCATATATTTTTTAAACAAGTTTTTAGTTAGTGAAAACCTTGCTTTTGGATAGATGCTTACTAACTAAAAACTTATTTAAAAAATATATGTTATGTGCTTATTTAGAGCCCTATTCAATTGGCCAAATTGCAATTGAATGAGGGCCATAGTTTTTAAATTCATATTGAAACAAAATAATATAGAGTCGATTTTTAGTATAATATATACATATATATTTATTTCAATAACACAAGACTTATGATTTCCATTTTATTAAATCACATTCATAGCTTTAAACCCATATGAAATTATATAGAATACATTTTAAATATAATATATTTATTTAGATAATGATCTTCATAATACACATACAAAGTTTACTATTTGTATTTTTAATTTATTAGCACAGCAATTTATTTGCTAAGATAACTATATGTATGTATATCAAAACTAATTATAATAACAATAGATTGGATATAGCTTTTGGAAAAAGTTATATACATGCATATAGAGATTATTTATATATTCAAATCTTTTCATTATCAATTTCATCACAAATGCACTTAATTTTACTTTAAAAAGATTTTACCCATCCTTACCGTTAGTATCTCTTAAAATAATAATTAGTAGTATATAGGTTTAGACTTTACTATCTACCGTCCATCAAGTTTCATGCCATTAAAATGCCTTACTATTTAAAGATCAGCCAATACTAAATATGGTGCCTCTGTTTAATAATATACTCACTCTTTATTAATAATAACAGAAAACATGAGAATTTAAATTAAACTTGCTTAAGTCAAATAACTTAACAACGTGATTACGTCATTACTCTATAACGTGCATAATGATGTCACGCACTATGCAAAACCCTCTGAAAAAAATACTCTGATATTTGGCGTTTCCAAACACGAATAAAAAGCAGGAAAGGTGCAGGTAAGTGCCACAGCATATGAAGCCTTTGAAAAATCTGGGTATAACCAGGAAAACCAGTCAGGCTGGCATAAGCACTTGGAAAAAAGACGTTTTTGGGGACCTTATCTTGATATACTGTAATTGGATGAGGATATTGATTGCCCATGATCATAATAGACAACGTTTTCTATTTACTTGATATGATAGGAAATGTATCTGTCTTTACTAATTCTTTTAACAGTTTAACTTTATTTTTGAACCCTAGGATTTAACCATGTGTTATGATGTTTCTTAAAATCCATGTAAAAAAAAGATATATCTAGGACAATGAATGCAAATCATATGCATACGTGTTCCAACTACATGGATGTATAAACGAACAGCACCTGTTTGCATCATAATATTGTATATAGAAAGTTTATATTATAGAATTGAATATACCGTATATACTCGAGTATAAGCCGAGTTTTTCAGCCCCTTTTTAAGGAAAAAAAAGCCCCCCCTCGGCTTATACTCGAGTCACTCTGCCCCCTGTGTCTCTCTAACCCCCCCGTGTGTCTCTAACCCACCCGTATGTCTCTAACCCCCCCATGTGTCACTAACCCCCCATGTGTCTCTCTACCCCGTGTCTCTTTCCCTCCCCCCTCCTCAACCTAATCACCCCGCCTCAGCATAAACCCCCCTCAACCCCCCTCCTCCACCTAAACCCCCCTAAATACCTCCCCCCTCTCCCCTCACTTACCTGCTTGTGCTCCGCTCCTTGACCCGGCACCGGCACGCATGTGACGTCACATGCGCACCACATCATTAGCATATACCGGGTGCCGGTACCCGGTACATGCTAATGACGCGGCACGCATGTGACGTCACATGCGCGCCAGGTCAAGGAGCAGAGGCCGGAGCACAAGCAGGTAAGTGAGAGGAGAGGGGGAGGTATTTTGGGGGGTTTAGGTGGAGGAGGGGGGTTGAGGGGAGTTTAGGTTGAGGAGGGGGTTTGGGGTTGAGGGAGGTTGAGGGGGGAGGTTGAGCGGGGTTGAGGTTGACGAGGTGGGTTGGGTTGAGGGGGGTTGAGGTTGAGGGGGGTTGAGGTTGAGAAGGGAGGTTGAGGATGGGGGTTGAGGATGGGGGGGTTGAGGAGGGGGTTGAGGATGAAGGGGTTGAGGAGGAAGGTTGAGGAGGGGGTTGAGGATGGGGGGGTTGAGGAGGGGGGTTGAGGAGGTAGTTGAGGATGGGGGGGTTGAGGATGAGGATGGGGGGTTGAGGAGGGAGGATGGGGGGTTGAGGAGGGAGGTTGAGGGGGGTTGAGGAGGGGGGTTGAGGAGGTGGTTGAGGATGGGGAGGTTGAGGATGAAGGGGGGTTGAGGAGTGAGGATGAGGAGGGAGGTTGAGGATGAAGAGGGAGGTTGAGGAGGAGGATGAGGATAAGGAGGGGGGGGTAGAGGAGGGGGGTTGAGGATGGGGGGGTTGAAGAGGGGGTTGAGGATGGGGGGATGAGGAGGGAGGATGAGGAGGGAGGTTGAGGATGAAGAGGGAGGTTGAGGAGGAGGATGAGGAGGGAGGTTGAGGATGAGGAGAGGGTTTGAGGTTGAGGAGGGAGTTGAGGATGGGGGGGTTGAAGAGGGGGTTGAGGAGGGAGGTTGAGGATGAGGAGGGAGGTTGAGAAGGGGGTTGAGGATGAGGAGGGAGGTTGAGGATGAGGAGGGGTTTGAGGAGGGTGTTGAGGATGAGGAGGGGGGTTGAGGTTGAGGATGGGGTTGAGGAGGGGATGAGGGGGTTGAGGAGGGAGGTTGAGGATTAGGAGGGAAGGTGAGGATGAGGAGGGAGGTTGAGGATGAAGAGGGGGTTGAAGATGAGGAGGGAGGTTGAGGATGAGGAGGGTGGTTGAGGAGGGGGTTGAGGATGAGGAAGGGGTTTGAGGTTGAGGAGGGGGGTTGAGGAGGGGGTTGAGGATGAGGGGGTTGAGAAAGGAGGTTGAGGATGAGGAGGGAGGTTGAGGATAAGGAGGGGGGGTAGAGGAGGGGGGTTGAGGATGGGGGGGTTGAAGAGGGGGTTGAGGATGGGGGGATGAGGAGGGAGGATGAGAAGGGAGGTTGAGGATGAAGAGGGAGGTTGAGGAGGGGGAAGAGGATGAGGAGGGAGGTTGAGAATGAGCAGGGGGGTTGAGGTTGAGGAGGGGGTTGAGGATGGTGGGTTTAAGAGGGGGTTGGGGATGTGGGGGTTGAGGAGGGAGGATGAGGATGGGAGGGTTGAGGAGGGGAGTTGAGGAGCGGGGTGTAGGAGGGAGGTTGAGGAGGGAGGTTGAGGAGGGAGGATGGGGGGTTGAGGAGGGAGGTTGAGGGGGGATGAGGAGGGAGGTTGAGGAGGGGGGTTGAGGATGGGGGGGTTGAAGAGTGGGTTGAGGATGGGGGATTAGGAGGGAGGATGAGGAGGGAGGTTGAGGATGAAAAGGGAGGTTGAGGAGGGGGAAGAGGATGAGGAGGGAGGTTCAGAATGAGGAGGGGGGTTGAGGTTGAGGAGGGGGTTTAGATGGGGGGGGTTTAAGAGGGGGTTGAGGATGTGGGGGTTGAGGAAGGAGGATGAGAATGGGGGGGTTGAGGAGGGGAGTTGAGGAGCGGGGTGTAGGAGGGAGGTTGAGTAGGGGGTTGAGGATGGGGGGGTTGAGGAGGGAGGATGAGGAGGGAGGTTGAGGATGAGGAGGGAGGTTGAGAAGGGGGTTGAGGATGAGGAGGGAGGTTGAGGATGAGGAGGGGGGTTGAGGAGGGTGTTGAGGATGAGGAGGGGGGTTGAGGTTAAGGAGGGGGTTGAGGAGGGGATGAGGGGGTTGAGGAGGGAGGTTGAGGATTAGGAGGGAGGGTGAGGATGAGGAGGGAGGTTGAGGATGAAGAGGGGGTTGAAGATGAGGAGGGAGGTTGAGGATGAGGAGGGGGGTTGAGGAGGGGGTTGAGGATGAGGAAGGGGTTTGAGGTTGAGGAGGGGGGTTGAGGAGGGGGTTGAGGATGAGGGGGTTGAGAAAGGAGGTTGAGGATGAGGAGGGAGGTTGAGGATAAGGAGGGGGTTAGAGGAGGGGGGTTGAGGATGGGGTTGAGGATGAGGTGGGGGGTTGAGGTTAAGGAGGGGGTTGAGGATGGGGGGGTTGAGGAGGGAGGATGAGGAGGGAGGTTGAGGATGAAGGGGGGGGTTGAGGAGGGAGGTTGAGGATGAAGAGGGAGGTTGAGGAGGAGGATGAGGAGGGAGGTTGAGGATGAGGAGGGGGTTTGAGGTTGAGGAGGGAGTTGAGGATGGGGGGTTGAAGAGAGGGTTGAGGAGGGAGGATGAGGATGGGGGGGTGTAGGAGGGAGGTAGAGGAGGGAGGTTGAGGAGGGGGTTGAGGAGGGGGGTTGGGGAGGGGGTTGAGGATGGGGGGGTTGAGGAGGGAGGATGAGGAGGGAGGTTGAGGATGAGGAGGGAGGTTGAGGATGATGAGGGGGGTTGAGGTGGGGGTTGAGGATGAGGAAGGGGTTTGAGGTTGAGGAGGGGGGTTGAGGAGGGGGTTGAGGATGAGGGGGTTGAGAAAGGAGGTTGAGGATGAGGAGGGAGGTTGAGGATAAGGAGGGGGTTAGAGGAGGGGGGTTGAGGATGGGGTTGAGGATGAGGTGGGGGGTTGAGGTTAAGGAGGGGGTTGAGGATGGGGGGGTTGAGGAGGGAGGATGAGGAGGGAGGTTGAGGATGAAGGGGGGGTTGAGGAGGGAGGTTGAGGATGAAGAGGGAGGTTGAGGAGGAGGATGAGGAGGGAGGTTGAGGATGAGGAGGGGGTTTGAGGTTGAGGAGGGAGTTGAGGATGGGGGGGTTGAAGAGGGGGTTGAGGAGGGAGGATGAGGATGGGGGGGGTGTAGGAGGGAGGTAGAGGAGGGAGGTTGAGGAGGGGGTTGAGGAGGGGGGTTGGGGAGGGGGTTGAGGATGGGGGGGGTGAGGAGGGAGGATGAGGAGGGAGGTTGAGGATGAGGAGGGAGGTTGAGGATGATGAGGGGGGTTGAGGAGGGGGGGTTGAGGAGGGGTATGAGGGAGGTTGAGGATGAAGAGGGAGGTTGAGGATGAGGAGGGCGGTTGAGGAGGCGGTTGAGGATGAGGAGGGTGGTTGAGGATAAGGAGGGGGGTTGAGGAAGGGGGTTGAGGTTGAGGAAGGGGTTGAGGAGGGGTTTGAGGATGAGGGGGTTAAGGAAGGAGGTTGAGGATGAGGAGGGAGGTAGAGGATGAGGAGGGGGGTTGAGGTTGAGGAGGGAGGTTGAGGAGGGGGAAGAGGATGAGGAGGGAGGTTCAGAATGAGGAGGGGGGTTGAGGTTGAGGAGGGGGTTTAGATGGGGGGGGTTTAAGAGGGGGTTGAGGATGTGGGGGTTGAGGAAGGAGGATGAGAATGGGGGGGTTGAGGAGGGGAGTTGAGGAGCGGGGTGTAGGAGGGAGGTTGAGTAGGGGGTTGAGGATGGGGGGGTTGAGGAGGGAGGATGAGGAGGGAGGTTGAGGATGAGGAGGGAGGTTGAGAAGGGGGTTGAGGATGAGGAGGGAGGTTGAGGATGAGGAGGGGGGTTGAGGAGGGTGTTGAGGATGAGGAGGGGGGGTTGAGGTTAAGGAGGGGGTTGAGGAGGGGATGAGGGGGTTGAGGAGGGAGGTTGAGGATTAGGAGGGAGGGTGAGGATGAGGAGGGAGGTTGAGGATGAAGAGGGGGTTGAAGATGAGGAGGGAGGTTGAGGATGAGGAGGGGGGTTGAGGAGGGGGTTGAGGATGAGGAAGGGGTTTGAGGTTGAGGAGGGGAGTTGAGGAGGGGGTTGAGGATGAGGGGGTTGAGAAAGGAGGTTGAGGATGAGGAGGGAGGTTGAGGATAAGGAGGGGGTTAGAGGAGGGGGGTTGAGGATGGGGTTGAGGATGAGGTGGGGGGTTGAGGTTGAGGAGGGGGTTGAGGATGGGGGGGTTGAGGAGGGAGGATGAGGAGGGAGGTTGAGGATGAAGGGGGGGGTTGAGGAGGGAGGTTGAGGATGAAGAGGGAGGTTGAGGAGGAGGATGAGGAGGGAGGTTGAGGATGAGGAGGGGGTTTGAGGTTGAGGAGGGAGTTGAGGATGGGGGGTTGAAGAGAGGGTTGAGGAGGGAGGATGAGGATGGGGGGGTGTAGGAGGGAGGTAGAGGAGGGAGGTTGAGGAGGGGGTTGAGGAGGGGGGTTGGGGAGGGGGTTGAGGATGGGGGGGGTTGAGGAGGGAGGATGAGGAGGGAGGTTGAGGATGAGGAGGGAGGTTGAGGATGATGAGGGGGGTTGAGGTGGGGGTTGAGGATGAGGAAGGGGTTTGAGGTTGAGGAGGGGAGTTGAGGAGGGGGTTGAGGATGAGGGGGTTGAGAAAGGAGGTTGAGGATGAGGAGGGAGGTTGAGGATAAGGAGGGGGTTAGAGGAGGGGGGTTGAGGATGGGGTTGAGGATGAGGTGGGGGGTTGAGGTTAAGGAGGGGGTTGAGGATGGGGGGGTTGAGGAGGGAGGATGAGGAGGGAGGTTGAGGATGAAGGGGGGGTTGAGGAGGGAGGTTGAGGATGAAGAGGGAGGTTGAGGAGGAGGATGAGGAGGGAGGTTGAGGATGAGGAGGGGGTTTGAGGTTGAGGAGGGAGTTGAGGATGGGGGGTTGAAGAGGGGGTTGAGGAGGGAGGATGAGGATGGGGGGGTGTAGGAGGGAGGTAGAGGAGGGAGGTTGAGGAGGGGGTTGAGGAGGGGGGTTGGGGAGGGGGTTGAGGATGGGGGGGTTGAGGAGGGAGGATGAGGAGGGAGGTTGAGGATGAGGAGGGAGGTTGAGGATGATGAGGGGGGTTGAGGAGGGGGGGTTGAGGAGGGGTATGAGGGAGGTTGAGGATGAAGAGGGAGGTTGAGGATGAGGAGGGCGGTTGAGGAGGCGGTTGAGGATGAGGAGGGTGGTTGAGGATAAGGAGGGGGGTTGAGGAAGGGGGTTGAGGTTGAGGAAGGGGTTGAGGAGGGGTTTGAGGATGAGGGGGTTAAGGAAGGAGGTTGAGGATGAGGAGGGAGGTAGAGGATGAGGAGGGGGGTTGAGGTGGGGGTTAAGGATGAGGAGGGGGTTGAGGTTGAGGAGGGGGTTGAGGAGGGGGTTGAGGTTGAGGAGGGGGGGGTTGAGGAGGGGGTGTGTGGATGGGGTTGAGGATGAGGAGGGGGGTTGAGGTTGAGGAGGGGGTTGAGGATGAGGAGGGGGGTTGAGGATGAGGAGGGGGGTTGAGGATGAGGAGGGGGGTTGAGGTTGAGGAGGGGTTGAGGATGAGGGGGTTGAGGAGGGAGGTTGAGGATGAGGAGGGAGGTTGAGGATGAGGAGTGGGGTTGAGGAGGGAGGTTGAGGATGAGGAGGGGGGTTGAGGAAAGTGATAAGGGAGGGGGGAAGAGACACAGGGAAGGGAGATGGGGGAAGAGACACAGGGAAGGGAGAGGGAGAAGAGACACGGGAGAGAGAGGGGAGACACAGAGGGCACAAGAGGGACACAGGGGGCAGAACATTTCCCACCCTCGGCTTATACTCGAGTCACTCATTTTACCCAGTATGTTGTGGTAAAATAGGTGCCTCGGCTTATAATCGGGTCGGATTATACTCGAGTATATACGGTATATCTTTATTTATATTTCTAGATATAAGACATCATAAATACTGCACAGTACATAGTACATATATTTAAGAATATTCCACCACACACTTTATCATATAAAGAGGTTATTCCTCCATGTTATTAGAACAATAAGGTTCAGCACAAATATCAACTTACATTATTGACATTGTATACACATAAGCACTTTATCCAGTCACTTATATTTATTAATAATCATTTAATAGTCTTATGTATTATTAAAAATGTCAAAAGCAGACTTTTAAAATAATTTATTGATAACCTTTGGAGGTGAGTTTTTTTCTATATCTACCAATATGAATAACAGTTTACATCTTTTTATACATATATACAGAGAGAGAGAGAGAGAGAGAGAGACATTGGTAGTTTAATTTATTTTTCTTTGCAATATTTAATACTTATTTATTTTATCACTATTTAATTTATGTCTTTTTAGGAAAACTGTTTTTTAAAATGTAACTAATAAAAGAATATTTTAATTAATTAATTGAACTTGGTAACGTATACTGCCAAAAATGTTTACTAATTAAACAGGGTGTTAAGCATCCAATACACACTGTATAAAGACTGTAATCAAAATATTAACTAAAATATTCACTAATTATGTTCTTCATGCATGTTTTTCTAAATAGTGATGATTACATTTAAATAAGTGTAGTAAACCACATTTGTATCACTGGAATGTTCTGAAATCAATGCTTGAATGGATGGGTATAGAGGATGATGACAGAATCATAAAACATAATAGTTAAGTAATTGTTATGTATGTTGATGCCCCAAATCATTAACATTGAGAAACACATGGAAACATTTTTATTAAATACACAGAGCACAGTCATAATCACTTCTGACTGTGCTTTATTATCATTGGTGTGGTGGGGGCAAATCCAAGAGGACAAGAGGCTTGTTGTAGAAAATGGGAAAAGCCTAAAGGAGTAAAGGTTATACTTTATAATAATAATAATAATAATGCATAGCATCTACTAGAGTCACATGTGGTCATTACACCACAGTTACCATAATCAGATGAATAAAAATATAATTGTTAAAAAACTCCATATAATAGAGTTAACTAGTAATGTGTATAGCATATACATCATGACTTCATTTGCTCCATTACACAGGTGCATTAAATCATGGATTATGTAATCCAATTCAACTACACACATACAGTGTGTTCAGAAAATAAAAAATAAAAAAAGTGGTCAAGTTAAAAATGGCAGAGGAGAAATAAACTTTAAAAAAAATATGTATGTACAGTACAGTTGTAAATACTGTAACTTTAACAATAAACTAACGCACCTGAGCTTCATCCACAAGCAGTGCAAACCGTTTTGAGAAATCACTTGCCATCACCATGAGTAATAATGTGGCATTTCACAAGGAATATTTCGCTGTGACCATAGTAAGTGGGCTGAGAGTACTATCACCATCTCTCTATGATATTTTTATCCAAGTGGATATCACATTCATCTGGTGTACAGGTGTTATCAGATTATAACTGATTGTTAGGATATCATGTTGTCAGATTACATATCCATTAATACTGAGAGAAGACAATGGTCTACAGGCATAATGTCTGTTGTTTACATCAGACAAAAGTATCTGTTCTCATATTGATGACAGGGGGTAATATATATTCCTATGGGAGGGGTGAGTGGATGGTGTGGCCACTCTATAAGTGTATCTATATATATTATTATCCTATATGTATGTATTTTATGTGATAACTTTATTTATGTGTATTTTAAAATTAAGTGTAACTAAGTGATTGTATTGTCCTGTACAACCTCTGTGAACACATCCCCTTATTCTCTCCTCCACCACTATTTCCTATAAATCTTTCTGTTACAGGACCATTTTGAAAAACCCACTCTCTGGCTCCTCTGTACCTCTAACTGCTCTCACCTGGAACTAATCCCCTCCCTTTCTCTCTTACCCCTGCCCCTGCATACTAATCAGCAACACCTGCTAGCAAATCCTAACTATTCCTTTAAGATTATATACTGTGTCACAATGTCTGCTCTCACCTTCGTGTTCTTTATAACCTCCTGTCTGTTTTTCAGATTCTCCTCCTCATTTTCCCCACATCATGTCTCCAACAAAATAACCATTTCACCTTGTCTCAACTCCTCCCCTTTTCTTTGCTCCAACAAGCTCCTCTCCTTTCTCCAAACACTACACTCCCACCTCCCCTACTGCTGCTAAACTACTTTCACTCACCCCTTCCCTTGGCCTCTCACAATTGACTTATGCCCCAACTAACCATGATAGACACTGCCTAGACCTTATTTTTACCGATCTCTGCACAACCTCTAACCTTGCCATCTGCTCACTCCCTTTATCTAACCACCACCATCTATCCTGCAGCCTCACCACATCTTTCTCTCACTGCCCTTTCTCAACAGAAACCTTAAATCACTTGACCCACAACACATTTCCACTGTGTTACAACCGCTTCGCAGTCCCCTCGCTGATATCACCTGTCTTGACATTGCCACCTCACAATACAACATGACTCTTACTTTCACCCTTGACACTCTGACCCCATAACCATATGCAGAGGCCATCACTCTCATCCACAACCATGGCACATTACAAAAACATGATACATTCAGAGGTGCTTCCACACTGCTGAACGACTATGGAGGAAAACTCGCACTTGAGAAGACTGCCTCCACTCCAAGTTTATGTTACATTCCTACTTCTCTGACCTCAACCTTGCCAAGCTGCACTATTTTACATCACTAATATGTATTCTGTCTTCTTATACCAAATGTTTGTTTGCCACTATCAACACCCTCCTCTGTCCACCACCACCTCCCATCCCTTCATGTCTCACAGCTGAAAACTTTGCCAGCCATTTTAAGCATACAATTTAAAACATTTGCAATGAACTCTCCTCTCAACATGGATCACACACTCCCTCCTCTCAACTAACTGACAACACCCAGTCTTCACCCTTCCCCAATCCCACAGCCATTATGCCCTCATTTGACCTTGTAACAGAGGATGAAGTCTCCAGCCTACTATTAACCTCTCACCTTACTACCTTTCCTCTAGATCTTATTCCATCACAGATAACCCCTCCCCTCTCTACCACACTTATCCCTGCTCTCACACATCTCTTCAACCTTTCCCTAAAAGCAGGCACATTTCCACCATCTTTAAAATATGCCATAATTACACCCATTCTAAAGAAACCCTAATCTGATTCTGCAACTAACTACCACCATATCTCTCTAATTCCCCTGGCTTCCAAACTGCTTGAGTGGCTCGTCTACAATACTCTTCCCCAATTTATTTTCTCCAACTCCCTTCTTGACAACTTCCAATACTGCTTCCAGCCCCAATATTACACTGTGACACCTCTCACAAAATTACTAATGACTTGCTCACTGCTAATTCAAAGGGTCACTTTTCTATTCTAATTCTTCTGGATCTCTCTGCTGCCTCTGATACAATTGACCATCCTCTTCTAATTCAAATTCTTCGCTACCTTGGAATCTAAGATACTGCTTTCTCATGGTTCACATGATACCTACAAGATTGAACATTTAGTGTCTCTTTCTCTGACACCTCTTTGTCTACTCACCCTCTGTCTGTTGGTGTACCTCAAGGTTTAGTCCTAGGCCCCCTCCTATTCTCCATCTATAAATCGTCACTTGGTACTCTAATAGAATCATCTCTATGCAGATGACACTCAAATCTACCTCTTAGTACCTGACCTATCTAACACGTGTTTTAACTTCCCTCTCGAGCATATCCTCCTGGATATCTGCTCACCATCTCAAACTTAACATGTCTAAAATCAAACTCCTAAACTTCCCACCATCTACTACAGCATCAATTCATCACATCTCTCTCACTGACAAAAATACCATCATCACTTATCACTCCCACCTCCCAAGCCCATTGAGGTTCTATTGAACCCTGCCCTTTCTTTCATTCCTCACATACAGTCACTAACAAAATCTTGTCTTTTCATTCAAAAAAACATTTCCAAAATACATCACTACCTTACACAAGACACAACTAAGATTCTAATACATTCTCTCACCATATCCCGTTGTGGCTACTGCAATTCGCTTCCTGCTGGCCCGCCCACTACCCATCTATCCCCACTTCAATCCATAATGAATGCCTCAGCTAGACTCGTCTACTGTACTAATCGCTCAGTCTCTGCAGCACCTTTATGTCAGTCACTCCACTGGCATTCTATATCCTCAAGAATAACATTTAAAATCATTACCCTAACTTACAAAGCCCTCAACAACACTGCACACCCATTTATCTCTGCTCTCATCTCCTAATATTTCCCTGCCCACCCTCTTTGCTCTGCTACTGACCTTTTTCTCCTCCACTCTCACCTTCAGGACTTTTCTCAGGCTGCTCCACTAGACTCCTGCCTCAATTCATTTAAAACCTCACTAAAAACACATCTGTTTAAAGAAGCCTATCATCTGCCGCCTTAACATGCACAATGCATCTTTCACCCTTCTGTAACACACCCAAACCCTTTAGATTGTATGTCTTCGAGTACTCTATCTTGAAATATGCTTTAGGGGAAAGCACTATATACACCGGATTCTAAGCTAAAAACAGGGCCCTGAATCTTTTTTAAAATGTTATTTATGTTTTGCCTTGAACTCCATGCATGTATAGCGCTATGGAATATGTTTGCGCATTACAAATAAACAACGGTGCCTCACAACCGCTAACAAACGCCCACAGAAGCAGCACTTTAAAACAAAACAGCAAACACGCAATGACGAACTATGGACTTACACAAAAAAAATATGAGCCGTGGGACTTAGAAAAAATCCATTATGGACTTGCAAAAATACGACCTTAACGCACAACCTGCGCACAGCGGAATACATTATAAAAACACAAAATAAACACAAACACAAAAATAAAATAAAACACTTACCCACAGCAAGGGGGGACACCCAGGATGTCTGGAAGTCAGGTTACACCTCGATTTCACTACAATTTTAAAAGTTTACACACTCGAAAATCGAGAGAAAAAATGGCCACAAAAAAAACTAACGTAAAATTACAACATGTACTCGCAAAACTGAACCAACGCTCAAGAACACTTCATGCGGCACGTAACACACATTATGCGTGACGTAACACATGCAAAATCGCAGCCATTTCACATGCAACAAGTACGGTAACTTCTTTCCGAAAAATGGCGGCTAGAATTCAAATTGACAGCTGGAACGCAAATAGCGCGTGCGTATTGCGTTCTAACGGTTTCTACTTCAGCTCAAAGTCTATAAATACTGCACACTTTCCAGAAATTTCTACATTTCTCCTCAGGTGATGAACAGTGTGACTGGACATTTCACTGGTGGCATTACTTCTGAAGCAACTTCATTATCACTTTAGAAGTTTAAAATCTGCAAATTACAACAAATAGGTAAGCTATAATACATTAATTAATTAATACATCCATAAAAAATAAATTGGATTTAAAATATTGCCAACAACAACCGTATTCATGTATACTAAGATTTCAAACACAGATATATGTGTATGTGCCCTAAAATAATCTCAATAAAAAAAAAAAAAAAGGACAAATTTTAAATATAACATAGCTTTTATTCATATCTATTTTAAAACACAATTTATGCTTTTACCCAAATACGGACACATATATATTTATGCTGCATTTCAATATTTCACTTTTTTTCACATTTCCAATAGACTCTGCCTCAACAGTGTCACTGAATAATTTGCAGCACTGCACGGTTTCACACAGACTGTCAAATCTGCAGAATTGTACACACGACAAAGAAAGAACAACAGGTAATATACAAAAATACATTTGCTTCACAAAAATAATATGCTCTTACTAAAAAAAATATATATAAAATACATAAAAAAACACATTTCTCTGTCTCTTTTTCAACAGACACTGCCTGAAGATTGGCAGCAGGGGACCCTCTGTAATTTATACACAACTAAGAATTCAACAAAGGTATAGTATAACAAGTAAAAAAAAACTATCCTGTTTGATGTGCGCCAATGTCAAAATGAAAAACAAAAAAAATACAGAACCCCCTAATGCCAATAATGGTGCACACAAAAGACCATACTCCAACAAATGTTGAAAAAACATACAGTATAAAATGCAAGAATGAATCCTGTTTTATCTGCACCAACCTCTAAGCCCAACCCACAACAAAAACCTCTAATACCAAAAGTGGCGTACACAAAACAGGATATTGCAAAAAATATTGGTAACACATACAGAAATGACAAAAAAATCATGTATTGTGTGTCCTAACCTATAAGCCTAAACCCATAACCTAAACCTCTAATGACAACAGTGGTGTACAAAAAATAGGATAGTAGAACAAATATTGTTAACAAATACAAAATGTAAGAATCAATCCTGCTTTGTCTGCACCAAGCTCTAAGCCTAACCGATAAACTAAACCTCTAATGACAACTGTGAAGTACACAAAACGGGAAACTACAACAAATATTGTTAACACATACGAAATTGAAGAATAAATCCTGTTTTGTGTGCCCTAACCTGTAAGCCTAAACCCAAAACCTAAACCTCTAATGACAGCAGTGGTGTACACAAAACAGGATAGTACAAAACATATTGTTACAAGAAACAAAATCCAATTATAAAAGTATGTTTCATGTGCCCTAACCTATAAGCCCAACACCAGAACCTAAACATATCATGTTTAAAGTGGTGTATACAAAACAGGATAGTACAACAAAGATTGAAAACACATACAAAATGGAAGAATCAATACTATTTCTCTGCACCAACCTCTACGTCTAACCCATAGCCTAAACTTATAATGACAACAGTGGTGTACACATAACAGGATAGTACAACAAATATTGTTAACTCATACTAAATTCAACAATAAATTGAGGTTTTGTGTGCCCTAACCAATAAGTCCAAACCCAGAACCTAAACCTCTAATGACAACAGTGGTGTACACAAAACAGGATAGTACAACAAATATTGTTAACACATACAACATAGAAAATAAATCATGTTTTTTGTGCCCTAACCTATAAGCCTAAACACATAAACTAAACCTCTAATGCCAACAGTGCTGCACACAAAATAGGATACTACAACAAATGTTCTTAAAACATAACAAACTCAACCATCTATACTCTTAAATATGCACCACTCTCTAAGCATAACCCCATAAGCTTAACCTTGCTGAATACATACAAAATCAAACTATATATCCTGTTTTACATGCTCTTAGTAAAAAAAAAATAGTTACATTTTACTGCAACATTTGCATCTCTCTCTTTCAGTCTCATCAGACACTGCCTGAAGACTCTCTGCATTGCTTCAGCAATTTCCACACAACAGATTTCAAGGAAAGAGGTACAGTATTACAAGTTAAACTACAAATGAAATACTGCTATTTACACATATAAAATAGAAGTACCTATCCTGTTTTTTGTCTGACTTTGTGGAAACTTAGTGCAACCTAACTAACAATATAAGTGTAACCCCATAAACGGAAAATTCTAATAACAACATTGCCACGTGCAAAACAGGATAGCAACAACAACAACAACAACAAAAAAATACCCTAATGCCAACAGTGTTGCACACAAAATATAAAAACAAAATGATGTTAACATATACACATTTTAAAGATATATACGCTTTTTCCTGCACAAACGTTTAAGCCCAACGCCATACCCTAAAAACGTAATGACAACAGTAGCGCACAAAAATTAATATAAAACAAATAGAAAATAGAAGGAACTATCATCTTTCATGTGCCACTTTCACAAAATACACTACAACATAACTAAGGGTCTCATTCAATTGCAATTCGCCCAATTGAATACAGATTTATATAAGCACATAGCATATTTATTTTACAGAACTTTGTAGTTACTAAACATCTATCTAAAAGTAAGGTCTTCACTTGCTAAAAACTCCAAGAAAAAATATATACTCGCTGCTTATATAGATCCTTATTCAATTGAGATTAGTAGAAAAAAAAATATGCAGCTCATAAAAATAAATAAAATAAGGAGATAAATATTAATAAAATATTTTTATTTACAGATTAATATGGCAGATACTGACAAGAAACAGGAAAAGAAAAGACGTCAAACTAGAGAACATCAAAAAACATTGGCAGAGCATCAGACGCCAGGGCAGAAGGAAATTCGGCGAGAGACATGCAAGCAAAAGACTATCAGCTGACAAACTAAAATCCAACCCCAAGAAGGCAACTAAAAAACAAAAGCATTTAGAAAATGTTCCTGAACAATCAGATAAGAATTCGAATGATGATTTACATAGTCACATTGATATATCTTCTCACATTTGTCCTTTACTGAAATCTTTAACAATAGAGGTTCATAATTGTGGTGATATGAATATTGTCTGTCAGTTTTGTGGGGCTTATAATTTCAAACAGGAAAGACCCAGAGATGGCGAGTTCATTAGTTGCTGTCAAAAAGGCAAGGTAAGACTTCCGCAAAGACAACAATTCTCAACATATTTACAAAGCATTAAGACTGAGCCTACTTTCCCCAACTACCAAAATTTCAAAACAAACATAAGATCCTATAATAGTGCCATATCCTTTGCATCTATTAGGGCAACATTAGCTGCTAATGTGCCAGGACATGGCCCTTACTGCTTTAAAGTACAAGGACAAAATTACCATAGTACTTCTCATTTACATCCAGAGGAAGGAGAGCAAAGAAAATTTGCTCAACTATATATCATAGAGACAATGGAAGCTGTTGAACAACGTATGCAGCTTCAAGAAAATAAAAAATGCTTACCCATTGTTTTTATAGAGCTTGATAAAATTATGGCTGAAAACCCCTACTCTCAAGCCTATAAAAAATTGGAAGAAGTAGAAAAGGAACAACAAATTAATGCAGAAATATGTCAATTGCCAATCCCAAAAGTCAATATGGTGCTTAAAAGAGATCCCATACTGATAAACGCCATTATAACTTGCCAACATCAAATAAGGTTGCAATGGTCTTTAAAAATGATGAAGGAGAACCACCATTTCAGAGAGATATAAGAATATAATCCAGAAATGAGGAGCAACCTTTCATTAATATAAGTATCTTAAGTACCAATTTGGATCCAATGACATATCCCATATTTTTTCCACATGGGGAAGCAGGTTGGCAACCAAAATTAACCCTTCAGAGTTACCCAAATTCAAAAGTACGTGTGAGAAATAATATTTCCATGCTTGAAATTAAAGTGGCTCAAATTGCCATTCGAGATGGATTCAATTCCATTTTATGTGGCAGAAAACTGACACAACAATGGATCATTGATTCGTATTTGCAAGTTGAGGCAAATAATTTAAACTTCTTCAAATATCAACAAGAAAGACTTTGTGTAAAACAGTATTGTGGATTGATGGATTATGTCACTGAAGTTGCTACAACTAGAGAGCTGCCAGAAAAAGTGCGCCAGAAGCAATGTGGCGTCTTCTAAAATTTGAAATGCATGATCGCTCACATGCAATATATCGATTAGCTGTACATTTGCCTCAAATACATTGAGTGTATTTCTATATTGGAAATTAAACAAATGCTTTGGCACAAAGTGAGCATCGCCAAACTACACTAACTGCATGGTTTCAATTAAATTATACTGACTTAGAGGCAAGGAAATTGTTATATATTGACATTCCATACCATTAGGATTATGGCGAAAACGAAAAAGTCGTGGAAATAATTTACACTGTAAGTCCAAGAGACCTTGAATGTTTCTGCTTACGTTTACTACTTCTAAATGTTCCTGATGTACAAAGTTTTGAACAGTTAAGAACTGTTAATGACATGGTTTATAAATCATTTAATTTAGCTGCACAACACAGAAACTTCCTAGCTGATTATACAGAATGGGAAAGATGTCTAGAAGAAGCAGCACTATGTCAAATGCCATGGCAGATGAGGGAACAATTTGCATTCATTTGTATCTTATCAAATGCTCCAAATGCATTAGCTTTGTGGGACAAATTTAAAACAACTATGGCTGAAGACTTTTTGCAACGATACAATGAGCCTATTACACAATTAAAATAATTAATTGAAATCCAAGAGGTCTTTTTAACTCATGGATTAAGTTGTGCAAGTTTTAATCTGCCAGATCCAGGTCTCATAGATGACATAAACTTTGAGGACTATGACAATAAGCTGCAAAGAGAAAGAACAGAAGAAAGACTTGCAACTTTAAATACATTAAAATTTTAAGCATTTAATGCAATCAAAAATGTCCTAGATGATGACATGCTCAAATAGCGTTATTTCTATCTAGATCGACCTGGCAGATCAGGAAAAACGTATCTATTTAATTTATTGATGAGTTTTGTTCGAGCACAAGGTCAAATAGCACTGCCATTTGCAACCACTGGAATTGATGCACTTTTGTTAGAAGGTGGAAGAACTGTGCATAGTGGATTTAAACTGCCAGTTCCTATTTTGGAAACATCAGTGTCGGATATTCGAATGACATCATTACAAGCAAAAAATAAATAAATAAGTAAATTAATTATAATAGATGAAACTACAATGATGTCATGCCATGCCCTACAATGTATTGACCTTTTGCTACGTGAAGTCATGGATAATACTTTGCTATTTGGTGGAAAGGTAATGTTGTTAGGTGGAGACTTTAGACAAACATTACCTGTCGTTTTACATGGAAATCGAACCGACATTGTCGAAACAT
The DNA here is from genome assembly GCA_027410445.1 of Discoglossus pictus. Taxonomy (NCBI): domain Eukaryota; kingdom Metazoa; phylum Chordata; class Amphibia; order Anura; family Alytidae; genus Discoglossus; species Discoglossus pictus. Next base: position 166,702,524 of record CM050165.1, read on the forward strand.
GTATAAAGTCAAGTACACTATGGAAACTATTTACCCATCTATAATTACAACAAAATATGAGATCAGAAGGAGAAAATTAATTCAATGATTGGCTCATTAAAATTGGAGAAGGAAAAACAGAGCAAATACAAAATTTACCTGATGATACCGTGCACATCCAAGCTCATATGATTTGCAAACAGGATCTCATATCAGCTATATTCTAAAATACAATAAATAACGAGGACTATGCAGAGCTAGCCAACAAAGTAATACTAACATGCAAAAATAAGGATGCATATTTCCTCAATAATGAAATATAAAAAAATAAAAAAAATGCACCACAAAAAATTATCACAGTGCTGATTTTGTACTTGGTAATGACAAAGAAAGTCACACAAACTTTTCAACTAAATTCATTAACTCATTAAGTCCCTCTGGAATGCCACCACTTATTTTGCAGCTAAAGAAAGGTGCATTTGTCATGTTACTGCGAAATATGAACTCCAAAAAAAGTCGTATGTAATGGGACCAGATTAATTGTTCAAGAATTAAAGGACAATTTCATACATGCTGACATTCTAACTGGTACCCCTAAAGGAGAGAGAGTTTTCATACCAAGAATAGATTTGGCACCAAGTGAAAGTAGCCTCACTTTTGTACTTCAAAGGAGACAATTTCCCATCATCATGGCATTTGCCATGACCATTAATAAATCACAAGGACAAACTTTCAAATCTGTGGGTATCTTTTTAGAAGAATCAGTCACATGGCCAGCTGTATGTTGCATTCTCAAGATGCAAGCATCCAGAGGCTATAAAGTTTACATTGAAAACAACCAAAGTCAAGGTGATTTATTAGATGATGGCCACATTTTTACAAAAAAACATTGTCTACTATGAGGTAGTATAACTTTAATTCCACAAAATATAGCAATACAAGACATGGCACAGAAAAAAAAAAATCACTTCAATGACAATTTCAGACAAAAAATAAAATAAAACTAAAAATAGAGCACATTGGTTTAATTTCGAGGGCGAACTTTTAAGTCACTCAGGCTCTTTTTAGAGGACCACTATTTCAATAAGAAACTCTATAAAATGGCAAAAAAACATAGAGAACAGTGGTTTTACTTCCAGGAAAAAAATAGATATCTCTGGGATTTTTTTACGAGGACCGCTATTTCACATATGAAACTCTATGTGCCATTTTCAACAATACTTTCCTCTCAAGAACAAATGTAGAACAACAACAAAAAATATATATATATAGAGAACAGTGGTTTGATTTCCAGGATAACATTTAATATCACTCCAACTCTTTTTTAGAGCACCACTATTTCCATAAAAAATTCTATAAAATGGCAAAAAACATAGAGAACAGTGGTTACACCCCACGGACTAACTTTGATGCCTGTCGTTCTCTTTTTAGAAAATCACTATTTCACATAGGAAACTCTATGCGCCATTTTCACAAATTACAACATTAACAACAAAATGTCAACCATCAAAAATCAACAACGACAAAATAACATATTCTAATTTTATGGAAGTAGCCTTTTAGCATGATTAGCCCCACAAAACACTTTGCTTGCATTTTAGAACAATTATAGTTTAAATGTTACTTCATTATGTTAATGTTTATAATGTTACTATTTTTGGAAGAAAGTGTTCAAAGTTGTTTCATTGCATATATTTCAAAGTTCATGTTAAGAGGAGGAGGAGCTTTTGTTATACAATTTAAATGTATCATTCAATGACAAATATTAATCCAGGGAGTAATCCAATCGCCAGTTAATTGGGTCAGGAAGGAATTAATTTTTCCCCCCTTTGATACAATTGGCTAAGTTTCAAGGAGGGGTTTTATTGTTTGCCTTCATCTGGATTCAATACATATTTAGTTTACCAGCTGTTAATCTACAAGTTGCATGTTACAAAACATTATGTCATGTTTACAATTCTCAATAATACAATGTTGACCTGTTCTTACATTAAAATGTTACTAGTCTTAAAAAAAGATCATTTAACAGTTTGTCACCTACAAGTTGCATGTTAAAAAAAATTGTGCTTTAATGAATATGTGGTGAAATTATATGGAAAACACTGGCAATGTTTTTCCATCTACCCTTTATATCACAATTAATATTCTCACATTTTATATTGACCTATAACATCTTACATTGTTATAGGTCTGCTTCATACCATTGACTTTTTCTTCCTTTTTGTATCTAACCTATGGGTAATTGCACTTACCTTATTTGTGTTTGGTTGTTGTCTTAGACAACTATTAGTTTTAGCTATAGTTACAGCTCCCCTAGGATTAAGCAATTCATATTGCCATATGAGGGGAACTATTACCAATCACATAGGAACTGTTTATAATAGCATCTAGACAGTTAGAATATATTTGGGCGGTTATATGTCTCTCTTTCTTATATTTATATATTTATATATTTAGAGTGTTATTAGTACTTATATTCCGTCCAGTGTGTTTCACACGTTTGAGATTACTATTGGTACTTACTATAGCTTTAACCTTATCCACTCTAGTCATTTGCACGATTCCTATTTCTCATACCTTTTCATGTTAAAAAAATAAACATGTTTTATATAATAATTATACTTTTTTATAGATAAGAAAAGAGTTACAAGTCTCAACTATGCATATTACATGCAAAACAGAATTCAAAACATACACATTTAATTGCTGACATTTTTTGACGGTCAAATCGCTAGTAATATATAATAATGTATTTTTGTCACTCCCTGTTCCATTTGCCATTTTATATTGGTTTCTAAGGCTATGGCACAGCAAGAAAATCCATAATATTTACATGATTGGTGTAATTTGTGTGGGTTCCATAATCTAGTTTCTTCACTGCTACTAATAAGACCATGGTTTATGGATGTCGATTTGGATCCGTAATATTATGATTGAATATTGCATTGTGACATAGGGCAAAACAACTCCTGCAAAGTAGCAACGCAATTAGTGTTGCATCGTTAGAATAGGTTTCTCATTTCCTGGGTTAATATCCAACCAATTCTAGTTAAGTGATAAACTAATTTGTGTCCTTTTTTTTAATAATATGTCCAACTTCTTTTTAAAGCTTTGTACTGAATTTGCTGTCAAAACCTCATTTGATAGCAATTTCCTCCTTTTGATAGCAATTTAGAGGAGATAGTAATCTCCTCTAAATTAAAAGCTCTTTGACAAATCCTTATGTTGAGCAAAACAAAAAATCAAAAGTGCTTGATCTGAGAAGAAACAATATCAGAAATTGGTATGTTCTATAGGAGTAGTAACCTACTCAGAGAGCAGAACTATTTTAATTCACTTGTGCCTATTCTTACATAGTTACATAGTAAATGAGGTTGAAAAAATACTTTTAGTCCATCAAGTTCAACCATTTTAGATCTCCTCTGATCTGCAATATGCAAATTGTTAATTGATCCAGAAGAAGGCAAACATAAAAAAAAACAGGGAAACTTTGCCAGTTGTCTCAAAAGGGGAAAAAAATAAAATTCCTTCCTGATCCCAGATACTAGTGATCGGACTCCTCCCTGGATCTATACTCCCTCTCTAATTATCCAGGATAACCCTAAACGCTTTTTTATTTAAAAATATATCCAATTCCTTTTTAAGGTTATCTATTGAGTCTGCTGTCACCACCTCCTTTGGTAGAGAATTCCACAGATTAACCACCCTTGCTGTAAAGAACCCTTTTCTTTCTTTAAGGTGAAATCTTTTTACTTCTAATCTCTAAGGATGTCCTCTTGTCAGTTGAAAACCTCTTGGCACAAAAAGCTCACTTGACAAAGCCTTATATTGACCCTGGATGTATTTATATAAGGTAATCATATCTTCTCTTAGATCCCTTTTTTCTAGAGAAAATAAGTTTAATTTGGTTAGTCTTTCTTCATAACTTAGCCCCTCCATTCCCCTTCATAGTTTTGTTGCCCTTCTCTGTACTTTATCAAGCTCTAAAATGTCCTTTTTCTGTAGTGGTGCCCAAAATGGTACTCATTACAAATAAGGGCATACTAGGGATTTGAATAGTGGCAGAATTATATTTGCTTCCCTTGCTTCTATACCCTTCTTAATACATGCTAATTTTTCACTTTCCTTTACAAAAGCTGCTTGGCATTGAGCACTGTTACATAAGTGGTTGTCCACAAGTACTCCCAAATCCCTTTCAATATCTGATACCCCTAGATTTGCTCTATCACATATTATAATTGTCGAACTATGAGACGTCGTCGCGCTTTGCGTGGTGAGTACGACTTAGGTGTTGGGCGTTGATTGTTACATATATTAATTTGAAAAGGGTAAACTATATTAATTTAGTATTCAATTAATTAATTGGTTAGTATTTAAAAAATAGAGAGAGGAGCCAAAGGATATGCGAGGAGAGGCTCAGTGCGAGGCTCACAATGAGAGCAGAGGATCCTTAGAGTATAACAGCTTAACATTGTGTGCCAGACAGCATTGCCATGGATTCAAATTTTATTGACCGTCTTTTTTTGATGGGCAAGCCGCTAGTTAAGAATTTAAATTGCATGGCTATTTTTCCTTCCCAGATGCATAACTTTACAGTTGTTCATATAACTCTTATCTGCCATTTAGTCATCCATTTCTCTAATTTATGCAAATCCGTTTGAAGAGAAAGTACATTATTATCTATTATTCTGTAGTATATCAGTCTTGCCTCACTCAAAAGAGTGATCCAGTCCAGAAATAGTAGGCAATTCTACCCTGGACCAGAGAAACATCAAACGCCAGACATATGTTTCAGCCTCACTTATCACCCAAAGGATGATAGAGGTTCCAGAACCTGACTCCTTTCACATTGTGCCTTAGGGAGTGTGGCTATACCTCCACGATTGAGGTTGAAACATAAAGCTAGGGTTTGCTTTTTTCTCCTTTTCACAGGATAATTGCTTAATATTTCAGGACTGGATCACTTTTTTTCTAGAGAGACCAGACAAATATACTATTAGATTGAGCACCTCTGTGTCTTTAAAAAAAAAAAAAAATTATGTTGATCTTATCATATTGTATGTGCCTGTTTCCTATAGAATATAAATCTAATTTGATTAACCCTTCTCCACACCCGTTATTAATTTTCTGCCCTGATGCTTTCCAGCTCTACAAAGTCTGTACCCAAAATAGTACTCCATTTTACAAATTAGGTCTTACCAGGGATTTATACAGTATACAAATTATACTTACGTTGTTTTTATACCCTCTTAATGTCTAATAATATTGTACTTGTCTTTGCAGTTGCTGCATGCGATTTAGCACTGCTATATAGATAGTTGTCCACAAACACTTCTGCATCCAGTTCTGTAGAAAGATCTGCAGTAAAACTATATAGGTGATGGTCTTAAATTTCCAAAGTCCTTGTCAAGATGAATACTGAATCAGCTGTAGGATTGTGTAACAATGCTTGCATGCAGTGGTGGAGCTGGTGAATAGAGGGCCCTGTTGCAAAAAAAAAATTAGGGGCCCCCCTCGCTGGATGGGTCTTTTTGTTGGGCCCCCTAATGGTGTATAAAATGTGTGTATATATATATATAAATATATTTATATATATATATATATATATATAAATATATTTTTATATATATATATATATATATATATATATATATATATATATATAGTAAATAAATAGTACATCTGTGTTCACATTTGAATGTCTTAAGTAAGTTAAAAAACCTGCTTTCAGCTCATTCTGAGAAAAACAGTTATTATACTGCATTCTGGGAAGCTGGGACATGCAAATGTGCCCACAAATGCCTCGCTCTTCAATCCATAGCCATTTTCAAACATGGCCTCCTTTAAGCTTATTCCTGCTGTATTACACAGCTTTAATGCAAAGCCAAAACTGCATTTTACACAATTTGAGAATCCTATCCATGTACAGCTGTTTCAAGCTTACTGGCTATCATCAGCATGGAGCGGGATCTCAGCTTGTGTTTTGGATCTTATGAGTCGGTAGTTCACCACAATAATCATTTAATGTATGGTGGGCAAAAGAGCGATAAAAGCCCTCCATTTTTATAATATTTTTTTTTTTCTATTCCTCACGCCTTCCCCTCCTGTCCCCTTCTACTACTCTAAGATTCCATTCCTGCCCCCTGCTACTCCCCCAACTCTTCCCCTGCTGCCCCCTGCTACTGCCTCAACCCTTTCCTTCCTGCCCCCTGCTACTCCCCCAACCGTTCCCTTCTTGCCCCCTTCCCCTGCTCCATTGCACTCACCATCACCAGTGTTTATCTTGCTCCAATGCCTGCGTCTTATTGCCTGTGCAAGGAAACCCAAGTGACATCACTGCCCGGACATGCAGTCCCATTAAATTCCCCTAAAGTGTAAAAATGTAGCTCGTAACGTAGATTGAGACGTTCGGCTATTAAATTGGCCTCTTAAACCAGCCCGCTGACGACCTGCGGTGTAGGATCGAGAAAACTCTACGGGACGTGAGAACTCGACTTGCGAGCTCACAAATCCTTATATATGTCCAGCCTGTAACCGATATGTTCCAACTGCGCTATTAAATTGCATTAAAATCACTGGCGTTCAAGCCTGTAAATGGAGCAAAGAAGCCAACGAGTGCTGGAGTGGACCCGCAAGTGGGTGAAGTCCAATCCGTAGCACTGTAAATGCACATATACACACACTACTGTACTTTCATTAAAATGGAAAGTGATGTTAGGTCTTAGAATTAATAGCACAACATTCTCAAGCTTGCAAATCGGCCAATAAAATACTTTATTTCATGTATTTTTTTCCGTGTTATATCGATCTCGGCAATCAATGTGTTAATACATATACTGGAACTCGAATGTAATGGAATATCATATTTATGGCTTTATCAATATTGCATTACATCTGGAATGTGGGTCCGATAGTAACTCGTAATTAAACCCCATACGGCTTTAAAAATTCCACCTCCATTTTTCAGTGACGTAATTCTGACGATCTCTGTTTCCATTGGCTCCTTCTCAACTCGTAACTATGAATTTGACTAATTGATCACATTCAAGGCCACACATTCAACGAGTCACATTCAATGTCAAGCTCACAGCCATTGCGGGTCTCAAGTTGCACATACGAGCTTCAAATTTAATGTGGCTGCTAAAGTTTCAGGAAGACAGGTGAGATAATCAACTGCAGATGCTGATGAGCGCAATGGAGCAGGGGAATGGTGGCAGATGGGAAAGGGGGAGGAGATTTGGACAGCACTGCCCCCCCCCCCCCAAGATGAGCCCCAGTGCTTTGCCATTAACTACACCCACAATCATTTCTTGGTAGGCATCTACTTTGTGAGCTGGAAATACCAGAAAGGAATTCTCCAAAAAAAGCAAAACTGTCAGGGAGATGAAGAAGCTTATATTCAGTATTTCCCTGGTTAACTATAAAATATTTTTAGCATTTTAATATTTAGTTTTAATGTTTTTACTATTGTTTTGCAGTCAATGATGAATTGAGACATTTACTTTGTGTGTCTCGTTGAATTAATATTACAATATACAGGTAAAATATTTATTATCAATAGTAAATTGAATGCAAGCTACTTTTTCACAAATTATATTTATATGCTGTTTTTACATGGCCATTGTATGATGAAAAATGATAATAAGGCAGGAAAAAGTACAATTTTAACTAAAAAAATATATATTTTGGTGCCTCTGCTGTTCTTTGGAGACAACCATGATATTTTGGTTGTATATTTGAGTTTGTGTTTTTTTTCTGCATAAGCATTGTTTACAGTTAACCTTGCAAGCCAACTTCTTCAGAGCATGTGCTAGGGAAGAGGTAGGTGTCAAATACTAAAAGCTCCAGCAAAAAAAATGCTCTGAATACCTGCAAATATTTGTTAACAAAATAAAGAATGTATATACTTTTTAACTATGTAAATTATGTTGCACATTTTCAAGTCTAGTTCAAAAGTGCATACTTAAATGCAGGATAAAGTGTCCCTTTCTCTGAGATATATTGCATAGAGTTGTAAATAACCTAAACCTCTTGGGTTGTGAAGGTTAAATGATGATTACTTGGCAACTGCATTATCTTAAAGCCCAGTCCCTAGAGAATTAAAAAAATAAAAAATATATGTTCCCTAAGCATTATCTAAACATGAGTATTTGCTAAACGCCAACATGCATATACATTTACCAAAAATCCTTGCTTCTCGCTCTCTCCCGTCCAGGTAGCACATCCTTTGCGCGCTGGAGAACAGTGCGCAGTAATCAGCCCCCACATCTACACACCAGAAAAGAGCTTGCCCGCCAACTGCATGCCACCCTGCATCCCATCTGCCAGACAGACTGCGAGACACTGCAGGTTAGAAGGCAGAAGGGCAGATGAGGGAATGGAGTGTAGGGGAAAGAGAGTGGGGATGGGTGCAGGTGACAGAGTGTGGAGATAGGGTGCAGGAAAGAGGGGATGGGGTGAGGAAAGAGGTAGAGGATTGTAAGGAATTAAAGTGTAATTTCTAGAGATTCTATTCTTTTGAGAATGATTGACAAATAAAACACACAAATAAGATTTATGAATTAACAGATATTTATATATTTCCATGCACAAAAACAAATAATCATACAAGAATGTGTGGGAAAACAAAGTAGAAACTAAAAAAATAATGACAAATGTAAAGTTTTATGAAATATATATCTTAATTGGATCTGTTGACAGAGTAGCCTCTTCTGACTTTCTCACAATCTTAATCAATAGATCTCTTTATCAACTGTACAAAAACAATGACCATTATCATTGATGATCTTCTCCATGGGTGGTGCCCGGTATTTATGTGAACAGACCCCATATATCTTGTCTATATGATAGATGTGAGAATTGCAATGATGTGTTTTTCTCAGCCCTTTGATGTGTTTCTTTTGGAATTTAACCCAGGAATGACTGACTGACCTCTTAATGACATTTATATATCTATATATATATATATATATATATATATATATATATAAAAGAAGAGAGAGAAAATAATAACATAAACATAATGTATTGTGAGCCAATATGTATGACCTATCACATAATATAATTGTCAAACTGCGATTCGTCGTCACGCTTGCGACGAATCGAAGTTTGACAATGAGGAACTACGCATTGTGCAGCAGTAGCCGTGCATGCGCACAGCGCGAAGAGGGGGGGAGAGGCACAGAGGGAGAGTGGGGAAGAGGCACAGAGGGAGAGTGGGGAAGAGACACAGAGGGAGGGGGGAGAGACACAGAGGGATAGGTGGGAAAGAGACACAGGGGAGGTAGAGGAGGGGGAAAAGACACACGGGAGTGAGAGAAGGGGGAAGAAACACAGGGGAGGGAGAACAGAGGGAAGATACACATGGGAGGGAAATGGGGGGGAAGAGGGGAACAGACACAGGGGGAAGGGGGAATGAGACACAGGTCAGGGGGGAACAGGCACAGAGGGAGAGGGAGGAAGAGGCACAGAGGGAGAGGGGGAAGAGACACAGGGGGGAGAGATACAGAGGGTGAGGGGGGAAGAAACACAGAGGGAAAGGGGGGAAGAGGTACAGAGAGAGGGGTAAAGAGGCACAGAGGGGGGAGACACAGAGGAAGGGGTGAAGAGACACAGTGGCGAGAGACACAGAGAGAGGCGGGGGAAGAGGCACAGAGGGAGAGGGGTGGAAGACACAGAGTGGGGAGAGACACAGAGGGTGAGGGGGAAGAGACAGGGAGGAAGAGGCACAGAAAGAGGAGGGGGAAGAGACACAGGGGAGTGAGAGGATGGGGAAGAGACACAGGGGAGAGAGTGCAGGGGGGAAGATACACAAGGGAGGGAAATGGAGACACGAGGAAGGCGGGAACAGACACAGGGGGAGGGGGAAAGAGACACAGGCCAGGGGGGAACAGAAACAGGGGAGGGTTGGGGGAGACACAGGGGGGGAAGAGATGCATGGGAGGGAGAAGGGGGAAAGAGACACAGGGGAGGGGTTTAGAGACACGGGAGGGATAGGGAGGTAAAAACACAGGGGGGCAGGAGATACAAGGGAGGTAGACGAGGCGGAAGGAGACACAAGGGAGGCAGAGGAGGGGGGAAATAAGACACAAGGGAGGAAGTAGACAGAGGGAGAGACTCGCAATGAGCTCCAAAGGGGCTCATTGCAAGGCCTGTGATGAGCGCCAAAGGCGCTCATCACAAGGCCAGTAAAGTAGAGGGGGAGAGGCTTACATTGTGTGGCAAACAGCATTGCCAGGCTTCAGTTTTTATTGCCATCATTTTTGACGGGCAAGTCGCTAGTTTCTTATAATATCCTCACCTAGAGAGTGAATTAATTTTCAAATAATGAGCTCTCTCTTGATTATATTTTCCTGTATAATAGTCTTTCCATAGATTTAACCTTTGATTTGATTCGTCAGAAGTCCAAATAGTATAATCTTTTCCCAAAAATGTGGAGTTCCATTTCTGTAAAAGATGAGGCATGATGTTATTAGTGTGATTTATGTATATTTCAATTGATTGATGTGATACCACTTGAGTCATGGTTTTCCCTTACTCCCTGTCATTTTAAGCAGATAAACAGATGGGCTGGCTTTGTCTACAATGTTGAAAGGTCCTTTCCAAAAAGGAACAAAGGAATTGTCTTTCTTCCCAAAATCTCGTACCATTACCAAATTACCAACATGGTATTCAAAGGGTCTCACCTTTTTATCAAAATACTTTTTAATTTGTTTCTTAGACTGCCCTGAGTTTTGTGCTACAAAGATATTAATTTCCCTTATATGGGCCCTCATTCAATTGCGATTTGGCCAATTGAATAGTGCTCTAAATAAGCACATAACATATTTTTTTAAATAAGTTTTTAGTTAGTGAATACCTTGTTTTTGGATAGATGTTTACTAACTAAAAACGTCTTTAAAAAAATATGTTATGTGCTTATTGAGACCACTATTCAATTGGCCAAATTGCAATTGAATGAGGGCCATGGTCAGCTACCTTTTTCACCCACGTTTCAGTAATTGCCCCTTGTAAAATAGGGGTTGCAGTGGGAAGTAGTGAAAGTCCTGGAGTATGCATAAGTCTACCAGTCATTGCTTCATAAGGGCTGACCCCTGTGGTAGAATGAGGAGTAGATCTTATGACCATTAAACAAAGTGGTAAAACATCTTTCCAGGTTGTAGGTCTCCCCGAGCAAAACTTTGTAAGCATTGTTTTAATGGTGCGGTTTCCACTTTCCACAGCTCCAGATGATTGCGGGTGAAAAGCAATATCAAGTTTATGCTTAATATCCAGCAATTTCTGTAGCTGTGTGAAAAATTGTCCTGTGAATAATGTGCTTCTGTCACTGTCCACTACTTTTGGAAGTCCCCACCTTGAAAACAATTAAAAGAGTAAAGTTTTGGCAGCTGTAAGGGCTGTCTGATTTTTAGTAGGTAATGCTTCCATCCATTTGGTAAATACATCAATCACTACAAGGCAATATGTATATTCACCTGGTGTTTTTGGAAGGGGCCCAATGAAATCAATTTGAATATTGGTCCATGGCCCATCTGGAGGGGGTGCTGATCTTAAAAATGACATGTTTGTGCAAGGGGAAGGATTTACTTGCAAACAGGGGAGGCATGTGGAGCATTTAAGGTTAACATCCTCTTTAATTGAAGGCCACCAAACAGAATTCAATATTTTTGCTAGTGTTCTATCTGCAGAGTAATTACCACCAACAGGGTGGGAATGAAAAATTTGGAAAAATTAATCAGCACAATCAGGGGAAACACACACCACAGGAGAACTTACATTCCTTGTGTACATGAGAATAGAATTCTGACCCATATATGTCATTAAAGTAGTACTATCAGTTGGCATTGGTGCAGGCTGTCCTGCAACATGCCATTCCCTTACAACCTCATAAGGAGAATAAGATCTCTGCAAGGTAAGCAAGTCAGGCGGTGTAGTAACTTGCAGGGCAGAAACTTCAAGGGCCCTGGGAGTACTCCAGAAATCAGCCTGCTTTTCCGCTTTCTTTGCAGCTTGATCTGCGAAACTGTTTCTCTCTGAGCACTCAGTATATTTTGAATGACCTTTAACCTTTATGAGTGCACATGGGAGTAATCTATGTTGTAGCAAATTCCAAATATACCATAACAAATTAGCATGCACTAACAATTTTCCATCTGAGGATCTGAACCCATTATGCACATACAAAGGTAACATTGTGAGAGTGTTAACCACATAGGCTCTGTCACTATAGATATTAATTGCAGTCTCACTGCACTCCTCCAATGTGCAAGCAATCACTGCTAGTTCTGCATACTGTGAAGAATGAGGGAGACAAGAATGCATGATTACGCTATCAGGTAATATAATGGAAAACCCTGTGTATGCTTTGCCCTGGTCATGATAAGAAGATCCATCACAATACACATTCAACCCTTGCACTGGTGTGTTTAAGATTGGGTTCAGTGGAAGGGTAAGGAAGGTGACTTTCGTGTGGTTCTCCTTTGTAAAGAAGCAGAGCCGGTAGAAGGGTTGTTTGCTTTGGCGTGATGTCCAGGTCTCTCTGCATTAACATCAATGTCCATCTTGAGAGTCGGGCAGAAGAAAGGTTAGTATCCCCTGGTTTTAACAATAATTTCAGTGGACTGTGAGGGCTATGCATCATTAAGCTTTGCAGTCCAGTGATATATGTAAAGTGCTACATAGCGAAAGCCAGTAGCCAGATGGTGTCTCTCACAAGCTGTATACTTCTGTTCCACAGGTGTCAGAACTTGAGAAGCATAAGCAATTGGGAGCAGCTTATTATACTTTTCTTCGCATAAAACAGCAGCTAAGGCAATATCTGTTGCTGCTACTTCAAGAGGAAAAGTCTGGCGATATCAGTGCAGTGGCTTCCATGATCGCTCTTTTCAGGTCATTGACAGCTTTTGTATGAGTCTCTTTCCATTCTGTTCTGATGGTGTCATCTGGTACATCCTTCTTTAGCAGGTTATACAGAGGTTTAGCCATGTCAGCGAACTGTGGTATAAAGTCTCTTTGGTACTGGACAAGACCTAGAAAAGACCTCAGTGATGTATTAGACACAGGCAAATTTAGTCTCTAGATAATGTCCAATTTGTTCTGGTCAGGAAGCTTTCCCTCAGCTGTTATGGACATCCCCAAAAATGTAACTGAAGTCTGCATGAGTTGACATTTTTTAGGATTTACTTTTAAACCAGCAGCACCAAGTAATTCAAGCAACTCTGTCAGGAGGGCAAGATGTTCTTCTTCCGTCTCTGTGGCCAGTAGTAGGTCATCAACATACTGGAGCACAGCTGATGGTTTGGAAAAGGATTTTATTCTCCAAAAGCCATTCGAAATGTCCAGTGTGGAGAATTCCTTGGCAGAAGAAGGGATAAGGGAAAGAAGGGTAGGGTTTTCTCTGACAGCCGGTGCACAGGCTAGGGTTATGGAATTTAATTTTCTATAATCAACACATGCGCCATGATAAATCTGGTTTTTGTACTGGCCAAATTGGTGAATTTGTTATTGATTCACACTCTCTCAATACACCTTGTTCTAATAATGAATCAATTGTTTGCTGAATAAAAGGCTCACAACCTTTAGGAAGGGAATATTTTTTTGCGCACTGTGGGCACTACCAGGAATGACTTCCTCTCCTTCCATTCTACCACAATCATGTTTATGTTTGGCAAATGCATAATCATAATCCTGTATTATTTTTGACACTCTGGGGTCTATGTGTGTAGGTAATGCAAGTCTTTCCGGTTTCTTAATAGCATAGACTGCAGGAGAATCAGAAATAACACAATATTCACCATTTTCCTTAAACCAAATTTGTTATTTACAAAATCAATCACTGCACCATTATTCCTCAAGAAGTCAGACCCTAGAATAGAAACAGATTCAGATAAATTAATTAGGTATGCACTCAGATCAAAGGCATTATCCCTAATCCAGATGGATTCCAGATTTTAGCATTTCTGGCCTCCACTGCTTCTGTCTGAGACCCTTGAAAGGCGTCTAGTATTATTTGTTTTCCTGTGGATAGAGGGTGTAAATGAGGTTGTTTAGTGTGAATAATAGATACAGAGGCACCAGTGTCAATCAACATCTTCAGGTGTTGGCCTCTTTCCACAGCAGCTGTGATTATAGGCCTATTGCATGTATCCTGTCCGAACTCCACAACAGGTGAGAGAGATGCAACAGAACCCTATGCAGAGGGACTGTGGCCAGCAATCTGATTTGTAACTTGGATTGCTTTCATTTTTTCCATTTCTTTACTCATTCTATCCAATTCTTGCCTCAGTTCTGCATACACTGAGGCCATTGGAATATCAGGTGATTTTGCTTTTGAAAAACTACAGTTTTTGGAAAAATTACCCACCTGAAACATTTAAAGGCCTCTCCCTTACCTAAGGGTCCTTGATTTTTATTTGAAGGCTTATAATGATACTGAATATATCTATTTTGTGGCGATGGTCCTTCTACTGCAGAAATTCTGCCCCTGCTAGCTTTATTTTGGTCTTTAAGAATTGCTTCAGCCCTTATCAAGCAATTCAAGATTCTTGGGAACTGGTTCCGAGGTGATACAGATAGGCCCACTAATTTACGAATCTCAGGACAAGTTATATTTAATAATGCTTTCTTATAAATGTCATCATTCTGACTTCCTTGTGTTCCTGCTGGAAGAGTTAACTTATAAAAAGCATATAATCTATTTATATACTCTGATCAGCTTCATCTAAGCCGAGTGATTTTAACAATTCCTCCATGAGTTGTTGTTTTGTCCTAGGATGAACAAACACAGCTGGGGAAAGACTAGATTTTAATGAGCTGTCCAAACTGGCAACAATGACATCAAATGTATCTACCTTATTTACATTTCTTTGAATTTTATCAAATTGTTCTAATTTTAACAATACTTCTACGGGGTCACTCCCAAAATCTATATGTCCCAGTTCTTTGCTAAGAGCATGAACTTCAGTACTAGTTAGAGGCCTAGATATACTTGTTTCAAAAATCACAAGTCCTTGGGCATCCCTTTTGTACTCAATGGAAACAGGAGCCATTTGCAAAGGCATACTATCCTCATTCTCTCTTCTAGAAAACATATCCCAGTCCATCTCCTGAACATCTCTCTCACTGTATTCTGAAACATTAAAGGCAGCCACCACCGCATTTCTTTTCCCTAGCTGTACTCTCAGGTCATTGATTTCTGCTAAACATTGAGAATGATCAGCTTCTTTATGTCAGTGAGATGCCAGACATCTGATTGCTCTCTCTGCATCTTTTAGCCTTTTAAGAAGCTGCATATTCTCGCTGCATAATTGTTTATTTTTCATTAATGTTTCCTGGTTTCCTATACTTAATGCAGCTGCTGCATTTGCAGTGACCTGTAGAGATTTTATAGTCATATTTAACTCCGATACTTTCTATTCTAGCTATTGTCTCTGTACATTAACTATTTTATACTGCTCTGCAATCCATTTTGCAGCAAAAATAAGGGCTGTTTTTCCTTTTGACTTGGATAATTTTTTCTCTTTAATAGCATTTCAAACCTAAACAGTAGCTTGGAACCAAGGGTCAGATGGATCCATAATGGACTTTATAATAGCTTCAGGATTAGCAACTTTAGAAATCTTTTTCATTAGACCCTCCATTATTTATACAAATTTCTTACTTTAACAATTAACTTTGGAAAGAGGAAATAAACGAAAAATAAAACGTACCAACTGTACGTATTAACTAACTCAACTACATTTCATTCACCAGTAAACCACGCTTTGTATTAGTTCGACAACAATATCCTTATTAGCACTTCTATTCATGAAAGCAAAGGCTACTGTTTATCCAAAACAACATATGTAACTTTACTGAAACCTGTGAAAAGACTACACAACCCAAGCATAGCAACCATATAACTAAAACCAAATTATTTTCTCACCAGTAAATGACATGAAAATTTGTTTAAGCACAGAAATAATATTCTTATAAATATGTTTTAAATATCATACCATATCTCTCCTGCCTGGCTCGACAACTGTAAGAAATTAAAGTGTAATTTCTAGAGATTCTATTCTTTTGAGAATGATTGACAAATAAAACACACAAATTAAATGTATGAATTAACATATCACATATATAGTTGTGAGCGTACGAGTCGTTGCTCACGCTTGCGGGCTCGCGTAGCGAGCCCGCGGCCCTCGCGAAGCGAGGGCCGTGGCTCGCAAAGCGAGCCACGGCCCTCGCGAAGCGAGCCACGGCCCTCGCGCAGCGAGCCGCGGCCCTCGCGTAGCGAGGTCACTGGGCAAGGGCCTCAGTTGCTGGCATGGAGCGCCGAAGGCGCTCCATGCCAGCAACTGAGGCCCCTCGCGAAGCGAGGGCCTCAGTTGCTGGCGAGGTCACTGGGCACGGGCCTCAGTTGCTGGCATGGAGCGCCGAAGGCGCTCCATGTCAGCAACTGAGGCCCCTCGCGAAGCGAGGGCCTCAGTTGCTGGCGAGGTCACTGGGCAAGGGCCTCAGTTGCTGGCATGGAGCGCCGAAGGCGCTCCATGCCAGCAACTGAGGCCCCTCGCGAAGCGAGGGACTCAGTTGCTGGCGAGGTCACTGGGCAAGGGTCTCAAACCCTCGCAAAATTCACGTCGCTACTCAAAAAACACGACACACAAATTACGACACTCGCAAAATTCACGTCGCTACTCAAAAAACACGACACACAAATTACGACACTCGCTAAATTTTACGAGGAACGCAAACAACGTACGAAACACGTTACCACACATTACGACCTCGCAAACATCGGACGCAACACGCCGACATACAAACATTTAAAACACAATACATACACACAGCACATACATAAAAAACTTACCTACACCAAGAGGGAGCACCCAGGACCTCAAAAATGCAACTTACACCTCGATTTTACTCGAAATAAAACAGTTTAGAGACTAAAAAAAAATCTAAGCGAGAGAAAAAATGGCCGCCGAACAAAACGAAAACGAGGCTACAGCACTCTAAACTCGCAAAACACCACAAAACACCTACGGATATTCCGATACAGACCTATACCACATATTACTCGCCATTTTACACCAATGCGGAAGTACACGACTACGCTAACGGTTTGGTCTCGCGCACGCACAGTGTTACACTGCACACATTCAGCATGCTTATACAGCAGCTCCACACCACTAATGCTGCAGCAACATCAACACAGATTGCCAGCTCTTCATCACAATGCTTCAAAATAGGTACACTATATTCATTTACTAATTTAGCTACCTTACAATTTCATTGCCGTCATTTTTTGACGGGCAATTCGCTAGTATTTATATATTTCTGTGCACAAAAACAAATAATCATACAAGAACGTGTGGGAAAACAAAGTAAAAACTAAAAAAATAATCACAAATGTAAAGTTTTATGAAATAATAGATGTAAACAAAATATAACCTATATATAAATATATATATAAGCACAATTAGTTGATATTTAATGGCTGGCTGCTACAACATATTAAGAAAGAAAACACCTAAATTATTTTTAACCCTTCAAGAGGAAAAAAAACAGCAAACATGTCCCCAGTATTCAGAAAGAACAAAAACATTATTTAATATATACCCACATATCATCGGTATACAGCAAGAAAGAAAACACTAATTAATATTTTTACCCCAATATATATATCATCAGTATACAGGGAGAAAGAAAAAGAATTAGTCATCAATCAGACATGCAATATAATTACCCTGGGTGGATCAAAAATATTAAGGGGTATAGTTACCACCTACGGTCTACCAGTCACCTCAGAACCTCTCTGTTGGGGATCTCTATGTCCCCTCTCCTTCTACCATTGTGAATTTCAGCTGTTTTTTTATATGATATTTGGGCTGTCTTCCCCCCTCTATATCTTAATTGGATCTCTTGACAAAGTAGCCTCTTCTGACTTTCTTTCAATCTTAATCAATAGATCTCTTTGATCAACTGTACAAAAAACAATGACCATTATCATTGATTATCTTCTCCATGGGTGGTGCCCTGTATTTGTGTTAATAGACCCCATATAGCTTATCTATATGATAGATGTGAGAATTGCAATGATGTGTTTTTCTCAGCCCTTTGATGTGTTTCTTTTGGAATTTAACCCAGGAATGACTGACTGACCTCTTAATGACATTTATATATCTACACATATATACAAACACATATATATATATATATATATATATATATATATATATATATATATATACACACACATATATATATATATATATATATATATATATAAAAGACAAGAGATAAAATAATAACATAAACATAATGTATTGTGGGCCAATATGCATGACCTATTTCTTATAGGATGGGTGCAGAAGAGAGGGAGAGGATGAGTGCAGGGGAGAGGGTGATAGGGTGAGGAGAGAGGTAGAGGATGGGTGCAGAAGAGAGGGAGAAGATGGGTGCAGTGGAGAGAGGGGATAGCATGAGGAAAGAGGTAGAGGATGGGTGCAGGGGAGAGCGGTTATGGGTTGAGGAGACAGAGGGAGGGGTTGGGGTGCAGGAGGGAGGGATGGAGAGGATGGGTGCTGGGGACAGAGTGTGGAGATGGGGTGCAGTAGGGTGCATGTGATGGGATGCAGAAGAGGAGAGTTGATGCCTTCTGACCTGCAGTTTCTCTGGCAGATGGGATGCAGGATGGTGCGCAGTTGTCGGGATGCAGGTTGACACAATCTTTTCTGGCGCACAGATGTAGGCGATCGCATTTGTCTGCACCCTGATCATAGCGTGCTGTTGTCCACAGTGCAAAGGTCCGGGTGCCCCCCATCCAACTATTTCTCTATCCACTTTTTCCCCCTTCAAACTCTCACCTCTCTTCCATCCAGCTCTCTAATTTCCTTCTCCTTTTATCCTACCTCTCTCTGATCTAAACCCTATAAAGATCCAACTCCCCTATATGCCCCTCTCTTTCCCATCCCTTTCAATTCCCCATTTAACTGTCCACTCTTCTGCACTCTCTCCCCATCCGATTCTCCCCCATAATCCCCTTCCTTCCCTCCCCCATTACCAAATCATATTTCTTTCCTTACCCATCTTTCTACATTCCCTTCTTTCTCCCCTTCTGCTCTTTCTCCAACTCCCCTTTTCTTTTCCCATTGTTCCACTTTCCCACTATTCCACTTTCTTTCCATTCTCCTCCCCCTTATCTCTCTCTCTAAAGACCTTTTTTGGGTGATTATGGTGCTTTGTTGGGAGCCAGCATGTGGTGGAAGGCTCAGTTGGGTAGAGTTACAAGGGGATAGAACAATGAGTGGTTTAAATGGTTCAATGGATTAACCGGTCCTCCCTCCCTCGAAGTTGGGGGTTGGGAGATAGAGGAGGTAGGGATGAGGGAGTTATAGAAGATAATGTGCAGGAGAGGGGGAAGGGAAAAGGAAGGAGAGATGCAGCTAGTGCAGCTTCTTAGAAAAATGTTAAATGTACAAAAGAGTTGTATAGAAAGCAAGATAAAAAATAGAGGTACCTCTAAAGATGTATGTCTCAATCAAACCTTACCTGCCACACATTTTAAAAATGTTTTTAATATATTTATTGCTTCTGTTTTTTTAAATGATTTACATGTTCCTACAAGTTGAAAAAGCATACATTCAGTGACTCATCAAGTTCAAGGATTTTATAATTTGTAAGACAATTTATTAGTTACATCCTTCAACCTTTTTAAATCTCCTCTGATCTGCAATATACAGATTCAATTTTAACTGTTAAATGATCCAGAGCAAAGCAAACAGAAATAAAAACCCAAGTGAAACTTTGCCAGTTGAAAAGGGAAACAAATATATAAAATTGCTTCCTGACCCCAGATACTGGTGATCAGACTCCTCCCTGGATCAATACTCCCTATTTAATTATCCAGAATGACCTTTTTATTTAAAAAAGGACTGGATATATATTTTTTAAAGTTAGCTATCAAATTTGCTGTCACCACCTCCTTTGGTAGAGAATTCCACAGATTAGCCACCCTTACTGTAAAGAACCCTTTATTTCTTTAAGGTGAAATCTTTTTACTTCTAATCTCAAAGGATGTCCTCTTGATAGTAGTGATGTCGCGAACATCAAATTTTCGGTTTGCGAACAGCGGACGCGAACTTCCAGCTAATGTTCGCGAACGGGCGAACCCGGCGAACCGCCATAGACTTCAATGGGCAGGCGAATTCCAAAACCCACAGGGACTATTTCTGGCCACAATAGTGATGGTAAAGTTGTTTCAAGGGGACTAACACCTGGACTGTGGCATGCCGGAGGGGGATCCATGGCAAAACTCCCACGGAAAATTACATTGGATACCAGGCTAGCCATGTCCCGTTCCTTGTCCTCACTGATGTCATTGAAGGTCTCTTCCTCCACCCAGCCAAGGGTCCCTGAAAGGTCACAACAAGCCCCCTGGGACGCCTGCTGTGTTTGGTCTTCCACCTCCTCAAAGCCACCTTCCTCTTCTGACTCCTCTTCTTCAGACTCCTCTCTCTGTGTTGCCTCTGTCTGCGTTATTATAAGGTGTGTACTGTTAAGTAGTACTATTCCTATCGGTTTAATCCCTGTTACGTCCACTATTAGGGGACGTGTATATGGCATGGATTTTTGTAACAGGGAGATGGAAAAAGATGCTTGGTCGGACCTCCTACTTCAAATTTGGGGCACTGCGCGTGCAATCTAAAGTGCCACCAGATATGAGTGTCACTGTGCACTGGCAAAAGTTGGCAGAGTAGATGCAATATGCTTCACACACACGCCTGTAGGCAGGCAATTGCTATTCAATCTATTACAGTCAAAAAAGTGTTGTTTTATTTCACTGAGCACAATATAAGCTGTGAGCCTGAACCGAAAAGAACATGTGTTCGCCGTCCGCTGCGAACACGAACACGCCAAAATCACCGCAAATAGTCCGCGGGCGAACTGTTCGCGACATCTCTATACACCACTAAAAAGTGGTATGTAACTTTACATCACTATTAAATTGACCCTGTTTTTCATGATTGCAAGTGAGCAACCCTTAATATACGAAACAAAGCCAGACACACAAGTTACTTCAAGCTTTCCCATTGATTTTTTGACATCCATAATATAATTAGTTACTTTTTCAAAGCTTTACACTAAATTGATAATTATTTGAGACGTTACTGAACACTGTCAAATTGAATCTGACTCGTAGTTCATAATATAAGGAAAGTTAATTACGTCCCCTGAAGAGCACCCGCAATGGTTTTAAAAGCCTTTCTGAGACCTAGTGCTGCAGTTAAAGACACAGTAAAATACTAACAAAAACAAAAGACATGGGTGTGCATTAGAATTCAGTCCAAGGGGCACAAATGTGCAATTAGATATGTTTTTATCAATATGTCATTATTTATATTGGAAAAATTAAAAGGATTGCTGTGACCTGCAAAATGAGTTAAATATATAGTACATTAATAATAAATCATGGAAAAGCATTTAACTGTATTAGAAAAGAATATGTACCAGTCCAATAGGCACCAATATGTGTCAGTGTACATATTGGAAACATCAACTGTTGGTAATAATATACCTCCACATAACACATGTCAACCTCAAGGGTAACCTAGACCCCAATACACAACTGGTTAATACAAATCAGGAAACCCACATGACCTACAAAAGCTGTTCCAGTGTATTCTCCATTAAAGGGATAGACATATCCCAAACAATACTCATTAACACTATGGATCTTGTCCACATCACACTACTCAGAGCGATCATGTACGTCACATCTTTGAGAAGGTATGTCAACTACACAGTGCCATTGGGTGTAATCCATTGGGGTGTGAGAAACTCATGATGGGCAGCCACTGGCTTTAAACACAGACAGTGGGTGAAATGCATTTTAGCTAAATGTGGGCTGCTAATACATTATGAAGGTGATCACCACAAGTATGCCACAACATGGCACTGGCCATGCACTGGATTGTCATAGGGAACATGTAAGGAACAGGGTGTTATAGGCACAGGAACATTGGGATATAGGTACACATCATGACAAGGGGTATTGCAGCAATGGATAATATCTGTTCAGGAAGGCCAGCAGCCACACAAGTAGGCTGTGTAGATGCAGAAGAAAACACAGAAAACACCTGTTCTTTGAAGTCATTGCTTTCATTGCTTTCATGTGACAACATGTATACAAATAATAAATATGTCAAATTATAGCTAGTGTTATTGCATTAGTAATTATCAATATTACAACTGATATGGTTAACAACTCTTCAGTGGAATGCTGTAATGTAAATATGTCAAAGTATGTACTTATACGTTATTAATTTTGATCACAGATGATTTTGAATTTTGTGATAATAACATATGAAATGGTGCTTGAACACTCTTTGGACATATTAAGACATGTGACCATGTTTACACCACACCTACCACACCTGTATCACTGTTTTTGGGCTGTATAATCCTTATGTAAATGTTATGTATGTTGATGTCCCAAATCAGTAACCATGATAAATACATGGACACATTGATGATGGTATAACAAAAAAAGAGTTTATTATACACACAGATCACAATCATAAATGTCACCGATTGTGCATTAATATAATTTGCTGTTTGGGAAAATAGGAAACCTTATTCTGCTAGCTGCAGGAGATATATCTTCTTACCCAGGCTGCTCATTTCCTCTTACTATCAGCCTCTCTCAGCCCCAGGGATAGCAAACAACCAAAAATCCTGTAATTTAATACCTATCTCCTGTCACGTTCCTTCACTCGTTCTTGCCGATTTTACTTCCACTAGACTGTTTTAACTTATCTCTTCCTCAGCCCCTTACAATTCCTTATCTCATCATGCTGGATATACACTTGAATATATTCTCACCAATCTCTTCACCACCTCCAACCTAGTCATCAATTCATTTAATCTATCTGACTACCCCCTCCTATTCTTCAACCTCACCACACCTTCATCTTACTACCCTTCTTTAACCATGGCCATGATTACCCGCAGAAACATGCAAGCACTTGACCCACAAAAGCTCTCCATTGTGCTACAACCCCTTCTCAGCCCCATTACCAACCTTGCCTGCCTTGACAGTGCAACCTCACATTACAACTTGACTCTTACTTCTACTCTTGACAATCTTGCCCCCATAACTCTTGCAAATGCCCTTAATACCATCCACAACCATGACACACTAAACAAACACACTACATCTAGAGGTGCTTGTGCACTGCTGAATGTTTATGGGAAATGTCAGACTTCGGCCATTCCAAGTTTATATTGCACTGCTACTTCTCTGCCTTCAACTTTGCCAAACAACAATATTTATAATATCTGTCCTCCAACCCTAAACGTGTGTTCACCACATTCAATACTCTCCTCCACTCTTCTGCACCTACTGCCCCCTCTTTTCTCAAAACTGATGATTTTGCCAACCAAAAGAATCAAAATAAATTCTCCTCTCAACTCAGCTCATATACTTCCTACTCTAACTAACCAACAACACCCAGTCTTCAACCTTCCCCAATCCCACATCCTTCCCCAAGGGCTCCAGAGAATGAAGTCTCCAATCTACTTTCAACCTCTCACCTTATGATGTATCCACAGGAACCTATTCAATTACAGTTACTCCCTCTCTACCACACTTATCTCTGCACTCACACATTTATAAAAAAATTCCCTAAACACTGAAAAGTTTCCATCATCTCTAAAACATGCTATAATTACACAAATTATAAAAAAAAAACTTATCTGATCCAGCTAATGCATCTATTTATTGCCCTATATCACTACTTCCTCTGGCTACAAAACTATAGTTATAACTATCACATATAATAGTTATCAAACTATGAATCATTGTCACGCATTGCGAGCTCGCAAAGCGAGGGATGCAGTTTGGTCCGCAAATGCGGACCCTCGCAAAGCGAGGGGCTGCATTTGCGGAAGGTGGAGGCTCCAACATCGGCTGCAATGAGCCAAAGTCTCATTGCAGGCCAAAAATGCAGACCCTCGCAAAGCAAGGGGCCGCATTTGCGGAGGTGGAGGCTCTACGGGGCCTCACACATGGTACAAACAACCACACAAGCGGCACTTTACCAAAATAGATCTAACACACAATCACTATATACGGACTTACACAAAAAAATACCAACCACGCGACTTAGAATGGAAAATTTACGGACTTAGCATAAAAAAATATGAGACGCGGGACTTAGAAAAAAAACCATTACGACCTCGCAAAAATACGACCTTAAGGGCCGAACCGCGCGCACCTAAAAACATTAAAAACACAATAAATACACACAAAAAATACATACAAATCTTACCCACAGCAAGGGGGGCACCCAGGACCTCTGCAAGTGAAGTTACACCTCAATTTAAGTCCAAATTCCTGAGTTTACACACACGAAAGGCTTTCCCGAAAAAAACGAAAATGAGGCTACAGGACCTTAAAGACGCAAAACACCACCAAGCACATACGGCTTTTCAAAAAAGCCGTTCGAGGTACAAGATACACTCTTACCAAGGATGCTACATCATCCACAGCCGCGTACCACATACACATTCGCCGCCATTTTACAACACTAACTTACACAATGCGGAAGTACACAGCTACCCTAACTGCTTTCCCTCGAGCACGCATCCTATTTACACTACACACTGCACACATTGATGACACTTACACCTCAGCTCCACAACAGTGCAAACCGACATTCTATGCTGCAGGAAAATCAAAACAGATTGTCAGCTCTTCCACACAATGCTTCCTGCATATATTACTTCCAAATAGGTAAAGTATATTCATTTATTAATGTATTAATTATTTAATTAGCATACAAAAAACATATACACAAAAAAAAAACAATAAACACAAAAGCCATTCACGGCGCGACTCACAACGAGCGCCAATGCTGCTAATAGCACACAAAGACTTGCAATAAGCGCAAAAAGCAGATCACGCCGACCAAACAATAACAGCAAAAGCGTCTATCAGAAAAAATAAATACAACAGCCAACAGCCTTGCAATGAGCACTGAAGGTTCTCAGCGCCATGCTCGCAATGAGCGCTGAAGGATCTTAGACCACCAACAAAATTAATGTCTGGCCCAAACAGCATTACCTGCCTTACAATTTTATTGCACCATAATTTTTGACGGGCAAGTTGCTAGTAACTATATATTCACCTTACCAAATTTATTTCCTCCAATTCTCTTTTTGACATTCCAATCTGGTTACTGAACCCATCACTCCACAGAGACAGCCATGTAGCTGTCCATGTAGCTCTCCATCTGAAGATTATCTCTCCTCACCTCTGTAGAAAGCCTCCTGTGACTGCATCCCACTGAGGCTGGCTGGAAGGAGACGCTGGTCTGGAGCGCCTGCATAGCATCCATCTGTTCCCTGCATAAGCACAAGCATCTCCTCCTTGGTGGCCTCTAATGGTGGGCATTCCTGTGGAGGAGGCTTTGTTGGCAGTGTAGTGGGGAGGAGCCGTGGTGGAGGTGGTGGTGGGCTTGATGGTGGTAGATTTAGAAGTTGAGTCCAGCAAGTCCCCCCACTGATCTCATGAATTGGCTATCCTCCTCCTCTTTGTCATATCCTGGGCCCCCTGATGCTCTCGTTGTGTCCTCCTCTAGAGACGGAACTTGGGGGCTGGGGCACAAGCCTCAATATCCTTCTTTTGCTCCCACTAAGCAGACTCCCCTGCCCCAGGCTCCCTCAATGATCCAGACCTCCTGCTAGCAGAAATGAGAAAACAATTTCAAGGTTATCCTGGATAATTAGAGAGGGAGTATTGATCCAGGGAGAAGTCCGATCATCAGTATCTGGGGTCAGGAAGGAATTGTATATTACTTTTCCCTTTTGAGATAATTGGCAAAGGTACACTGTTTTTTTTTCTGTTTGCCTTTCTCTGGATCAATTAACAATTAATCTGCATATGGCAGATCAGAGGAGATCTAAAAAGGTTGAACTTGATGGACTAAAAGTCTTTTTTCAACCTCAATAACTATGTAATAGTACATGGGTTAATAACATTGTAATATCATTTGATTGCTGTGTGTTCTTATATATCTGACACCATGTTGTCTTGAACATAGATGATTCAGTTCTTTGAAATTGTGTGTATCATTTGCTATATGCGATCATTGCTTTGTATTATGAGCTTGGTTGTTAATGGCTCATAACAATATATTGATTCCTGCTGCGGTCGGCCCTCTGCAGCACATGCATACACATACTCTGCAGAACTTGCTCAGTTCGTGATACTAATCAGTGACCATCTCTCAGCAATAGTTGTTGACATGCTTCTGACACCTGGTACCTGATAGGCAAATACATTGCAATGCACATCCATCACTACAGAGTCTGTATCTGCATATGCTGCAGTGGGCAATCCCATACAAGGATTTTCTAAACTTCATTTCTCTAGAAAAAAAGTTGTCTAAGAGGGGATATGATTACCTTATATGAATATATCTAGGGTCAAGATAAGGCTTTGCCAAGTTTTGTGCCAAGAGTTTTTCAACTGACAAGAGGACATTTCTTGAGGTTAGAAGTAAAAAGATTCTACCTTGAAGAAAGAAAAAAAATATTTACAGTTAGGGTTGCAAACTGTGGAATTTTCTATCAAAGAGGTGATGGCAGTGAATTCAATAGATAACTTTGAAAAGAGGTTGGATATATTTTTGAATAAAAAGGGCATTTAGGGTTATCCTGGATAACTAGAGAAGGAGCATTAATCAAGGGAGGAATCTGATTGCCAGTATATGAGGTCAGGAAGGAATTTTATTTTATTTCCCTTTTGAGACAATTGGCAATGTTTCAATGAGGGTTAAGGCAGTGCAGGAAAATAATGGTGGCTACACAAAATATGGACTCTTTGGGCCCAATTTTGTGTACTCACTTTTGTTGCCAACGGTTTAGACATTAATGGCTGTGTGTTGAGTTATTTTGAGGGGACAGCAAATGTATACAGGCTGTACACTTACTACTTTACATTGTAGCAGAGTGCCATTTCTTCACATGAAAAGACATTATAAAATATTTACAAAAATGTGAGGGGTGTACTCACCTTTGTGAGATTCTGTAACTATGTCACTAGGTAACTGTGAGCTGAATGAGGTACAATGGAGGTAAACTATATATACAGTGGCTTTCATATAGCTGTTCCCTAATGACATCCCCCCAGCAGAATAATCTCATATATCATAAATAAATCCACATGTCATGTTCTGAGCACCATGATTGATGTTACATGTAATATGTACCAATACACATATGGCTGTGGAATTCCATAGTCCTACAATGCTACTAATCAAACCCAGCAGTTATACATGTGTGACCTAAGCATGTCATCATCTTAACAATATAAGATCATATAGATTTTTTCTGATCTAATTAACAGACATTAAGGCTAATTGTCCTTTGTTTGTCATCAATAATCATGTCTACGTGTTTGGACGTCATGCTATCATTCATAACAATCAATTATCATATAACACCTGTATACTTTTAACATGTGATATCAATGTGGCTAGACAATATCATATGGAGATACACAGCTAAGCATTCCTTGTGAGATCCCACATCATTGCAAAATATTACTGACATTGGTCATGGCAATTGATTTCTTATGACAGATACAGCATGGTTTTCACTGCTTGTAAATTAACATTATACATGCTTGTTTATTGTTACAATAACAGTATAAAGCACTGTAATGTATATAGAGATCTTGCTAGATTTTTCTCCTCATTTTTTAGAATATGCCCATACATTGATCATGTCAGAGGTGGGTCAGGCTTTTTCATTTTTTTTTTCTATTACACTATATGTGTGTAATTGATTTGAGTAGATGAAGACATGGTGTAAGTGCTATGCACATTACTAGTCACTTCTATTATATAAAGTGATGAATGATGAGATTGATATTTATCTAATTATCTTTATAATGGAATAAAGACCACTTGTGACTCTAGTAAATAATATGCATCATTATTATTATTATTATAAAGTATTATCTTTAATACTGTAAATTATTCCTTTTTAAACAGCCTTTTGTCCTTCTGGATATCACTTACACCACAACAATGGTATTAATACACGGTCAGCTACATTTAATACTATGCTCTGTGAATATAGTAAACGTATATTATCATTATGCCATAATCCATGTGCCTGTGTGTTTCTAATGATTATTGATTTGTGACATTAACATACATTATATGTAGTTAATGATCTGATATGTTCTATCTACCATCAGGAAAAAAGCAGTCACTCCTGCAAGAGGCTCTGAAAATACCACTACATCTCTAACCATCCACTCAGCAGAATCTTGCTCTCCAACTGCAATTTTGCATGCTCCATTTACCTTGTTTTCATTTCATCTTAACCTAGACCCTCACATGCCATCACTCTACTGCCCACCCTCCTAACTTGTACTCACACACCCACCTGTTATTTATTTTTATTTATATTGCAAGTTTAGAACTATCACCATTTTTCACAGCTGATACACTCCAACCATAATCACTAAATAACCCTCTATTCTCTTTTGAATTGCTTGCCAAGCCCTTGTTTCTTCATTTAGTTACTTCACCTTAGGTTTCAATGACCCCATTAGATTGTAAGTTTGCCAGTTTTCAATCGTATATGGTGTTTTTTAAAAAGCACCACCTATATAAGATTTCCAACTCAAAAATTGGGTCCCTTACTTTTTTGGTATGTGTTTAATATTATATTTTCATTTTTTTCTTTATATTTAAACTCTGTACAGAGCTACAGAATATGCTGGCGCTTTATAAAAAAATATAGTATTAATAATAATAATAATAATAATAATAATAATAAGTGTATCCATGTTGCATTTCACTATACATGTTAAAGCATAATGTATGTGTCAATCATATTGCCTGAAATCATCTGCATTGAGAGATTAATAATATATGGATCAGTATAATCATTTTTATATATCAGTAATGGTTGATGGTAAAGTATATTTGGATACCTCCATGACTTCAGGAATTTGATTAGTGTAATCTTATGTTTCCATTTCCATAATGTTATGTTAATTAGTAATTCATGTTGCTATGGCCAAGTGTTTACATTTTACATGTTAAATAGGATGTTAATAGCACCATCATTTAAAAATACTGTTGCACACAACACCTGAAATTTGCATTAAGTTTGACATCATGATAACATATTTACCCTTATTTACTCTAAAAAATAATTCATGTGAACAGTACAGGCCATAACATTGACACATGCGTAGATTTCCATATGCTGCTTGAATTAATATGCCCAAAGTATTTTCAAGCAGTATTTCACGAGTTATTAGCACATATTTCTACCTCAGACATTTTATATTTTAATTCCATACTGTATGGAGAACAATAAATTGTTCAATGACCCTAAACAGCAATCATAATTCTTCTTCATATATTTAATTACTAGGTTTAACACATTTCTATTGTTTGCTAAAACTATTTACTAGCCTTTTAGCCTTCCTGAATAATAGTTCATTTCATAGCCTGACGTTTGAGAAATCCATAACCCATTTTCATCTCATGTTTTATATCTACAATCTGATAAATATTGAAGTCTTTCAAATGATCTCTGATGTACTTATACATATAATCACATCCCCTTGAAGGCACCTTTCTCAAAAGCAAACAAATCTAATTTAACCTGATATTTCTCATAACTACACTCCTCCATTCCCTTAATTAATTTTGTGACCTATCTTTGAACTTTCTCTCCAAATCATGATCTTACCCAAATTAAATTACATTGTCTTCCATTGCCTCCACCACCAAATCTATGCATGGCAATATCTTATTAGCATTTGTGTCATTTCCTATATAAACATTCTTGATAAGCCTGTTGTCTACAATAAGTCATATTTCTTTCTTAATTTCTGTTTACCCTAACTAAATAAAATAAAAAAAATCCATATCTGTATTCCCTAAATACATAATTTATAACTATCTGTATTAAACCAGATCTAACACTTAAAATTTCCAATTCTCTATTTTTTTTCAAAGCAACTCTTTTGATATAATTATCTACATAATTACTTCAACACTGGACATTGAGAATTTACTCTCTACAATCTCTTTAAAGTAGTTAAACATGTTTTAAATTATGAAATCCAGCAATGATACCAATACTAATTCTATACCTCTTACACCATTATTACTGTTTGATCAGGTTACCTTTATTAAAGTGTCCTCCCTAATTTTCAATGTTTTTCTCTGTCCTAAAGCAAGTTTTCCAGCAAATTCCCTTATTATTGTACTGAATGCTAACATCCTATGAGTTAATGTAGAAATGTTTTAAGAAAGCACAAACAGGAAAAATCATATCTCTGTAATATATTAATTAATTTACTTAGGTTAGAATTTGCACAATATATTGAATGCCTATTATTACTATCAAAATGCATTACTGAATATTTCTTAGTGACCATTGAATCATTTAAAAAAATCTTACTACTGATGTTAGTCTAACAAGAGTTTTTTTTATCTAGTACTCCATTGTATAAAAATCATTCATCAATTACTGAGCTATGTCTCCTAACACAATTTGGTTCAATGCATTCTTAGCTATATGTTAAACTAATTTTATTGAATCATTCATAAAAGTCATATAATTTTTTATATGTAGCAAGATGTTTGGTAACCTGTATTTTTTTTTCTGTAATATTTCTACAATTTGTACACACAGTACTGGTGGCCAATAAACTCAAGGCACAAAAACAGAGAAATTCTGGAGAAAAACTTTAGTTATTTTGGAATACATTAAATAAATTATTAACATATGAGACACAGAAACATTTAATAAAATACCAACATCCTTTATAACAATAGTTAGCAATGCTTATATAAAATATGTTTAGAGAATTCAATCAACATAAAACTTCCTGAATATTTCTGAAATAACTTGTATACGTCATTGAGTAGATCATTTTCTTAATTCAATTAGCCCTTTTACCTTTATGTCAATCAAAGATAGCTCTTTGCTGGGCCCAGACATTGCAACAATATAATTCATCCTCTGTCTTTCTGGCAGTGTACAGTTTCACAATTGCCTGCACAGCCACTGTGAGCAGTCACAGCACGTTTCCTGAAACAGGAAAACAAAACAAAATTGTTTCTGGCAGGACAGCAGATTTAATGCCCAAAATGGGATAGGACTGCTGAAAAGAGGACAGTAGGGAAGTATGCATTTACCAGGCAAATAAATGTTTACTATTACTTCCATTATTTATTTATTGCGTCTGTAATCTCTTAACCTCTTATTTGAGTTTGATTTATGTTAGATCTTCAAGTATTTATTCTGGGTTTAGTTACAAAATTTCTTGGCACAAAGAATGCCAGCTCAGCCTTAAAGGGGTTAAAGCATGGCTGGTTCAGTGCTTCTAATATTAAAATAAACTGCACTATTAACAAATGTTCGCATAGTTAGAACTGTGATCTTCCCAGTAGTAAAATATGGATGTGAGAGCTAGACCATAAAGAAGGCTGAGGAATTGAATTGTAGTGCTGGAGAAAACTGCTTACAAATCTCTTGGATTGCAAATCAAGATCCAATCAATCAATACTACAAGAAATAAAGCCAAACTGTTCACTGAAAAATTTGATCATGATGCTAAAACTCAAATATTTTGACCATATCACGAGGAAAAAGGATTCTCTAGAGAAGACTGCTCTGGAAAAGATTGAAGGCACATGCAGGGGACAGTAGAGACAGAGGTGGATAAATGAGGTGATGAGCATGAGCTTGAAAGATTTCCATGTGGCAGTGGCTGACAGATGTACCTTGCATGCTGCAGTTCATAGTGGTCACAGAGTCAGAAACGCAGCAGGACCTGAGGTAAGCAGCAGGTCTTCTATTATTCTACAGTTGCCTCATATTGTGTAGGGGCTATTTGAAGAGGACCAATTGTAATAAGAGTACAGTACCTTATCTGCATCTGTTGCTCTTATCACATGTCATAGGGTTTCAAAATCCTTTTACAAAGGCAAAATGCATGTCATCGTTAAAGTGAAACTGAATACAATAGTTATAATTTTTTATCTTGTATGTTAAACTGTTTAAAAACATGTTCATTATCAAGTCAAGTTCTTTAAAAGATCAAATTATAGATATTATACTGCAGATGTCCTTTAAGCTAAATATTAAAGGACCACAGTATAATGAAAAAGTATCTAAAAAATGCATGCTTAAAATAATAAAGTTATATATATATTTTTTTTTAAATGTTGTTGCATCTTTTGAAACTAAGAGGCATCTTAGATACTCAAGTGGAGCATTTACAATCCTGGAGACAAAGGCTTGCATTTAGTGATGCAAGTTTAATCATTCTGCTCATGCTTGGGGCAAATGGGACTGTGTCAAATTCAGGGAGATTCAATTATATAACAAACCCTCCTAACATTGATTCATAATTCCCCTCACATGCTTCAGCTAGTAGGAATTGATGCATGATGAAAATGATTCTTCTATACATAAAAAAAAGTTTTCCCTAGAAGTGGTTTTAACATGTATTAACTTTGTTAGCTTGTTATATGCTTTTCAATTGTGCATTTTTTTGTGAACAATGATACTCTAAATTGTTTGGGTTTTCCCTAAGGAGTTAAAAAGGATCAGGATAGAGTGTGTTTATAACATGAAGAACTTGGTAGATATACAAATATAAGGCCAGGTTTGGTATAATATATTTGGTGTAATTTATTTTTGGTGACAAACTATTCAGGACAACAGTTTTTTTTGTCTCTTGAAAAACTTTATCTCCCCCAGAATGTTTTCCTACACCATTGACTAAGACCCAATAAATTGTTTACATATTACAACCCCAGATATATTAGGCAGCAGTTTGGTTGGGGTTTATTTGAGATATATGGGTATAATTATTAAAGTGAAAATAAGTAGGGGTTAAAAAAAACTGATGCTAAATATTTCCACTTGCTATGTTTTCCTAAGGGAAAGTGTTAACCCCCTTAATAAAAAGTCTCCACAGAATACAATGGAAGTGAAGATATTATGCAGCATATTCCTTATTATTTCTTCTTATTTCTTTTTATTACCACTTTTAATCCTGCTCTATAAATGTAGTCTTTCACTGGTATTCTTTTAATTTAAAATGTCAGCTCTATCTCATTTCTAAACAATGTGTACTACACCTTAGGTGCTATTACCAACCAGAGCAATATACATAGTGAATAAATAAATAAAAAGACTGCCTCCATATGTACTATAGAAAGGAGTGGTGCGGAATCCATACTTCTTGTGATAAGAGATTTAAATGTGAGTGTTCTATCTTATAATTTTAGAAAAAGCAGTGTCTGTCATGCTGTGTAGGGGCCATATTGTCATTGAGGGGCTTGATAGGCAGAGGCAGGACACCCCGCAGGGGCCGTCGTGGTCGTGGTGCTGTGATTCCCTTTGGCCCTACAATAATGCCCAGTGTTCAGAGGCCAGTTACCCTGAACTTGAAAAGTTCAGAGGACGTAGTTGACTGGCTAACACAGGACACCGAATCTTCTACAGCTTCCGCTTGGAATATTGACGCACCATCCTCCTCCAGCTTAGCTTCGGGCACCTCTTAAGTTACCACTCGACCGCCTGCCGCCACCACCAACACTAGTACCACAGCCGATTCAATTGATCAGTCAGAAGAGTTATTTACACCACCAGATTGCCGTCACCGCAGAGCTCAGCAGTGTGGCATTTTTTTTGTGTCTCTGCCTCTGACAATAGCGATGCCATTTGCAACCTGTGCCAAAAGAAACTGAGTGGTGGGAAGTCCAACACCCACCTAGGTACAACTGCTCTGCGAAGGCACATGATGTCACATCACAAACGCCAATGGGATCAACACATGAGTACAAGCAGCACACAAAGTCAAAGCCGCCATCCTCCTCCTGGTCCAGCATCTTCATCCACGTCAACCACTGCTGTCCTCCTTGCACCCTGTCAACCATGCGCCACTCCGTCTCTCACCCCCTTGCCCGGCGTCTGACAGCTGGCTTGTCTGAACTCTTACCCCGCCAGCTTTTACCATACAAGCTGGTGGAGTCTGAGGCGTTCAAAAAATTTGTAGCGATTGGGACACCGCAGTGGAAGGTACCCAGCCGAAATTTCTTTGCCCAAAAGGCAATCCCCAACCTGTACTCGATTGTGCAAAAATAAGTAATGGCATCTCTGGCACACAGTGTTGGGGCAAGGGTCCATCTGACCACTGATACCTGGTCTGCAAAGCATGGTCAGGGCAGGTATATCACCTACACTGCGCATTAGGTAAACCTGATGACGCCTGCCAATCATGGAATGAGTGGCTCTGCAGAGGAGTTGGTAACACCGCCACGACTTGTAGGCAGGCCTGCTGCCACCTCCTCTACTCCTCCTACTCCATCCTCTTCCATAACCTCCTCAGCTGAGTCCTCTTCTGCTGCGTCTTGCTCCACATCAACGGCACCCCCCCTGCTCCCCAGATACTATTCCACATCCCAGATATGGCAGTGTCATGCCGTCTTGGGGTTGACTTGCCTGAAAGCAGAGAATCACACCGGGCCAGCAATCCTGTCCGCCCTGAACGCACAGGTGGATCAATGGCTGACTCCGCCCCAACTGGAGATTGGCAAAGTGATTTGTGACAACGGAAGAAATTTGTTGGCGGCATTGAATTTGGGCAAGTTGACGCATGTGCTGTGCATGGCACATGTGTAATCTGATCGTACAACGCTTTGTCCATAAGTATCCAGGCTAACAGGACGTTCTGAAGCAGGCCATTTCAGGCGTTCCTACACTTTTCAGATATCCAGCGGCGAAACAACATGCCAGTGAGGCGCTTCATTTGTGACAGCCCCACACGTTGGAATTCAACACTCCTAATGTTCGACCGCCTGCTCCAACAAGAAAAAGCCATTAACGAGTATTTGTATGACCGGGGTGCTAGGACAGCCTCTGCGGAGCTGGGAATTTTTTTGCCACATTACTGGACCCTCATGCGCAAAGCCTGTAGGCTCATGCGTCCTTTTGAGGTGACAAACCTTGTCAGTCGCACTGAAGGCACCATCAGCGACATCTTCCTGTTTTCTTCCTGGAGCGTGCCCTGCGAAGAGTGCTGGATCAGGCCGTAGATGAGCGTGACGAGGAAGAGGAAGAGTTGTGGTCACCATCACCACCAGAAACAGCCTTATCAGCATCGCTTGCTGGCCCTGCAGCAATGCTGGAAGAGGAATGTGTGGAAGAGGAGTCAGAGGAGGAATGTGGCTTTGAGGGGGAGGAGGAAGACCAATCACAACAGGCATCCCAGGGTGCTCGTTGTCACCTATCTGGTACCCGTGGTGTTTTACGTGGCTGGGGGAAAGAACATATCTTCAGCGAGATCACTGAGGACGAGGAACGGGACATTGGTAGCTCGGCATCCAACCTTGTGCAAATGGGGTCTTTCATGCTGTCGTGCCTCTCGCAGGACCCTCATATAAAAAGGCTGAAGGGGAACGACCTGTACTGGGTGTGCACGCTACTAGACCCCCGGTATAAGCAGAAAGTGCCTGAAATGTTACCAAATTACTGCAAGTCAGAAAGGATGCAGCAAACCAAAAACAAATTAACAAGTATGCTTTATACAGCATATAAGGGTGATGTCACAGCACAAGGGCAATATAACAGGGGAAGAGGTGAAAGTAATCCTCCTCCCACGACCACGCCGGCAAGGACAGGACGTCTAAAAGACGTGTTGTTGATGGAGGACATGCAGACCTTTTTCAGTTCTACGCATCGCAACAGCCCTTCGGGATCCACCCTCAGAGAACGAATTGACCAACAGGTAGCAGACTACCTCGCCTTAACTGCAGATATCAACACTCT
Organism: Discoglossus pictus; assembly: GCA_027410445.1. Classification (NCBI taxonomy): domain Eukaryota; kingdom Metazoa; phylum Chordata; class Amphibia; order Anura; family Alytidae; genus Discoglossus; species Discoglossus pictus. The sequence continues at coordinate 166,738,371 of CM050165.1, forward strand.
GAGGAGCGATGAACCCCTTGACTACTGGGTATGCAGGCTAGACCTGTGGCCTGAGCTATCTCAATTTGCAATTGAACTTCTGGCCTGCCCGCTTCAAGTGTCCTGTCAGAAAGGACCTTCAGTGCAGCAGGAGGTTTTGTCACCGAGAAGAGAAGTCGCCTAAGGCAAAAAAGTCTAGATTTCCTCACCTTTATAAAGATGAATGAGCGATGGATCCCGAAGGGACTGACACTGGGCGATACATTCGACTGAAAAAGGCCTGATGAGATGAGCTGCCTTTGGCTAAAAATGGTCCACGCGCTGCTGTATGTTATATGTGAATGCCGGATGACTTGTGTGATTTATCCGCCACCAACTAGGGTTCAAGAAGACGCAATGTTTTATGGCACTTTCTGCCTTGGGAACAAAGGTCAATTTTTCTGGCCGCTGCAACAGCAGCAGCTGCAACAATACCTAATTTTTTAATTTAAATTTTTATGACAGAACGCGTACGGCATGTAATGAAAAAGAAAGCATATTGAACAGTCTTGCATAACACAACAGTTGTGCAAAAATACATATTTACAATGAAGACATTTTGTTAAAATTAGCTGGCTAGGCCTTCTTATTTTTACTTTTTTGGTTAATACATTTTCTTTTTTTTACTGTGATTGCAATTTTTAAGAGAAACCTAAGACATGGTAAAACAGACAATAGTAAAGAGTATATCAGCAGTTAACTCCAAAGTCCTATTATCTATCATCACTCCAGCAGTAGCTTATTATTTACAATATCTAACCTGCTCAATCGCCCTTACCCTAGGGCAGGCTTCAGTAGGCGACCTCTCCTTTCCTCGGATGATTTGCCGCCGGTTGCTTCTGAAGGGTCTCCTCCAGGGCTCCCCCACTCCGGTCCTTCCCCCCGAGTCGCTTCAACAATTAACAAATGTTTTATTATATTAGGGGGGCACTAAATGGGGATGTTATCCAGGGATCCCAAATTGTCTGGAACTGGGTGATTCTATCCAAGACTACATGGTTTAATCTCTCGTTGAGCAGTAAATAGTTTATTTTTTTTATTAATTCCTAAAAGTTTTAATTTGGGGTTTTCCAACTACTAGCTATGTGTATTTTTTCTTTAAAAAAATATTTTATTAGGTCAGGTAATATATCATATTCAAACAACCATTTCCATGTTACATATATATCCATACATGTTAATACATCACTGAGTTACTTATCTCTATTAATACTCAGTTTACCCCTTTCCATTCCATAATCTTGGAGCTTATACCATATCCAGGGCTAGTATGATATCTGGATTTGGTTGTACCTGTAGCCTAAAAATATATATATTTTTTTACTTTTCAGTTATTAATATAGCTTTAATTTAGTTTGTTTTAAGTTGATTCCCTTTGAGTCTTGAATCCGACTATAATTGGGAAAAAAATAACTATTTTTAACATTTAACATGTTGGGAAAGTTCCACAAACATCCTCCTTTTTTACATAAATATGATGTAAAATATAGCACTTACCTCCGTCCTCTGCCCCTCTAAGGATCCACACACACCTCCATCCATCCCGTTCTCTTGAGAATACCCTCTCCCACTTAGAGGAGCCCCTATTCCGGACCTAAATTTCTTTAATTGTCTCCAGATGATATGGTATCCCTTAAGTGCAGCCACGGAGACCATATATCTCAAAATGTATCCATGGAGTTGTCTACTAAATGGGTAAGGCGTTCATTTATAAGGATAAAGTTTAATTTATTTTTAACCACCTGAAAGTGTAGGGTATCCGATTTCCATTGTCTGGCTATATGGTTCTTTGTGGCCAACATGATGAACTTTAATAGCCTATTTTGAGCGGGCGAGAGACAGACAAGCGGAACACCCAGCATGCAGTTTTCTATATTAGCAGGAATCTGAATCTTAAACATTTTAGAAGCTAGTAAGCATGTTTCTTCCCATAGTCTTATGACTGCCGAACTCTCCCACCAGACATGAATAAATGTAGCCTCATTACCACTGTTTCTAAAACACGAGCTGCTCCGTTTTGGATCCCATTTATTTAGCTTAAAAGGAGTAATATATGTCCTGTGTAGGACCTTTATTGAAGTCTCAAGCAGACTATAATTTAAAGATTCCCTACTTAAGCCTCGCCAACTTTTATCCCATGTGCTGTCTGCCAACTCGGTGCCCAAATCCCTATCCCAGGCTTTGGTATAGTCTGGTTTGTTTGCCCATGAGTTTTCATTAAATAGTTCATACATGAGGCTAATAATACCAGGCTGAAAGGGGGAATCCCTACATTTTTTGAGTAGCCAGGTGTTTCTTTGGGGGGTTCCCCTACCACTTATCGTATATATAAAATGATGTATCGTGCAAAAATTATAGTGTTCAGCCAGGGGTAAATTGTATCTATCTCTCACCCGCTCAAAGGTCATTATTTTGTCGTCATGCCACCATGGACCAACCCTTAGTAGGTTCTGAAACTTCCACCAACTGAGAGAGCTTTCCGGAAGATGTATCTTAAAGTGGCGATTGGGTACGACAGGGGTAAGATCTGATACACGAGTGTCCAGTTTTTGTGTCCAGTTCATCTCCGTCCATATTTTTAATGAGTGTTTTAATCAACGGGTTTTTCAAGTTTCTCAAAAAAGTATACAGGCCTGGAATCCATATTACTGTATCCCATGTATAAGGTGACATGCTTACATTTTCCATAAATACCCAGAGCGGCTGATGTGTGGGAGAATGCGCCAGAGGAATTAAAGCCAGCTGCGCTGCCTTGTAATACAGTTTGAGATTCGGGCACGATAGGCCCCCTTTCCCTTTTGGTCTATACATATTATTTTTTGAGATCCTCGGGGCTTTATGATTCCAAATAAATCTAAAAATTTGTTTTTTCCCCTTTGAATCTTTATGTGTTGTAAGTGATCTCCCAGGAGTTTTAATCTGGCTGACAGGGATTTGTAGTATGTATCTATCAAGTTCATAAATTTACCTGCAAACCCAAATTTCTGTAATACTGCTTTTAAATAAGGCCATTCCAACATATGAAAGGCCTTTTCTATATCTAACGCCAAAAGGCATGTTGGTATTTGATGTTGGGATGACCATGAGATTAAATTTTGTGTCCGTCTGATATTGTCCCCCGTTTGTCTATGGGGGATAAACCCTGTTTGGTCTTTATGGATTATGGAGGGGAGAAATCGCAAAATCCTGTTTGCCATTAATTTGGCCAAAATATTTATATCCCCGTTTAGGAGTAATATGGGGCAGTAATTTTTAAGTTCTAATGGGTCTCGTCGTTCTTTCGGGAAACATATCATATTTGCATGGTTTAGTTTTTGTGGCATGGGAGAGCCTTCTAAAATTTGATTGAAAAGTGTGGCTAAGTGGGGTAATAACTCTAAAAGTTTGGTAATAGAGATTTGTAAATCCATCCGGGCCCGGGTAGTTATGTGTATCCCCAATAAGCAGGATTCCATTGAAAGAGAAATATCCTTTTGCAAGGATTGGAGGCCCGAGATTTAGCTGAAGTCTTTTATAGTGGACATGAGTGCTGGTATAGAGAGAAGGGGCTTGGTCAGGGTGGAAAGGATATCGTCCGCAAAAAGTGGACACTTAAACTGATGGTGTCCTACTTGAACCCCCTGGATGGCATGGTTGGTTCTGATTGCCTGCGCTAGGGGTTCAATGGCAAGAGCAAAGAGCAGTGGGGAGAGTGGGCATCCCTGCCTGGTCCCTCTCTGTACTTGGATTTTGGCCTTATGGTCCCCTGGTATCTTTAAGTTAGCTACTGGTGAGTTGTAGTACCTTCTGAGCAGGTTGAGAAAGCGTCCGTCGAATCAAAACTTATCTAGCATTTTGTACATATATGGCCATTCCACCGTATCAATAGCCTTCTCTATGTCTAGGACTAGAGGGCAAACTGGGTTGTTATAGTGTTGAGCCAAGAACTGGGCATTCAGAACCCTCCTAACATTATCTCCTGCCTCTCTGAAAGGAATGAACCCCGTTTGGTCCTTGTGTATTTAGTCCAGTAAAAAGTTAGATATTCGTTTGGCCATAATTTTAGCTAGGATCTTGACATCCACATTTATCAGGGGTATGGGGCGATAATTTTTAACATCTAAAGGGTCCCTACCCTTTTTTGGAAAGACTATGAGGTCGACCTGATTCAATTAAGGGGGCATAGGTTCTCCATTTAGTATAGCGTTAAACAAAGATGTTAGGTGCGGGGGTAAGCAAGGGCTCAAATTTCTTATAGCACAGATGAGTAAAACCGTCTGGCCCTGGGGACTTGCCAAATTTAAGATCTTGGATTGTAGATTTAACTTCCTCTGGGGATATGTCTAGGTTCAAGCTGTCCAATTGAGGTACAGGTATTTTGTGGACTTTTTGCTGTAGTAGGAAGGACTCTATGTCAAATCCGCTGCAGCGGGATTGGGATGAATATATGGTCTGATCGAAGTTTTGAAATATTTATTGGATTGCATTGGGGCTAAAGGAGGTTTGGCCATCAGGTAGTCTAAAGATACCGTATATTATGTCCTCTCTTGGGGGGTAAAGATACTAATAATTCCTCCAATAAAATTCTGCTTTTTTTTTTGTGGGCAAGGTCCCTGATTAGCCCCTTGGGTTATCTGTTAAAAAGAGTGGTGCAGAGACTGTGGCGGCTGTTAGCCTCCTTGTCCCTGCGTGGCCATTTAGAATCCCTGCTGCTGCATGTTTCAGCTTTATTAAGGTGTAATTATACAGCGTTTGACTCAAGTAGCTGCCTGTGCTGGGTCAGTTTGGCGTAATTGCTGGGCCCTTTTTCTGCCAAGATGGCGACCGTCAGTCCATGGGCCTCTATGTCCCCTTCACTACCTTTGTCCCCGCTTGTGTGCTTATTTGGGATGGCCCCCCTTTATATCTCCGGCCCTTGGCCTTGTAAGGGTCGCCCTCTCAATCTCTGAGTGTGGATATGCAGGGATGGGGCGTTGAATCAGGCCTACCTTCTTATCTGCTCGCTGCAAGATCAACAATACCTAATTTTTCAGGCATGTGTACATGCCTAATTTTTCTGGCCTCTGGTGCTGCACTGTGGCTTCAACAACCAAACCCCCCAAAAAGGCACATAACAGGGATTAAACTGATAGGAGTAGTACTACTTAACACACCACTCATATCTGGTGTAACAGTAGTGTACATTTAAAACAAAAACAAAAATTCTACTGTAATAGATTGCATAGCAGTTAGTTGTCTGCAAGCGTGTGTGTCAGACCTACAGCGTCTACTCTACCAACTTCTGCAAGTGCACAGTGCCACTCATATCTGTTGTCACAGTAGCTTGGACGCATAGTACCGATCTGTCAAAACCTGTAATGATGAATGAGGTCTAGAGTAGCCTGGTTCCCTTATCCTCTACAGGTTGAGACCTAATGTTTGGGTGACTCCAGACCAACACATGAGTACAAGCAGCACACAAACTCAAAGCCGCCATCCTCCTCCTGGTCCAGCATCATCAGCCACATCAACCACTGCTGTCCTCCTTGCCCCCTCTCAACCATCCGCCTCTCCGTCTCTCACCTTGAGCAGTTCCTGCTCATCTGCCCATAGTCAGGTGCCTGTAAAGGACATGTTTGAGCGTAAGTAGCTAATGCTACAAAGTGCCCCAAATTTGAAGTGATACGACCAATCAAGCATCTTTTTCCATCTCCCGGTCCCAAAAATCCAGGCCTTATACACGTGCCCTGATAGGTGACGTAACAGGTATTAAACTGATAAGAGTAGTACTTACAAACACGCCACTCCTATCTGGTGGCCCCTTTGATTGCACGTGCTGTGCCCCAAAATTGAAGTGATACGACCAACCAAGCATATTTTTCCATCTCCCGGTTCTAAAAATCCAGGCCTTATACACACCCCCTGATAGGTGCTGTAACAGGTATTAAACTGATGAGTAGTACTTACAAACACGCCACTTCTATATTGTGGCACCTTTGATTGCACGTGCCGTGCCCCAAAATTGAAGTGATACGACCAACCAAGCATCTTTTTCCATCTCCCCGTTCTAAAAATCCAGGCCTTATACACGCCCCCTGATAGGTGACGTAACAAGTATTAAACTGATAAGAGTAGTACTTACAAACACGCCACTCCTATCTGGTGGCACCTTTGATTGCACGTGCGGTGCCCCAAAATTGAAGTGATACGACCAACCAAGCATCTTTTTCCATCTCCTGGTTCTAAAAATCCAGGCCTTATACACGCCCCCTGATAGTTGCTGTAACAGATATTAAACTGATAAGAGTAGTACTTACAAACACGCCACTCCTATATGGTGGCACCTTTGATTGCACGCGCAGTGCCCCAAATTTGAAGTGATACGACCATCCAAGTATCTTTTTCCATCTCCCTGTTCCAAAAATCCATGCCATATACACGTCCCCTAATAGTGGACGTAACAGGGATTAAACCGATAGGAATAGTACTACTTAACAGTACACACCTTATAATAACGCAGACAGAGGCAACGCAGAGAGAGGAGTCTGAAGAAGAGGAGTCAGAGGAGGAAGGTGGCTTTGAGGAGGTGGAAGACCAAACACAGCAGGCGTCCCAGGGGGCTTGTTGTCACCTTTCGGGGACCCTTGGTGGCTGGGTGGAGGAAGAGACCTTCAATGACATCAGTGAGGACAAGGAACGGGACATGGCTAGCTTGGTATCCAACCTTGTGCAAATGGAGAGTTTGCGGTTGTGCAAATGGACTGTTTGCGTTTGTTTGCGGTGCGTTAAACGGGGAGTTTGGTCTGTCACTGTGAAGCGGGCCTAACCCTTACACTACCTGATAGATACAACATCATACCTAATGTTTTAAAGCACGTTATTCCAAACTATTTAGGAATGTTAGGTAATTTATGCCCTTTATGGCTTAAAACCAGACTCTGCATCAACCATGTAATTTTCCGTGGGAGTTTTGCCATGGATCCCCCTCCGGCATGCCACAGTCCAGGTGTTAGTCCTGTTGAAACAACTTTCCCATCCCTATTGTGGCCAGAAAGAGTCCCTGTGGGTTTTAAAATCCACCTGCCCATTGAAGTCTGTGGCGGTTCGCCGGGTTCACCGGTTCGTGAACATTTGCGGAGGTTCGCGTTCGCGGTTCGAGAACCGAAAATGTTATGTCCGCGACATCACTATTTATATATTTTATGCCTTTCCTTTTCAGGTGTGTAATGTTTTTTTTTTTTTTTTTCTGTAGTGGGGGGGGGGGGGGGGGGGGCTGTAATGTATTTTTTTTTGTTTTCTGTAATGTTTTTTTTTATTTTGTGTAATGTAGATTTTTTTTGTGACTTAGGTTTTTCTATTTTCTGTAATGTAGATTTTAAATTTCTGTAACTTAGGTTTTATTATTTTTGTGAGTTAGGTTATATTATTTTGTGTAACTATTGGGGTGGGGGAATATTAGGGGGTAGGTAGGTAGTGTAGGTAGGTAGTGTAGGTGTTAATAGGTTAGTGTAGAGGGGGTTAGTTTAGATGTAATGGTTTATTGGTGGGGTATAGTACAGTGTAGTGTTTGTAGTTAGTGTCATGAGGGTTCTTAAGGAGCCTCATGACACCTTTGGGGTTACTGTTAGGGTTGTAACTGCCCCATAAGGGTCTTTATATACCCTTATGGGACTGATGGGGTTAAATAGAGGCTTATGGGGGTCTGTATAGACCCACATAACAGACAGGGTTAAATAGGATTAGATGGGTTTAAATAGGAGCAGTTATGGTTACTTAGGTATTGTTAGGGTTAAATGTGTACTGTTAGGATTAAATAGCCGCATTAGTTAGTGTAGTGCTTTCACTTTGTATAATGAGGGTCCTGGATGACCCTCATGGCACTTATAGTGTTATTACATGGATTAATTAGTGTCCTATACGGGTCTATATATTGGCTTATGGAGGTCTGTATTGCCCCCCATGAGTGACAGGGTTAATTAAGAGGTTATGTGGGTCCTCATTGACCCCCATGAGTGACAGGGTTAATTAAGGGATTATGGGGGTCTGTATTGACCCTCTTGAGTGACAGGGTTAATTAAGGGGTTATATGGGTCTTAATTGACCCCCATGAGTGACAGGGTTAATGAAGGGCTTATGGGGGTCTGTATTGACCCCATGAGTGACAGGGTTAATTATTGGGGTATGGGGGTCTGTATTGACCCCCTTGATTTACAGGGTTAAGTAAGGGTTTATGGGGGTCCTGATTGACCCTCATGAGTGACAGTATTATTTAAGGGTTTGTGGTGATCTGTATTGACACCCATCAGTTACAGGGTTAATTAAGGGGTTATGGGGGTCCTGATAGGGTTAATTAATGGATTATGGGAGTCTGTATTGACACCCATGAGTGAGATGGTTATTTAAGGGCTTATGGGGCTCTGTATGGAGCCCCATGAGTGATAGGGTTAATTGTTATTTTTCACGGGTCCTTTAAGGACCTTTACCTTCCTTTAAGGACCCGCAAGGCTGGAAATTCAAATTTTGATTTCAGCGGGGGTCCCCGATTGCATGCGATAGGGGACCCCCACTGTGAGTGTTAATGTGGGGTTAATGTGGAGACCCCCAATGGGGACCCCCCAGCACTGGGGTGTTAATTTTAGGTGCCGGTGGGGGTAGTTACAGTACCCCCTGCTGCTGGCCTTAATGTTTGTGTCCCGCGGGCCCTTTAAGGAGCCGCAACAGGGAATTGATTTTTTTTTTTGACAAGAAATTTTTATTAGTCAATCGTACATCATATCACAGAAAGTAAACATTTAAGTCCAACAGGTACAACTTGCACATATTTGAATTTCTTACTGTACTTTGTACCTACTAATCTAGCTCAGGTGTTTGAAGTATCTGATTGTTAAATTATCATTTTCATAATACCCTCTCGGAAGAGCGATCTGCCAAAGCCTACATTTTTTCTTTTATTTTTTTTCTCTTCTACTTTAACATAGCATGTTTTTTTCAACTTATAACTTTAGTACAGTCCCTATCCCAACTGGGGAGGGGAATGAAACATAATAATAAAAAAATAAAAAATCTTTAAAATAGGCGAGTTAATGATTAAATAAATCATAAAACAGTTCCTTTACATATTCACCAGGAGTCAAAACAAGGATGTCCAGTATCTCTTACCTCCGTCCATCTCCTCCAGGGCCAGCCCCCCCTCCCCGGCCTCGCCCAATATTTAACTGGTAGTGTTTGTGCTGGGTTCCAGAGTAATGCTGTCGGGTTCTATTAGCCATGGAGCCCAAATATCCATGAACTTGGGGATTGAGCCTTCTAGGAGATGAGAGATGCGTTTATTGATCAGAATAAATTTTAACTTATTCTTCACTGTCTGTAGGTTTAAGTTCGGGGACTTCCACTGCCGAGCAACATGGCTTTTGGTGGCCAGCATCAGAAACTGCAGCAGCCGATTTTGATGGGATGTTAGTAGTGAGCTGGATAGGCCCAGAAGGGAGATCTCTATAGATCTGTCTATTTTGGCCCCCAAAAATTTTTGAAGCCAGCTTAGACACCTCTGCCCATAGTCTCCTCACCTCCGGGCATTCCCACCATATGTGTAAGAATGTACCCGGATTACCACAGCCCCTGAAGCATTTCGCATCTTGAGATAAGCCCCACTTGAAGAGTTTAACTGGTGTGTGGTAGATTCTATGCAGGACCTTAATTGATGTCTACAGCACACTATAATTTAATGATCCTCTGGAAAGGCTACGACAACTCTGTTCCCAGATTGATTGATCTAAAGAATATCCCAGGTCCTCCTCCCATTGTTGTACATATTTTGTTACTGGTGGCTTTGGGGTCCCATTAAGTGCATTATAGAACAAGCTTATGATATTGCTCAACAGTGGAAGATACCTGCAAATTCTAACTAGCCAGTTAGTTTATGGGGCTTCTGAGGAATGTATTGTTGTACTTACAAAGTGTCGTAGTCTACAAAAAGTATAGTGTTCCGTTAAGGGTATGTCATATTTGTCTCATATACTCGAAAGTAACTACTGCCCCTTCTTGAAACCAGGCCCCAAATGTTAATAACCTCCTGGAGTTCCACCAATGTTTGGATGCTGGTGTTAGTTGTATAGTTAGAAGTGGGTTAGGAATGATCAGGGAAATGCTCGCTAATTTCGGGATTAGCTTGCAATGGCGGGTCGCCCCTGTCCAAATTGCTAGTGAATGTTTAATCATTGTGTTCTTTATTTTCCCCAGAATGTTGTTTGGTTTAGGGAGCCATATAATGGTGTCCCATGTGTATGGAAACATTTGCAGTGAGAGGAGTTCGCCAGGGGGTTAAATGAGAGCTGCGCCGCTTTGTAATATAATTTAAAGTTGGGGCATGAGAGCCCCCCTTTGGCTTTATCTGCTTGCATAATGGCTTTGGAGATCCTTGAGGGTTTGTAGTTCCATATGAATCTAAATATTTGATCTTGAACCTCTCGAGATCTCTGTAAATAATTGGGATCGGCAGTGTGCGGAATAAATATAACAGCCGGGGTAGAACATTCATTTTGACCGTGTGAATCCTACCTAGCCATGATATTCTGCCCTTTGACCATCTCTGCAGATCTAGCAGTAGGTCCTTGTACAGGGGTAAATAGTTTTTTTTATATAAGTCTGCCAGTCTACCCGTGATGGCCACCCCCAAATATTTAATATGTGATTTAGGCCAGGTGAAGTCAACATTTTGCTTAAGAAATTGCATTTCTGTCTGGGGGAGAGCGATGCCTAGTGCTTCCGATTTAGCTACGTTTATTTTGAGTCCCGAGGGGTTTCCGAATTGGGTAAGAATTTTCAGCAGTTTTGGTATGGAGGTAGAATGTTTCGTGAGTGAACCTAAGAAATCATCCGCAAAGAGACTGCATTTAAAGTGATGATTCCCTATCTGGATGCCGTGGATATCTGGATTAGCTCGAATAGACTGTGCTAGGAGTTCCATTGCTAGGGCAAATAGTAAGGGTGAGAGGGGGCATCCCTGTCGAATTGATAGGTTTTATATGCTGAGGGGGACACGATCATGACATTGCGGGGGTCCCCCATGGAGACCCCCAGCATGGGGTTAATGTAGGCACACTTCGGGAATCCGAACGGACCCCCACTGCAAGGAATTAATGTGGGGTCTCGAGCTTATCTCCCATCACTTGGGAAAGGTTGTACGTGTTTAGCTGTGTATTTTGTGGTTCTGGCTCGTGGAGCCTCATTTTCATTTTTTTCGGCCGCCATTTTTTTTGTCGGTTAGGCGATTTTCGAGTGGAGAAAGTGGTCAAATTGGGGTAATTTGGAGTTCAACCTCATAATAATAGTAGGTCGTAGGCAATGAGGGACAGAAGGGGAAGAGAGACACAGGGGAAGAGAGACGCAAGGAAAGAGAGACACAGGGGAAGGACAGGAGAAGGGGAAGAGAGATACAGGGGAAGGAGAGGAGAAGGGGAAGAGAAAGACAGGAGAAGGATAGGAGGAGAGGAAGAGGTCATTTTGGGGTCATAGGGATAAGCGCCTACTGCGCTCATCTCCACCAGCGCAGTGAGCACCCTACATAAGTCGTACGGGATGCAGGGATGACCGTCTATGGCGCTCATCTGCACCAGCGCAAGGAGCGACGTAGCAACGGATTGTGGCAAGCCCGGCTACTTAGAACTATATATGTGATGGCTTAGAAGTAGAACTGGAAAGTATTTTCTCCATATTTGCTGATGACACTAAGTTGCAAGGTAATTAAATCAGATATCGATGCACTTTCCCTCTGGCAATTGAGATGTAATATTAATAAATGTATTTATTGTATAAATTATATGCATCTGGGAAGGAAAAATAGCCATGTCATTTATATACTTAACTAGCGTATTGCCCGTCAAAAAATGACGGCAATGAGATGTGTATGTTTTAAAAGTTGTTTAGTTATTAATATACATATGGATTTGTAAGGTAGCTAATGTTGTTTTCTGTGTACTACTGAAATATAGAAATAAATAAATTTTACGTATTTTTATGCATTGTGTTGAAGAGCTGGCAATCTGTGTTGATGTTGCTGCAGCATTAGTGGTGTGGAGGTGCTGTGAAAGCGTGATGAACGTGTGCAGTGTAATAGTGTGCGTGCTCGAGCCGAAACCGTTAACGTAGCTGTGTACTTCCGCATTATCCTAAAATGGCGGATAATGTGTGGCATGCTTCTTAGCGGATTATCGGTACGTGTTTTGCTGTAGCCTCGTTTTCGTTGTGTTCGGCCGGCAATTTTTCTGCGGCACTCATTGCCAAAGTACTACGGTTTAACGGCTCGCCTTGCTGCGCAAGGCTCGTCGGGCGATGATCGCCTGCGGCGCTCATCGCTAAGCCCGCTAAAGTACTACGGTTTAACAGTAAATATGGTCAAACGGTCAAATGACGGTCAATAAAAATTTAATGTTGTGAAATTTGTTTTCCACACAACATGACGCTACATTTGTCTGTTTTTTTTTTTCTTTAAATAAATACAATTTTTTTTTTTTGTTTTTTTAATTTTTTTAACTTTCAACTTATATTTCATCAAATGCATTGGTTTAGGCGGGAAATCCGATGTTGCGCGAGACAAAGACGTTAAATCTGTGTTAATGCGTAAATCTGTAATTGCGTTTCGTAAAATGTACTCACTACTGTCTTTTTACTCATTGCAAGGTTAATCGGCATCCTTTATCTCGTTGGTTTTCAAATACATACGTCTGTGGCTGTGTTTTACGCAGTTCGTAGTAGTATAGCCTCGTTTTCATTTTTTTCGGCGGCCATTTTTTTCTCGCTTAGCCGATTTTCGATCTTTGTAACTTGGCTAACTCGATGTAAATTGGAGTTCCAACTCACTTCCAGACGTCCTGCCTGGTTCCCCATGCTGTAAGTGACCTTTATTTTATTTTTTAGTGTGTTTTTAGTGTTTTTTTTATTGTTTTGGTTCCGCCGCTTATCTCGTAATTTTTTTCATCTCGTATTTTTTTTCTAAGTGCTACGGTTTAAAAAAAATGGCATCTAAGAGGAGATATGATTACCTTATATTAATACATCCATGGTCAGTATAAAGATTTGTCAAGGGAGCTTAATGTGCCAAGAGGTTTTCAACTGACAAGAGGATATCCCTTGAGGTTAGAAGTACAAGGTTCCACTTTAAAGAAAGAAAAGGGTTCTTCACAGTAAGGGTGGTTAATCTGTGGAATTCCTTCAACCTTTTTTTACTATGTAACTATGTAATTATGTAACTATATAGTATTTGTATATACTCTATGTTTCCTTTACTATGTTGTGTTTTTTCCCCATATATGTATTTACCTGATGATGTCAGATGCTGTCTCCACTCTATCTGCATCACTGTTATTATTTAAACTGCAGGTTCCATCTCGTGTTAATATTGCTTGAGACGCGATAAAGACAGGTTGAACCTCTCGAAAAGCTCACCATTATAAATAAGATGTTTGTCCAATACAAAAGGTAGCAAATTATATTGCAATACTCATTATTCATCTATATATATATATAGATTAATAATTACTAAATTACTATATATATATATATATATATATATATATATATATGTATACATTTACATACAATTAATCAGCATATTGCAGATCAGAGGAGATCTAAAAAGGTTAAAGTTGATGGACTAAAGTATTTTTTTCAACCTTATTTACTATGTAACTTTGTAACTATATTATGAGCTTTGTTTGTATTGCCTTTTATGAAACCAATAAGCCCTACTGTGGTCTTCCCACTGCAGCTCATAAAGACACATACTCTGCTGTGCAGTGTATCATACTAACCAATCTGTGACCAGCTCTCAGCAATAGTTAGCAGCATGCTGCTGAGATGTATTCCCTGAAGGCTAGGACGCTGCACTGCACATCCATCCCTACAGAGTCTAAATCTGCATACTCAGCATCCATACAGGCACTATTTATCTGATGTTTATTAACTTTAATTATATGTTTCAAATTATTGTAAAGTGGTATTCTCACACAGGTATATTATATCCATAGTCTAATCCAGGAAGCCTACATACTCACTTTTATTGATGGGCAGCATTTACATTGGATGTATTATATATGTGTTGTGTACATATGGGCATGTGAGGAAAATTATAGTGTATTTTATATTTACCTAGCATGGTCCCTGGCTTCTTATTACATGTTGTATTCATTTATGTATTAATTGTAATGTTTCTTTTTTTCCTAGGTGTGCCGGATCTGGGGTTATTTATGGAGGGCCTTTGTCTGGGACAAAGCACAGAAGACCATCGTCGCTGGAGGGGCATTTGGGCAAGGTAAGTGGTCTAATTTACTCTATTCTAGTTTTAGTAAGGGGGGTTGTTTTAGGTGTAATTATAGAGTTTTTATTGCATGTAATGTATGTTTGATTTGGTGTAATGTAGTGTTTTTTATGTAATATGATTTATTTAAATTTTTCTGTAATGTAGGCTTTTTAATTTTATGTAAGTTATGTTTTATATTTTCCATAATGTTTTTTTTTTGTTGGTGTAAATAGAGGGGTGCTAGGGATTTTTATTAAGGGGTTAGGTAGGTAGTGTGGGGTTAATAAGGTAGAGTGGGGTTAATAGCGTAGATGGGGATTTAATAGTGTAGATAGGGGTTAATAGTGTAGTGTTTCAACTATGTGTTAGGAGGTTCCTGGAGGACCCTCATGGCACTTATAGTGTTAATTGAAAGGCTTAAGTATTGTCCCAAATGGGTCAGTTTAGACCCTTATGGGACTGATAGGGTTAAGTAGAGGCACATAAGGGTCTAGATAGACCCCCATGAGTGATGGTGTTAATTTTAGGTGCCGGGGGGGTACTTATAGTACCCGGCGGCAGGGGTTCATTTTTTAGTTAACACAAGTCCTTTAAGAACCTTTACAGTCCTTTCAGGACCAGTGAGGCAGCAAATTAGAAAGGGTTAATGTGGGGACTCCGCAGGGGTCCCAATGGGGACCCCCAGCATAATGGGTTCATTTTAGGGGCCGCGGGGGTATTTCAAGTACCCCCGCAGCAGGGGTTAACTAGTGAACTGCGGCAGGGGTCCCAATCGGGACCCCAGCTGCCCGACTTAATATTGGGAGGCTGGGGGGAGTTCCGATTTGGACCCCTGTAGCATGGGGATATATATAGGAAGCAGGGGGAGGTTTAGGGGCCAAAGGGAGTTTTGGGGGCCGGTGTGGGGGGCTTTTTGGCTGCTCACGCAGCCAACGTAAAGACTTTTAGAGCCTTTGTGAGTCCTCCCCAGCACTTGTTGGGCTTCGGGCTCCATTTGCATATTACGGGCTAGCACAAGGGGGACTTTGTTACAATTTAATAGCAATATTGCAATGTAAGGGTTACGGGCTTGACAGATCAAAGGGTTTGCAGGCTGCAAAGTTCCACTTTCCTCATCACATAAAATTTTTCAGCCATCCTGCGTTTTCACACACAGGTCATCTGCGGGCCAGTTTAAGAGGCTAATTTAATAGCCCTCAGTCCTACTTTTTTCACTATGGGCTACTTTTTCAAACATTGTCCCAATTTAATAACCCTATATGTGTATTAAATAAAAAAATATGTTCTATATGTATAATTATGGTTTAAGTGTGATTGTTTAGGGTTGGGGGTATGGGGTTAATGTGTATGAAGCCTATATGTAACTATATGTGTTAAGTTATGTGTTTGCAGATTATGTGAGATATGTAAACTAAATGGATATATGACAGCAAATTATGTGTAATAAATGTAAACTAACTCATTCCTACTAAAAATTTACAGAACCTCTCCTTCTTTCTCCTGCGCAACACAACAACCTTCCAACTGCTATGCATGTGTTTTCACTAGAAAAAGCTACAACACAATCAGCTTTTGGGCAGGAAACACACTCTTTAATGACCTGTTCCTATCAATTATGGTGACGCCTACATTTTCTATTGGCCCCTATGGCTATTGCACAGCAAAAATTCAGTAAACAACATAGATTAGCTAATGTGCCGATATGCCACATAATCCGGCCCCTGCGCATACTATGCAAGAGCTCCTCTGATCTGCAATATGCGGATTAGTTGTTAATGTTGTGAGTTTAGTTCATATTTCACAAGCATGTACAGTTGTTGCGAACCTACGCAGCCCTTTCACCTAGTTTTTAATTAAAAAAATAATTTTGATGCTCCCCAACTAGGGAGGTTTACATGTCTGGAGCTGGCTGCTTCTGGGCCATTTTCAGTCATAAATCTAAAAAAAAACTTTCTGGCCTTTCCCTCCTCCTTTTCATAACTGGCAGATAAATAATCATACCCATGTGATTCAGTTCTCAGGAAGTAATGGAATAAACATAAAATCGATTCTTCTACTCATAAACAGAAACAAAATCTGATTCAGAAATTCAGATTTTTCCAAAAAATATTTTTGTATCCATGACTTGTGTGTGTTTGCATTGCTCAGTCATGTCTGTCTTTCTGTGACCTCATGGACCGTAACACACCATACTGATTCACTTGGTATTCATGGCAGAGATACTGGAGTGGGCTGCCAGTTCATTCTCCATTGGGCCACATCATACTGCTCCTGGTATTCCTAGGTGGTCTCCCATCCAAGTAATGACCAGTCCCAAAGCTGCACGGCTTCAAGCTGGTGTGATCTCTTGGTTCCCTGGCTGGAATAAAACCCATGTCACATTGGTGAAATGACTTTCCCAGCTGCAAATGATTATGATGTTATTGTATTACATATGTCATAAACAAGTGACTTTGTTGTTCTTTAACAATTATTCTTTAAAAAAAAAAAACAGGTCAATCTATGCTTTTGTAAAATACTTTTCTGAATGTTGTATAAGCCACATGTTAATTACCTCTGTTAAAATTTTGGGACACCTTAATATTATTAATATTAAGCTATTTGTATAATGCTGTGACAAACCTGAAGGATGGAACGCGCACTTTATGGTCTCATCATTTCTGCTGCTTATTAATGATTTCTTCTGGCATGCAGTAGACCTACTGTATAACAGCATTTTATTTCTTGAAACATTCACTGAATAACTTGTAAATACTCTAGAATGTGTAGTCTAAATGAGAGAGAAGAGACAGAGAAAGAGAAGGAGGTTGAGCTATGTTCCTGGCTTTCTACAGAGTATTAACAATGTCTTTGTGGGGTAAGATTGTATTTTGCCTCTCTACAAGTTTAGTAAGTGTCCAAACAAGGGGTTACATGTTTTCTCAGGTCGCTTTTGCTCAGTGTGATGTCAGACTGATGTGTATGGATGAGCAGCTTTCAAATAAAGTGTTGATATTTAACTCAGACCAAGTGCAATTCCATTTTACCTTAAAGGAGGAGCCCTGGGGACATGCATAGATATGGATTAACATTCCAATCTTGCACAAGGTACTATCTGTTGAGAATTTAAATATCTAGCTTCTTAAGGCAAAACAATGTTGCTAGTCACTATGCTTAATAAACAGTCATTGTGGAACTTAAATGAATAAATTGGTCTTATCTTCATGTCAATCACATTCAAACTCTTTGACAGATATCAGTTATTCAATGGTTTTCTGTCAAATCAGGAGACAAGTCAATAACCTCTCATTTTGCCATACATTCAAGAAAGGATTTACTAGCTTACTGACCGACATTTATGTCATTAAATAGATGTGTGACTAATTATATGTGTGTTGTATTGTATACTGAACACTTTTTATAATTAATTGTACTCTTTGCTTGACTTGAACCTGATTTACTGATCATTACTTCTTCTGAATGAGTTATGGTGCACGTTGCACCGCAACTTAGTTATGTCCCTGTCATGGCCAAAGCCCCTAGAGACTTTGAAGATCAATGTATCTAGGCCTGGACTGAATAAGTTGATGTTGGATTGAGCCAGACATCTTTGTATTGAAGTCAGAGAGCACTGTTATTGTAAAGTTATATATGTACTGTATGTACTGTTACTCTGTATTATGTATGTGGTTATTCCAGAAAGGGGGGGGGGGGGGTGACTTGTAAAACTGACTGTTGCGAGGAGGTTCTGTTGGACATGTGTGCTTGAGTTCCCAATACAACTGAGAATGCACCTTGGTCTGATTGGTGGTTACTTAACGTTCCATCTCACACATAGGCATGCCTTGATTGGTTAATCAAGAATGCACATTGGTTGCTCATAACTAGTGAAAGGGTATAAATATGTGTGATTTTAATTAATAAAAGTCAGTTATAGTTTTCACATAAACACTGTGTGGGGCTATCTACTGTGTGCTTGCAACTTGAGTGGGGAGTAATCCTGTTCTGAAATCACCAGTATCCTGCGTGCACCATACTCTATACATATTTTTGGACGCTGTTCCTATCCTGTAGCCATATTTTCTGCCAGAGATAACAAGAACTACATGGTCCTACTGGGGTATATTGGAACCAGGTTCTTCTCAAGCCCCATTGTAGAAGTAGATTGCTACAGTCCCAATCACAATAAGTCTTTTTTTTCAGTGTTGTTCAAAAGCAGAACTGAATAGGGGAAAATGCTCAGTTTTACAGTGACCTGTTCCATTCAAATTCCCCTCCAAGCAATCAAAATTGCTATCAATGTGGTATATGCATTTTTTCTTACAGCCTTCATGCCTTTTTTTACAACCTAAACCTTTGCATACTGAAACCCACACACAGAGGCAGAAAAATGCCTCTAAAAATATATTAAGCATCAGTTCCAACACTGAAAACACCATAGGCCCTTAATTAAGTCACATATAAGGCTTGTGTCACACCAACCTAGACATTTGAGCTTGTTTGGAATTATTTGTTGATATTGTTTATGGATTGGGATATAACCTTCTCCATTACTCCTAATCACTCATTGAATCTAATGAGAGTCCAAATGTCTGAAAATATTATCAAAGCCCTGGTTGGACCCCAAAAGTGAGTCCCCTTACTTAACTACTAGCTGGGTTCCCCTCCCTTGTCTGGAGAACCACTAGGCACTGCCTTCATATAACATTTATATTTGCCACATGTAAGTACAAACTTTTTAGGGGTTCGGCTCAGCTCCAATCCCAGTCCCCAAGTTACCTTTCAAAAATCCATGCTAGGATGAGAGGGCTGGGTCTGTGCTACTCTTTACCCCTCAAGAGACCTTCAGTTTTTTCCAAGTGCTCAGGGGGTCTGAGCGAGGTCTAGGCATAATTAGGCATTTGTGATCCACTTCCCAGAGCTCAGGGGCTGCCCTGCTCCACTGGTGGGTGGCTGCTGTAAGTCCAGATTTTGTGCCACTGTCCTGACCCTGCCAGAAGTAGGTTGTGCCTCACGGTGTCTGGTTGAGTGGCAAAACAAAGCTGCAACCTGGGTGGCTGCTGATCCGCATTCCTTCTCCACGATACAGCGGCTCAGCAGTTCTTTGAGTGATGGGATTGCCCGCCACCTGCAAAATCATTAGGTATAGTAGTAGTAATTAGTCTTTTACACTTGGTGAGGCAGCAAGGTTGTCATTAGAACAGTTTTAATACTACTATATTATGTCTATAAAAGTGATTAAAACACTATTTAATCTATCCAGTCACATGTAGTGTACGGGAGAATAGACTATTATTTATTTTACTGTTAATATATATGACATGCGACTTGCCCATCAGAAAATGACGGCAATGAGATGTGTATGTTTGTAAATTTGTTTGGTCGGTAATATATGTATTTGACACTTGTAACCTTTTTCTTATGTCGAAAGAAGTAGAATTATTATATTAAACTTGTTTATTTTTGGAACATTGTCTTCTTTTGTTGAGGAACTGTTGAAGTGTTTTTTGGTAAAAGTGGTAACATTTGAATGTAAGAACAGTTGAACATTGGATTAATGAGTATTGTAAACTTGACATAATGGTTTTTTAACATGCAACTTGTAGATTAAGAACTGTTAACCGAAATATATATTGAATCCAGAGGAAGGCAAACAGTAAAAACCCTCTTTGAAATGTAGCCAATTGTATCAAAGCCGGAAAAAAATTAATTCCTTCCTGACCCCATTAACTGTCGACCGGATTACTCCCTGGATTAATATTTTACCTGAAATACAACATTTACATTGTGTAACAAAAGGTCCTTCTGGTGTAAACATAAAGTTTGAAATATGTACAATTAACCAACTTAAGCTTATTTTTTGTTAAACTTTAAGGTTGTAAACAGTAACATAGTTAACATTTGAAGTTGAATTTTTTTTAAATGGAATGCAAGTGTTTTGTGGGGCTAATTATGCAGAAACAGTACTTGCGTGAAATAGTAATGAGTTATTTTGTCATTGGTGGTTTTGAATGGCTGACATTTGTTTGTTGGTGTTGTAATTGTTCAATATGGCACATAGAGTTTCCTATGTGGAAGAGTGGTTCTCATAAAAGAAGAGAACGCGAGACATTAAAGTACGTCCGTGATGTGTAACCACTGTTCTCTATGTGTTTTGCCATTATATAGAGTTTAATATGGAAATAGTGGTGCTGTAAAAAGTGTGTGAGTGACATGAAAAGTAATTATTGACATTAAACCAAGGTTCTCTATATTTTTGCTTTGTTTTTTTGTTGTTAAATTGTCCTTTAGGTCATTTTTTTTATTTTTGTTTGCAGTTTGTGTTGCATGGGTTGTGTTTCTTTGAATGCAAGTTAGAGTACTTCATAGTAGACAATGTTTTTGGTAAAAATGCGTCCATCCTCTAATAAATCACCTTGAACTTTAATAGCCTGTGGATTTTTGCACCTTCAGAAGGCAACATACAATTGGCCATGTGCAAATACTGGTTGTTCTAAGAATATACCCACAGATTTGAAAGTTTGTCCTTGGGATTTATTAATGGTCATGGCAAATGCCATGATGATGGGAAATTGTCTTCTTTGAAGTACAAAAGGAAGGATACTTGGTGCCAAATCTATCCTTGGTACGAGAACTCTCTCTCCTTCATGGGTACCAGTTAGAATTTCAGCATCTATGAAATGGTCCTTTAATTGTTGAACAATTAACCTTGTCCCATTGCATAGGCCTTTTTTGGGTTCATATTTCACAGGAACATGACAGTTGCACCTTTCTTTAGCTGCAAAATATGTGGTGGCATTCCAGAAGGAGTTAATAAGTTTATGAATTCAGTAGAAAAGTTTGCCTGACTTTCTTTGACATCACCAAGTACAGAATCAGCACCGTGATCATTTTTTTGTGGTTCATTAATTTTTTTAAATATTTGTTTATTGAGGAGCAATGCATCCTTATTTTTGCATGTTAGTATTACTTTGTTAGCAAGTTCTGCATAGTCCTCGTTATTTATTGCACTTTCGAATATAGCCAATATAAGATCCTTTTTGCAAATCATATGAGCTGGGATGTGCCCAGTGTCATCAGGTAAATTTTGTATTCGTTCTGTTTTTCCTTCTCCAATTGTAATGAGCCAATCGTTTAAATAATTTTCTCCTTCTGATCTCATATTTTGTTGTAATTGAAGATGGGTAAATAGTTTCCATAATGTACTTGACTTTATACATGTTTCGACAATGTAGGTTCAATTTCCAGGTACAACGACAGGTAATGTTTGTCTAAAATCACCACCTGACAACATTACCTTTCCACCAAATGGTAAAGTATTATCCATGACTTCACGGAGCAAACGGTCAATACATTGTAGGGCATAGCATGACATCATTGTAGCCTCATCGATTATAAATATTTTACTTTTTACATTTTTTTTTGCTTGCAATGATGTAATTCGAATATCCGACACTGATGTTTCTAAAATAGGCACTGGCAGTTTAAATCCACTATGCACAGTCCTTCTACCTTCTAACAAAAGTGCGGAAATTCCAGTGGTTGCAAATGCGAGTGCTATTTGACCTTGTGCTCGTACAAAACTCAACAATAAATTATATAGATAAGTTTTTCCTGATCCGCCAGGTCCATCAAGATTTAAATAACGCTCTTTGACTATGTCATCATCTAGGGCATTTTTAATTGAATTAAATGCTTGCAACTGTAATGTATTTAAAGTTGCAAGACTTTCTTCTGTTTTTTCTGTTTGTAGTTGAATGTCATAGTCTTCAAAGTTGATGTCGTCTATAAGACCTGGAACTGGCAGATTAAAACTTGCACAACGTAATCCATGAGTTAAAAATACCTCTTGGATTTCCATTAATGCTTTTAATTGTGCAATTGGCTCATTGTATCGTTGCATAAAGTCTTCAGCCATATTACTTTTAAATCCCACAAAGCTAATGCATTTGGAGCATTTGAGAAGATACAAATGAATGCAAATTGTTCCCTCATCTGCCGTGGCATTTGACATAGTACTACTTCTTCTAGACATCTTTCCCATTCTGTATCATCAGCGCAGCTAAATGAAATGATTCATATACTATGTCATTAACAGTTCTTAAGTGTTCAAACCTTTGTGCACCAGGGACATTTAAAAGTAGTAGTCGTAAGCAGAAACGTTCAAGGTCACTTGGACTGACAGTGTAAATTCTTGATATTATTTTATTTCCCCAGCCTTTTCTTTGTCGCCATAATCCATTAACAAAAACATAATGATATGGAATGTCAATATATTACAATTCCCTTGCCTGTGAATCAGTTGAATTTAATTGAAACCATGAAGTTTAGTGTGGCGATGTTCAGTTTGTGCCAATGCATTTGTTTCCTTTCCAGCATGGAAATACACTAAATGTCTTTGTGGCAAATGTGATCGATCGTGCATTTCAAATTTTAGAAGACGCCACATAGCTTCTGGCTCACTCACATAGCGAGCATCTACATGAGATGCAAGTTCATCATGTACTCAGTGCTTTCAGTATTTTCTGCACTTTTGACGACTACAGTAGCTGCATCATAGCCTTTGTAAATATATTTGTATATATATTTAATGGATTTTATAGAAGTGCAGGCTTCTACATTAATGTGTGCATTATACTTCATGAGTAAATGTGGATTGTATGGTACCACATATCTATTGTTGACGTTTTTGTCACGAATAATGGCATTTTGTCCCTCTCTTCTTCTATATAATGGATACTCATCACAATTGGCATAAGTTTTGTCTCTATAATCTTTTGGAAATTCTTTGGTACATTTCTTATTTTCCATACATGGTGACTGTGGATTAATATCTCCACAGGGTCCGTGAATCATACGATGAGTTAAAATCTCATATAGTCTACCATGTAGTTCTGGATCTGGTAGTTCAGCAATAATGACTGAATCCACTTTGTCACCAGTATCTAACTTATCTTTTTCTTGAAGGATTATCAGAATATGTGCATGTGGAAGTCCTCTTTTTTTAAATTCAATAGTATAAACATAAGCCAGACATTTGCCAAATAACTGAGTTATGGTTATGTCACATATTAATTCATTTAATTTTATTTTGAAAACTCGGGCCACTAAATCTGGTCTATCGGAAGCAGTTTGGCCAATTAGTAATTTTTGTGTAATCTCTGGACATTAGGGATTACATGTAAAATTAATAAATAAATCAGGTTTCCCAAATTTGGTGACAATAGCCATGGCATCATTGTATCTTTCTCGCATATTGCGAGGAGATCCCTGGAAAGAAGATGGTAAAATGATGGCTTTGCCAGCTGTCATGTCTCTGCTTGTAGCAACCTCAGCGTCATAATCCATCAAACCATAATACTGTTCTACAAGTAAGTTTATCTTGTTGATATTTAATGAAGTTTAAATTATTGGCCTCAACTTGCAAACAGGAATTAATAATCCATTGTTGTGTTAGTTTTCCACCACATAAAATTGGATTGAATGTATTTCGAATGGCAATTTGAGCTTCTTTAAATTCAAGCATGGAAATATTAATTTGGTTGCCTACCTGTTTCTCCGTGTGGAAAAAATATTGGATATGTCATTGGATCTAAATTTGTACTTAAGATACTTATATTAATGAAAGACTGCTTCTCATTTCTGGGATATATTCTATTGTCTCTCTGAAATGGTGGTTCTCCTTCATCATTTTGAAACACCATTGCAACCTCATTTGACATTGGCAAATTATAATGGCGTTTATCAGTGGGTCTATTTCTTTTAAGCACCATATTGACCTTTGGAATTGGCAATTGATGTATTTCTGCATTAAGTTGTTGTTCCTTTTCTACTTCTGCCAATTTTTTATAAGCTTGAGTGTAGGGGTTATTGGCCATAATTTTATCTAGCTCTATAAAAACACATGGGTAAGCATTTTTTATTTTCTTGAAGCTGCATACATTGGTCAACAGCTTCCATTGTATCTAGGACATATAGTTGAGCCAATTTTCCTTGCTCTCCTTCCTCTGGATGTAAATGTGAAGTATGATGGCAAATTTGGCCTTGGACTTTAAAGGAGTAAGGGCCATGTCCTGGCACATTAGCAGCTAATGTTGCCCCCGTAGATGCAAAGGATAAGCCAGTATGGTATGATCTTATGTTTGTTTTGAAATATGTGTAGTTTGAAAAAGTAGACTCAGTCATAATGGTTTGTAAATATGCTGGGAATTGTTGTCTTTCTGGAAGTTTGACCTTACCTTTTTGACAGCAATTAATGAACTGGCCATCTCTAGGTCTTTCCTGTTGGAAATGATAAGCCTCACAAAACTGAAAGAGAATATTCATGTCACCACAATTACGAACCTCTACTGCTAAAGACTTAAGTAAAGGACAATCTGAAGAGCATATATCAGTTTCAGTTTGTAAGTCATCATTGCAAATGTTATCTGATTGTTCAGAAACAGGTTGTAAATGCTTTTGTATTTTTGTTGCCTTCTTAGGTGTAGATTTTATTTTTTCAGCTGATAGTCTTTTGCTTGCAAGTCTTTTCCGTTCTTTTTCTCATCAAATTTCCTTCTGCTCCGGCGTCTGCTGGTTTGCCCATCTTTTTTGTCGTTCTCTAGTTTGACGTCTTATCTTTTACTGTTTCTTCTCAGTATCAGCCATATTAATCTGTAAATAAAAAGAATGTATTATTAGTTTAGTTTGTGATTGTAATTTGTTTTGCAAGTGCTTGTTTGTGTTTTTTGGTACTACGATGTTTTGTGTGGAACGCTGTTGTGATTATAGATTTCGGTTGGGTGTATGGGAGTATAGGTTATTGTAGATGAACTTGCTTTATAGTGTTAGATTAGTATGTGTTTTTTTTGTTTTTGTGGACTCTACTTTTGAGATTGTAGGTTTGTAGGTTTGGCTTAGAGGCATATCACAGGCAAGGGGATTGTGGAGTACATTTTGTACGTGGTACTAATATTCGGATTATTTTGTTGTTTTCTGTAGGTGAAATTTGTAATTGTAGGATTATGTTTTACTTTTAGGCTTATAGGGTGTGGGTCAGAAAAGCGGCTTTATAGTTGGTTTTTGTAGGTGTTAGTAATATTTGTTGTAGTATCCTATTTTCGGTGTCTGTTTAGGTTGTGGGCTTAATGTTGTAGGTTAGGGCCCAGAAAAGAAGATTTATTGTTGCATTTATTATGTGTTAGCAGTATTTGTTGTAGTATCCTGTTTTCCATCGGCCATGTTTGGCCTGATAGATTTAACTTATGGTTTAGTGTTAGTGGTTGGTGTAGCTTAAACAAGATTGCTTTTTACATTTGAAATGTGTCGACAATATTTGTTGAAGGATCGTGCTTTGTGTGCCTCATTATTGTTGTTCATTGCTTCTTATTTTATTTTATTTTTGATGTTGACATTGCTGCACAGCAAACATGCTTGGTTTTTTCTCTTTTTTTACTTGTTGTACTATACCTTGTTTGAAGTCTTATTTGGGGATGAATATGACTGTATCCGGTGCTGCAAATCTTCGTGCGACATTCTTCAGGCAGTGTCTGTTGTAAAAGAGAAATGTTCTTTTATTGTAATTTATTTTGGAACAGCAGCATGTTTTATTTTTTGGCAAAGCAATGTCTTAGCATTTTGTGTTTGTTTGTTGTGTGTAAAATCTTGGCGATTTGAGAGTGTGTGTAAAACCGTGCAGCGCTGGAAAGAATTTTGTAGTATCCTGTTTTGTGTACACCACTCGTGTAATTGGATTATTGTTTTAGTGTAGTAGTTTGTGGGCCATAAAAAAGGATTATTATTTTTTTAATTGTGTATGTGTTATCAGTATTTCTTATACAATCCTGTTTTTTGTGCACCACTTTTAAACTGATAGATTTTTGTTCTGAGTTTCTTGCAGATTAAACAGTAATGTTTGTTCCATTTTCCATATGTTAGCAATGTTTGTTCGACTATCCTGTTTTGTGCCCACCACTTTTGGGATGCTTCATTTGGCTTATGGGTGAGGGTTAGAGGTTGTTGTAGACTAAACAGGAATGGTAAGTTAATTTTCTATATGTTCCTAATATTTGGTGTAGTATCCTGTTTTGTGTCCGCCACTTCTATTTTAGTTATGGTTTCTGTTCAGAGGTTTTTGCCTATTAAACCGTGTTTATTGTAGTATTTTATATGTCTTAGCAATATTTCTTGAAGTGCGGTGTTTTGTGTTTCCTGTAACTTGTCTTGAGGCTTATTTGTTTTTATTTTCCTTTTAATATTGACAGGCAGCAAAGAGGCTATTTTTTTTTTTTTTGTACTTGTTATACTATACCTTGATTGAAGTATTTTTGCTGTATGAATGACAGAAGGTCCCCTACTGCCAATGTTGATCCGCCAGTCTTCAAGCAGTGTCTGTTTTCAAAGAGAACGATAAATGGTCAATTGTATTTTTTTTTTTGGGGGGGGGGGGAGCATGGTCTTTTTCTGCATGTAATGTATTTTGGTATCTTACCTCTTCTTCTTTCTTTGTCTTGTTTAAAATTGATCACCTTTCACAGTCCACTCTGCAAATTCTTGAGTGACGCTGTTGATGCAGAGTCTGTTGGAAATGTGCAAAAAAGGAAAATATTGAGCTGCAGGCTAAATATGTATGTATAGCAAAAAAAAATTGTGACATTATTTTGCGGTAATCAATGTCACTTGAATATATTTTTTTTATTTGTTGGAGTTAAGATGAGCTTCTTGTAGGGCCCATACACATATGTGTGTATTTGAAATGTTAGTATACAGGAATCAAGTGGTTCGTGTCAATCGTTGAAATGGCTTTTTTTTTGTGTGGTCTTTCTTAATAAATTAAATGTATTATAGCTTACCTCTTTGTTGGAATTTGCAGATTGTGAAGTTGTAAATTGGTAAGGAATTAAAAATGTTAAATAATGGCGAATTTCAGTGTGGTATGTGCCGCATAGTGTGTGTTACGTGCCGCCTGAACAGGTCTGGAGTGTTCGTTCCGTTTTGCGAGTAAGTGTAGTAATTTTGCGTCCTTAACCTCATTTTTGTTTTTTTCGGCAGCCATTTTTTCACTTGCTTACGGGATTTTCATGTCTGTAAACTCTTGAATTTGTAGTTAAATTGAGGTGCTTCCCACCCCCCCCGTTCGCTGTGCGTAAGCTTTTTATGTGTTTGTTGTGTGTATTAATTGTGTTTTTAATATTTTCCTGTGCGCGCTGTTGGGGCGCTAAGGTCGCATTTTTGCAAGTTCGTAGTGTTTTTTTGTC
This sequence comes from Discoglossus pictus, assembly GCA_027410445.1. Taxonomy (NCBI): domain Eukaryota; kingdom Metazoa; phylum Chordata; class Amphibia; order Anura; family Alytidae; genus Discoglossus; species Discoglossus pictus. Next base: position 166,765,857 of record CM050165.1, read on the forward strand.
TAAGTCCTGCGGCTCGTATTTTTGGATGATAAGTCCATAAATTTTGCGGAGTAAGTCCCACCTGTGGCTCATTGCAGCCGACGTGGGAACGTCCACCTCCACAAATGCGGCCCCTCGCTTTGTGAGTTATGATACCAAATGTTTAACTTGCTAACTTCTTCTACCCCTTCTCCAAGTGAAGACATCCCCTCCATCCTGACAGAAAGGTGTCAACTTTTTTTTATTAGACTTCAAGTTCAGTAGTATGAGGATAACTCCATTATGAGCATAAAAATTACAGTTAGAAAAATGAAAAATAACCTGGCCAACAAAAAACAGTCCAGCAGAAACTAAAAAGCAAAAAGAAGAGAAAAAACTAAAAAATATAAACAATAATATACATTTTTGCTTTGTTGACAAGTCTGACTATCCGTACATGCGTAATATAAAATATTGGACATGGTTGGATGCTATTTTTAAAACCTTAAAAATTATCATGTCTTTGGAAAAAGTATCTGTGTACATGAAATGTAATTCACTCCTTCTATAATTCTACAAAGAATCATAAAAACATTTTAAACCAGTCACTATTAGGTACTCAATCATTAATACATTTTGGGTAAGAGAAGCTGGGAATTTAGTATTTTACATCACTTATTTAATCTTAAGAAAAAAGTTGTAATTTTACACATATGGATCATATGGACATATCTTTACCATGCAAACACTTTCTTTCAACATAACACCTAATTACCTTATTTAGAATTATACAAAAAATTCTGATTCTACCTTATAATGCCTCTACAAAAAATATACCTCTTATCCATCATGATATAGTCATAATGCATTACAGTTCAATAAAGTTCCAGGTAATATAAAATCTTAAATCCTAAACTCTTACAAAGGAGTGATCAGAATTGCATATTAGGAAAATAATATCTGTTAAAAAATTATCCCAAAAATAGGCTTGTAAAATTGTTCTACGTTAAACTAAATGGTTTTAAGCACTGCATGCATAACGCCTTGAAAAGATAAACATTTTTGTAACAGTAAAACACACAACAAAATAGCATGTTTAATGAGAATGCTGTGTGGGTCAAACCTTTAACTAAATGCCAGAAGAGAATACAATGTATAGTGAACACTCGACATTTGCGGATCCGACATTCACAGGTTTTTCTTCCCATCCATAATAACACAAGATCTTGCGAGTCAAGCGCGATCTGGCCAGGGAACCCTGTGCTGAGGTGCAGAGGGGGAAGCAAAACCCAACAGCCGTGCCTCAAAAGGATGATTGGATGGCCGAATGCAGTGTTTCCCCACTGGGTCAGTGCCACCCACCCTTTCCCAAGGGACAAAACATGGGTAAATTAAGCCAGGGAGAGAGTGAGGAGTAGGCCAGAATTATCTGAAAGCAAATGGGAGACAATTTAGGTTGAGGTGTAAGTTACTGCCCACAACACATGGCTTAACAAACAATGCAAATGGTGGGGGATGGTACAGAGGAAACACAATTATAGCTAGATGAAAGTGGCTATGTCAGTAGATATAATAAACAGATATTAAACAGATATTAAATCACAAAATTAATACATAATCAGGAACAATTGTAGAGAATCCTCAGAAGTCCAGATACCTGCTTTAAAGATGATGTTGTTAGCAGCCTTGAGCCAGGGAGAGAGTGAGGAGTAGGCCAGAATTATCTGCTTTAAAGATGATGTTGTTAGCAGCCTTGAGCCAGGGAGAGAGTGAGGAGTAGGCCAGAATTATCTGCTTTAAAGATGATGTTGTTAGCAGCCTTGAGCCAGGGAGAGAGTGAGGAGTAGGCCAGAATTATCTGCTTTAAAGATGATGTTGTTAGCAGCCTTAAACCAGGGAGAGAGTGAGGAGTAGGCCGGAATTATCTGCTTTAAAGATGATGTTGTTAGCAGCCTTGAGCCAGGGAGAGAGTGAGGAGTAGGCCGGAATTATCTGCTTTAAAGATGATGTTGTTAGCAGCCTTGAGCCAGGGAGAGAGTGAGGAGTAGGCCAGAATTATCTGAAAGCAAATGGAAGACAATTTAGGTTGAGGTGTAAGTTACTGCCCACAACACATGGCTTAACAAACAATGCAAATGGTGGGGGATGGTACAGAGGAAACACAATTATAGCTAGATGAAAGTGGCTATGTCAGTAGATATAATAAACAGATATTAAACAGATATTAAATCACAAAATTAATACATAATCAGGAACAATTGTAGAGAATCCTCAGAAGTCCAGATACCTGCTTTAAAGATGATGTTGTTAGCAGCCTTGAGCCAGGGAGAGAGTGAGGAGTAGGCCAGTATTATCTGCTTTAAAGATGATGTTGTTAGCAGTCTTGAGCCAGGGAGAGAGTGAGGAGTAGGCCAGAATTATCTGCTTTAAAGATGATGTTGTTAGCAGCCTTGAGCCAGGGAGAGAGTGAGGAGTAGGCCAGAATTATCTGCTTTAAAGATGATGTTGTTAGCAGCCTTGAGCCAGGGAGAGAGTGAGGAGTAGGCCAGAATTATCTGCTTTAAAGATGATGTTGTTAGCAGCCTTGAGCCAGGGAGAGAGTGAGGAGTAGGCCAGAATTATCTGCTTTAAAGATGATGTTGTTAGCAGCCTTGAGCCAGGGAGAGAGTGAGGAGGAGGCCAGAATTATCTGCTTTAAAGATGATGTTGTTAGCAGCCTTGAGCCAGGGAGAGAGTGAGGAGTAGGCCAGAATGATCTGCTTTAAAGATGATGTTGTTAGCAGCCTTGAGCCAGGGAGAGAGTGAGGAGTAGGCCAGAATGATCTGCTTTAAAGATGATGTTGTTAGCAGCCTTGAGCCAGGGAGAGAGTGAGGAGTAGGCCAGAATTATCTGCTTTAAAGATGATGTTGTTAGCAGCCTTGAGCCAGGGAGAGAGTGAGGAGTAGGCCAGAATGATCTGCTTTAAAGATGATGTTGTTAGCAGCCTTGAGCCAGGGAGAGAGTGAGGAGTAGGCCAGAATGATCTGCTTTAAAGATGATGTTGTTAGCAGCCTTGAGCCAGGGAGAGAGTGAGGAGTAGGCCAGAATGATCTGCTTTAAAGATGATGTTGTTAGAAGCCTTGAGCCAGGGAGAGAGCGAGGAGTAGGCCAGAATTATCTGCTTTAAAGATGATGTTGTTAGCATCCTTGAGCCAGGGAGAGAGCGAGGAGTAGGCCAGAATTATCTGCTTTAAAGATGATGTTGTTAGCAGCCTTGAGGCAGGGAGAGAGTGAGGAGTAGGCCAGAATTGTCTGCTTTAAAGATGATGTTGTTAGCAGCCTTGAGCCAGGGAGAGAGTGAGGAGTGGGCCAGAATTGTCTGCTTTAAAGATGATGTTGTTAGCAGCCTTGAGCCAGGGAGAGAGTGAGGAGTAGGCCAGAATTATCTGCTTTAAAGATGATGTTGTTAGCAGCCTTGAGCCAGGGAGAGAGTGAGGAGTAGGCCAGAATTATCTGCTTTAAAGATGATGTTTTTAGCAGCCTTGAGCCATAGAGAGAGTGAGGAGTAGGCCAGAATTATCTGCTTTAAAGATGATGTTTTTAGCAGCCTTGAGCCAGGGAGAGAGTAAGGAGTAGGCCAGAATTATCTGCTTTAAAGATGATGTTGTTAGCAGCCTTGAGCCAGGGAGAGAGTGAGGAGTAGGCCAGAATTATCTGCTTTAAAGATGATGTTGTTAGCAGCCTTGAGCCAGGGAGAGAGTGAGGAGTAGGCCAGAATTATCTGCTTTAAAGATGATGTTGTTAGCAGCCTTGAGCCAGGGAGAGAGTGAGGAGTAGGCCAGAATTATCTGCTTTAAAGATGATGTTGTTAGCAGCCTTGAGCCAGGGAGAGAGTGAGGAGTAGGCCAGAATTATCTGCTTTAAAGATGATGTTGTTAGCAGCCTTGAGCCAGGGAGAGAGTGAGGAGTAGGCCAGAATTATCTGCTTTAAAGATGATGTTGTTAGCAGCCTTGAGCCAGGGAGAGAGTGAGGAGTAGGCCAGAATTATCTGCTTTAAAGATGATGTTGTTAGCAGCCTTGAGCCAGGGAGAGAGTGAGGAGTAGGCCAGAATTATCTGCTTTAAAGATGATGTTGTTAGCAGCCTTGAGCCAAGGAGAGAGTGAGGAGTAGGCCAGAATTATCTGCTTTAAAGATGATGTTGTTAGCAGCCTTGAGCCAGGGAGAGAGTGAGGAGTAGGCCGGAATTATCTGCTTTAAAGATGATGTTGTTAGCAGCCTTGAGCCAGGGAGAGAGTGAGGAGAAGGCCAGAATTATCTGAAAGCAAATGGGAGACAATTTAGGTTGAGGTGTAAGTTACTGCCCACAACACATGGCTTAACAAACAATGCAAATGGTGGGGGATGGTACAGAGGAAACACAATTATAGCTAGATGAAAGTGGCTATGTCAGTAGATATAATAAACAGATATTAAACAGATATTAATTACAAAATTAATACATAATCAGGAACAATTATAGAGAATCCTCAGAAGTCCAGATACCTGCTTTAAAGATGATGTTGTTAGCAGCCTTGAGCCAGGGAGAGAGTGAGGAGTAGGCCAGAATTATCTGCTTTAAAGATGATGTTGTTAGCAGCCTTGAGCCAGGGAGAGAGTGAGGAGAAGGCCAGAATTATCTGCTTTAAAGATGATGTTGTTAGCAGCCTTGAGCCAGGGAGAGAGTGAGGAGTAGGCCAGAATTATCTGCTTTAAAGATGATGTTGTTAGCAGCCTTGAGCCAGGGAGAGAGTGAGGAGTAGGCCAGAATTATCTGCTTTAAAGATGATGTTGTTAGCAGCCTTGAGCCAGGGAGAGAGTGAGGAGTAGGCCAGAATTATCTGCTTTAAAGATGATGTTGTTAGCAGCCTTGAGCCAGGGAGAGAGTGAGGAGTAGGCCAGAATTATCTGCTTTAAAGATGATGTTGTTAGCAGCCTTGAGCCAGGAAGAGAGTGAGGAGTAGGCCAGAATTATCTGCTTTAAAGATGATGTTGTTAGCAGCCTTGAGCCAGGGAGAGAGTGAGGAGTAGGCCAGAATTATCTGCTTTAAAGATGATGTTGTTAGCAGCCTTGAGCCAGGGAGAGAGTGAGGAGTAGGCCAGAATTATCTGCTTTAAAGATGATGTTGTTAGCAGCCTTGAGCCAGGGAGAGAGTGAGGAGTAGGCCAGAATTATCTGCTTTAAAGATGATGTTGTTAGCAGCCTTGAGCCAGGGAGAGAGTGAGGAGTAGGCCAGAATTATCTGCTTTAAAGATGATGTTGTTAGCAGCCTTGAGCAAGGGAGAGAGTGAGGAGTAGGCCAGAATTATCTGCTTTAAAGATGATGTTGTTAGCAGCCTTGAGCCAGGGAGAGAGTGAGGAGTAGGCCAGAATTATCTGCTTTAAAGATGATGTTGTTAGCAGCCTTGAGCCAGGGAGAGAGTGAGGAGTAGGCCAGAATTATCTGCTTTAAAGATGATGTTGTTAGCAGCCTTGAGCCAGGGAGAGAGTGAGGAGTAGGCCAGAATTGTCTGCTTTAAAGATGATGTTGTTAGCAGCCTTGAGCAAGGGAGAGAGTGAGGAGTAGGCCAGAATTGTCTGCTTTAAAGATGATGTTGTTAGCAGCCTTGAGCCAGGGAGAGATTGAGGAGTAGGCCAGAATTATCTTCTTTAAAGATGATGTTGTTAGCAGCCTTGAACCAGGGAGAGAGTGAGGAGTAGGCCAGAATTATCTGCTTTAAAGATGATTTTGTTAGCAGCCTTGAGCCAGGGAGAGAGTGAGGAGTAGGCCAGAATTATCTGCTTTAAAGATGATGTTGTTAGCAGCCTTGAGCCAGGGAGAGAGTGAGGAGTAGGCCAGAATTATCTGCTTTAAAGATGATGTTGTTAGCAGCCTTGAGCCAAGGAGAGAGTGAGGAGTAGGCCAGAATTATCTGCTTTAAAGATGATGTTGTTAGCAGCCTTGAGCCAGGGAGAGAGTGAGGAGTAGGCCGGAATTATCTGCTTTAAAGATGATGTTGTTAGCAGCCTTGAGCAAGGGAGAGAGTGAGGAGTAGGCCAGAATTATCTGAAAGCAAATGGGAGACAATTTAGGTTGAGGTGTAAGTTACTGCCCACAACACATGGCTTAACAAACAATGCAAATGGTGGGGGATGGTACAGAGGAAACACAATTATAGCTAGATGAAAGTGGCTATGTCAGTAGATATAATAAACAGATATTAATTACAAAATTAATACATAATCAGGAACAATTGTAGAGAATCCTCAGAAGTCCAGATACCTGCTTTAAAGATGATGTTGTTAGCAGCCTTGAGCCAGGGAGAGAGTGAGGAGTAGGTCAGAATTATCTGCTTTAAAGATGATGTTGTTAGCAGCATTGAGCCAGGGAGAGAGTGAGGAGAAGGCCAGAATTATCTGCTTTAAAGATGATGTTGTTAGCAGCCTTGAGCCAGGGAGAGAGTGAGGAGTAGGCCAGAATTATCTGCTTTAAAGATGATGTTGTTAGCAGCCTTGAGCCAGGGAGAGAGTGAGGAGTAGGCCAGAATTATCTGCTTTAAAGATGATGTTGTTAGCAGCCTTGAGCCAGGGAGAGAGTGAGGAGTAGGCCAGAATTATCTGCTTTAAAATGATGTTGTTAGCAGCCTTGAGCCAGGGAGAGAGTGAGGAGTAGGCCAGAATTATCTGCTTTAAAGATGATGTTGTTAGCAGCCTTGAGCCAGGGAGAGAGTGAGGAGTAGGCCAGAATTATCTGCTTTAAAGATGATGTTGTTAGCAGCCTTGAGCCAGGGAGAGAGTGAGGAGTAGGCCAGAATTATCTTCTTTAAAGATGATGTTGTTAGCAGCCTTGAGCCAGGGAGAGATTGAGGAGTAGGCCAGAATTATCTTCTTTAAAGATGATGTTGTTAGCAGCCTTGAGCCAGGGAGAGATTGAGGAGTAGGCCAGAATTATCTGCTTTAAAGATGATGTTGTTAGCAGCCTTGAGCCAGGGAGAGAGTGAGGAGTAGGCCAGAATTATCTGCTTTAAAGATGATGTTGTTAGCAGCCTTGAACCAGGGAGAGAGTGAGGAGTAGGCCAGAATTATCTGCTTTAAAGATGATTTTGTTAGCAGCCTTGAGCTAGGGAGAGAGTGAGGAGTAGGCCAGAATTATCTGCTTTAAAGATGATGTTGTTAGCAGCCTTGAGCCAGGGAGAGAGTGAGGAGTAGGCCAGAATTATCTGCTTTAAAGATGATGTTGTTAGCAGCCTTGAGCCAGGGAGAGAGTGAGGAGTAGGCCAGAATTATCTGCTTTAAAGATGATGTTGTTAGCAGCCTTGAGCCAGGGAGAGAGTGAGGAGTAGGCCGGAATTATCTGCTTTAAAGATGATGTTGTTAGCAGCCTTGAGCCAGGGAGAGAGTGAGGAGTAGGCCAGAATTATCTGAAAGCAAATGGGAGACAATTTAGGTTGAGGTGTAAGTTACTGCCCACAACACATGGCTTAACAAACAATGCAAATGGTGGGGGATGGTACAGAGGAAACACAATTATAGCTAGATGAAAGTGGCTATGTCAGTAGATATAATAAACAGATATTAATTACAAAATTAATACATAATCAGGAACAATTGTAGAGAATCCTCAGAAGTCCAGATACCTGCTTTAAAGATGATGTTGTTAGCAGCCTTGAGCCAGGGAAAGAGTGAGGAGTAGGCCAGAATTATCTGCTTTAAAGATGATGTTGTTAGCAGCATTGAGCCAGGGAGAGAGTGAGGAGAAGGCCAGAATTATCTGCTTTAAAGATGATGTTGTTAGCAGCCTTGAGCCAGGGAGAGAGTGAGGAGTAGGCCAGAATTATCTGCTTTAAAGATGATGTTGTTAGCAGCCTTGAGCCAGGGAGAGAGTGAGGAGTAGGCCAGAATTATCTGCTTTAAAGATGATGTTGTTAGCAGCCTTGAGCCAGGGAGAGAGTGAGGAGTAGGCCAGAATTATCTGCTTTAAAGATGATGTTGTTAGCAGCCTTGAGCCAGGGAGAGAGTGAGGAGTAGGCCAGAATTATCTGCTTTAAAGATGATGTTGTTAGCAGCCTTGAGCCAGGGAGAGAGTGAGGAGTAGGCCAGAATTATCTGCTTTAAAGATGATGTTGTTAGCAGCCTTGAGCCAGGGAGAGAGTGAGGAGTAGGCCAGAATGATCTGCTTTAAAGATGATGTTGTTAGCAGCCTTGAGCCAGGGAGAGAGTGAGGAGTAGGCCAGAATTATCTTCTTTAAAGATGATGTTGTTAGCAGCCTTGAGCAAGGGAGAGAGTGAGGAGTAGGCCAGAATTGTCTGCTTTAAAGATGATGTTGTTAGCAGCCTTGAGCCAGGGAGAGAGTGAGGAGTAGGCCAGAATTATCTGCTTTAAAGATGATGTTGTTAGCAGCCTTGAACCAGGGAGAGAGTGAGGAGTAGGCCAGAATTATCTGCTTTAAAGATGATTTTGTTAGCAGCCTTGAGCTAGGGAGAGAGTGAGGAGTAGGCCAGAATTATCTGCTTTAAAGATGATGTTGTTAGCAGCCTTGAGCCAGGGAGAGAGTGAGGAGTAGGCCAGAATTATCTGCTTTAAAGATGATGTTGTTAGCAGCCTTGAGCCAAGGAGAGAGTGAGGAGTAGGCCAGAATTATCTGCTTTAAAGATGATGTTGTTAGCAGCCTTGAGCCAGGGAGAGAGTGAGGAGTAGGCCGGAATTATCTGCTTTAAAGATGATGTTGTTAGCAGCCTTGAGCCAGGGAGAGAGTGAGGAGTAGGCCAGAATTATCTGAAAGCAAATGGGAGACAATTTAGGTTGAGGTGTAAGTTACTGCCCACAACACATGGCTTAACAAACAATGCAAATGGTGGGGGATGGTACAGAGGAAACACAATTATAGCTAGATGAAAGTGGCTATGTCAGTAGATATAATAAACAGATATTAATTACAAAATTAATACATAATCAGGAACAATTGTAGAGAATCCTCAGAAGTCCAGATACCTGCTTTAAAGATGATGTTGTTAGCAGCCTTGAGCCAGGGAAAGAGTGAGGAGTAGGCCAGAATTATCTGCTTTAAAGATGATGTTGTTAGCAGCATTGAGCCAGGGAGAGAGTGAGGAGAAGGCCAGAATTATCTGCTTTAAAGATGATGTTGTTAGCAGCCTTGAGCCAGGGAGAGAGTGAGGAGTAGGCCAGAATTATCTGCTTTAAAGATGATGTTGTTAGCAGCCTTGAGCCAGGGAGAGAGTGAGGAGTAGGCCAGAATTATCTGCTTTAAAGATGATGTTGTTAGCAGCCTTGAGCCAGGGAGAGAGTGAGGAGTAGGCCAGAATTATCTGCTTTAAAGATGATGTTGTTAGCAGCCTTGAGCCAGGGAGAGAGTGAGGAGTAGGCCAGAATTATCTGCTTTAAAGATGATGTTGTTAGCAGCCTTGAGCCAGGGAGAGAGTGAGGAGTAGGCCAGAATTATCTGCTTTAAAGATGATGTTGTTAGCAGCCTTGAGCCAGGGAGAGAGTGAGGAGTAGGCCAGAATGATCTGCTTTAAAGATGATGTTGTTAGCAGCCTTGAGCCAGGGAGAGAGTGAGGAGTAGGCCAGAATTATCTTCTTTAAAGATGATGTTGTTAGCAGCCTTGAGCAAGGGAGAGAGTGAGGAGTAGGCCAGAATTGTCTGCTTTAAAGATGATGTTGTTAGCAGCCTTGAGCCAGGGAGAGAGTGAGGAGTAGGCCAGAATTATCTGCTTTAAAGATGATGTTGTTAGCAGCCTTGAGCCAAGGAGAGAGTGAGGAGTAGGCCAGAATTATCTGCTTTAAAGATGATGTTGTTAGCAGCCTTGAGCCAGGGAGAGAGTGAGGAGTAGGCCAGAATTATCTGCTTTAAAGATGATGTTGTTAGCAGCCTTGAGCCAGGGAGAGAGTGAGGAGTAGGCCAGAATTATCTGCTTTAAAATGATGTTGTTAGCAGCCTTGAGCCAGGGAGAGAGTGAGGAGTAGGCCAGAATTATCTGAAAGCAAATGGGAGACAATTTAGGTTGAGGTGTAAGTTACTGCCCACAACACATGGCTTAACAAACAATGCAAATGGTGGGGGATGGTACAGAGGAAACACAATTATAGCTAGATGAAAGTGGCTATGTCAGTAGATATAATAAACAGATATTAATTACAAAATTAATACATAATCAGGAACAATTGTAGAGAATCCTCAGAAGTCCAGATACCTGCTTTAAAGATGATGTTGTTAGCAGCCTTGAGCCAGGGAGAGAGTGAGGAGTAGGTCAGAATTATCTGCTTTAAAGATGATGTTGTTAGCAGCATTGAGCCAGGGAGAGAGTGAGGAGAAGGCCAGAATTATCTGCTTTAAAGATGATGTTGTTAGCAGCCTTGAGCCAGGGAGAGAGTGAGGAGTAGGCCAGAATTATCTGCTTTAAAGATGATGTTGTTAGCAGCCTTGAGCCAGGGAGAGAGTGAGGAGTAGGCCAGAATGATCTGCTTTAAAGATGATGTTGTTAGCAGCCTTGAGCCAGGGAGAGAGTGAGGAGTAGGCCAGAATTATCTGCTTTAAAAAATGATGTTGTTAGCAGCCTTGAGCCAGGGAGAGAGTGAGGAGTAGGCCAGAATTATCTGCTTTAAAGATGATGTTGTTAGCAGCCTTGAGCCAGGGAGAGAGTGAGGAGTAGGCCAGAATTATCTGCTTTAAAGATGATGTTGTTAGCAGCCTTGAGCCAGGGAGAGAGTGAGGAGTAGGCCAGAATTATCTTCTTTAAAGATGATGTTGTTAGCAGCCTTGAGCCAGGGAGAGATTGAGGAGTAGGCCAGAATTATCTTCTTTAAAGATGATGTTGTTAGCAGCCTTGAGCCAGGGAGAGAGTGAGGAGTAGGCCAGAATTATCTGCTTTAAAGATGATGTTGTTAGCAGCCTTGAGCCAGGGAGAGAGTGAGGAGTAGGCCAGAATTATCTGCTTTAAAGATGATGTTGTTAGCAGCCTTGAACCAGGGAGAGAGTGAGGAGTAGGCCAGAATTATCTGCTTTAAAGATGATTTTGTTAGCAGCCTTGAGCTAGGGAGAGAGTGAGGAGTAGGCCAGAATTATCTGCTTTAAAGATGATGTTGTTAGCAGCCTTGAGCCAGGGAGAGAGTGAGGAGTAGGCCAAAATTATCTGCTTTAAAGATGATGTTGTTAGCAGCCTTGAGCCAAGGAGAGAGTGAGGAGTAGGCCAGAATTATCTGCTTTAAAGATGATGTTGTTAGCAGCCTTGAGCCAGGGAGAGAGTGAGGAGTAGGCCGGAATTATCTGCTTTAAAGATGATGTTGTTAGCAGCCTTGAGCCAGGGAGAGAGTGAGGAGTAGGCCAGAATTATCTGAAAGCAAATGGGAGACAATTTAGGTTGAGGTGTAAGTTACTGCCCACAACACATGGCTTAACAAACAATGCAAATGGTGGGGGATGGTACAGAGGAAACACAATTATAGCTAGATGAAAGTGGCTATGTCAGTAGATATAATAAACAGATATTAATTACAAAATTAATACATAATCAGGAACAATTGTAGAGAATCCTCAGAAGTCCAGATACCTGCTTTAAAGATGATGTTGTTAGCAGCCTTGAGCCAGGGAGAGAGTGAGGAGTAGGCCAGAATTATCTGCTTTAAAGATGATGTTGTTAGCAGCATTGAGCCAGGGAGAGAGTGAGGAGAAGGCCAGAATTATCTGCTTTAAAGATGATGTTGTTAGCAGCCTTGAGCCAGGGAGAGAGTGAGGAGTAGGCCAGAATTATCTGCTTTAAAGATGATGTTGTTAGCAGCCTTGAGCCAGGGAGAGAGTGAGGAGTAGGCCAGAATTATCTGCTTTAAAGATGATGTTGTTAGCAGCCTTGAGCCAGGGAGAGAGTGAGGAGTAGGCCAGAATTATCTGCTTTAAAGATGATGTTGTTAGCAGCCTTGAGCCAGGGAGAGAGTGAGGAGTAGGCCAGAATTATCTGCTTTAAAGATGATGTTGTTAGCAGCCTTGAGCCAGGGAGAGAGTGAGGAGTAGGCCAGAATTATCTGCTTTAAAGATGATGTTGTTAGCAGCCTTGAGCCAGGGAGAGAGTGAGGAGTAGGCCAGAATGATCTGCTTTAAAGATGATGTTGTTAGCAGCCTTGAGCCAGGGAGAGAGTGAGGAGTAGGCCAGAATTATCTGCTTTAAAGATGATGTTGTTAGCAGCCTTGAGCCAGGGAGAGAGTGAGGAGTAGGCCAGAATTGTCTGCTTTAAAGATGATGTTGTTAGCAGCCTTGAGCCAGGGAGAGAGTGAGGAGTAGGCCAGAATTATCTGCTTTAAAGATGATGTTGTTAGCAGCCTTGAGCCAAGGAGAGAGTGAGGAGTAGGCCAGAATTATCTGCTTTAAAGATGATGTTGTTAGCAGCCTTGAGCCAGGGAGAGAGTGAGGAGTAGGCCAGAATTATCTGCTTTAAAGATGATGTTGTTAGCAGCCTTGAGCCAGGGAGAGAGTGAGGAGTAGGCCAGAATTATCTGCTTTAAAGATGATGTTGTTAGCAGCCTTGAGCCAGGGAGAGAGTGAGGAGTAGGCCAGAATTATCTGCTTTAAAGATGATGTTGTTAGCAGCCTTGAGCCAGGGAGAGAGTGAGGAGTAGGCCAGAATTATCTGCTTTAAAGATGATGTTGTTAGCAGCCTTGAGCCAGGGAGAGAGTGAGGAGTAGGCCAGAATTATCTGCTTTAAAGATGATGTTGTTAGCAGCCTTGAGCCAGGGAGAGAGTGAGGAGTAGGCCAGAATTATCTGCTTTAAAGATGATGTTGTTAGCAGCCTTGAACCAGGGAGAGAGTGAGGAGTAGGCTAGAATTATCTGCTTTAAAGATGATTTTGTTAGCAGCCTTGAGCCAGGGAGAGAGTGAGGAGTAGGCCAGAATTATCTGCTTTAAAGATGATGTTGTTAGCAGCCTTGAGCCAGGGAGAGAGTGAGGAGTAGGCCAGAATTATCTGCTTTAAAGATGATGTTGTTAGCAGCCTTGAGCCATGGAGAGAGTGAGGAGTAGGCCAGAATTATCTGCTTTAAAGATGATGTTGTTAGCAGCCTTGAGCCAGGGAGAGAGTGAGGAGTAGGCCAGAATTATCTGCTTTAAAGATGATGTTGTTAGCAGCCTTGAGCCAGGGAGAGAGTGAGGAGTAGGCCAGAATTATCTGAAAGCAAATGGGAGACAATTTAGGTTGAGGTGTAAGTTACTGCCCACAACACATGGCTTAACAAACAATGCAAATGGTGGGGGATGGTACAGAGGAAACACAATTATAGCTAGATGAAAGTGGCTATGTCTGTAGATATAATAAACAGATATTAAACAGATATCACAAAATTAATACATAATCAGGAACAATTGTAGAGAATCCTCAGAAGTCCAGATACCTGCTTTAAAGATGATGTTGTTAGCAGCCTTGAGCCAGGGAGAGAGTGAGGAGTAGGCCAGAATTATCTGCTTTAAAGATGATGTTGTTAGCAGCCTTGAGCCAGGGAGAGATTGAGGAGTAGGCCAGAATTATCTGCTTTAAAGATGATGTTGTTAGCAGCCTTGAGCCAGGGAGAGAGTGAGGAGTAGGCCAGAATTATCTCCTTTAAAGATGATGTTGTTAGCAGCCTTGAACCAGGGAGAGAGTGAGGAGTAGGCCAGAATTATCTGCTTTAAAGATGATTTTGTTAGCAGCCTTGAGCTAGGGAGAGAGTGAGGAGTAGGCCAGAATTATCTGCTTTAAAGATGATGTTGTTAGCAGCCTTGAGCCAGGGAGAGAGTGAGGAGTAGGCCAGAATTATCTGCTTTAAAGATGATGTTGTTAGCAGCCTTGAGCCAAGGAGAGAGTGAGGAGTAGGCCAGAATTATCTGCTTTAAAGATGATGTTGTTAGCAGCCTTGAGCCAGGGAGAGAGTGAGGAGTAGGCCGGAATTATCTGCTTTAAAGATGATGTTGTTAGCAGCCTTGAGCCAGGGAGAGAGTGAGGAGTAGGCCAGAATTATCTGAAAGCAAATGGGAGACAATTTAGGTTGAGGTGTAAGTTACTGCCCACAACACATGGCTTAACAAACAATGCAAATGGTGGGGGATGGTACAGAGGAAACACAATTATAGCTAGATGAAAGTGGCTATGTCTGTAGATATAATAAACAGATATTAATTACAAAATTAATACATAATCAGGAACAATTGTAGAGAATCCTCAGAAGTCCAGATACCTGCTTTAAAGATGATGTTGTTAGCAGCCTTGAGCCAGGGAAAGAGTGAGGAGTAGGCCAGAATTATCTGCTTTAAAGATGATGTTGTTAGCAGCATTGAGCCAGGGAGAGAGTGAGGAGAAGGCCAGAATTATCTGCTTTAAAGATGATGTTGTTAGCAGCCTTGAGCCAGGGAGAGAGTGAGGAGTAGGCCAGAATTATCTGCTTTAAAGATGATGTTGTTAGCAGCCTTGAGCCAGGGAGAGAGTGAGGAGTAGGCCAGAATTATCTGCTTTAAAGATGATGTTGTTAGCAGCCTTGAGCCAGGGAGAGAGTGAGGAGTAGGCCAGAATTATCTGCTTTAAAGATGATGTTGTTAGCAGCCTTGAGCCAGGGAGAGAGTGAGGAGTAGGCCAGAATTATCTGCTTTAAAGATGATGTTGTTAGCAGCCTTGAGCCAGGGAGAGAGTGAGGAGTAGGCCAGAATTATCTGCTTTAAAGATGATGTTGTTAGCAGCCTTGAGCCAGGGAGAGAGTGAGGAGTAGGCCAGAATTATCTGCTTTAAAGATGATGTTGTTAGCAGCCTTGAGCCAGGGAGAGAGTGAGGAGTAGGCCAGAATTATCTGCTTTAAAGATGATGTTGTTAGCAGCCTTGAGCAAGGGAGAGAGTGAGGAGTAGGCCAGAATTGTCTGCTTTAAAGATGATGTTGTTAGCAGCCTTGAGCCAGGGAGAGAGTGAGGAGTAGGCCAGAATTATCTGCTTTAAAGATGATGTTGTTAGCAGCCTTGAGCCAAGGAGAGAGTGAGGAGTAGGCCAGAATTATCTGCTTTAAAGATGATGTTGTTAGCAGCCTTGAGCCAGGGAGAGAGTGAGGAGTAGGCCAGAATTATCTGCTTTAAAGATGATGTTGTTAGCAGCCTTGAGCCAGGGAGAGAGTGAGGAGTAGGCCAGAATTATCTGCTTTAAAGATGATGTTGTTAGCAGCCTTGAGCCAGGGAGAGAGTGAGGAGTAGGCCAGAATTATCTGCTTTAAAGATGATGTTGTTAGCAGCCTTGAGCCAGGGAGAGAGTGAGGAGTAGGCCAGAATTATCTGCTTTAAAGATGATGTTGTTAGCAGCCTTGAGCCAGGGAGAGAGTGAGGAGTAGGCCAGAATTATCTGCTTTAAAGATGATGTTGTTAGCAGCCTTGAGCCAGGGAGAGAGTGAGGAGTAGGCCAGAATTATCTGCTTTAAAGATGATGTTGTTAGCAGCCTTGAACCAGGGAGAGAGTGAGGAGTAGGCTAGAATTATCTGCTTTAAAGATGATTTTGTTAGCAGCCTTGAGCCAGGGAGAGAGTGAGGAGTAGGCCAGAATTATCTGCTTTAAAGATGATGTTGTTAGCAGCCTTGAGCCAGGGAGAGAGTGAGGAGTAGGCCAGAATTATCTGCTTTAAAGATGATGTTGTTAGCAGCCTTGAGCCAAGGAGAGAGTGAGGAGTAGGCCAGAATTATCTGCTTTAAAGATGATGTTGTTAGCAGCCTTGAGCCAGGGAGAGAGTGAGGAGTAGGCCAGAATTATCTGAAAGCAAATGGGAGACAATTTAGGTTGAGGTGTAAGTTACTGCCCACAACACATGGCTTAACAAACAATGCAAATGGTGGGGGATGGTACAGAGGAAACACAATTATAGCTAGATGAAAGTGGCTATGTCTGTAGATATAATAAACAGATATTAAACAGATATCACAAAATTAATACATAATCAGGAACAATTGTAGAGAATCCTCAGAAGTCCAGATACCTGCTTTAAAGATGATGTTGTTAGCAGCCTTGAGCCAGGGAGAGAGTGAGGAGTAGGCCAGAATTATCTGCTTTAAAGATGATGTTGTTAGCAGCCTTGAGCCAGGGAGAGAGTAAGGATTAGGCCAGAATTATCTGCTTTAAAGATGATGTTGTTAGCAGCCTTGAGCCAGGGAGAGGGTGAGGAGTAGGCCAGAATTATTTGCTTTAAAGATGATGTTGTTAGCAGCCTTGAGCCAGGGAGAGAGTGAGGAGTAGGCCAGAATTATCTAAAAGCAAATGGGAGACAATTTAGGTTGAGGTGTAAGTTACTGCCCACAACACATGGCTTAACAAACAATGCAAATGGTGGGGGATGGTACAGAGGAAACACAATTATAGCTAGATGAAAGTGGCTATGTCAGTAGATATAATAAACAGATATTAAACAGATATTAAATCACAAAATTAATACATAATCAGGAACAATTGTAGAGAATCCTCAGAAGTCCAGATACCTGCTTTAAAGATGATGTTGTTAGCAGCCTTGAGCCAGGGAGAGAGTGAGGAGTAGGCCAGAATTATCTGCTTTAAAGATGATGTTGTTAGCAGCCTTGAGCCAGGGAGAAAGTGAGGAGGAGGCCAGAATTATCTGCTTTAAAGATGATGTTGTTAGCAGCCTTGAGCCAGGGAGAGAGTGAGGAGTAGGCCAGAATTATCTGCTTTAAAGATGATGTTGTTAGCAGCCTTGAGCCAGGGAGAGAGTGAGGAGTAGGCCAGAATTGTCTGCTTTAAAGATGATGTTGTTAGCAGCCTTGAGCCAGGGAGAGAGTGAGGAGTAGGCCAGAATTATCTGCTTTAAAGATGATGTTGTTAGCAGCCTTGAGCCAGGGAGAGAGTGAGGAGTAGGCCAGAATTATCTGCTTTAAAGATGATGTTGTTAGCAGCCTTGAACCAGGGAGAGAGTGAGGAGTAGGCCAGAATTATCTGCTTTAAAGATGATTTTGTTAGCAGCCTTGAGCTAGGGAGAGAGTGAGGAGTAGGCCAGAATTATCTGCTTTAAAGATGATGTTGTTAGCAGCCTTGAGCCAGGGAGAGAGTGAGGAGTAGGCCAGAATTATCTGCTTTAAAGATGATGTTGTTAGCAGCCTTGAGCCAAGGAGAGAGTGAGGAGTAGGCCAGAATTATCTGCTTTAAAGATGATGTTGTTAGCAGCCTTGAGCCAGGGAGAGAGTGAGGAGTAGGCCGGAATTATCTGCTTTAAAGATGATGTTGTTAGCAGCCTTGAGCCAGGGAGAGAGTGAGGAGTAGGCCGGAATTATCTGAAAGCAAATGGGAGACAATTTAGGTTGAGGTGTAAGTTACTGCCCACAACACATGGCTTAACAAACAATGCAAATGGTGGGGGATGGTACAGAGGAAACACAATTATAGCTAGATGAAAGTGGCTATGTCAGTAGATATAATAAACAGATATTAATTACAAAATTAATACATAATCAGGAACAATTGTAGAGAATCCTCAGAAGTCCAGATACCTGCTTTAAAGATGATGTTGTTAGCAGCCTTGAGCCAGGGAGAGAGTGAGGAGTAGGCCAGAATTATCTGCTTTAAAGATGATGTTGTTAGCAGCATTGAGCCAGGGAGAGAGTGAGGAGAAGGCCAGAATTATCTGCTTTAAAGATGATGTTGTTAGCAGCCTTGAGCCAGGGAGAGAGTGAGGAGTAGGCCAGAATTATCTGCTTTAAAGATGATGTTGTTAGCAGCCTTGAGCCAGGGAGAGAGTGAGGAGTAGGCCAGAATTATCTGCTTTAAAGATGATGTTGTTAGCAGCCTTGAGCCAGGGAGAGAGTGAGGAGTAGGCCAGAATTATCTGCTTTAAAGATGATGTTGTTAGCAGCCTTGAGCCAGGGAGAGAGTGAGGAGTAGGCCAGAATTGTCTGCTTTAAAGATGATGTTGTTAGCAGCCTTGAGCCAGGGAGAGAGTGAGGAGTAGGCCAGAATTATCTGCTTTAAAGATGATGTTGTTAGCAGCCTTGAGCCAGGGAGAGAGTGAGGAGTAGGCCAGAATTATCTGCTTTAAAGATGATGTTGTTAGCAGCCTTGAGCCAGGGAGAGAGTGAGGAGTAGGCCAGAATTATCTGCTTTAAAGATGATTTTGTTAGCAGCCTTGAGCTAGGGAGAGAGTGAGGAGTAGGCCAGAATTATCTGCTTTAAAGATGATGTTGTTAGCAGCCTTGAGCCAGGGAGAGAGTGAGGAGTAGGCCAGAATTATCTGCTTTAAAGATGATGTTGTTAGCAGCCTTGAGCCAGGGAGAGAGTGAGGAGTAGGCCAGAATTATCTGCTTTAAAGATGATGTTGTTAGCAGCCTTGAGCCAGGGAGAGAGTGAGGAGTAGGCCGGAATTATCTGCTTTAAAGATGATGTTGTTAGCAGCCTTGAGCCAGGGAGAGAGTGAGGAGTAGGCCAGAATTATCTGAAAGCAAATGGGAGACAATTTAGGTTGAGGTGTAAGTTACTGCCCACAACACATGGCTTAACAAACAATGCAAATGGTGGGGGATGGTACAGAGGAAACACAATTATAGCTAGATGAAAGTGGCTATGTCAGTAGATATAATAAACAGATATTAATTACAAAATTAATACATAATCAGGAACAATTGTAGAGAATCCTCAGAAGTCCAGATACCTGCTTTAAAGATGATGTTGTTAGCAGCCTTGAGCCAGGGAAAGAGTGAGGAGTAGGCCAGAATTATCTGCTTTAAAGATGATGTTGTTAGCAGCATTGAGCCAGGGAGAGAGTGAGGAGAAGGCCAGAATTATCTGCTTTAAAGATGATGTTGTTAGCAGCCTTGAGCCAGGGAGAGAGTGAGGAGTAGGCCAGAATTATCTGCTTTAAAGATGATGTTGTTAGCAGCCTTGAGCCAGGGAGAGAGTGAGGAGTAGGCCAGAATTATCTGCTTTAAAGATGATGTTGTTAGCAGCCTTGAGCCAGGGAGAGAGTGAGGAGTAGGCCAGAATTATCTGCTTTAAAGATGATGTTGTTAGCAGCCTTGAGCCAGGGAGAGAGTGAGGAGTAGGCCAGAATTATCTGCTTTAAAGATGATGTTGTTAGCAGCCTTGAGCCAGGGAGAGAGTGAGGAGTAGGCCAGAATTATCTGCTTTAAAGATGATGTTGTTAGCAGCCTTGAGCCAGGGAGAGAGTGAGGAGTAGGCCAGAATTATCTGCTTTAAAGATGATGTTGTTAGCAGCCTTGAGCCAGGGAGAGAGTGAGGAGTAGGCCAGAATTATCTGCTTTAAAGATGATGTTGTTAGCAGCCTTGAGCAAGGGAGAGAGTGAGGAGTAGGCCAGAATTATCTGCTTTAAAGATGATGTTGTTAGCAGCCTTGAGCCAGGGAGAGAGTGAGGAGTAGGCCAGAATTATCTGCTTTAAAGATGATGTTGTTAGCAGCCTTGAGCCAAGGGAGAGAGTGAGGAGTAGGCCAGAATTATCTGCTTTAAAGATGATGTTGTTAGCAGCCTTGAGCCAGGGAGAGAGTGAGGAGTAGGCCAGAATTATCTGCTTTAAAGATGATGTTGTTAGCAGCCTTGAGCCAGGGAGAGAGTGAGGAGTAGGCCAGAATTATCTGCTTTAAAGATGATGTTGTTAGCAGCCTTGAGCCAGGGAGAGAGTGAGGAGTAGGCCAGAATTATCTGCTTTAAAGATGATGTTGTTAGCAGCCTTGAGCCAGGGAGAGAGTGAGGAGTAGGCCAGAATTATCTGCTTTAAAGATGATGTTGTTAGCAGCCTTGAGCCAGGGAGAGAGTGAGGAGTAGGCCAGAATTATCTGCTTTAAAGATGATGTTGTTAGCAGCCTTGAGCCAGGGAGAGAGTGAGGAGTAGGCCAGAATTATCTGCTTTAAAGATGATGTTGTTAGCAGCCTTGAACCAGGGAGAGAGTGAGGAGTAGGCTAGAATTATCTGCTTTAAAGATGATTTTGTTAGCAGCCTTGAGCCAGGGAGAGAGTGAGGAGTAGGCCAGAATTATCTGCTTTAAAGATGATGTTGTTAGCAGCCTTGAGCCAGGGAGAGAGTGAGGAGTAGGCCAGAATTATCTGCTTTAAAGATGATGTTGTTAGCAGCCTTGAGCCAAGGAGAGAGTGAGGAGTAGGCCAGAATTATCTGCTTTAAAGATGATGTTGTTAGCAGCCTTGAGCCAGGGAGAGAGTGAGGAGTAGGCCAGAATTATCTGCTTTAAAGATGATGTTGTTAGCAGCCTTGAGCCAGGGAGAGAGTGAGGAGTAGGCCAGAATTATCTGAAAGCAAATGGGAGACAATTTAGGTTGAGGTGTAAGTTACTGCCCACAACACATGGCTTAACAAACAATGCAAATGGTGGGGGATGGTACAGAGGAAACACAATTATAGCTAGATGAAAGTGGCTATGTCTGTAGATATAATAAACAGATATTAAACAGATATCACAAAATTAATACATAATCAGGAACAATTGTAGAGAATCCTCAGAAGTCCAGATACCTGCTTTAAAAGATGATGTTGTTAGCAGCCTTGAGCCAGGGAGAGAGTGAGGAGTAGGCCAGAATTATCTGCTTTAAAAGATGATGTTGTTAGCAGCCTTGAGCCAGGGAGAGATTGAGGAGTAGGCCAGAATTATCTGCTTTAAAGATGATGTTGTTAGCAGCCTTGAGCCAGGGAGAGAGTGAGGAGTAGGCCAGAATTATCTGCTTTAAAGATGATGTTGTTAGCAGCCTTGAACCAGGGAGAGAGTGAGGAGTAGGCCAGAATTATCTGCTTTAAAGATGATTTTGTTAGCAGCCTTGAGCCAGGGAGAGAGTGAGGAGTAGGCCAGAATTATCTGCTTTAAAGATGATGTTGTTAGCAGCCTTGAGCCAGGGAGAGAGTGAGGAGTAGGCCAGAATTATCTGCTTTAAAGATGATGTTGTTAGCAGCCTTGAGCCAAGGAGAGAGTGAGGAGTAGGCCAGAATTATCTGCTTTAAAGATGATGTTGTTAGCAGCCTTGAGCCAGGAGAGAGTGAGGAGTAGGCCAGAATTATCTGCTTTAAAGATGATGTTGTTAGCAGCCTTGAGCCAGGGAGAGAGTGAGGAGTAGGCCAGAATTATCTGAAAGCAAATGGGAGACAATTTAGGTTGAGGTGTAAGTTACTGCCCACAACACATGGCTTAACAAACAATGCAAATGGTGGGGGATGGTACAGAGGAAACACAATTATAGCTAGATAAAAGTGGCTATGTCAGTAGATATAATAAACAGATATTAATTACAAAATTAATACATAATCAGGAACAATTGTAGAGAATCCTCAGAAGTCCAGATACCTGCTTTAAAGATGATGTTGTTAGCAGCCTTGAGCCAGGGAGAGAGTGAGGAGTAGGCCAGAATTATCTGCTTTAAAGATGAAGTTGTTAGCAGCATTGAGCCAGGGAGAGAGTGAGGAGAAGGCCAGAATTATCTGCTTTAAAGATGATGTTGTTAGCAGCCTTGAGCCAGGGAGAGAGTGAGGAGTAGGCCAGAATTATCTGCTTTAAAGATGATGTTGTTAGCAGCCTTGAGCCAGGGAGAGAGTGAGGAGTAGGCCAGAATTATCTGCTTTAAAGATGATGTTGTTAGCAGCCTTGAGCCAGGGAGAGAGTGAGGAGTAGGCCAGAATTATCTGCTTTAAAGATGATGTTGTTAGCAGCCTTGAGCCAGGGAGAGAGTGAGGAGTAGGCCAGAATTATCTGCTTTAAAGATGATGTTGTTAGCAGCCTTGAGCCAGGGAGAGAGTGAGGAGTAGGCCAGAATTATCTGCTTTAAAGATGATGTTGTTAGCAGCCTTGAGCCAGGGAGAGAGTGAGGAGTAGGCCAGAATTATCTGCTTTAAAGATGATGTTGTTAGCAGCCTTGAGCCAGGGAGAGAGTGAGGAGTAGGCCAGAATTATCTGCTTTAAAGATGATGTTGTTAGCAGCCTTGAGCCAGGGAGAGAGTGAGGAGTAGGCCAGAATTATCTGCTTTAAAGATGATGTTGTT